>CM028670.1:49802620-51160745 GCA_016760335.1 Gastrodia elata
TTTTCTGCCCAACGCCGATGACGACGGGGCTGGGTCCGCACACCGTAGGGTCGATCACGCCATGACCTTCACGGCGGTCGCTAGGGTTGCAAGCGAAGATGACCTGGTTCCTTCACAACTTCGAGCCCTAGGTTAACGGCATCATTGTCTATCATTATACAGGTTTTGACTAATCCTAAGCCACGATTCGCCGATTCGACTCGACAGTATACTACTTTATATGGCGAACATGCATGCAAACAATCATCATATTCTTTGTGCCAAGATGCGGAGGACAGAGGAGTACCTGATTGACAGCCCGAGGTCGCTAGGGTTCGAAGGTTGCGAGCGCGAAAGGGATTCGACAGAGCTTCCACTTTCGAGCATTAGATTGAGCCTTAATTGCTCCGAGGTAGAGCCGTCAGTGGCCAGCTGCGTATTGGCTCGCGTGCGAACTGCAGGGACAAAGACACGAGGCTATTCAATTGTCCTGATCGAACGGTCCGTATCGCACGATCGAGATGACAGAGGGAGGAGATGGCGTCGCTAGAAACTGATGGCGCACATTTTTAAGTGGACGGTGCCATCAGTTATTAATTAATTAATTATTATATATTTAATATTTAATTAATTAATTCCTTATTTAATTTAAACAATTAAATTGAGACCAAAAAAATTCCAAATATTCACCTCGAGCTAATTGAGGGGTGAGGAATGTAACGGCGATGTCGGATTTTTGATCCGACAAGTATTTTAATTTCCAAATTTTCAGGGTATTTAAATATTATTAACATATTAATCAAAATTTTGACGACTTCCGATTGACAAAAAAATATCACCCATAGCTAATTTGGGGGCAATTTGCGCAATGGCGAAGTCCATTTTTTGATTTGAGGTCATTTTAGATAGGTCAAATTTTAAGATTTTTGGATTTTCTAGAAATCAGGATTCGATCCATTTGACTCCTAATTTGAACTTGGCCTTAGAGGTTGACTCCTAATGACCTGATTAACACTTAAGACCAAGACTAGGATAAAGATTAGTCTTAATTGACTAAGGTAACAACTTGGGTTATTACAGACTCCCCCCCTCAAAAATGATGTCGTCCTCGACATCACTCAAGTGGAAAGAATAAGGCGAGATTATAGAAATTGAACAAAGTTTAAGGAAAATAAGGAACTAAGAGTGGGTACCTATATTCTTAAATAGCCTGGGATACTTGGCTTGTATATCTGACTCTCTTTCCCAAGTGGCTTCATTACAGGAATGACCCTTCCACTGCACTTTGACCATGGAGATGGATTGGTTCCTTAGCTTCTTATGGTCTCTACTTAGAATCTTCATGGGTTCCTCAATGAATGATAAGCCTGGTTAGATCTCAACTAGTGGAATCAAGATTGAATGGTGAGGCTCTCTTAGACACTTTCTGAGTGACGATACGTGGAATACGTTATGTACCGCAGCAAAATTTTCTGGCAGTTCCAACTTGTATGCTGCTGACCCAATTCTCTTCAAGACTTTGAATGGTCTAGCATACCTTAGGCTGAGTTTTCTTGCAACTCCAAAATGATAGACACCCTTCATAGGACTGACCTTTACATATACAGGGTCTCCTTCCTGGAATTCTAAGGGACGACGATGAATGTCATGATATTTGCTCTGCCTATCTTGATCTGTCCTGATTCTCTATTGTATGAGCTTCACCATCTTATTTGTCTCTTCTACTAATTCAGAGCCATATAACTGAACATCTCCTATTTCAGACCATGCTTTTGGTGTGGCACACTTCCTACCATATAGGGCTTCATACGGGGCCATCTTAATGCTTGCTTGGAAGCTGTTATTATATATGAATTCTACTAGAGGAATGTGGTCTTCCTAGGATCCTGCAAAGTTTAGTATATAGAGACAGAGCAAGTCTTCTAGAACTTGATTTACTCTTTCCGTTTGACCATATGTCTATGGATGGAAGACTGTGCTCATGGCTAGTGTGGTACCCAAATCTTGATAGACTACCTGCCAAAATTTCAATATGAAACAACTATCCCTATCCGACATAGTAGTCTTGGGAATAGCATGGAGTTGGACTATTTCTTTGATATAGGTCTTCATGAGCTTCTCAATTGAATCAGTTTATCGGATTGGAATAAAGTGCGCAAATTTAGTGAGACAATTTACGATGATCCAGATTGTGTTGGCTTCTGACCTCGCATCAAGTAGTCCTATGATGAAATCCATGAATATGTCTGACCACTTCCACTCTGTAATTTCTAGTGGGTGCAGTAAACCACCTGGTTTTTGATGCTCTACTTTTACTAGGCAACACATGTGGCACTTAGCCACAAAATCTGCTACACTCATTTTCATCCCGGGCCACCAGAATGATAGTTTCAGGTCCTGATATATTTTTGTACTCCCGGGTACACCTAATATCCCAAATTATGGCCTTCAGCTAGTACTTCGTGGTGCATGGATTTAGGAATCCATAGATGATTTCCCTGATAGATAACCCCCTTTTGGAAGCGAAGATCAGTACAGCGGCAACTTTCAATGGCTTGTTTGAAGCTCAAGTACTCTCAGTCCTTGGTTTGTGAAACAGACACATCCCTATGAAAGGTGGGTTCCACATTGATGTTTGCCAATGTGGAGCTGAGTTTATCTCCATAGATAGGCTTGATACTGATTTTGTGAAATTCTTCTACTAGCAGGCTCTCTGATATATTGGCATTTATGGTGGCCTGACGACTCAGGCCGTCGGCTACGATGTTGGCCTTTCCAGGATGATGCTGTATGTTAATGTCGTAGTCACTAATCAACTCTAGCCACCTTCTTTGCATACAGTTTAGCTCTCTCTTGGTGAATATGTACTTGAGACTTTGATGATCAGTGAATATCGAGCATTGAATTTCGTATAGATAGTGTCGCCAAATCTTCAGAGCGAATACTACTGCAGCTTGCTCGAGGTCATGAACTGCATAATTCCTCTCATGGATTTTCAATTGTCGTGAAGCATAGGCGATGACCTTACCTTCTTGCATTAATATAACTCCTAGGCCTATGCCAGAGGCATCAGTGTATACTTGATATTTCACCCCTTCTCTTGGGAGAAATAATACTGGGGCAGAGGCAAGTGCATCCTTAAGTGCTTGGAATTCCTCTTCACATGCCGGTGACCATTCAAATGGTACCGCCTTCTGAATGAGCTTAGTAATAGGAGATGCGATTTGGGAAAAGCCCTTTACAAACTTCTTGTAATAACCTGCCAACCCTAGGAAGATTATGACTTTGATTACTAATTTGGGATGAGCCCACTCTTGGATTACGCTAATCTTGTTGTGATCAACATGGATTCCATGGGCATCAACTACATGGCCCAAGAAAGCAATTTAATACAGCCAAAACTCTCATTTCGAGTACTTGGCATATAATTGATAATCTCGCAGCTCATTCAAGACCGTTCTGAGGTGGCCTTCATGCTCCTTCCTTGTCTTGGAATATATCAGAATATCATCTATGAAGACGATGACAAATTTATCAAGATAGTGTTTCAAGATCCGCTGCATCAGGTCCATGAAGATAGAAGGTGTGTTGGTCAACCCAAATGACATCACCAATAACTCATAGTGACCGTACTGAGTTTTAAAAGCAATCTTAGCAATGTCGGACTCCTTCACATGCAGTTGGTGGTACCTAGATCGTAGATCGATCTTTGAAAATACTTTCGCTCCAGCCAACTGATCAAATAAGTCGTTGATGCGGGGTAATGGATATATATTCTTTATGGTCACATTATTTAGCTCTCTATAGTCAATGCACATTCTCATTGACCCATCCTTCTTCTTCACAAATAGAACTGGAGCTCCTTACGGGGATGAACTTGTTCTAATGAGACCCTTTTCCAATAGTTCTTGCAATTGCTTGTTCAATTCCTGTAGTTCCTTAGGTGCCATGCGGTAAGGTGCCTTCAAGATTGGCTAGGTTTCAGGAATGATGTCAATTACAAACTCCACTTCCCATGTAGACAAAAGACCGGGTAGGTCTTCGGGGAAAACATCGGCGAACTCGCAAACAACAGGATTCTCAGATAGAGGGGTATCTTCTTTCTTGTATCCTAGTATAGTCACTAGGAATGCTTCACAGCCTTTGCTCACCAACTTCTTATCCTTGATGGCATTGATCAGAGAGGCTCTTGTACTAAGATCCCTAACAAATGACTTAGCTTGCTTGCCTTCACCCAGAGTAATCTTCTTCTTCTGGCCATTAATGGTGGCATGATGTTGACTTAGCCAATTCATTCCTAATATAACATCGAAATTGGCTATGGGTAGCACTACTAACTTATCATCGAATGCCCTACCTCCGATAGGAATTTAAATTTTGCAGAATTGGTGGACAGGTAGTTGAGTTCCTGACGGTAACCCTAAACTCAAATGGTTGGCTAGACGATGCAATGGTATATTGAGAGCTTTAATCCAACTCTTAGAGATGAAAGAGTGACTAGCTCCAATATCAAACAAAATGTTGCAGGGTTTATTATTTATGAGGATTGTACCTAATTACAAATGCGATAATTTACATGCTACCTTTAAATAAGAAACACTGGGAAATAGTTGGGTTCGAAAATGAGTACCTGACACCACATGATTGTCTTCTGTGGCCTCAGTGGGCGTGAGGGTGTACACTCGAGCTTGGTCAGCAGGCCTGCTATTGTAGGGCTGCCAGGCAGGTGGCCTTGATGTACTAGGACGGGAGGTAAGAGGTGCCTCACATCATGGAGCAGGAGGTGGTAGTGCTATGCATGCTGCTGCCATGGCAGGAGTTTTGTGGTAGAGATCAAACACTGTTGGCCTTGTACGCACTTAATTGGCTCCCCATCAACTGTATCGGTCATGTGGCACTGAGTGTAATCATGCCCGGATCTTCCACAGGTGAAGTAGACTCGCTGGCTGTGGAAACATCTGTCGTAGGGGTGCAGCTTCATACAGTCGTTAAAAGGATTAGTAGAAGGTGCTTCTGCCTCAATCTGATAAACCCTAGCCCTTTTAAGGTTGTCCTATCGGTGCGCTGCTGAGTCAACGACTCTCCTTGCTTCTTGTTGTTGATGTTGTTCTATTACCTTGGCAGTTTCCAACAGTTCCCAGTAGTTGGTCATGCAAAACAGGGTGACTTGGGCCTGGATGGAGGGTCGCAGACCACTCTGGAAATGGTGGCACTTTTCTAACTCGGTGGGCACCAAGTTCGTGGAGAATTTGGCAAGCCTCTTAAACTATGTGTTGTAGGCAGCCACAGTGCAATTATCCTGTTGCAGCTTGAGGAATTCATCTGCCATACTGCGGCGCTCTAATAATGGGATGTACTCAGCTCGAAATACTTCCTCAAACTCTTTGTAGGATATTTCCTTCAGACGGATGTCAACGAAGTGTGTGCTACAGATGTGGCCCCACCAATGCTCCTCTTCGCCTTGGTGCAAGTGAGTGACCAGTCGAATCACTTCTGTGTTAGGGCATTTTATGCTCATTAGGTTTTTCTCCACAATCCTTAGCCACTCCTCTGCGTCCACTGCTAATAGACTCCCGTTGAATGTGGGGGGTCTCAGACAGAGGAAGCTATGCAGCAGTCCTTCTATAGACTGTATGTGGTCCTGATGGGAGTATTGAAGAGTTGGGGCGACCTCTGCTGTGGTGCGGTTCTGGTTTATCTGAGACACCAGCAACCGTTCCATTCTCTTGGCCTGCTTGGCTTGTGCTTTTACGGCCTTCCTATCCTACTTTTGGCTAGATCTTATTTGCTTCTGGTGGGATTCCACTATTATTTTCACTGCCTCCAGCAAGGCGCTTACCTCACTGGACGAAGAGCTGGAGGGAGCAGGGGATGGGCTCAATCCATGATTCATTATTTCTTACTAGAATCTGAGTTTAAAATAATGCACATTCAGAAATCCAGTAAATAGAAGGGCATAACATTCTATCTCTTTTATTAATCAAATATAAAATATGAAAAACACATTATTGGAAATGGTGGATAAAACATAAATGAAAGATAGTAACTGAGATAACATAGAGTCTATCCTATGTATTCTTCAGTGAAAGTTTGGAAAAAGTCTGCGTAGGTTATCCTTTGATGCAGGCGATTCGCTCTGTGTCTAAGCATCCATTGCTTTTGGGCCCACCACTCTTTGGCACTGTCCTAGAGTATTAGCTCAACGATGCTGAGTCGGATACGATCTGGGTAACTTAGTTCGTGGAATGCTTTGGTTACTCTGCATAACTATTCCATGAACAGGGTGTGGAAATTCAGTCCCCTGTATACACCATCTTCCAACATCCTTTCTAGTATACTGGCTTCCGTTGGGGAGACTCCCAGTACTTCCCTCCCATATCATTTCTCCACAAGCACATCAAACTTCCAATTATTCTCAAAGCGAGTATAGAAATTGCTCATCGACATGATCTTGTAGTAGTAACCCTAAGTATCCAGATCAAGCATCATAAGAATAATTGTTTAATTCAAAATTGAGATACAAAGATGCGTAAGGTAAAATAGGTAGCATAGGAATGAAAGCTAAAAGGTCTATCTGATATATCTAGCGGTAAAGGCACAACGAAAGTCCGCATATGTGACTTCCCTTTACATTACTTCACACCGATGGATGAGTGCTCGTAGGGTGATGCCCCACCAATCCTTGGCATGATTGTGTAGAAGATGGGATACAATGAGGATCCTAATGTTGTTTGGGCAGTTATTGATCCCAAACACAAAATCTGCTCACTTCAGCCACTCCTTGGCTGCAACGAGGTGGTCATGTCCCCTGAATACACTTTACTGGAGTAGTCGATCCAGTATTCGGACTTCAAGGTCTAACACTCCTTCTACGTACCTCTCGTGTCATTGATAAAGTTTGACAATATGTTCCCACCTATCTTCAAATTGTTGGTGATGCCACCTAAGCGTCATCCTTGAATATCTAAGTATTTCTACAAAAGTTGTTAGGTTGGGTAATTAAGTTTTAAGGTTTTACTTTATATAGTTAGTTGTGCATCTTCAGTACTAGACTCCTTATTATGTGTTTTGATATTGTGGTGTCTTGGATGTGACTCCAATATTCCTGATCTAGTGACAGAATTGCCAGAAGAATCTTCCATTAGGTAGATAAGATTACAAATTCTAATCTAACAATTTATGGAATTCTCTAATACTAACTGTGGTGCCCCACCCCTTAATCCACAGAATTAAGCTAAGGGGTGGTGTGTCACTCTGACTAACTCTTCACTTATTATTGGATTAGGATAAAATCCAAGATTGTAACAACCCTAAAGTTGTTACCCCAGCTAGATCTGGATTATTTAAGCTAAACCAAGCCTTGATTTTGATTATATTGGACTCAATTGGTCATTTAAATTTAACCCTAGAAGTTTGGAATCATTTGGAGCAAGAAAAAAAATGGAAAATTTGGTAGTTTTGGCCATTTTTAAGCTCTAAACAATACTTAAAATATTTTGATCTCCAAATTAAAATCTGATTTCATTTTTGAATTTCTCACACCCAAATTAGCTAAGGGTGAATTTTTGGGAATTTTTTGAGCTCATTTGGTCCTAAACTGGATTTGGATAATTTAAGAATAATTATATATAATTTAATTAGTTTTATTTATATTTAAAATTAATTTTTATTAAAAAATATAACCCCAGGATTTGCTGTCGGGACCGCAACAGATCCGCCGCGGGGTCCCGACAGCGGTGCACAGAGATGCACCCGTAGGATGCCTAGCACGCATCTTGGCGTGGCTTTCCCAACGGCGTGATCTTCCCCCGCCAGGATCGAATCACAGCCGTGCGATCAGCATCTTAAATTTGACGTGCAGGATTTGATCAGCATTTCCATTTTTCAATCCCCGCATCAGACCATTTAATTCCAACGGCTTCGGCATCAGACGGCGGAGGCGAGCCCTGCCACTGTGGATCTTCGTCCTCACGGAGATTCTGCCGACAACGGAAATTTGCCATGTAGGCTTTGTCTCCCACTCGCGCTGCCACGTCCGCCCAGCCGTTAGGATCTTCCCAGTTCTGGCAGAATAATGCCCATCGAGTCCTGAGGGCCTGCTTGCCCCAAATTGTTGAGGCTCGGGACTCCACCCCTGCCCGAGCCTGAACTATGGCATCTAGCCATGGCAGCCTTCCCTGAACCTCTTCTCACCAATAAATACCCTTGGCACACTTCAGTGACCTTCTTTGCCTACTGAGACCCACAATTTTTCCAGAAGAAGCTCTGGAGCGCCCGGCGATCCCCGACATCGGAACCTACTGAGTACAGCTGATAGAGGGCAAGGTCTGGCGTTCAGACCCCCTGCATAGCTACTGAGACTGTTTGGAGAGTTCCCAAGCTAACCAGTACCTCTCTGTCACTGCGTTTCTACAAACCAAGGTACAGCCTCTATCTATTTTCAGTCGAGCTAGTTTCAGCATATCACGCCCTCAATTAAGTTCAGATGCTGTGTTAGGACCCCTTCCTAGCTCCCCGTGGGCGTTTCGAGTCTACAGGTGAGGTCTGGCAATGGGACAGACAATGAAATCGCCGTCTGAGCGCACTGCCAGAGGGACCTCTAACTCTCCTAATGCCGCGCTCTTGTGCGCAATTAGCCGTCTATCTAGTGCCAAAACATTTGGGTGGCAGAATACACCGAGTAGCACCCCAGCAATCCAGACCACCTCAAAACCTCTCGAGTCGACCTATCGCTCCCTCATCGATCCCTGAGAGTGTAGGGATCAAGATAGTGGCGACCCGTGGACTCTGTGAGGAGAATTCACTCCTAACAGGTGCGCCTTCTGGAAGGTCTCGGCTGAGTAGTCATCCGGCGATCCAGCACCTCCTAGTTAGGGTTTTTTGGCTTAATCGGTGCGTTTAGGGTCAGGGATCGTGTAGCCGTTGAAATCAGGGCGTGGCGTGACCGGGGCACGGAGAATTTGGCTCTGGAAGCTGGTCCTAGGGTTAGGGCTGCGGGCGCATGCGAGATGAAGAAGACTCTGGATTTGGGGCCGGGCCGACCCCGTCCCGCGCGGTTTGATTTCAGGCCGCGGTTAATTAATTAATTATAGGATTGCATTTTTAAAGGTTATGCGATTAATTAATTAAATCATATAGTTTTAATTTAAATAAACATTCAGATTAAATTAATTGAATAACTTTGGCTATACCGATCCAAATGGTATGATCCAATATACCATTTAATCAAAAAAATTCAAGGAATCTAAATATAAAATAAAATCTCAGATCCAATAGTTGGATTAAAACTTATTTTCCAAACTCATTACTATCAGTAATTAAATCATATAAAATTATGTAAGCATTCAATTTATGAGATTAAGGGCTCTGATTGCTCCTTGTACCCTAAGGAACAATATCATACCCTTAAAGTTGATTTTGGATAATTATTTTTCTTAATCACTCCTTAATCACCTTAAATAAGGATTAGTGAATTTAACCCTAATTAAACCTCTGTTTTGGATGGGGGTTGTTCCTAATGTCATATTAGGTCTATAGTAACCTAAGTATAAGGTTGGATTGCCCTAAAAATATCTATGTTCACTAATCACCCTAATCACCTTAAATAAGTGATTAGTGCTAATTAAGATTAATTAGGTCATCAAAACCTAATATAAGTATGTTTCTCACTTCACTAATCAATATGAAACTCATTAAAATAGATTGGATCCACTTGAGTAACTAAACCCTAAAATCCTAATTTTACCCTTAAGAGGGGCATTTTGGTCATTTTGACCAAAATATGTTTAAATGCTCCTCAAGGCTTGGAAGTTTCATTAAACTATCTTAAGATAGATTAGAGATGTTCTCTGAACTTTTAGACTAATAGTAATGATAATGTGATCATTAATTCAAGAAATCTCCACTTAATCTCTAATTAAGACACTTAAATCTTAAGTGATCCTATAAGAGTCATTTGGCATTAATCCTTGAATCTAATAATTTAGATGATTAAATATCACTTTAATAAGTTTAGTAAGGTTAACCTAAGAGCTAAAACTTAAAAGAAATGTAATTGGTAAAGTCTAAGTTAAAATTTAGCTTAGGGTCTAAAGTAATCAAACATCAGATCCTTAGATCTTAAGTAGCCCTAAAAAGGTCAATATGAGTTTAATATTAATCTAATGCTTAAAATTGTTAATTTCAACCTTAATAAGCTCCATTTAATTTAACTATGAACTTAAATTCTAAAAGATATACAAATGGGCACTCTTAAGTTAAAACTCTAATTATAAGTCTAAAGTGATCAAACCTCAGATCTTTAGATCTTAAGATCTTAGACTTAGATCTTCAAATTGAAATTAAACCATCTCCAATTGAAATTCTTTAATGATTGATTGTTTAATCTTTTGAAACCTTCCATATGGGTATAGGATGATTCAATCTAAGATAAGGAAATTATCTTAAAGATTGAATATAGATCTTAGATTATCAAGTTCTTAATCGATTATTTTATCGTATAATCAGTAGAATAGCCTTTCACTAAGTTCTTAGTTCCTGAATCTTTTAGCTTATAGAATTCTTTACCTTCAAATTGGGTAATAAGTGTGAACCCTAGATCCTAGATAGAATATTACCTTGGATTTGGGAATTTGAACTCAACATAGGGTTTAAGTTCTAAATCCTTAAATATTGATTTACTTAATCAAGATTTGGGTAAGAGAGTAAAATATAAATTAATTAGGTCATTGATTTACCTACTTAAACCATATAGTCATCACATGATTTTGGATTAGAACTTGTTAAGTTCTAAACATTAACTTTAAGGACGTAAATCTGAGACTCTACTCGATAGTTGGATATTGGAGATCCTAAACTTGTACCTTCTCAGAGTAGCTAGAATTTGGTAATTAGATGACATCAGGTATCATATGAGTCTAGATTGAGTCTCTTGCTTACTTTGACTAGATTGCTTTGCTTACCTTGGATATTGAGCCTTATTCCTTGAGCATACCAGGAAAACTTAGGATATGGATGATACATCCTAAGTTAGTATTTGAATTGTATATCATTCAGTTTTGTCTTGTTTTCAGTTGGTAAAATATGACCTAGCTTAGTCTGCCTCTTCAGTAGTAGTATTGTATAGACTGGACTCAGACCTGGCATATTTGGATGGCTAGGCTGGGGATTGATTGAATAATATTGGAGGCCCTGTATGGCCTATTGGCTGGTATGGCAGTACTATGTCTTAGGCTTATTACTATTTTAGCTGGATTGTATTGTTTTCTGATTTGCTTTGCCACACACTTTAGTGGCCTTATTTTTAGTATTTGCTCGCTTTGCCACTTGTCTCAGTGGCTTCATATTTCATAGATTGCTCGCTTTGCCACATGTCTCAGTGGATTTTATGTTCTTTTCCTGTTTTTAACTAGCATGTTGTATGTATACTCATATAGCTTAATTATGTATATTGGCATCTTTAGGATGCTAGAATTACACATTTCGGTACTTGTGTTCCTTTTATATACTCAGCATATGTTAATATGAACATAAGCATGTTAGGTTTAGAATTGTATTATAATTGCTTTTTCTTTTAGCTTTTAGCCTCACCTTGTTTATTTTGCATTGTATGCTGGCTATAAATGGATAGTTTATAGTTATCTATTTTTTTCATAGCTTGTTCCACCTTTACTGCTTGCATGTGTAGTTAAGTTAAAAATATGATATCTTTAAATGTTCAATTCATTAAAATAGCCTAAAATGTACTTAAACAATTGTCTAACTGTAACCTTTTTATTTTGTTGGGTGGGGCCCTAGCATTTGTGATACCGACAAATGTCAGTTTCAGACGTGTTCTTGGGCAGTGTCACGGAGGAGGAGCAGGTTCAGGAGGAGGACTGTGCTGCTGCTTAATTAGATATTGCCTTTTTATTTCAGTAAAATTGAGAGACATTTTCATTTTCTTTAAACTTCAGTTTGTAATAATTAATTCTGGATGTATTTCATTTCTGCATTGTGATAAGTTACTCTATTGCATTCTCTTTTCTACTGTGTATGCTTGTGGATGTTACTCTATTATTTATTTCTTCTGCCACTTTGATATTTATATATTGATGAATGTTATAGTACTTGGTGACAAGTCCTTGGCTTAAGGCAGGCTGGGTTTACCTAACTTTACTTAAGTTTGGGATTTGCCACAGTTGGAGCATTGTACTTCCTTGTTGTCAGTACGGGGGCCCCACAAAGATCCACCTAATAAGGGAAGGAGTAAGCACATAATCAAATAATCAGTCACTATATAAAAAATTCATACAAAGTGCAAAAGCAATTTAAATAGGAAATATCCAAGCATCACAATAGGAATAACATGGAATATAACTGAGAATAAATAGCATATTAATCCAAAATACACTGTCATGAATACCTATATTATTACATCACATTAAAGCTTAAATACTTAAAAGAAAAATTCTTTAATCCTCACATGCAAGAAAACTAAGTAGCAGCTCCCTCTAAAGGCTCCTCCTCTAACAAGGCTCCTCCTCTGGCAATTGAGCTTCTAACTGATATAAATCTGCCATTGTCGGTTTCACAATGTAGGGCCCCAGCCAAAAATGAGTAAAATCTTATTAGACAAATTGTCTAAGTACATTTTAAGCTGATAAATTTTATGCATTTTGTAATATCACCATTTAACATATTCTAAGCAATAATCAAACCAAGTAAGGGAGCAACTAGCACAACAGGATAGAGAAAAAAACTATAAATAATATTTATAACTTAAGCAAAAAGGAGGCTAAGATATGCCTCAAATATAAGCTAAACAAGGCCAGGCATATAAGTATAAGTAACTGAACAAGTACTGAAAGAAAATACTACATCCTAAATATGCTGGTGATCATAAGAAGTATGCAAATAAAATAAATAAACTCAACAATGATACATATAAATAGTAGCAATAAATCTAACATCCTAAAATATATATATAAGTAAAACAAGGAAATAACTGACTGAATGAAAATACTGAAGCGTATTCAAAACATCAATACTATATATAAATATATGTGTACTAACTACCATACAGAAAAAGGCTAATCTAGCCCACTGAATATCAAAAGGATATTAGCGTCAATAAGGAGGCTATAGCACAAAGCTATATTCTTCTAACGTCATCAAGGAGGCATGGGCAGAATATAGGGTTTTCTCCTAGCGTCATCAAGGAGGCATATGCAAAAAATATATAACAAATTTTCTCCTAGCATCAACAAGGATGCATAGGCAGAAAATATAAGCAAAGTCTTCTCCTAGCATCAATAAGGAGGCATAGGCAGAAGACATAATTGAGAAGCAGCTCTAACACATGAAATTTTATCTTTAATCTTCTACCTTAATGTTTTTATAAAGAATTCAAGGAGTCTCCATAATTTTCTAAAGTTTTATTCATGCATCAAAGTCTTATATGATATGTCCAAAGAAATATGGCACAAACTACAAGGAATGTGTAGCATAAAATTAAATAGTAAGCAAGGGACTTTACTAAGCATGGTGATATCGTTTGTTTTCTAATTAATCCATTTTAACTATTCCAAGTTCACAAGTTCAGGATCTCCAATTCTTACTATCAAGTATAACTTAAAAGTATGGCCTTATAAGTTAAAAAGGATTAGAATTAATCAGGTTCTAATCTAATTCAATCAAATATGACTATAAGTTCAATCAATAAATCATACGTCCTAATTTTATGAATTTAGATGTTCTATCTAAGATCTGATCAAGATTTACTAAGCTATAGATTATAGATTAAATACCATGAGATTGGGCTTAATCACATAACCTAAAAGGGTAAAACATAAGATCTAGTTTTTATTCTAAAAGTGATCTATTAATTAGGACAAATCCTATAAAGTAAATCACACTTAATAGGATGATTCTCCTATCCTAAATCTAGGGTTAAAAGATAAAATAATCAGAACTAATAAAACCAAGGATTCATTCATTAAAAAACCTCATTTTTCAATGAATGAAATCTAACTTATGAGTTAGTCCTAATCTCAGGAGTAGTCCTATTGTGAAGTGCAATATCCTAAGGGAAAAAGACTTAGAGGAAAATTAGGAAATTTACAGATTTAACCTAATAGAAATTTTACACACTAAATTGACTCTAATATAATTCTAATATTAGTTTTAGTGATTTAAAAGACAATTTAGAGGTTAAGGGCGCTTATCCTAAATTTTGGGCAAAATGACCATTTTGCCTGTACTTAAGGGTCTAAAGTCAACTTTTGATTTAAAAGTCTAAATTGAGGTTTCTTATTATCAAAAGCTTCTTTACTGTCTAACTTGAAGATAGACAGTAAGTACGCTCAATTTGGATAAGAAATGGGTCATACAGGTCCAAACTAAGGTTTTTGACCTAAAGGGCAAACTTGTAATTTACACCTAATAGAATCTAAATTTTTGTGTAATTTATTGTTGGTTACCATTCAAGGATTCCATAGAGTCCAAGAACACTGCATTATGAGGTCAAATGGCTAAGTTATAGCTATTTCAATTTTTAAGGGAAATTCTATAATTTTGGTCAGTTAATGAGTGACAAAACTGAACTTTTTCGTTTAAAGTATAATTTTAGCAAACTCTATTTCTATAGCTTCCCAATAATATACTGAGTGTATTGACAGAGAGTAAACCCAATTTGGACTTCAAATGGTCAAGTTATGGCTTAACTAAGGTTAATAGTATTTTAGTCATTTTCTAATTTTCTAGGTTTCAAATACTAAATTATAATTTAGTTTATTGATGAAATTGAAATTCTTAGCTAGTTAACACTTTGAATTTTTAAATTTGGAGTTAAATTGACCAAGTTATGGTCATTTGAATTCTAGGGGTATTTTGGGCATTTTTAGGGTAGGGTCCTAAATATTACTTTTCAAACTAAACTCCAAATGGGGAAACTAACACTTCTATAGTAATGGGGCTATTCTCCTGAATATTTTCAAACCCATATTACCTATGTTTGGACAACTACGCTAAAAGTTATGAGGGTTTAATTAGATCATAAAATGTCACTACGTTATACGTACCCCGAAACTAATTTTTGAATTACGTCATTTGATTTATTTTATTTTTTTGAGTAAAATGAGACTTATATTGACTATGTTTAGATCATCCTACAAAAAGTTATTAACTTTTAAGAAATTTGAATTAAATAATTTAAATAAATAAAGTTACTATTCATTTATTCAAATTGCATTAATTTACTATTCATTTCTAAAGTTTAATTAATTTAATTATCTTAAAGTGTTTAAATAATATTTAATTATTCATTTAATTAGTTTAGGATTAGTTTTAATCCTAATTAATTATCATTAATATCCCTTAATAATACTAATTCTACTTTTTTGGTTATTAACTAATTAATTTATTTAGCTATAATAAATATTAATATTCTATTAATTATTACTGTTTGTTAATTACTGTTTTAAATTAACTAATCATTAAATTAGCTAATCTCTATGTACTTTAACATTAAGTATTAAAAAATTAATTAGCCCTAACTACTCTGATTAATAATAATTAATAACTTAAATTTTCTATTTTAATTCATTTATTTGAATAATATTAATTACTAATTTAAGTTAATTAGTTTAATCAAACTTAGTGTGTAATAATTTTTATTGACTAATTAAATTTCTTGAATTTAAATTTATTATTCTAAATCATGTTAACTATCTAATTGCTATTAATTAATCTATATTAACTAACTATTAATTAATACTTAATATTAACTTCTTAACTAACTCACAATTAATTTAATTGTCTAATTATGCAGCACAGTAATCATGATAATTACATAAATGCATATATATATATATATATATAATTTTATTAAACAGATTAATGCAGGATGTGACTGGCGGGGCAGGCATCACCACGTGGTGGGCGTTGAGTGGCTGCAGACGACGCAGCGGGCCCCGCTGTCGGTCGACAGCAACCCGCTAACGCACGTGGGCCCCACGCGCTGGCCGATTACGCCGGTCTCAGGCCAACGCGCCACGCGGCGAGCTGGGAGGCTGCCACGTAGCACCAGCGGGGAGCGGTGGGTCCCCCGACTGCCGCGTCAGCATTGCCACGCGGACACGACCATCGTCCTCTTCGACACTCACCCGAGGCGAAGGGGCGCTAAGGTTAAGGGTTTTCTACACAACGCCGACGACGACGGGGCTGGGTCCGCACACCGTAGGGTCGATCATGCCACGACCTTCACGACGGTGGGCGGGACGCAAGCGGAGATGACATGGTTCCTCCGCAACTTCGAGCCCTTGGTTAACGACATCATTGTGTATCGTTATACAGCTTTTGACTAATCCTAAGCCGCGATTCGCCGATTCTACTCGGCAGTATACTACTCTATTGACGAATATGCATGCAAACAATCATCATATTCTTTGCCAAGAGACGGAGGACAGAGGAGTACCTGATTGATGGCCCGAGGTCGCTAGGGTTCGAAGGTTGCGAGCGCGAAAGGGATTCGACGGAGCTCCCATTTTCGAGCATTAGATTGAGCCTTAATGACTCCGAGGCGGAGCCGTCAAGGCCGGGGGGGCGCTGGATTGGGCGAGCACGACGGCGGCCCGCTATGTGGAGGCTCGCGTGTTGACCGCGAGGACGAAGATGCAAGGACGTTCGATCATCCCAATAGAACGGCCCTGATTGCGCGATCGAACGGTCCAGATAGCGCGATCGAGATGACGGGGGGAGGAGACAACGTCGCTCGAAACTGACGGCGCGTGTTTTTAAGCGAACGGTGCCATTAGTTATTAATTAATTAATTATTACATATTTAATATTTAATTAATTAATTCCTTATTTAATTTAAATAATTAAATTGATATCAGAAAAATTATAAATATTCACTCCTAGCTAATTGAAGGGTGAGGAACGCAACGGCAAGGTCGGATTTTTGTTCCGATGAGTATTTTAATTTTCAAATTTTTGGGGTATTTAAATATTATTAAAATATTCATCAAAATTTTGATGACTTCTGATTGACACGAAAATATCACCCCTAGCTAATTTGGGATAAATTAGCGTAATGGCGAAGTACGTTTTTTGATGTGAAGTCATTTTAGATAGGTCAAATTTTAGGGTTTCTGGATTTTCCAAAAATTAGGATTCAATCCAATTGACTCCTGATTTGGATTGGGCCTTAGAAGTTGACTCCTAATGACCTGATTAACACTTAAGACCAAGACTAAGACTGAGATTAGTCTTAATTGACTATGGTAACAACTTAGGTTGTTACATTAAGCCAGCATGGTGCTTCAATTAATTGTCAAAAGAAGAAGATCACCTTGGGCAGTGGTAATCTGTCACAATCTTTCATTGGCAAATTTAGTACGCAAGCATCGCTAATTAACGCGTTGAAGGCGGAAAGGTTAGTTAAATAGGGCTGCGATGCATATCTCGTAACAATGTTGAGAGAAAGAAAGAAGTCGTGCCCCTGTCAGTGAATCGAATCGTTCGTGAATTTCCCAATGGTTTTCCCGAAGACCTACCCGGTCTTCCTCCAGTTAGAGAGGTAGATCTTGAAATCGAATTAATTCCCGTAACTCAATTGATGTCAAAAGTTTTGTATCGCATTGCGCCTAAGGAGCTCCAAGAATTGAACAAGCAACTTCAAGAACTATTGGAAAAAGGTCTTATTCGTCCAAGTTTATCCCCTTGGGGAGTGCCAGTTTTATTTGTGAAGAAGAAAGGCGGATCAATGAGAATGTGCATCGATTATAGGGAACTAAATAAGGTAACTATTAAGAACAAATTCCCTTTACTTCTTATCGATGACCTATTTGATCAGTTATCTAGAGCAAAAGTTTTCTAAAAGATAGACTTGCGATCTGGATATAACCAATTACGAGTTAAAGATCCAAATGTAGAGAAGACAGCATTTAGAACCCGCTATGGACATTATGAATTTTTAGTAATATCCTTTGGCTTAACAAATGCACCATCCATTTTCATGAATTTAATGCAGCACGTGTTGAAATAGTATTTAGATAAATTCATCATCATCTTCATCAATGATATTCTGATTTATTCGAAGAGTAAAACAGATCACGAGAACCATCTGCGATTAGTACTTGAAAAGCTTCAAATCCATGAGCTATATGCTAAGTATTCCAAATGTAAATTTTGTCTTGACTTAGTCACTTTTCTAGGTCATGTTGCTGACTCTCAAGGAATCAAAGATGATCAAATTAAAGTGAGAGCAACCCAAGATTGGTCACAACCAAAATCCATGACTGATATCTGAAGTTTCTTAGGACTAGCAGGCTATTATATAAAATTTGTAAAGGGCTTCTCACAAATTGCATCTCCTCTCACAAAGTTGACGCAGAAAGCAAGACCGTTTGTTTGGCGTCCAGAGTGTGAGAAAGCGTTCCAATCATTAAGACATGCTCTTTCCTCTGCACCAGTTCTAGCCTTACTTAAAGAGGGTCTTAAATACCAAGTCTATACCGATGCATCTGGCATAGGCTTGGGATATGTGCTGATGCAGGAAGGAAAAGTTATAGCCTATGCATCTTGTCAGTTAAAACCACATGAAAAGAACTACCCTGTCCATGATCTCAAATTAGCAGCCGTAGTCTTTGCTTTGAAAAATTGGCGTCATTATCTTTATGGCATTCATTGTTCTATATTCACTGATCATCAGAGCTTAATGTACATCTTCACCCAGCGTGAGTTAAACTGCTGACAGCGAAGATGGCTCGAGTTGATAAGCTATTATGGTTTAAGCATCCAGTATCATCCAGAAAAAATAAACGTTGTAGCAGACGCACTCAGTCATCATGCTACTCAATCTTCCATGATATCATCAAGTTCACTAGATGAAGAATTTCAAAATCTTAAAATTAGGCCAGTACGTGGTGCTATGTTGAGCACACTGATATCTATGAGTTCAGTTGAACCCACATTCCATCACGATGTCTCCATCTCCCAAACTAGGGATGAAGCTTATCTGAAGTTTAAAGTAGACATCGAAAGTGGCTGTCACTTTGATCTTCAGCTTCGAGGTAATGTAATATATCAAGGAGACCGCCTATGAATTCCTAAATCCATGCATCAAGAGATTCTAGTAGAAGGTCACAATTCTGGTTACCAAGTTCATCCTAATAGTACCAAGATATATCAAGACCTTAAGAAATCATTCTGGTGGCCTAGAATGAAAAAAAGGCGTGGCTGAATTTGTAGAAAAGTGTCATGATTGCAACTTAGTTAAAGCTGAACACCAAAAGTATGGAGGACTTCTTCATTCTCTAGCAATTCCTAAATGGAAGTGGTTCAATATTTCTATGGATTTTGTTATGGGTTTACCTAAATCCAAATCCTGTGCCGATTCAATCTGGGTCATTGTCGATCGACTAACCAAATCAGCACATTTCATTCCTATGTGTCAAATCGATTCTGTGGAGAAATTAGCAAAGTTGTATATCAAGGAAATTATCAGCCACCATGGAATTCCCAGATCTATCGTATCTGATGGAGATAGTTGTTTCACTTCCAAATTCTGGCAAGCAGTGCATCAAGACTTGGGAACTACTCTAGCCATGAGCACCGCTTTTTATCCTCAAATAGATGGTCAAATGAAAAGAGTCAATCAAGTCTTGGAAGATCTTCTTTGTCTTCGTATTCTAGATTTTGGAGGCTTCTGGGAAGATCATATTCTTCTCGTAGAATTCGCATATAACAACAGTTTTCAAGCAAGTATCGGCATGGCTCCATATGAAGCTCTGTATGGCAAAAAATGCAGTACTCCTTTAGCATGGTCTGAAAGAGGTAGTGTTCAGTTATATGATTCATAATTAGTTGAAGAAACTAATCGTAAGATTCAGCTAATCTAATAAAGAATCAAAGCAGCTCAAGATCGCCAGAGCAGGTATCATGATGCTCATCATTGTACTCTGGAATTCGATGTTATAAATTTTGCGTATCTTAAAGTCAGTTCGATGAAAGGCGTGTATCGTTTTGGTGTAGCCGGGAAGCTAAGTCCCCGCTACGTCGAATCATTGAAATCCTATAGAAGATTGGTTCTGCAGCTTATCGATTGCAGCTTCCTAAAGATTTCTCTGCAGTCCATAATGTATTCCACATCTCTTCTTTGCAAGGATGTCTTTACAACCCATCTCATCTAATTCAACTTCCAGTAGTATCTCTCTAGCCAGATCTTTCTTATGCAGAGGAGCCAATTAAGTTCTTAGCTCATGATCAAAAGCAGCTGAGAAATTGCTCAATCCTAATAGTAAAGGTTCAGTGGAGAAATTGCTCTTTAGAAGAATCTACTTGGGAGAAAGAGGCAGATATGAAAGAAAGTATCCCAATCTCTTTGAAGTTTCAGGTACCAGTTAACTTCTGAATTGTATTTCTAGTCTTCAAATTTCTGCATAATTGTCTTCTCTCTTGAGATGATGTCGATGACGACATCATTCTTAAGTGGGGGAGTCTGTAATAACCCTAGGTGGTTACCCTTCTAATTTATAGTCTAAGTAATCATTAGTTTTGATTCCATTGCTTTTTAGAACATCAAATGAATCCTATCCTAAAAATTTGAAGTCTATTGGACTTCTCTAAGTCTAAGATGGCACTTTGATCAGTCTAGATGCCCTAGATTAAACCTAAAATATTTTGATCTTAGAATTAGAATTTGATTGTATTTTTGAATTTCTTACCCCCAAATTAGCTAGGAGTGAAAGTTTGGTGCAATGTGGAGCCCGGGTCGCGCGACAGCGGAACCCTGTTCCAATCCGCCGTCCCCCTCGTGAATCCAACGGCTAGGATTAGATCCCGCGAAATTGCGGATCAACCATTGGATCTGCCCGACCAAATCCTACAGCCCGGATCACTCCCACAATCGGTCATTAGGATCTGAGCCGTTCCACCCTCTCATCGATCTATCAAACAGCATCCAAAGGTCCCGCAACTGTGGACCTTCATCCCAAATGCGCCCATCCCCGATAGAGGAGATCCCCCGTACCGCTAGCTGCCCTCCTTGTGTCCCACTTGTGCGTCCAACTCAACAAGGTCGTTAGGACCTCCCCCGTCTTGGCAAGGACCCCCGATTGGGCCTCGTGACTCGGCCGAGCTCGAATTGAAAATTCGAGAGCTCGACCATGGCCCGGTCTGTGAAGACCTACTTAAGCAGTAATAAGTGAAACTCTTAAATATCGAGGCACCTTTTTAGATAATGATGGAGTTCTTGAAAAGAACTCCAAAGTTAAGCGTGCTCAGGTGGGAGCACTCCCAGAATGGGTGACCTGCTGGGAAGTTATTTTTTGAGGGCAAAACCGTGAGGCCTTTCAGGCCAAAGCGGACAATACCTTGGTGTTAAGACTTTAGGCTGTTACAAATGGTATCAGAGCAAACTATAGGGTGTCAAATAGGAGCTAAGTTTCATACAGGGCAAAGTACCACTTCATGTGAGCAGCCTCTTAAACCCATGATGATTAAGGTGCTACATGGTTGTGGGTACCTCTTGCATCTGTAAGGGTCACCTCTAGTCCTATCTACCCAATGGATTGTTCTTAGATCTATGTGTGGATACTGACGAGGACATCCGATACTTAAGTTGGGGAGACTGTGAAGACCCACTTAAGTAGTAATAAGTGAAACTCTTAATCAATGAGGCATCTTTTTAGATAACAGTGGAGTTATTGATAAGAACTCCAAAGTTAAGCGTGCTCAAGTGGGAGCACTCCCAGGTTGGGTGACCTACTAGGAAGTTATCTTCTGAGAACAAAAACATCTGCCTTTCAGGCTAAAGCGGACAATACCTTGGTGTTAAGAGTTTGGGCTGTTACATGGTCTCTCGGGCCTCTCTAGCTTGGGCCAATGCATCTGGAACCTGCCTCACTTCCCTTTAAGGTTATAAATAGCCTCAGATCTCCCTGGAGTAAAGCTTGCTGATCAATTGGAGTCTCCTTCTCAAATTGCCTTTGTTGAATGACTGAGCTCTCCCATGCATTCACGATGTGCGTACCACTAATAGAAGAGTCTCCTAGCATTCAAGAACTCTTAGAGAAATCTCAGGAAGCTCAGCAAGCCCGGTAGTGACCCCTGCATCATCTCCAAGTCCCCCGCCAAAACTAGGTACCCCCCATTTGCCAGTTTTGAGCCAATGAGGCTCAGACCTTTCTTCTTTTGATGCGTATAGCTCTGTATTGTCAAATTGAACTCAATGATGTTTAAATTGCGCCATAAGCTAGCCCCGATCGATCGATTTAATCGATCGGGCTAAGTCCTTAAGGAACGCCTCGGGTCGAGTAAGGCCCTGGCGTTCCAGCCCGCTTCAGGTCCTCAGACCAGGGGGCTTCGATCCGCCTCACCCCCTTGATAGTGTATGGATCGAGCCCTGGGTCTGGCGTGGCCTCTGTGGGGAGAATTGTCTCCCCACAATATCTCTGAGATGAAGCCTCTCGGGTAAGTAAGGTCCGAGCGACCCCGACCTCCTCACAAAGGGATAAGGGGTTCAATCGAAGCGTCTTGGCCTACTGATAGTGTGAGGATCAACTAGGGGTCACGGCGTGGTCGAAGCACTCAGAATTTTATCGCGGAAGCCAACCCTAATTCCTTGGGTATCAGGGAAGGAGGGTTGGGGACGATGGCACTGTGCGGGCCGGGTCAGCCCGTGACCTGCACTGTGCTACAATGCCGGGTATCCAGGGCCCCGGTCGACCCACGTCTTTTGGATTCGGGCCGAACCCATTTTAATAAAAATCTGATTAATTGGATTTATTTTTCTTAAGGAAAATAATCTAATTAATCAAATCATAAGAAAATTTAATTGGAAAAATACATAATATATTTATTGAATAACTTTTAATCCACTGCATCAAACCCTATAATATTATATATCAAATTGATCAAAAATCCTCAAAAATAAGAATATAAAATAATATGGAACATCTAATGGTTAGATTTTCCATTTGTTCCTAATTTTTACAGATCTTGATTAGGGTTAATTAGCATAACCACTTAACCAAATTGCATATTTAGGATGCCATTAGTTCCCTTTTGATTAATAGAATGAATGTGCTAAGTGATTTATATTTTTAATCTCTGTATTTTAACTTATGCCCTAATCTTATTAAACTACGATTAGTGCAAATTAGGGTTTCTAATATTTAGATCTTTGCAAACTTAGACTCTGATTAATTGTATGATTAAATAGAACTTATATGCCAAGTAGCATGAAATTCTGATGGTTGGATTTATATTTATGTGCTAATCTTTTAGGATTGAGTTAGGGTTTGATTAGCACTAATCATTTTCTATTTTTTTTATGAATTTTTCTGTTATTATGCTTCATGACAGTATATTAGATGTATTGAAGCCTTGTATGTAAAATTATAATGTATAATTTGAATAAACCTAAATTTGAAGATCTTAAACATCTTAATTAACCTTAAGAAGTCTTAAGACTTTGATCAAGCTATTAAGACTTGATCTGGGTCTAAGATTGCCACCTATAATACATACCTAATTCACTGATTTGGAATTTGATTTATAAATGAACACTTGATCTTAATTGAATATGAGTAGGGGTTAAACCCTAACATGCTTAATTAATATCCAAACTCTTAAATCTTAATTAAATGGACATGATTATAAGATAATGTAATTAACATTATTCCAATAATGCATCTGATTTGGTATTGATCTTAAATATTTGAATTAGACATGTTAAGGTTAATAATAAATCTATGTGATTGCTTAATCTGAATATAAACTTTAGATCTTTAATTTTTCTCTTGAATAAGACTATTAGTATGAAAAGATTTATAGAATAATTTTGCTTTCATAATTGATCTAACTCTAATAATATCCTTGAATTAAATCCCATAATCTTAGAATAAGTTATGATCAATGACTTAATCTTCTGATCTGATTACACTAAACTTAAATGATATGTAAAATCTAAAATGTTAGCATTTGAATTAAGAGAGTGAGATCTTTAGTATCTCAATATAAGATTGTCTCTATAATATTTTAAAGACCTAAATTAAATATATATTAAGGTAGGAGAATTTGTATAAACCATTGAGATAGGAACTTAGATGATCCCTTAACCTTAGAAGTTGCTCTTAAACCTCTCGTGGTAGGAACCAGTTAAGATATTAGAATGATACCTCTCCTTATGGTAGAATCTATATTGAGTGATCCTTGATCATATTTTCTTGGAGCCTTGTATAGGACTTACCTATTTAGCATAGGAATTAATAGTCTTGATAACCCCTTGATGATTAAATAGAGCTATATAAATCTGGATTATTAGTTGAGTATAGTAGAGTATACCCATAGTACTGGATGATTTCAATAGTATTCGGGAATAGTTGAGTCACTCTAAGTAAGATTTATCTTTGGGCTATCATGCGGGTTTAGGTAGATACAACCTTGCTTAGAGTAAATCAATCGATCCTAAGAGTGTATTAAACAGGCACTCATTCCTTAGTTTGATTGAAATACAAATCGCAAACGGGAGATGCCTCCTAGCGAAGACCACTTCAATAGGTGTGGCTCAAACAAACTAAGTAATTAGAATCACCTCCTTTAAGACACTGAGCGTGATTTTGAGTTGGGCATCTTAATAACTTAGCTTGAGATACAAATTGCCAATGGGCAATGCCTCCTATCAAAGACCGCTTTGTTAGGGTGGCTTAATCAAACTATGTATTAAGAACCACCTTTCTTGCAAATGTGCTCAATATATGTATACAATCCATCCCATCTAATGATTTTTAAGTAAATCTTCAAATATAACCCATTATCGTTCAAGAAGCTAGGAGTCAGAATCCTTTTAGTAGGATTCTGTACAGTGGAGACCTTAAATTCATCATCGGTATTCAAAGTTTTATGGATTTCTGTATTTTTCTCATATAGAATAAAAGCATGGCATAAGCATGAGCATGAGCATAAGCATGATGAATGATTCAGTGGTGACGTATGAGTATCAGTGATTAATTATGGGTTACTGAATGTTACATACTTTGACTAGGAAATTTCAGGATGCATCAGCATCACAGTAAACTGTATTCTCAACTATGTGTATGTATACATTTGACCGTATGACTCATAGCTTTTCAGTGATAGTTCTATTGCATTTCTATGGCATACCATTTTGTAACATATTTGGGTGCATTATTCTAGTGGCATATAGTACATCATTGGACATTTTTACATTGATGTCTGAGTATTTGATGTTTTTATTTATCTTTCGCTTACTTTCAGCTTTCAACTCACTTTTACTCTGTTTAGTCTCTTATAGTTTCTGTTGCATAGTGCTTCTACTGTTATTTCTTACAGTTTTGTTTACTTTAATGTCTACTTGTATTTACTTTAGTACCGCTTAGTTTAGTTGTTATGTGTTAGACTTCTTGTCTAACACGGGGTACTTTTGGGATCCGGCAATTTGCTAGATCCCGAGCAGCTTGTTGAGGCAGGGCAGGAGGACCTACAGGAGATCCCGGAGGAGTACGTGGAGCTCTAATGGATCTATCTTTCACCTTTTACTTACTGCTTTATTTTCAGTATTTCAGATAGACTTTACATTTGTAGTATTAAATTAGTTTGTAATAATTCTGGATGTATTTTACTTTTTTTCTTTCTGAGACGAATGTTTATTCCTGCTCTATGATGAATGTATTCTGGATATTTTGATTTAGCTTCTGCACTCTATTATACTATTATACTTAGTATTGTGATGTGATCAGCATATTGGAAATGCTGATATGGTAATAATATATATTGGATTCCTATTTAACCTTTTAAATCCAATGTATGTATTAATCTAATACTTAAGAAAAGAATTCTACTATTATCTTAAGTATTGACCCTCGATCTTACTCTTGGGTTCGAGTCAGCAGCCCTTCAGTGTGGCTAGTTTTAGTAAGCTTATTCGGGAAGATGTTGTGTTTATTCATCCCGAGCAGCGCGCTGCTCCGCCGCCGATCTGTTATACCTTTTGCGCGCGGCGACGGGGTGGGGCGCTACTGCTAATGTTTACTATATTGATGTGGTTAATCTCAATCTCATTGAGACTTATTTTGGTCCTTGTTATTGCGAAAACACGTTGTATCGGCTGATCTCATGTGTGCTTTATTCTGATCTGACCTGCTGCAATTTTGCCCTTATGATAATATACATTCACATGTTTGTTGTGTTAGCTGGTCTCATGTATGCTGCTTTGCTGAATTTCTTAGAGCATGCTAATGGTAATTATAATGATGAGATTAGTCTCAATTGAGATTGATTTTGGTCCTGTTTATTGCTCTCTTATGTTGTATTGGCTGGTCCTGGGATTAATGGTGTTATTGCTGTTTTGGCTGGGATTACTATCGTCACTGCTGGTTTCGCTTTATTGGATGATGGCCTTATACTCCATTGGATGTATTGGCTGTATTGGCTGTATGCTTAAAAATTCTGATTACAATGGCAGTATCCTCACTGTTGTTTCCTTAATACTGTCGTTTTGGCTGTTAACCTGCTGCTGTATTGGTTTCTTCCGTTTTTGTATTGGTTGTATCATTTGCAATATTAGCGGCGATATTGGCTAATGTACTGGTTGTATTGTATTGATGTTCTGTATTGGTTGTTGTACTGGTTTTGGATTGATCACTATTGCGGTTCTGACCTTCTATTGTATTACACTTCTGCTAATATTTATATTTGTTGTATGGGTTGTACTGGTTACTTTGTTGTTCTAGTTCTTTCCTTTCCAGTTCTGGACCCCGTTTTCTGCTTACCCAGAATTTGGTTACTGAGGGTCGGTTTAACTCCATTTGAAAGTTGCTATCTTCGCATTTCTAGAAAGAAAGTTTGCTGGAATCATATTTTTAGAATGGATAGTTGCTTTATAATTTTAGAAATGACAGTTGTTGTCAATGCTCTCCTTTTTAGTATCATATACTCTGAAATTTATGCTCCTTCTATTACTTTGTCTGATGCTATGGTTTTGTTTGCTGGGATCTTTGGGAGAGAGTTTATTCCAGTTTCTCCTGTTCGAACTCTTGTGTTTGTCACTACTTCCATTGGGGATGTTTGTTTGAAGTATGCTATGTCCGTGTGCAGGAATTGTGATGTGCTGGTGCAGGTTTTAGTTGGAATTGATTGCAGGTTTGATTCCATTGAGCTTGATTGTTGGTGCAGGTTTGATTCCATTGAGCTTGATTGTTGGTGCAGGTTTTTGCAGGTTTATAGTGCTATGTATGTGTGTAAGTTTTGTGGTGTGTTGGTGCGGGTTTGCGGATGCCATCTCTGATTTTGAAGTTAATGGTGCTCAGCCACCTGAAAATGTTTATGCTGTTTCTGTTGGAGTGGTGCCTCTCCTCCTGCCCCCTTTTTTGTCGCTTGCAGTTTGGTTCTATTTTATATTTTCTACTGCATTTATTTTGTCCTGCTTTGTTTTTCTGTTTTGTTTAAGTTTCTTGAGATATTTTAAGATTATTCTTTGGGTCTTTTGTTTTTGGGGCTGATTTCAGAATTTTAGTTATTCTAGAATTTTGTACCCTCCCCGCCCTGATCTTATAAGTCCTCTTTTCTTGAGATAAAATGTGTTCCGAGATAACTTTTTAAATATATATATATATATATATATATATATATATATATATATATATTCGGTATGAGTGAGAATGGATAATATATAAAGCTGAGGCCAATAAGCTTTCCATGCACGCAATATACCTCTAATTCTTGAGGCATTGCTGTGACCATGCTATAAATATTTTTGTACCAA
This sequence comes from Gastrodia elata, assembly GCA_016760335.1. Taxonomy (NCBI): domain Eukaryota; kingdom Viridiplantae; phylum Streptophyta; class Magnoliopsida; order Asparagales; family Orchidaceae; genus Gastrodia; species Gastrodia elata. Next base: position 49,830,366 of record CM028670.1, read on the forward strand.
ATTATATAAATAATATGATTAAGATACTAATTTATCAAATATTAATTTGTGAATAAATTAATTGGTGATGGTTGGTGAATAAAATGGTTATAGTATATAATATTAAGAAAGTAGGAGAGAAAAATTGAGTACGATGTTTAGGATTAACAAGTACAGTCAGCAGCCTTCACAATTTTATATCAAATTTTGTAAATTAATGAATTTAAAAACAGGATAATTGCATTCAAAACACTCACCTTTTGTGTTATATTATAAAAAGGTTACAAAATATAGTGATTAAGATATTGTTTGAGAAATATAAAGGTTACAAAATCACATTTAGTGATATTTAAAATGAAAATTATTATTCGATTACCAAATATATTTTTAACAAATTAGATGCTTAGTATTTGTATTTAAAATATGTATATACTTAGTAGACTCAAAGTGAATTCTAGCTTAATTTTTAAGAGAGCTGCTATAATATCGTTAAATATATCTCTTCAACGCCTCATTATCATTAAATCATTTAAAAGAGAAGAACTCCATTTCCTGCTTGCTCGTTGCTCCGCTCCGCAGTTGCGCCTGTTATCGCATGATCTCGAATTATTACATAAATTCTTTATGTACCCACCTAAAATCGGATTACAGAGTAAAGATTTTCACCAATTTGCTTTCAAATCAAAATGTCTTCCATATTAAACAAAATGTTGAACTGTATGATAATAGACAATTCAAGATGATGTGTTATGTCAATTGTATTATGGAAAGGTATTACTAGTTGCAACAATCCTAGCTTGGTAAGAGACTAATTATAAACTTTATCTAATATAATTGAGACTTCAAATCATTTTTGGTTTGATTAGAAAGGAAATTAGAATAATATAATAATATTTGGATTTCCCATATCAAACTATGCAATTGCTGTAACTTTCAAAATTTCCAAAATAGATAAAAAATACACAAATTTTGAAATCTTAAGAAATTAATATAAGTGGTTATATCGATGGATTAAAACTATGCGAGGAAGAGATCCAGTGTAGCGAGAATAGGATCGTTTTCGTTTGGAATGCGGATATAATCACATCTCTTAAAAATGCTCAATCATATGGCAGAGATATGTCCACAAACTATTGATCTTCCTTGACCTCTCGATCTAACTAAAATTACCTAAATCGTGAGGACGATGTCGCATTTCCATCCCATTTATCACCGAAACCCCTAAGCACTTCTAAAGAACAAAGACACTTTCCTTAACTAGGTGGATTGACCTAGTCCAGCTGATCATCAAGCAAAAAAAGATGTTACACCATTGCCACTTGGTAACCATAGAACTCTCAAGGGAGCTTATAAATAAGAAAATGTTATTTAGACTCACTGACATGATACCCAAAAAAAACCCATCCAATAATATTTAAACATCATTTCATTACAAACTTTAAAAATAATATTTATATTATTTTAATATAAATAAACAAATTCCCCTGAGCCTCCCTCTCTTTTGATTCCAGATGATCTCTTGAATATTCTAGCAACCCTTACAAAGCATTGATTTCCTCAAATTCGATCAAGCTCTAGTCTTCTTTATTTCTCTGGAGTTGTGAAGAAGAAAATCGAGTCATGGAAACTGCTTTTCCTTAGTCTGACAACACTTTTTTTACAATCAGAAAACCTCCAAGTCTACAACTCTTAATTAGTTTTTCTCAGACTTGAAGGTACTCTAAAACCCTTATAAAATATTATGTTATAATCCTTCTACATAAGAGATAATGTAATGATTTCTCTATTATATTCTAAAGCTAATTTGCTTTATATACATGCAATACTCATATAAATTCTTAAGCCAATACAAATGAATTGTTTCCATTGTTTCTTCAGATCACTAATTTTATATTTAACTAGTAATGTTAAATATTTAGCAATTAATCAGTGAATTAAATGTTGTATTTCCATTTTGTTAATTTACTCTATGCAATTAAAGAGTAAGTGAACCTTAGGCTAATCTTATAACTAAATAGCAAGAATATTTGTATTCTTAGATATTGCGAGGAAACTAGATTTTATATGTAGAGCAATGTTGATCCTCTAAAAGTTCAAAAATTATCTCTATATCAACCTACATCAAATGCTTTTATAATTAATGTAAAATGAATCACTTAAGATTTATAAGTCGTTTGATTCAATTGGAAGGCATTTGATATACTAATTAGAGTTTATGGATTCCAGTTAGTTTTGATTTCTTAGATCATGTAACAAACTAATTAAACAAAAAAAAAGAGTGATAAAATGTTTGGTAAAACTGATTTGGAGTCAAGAGATGGTGATTTGGAAAATCTTGAGAGTAGTTGTAACTTGTATGGATTTAAATCTTCATTTTTGCATTTCAGTTATATGCAAAATTAGGGTTTTTGGATTATAAAAGTATTTAAATTCTTAGAAGCATTAAGAAATTTAATTAATACTTAGTAAGCCTTTTCTAAGTTTCTTCATATGTTAGTATCACGAAGAAGGAGAATTTAATGAGAAAGGCTGAGAAATTTTACAAACATTAGAATTTTTTCTTAAATTAATCAGATGTAACAACTTGTGTCATTACGAAATCTATTTGAACTTATATAGGTCGTCTAAGAATGTAATGTTTTTGCTAAAATACTCCCCTTTAACATCTATACAACCTGAGATGTAGTTTGAATCATATGTTGCCTTTATTAGAATATTAGAAATGGTAGAATGTGAGATACCAAATTCTAGAATTTAGGTAGGAACTCCTTGGATCAATCAAGAGTATGATCAAACCTATTGTAGAAGAGGCTAAGAGAACTAAATTTGGTGGTACAACATTACTTAACATGTTAGTAAATGCTAATAGTTAGTAATTGTAGGATAGCATAGTAGTTAAGACTTTTATAGATTTGCATAGATCACTAGGGTAAAGAGCTTAGGAAATTCTTAGAATGATAAATGGATAGTTAAGATTTAGATTTATACCCCAGTGTTGGGTAAGATGGGATATAACCCATAGACTTAAGTAAGATAAGCTTAGTCTAACACTAACTTAGAACCCTTCCTTTTAGAGAACATAGCAATGAACTTGTAGTGTAACCTTAGTAGGAGAGTAATAAATAAATTACTCAAGGCTAGAAATCTTGTAAAGAGTTACACTTAGATGATTTAGCATAAGAAATATCACTCCTTAAGCCTTAGAAATCCTTTAAGGTAAAAAAAGAATTAGGACCTCTAGTAGTCTATTTAAGGTAGATCCTACATTCTAGTATAAGAATCACAGTTAAGTAGAAGACTTAGAAGATTATGGTTTATATACTAAGGATATGTATTATAAGATAAAAATCACAATTATATTTTATTATAATTCTCATTAAAATCATAATACTTTTAAATCAATATTTTCAAAATCATATATATATATATATATATATATATATATATATATATGTATGTATGTATGTATTATTATTTGATTGGCTAAGACATTCAACTAATATCAAAGTCAAATTGGGGGCTTGATTAGCCCTAATATTTAAATTTGATTATTAAAATAAACAACAATGGATATCATATAATTTACAATTAACCTTGAAAATATTTGAATGTTGCATCGCATGAGACTAAATCCATGAAAATACATTAAGACATTGTGCATAAATAAAATATTTAAATATTTTACATAAGAGTCTTATGTGGTGGATTAGTCTGTACAGACATTGTTGAGCCAGGAAAGATTATGGAAAGATCAAGAGACCACAAATGTCCTAGAGTGGGAATGTGTGTGTTATGGGAGAAAGCCGCTACATATGGTTGGGTATATAGGCCTAAATTCTTGCTTGTTTTGTTATTTTCCTGCATAACTTAATTAAATAAGATAAATAAAAATTTACATTTCATATGACACAATTTATTGATTATGCACTACTACTACTTTATACAGTCTTTTGACTGTACTTTTTAGTTTATTGGGTCCTTGAGAATGAGAATTACTTCACTTACTATTATTTCAATATTTACTTTCTAGCTTTTCTTGCAGCTTTCCTACAATATATTCTTTATTTAGTTTATAGTTATATTTTCTTAAACTACTTTTATATTTACTAAACATATATCTTGTTGGATATATACATTTTACATTTATCTCCATGTGCACACTAGTATACATATATATACTTGTACTTATTTATTTTATTTAAAATATTTCATGCAGACAATAGCACCTTAACTAGTACGTACATTGCTTTTTTTCTTATTATTTCTTATTCATTTCCTACTTTTAGTACCTTTCCTTTACATTGCATTGTGCACCTCCTTAAATAATTGAAGATTGCTAAAGGTGATATCCATTAATTTAAAAATTAAATTAACAACTCTAAAATATACATAGACTTTATAAGTCTTAACAACATTTTCTTTCTATTAGTCATGCCCTATTGTAGTAAATACCAAATATGATAGACCAGCAGTTTAGTTGCAATTATGACTATGTGCCTAAAATTGGACTTGAGGAGCAACCTTGAAGACTCTTTCCTTCAGTCTTTTCATTTTTTATTTACCCATGAAAATGAGTGTTACTATGTCTTTTTCTAACAACCCAAATTTTTATTAAAGCAATAAAAACTAAATTGTTAGCTCAATTAGGATAAAATTGAGATCTCAGGCAAGTTCAAAATTAGGTCAAACCAAATATACAATTGGAAATAGTATATTTTTGTGATTGAAATGCTCACGTCTGGGGACAATCTGACCAACGTATAATATTATAATAAATATTTATTTTTTAATATAAAAAATAAGGAAAATAAAATATAAGTCCAAATTCAAAAAATTTTAATGTCGTTGTATTCGTAATAATTAAAGAAGACTACACAAAATATTTTCTCAAATTTTGAGAGGTAGATTGTTCATAATTAATTTTTAAAAATTTTACTTTCAAAAATTAATAAAAAAATAGAATATAGCTCCAAATTAAGAAATTTTTTTATCGATGATGCTCGTCTCGTCAAGACAGACCTCCCGGTCAACTTTCGTCAAATTTGGAAATCATACACGAAAAATACGATTATTTAAAATACATTTTTATTTTACTTTTTTTCCTCCTTATACACCAGGCCGGTGGGCAGCCCGGCCAGGCAAGCTCTCCTTCCCTATAAAAGGAACCTCCCCTCTCCTTTCCTCACACTCCACTGGCTCCCCTCTCTCTGGCCAGCCACTGCCAAGCCCTCTCTCCCTTCTCCTTACCTCACTGAAAATTTCTAGACGCTGTAGAGTCTAGGCTTTGAATAGCCAGATGCCAGAGCATGCTGTAGCTCTTTGGTCATTGATTTCATACCGCTACGGTGCGTGGTAGCTCCTACCTCTCAGGATGGCTTCCACTGGGGCGCACGGTAGTGCCCGCCTCTTGGGATGACTACCGCTAGAGTGCGCTGCAGAGCCAATTTTGCTGTGGCATGCTACAATGCTCACTTCTCTGTCTACTGATGAATGGGGTGCGCGATATCACCTCTATCTTGGGTTAGGAAGTGATAAGGCATGCTGCGGTGTGCCGCAACACCTGTGCTATTTCTGTACGTCACACCTTGTTCTGAATTACCTCGGAACTTTTTGAAAGTGCACCGGAGCACCATTATCTTCTCCATGATGGAATAAATGGTATCCACAATACAACAATCTCCCACTTGGTGATCTTTAGGAAATCACCCTCTCTTTAATCCTTGATTCTTCACTATATTTTTTCTATTTCTATCATGAAACGTGGTGTGGCTCACCCTCGCTTTCTCTTTGCATAACGAGACCAATTGAATTTGCTTAGCTGGCCCTAAGTCCTTCATGCCAAACTCCTTTGATAATAGATCTTTCAACATCCTTATCTCCTCCATGTCTGATCTTGAATTCATCATATCATCCATACACAGTAATAGGATGATATATTAGGACTTACACTATTTTATGTAATAATAGTGATCCGCCTGGCATTTCTTATACCCATATTCTAACATGAACCAATCAAATCTCTTGTACTACTGCCTTGGTGCTTAATTTATACCATAATGTCTCTTCTTGAGCATGCACACTAGCTCAGCTTTTCCCATTCTATTAAACCTTGTACCTTTCATGGTTTTGCATGTACAACTCTCCATGAAGAAATGTAGTTTTGACATTCATTTGATCCAAATGCAAATTCATAACTGCATTAATGTTCAAACAACCCTGATGGCTATAATCTTCACAATTGGGGTGAAAATCTCACTGTAGTTGACCCCATGTTTTTGTTGGAAGCCCTTTACTACAAGCCTTGCCTTGTAGCGCTTGCTCCCATTTAGTTCTTCTTTCACCTGATAAACCCACTTGTTCTGAAGGGCTATCTTCTTAGTTGGCAGAGGTGCCAACTCCCATGTCTCATTTGACATGAGTGATGCCATTTCATCATTCATGGTAGCCTTCCACTTGATTGAATCTTCAACTTGAAGTGCCTCTTCCAAGCTTTTTGGTTCACCACCATCCATTAGTAATAGGTAAACTAAGGAAAGAGAAAGAGAGTACCTCTATGGTGGTCTTGTGACTCTTATGGATCTTCTTAATATGGGTGTTTATGGTTAAACATTGACACCCTACTGAGCTTCTTCATGTACTCCAATATCTGGCTCAACACTCTCATCAATTTTTATGTGTCGAGGATCTCCATCTAAAGCATTCTTGGAATCAGTCTTGACTCTAATACAATCTTTGTACATTTCACTTTCATTGAAAGTGATATCCCTGGTTCTGATGACCATCTGGTTTTGATTATCCTAGAATCTATAACCGAACTTGCCCACACCATATCTAATAAATGTGCACTTGATCATCTTAGCGTCAAGCTTTCTCCTATATCCTACATCAATGTGCACATATGATGAGCAACCTAATAACTTGAGGTGGTTTAATTTCACCACCTTTACGCTCCAAGCCTTCTTGGGTGTCCCTTCATTCAAGGGTACGGAAGGTCTTCGATTTATCAGATACACCGTCATATTAATTGCCTTAGCCCAGAACATCTTTGGGAGATCTCCATGTAATCTCATGCTCCTGTCACTTTATGTGATTGTCATGTTCATTCATTCTGCAACACTATTTTGTTGTGGTGTTCTTGGGACTGTAAACTCCCTCTTGATTTTTCTCAAGGCACATAGCTCCTTTAATTCCCTATCATAGTACTCACCACCATTATTGGATCTCAAGCACTTAAGCTTTAATCATGTTTCATTCTCCACCAAAGCTAAGCACTTTCCAAACACATCAAACACATAAGATTTATGCTTTAGATAGTAAACCTATACCTTCCTTGTATGGTGATCAATAAAGGTGACGAAATATGTAGCTCCACCTGTGGAAGAAGTAGGAGTTGGTCCCCATACGTCTGTATGCACCAACTCATGTTTCTTATTTTTCAGCTCCAAAAAAGAAACATTCTTCAGCTTACTCAGCACACAGTCTTCACAGAAATCCAAGTCTACTAACTTCAGTCCTTAGAGCTTCTTCATTAACTGTAGGGATTTCAATCCCCTCTCGCTCATATGGCCAAGCCTCTGGTGCCATAGATTCGCATCTATCTCCTCTACAACTGCAATAGAATCAGACACTTTATTAATAAAAAAATGTGTACCTTCCATATTGCTTCATGCTACAATGAGTGCACCCTTGATGACTATAGGGCCCCGTCCCATCGTCGCGTGCAAAGGAGTTAACAATTGGTGGCAGAACGGTACGCTACTTAGGAAGGACTGCTGAACCTCCCCGAATAACCACTAAATAATGTGTTGCTGGACTAATCTTTAGGATAAACATAAAACCTTATCTTAAGTATTAGACATTATAGTATATACATTAGATTATGAGTAGAATATGAGAAATCCAATATATAAGTATAACAATATTTTTAGTATGCTAATCACATCACAATATTAAGTATAAGTAATAGTGAATATAGAGTGCGGAAGCTAAAGCATACATCCAAAAATATTCATCACAGAAGCTAAGTAAAGTATTCATCTCAGAAAAGAAAAGAAAATACATCTAGTTATTGCAGACAGTCGACTTAAATAAAATAACAAGAAATAGTCTAATGACTGAACTGAATGTAAACTAATATAAAAAGGTAAATGCTGATGTGGAGTCCTATAGTGCTCTATGAACTCCTCTTGGATCTCCTGTGATGCCTCCAGAACTAGCTCCATAGGCTGCTCTCGATCTAGCAAATTGTCAGATCTCAAAAGTATCACATATTAGATAATAAGTCTAACACATCAAAAAGCTATTATGAATAGTTATAGTTATCTAAAGCTTAACCTTTAAGTAATAAAGTAATAATATATAAAAGAACTAAGATAATTAAAAGATATAAAATTATACAAAATTGAAGTAACATAAAATAATAAACCAATGAAAAGTATAGTACTGAGCTAAAATCTATAAAACATTGAAATGAGAAAAATATTGAAATCAAATTGTGCTGTATGTCACTGTGTATGCATCTGAATATATCACTGATTTATGCTGCAATTATGCATTTGGTGCCACATGCACCCCAAAGAAATCCTAATATCCATGATGCATGCTGCATCCCGTAGGTTCTACCAATATTGATGCATGTTGCATCCCATAGTTCACAATGCTCTTGATGCTTACGTATATGCAATTATGCCAATGCTTTCCAATTCAAAATAATGCTTAAAAGAATAGAAATCAATTAAAGAATAATGATCAAATTCAACATTTATTGGGCTTTCATATTAATTTTAATAAGCTCACATACTATATTCAAAACTTACAATAAACTACTATAATTATTTTCACAACTTCCTAAATTATCATATGATGGAAGTACATGTACATACGTAGTAAGTACTTAAGAAGGTAAACTTGAATTTCTTAGTTTGTTTAACTGCACTTATCAATAAGCACAAAGATAAGGGGATGAAATACTTTAACAATTTTATTTAGGACAAATCAACCAATTTTATGTCCTACTTAATTAAATCAGTCATATGGACATGTACTAAAATTGTCATATGATCATACTAACATTATTATTTCTAAAATGACTAATTTAAAATCCAAGGAATGTCAGACTAAATGAATTCACACTCCCTTGTGGTGAGTCCTACACAAGAGTTTCAAGGATATGACTTAGAAGTCACTCAAATTAGGATACTACCGTAAGGAAGAATCTCATTCTAAAGCCTTCAGGTTATTCTATCACAAAGATCTAAGATCAAAACTTAAGGATCTTAAGGGTTCATCTTAGCTTCTACCTCAAAATCAAACAATAAGTAAGCTCTTCATACCTCAATAATTCATCTGATTTAAGGTTTAGCAATTGATTGAATTAAACTACTAATAATTCAATTTTAACTCTCTATGCACTGAAATGTACAAGTGTAATCAAAGTTACAAGATTCATTTTAAGATTTTAAGCCTTAATACAATAAGCTGGGTTATACAAATCAGATGGGTAAGCCCATCTGGTTATAACCTATACTACAATTATGAGATACAATCATATGAGTTATTATGAATTGATCATTTCATAAATCAATCTTATTTTAAAATTTAGTTTATGCTAATGATCTTTCTTAAGACGGAATCAAATATCTAAAGGCTAGATTCAGATGATCAATCATATGAGTTTGTTAAAACCAAAGTTCTTCTAATTTAATAACTTAAGATCAAATGGAAAATTAATAATCATTATTGGAGTTATGCAAGTTCTTATATATTTTTGTATTATCAGTGTTTCAGAGTCATAAAAATATGAAATTTGGGCAAAACTGGCTAGTTCTGTGCATTGTTGTATGCTATAGAGCATTCTAGGTGAGAACCAGGTGCTACGACGCACTACGGTGTGCTGGAGCACATCCTGGTCGAGAGTCTGGTGATACAGTGTGCTGTGGCGCCAGCCAACCTGAGACCTAGGCACTACGGTGTGGGGTAGAGCCTCCTGACCATGAGCCAAGTGATACGGTGCACTGTGGTGCCAGTCAACCCAAGACTCGGATGCTACGGCACGCTGCAGCAGTTTTAGGCGCTACAATGCTAGATTTCTTGAGACACGGGCACTACGGTGCATGTCAGCGCTTACAAGGGCTGCGGCGCACTATGGTGCCAGAATTCCCGAGACGCAGGTGTTGCGGCGGGCTGCGATACTTTCAGGTGTTGCAGCTACGGCATCAAAAGTCCTAAAATGCGAGCACTACGGTGCACTGTAGGGTTCCCTGGCCGAACACTAGGCCTACGGCGCGTTGTAGCGCTCAATTGTGATTTTGCCTTGGCAAAAAATAGAATGTGTTCCCTTTTTTCCTCAAATACTCTCAATTTAGGACACCTCATGTGCAGTGCCACATACCGATGGAAAGGTCTTTCTAATACTTTTTCATTAGTACAAAAATTAGCATAAAAGGAGTACATTAATGCCACAAACAATGATACATTAGCTATCTATGTAGAGAATGTTTTTTATTGTTTGATAATACTCTCAATTTAGGACACCTCATGTGCAGTGCCACATACCGATGGAAAGGTCTTTCTAATACATTTTCATTAGTACAAAAATTGGCATAAAAGGAGTACATTAATGCCACAAACAATGATACATTAGCTATCTATGTAGAGAATGTTTTTTATTGTTTGATAGAGTTTTCTAATAAATAGATCGAGCTTCGATCGGACTCATTCAAGTTCAATTGAGGCTCAACAATCAATGCTAATGATAGACAATGGATGAACATAGAACATTTGAACTGAAACATTGAGAATAGAAGTACCAAAGAGGTATAAGAGGAGGTACGATGAAGAAGTACAAGAGGGTACCTTAGCTTATAAGAATGGAGGTTCCAGCTTGGTTTTCTTCAAGAGCTTGAGAAGGGTAGCTTCTTCTTCTTCAGCTACTTTGCAAATGGAGAGATTGGAGAGTTGAGGGAGCTTCACCTGATAGCCAAAAATGTAGAAGGGAGTTAAAGGAGCAGCCTTTAAGGAGGAGGAGAAGGCATGGGTTGGGAGAAGGGGCAAGTCCTCTCCCATCCACAGCATGGGGAAGGAGAGGAGGGCTAAGCCCCTTGCATGCGCCAAGAAGGGAAAGAAGGGCGTACGCATGAGAAAGAGCGAGTAGGTCCCAGGCGCAGAGGGAAAGAAGAAAATGAATTTTAAATAATATTTTTTAATTTTTAATTTATGCCTTAAAAATCAGATTTGATAAACGTGCTCCGAATAATCCCAAAAATTCACCCCTATCTAATTTGGGGGCAAGGAACTCAACGGCGAAGTGATATTTTGCTTTTGACGATTATTTAATAATTCTATTTTTTAGGGCATTTAAATATATTAAAATATTCGAGAAATTTTGATGACTTCCAAACACTTCTAAAACATCACAATTTAGGGGTGATGAGTGCAATGGTGAATTCAGATTTTGATTTTGAGGTTAAACTAAATATCACAATTTTCTAATTAATTAAATATTATTAAAATAATTTAAAAGTTCAATTGAGCTCTAAATTGCTCCAAATATTTGGGATTTAGTTTTAATGACTAAATGAACCTAATGGAATGATAATTAGGATGCAATTAAGCTAAGATTAGGCTGAGTAATAATCTATGGTTGTTATAGTGATCTTTCACAAGTCTCTAGTGAAATAAGTGTTATAGCCATCTCTGGCTAATTGGCCCATAAAAATTAGATTTCTCTTTAGACATGGCATATGTTTAACATTTTTTAGCTTCCAAACTGTGCTGCTTGGTAGTTGAACATCCACATCACCTTTGCCAATGATGTCGCAAGCTTTGTCATCTTTAAGATATGCTTTCCCCAAGTCACCCTTCACGTAGTTCTTGAATGCACTCCTCGACAAAGTCGCATGAAATGATGTGTCTGTGTCCACTACCCAGAATTCTGTGTTGACAAGTAAGTGGATCAACGCATCCTGATCCTCCTCAATTCAAGCATTCACAATGGAGTTCATCATCTTACCTCCACCACTTGGTGTCTTCAAATTAGGATAGTCCTTCTTGAAGTGACCTGCCTTCCCACAATTCCAGGAATTTGCTTTTCTTTTATGAGTCTTGATTTTCCTCATCGAGACATTGACATATTTCTATTACTATCTCCTTTTTGTATTCTTCCCCTACTTTCAGCATTCAACGCTGAGGTGGATACCTCCCCATGGGATTTCTTTTGCACCTTCTTATTCAGCACAAGCCTGAAAATATTATCAAATCTCAAAGATAGATTTTTTATGAGTTACTAATGGCTATAATCAAGCCATCCCAACTATCTATCAATAAAAAGACAACATCAAAGCTCAAACCACATCATCAAAACTGATGCCCATGAACTTAACTAGCTCGGCACCATGCTGAACCCATTGAGGTGTTCACTCATAGAATAGCCATCCATAATCTTCATGTTGAATAGTTTTTTCATCAGAATAACTTTGTTAGAAATCGAGGACTTCTCATACATTCTCATCAGGGCATCCATGAGATCTAAAATAGTTTTCTTATTAATAATGTTAAATGCAACAGAAGAAGACAATGTTAATCGAATCAAACTTAGTGCAGTTATTTTTGAGAACTTCCCACTCTTAGTTAGTCATAGTTATGTTGGTAAACATAGCAGAAGACAAGTATCATAGAATACCACTTGTCAATACAAACAACAAACCAAAGCCTTTGAGGATCGAGGTGCGTTTACGGTTACTAAGCTAGCTTATGAAATCACAAAATCATAACAAGAAGAATGCAGCAAATAAAAAATCATCCAAACACAAGCATATACGTGGAAAACCCAAGATTGGGAAAAACCACGGAGCCACACCAATGAGAAAATCCACTATAAAAAAGCTTTAAGGTTTATAGAGTTACAAGAGCTATATCACCTTAGCATACATAGCTGTAGATCTACTCTTAGAATGGAGAAAAAGAAGAAGCAGCTACCTCCTAGAGTTTCCCCTCCAAAAAACAAGCCTTTTCTTGCTTAGTAGCTCCCAAGGGTTTAGCTTAGGGTTCTTCTCCTTCAAGCAACCAATAGCCTCCAAACTAATTGCAAAAGCCTTAAACCTCTTCTTAGCACTAATTCTTAAGTACTTAGGTCATTCCCAAACTCCAAAATATCTAAAATACCATCAGATTTCTTTAGATCATGGCCTGGAACAATGCAGGTCTCCGTCGGGTGTTGCGGTGCACTGTAGAGCCAAACCTTCCAGAATGCAGCGCGCTGTGGCACGTTGTGGCGCTCAAACTTTTAAAATAGCAGCCTATTAGTTTGAATATGATTCAAAAAATGTTTCACCTTAAATGACGCCGTGGTGCGCTGCGGCGTCGCGATCCGCTATGGTGCGCTGCAGCGACAAATTCTGTTGCAGCGCGCTGTGGCGCCTGCATCTTGGTTACTGACTGCTATGGCATGTTGCAACACCTCAGCTTTGGATTGGGATTTCCATGAATGTGTTGTTGTGTACCATGGCATGCTACAGTGCCTGAGATGGAGCTAAACACTAAAGTCTCCATTACACAATAATCTCCCACTTGGAGACTTCTAGGCAACCTTCCCCAGCTTCCTCCATTAAACCTTCACTGTCTTCTTTTGTGCCTGTCAAGGATTTTGGTGTGGCTCACCACCGCTCTCCCTTCACATACCGAGGCCAACTGATGTTGCACATAGCTTCATTTTTCACACTATTTCTATTTTGGTAAGCATGTCAGCTAGATTCTTAGAAGTATGAATCTTCTCCAATCCAAGCTGCCCTTCTTCCAATAGTGTTTGGATGAAATGGAAACAAAGTTGAAGGTGCTTTGTCCTGGCATGAAAAGCGATATTATTGGCTAAGTGAATGGTGTCACTATGGAGCTTCACATCCCTCTGCTTCTTACCTAATTCAGCCAAGAATCCCTTTAGCCTAATCATCTCCTTGCTTGCCTCCACGATACAATGTTCTGTAGCCTGGAGATCTAGCTCATCGCTGCACTACCCAATATATAGACATAGCCTATAGTACTTATCTAGCTATCAACATCTTTTGTAAGATCTAAGTCTACATATCCCTATAAAATGATATCAGATCTTCCAAAGCATAGAGCTTTGTTCATTGTACCTTTCAGATATCTTAGGATTCCCTTAATTGCGTCCTAATAGTGCTTTTTAGGGTTTCCCATGAATCTGCTGACCACTCCCACTGCATGGGCAATGTTCGGTCTTGTGCAGATCATCATGTACATCATGCTCCCAACTGCTGAAGCATAAGGAACCTTCATTATATATTCCTTCTCCTCTTCATATTTTGGTATATGTTCCTTCGATAAGCTAAAGTGACTTGCTAGGGGAGTTCCCACTAGCTTTGCTTCATTTATGTTGAATTATTTCAGCACCTTTTCAACATAATCCTTCTTTGATAGCTTCAAAATTCCTACACTTCTCTCCCTATGGGTTATCATTCCAATAATCTGCATGGCTAGCCCTAAGTCCTTCATGTCAAACTCCCTTGACATCTGTTGTTTCAACATCTTTATCTCCTCATGGCCCCAAGTCTTTCAGCAATATAATCCTATGATCAACATCTCATCTATATACAGCAATATAATGATATAAGAGAACTTACACTGTATTATATAACAACGATGATCCGCCTAGCATATTTTATACCCTGATTCTAACATGAACCTGTCAAACCTTTTATACCACTGCCTTGGCACCTGCTTCAAGCCATAGAGGCTTTTTTTGAGCTTGCACACTATCTCAGACTTTTCTTTTTCTTGAGCCTTGTATCCCTCAGGCTGTTGCATATAAAGCTCTTCTTCTAGTTCTCCGTGAAAGAATGCAATTTTAATATCCATTTGCTTCAGATGCAAATCTTCAACTGCAACTAAATTCAATACAACCCTGATGGTTGTCATCTTCACAATTGGGGTGAATATTTCAGTGTAGTCGACCCCATGATTTTGCTGGAAACTTTTTACTACAAGTCTTGCCTTGTAGCCCTTTCTTCCATTCATATCTTCCTTCATCCAGTAAACTGACTTGTTTTGAAGAGTTTTCTTCCCAGCTGGTAAGGGTGCCAACTCCCATTTCCCATTTGACATGAGTAATGTTATTTCATCATTCAGGGCAGCCTCCCACTTGCTTGATTCTTCAACTTGAACTCTTCTAAACATTCTGGTTCACCATTATCTATTAGTAACAAATTGAATAAAGAAGGAGAGTACCTCTGTGGCGATCTAGACACTCTTGTGGATCTTCTTAACATGGGTATTTGTGGTTCAACATTGACACCCTCTTGAGCTTCTCCAACATCTGGCTTAGTATTGTCATCAATCTCTATATGTCGTGGTTCTCCATCTGAAGCATCCTTGGAGTCAGTCTTGACTCCCATACAATCTTTGTACATCTCACTTTCATTGAAAGTGACATCCCTGCCTCTGATGACTTTCTGGTTCTGATTTTTCCAGAATTTGTATCCAAACTTGCCCACGCCATATCCAACAAATGTTCACTTGATCGTCTTTGCATCAAGTTTGCTCCTAGATCCTACATCAATATTCACATAGGATGAGCAGCCAAATACCTTGAGGTGGTTCAACTTCACCTCCTTTATGCTCCAAGCTTCTTCAGGGATCCTTCATTCAAGGGTACGGAAGGTCCTCTATTGATTAAGTATACAGCCGTGTTAACAGCTTTGGCCTAGAACTATCTTGGGAGATCTACATGCAAGTTCATGCTTCTGTCTCTCTATGTGATTGTATAGTTCATTTTCTCTACAACACCATTTTGCTGCGGTGTTCTAGGAACTGTAAACTCTCTTTTGATTCCTCTCAAGGCACAGAACTCCTTGAACTTCTTATCACAGTACTCGCTGCTGACAGACTATAAATATACGTCTATGCTTGTAGGCAAGTGTACGTGGTCTGAAGTAATAAGTAGAAAGTTTAGTTTCTGGGATTTATCGAACCTCCGGGAATTGGGTGTTTTGTTACTAAGGTATATCTATGATCACTAATATTTAAGCTGTATGTGTATTATTGAAATTGGTTCCTGAACAAGCACACAACTCTTAATAGAAAATAATTCTGATAAAAGGAAGAGGAGAGTTGGGTTTCTCCCACATTATATGATAGTTAACTTATGTATGACGATTCCTCAAGCGTTCATCTTTTCTTCACTTAGTTTTTAATCAAGTGCACATTGTCCTTCTTAGAGTTTTAACTCAAGGATTTACAAGTTCAAACCTCGTGCATGAAATAAACACATAGTCAGTTCTATTTCAGCACAAAGACATTTATAAGATTTTAGATTTTTAGTTTTCCTCTCATCTCTTGATCATGGAGATGAGGGTTATATAGTTAAGATCTTACAAGCTTTGATTTGATTAAGAGCATTACCCGCAACATGCATAGTTTAGATGAGGGAGTGATTTCATTGGGCTCAATGACTATGTCACATCATTCATGAGCTCACAATGAATCCATTCCCTCCCTCAAGTATGCTGAGCAATGAAGTTCAATTAGTGGGTCTTAGCATCACACACATCAACTCCTTAGTTGAGCATAGATCAAGGTGCACTAAGCTCAAAAACTTTCTCACATAGTTCTAAGCTCTCATGCACTCATGAGTCCAGCAACAATAATTAAGGCGAGCTATGGAGCATAAGATTTTTTAGTCCTGGAATTCATTTAGTCCTTTGCCATTTGTTCTTCATTCAAGTTTATAATAGTCCTTCACATTTCTTTAACAAGTCAGTGAGTTTACAATTTTTATTAGAGCTTGAGAAAAATTTTATACATCATAGTATCATTCAATACATGTGGGATTGCCCCAACCCTCCCCAAGGGGGGTTTAGCTCTCCATTACACAAGAGATAAAAAAGAACACATACATGGATAAAGACCATTTCATAATCAACTAAGAAAAATACAAGACAAGAGTTTAGAAAATACTAGGAATCTTCCTTTGGGAAGTTCTCCGGACTTCTCCTCTCCTTGCTCATGGTTGCTTCTCCTAAGTCCGTAGTGTTGTCTTTCTCCTTCTTCTCCTTATCAAGAGGAGTTCTTCCACCCTTGGAAAGTTCTCCTTCTCTTCTATGCAGCCCTCTCCTTACTTAAGTTATAGTGAGCCAAGTTGGGGACCCTCCTTAAGTCAAGGAGGGTGGTACTTATAGAGGTGGGCTGCACTCTTCATCTTCACATTCAAATTTTATTTTTTCTTTTAAAAATTCTACAGTAATGATAGCCAATCCCACTTTAGGGGTGAAGAGACTTCCACTTTTCCATTGTTTAATCTCCACATCACCTCAAAATGTCAATTTTCCCTTTAAAAACAAATCTGCTGCCAAAGGAATGATGGTTGGAGACAAGGAGCTCATTAGGGGTCTTATCCCAACCGTATTTAATGCTCTGCTCATACAAAATTTCAGCGCACTGCTGCAGCGCGCTGTGGAGTGCTGTGGCGCTCTATAGTAGAAAGTTTTTGCAAAATGGTCCGCAGTGGCGTGCTGTGGCATTCTGGTTTGTAAATTGATGATCCGCTACAGCGCACCAGCATTTTGCAAATAGCTCTGCTGCAGCGCGCTATATTGATAGCGCTTTTCAAATTGCTCCGCTGCAGCGCGCTGCAGCACCAGCATTTTGCAAAATGCTCTACTGCAGCGCGCTATAGCGCCAGTATTTTGCAGAATGCTCCGCTGCAACGCACTATAGCGCCAGCACTTTGCAACTTGCTCCTCTACAGCATGCTGTAGTGCCAGCACTATGTAAAATGCTTCGCTGTGGTGTGCTGGAGCGCCAGCGCTTTGCAAGATGGACCACTGCAGCAAGCGACAGCGGATTTTTTCCAAAAAACTTGGAAAATTGTCCAGAAATGTTCAGAAATTGTTAGATAAGCATTTTTCCTAAAAAAATAGGCAAAATTAGATTAAGGTAGCATTTTTAAATATAAAAAATGAATGAAACTTTTCTTTATTTAGGATATAAATTATGGATTTATCACACCCCCACACTTAATTTCTTGCTCGTCCTCGAGTTAGCTTAAAAATAGTAGTTTTCTATTTCTTAGGTATGATAGTCAACAAGAAATATCAATGAGATTTTGAATTTCAATTTAAAGCTCGTGCTTAACTGAAATGACAAGATCATTTGACATTAATTAAATTTTTTACTCTTGGATATAAACCAAGGTTAATAGATTAAGCTCCAAGTATAAGTATTTATGCTTGGTGCTAGGTAATGGGGGAGGTTCCTTGGAAAAACTAAACTAGGGAGGTAGTGAGTAATCAAGAGTTTTGTGCCATATGTGCTCCTTCTTATGAATCACAAAGATGCACAGATTTAAGAAGAGATATTTTTCATCATCCTTTTTCATTTCTTTCTTTTGGGAGAAATATTTTTCATCATCCCTATTTTTATATTTCTTTTTCATTCTTAGGGAGAGATACCTTTCTTCATCCCCATTTCAAATCTTTGTGATCATGAAATCTTACGAGAGCCTATCACACTCTTTTAAATTACTCACCTTAATTACTTTTTTTTGTCCAATGCCTTCCCCCACACTTAATCCTTATCATTGATTTTAATTTTGGAGATTAAATTAACCTTAAAGCATTCCTTTGTTAAAATATTTGATGTTGTCAATGCATTTAATCACTTTTTGTTATGCACCCTTTACTTTCATATCATTTTCTTTATTGATATTTTGTGACTTCTATTCTTGAAAAGTTTAGAAAAAATTTGTCAATTGTAACTTATAGAAAGATTTTGGGATGATGATATCCAAAATTTAATTCCTCAAAATAAAATAAAACACACAAAAAAGAAAAGTGCAAAAACAAATAATGCAAATAAATAGAAAAATTACAACCTATTTATTCTTGTGTTGCCTCCCAATGAGCGCTTGTTTCACTGTCTCAGCCTGACACGAGTAAGATCTTTTATGTGATACTTTTATCTGGGAGGTCCTGAATGGTCCATCCTCCCTTTTCTTATAAAATACCTTCCTCCAAGTACAGCTTTAGAAGATTCTCATTTACTTTAAAAGTGCCATCATTTGAAGCGACTTTAACCACTCCATGAGGGAAAACCTTAGTGACAGTAAATGGTCTTGTTCATCTTGACTTTAATTTTCCTGAAAATAATCTTAATCTTGAGTTAAAAAGTAGTACTTTCATTCCAGGTTGAAAATGTTTTGGCTTGATCAGCTTATAATGCCATTTTTTTATTTTCTCTTTATATAATTTTGCGCTCTCATAGGCGTTCAGTCTGAATTTATCAAGCTCATTTAATTGCAGTATTCACCGTGCACCTGCTTTTTGGGAGTCAAAGTTCAATTTTTAATTGCCCAAAAGGCACAGTGCTCTAATTCAACCGGGAGATAACATGATTTACCGTAAATGAGCTAAGGAGACATTCCTAAAGGGGTTTTAAAGATAGTTCTATATGCCCACAGGGTATCTTGAAGATTTGAAGTCAAATTCTTTCTATTTTGATTCACAGTTTTCTCTAGAATTTGCTTAAGTTCTCTGTTCGAGACTTCAACTTGCCGGCTAGTTTGAGGGTGGTAAGGGGTTCCCACCTTATGTCTTACCCCATAGCTTTTTAGGACACTCTCCAACTGTCTATTACAGAAATGTTTTACCCCATCACTGATCAGGAATCTGGGTGTCCCAAATCTAGCTAGCACATGCTCCTTGAGAAATTTAATAACAATTTTAGCATCATTATTCACATATGCTAGCGCTTCAACCCACTTGGACACATATTCCATCGCCACAATAATATACATATTGGTTTGGGATAAGGAAAATGAGCCCATGAAGTCAATTCCCTACACATCGAATAACTCTACTTCAAAAATTCCATTCAAAGGGAGCTCATCCATTTTACTTAAGTTTCCTATTCGTTGGCACTTATCACAACTTTTGACAAAGTCAACAGCACTTTTTAACAAGTGGGGCCAAATGAATCTGGATTGTAATACCTTTGCGGCCGTTCGATCAATCCCATGGTGTCTTCCATACAAAGACGTGTGACAATGGTAGAGAATATTTCTGCTTTCGGAGTCAGGAACACATCTCCTTAGGAGTTGATTATTGCAACATTTATACAAAAAGGGATCATACCAAAATAATTTTTAATGTCAGCAAAAAATTTCTTCCTTTGTTGGTAACTCATGTCCTTTTGTATGACTCCTCCTGCAAGATTATTTGCAAAGTCAGCAAACCAAGGAGAGTGATTGGAAGCAATGGCGTATAACTTCTCATCGGGTTATGATTCACTAATTTTGGTTAACTTATCATTATCAAGGTGGGTCAATCTAGATAAATGATCTGCAAGCACATTCTCACTCCTTTTCTTATCCTAGATTTCTAGATCAAATTCTTGCAAGAGCAGCACCCAACGTATCAAGCAAGGTTTTGCTTCTTTCTTTTGAAGGATATACTTAATAGCTGCATGATCAATGTAAACAATAGTCTTAGACCCAATGAGATATGACCTAAATTTAGTGAAGGCAAAGATGGCAGCTAGAAGTTCCTTTTTCGTGGTAAAGTTATTTATTTGATCATCGTCAAGGAGCTTGCTAGCATAGTAAATTGAATAGAAGATTTGTTCCTTTCACTGCCTAAGGACAACACCAATTGCAAGGTCACTCGCATCACACATAATTTCAAAAGGTGAATCCCAATTTGGAGTAAAAATTATTAGAGCAGAGATCAAAGCAATTTTTATGGAATTGAAACCTTTTGAACAATTATCATCAAAATTGAACTCAACATCCTTCCCTAGTAATCTACATAGCGACAAACTTATGTTGGAGATGTCCTTGATAAATCTTCTGTAAAACCATGCATGCCCAAGGAAGCTTCTAATTCCCTTTACATTGATGGGAGGGGGAAGTTTTTCAATTACCTCAACCTTGGCCTCATCAACCTCTATCCCTCTTCTAGAGATTAAGTGACCAAGGACAATACCTTCTTCCACCATGAAATGATATTTTTATCAATTTAAGATTAAATTGGATTCTTCACACCTTCTTAAAACCTTCCCCACATTAATTAAGCAGTGATCAAAAGAGCTCCCGACAATAGAAAAATCATCCATAAATATTTTAAAAAATTCTACTATCATATCTGAAAAAATTGCCATCATACAGCGTTGGAAAGTAGCTGGGGCATTGCATAATCCAAAGGGCATTCTTCTAAAGGCAAATATCCCAAAGGGGCAGGTGAAAGTAGTTTTCTCTTGGTCTTCAAGTGAAATTAAGATTTGATTATATCCTGAATATCCATCAAAATAGTAGAAATAGGGATTCCCTACCAATCTATCAAGCATTTGGTCAATGAAAGGAAGAGGATAGTGGTCCTTATGAGTGGCTTTATTTAATCTCCTATAATCAATGCACACTCTCCATCCGGTCATAGTTCTAGTGGGGATCAGTTCAATATTATCGTTGAGAACAACTATCATCCCACTCTTTTTTGGAACCACATGTATGGGGCTCACCCAAGGGTTATCTGAAATGGGGAAAATGATTCTAACATCTAAGAGCTTAATGATTTCTTTGTGAACTACTTATATTATGTTAGGGTTTAATTGCCACTGGGGTTCAATTAATAGGTTGGAGTTATCCTCCAAAAGGATACGATGCATACAAAGAGTTGGACTAACCCCCTTCAGATCAGTTATACTCCATCTGATTGCTCTCTTGTGCTCTTTTAAAACCATGCATAAAAGTCTCTCTTGATGCTGAGTTAACAAGGATGAGATTATCATGAGAAGAGATTGATTTTCCCCTAGATAAGTGTATTTTAAGTGTGAGGGAAGGGGTTTTAATTCTAATTATGGAGGGCAAATTATAGAAGGCTGAATTATTTTCCTCTCCTTAATCAATTCCTCAATCACTTCCTTATCAGTGGGGTCCTCATCTTTCTCCTTTGCTAACATTCCCTCTTCTTCCACATCTCCCATTAACCAAGCTTCTTCTATTAAATTGATTTTCCAACAATCCTCATTGGGCTTAGATGGGTGCCTCATAGAATCATTCACATGAAATTTAACCTCCTCATCCCCATATCGCAACATTAATTCCCCTTTATCTACATCAATCAAAGTTCTTTCAGTGGCAAAGAAAGGTCTACCTAGGATAATGGGAATTTCTTGATTTTCATCTTCCATATCCAAGATTATTAAATCAGCAGGGAAGATGAATTTATCAACCTTCACAAGCACAATTTCCACAATTCCTAAGGGTGTTTTTACAGATCTATTAGCGAATTGGAGGAGAATAGAGGTGAGTTTTAAATGATCAATCTCTAACTTCTTGAATATGTAAAATGGCATCAAATTGACGGATGCACCAAATCACAAAGGGCCTTATGGAAAGATTAACTTCTAATAGTGCAAGGGATAGTGAAACTCCTAGGATCCTTCTTTTTAATGGGAATCTTCCTCTGAAGGATTGCACTATATTCTTCTGTTAATACCACATTTTCCTTTTCATCAATCTTTCTTTTCTTGGAAAGAATATCTTTCATGAACTTAGCATAACTAAGCATTTGCTCTAAAGCTTCTGCGAAAGGGAGGTTTATATGAAGAGTTTTAAGAGTTTCTAAATATTTCTCCTAGCCATTTGCTAAGGATATGGTATGTGAGGGATTGCCTTAAGTTGATCTCCAGGTTCATTTTTTTTCTAAATCCCTTATATCATTCCTCTCTTTTCTGATAATTTCTTCTTCCTTCCCCTTTTCCTCTCTAGTTGTCGCTATGTTTCTATGATTCTCCTCTCTCACAATCGGCTTTGTAATTTTTCCGCTTCTTAAGGTTATAGAGTTCCCCGACTCCTCATACTCGCCAATGACTCCCACTAATGAAGGTCTCTCTTACTGTTTCAGAATTTCTTTTAGCTTTTGTTCTATTCTTTTCACTGACTCCTCCCGCCTTAAAAGGGTGTGTTCGTGTCTGTTTAGCGTGGCGTCAGTTTTATTCATGAATTTGGTAGTAGAGGTTATAAATTCGATGAATGAGTTTTCCAATCTCTCACGATTCCTTCCATGATTCATGATTACATTGATATTTCTTAACTCCTAATCTTCTTCCTGACAAGAATTTACATACCCACATTCTAGCTTTTTATTGAGTTGAGAGATTTGGTTTTGGAGCTCAAGAATTTATTGCAAACTTTCGAGTGAGTTACAGTCATTTTTATTAAGATGCTCATTCCTCTAGAGAGGCCATTGGTAAGCATTATTCACCATTTCTTCTAAGAGGTTGTAGGCCTCTTCTTGGGTTTTACTACTAATAGAGCCGCCGCCGGCACATCGATGAGGGTCCTTATTGGAGCGTTCAAACCATTGTAAAAGGTTTGAACTTGCATCCATAAGGGAAAACCATGATGTGGGCATCACTGTAAGCACTCCTAAAATTGATCCCATCTGTCGTAAAGTGTCTCTCCTTCCAACTGAGTGATGTTGGTTATCTCAATTCTCAGCTAAGCGGTTTTCGTCGAAGGGAAGTACTTGACTAAGAATTTCTTAGCCAAATTGTCCCAAGTTCGAATCGAATCGCTTGGGAGAGAGCTGAGCCAAATTTTGGCTCTATCTCATAATGAGAAAGGAAAAAGCCTTAATTTAACTGCATCCTCAGAGA
Organism: Gastrodia elata; assembly: GCA_016760335.1. NCBI lineage: Eukaryota > Viridiplantae > Streptophyta > Magnoliopsida > Asparagales > Orchidaceae > Gastrodia > Gastrodia elata. Next base: position 49,854,009 of record CM028670.1, read on the forward strand.
TGCTATTAAATCTGAAGGTGTCACAAATTTCAAGGAAAGTTGAAATGTGTGAATTAGGATCTTCAGTGGATAATCCCCCAAACTGGTTATTTTGAATCATACTCAGAATGGAAGGTTTGATCTCAAAGTTGTTAGCTTCAATATTAGGCCTTACAAAAGCATGGGGAATTCCCCTAACAGTGGGTAGTGCGTAGTCTCTCAACGTTATTCCCCTAGGCTCTCTTAATGGCTCTCCAAGATTTTCATTATAATTTTCCATAATAGTTTGTTCGCTCAGCAAAATGTTTTGTTCTCTTCTCGCCTGAAAGTAGGTTCTCTCAATTTCAGGATCAAAAATATATTCCGTGCAACCTCTTTTATTCATACACGACAACAAATAAGTTATCAAGAGCAAATATAGCAGTAACGTTCAAGGATTCAGCAATAAAAAAGAAAATAGAAAAGTAAATGGTTAGTACCTATAATTACAAAAATCAAAAATTAATATTATATGCAAGGATTTGCTTAAATCACTAATTACTGATAGATTCTCCTTAATATGAAACAAGTAACAATTCCCCGGCAACAGCGCCAAAAACTTGACAGACAGTAAATACACGTCTGTGCTTGCACGCAAGTGTACATGATCTGAAGTAATAAGTGGAAAGTTTAGTTTTCGAGATTTATTGATCCTCATGGAATTGAGTGTTTTATTACTAAGGTATATCTATGATCACTAATGTTTAAGCTATATGTGTATTGTTGAAATTGGTTCCTGAATAAACACGACAACTCTTAGTAGAAAAAAATTATGATAAAAGGAAGAGAAGTGTTGGGTTTCTCCCACATGATATGGTAATTAACTTATGTATGATGATTCCTCAAGTGTCCATCTTTTCTTTACTTAGTTTTTAATCAACTGCACATTGCCCTTCTTAGAGTTTTAACTCAAGGATTTACAAGTTCAAATCTCGTGCATGAAATGAACATACGGTCAGCACAAAGACCCTTTTAAGATTTTAGATTTTTAGTTTTCCTCTCATCTCTTGATTATGAAGATGAGGGTTATGTAGTTAAGATCTTACAAGCATTGATTTGAATTAGAGCATCACGCATATCATGCATAGTTTAGATGAGGGAGTGATTTTATTGGGCTCAATGACTATGTCACATCGTTCATGAGCTCTCAATGAATCCATTCCCTCCCTCAAGTATGCTGAGCAACGAAGCTCAATAAGTAGATCTTAGTATCATACACATCAACTCATTAGTTGAGCATAGATCAAGATGCACTAAGCTCAAGAACTTTCTCACATATTTCTAAGCTCTCATGCACCCATGAGTCCAGTAATAATAATTAAGGTGAGCTATAGAGCACAAGAATTTTTAGTGTTTGAATTTATTTAGTCCTTTGTCCTTTGGTCCTCATTCAAGTCCACAGTAGTCCTTCACATTTCTTTAACAAGTCATTGAGTTTACAATTTTTATTAGAGCTTGAGGAAAATTTCATACATCATAGTATCATTCAATATATGTGGTACTGCCCCAACCCTCCTCAAGGGGGGGTTTGGCTCTCCATTAAACAAGAGATGAAAAAGAACACACATATGGATAAAGACCCTTTCATGATCAACTAAGAAAAATACAAGACAAAAGCTTAGAAAATACTAGGAACATTCCTTTGGAAAGTTCTCCAGACTTCTCCTCTCCTTGCTCGTGCTTGATTCTCCTAGGTTAGTAGTGCTGCCTTTCTCCTTCTTCTCCTTAGCAAGAGGAGTTCTTCCACCCTTGGAGTGTTTTCCTTCTCTTCTATGCAGCCCTCTCATTACTTAGGTTATAGTGAGCCAAGTTGGGAACCCTCCTTAAGTCAAGAAGGGGGGTACTTATAGAGGTGGGCTGCACTCTTCAACTTCGCATTCAAATTCTACTTTTTCTGTTAAAAGTTCTACAGTAATGATAGCCAATCCCACTTGAGGAGTGAAGAGACTTCCACTTTTCTATTGTTTAATCTCCACATCACCTCAAAATGTCAATTTTTCCTTTAAAAACAAATCTGCTGCCAAAGGAATGATGGTTGGAGACAAGGAGCTGGTTATGGGTCTTGTCCCAGCCGCATTTAATGCTCTGCTCATACAAAATTTCAGTGCACTACTGTAGCACACCGTTGAGTGTTGTGGCGCGCTATAGCAGAAAGTTTTCGCAAAATGGTCCACAGCGACGCGCTGTGGTGTTCTGGTTCGTAAATTGATGATCCGCTACAGTGCGCTGTAGCGCCAGCATTTTGCAAATTGCTCCGCTGCAGCATGCTGTAGCGACAGCGCTTTGCAAATTACTCCGCTGCAGCATGCTGTAGTGCTAGCATTTTGCAAATTACTCTGTAGCAGCACGTTGTAGCGCCAGCATTTCGCAAAATGCTCTGCTGCAGCGCACTATAGTGCTAGTATTTTGCAAGATGCTCTGCTGTAGCGCCAGCGCTTTGAACTTGCTCCGCTACAGCGCGCTGTAGTGCCAGCGCTTCACAAAATGCTCAGCTGCGGTGCGCTATAGCGCCAGTGCTTTGCAAGATGGACCGCTGTAGCACGCTGCAGCGGTTTTTTTTCCAAAAAACTTGGAAAATTGACCAAAAATATTCAGCAATTATTGGATAAGCATTTTTCCTGAAAAAATAGACAAAATTAAATTAAGGAAGCAGTTTTAATATGAAAAATGAATGAAACTTTTCTTTATTTAGGATATAAATTATGGATTTATCAGCCGCTATTATCAGACCTTAAGTATTTCAGCTTTAATCTGGTCTCATTCTCCACTAAAGCTAACCACTTTTCAAACACATAAAATACATCAGATTTATGTCTTAGAAAGTAAACCCATACCTTTCTTGTATGATCATCAATGAATGTGACAAAGTATATTGATCCAACTATGGATGATGTAGGAGTTGGTCCCATACATATGTATGTACTAACTCTAATTTCTTTCTTTTGAGCTCCCTTCCAACTTTGGAGAAAGAAACTTTCTTCAATTTTCCTAACACGCAATTTTCACAAAAATCCAAGTCAACTGACTTCAGCCCTTGGAGCTTCTCTTTTGAATGTAGAGATTTTATCCCCCTCTCACTCATATGGCCAGGCCTCCATTGCCATAGATCTGCATCTATTTCCTCTGTAGCTGCAATAGTGTCAGGCACTTTATTGATCATGTAAAGTGTACCTTCCATACTGCCCCATGTAATAATGAGTGCACCATTGGTGACCTTCCATGAGTCTCCTATGAAATAAGTGCTTTAACCTTCTCTGGCTAACTGGCTCACTGAGATCAAGTTTTTTCTTAGACATGGCACATGTAAGACATCCTTTAGATTCCAAATAGCGCCGCTTGGTCGCTTCACATCCACGTCACCTCTGCTGATGATATCACACGCCTTATTATCTCCAAGATATACTTTCCCCAAGTCACCCTGAGTGTAGTTCTTGAAGGCACTCCTTGATGGAGTTGCAAGAAAAGAGGCACCCGAGTCCACAACCCAGGACTTCATGCTAGAAAAAAAAAGGATCAAAATATCTTGATCCTCTTCATCTGAAACATTTACAGTGGGGCTCAACATCTTACCACCACTTGGCTTCTTTAGAGTAGAGCAATCCTTCTTGAAGTGGCCTGCCTTCTCACAATTCTAGCAATCTGACTTTGCTTTTCTGGGTCTTGATTTATCTCGCTGAGACATAGACCTATTCCTGGTATGTCTCATTTCAGTATGTCTTCCCCTGCTCTCAGCATTCAGTGCTGAGGTAGATGCCTTTCCATGAGTTTTCTTCTGCACCTGCTCATTCATCACAAGCCAAACAATGTCATTGAACTTCAATGACGCATTCCCTAATGAATTACTTATGGCTGTAACCAGCCCATCCCAACTATTGGCAACGAAGATATGAATAATAGGGCTCGGATCTCATCATCAAAACTCATGCCCACCAAACTCAACTGGCTCATCATGGTGTTGAACCCATTGAATTGTTCGGTCACTGAATGGCTATCCACCATCCTCATATTAAACAGTCTTTTCATCAAGAAAACCTTATTTGAAGTAGATGGCTTCTCATACATTCTCATCAGAGCATTCATGAGATCTACAGTAGTTTTCCCATTAATAATATTGAAAGCAACATAAGAAGAAAATGATAAATGAATCAAACCCAAAGTGATTCTATCAAGAACCTTCCATTCTTCATCAGTCATAGTTCCAGGTTTCTTGTCGGCTCCTTTCAATGGAAGATACAACTTCTTCTAGTAGAGCAAATTCTCCATTTGCATTTTCCAAAATGCAAAGTTTGTCCTGCTAAACTTCTCAATCTTGTGTCTCAATTCTATGACCATTGCTCCCACTTAAACAAGCAAACCCTTCTTAACAACAAGGCAAAGAACATAATGCTTTGATACCACTTGTTGGTAAACACAGCACAAGACAAGCAATACGGAATACCACTTGTCAATGCAAACAACAAATGAAAGTCCAAAGCTTTTGAGGATCGGGGTGCATTGACGGTTACCATGCTAGCTTAGGAAATCACAAAATTATAACAAGAAGAATGTAGCACATAAAAAAATTATCCAAACACAAGCATACACATCGAAAACCTAAGATTGGGAAAACCCACGGAGCCATAGCAACGAGAAAATCCACTATGAAAAAGCTTGAAGGCTTACAGAGATACAAGATTTATATCACCTCAGCATACATAACTATAACTCTACTCTGGAGAAGAGGACAAAGTAGCTACCACCAGGAGATTTCTCTCTAAACAACAAGCCTTAGACCTCTAGGGTTTAGCTTAGGGCAATTCTCCTTCAAGCAATCAATAGCCAACAAACTAATTGCAAAAGCTTTAGACCTCTTCTCAGCACTTAGCCTTAAGTACTTAGGTTATTCCCAAACTCCAAAATATCTAAAATGCCATCAGATTTCTTCAAATCATGGCCTGGAACAAAGCAGGTCTCTGACAGGCGCTGCGACGCGCTGCGGTGCCCGACCTTCCAGAATCCAGCGCACTTGTATGGCACTGCGGTGCCCAAACTTTTGAAACAGCAGTCTATTAGTTCGAATATGATCCAAGAAATGTTTCACCTGAAATGACGTCGCAGTGCGCTGCGGCGCCGTGATTATCTACGGCCTGCTGCTACGACAAATTCCGCTGCAGCGCCTGCATCTTGGTTACTGACCATTGAGGCGCACTGTAGCACCTCAGCTTTGGATTAGGACCTCCAAGGGGGCGCTATGGTGCACCATGGTGCGCTGCAGCACCCGAGTTGCAACTGGACACTAAAGTCTCCATTACACAATAAGTTGCAAGTTTTCTGTTAGCTCATTTCAATGGCAGATATAACTTCTTTTGGTAAAGCAGATCCTTCATCTGCATTTTCCAAAATGTAATGTTCGTACTGCTGAATTTCTCTATCTTGTGTCTTATCTCGTCAGCTATTACTACCATTCAAACAGCAAACCCTATGACCAATAAGGTAACCTCGCTCAGATACCACTTATTGAGAAAATCAATTTCTAGCACCGAAAGCACTCCTCAGCGAAAGCGGTTTAGTTAGCGCAGTCGATTGAGAACTAGAGTTGTATTGACAATTACCAAGCAAATCCAAAATCACAAAATCACAAGAAGTAAATTACTGCACATACATGAAAAATAAACTCATGCACACAAACATCCAAACTCAGAAAATTATGTGGAAAACCTAAGAATGGGAAAAATTATGGAGCCACGCCATAAAAAATTTCCACTAAGAATCTTGAATAGTATAGAGTTACAAAGAGCTTCACCTTTGACAGGAAACACATAAGCTCTTACTCGGATGTAAAGAGGAGAGGAATCAACCACTATTAGGAGTATCTTCTCAAACATGCAAGAGTTCTCTTGCGCTGCAGCTTCTCTAGGGCTTCACCTTGGGATCTCCTTTTCATAGCAGTCCAATCCTCCAACAAAAATGCCAACATGCTTTGCTTGCATTTAGAAACTCCTCCATGTGTTCCCTTAAGTACCCAGATCATTTTTGGACCCTAAAAGATCTAAAATTCCCTCCAAATTACTTCAGGTGAAACCTGAACCAGAGTATAATTTTGCTAGACACACCATAGTGCCTGGACTTCATGTAGCCAGGCATCACGACATGCTGTAGTGCCCTGGTTTCTGTTTGTCTACTGCTGCGGTGCGTAGTAGCGCCTGCCTTTCAGGGTGACTACCGCTAGGGCACGCGGTAGCACCCGCCTCTAAGGATGACTGCTGCTGGGGCGCGCTGCAGTGCCCACTTCTCTATCTGCTGATCGTTGAGGCGTGTGTTACACCTCCGTCTTGATTGAGGGAGCTCCAAGGCGCGCTGAGCGTGCCACGACGCGTGCAATGCCTCTGTTGTTTCTGAATTTCACACCTTGTTCTGAATTTCCTCGGAACCTTCCAGAAGTGCACTGGAGCACCATTAGTATCTCCATGATTGACAAAATGGTCTCCACAACACAATACTCTCCACAGTGAACCCCCTTGGAGCATGGAAGAAAAAGAGTGAGGAATTTTTCTTAAGCAAATCATAATATTAAAATTAATTATGAAAGCTAAAAAATAATTAAATATTAATTTTGACTCATAACTTTTCTAACTTATTAACCACTAATTTTATTTTTGCTCATCACTACTAACTTTTATTTCTACTCCTAGCATTAAATTATTATTATTATTATTGATAATAATATTAATAATAAAAATTCTTAAACATTATTATTATTATCATTAAGATAATAATAATAATAAATAAATGATTTTATATCATCAAATTATCATTATCACTAAATATAATGATAAATTATAATAATAATAAGTATATAAATTATCATACTTATTATATATATATACATAATAATAATAATAATAATAATAATAATAATAATAATAATAATGCAATATTACTATTAATATTATCAAATATTATTATAATAATAATTATCTCTTAATATTATCATAATAGTATCTCTCTATTATCATCTTCTAAGAAAAATAATAATAATAATAAGTGTATATCTTACATATTATTATTATTATCATCATATGATAATAATCATAATACTAATATTACTATTATATTATTATTATAATATTCTGTCGCTATTACTTAAGTTATAGTTATCTAGATTTCTCTCAAATTAGTTTACAAGTCTAAACATTAAGTCTCTTTCTTTAATTATAAAATTACAAGTCTTAATGATATAAACACTAAGTCCTAGGTTTTACTATGACAATTAACACTTAAAGGATTTTAAGTATTACTAATGTTTCATCCTATATAATTTCTAGTACTACACTTAGCTATAACCACCTACACTACACTAAGTAGACACTTAATCATTTAGGTTATTTATTATGGCACTAATTAAACACCAATCCTTCTAAGGTGATTCCATCCTATAGCCTCGATATTCTTTCCTGGTCACATGGATTACACTGAAGCCTACTTGCTACTATCCTAATGATTGATCACAAGATCATGGCATAAAATTGCCATAAAAATTCTCTCTCCTAAAAGTTAAGGTTCAAACTAGGTTTACTAGTGCTAAGCCAATGCTAGGCTATTCTAGTTTATTTTTCTACTCGTAATACAATTTAATATCGAAACATATCATAAGATAAGTTTTCTAAGCTGTCATAGGGAAACTTATATAAGGAAAATTCTAATTTTGAGAATTTAAAATTAAATAATTCAATGGTCAAAAACTCACATTTCTATTTAATGTCCAAATAATGTAAACATAGTGGCTTTAGATTATCTATAGCATAATAAGTACAATGGCAGTGAGTAGAGTCAAATCGAACTTCAAAAGGCTAATCTAAATCTTAATAACTCTTAATAATAATGAATAAGTGATTAGCAAAATTAATTATTAATTTAGAAAATTAACTTCATATTATTAGTTTACATATTTTTTTGATCATTTTGATATATAATTTGAATATATTTGATTTATATATTGAAAGATATTAATTTAATAAAAATTGAATTAAATAAAACAGGTTAATTATCTAATCCTAGTTAATCACTCGCACGCATAGCTCCACGCGGGCGTCAATTTACGCATGCTCCCACGCACGCGGGCGGCTCGCATGCGCGAGCTCGATTGCAGTGTCGCATGGGTTGGGTCAACCCGCCCGGTATTGTAGATCACCCCCATCGAGTTCCAAGGGGTAGAAGCTAGGACATTGTCATTCTCATAGCTTCGGGCTCCTTAGGATGCGCATCGCACCTTGACTTGAAGCCCACACCGAGACCTTTATTCAAACCCTAAAACTCTTATCAACAACCAACCATAGATGTAATAACCCAAATTATTACCCTAGTCAATTAGGACTAATCTCATTCTTAATCTTGATCCTAAGTATTAATCAAGTCATTAGGAGTTATCCTCTAAGACCCTGTCCAAATTTGAAGTCAAATGGATCAGATCCTAATTCTTAGAAAATCTAGAAACCTTAAAATTTGACTTGTCTAAATTGACCTTAGATTGAAAATCGGACTTCGTCATTGCGCTCATTGGCCCCAAATTAGCTAGGGGTGCTATTTTGGTGACAATCAGAACTAATCTAAATTTCATCGAAAGTTTTATTTAAATACCCTGCAAATTAAGAAAATAAAATACTCGTCGAAACGAAAACCTGACTTCGCCGTTGCGTTCCTCACCTCTCAATTAGATAGGAGTGAATAATTGGGATTTTTTTGAGGCCATTTAATTAATTAATTTAAAGTAATGAAATAAAAAATTTATTAATTATATTAAGCTAAATTAAATAATTAAAAATATTATTATTTAAAAATGCGCGCCATTAACTCCACCCAATGCCGTTACCCTAATCATGTTGCGCCATTTGATCGACTGTTCGGATCAGACGGTGGATCTGAACCGTTCGATCCAGGATCAGACGGCGCCCCCTCTTCTCCTTCCCCGCGCTCGTCGCCTGTGCCACGCGGCGCTCAGCCGGCGATCCTGCCCAATTGGCACGTCCTCGACCTCATAGGCTTCGTTAGGAAAGCCTTAAGACCCCCCTCCCCCGTGCACGTGTAGCAGTGATCGATTTTTGGCTTGGAGCTCTCAATAGCGAACCCTAAACCCTCGAATTTCGCTGAGTCGCCCATCCAGGTACTCCTCTCCTCCGATTCCTCACGTTTGTATGATTCTATGCTTGCATCTTTTCATCATGGCAACCAACCGCGCACCGATCGAGCTTCGAGTGCTCGATCGAAGTGCGTCCTAACCCTAGGAGAGCCCGCGAGCGAAGAGACGACCGTCTCTTCGGATCAGATCTGAATTTTAGGTGAATCTCGTTCGCACATCGGGGTTTGGCGAATACGGAAGATATGGCCCATCGAATCGCGTTTGATCCGATCCGTTAGATTGCGGAGTCCGAACCAGCAGATTTTCGAGGCGGTTCGCCCGAGCTTGGTTTGATCCACCGCGGCGCGAGTAGTGCACTCGTCAGCTGCTGAGTCAGCACATCGTCGGGCCAATCTGTGCCATGTGGCGGCCATTCTAATTGACACATGGCCTGTGGGGCCAGCGAGTGTTGCGTCATCTGCATGTGGGTCCTAGTGTCAGCTCCGGGATAGCGGCTCGTACCCGCTTGCAGAGCTGTGTCCTACCAGATGCTGCCACGTGTTTGGTGGGACCCAACTGTCTTCTCAGCTCTGGTCGTGGGACCCGCCACCTCTGGTCCAGCCGACCAGAGGACGTCTCATGTCGGTCGTGGGTCCCACTGGTCTTTTCGGGCTGAATATATAAATAATATATATATATATAATCCAATTAATTGAAGTTTTCCATTAGTTAGATTAATTTAATTAATTTGGGATTAACATATGATTAGTAGTTAATTAATCATAACTTAAGATTATTTAAATTAACTAATTAATTTATGGTTAATCTTAAATATTAATTAATAGTAATATTTAAATTAATATAAACACTAGTTAATTCAAAGGATTAGTACTTATTAGTGATAATTAGTGGGTTAATTTGGATAACTAATTAATATAATTAAGTTAATTAATCAAATTAAATAATTCAAATAGTAAGTTAAATTAAATTAATTTAACCTAATTAGGATTAATTTAATTAAATAATAATAATGAATAGTAACTATAATTAATTAAATTTATTAGGTTTAATTTAATTAAATAATAATCAAATTGTAAAATATTATTATTAAATAATAATAATAATAATTAATTATGATTAATTAACACTAATCCTAAAGCTAATAAATAAATATTATTTAAACAGATAATTAATAAATTAATTAAGTTAAATAATAGTTTAATTATAATTAATTAATGCTAAACCTAATTAAATATTAAATTAATATTTAAAAATATAATAATTCAAACTGATAATTAATATATTTAATTAATTAAATAGTTGATTAAGTAATAATTAATTATTATTAATGTTAATTAAAAATTGATTAAGGGTAATTAATTAATTAATTAATAATTATAGTAAATTTATTTTTATGAATAGTAAATTAATTCAAATTGAATAAATAAATAGTAAAATCTATTTAATTAATTCAAAACTTTAAGGTCTCATAACTTTAAAAAATATTAATCCAAACATAGCAAATATAAGTTTCATTCTACTTTGTGAAATAAAAAAAAAAGAATCAAATGACACTTATCAAAAATTCGATCCAGGGTATATTAAACCTAATGACATTTTAGGTTCTAAATAAATACATGTAACTTTTAGCCTAATGATCATAGCATAGGCAATATAGGTCTTAAAATATACAGGAGAACAACCCTATTACTAAGGTAGCATTAGTTTTCCTATTTGGAACTTAGTTTGAAAGATGATATTTAGGACCCTCACCTAAAAATGACCAAAATGCCCATAATTTTCAATTGACTAGAACTTGGTCAATTCAATTCCAAATTAAGAAATTCAAACTGCTAACTAGCTTAGAACTTTTGTGCCATTAATAATCTAAAAAAATATTTAAGTTTTGAATCCTAAAAAATTAGAAAATGACCAAAATACCTTTAACCCTAGTAAGGCCATAAGTTAACATATTTAAGTCCAAATTGGGTCTACTCCTTGTTAAAGTACTCAGTATACTACAGGGAAGCTATAAAACCTGAGTTTACTAAATTTGGACCTTAAATGGAAAAGTTTGGTTTCTGCCCCGTTAACCCTTAGAAATTATGGAATGGCCCTTAGAAATTAAAATAACTATAACTTAGTCATTTAACCTTAGAATTTAGTGTTCTTGGAGTCTATGAAATCCTTGAATAGCAATTTAGATTCCATTAGGTGTAAATTACTAAAATTCCTCTTAGGTCAAAACCCTTAGTTTGAACTTATATGATTTGTTTCTTATCCAAATCGAGTGTACTTACTGTCTATCTTCATATTAAATAATAATGAATCATTTGGCAGTAAGAAATTCCAATCCCTAATTCAAAAAGTAGTATTTTGGACCCTAAAATAGGGGCAAAATGGTTATTTTGCTGAGAATTTAGGTTAACCATCTTTAACTCTTATGTTATCTTTTAAATCAATAAAACTAATATTAAAATTATATTAGAATCTTCTGAGTAATAAAATCAGCTATTTAGATCAAATTGTTAAAATCTTTAAAATTTCTCTAAGTCTTCCCTTAAGATCTTTCACCTCACATTAGGACTATTCCTAAGACTAGGACTAGCTTATAGATTAGATTTCATTCATTGGATAAAATAGGTTATTCGATGAATGAATCTTTAGTTTTACTAGTTTCTATATTTTATAATTTAGTTCTAATTATTTTGTCTTTCAATCATAGATTCAGGATAGGAGAATCATCATATTAAATTTGATTTTATTTAATAGGATTTGCCTTAATCAATAGATCACATTTAGATTGAAATTTAGATCTTAAGTCTTACCCTTTTTGGAATATAAAATTAAGCCCATTCTTGTGGTGTTTAATCCATAATTTATAGTTTAGTAGATCTTGATCAGATCTTAGTATAGAATATCTGAAATCATCAAATTAGGACGTTGTAATTTATTTCTTATCTTATAGTCGATCTTGATTGAATTAGATTAGAGTCTGATCAGTTCTAATCCTTTTAACTTATAAGGATGTGTTTCTAAGTTACACTCAATAGTAGGAATTGGAGATCTTGAATTTGTATAACTTGGAATAGTTAGAATGGTTAAATTAGAAAACAAATGATATCACCATATTTAGTAGAGTCCTTTGCTTATTACTTAATTTTGTGCTACGTATTCCTTAAACTTTGTGCTTATTTTCCTTGAACATGTCATATAAGAAAATATTGTTGCATGAAAACGAAAACTTATAATATTAGGAAAAAATTTGCATTTGTGTTCAGTCTATGGCCAATTATGGTACATATTACCCCAATGGATAGGGGTAAGGAGTAATAAGTATGCTTAACATTACTCATTAAGGAGTGTGTGTTATGCTTGGAACCCAATCAGTCTTGTAGACTTGCTAAACTCCTTAGCTATTTCTAGATGTGTCCACATAAATAAAAGTAAAATAACTAAAAGACAATTGCATTACATTTTTTGCCTCTTTAATATTACTGTTATGTACTGTCTACCCTAGCCTAAAAAAGCTATGGGAATATTACAGGGTCGGATTGGCCAATTCTTTCTGATATAGCAATTATATATTCTTTCTCAATTTCAGTTTATTATTTACTATGTTGTTGATGTATGTTATTTCAATCAGCTGTATTTTTTATTTTACCTGTTTACTTGTATATTTATATAGGATGCTAGACTTTACTGCTTACTATATGTACCATTTTTAGATTACTATTTTTAATCAGCATATGCCATATGATTATCAGCATGTTTAGGATTAAAATTTTCTTTCAGCACTTTTACTTACTATATTACGTATGTATGCCCATTCCCTTACTTAATTTATTTTAGGTGTGCTTTTGCCTCAATTCCTGCTTGGTTGTAAACATTATGTTTATGACTTAAATACACATCTGCGCTCACATGCAAGTGTACGTGGTCTGAAATAATAAGTGGAAAGTGTTAATTTTCGAGAATTTATCAATCCTCAGAGAATTGGTTGATTTGGCACTAAGGTGTATCTATTTTCACTAATGTTTAAGCTACAATGTATTTGGATGAGTTGGTCTAAAAATTAGCACAATAATCACTAAGCAAAAGAGCAAGATGAGAGAACGAGGAGAGTTGAAACCATCCCACATGCCATGATATAACAATTATATATATTAATTTCTCAAGCTTTATCATTCATTTTAATTAAAATCAAGTGCACATTATTTTCCTTGAGTTTAACTCAAGGTCTTACAAGTTCAAATCTCGTGCACAAAATGAACTCACATTTGGTTCCACTTTGGCACAAAGATTCTTGTAAGATTCTTTGGATTTAATTTTTAATCTTATTCTCTTGATCAAGGAGAGCTTGATTATTAAATCTTAGGATCTTACAAGCATTGATTTCCACTAAGAGCATCACTCATATTTCAGATAGTTGAGATGAGGGATTCATATGTTGGGCTCAATGACTATGTCACTTAGTTCATGGGCACTCAACACTTCCTTCCTCTACCTCAATTATGTTGAGCTAAGGAGCTCATTTAGTGGGTCTTAGCATCACTTGCATCAACACTTTGGTTGAGCATAGATTGAGGTGCATTGAGCTCAAGAACTTTGTCACATAGTTCCAAGCTTTCATGCACTCAAAACCTAGCATCCAACCTAAGGTGAGCTAAGGAGCGCAAGATGATTAGTTCTTGAACATTTTTTATTCTTTACTCTTATTCCACATTCAAAACTAAATTAGATAAAATATTTCTTAGCAAGACATTAAGATCACAAAATAAAATATACTTGAGGAAAATAATTATACATGAATATTACATCATGCACATGGGACTTCACCTCAACCCTCCCCAAGGGAGTTTAGCTACTCATTACAAAAGAAAAAAAGAAAAACACATACATGGATAAAGTCCCTTTCATGATCAACTAAAAAGAAAATACAAGAATAGAGTTTAGAAGATACTAGGAATGCTCCTTTGGAAATTCATTAGAATCCTTCTTCTCCTTCTCAATGTTCCCTTCTTAGGTCGCTAGTGCTGCCTTCTTCCTTCTCCTCTAAGGAAGAGCTTGCTTTGCCACCCTTGGGGAGTTCTTCTATTCTTTGGCACTCCTCCTTACTTAGTGGATTTTTAGCTAAAATTGTGAACCCTCAAGTTAAGAGGAGGGGTATTTATAGGAGAGGGGCTGCCTTCTTCTTCTTCATTTCAAAACCAGCATTTCCTTTTAAAATTCTGAACTCATGATGGCAAAATCCTCCATTGATGGTGAGGTGACAAATATCTTCATTTGTTTACCCAAAACATCACCTCAAGACCTTCTTTTTCAAATAAAACGTAGCAGCTGCAGGGAATGATGGCTGGGGACAAAATGCAGGATAGAGGTCATGTCCCCAGCCACAATAAATGCTGTCTGGAAAAAAATGCGGCGGGCCGCCGCAGCGCGCTACGGCGTGCAATGGTCCTTAGCAAATTCGCCAAGTCCCTCGCTGCCGCGCACTACCGCGTTTGAGCTTTGGAAGATGTCCCGCTGCAGCGCGCTGCAGCGGGTCATTTTGCAAATCTACTGTTCAATTTCTTCACTTTTCATTTTTTTAAGTAAAAATATTTCCACTACAGATCGCTGCAGCGCGCGACCTCGCACTGTAGCGACTCATTTTGCAAAAAAGACTGTTCAATTAATCGATTTCCTCGTTTTATAAAGTCGGAAATATTTCTGCTGCAGATCGCTGCAGCGCGCGACCGCGCGCTGGAGTGGCTCATTTTGCAAAAAACACTATTCAAATAGTTGAGCCCTCCTATTTATAAAGTTTCAATAATTCTGCTGTAGACTATTGCAGCGTGTGACCGCACGCTGTAGCGACTCGTTTTGCAAAAAATATTGTTCAATTAGTTGAGCCCCTATTTATGAAGTTTAAATAATTCCACTGTAGCCCGCTGCAGCATACTGTAGCGTGCTGCAACGTGCTGTAGCGAATTTTCTTTAATAAATTTTAAATATTTCCAGAAATGCCTCAGAACTCCCTTGGATGCCTTTTCCCTAAAAAGATTAAAAAATTGATTTTATGAGCATCATAAAGATCTGAAATGAATGAAATTCCCATTTATTTTAGAAATAATTTATGGATTCATCACACCCCCACACTTAAATTCTTGCTCGTCCTCGAGTAAGCTCAAAATGATATTTTTTCTGTTTTGTAGGATTGAAAGTCACAACAATGCAATTAGAATATGTACAAGTCAAAATGTGTGCATGGCAAAAATGAAATGAATATTTTAACAATATTAATGTTTTTAATTATGGCACTAAGGTGGTTTAATCAATAAATCTCCAAATATTTGAATTTTCAATGCTTGATATTAGGTGATGGGTACAATTCATTATGAACTCTAGACTATAGAAGTGGTTAAAGATTCCAAGAGTTGTGCCATATGTGCTCCTTCTTATGAGTTACAAAGATGAAAGGTTTAAAGGAGAGATATTTTTTTTCATCTTTTCACATTTTGTTCATTTGGGAGAGATATTTTTCATCATCTATTTTTTTATAAATATTTTGTTCTTTTCATCTTTATGGAGAGACATTTTTCTTCATCCCTAATGTACATCTTTGTGATCATGAAGTCCTACGAAAGCCTAGCATACTCTTTTTATAATACATACCATATCTTTTTAGTCTAAGCCCTATGCCTTCCCCCACACTTAGCTCAAGCATTTATTTAAATTTTTGGAGATTAGATTATCCTCCATTCATTCCTCAATTACAACATTTTCTTGCTTATAATGCTTTTAATCATTTTTGTTTACGCATTCTTTTACTTATGTCAAATTCGATTTTTACATTTTTGTGATTTTCATTTCTTTTGAAAAATTCAAAAAAAATATGTCAATTAAGAATATCATAAAAATGAGGGATAAAAAAATTTATAAATTAAAATCTCAAAATAAAAATATACTAAAACATATAAAAGAAAAAGAAATACAAAAAATATAAAAGAACAAATATAACCTATTTAATTTTTCTCTTCTTCTCCATCGTCCTCCTCCTCTACATATGCCGTCTCGGTAGGGTAGCGCGTCTCCGGAATGGGTGCACCAATAGGAGGCCTTGGCAACACAGAGGCATCTGGTCCACCTTGCAAGCTCCAATCGTCGAACATCATCTCAAGGGCTTCATGGAAATCAGATTGGAACATGCGCTGCTGGACGAGCTCTTGTTTGAAGAATCCCATGTCGGTAGCAAGAGCCTTACTAAGCTCTGCATGATGATTGTGGAGGCGCACCAAAAGTTAGTTCGTGAGGTGCGAGTCAAAAGGTGCGGATGCATCCCCTTTCGGTCCCCTTGTCTTCTTGGGCAGCTTTCGTTCGCTTGCCTAGACATTTAGGTTTGAAGGGTTAAGGGCACAGCTATGGGGAACAATGGAGTCTGAGGAGAGGATCTTGACCTCTTGGGTCTCGCACAACCCCGATATTAAAGACCCGAAGGCCAATGCCGCGCAAGGGCCCTTGAGAGCTTTCCATAGCTGCTCAAAGATAATGCTCGAAATACGGATTTCACCCCCCTAACCAACGAGCATAAGAGGAGCGCTCGGGCACGGGTCACTTCCGTTAAGTGACTCTCGTGGGCATGACATAGCTAGAAATGACCACTAGCCAAGCATTACTCGTCATCGTCAATTCGGAGCGAGGGATGTTGGCTAGTCCTCCGTCCCACTCTGTGTCATCGTTAACAATGTCTGCAATGAGCCGACGGGGGTCAAAGCGAGATTCCAAGAGGTCCGAGTAAGAACATGAATGTACCTCCTCAAGCCCATAGAATTGCTCAATTTGAGCAATCTCTAGGGTGACAACCTTACCCCGGTAGAAGAGCCGCTGCCCGGACGCATCGATTGTGTTTGCATACACCTCCTGGACGATCACAGTGTATGTAGGGGCTCTCTTGGTCACAAACTCTCCCCATCCCCATGGGGTGACTTGCTCATGCAGGACAGGGTAGGCGGTGCTAAAACTCCTCTCCGGAATCAACTTCCATTGGGAAGTGATGGAGACGAAGTGATGCTCGGCTTCCGCCGAAGAGAACTTCTTCTTGTTGAAAGTTCCTCCGGACGAGGAGGCTTCAACATCCTTTCGAGTAATTGCCTTCTTCCCGGTTGACATGGCAAGGAATGAGGATTAGGAGGATCAAGAACTTAGAGAGAATAGGAGAATTGGAAAGGAGCAAGAATAACCCCCCCCCCCCCATTGCCTCCCTATTTATAGCCCAAAAAATTCAAGGCAAAGGTAAGATGGTCAAATGGTCTTCCCCATGCCATAAATATGGTGATCCATGTGAGGGGGGGTAGCTTTTTCAGTAATTTTTTTGACTACCTTGGGAACCCAAAGGGCATGACTTGTTGACTGCATTTTCCCAAGTTAGAAAATTTATTTTCGAAACTGGGGCAAACCACTGCAGCGCACGGTAGCGGGTTTTACGCGTTAGCGTGCTAGAGCGGAAACTGATTTCCACGTGCCGCCGCGATGCTCTATATGCGCTGTTTGCCCGCTGCAGCGTGCTGTAGCGCAAATATTTTTTTTTTTTTTTTTTTTTGGTTGGGTTACCTCCCAATAAGTGCTTAGTTTCATGTCCTTAGCTAGACTCACTGATGATCAATATGTAGGATTTGGTGGCTTCCTTTTCCATAAGGTAGAGATGTTCAAATGAGCACAACTCTCATGGTGGCTCGAACTCTCTTCATCTTCAACTTCTAATAGAGGATCCATGTTTTCAGTTTTAAAATTGGGGGGAGTCTTTTTATTTCTCTTCCCTCGTCACGTTTTTCTCTTTTTTAATCCTTCCTTGCTCCCTTTTTCAGAGGAAGGAGTAGAGTAGCCATCAGAGTGTTTCTCTTCAATTGTGAGGTCTTCTAGAACATTATCGACCAATAACCTCTCTTCTCTAACCCTTTTCTCACTTCATCCTCCATCTCTTTCTTTTTAAGGATAATTGGCTTAAGATCAATCATTTCTGTTTTTTCTTTAACACTTATGCTCATTACACCGCGACTCACATCGATGACAGCCTTCACACTCAATAACAAGGGTCTCCCAAAGATAATCGTAGAATTTTTGTTCCATTGGTCCCATTCACACACCACAAAGTCAGTTGGAACTATAAAATTCCTTAATTTAACTGCAACATTCTTTATCATTCCTAGAGGGGTAAGGAATTCTAGATTAGCAAACTCCAAAATTATCAAGGTATATTCCATCCCTCCTACCTTTAAATATTCATAGATGTGGTAGGGCATAACATTTACTTAAGCACCTAGATCACACAAGGGATCTACAAATACTTCATTTCTTATTATGCACGGGATGCTCAACCTCCCTGGATCTTTGCATTTAGGGGCGGTTAGCTTTTCATGGTCATTCCCTTTCCTTATTTCCAATTCCTCTAGTTTAAAATTTGTTCCACTATCTTTCTCATTATTCATTCCTTTTGACACATTTTCAGAATGTATCACACTCACCAATTCCCTCAGGTTTATTTCAGTTGAACTGGATAAAGCCCCTTGCTGCCGAGAGGTCAGCTGCTTGGAGATTTGCCCGAATTGTGTCTCTATATTCCTAAGGAATAGAAGCCTCGTGGTGTGTTAAGGTGGCTTCAATGCGGCGCATGAATTGGGTTGTTTCGGCTTTAAATGAATTGAAGGCTCCTTCTAAATTGTGTTGATAGTTGTTGTTATTGTTTCCATAGTTCTTGCCTTGCTGGTTGGATGAATTCCCCCCATATTGATTAGCATTATTATTATTATTACTCCAAGAGAAATTTGGGTAGTTTTTCCACCCTAGGTTATACGTGTTGGAGTAGGGGTTGTTCTTCTGATTATTGTTTCTGAGGTAGTTTACCTATTCAGTATTATTTTGCATGAAGGGGTTGTTTAAATTACAAATTTCACTATTATGCCTACCCCCGCACAACTCACAGTGTACCTCTGAAACCACATTGACATTCATTCGTTCTATTCTTTTATTTAAGGCATGAATTTCTTGTTGAAGAGCTGTTATTTGGTTAGATTCGTTTACTTTCACGGATTCTTTTTTTAGCCTTTCAGAAGGCCATCGGTATGCATTATTGGCCATTTCTTCCAAGAGGTCGTAAGCTTCCTCTTGGGTTTTTCCACTAATAGAACCACCAGTAGCTGTATCAATGAGTGTCCTTGTTGGAGAGTTCAAACCATTGTAGAAGGTTTGCACTTGCATCCATAGAGGGAACCCATGATGTGGGCAATGCTTGAGGTACTCCTTAAGGCGATCCCACTCATCATATAGAGTCTCACCTTCCAACTGAGTGAAGTTGGAGTTCTTAATCCTCAACCATGTGGTTTTAGCCAGAGGGAAGTATTTGGCTAAGAATTTCATAGCCAAGTTGTCCCAAGTCCGAATAGAATCACTCGATAAAAAGCTGAGCCAACTCTTGGCTCTATCTCTCAGAGAGAAAGGGAAAAGCCGCAATTTAACTGCGTCTTCGGAGACACCGTTAAATCTGAAGGTATCACATATTTCAAGGAAAATTCAAATATGTGAGTTAGGATCTTCAATGGCCTCCAAACTGATTATTTTGCACCATACTCAATGTGGA
The DNA here is from genome assembly GCA_016760335.1 of Gastrodia elata. Taxonomy (NCBI): domain Eukaryota; kingdom Viridiplantae; phylum Streptophyta; class Magnoliopsida; order Asparagales; family Orchidaceae; genus Gastrodia; species Gastrodia elata. The sequence goes on from CM028670.1 coordinate 49,873,736, forward strand.
AGGTTTGATTTCAAAGTTGTGGGCTTCAATATTTGGCCTTATAATTGCATGGGGGATTCTCCTAATAGTGGATAGTGCATAGTCTCTAAGTGCTCTTCCCCTAGGCTCTTCTAAATTTTCTATGCAATTATCCATAATGACTTGTTGGTTTGATAGGTTTCATTCTCGTCTAGCTTGTAAGTATGTTCTATCTATTTCAGGATCAAAAAGATATTCAGTACAAACTCTTTTACTCATACAACTAACAATATGGCTTATCAAGAATGATTTAGCAATATAGATCAAACAGTTTTATAGAAATAAAATAACTAAAAGATAAAACGTTAGCTTTGATAATTACAAAAAATGAAAAACTACTAATATATGCAATTAAATGCTTAAATCGCTAGTTACTTATAGATTGTCCTTAATTCAAATCAAGTACCAATTCCCCGGCAATGGTGCCAAAAACTTGACATACTGTAAATACACGTCTGTGCTCACACGCAAGTGTACGTGGTCTGAAGTAATAAGTGGAAAGTATTAATTTCCGGGAATTTATCGATCCTCGGAGAATTGGTTGATTTGGCACTAAGGTGTATCTATTCTAACTAATGTTTAAGCTACAATGTATTTGGATGAGTTGGTCTAAAAATTAGCACAATAATCACTAAGCAAAAGAGCAAGATGAGAGAAAGAGGAGAGTTGGAACCATCCCACATGCCATGATATAACAATTATGTATATTAATTTCTCAAACTTTATCATTCATTTTAATTAAAATCAAGTGCATGTTATTTTCCTTGAGTTTAACTCAAGGTCTTACAAGTTCAAATCTCGTGCACAAAATGAACTCACATTCAGTTTTACTTCGGCACAAAGATTCTTGTAAGATTCTTTGGATTTAAATTTTAATCTTATTCTCTTATCAAGGAGAGCTTGATTATTAAATCTTAGGATCTTACAAGCATTGATTTCCACTAGCAGCATCACTCGCATCTCACATAGTTGAGATGAGGGATTCATATGTTGGGCTCAATGACTATGTCACTTAGTTCATGAGCACTCAACACTTCCTTCCTCTACCTCAATTATGTTGAGCTAAGAAGCTCATTTAGTGGGTCTTAGCATCACTTGCATCAACACTTTGGTTGAGCTTAGATTGAGGTGCATTGTGCTCAAGAACCTTGTCACATAGTTCCAAGCTTTCATGCACTCAAAACCTAGCATCCAACCCAAGGTGAGCTAAGGAGCACAAGATGATTAGTTCTTGAACCTTTTTTATTCTTTACTCTCACTCCACATTCAAGACTAAATTAGATAAAATATTTTTTAGCAAAATATTAAGATCACAAAATAAAATATGCTTGAGTAAAAACATTTATACATGAATATTACATCATGCATATGGGACTTCACCCCAACCCTCCCCAAGGGAGTTTAGCTACTCATTACAAAAGAAAAGAAGAAAAATACATACATGGATAAAGACCCTTTCATGATAAACTAAAAAGAAAATACAAGAATAGAGTTTAGAAGATACTAGGAACGCTCCTTTGGAAGTTCTCCGGAATTTTTCTTCTCCTTCTCAATGTACCCTTCTTAGGTCGCTAGTGCTGCCTTCTTCCTTCTCCTCTAAAGCAAGAGCTTGCTTTGCCACCCTTGGGGAGTTCTTCTCTTCTTTGGCACTCCTCCTTACTTAGTGGATTTTTGGCTAAAATTGTGAGCCCTCCTCAAGTCAAGAGGATGGGTATTTATAGGAGAGGGGCTGCCTTCTTCTTCTTCATTTCAAAACCAGCATTTCCATTAAAAATGCTGAACTCATGATGACAAAATCCTCCATTGATGGTGAGGTGATAAATATCTTCATTTGTTTACCCAAAATATCACCTCAAGACCTTCTTTTTCAAATAAAATGTAGCAGCTGTAGGGAATGATGGTTGGAGATAAAATGCAAGATAGAGGTCATGTCCCCAGCTGCAATAAATGCTGTCTAGAAAATATTGCGGCAGGCCGCTGCAGCGCACTACGGCGTGCAATGGTCCTTAGCAAAATCGCCAAGTCCCCCGCTGCCGCGCGCTACCGCGTTTGAGCTTTGGAAAATATCCACTGTAGCACGCTGTAGTGGGTCATTTTGCAAATCTACTGTTCAATTTCTTCACTTTTCATTTTTTAAAGTAAAAATATTTTCGCTACAGACTGCTGCAGCGCGCGACCGCGCGCTGTAGCGACTCATTTTGCAAAAAATACTATTCAATTAGTTGAGCCCCTATTTATAAAGTTTAAATAATTCTACTACAGCCCGCTGCGGCGCGCTGTAGCGCGCTGCAGAGCGCTGTAGCGGATTTCCTTTATTAAATTTTAAATGTTTCCAGAAATACCTCAAAACTCTCTTGGATGCCTTTTCCCTGAAAAAGATAAAAAAAATTGATTTTAGGAGCATCATAAAAATCTGAAATGAATGAAATTCCCTTTTATTTTAGATATAATTTATGGATTCATCATTTACTTTTGTTGAGTTAAGTGTAAATGGTGATATTAATAAATGCTTAATAAATATTTTGCATAAAATGTACTTAGACAATTTGCTTATAAGATTTTTCTTTTATTGGCTAAGGACATGGCATTGTGAAACCAACAATATCAGATCTTGAACAGTTTGAGGATCTAGTGCCTGAGGAGGAGCCTTACATAGAGGAGGCGCAGCAGCTTGGAGCAGAGGATATTTAGTTGCCTTTTAATATATTGTGAAGATGAGAGTTGCCCTTTTATTTCATTTCTAAACTTTAATTAAAATGATGTAATAATGCAGGTACTTGTGACTGTGCTTGTATTTGTGTACTATTATTTCTAAGCTACTTTTTAGTATTGCTTCTCATTATGTTGTATGGTGAACTGGATGTAATATTTACTTCTATGCTTCCGCACTTTGTATTTATGTTGATTTAGTGACTGATACTTATATTTATTTTGTACACATCCTTCCCTTATTAGTGGATTGTGGATCTTTTCTAATCCAATGATAAGTGAGGGATTTTCTAGAGTGGCACACCACCCCTTAGGTCTAATCTTATGGATTAGGAGGTGGGGCGCCACAATAGCATCCTAATTTGGATGCCTTAACTTTTAGGGTTCTGACCAATATTGGGTACTGTAGACACTATGATTGGCTAGCCTCTATTGGGCTCACTCAAGGCCAATAAAGGTTAGTAGATGATATATGTATGGATACAATCATGAAATAAAACTAGAATTGTAAGATTAGCATAGTAAATTGAATGGGAAGAGTGTACCTAGTCTTCGTCTAGTCGCGCCTTTGCCACTAGATATCGCCGCCTAGAGATCGCTTTGAGCCTCAAAATTAGCCTCAAATGAGCAAACATAAGGGAATGGAATCGTATGGGCAGCTAAATGGAGCTAGGGAGAAAAAGAAGCCAGTAGTAACACGGCCCTCTACGGCCTCTTGTACCTGCGTTCCCAATCTTGGTCGAGCTGGACGGCAGGTACAGGCACATAGTGCCACCCACACTCATTTCCTTCGGACCCAACCCGTTGTGTGATAGACGGTATTAATCCAGCCCGCCGTTTGATCAAACGGTGTGTCGAACTCCGTCAGCCTGATATTTAGGTTTTAAATTAAATTAAATATTAAATAATTAATAATTCTTTAATTAATCAAAATTAGATAATCAAACAAGCTCCAAAAAATCTCAAAAATTCACCTTTAGCTAATTTAAGGGTGAGGAACTCAAAAATAAAGTTTTTGATCGAAGATTAAATTAATTTTCTTAATTTTTTGATTAAATAAACATATTAAAATATTTGATAATTTCAAACAATTTCCAAATTGTACCAAATTTTCAGGAATTACTCCAAACATCATGTGAAGTCTATTGGCAATAGTTTTATCCTAATTTAGATGCCGAAAATTAAGTAATAATAATGGGGTTGTTACACCCCCACATAGAGATTCTACTTGCAATCAAAGCATCTTGACATATGGATTGTGTGGCGATAGAGTTCTAGATTAATGGTGGTCGGGTACATAGGAAAATTGAATCGGAACCTAATCTTTGATTCCTGGTGTCAGGAATTTCCCTGCGTAGAAGAAGAACAGTAACGGGCCGGGTCGAGCCATGACTGGCTCATTTTGAAATGGGTTATTTAAATAACCTGATTTTTGGAATTTATTTTTCCTCAATTTAATCCATTTGAAAATCTATCCTTATGATTCAATTAATGAAATTATTCCAAATAATTTATTAAAATAACTTTGCCAATTTAAATTTAAATTTAGTGATCTAATATACCCTTTTGATCATAAAATTATGATGAATAATAAACTGCAAGAATATTTATGTTTCTGTAAAATTTTTCTTAATAATCCTAATTATCTTACAAAAAGGATTTGTCATTAAGCTCATTCCATAGCCAAATTCCATGTTTATGGTCTCTAAATCTTCATTAGGCAGAGGAGAACAAATTTCAGAAGTTAGGAATAAACTTTTATGATTAATTTCACTAATCACTCACTAATCACCTAAAACCTTAATTAGTAAATAATTGAGCTAATTGAGCTTTGATTTTGGTGATCTTAGTATTTATTCAATCCTTAGACAGAGTAGAACCTATTAGTGGCTTAAGATTGCAATTTTCATTTTTAAATTAATTAATCACTCCTAATGAGCTCAAACCATAATTAGAGCTCATTAACCCTAATATTTAACCAAATTAATTGATTGAAGTGTTAATCCTTTCCTTAGTTGGTAAAAAAAAAAGAATTTCATTTGGAACCCTAGAACTTGAGTCTCTAATTAGACCCTCAGTGAGTGGGTGTGATAAGTTCAAGATTTATAATAAAATGAAAGAAGAAATACAAACATTTTCATTATATAATGGTGTACTTTGATGGGTGTTTCACTATTTTTAGACAAATTGACAAGTTGAGCAAAATCTGGAAGAAAAGTGAAATTTTGAAAGAAAACTACAGTAGCGGCCCAATCGCGTTAGAGTGCTCCAAGGTGGATCGAACTCGAAACCTCACCGCTACCGCGCGCCACAGCGGCAACTATAAAACCCAGACTCAGAAAATGAAGATTTAATAAAACTGCAATAGCATTCCCGAACGCGCCACAGCGTGCCAAGGTGAATTGATTTTCAAAAGCTAGGTGCTACTACACGCCACAGCGGAGTAAAAATGAAATGAAGATTGTTTGATCCATTATCGCACGCTGCAGCGGATCCGACTCGAAACCTCACCGCTACCGCGTGCTATAGAGGGATTAAAATTAGCAGAATTCTTAATTTGTCCGCTAGCGCGTTGCAGTAGGTTTAGTTTGAAAATTCAGCGCTACAGTGGAACAAAAGGGTTAAATACAGATAAATGAAATGAAATTTAATACATCCGCTGCAACGCACTCAAGCACCCCACGGTGCACCAAGGCGGATTGAATTCAAAAATCTAGGCGCTACAGTGCGTGACGGCCCGCTACAGCGCACCGTAGCGCCTGCTGAATTTCTAGCCAGGATGAAGCATTAAATTTAGCATAGGAAAGGCCACAAATTCAAACCTTTTGCCTTCCCCAGCTATTTTAAACTCCAACTCCTATATTCCTTACATTTTAAGACAAAATAACTGAACAATTTATGAGAAAGCATTTAAGGCAAGGGGGTTGAAGGGGTAATAGCTTGGATTCCAAGAGAGTCTGAGAGCTGCTCTATATAAGGTAGCAAGAAAGACTCAGAGAGGGTTCCCCTCTTTGACATTCCAATATATAATTTCTGAAGTTGCTGTAATAAGGAAAGTATAACCCTAACCAAGGAAGGAGAAGACAACCATTCAAGGAGAAAAAGGAAAGACAACTCAAGGAGCTGGAAGAGAAGAAGTAGGAGAGCAATGAGATATCCGGAGAATGCCAAGGGCTATTCCTAGTATTTCTCTAAAAACACTTCTTTGATCTTCTTTCACTATAACCATGCAAAGGTTTGCTTCCTTGTATTTTATTTTCTGTATCTCTTTTGTAATAAAATGCTAAACCCTCTTTGGGGAAGGTTGGGCTAAAATCATGTAATTAGTTAAGGGACAAAATAGTGTTTGTATAAATCTTCTTCAATAAATAAAATCTTTGTATTTTTAATTTAGATATGTTTCTTGTAAATGCATGCTTGAGTAATGAATGTCTATTTTATTTAAAATGGTGTTATAACAAAGATAATATCGAATCAACTAGTCATACCAAGCTCATGGGAATGCACATAAAGGTCCTTGCCACTGATACATATTCATCGTGTAAGGATTCTCAGTGTAAACACCTTGGGATTGGAATGATAGGTTCATTTAGTAACTTAAACCTCTTTAAGCTCCATAGCTCACCAATTAGCATAAAGTTAGGGATATGTGAGTTAGTGCTTGGAGCCTAGTGACAAGCTCTTGAGCCTAACAACATTATTCTTTGAGATCAATCAAGAGGTCAATGCATGTGAGCCAAGAACCACCAATCTAGCTCTATGGCTCAGCAAACGTTAAAGGAGGAAGTGGAATCATTGAGTGCTCATGGATGATCGTGATATAATCCATGCAGCCCGATAATTTACTTCCTTAACTAAACATCGTATGTATCATGTGACGCTAATTATGTAGGAATCAAGTTCATGTGATTGCTAAATTAAAACAAATATTTTGATAACTTAGATGTAAGGAATCGTAATTAAGTCTTGTCAATCACATGAGGATCTATGTGCCAAGACCTAACCCTTGTGTGTTCATCTTGTGCACTTGATATGAAATACTAAGAATTGGAGGACCAATCTAAGGAATGATATATTCACTTGATTATAATTAGCATGAAAATAGGTTTCATTAAAAGTTGAATTAATTTAATTACTTACACCATCCCCAATACAAATTGCATAATTGAAACTCAACTCTCCCTTCTGTTCAAATAGTATCATCAGTTTGATATCTTTAAATTATTAATTAGGAGCCACACAAAACCAAAAATATTTTAGTCTAAACATTATTAAAAGTAGATAAGCCTTAGGAACAAAACACATTGTTCCCTAAGGACGATAAATCTCGGAACTTACCTTCCAAATATTACTTCAGACCATGTACAATGTGCGAGCGTAGACATGTATTTATAGTCTGTCATAGTCAAACTTAGACTTCATTTTGACTTTCAAAATATTTTCTAAGTAGGCTCTTAAGTGAAATTCTTAGAGAACTTCTAAAGGACCAAACCTTTTAAGCCTTATTCTTAGATCTTCATTTCTAGTTCCACTAAATTCAATTATGTTGTGTAATGAAATTACTCAATGGATTGAATCTAAATTCAAATTAAGCTAAGTAAAAGTATAATTATTTTATCTCTTAACTTTAGTTATTCAGTATATCTTGTGAGATTAAAAGTTTTCACCCTAATGGATTTGAGTTTATTCAATAAGATTTCCTAAATCTATAAAATGTGTGAATTGTGAGAAAACTCTAGATCCTTAAATATTAGCACCTTGTGTTTCGATGTTGAACCCTATATTAGGAGTTTAGCTCTAAATCCCTAAATCTTGATTTACTTAATCAAGATTATTTTTGTGTTAATAAATATATTAATTATAATGATTGATTTATTTATTTAACTTTAACAAGTGATAATAGTTGATTTTATATTAGAACTTGTTCAGTTTTATTTGATAATCTTATAGAATCAGGACTATGAGAATTTACTAAATAGTAGAATGTTGAAGATCCTGAGCTTGTATTTTCTCAGAATAATTTGGACATATGATTTAGATAACAACAGGTATCACTTATGTCATTAGTAGAGTCTTCCTTATTCCTCGATTTTGATGCCTTGCATTTTTTATTATGAGCCTTTTTGCCTTGTACATATTACATAAGATTATTTGATGCATAAAATTGAAAACCTAGTAATTAGGATAACATTTGCATCGGATTCTTATTAGGACAAGTGATTGTGTATACACATTATGGCCAATGGATAGGTTATAAGATGAAATAAGGATACTTGACATATACTCATTGAGGAAAATTGTGTTTAGTTCGAGAAACCCACTTTAGTCTTATAGATATGCTTAACTCATTAGCTACTATTGGATGTGTCCATAGAAGTAAATTAAATAAACTAAAATTAAGTTGCATTATATTTCAAGTAATAATTTAAGAATAAACCTTGAGATAGGTTGGCTTAATTATGATACTTTGAGGTAGACCCTATACTTACCATGTAAAACTCTAAGATTTGAATCTACTTCTTGTGGTAGCTGAACCCAAGTGAATGGTAGATTGAACTTACATTTTATAATAGTGTATTTTAATAATGAATTTACATGTTTATTATTTGAGAGTTTAATATTATAAAAATAGCATCAATTAAGTCTCTTATAGCCTTAAAATTTCTTAAAATTTAAATAGTTTGCTTAGAATTTAATTTATTGATAATAAATAGAATTATCATATGTGAATAAAGTGCATATCTATAATATAGATTTAATTTCCTATTTAACTTAAGGATTTGTTGATTTGCCATGTATGGAATTGCAAAGATTTTGTCTTATCTAAGGTAACTAAATAAGTGCAGCTCATTTCAAGATAAACATCTCAATCCTAATGTGTGTTATGAGCTAGGATTTGGACACCTTAGTTTGGGAGAATAAATTGTGAAAGAGTGTATGCCTCCTATCCCTATGCATGGAAATAAGTGCAGTTAAGCAATATAAGTGTCTGATTTCACTTTTCTTGAGATATACTAGTTGTACCTATGCACTCTTAACTTATGATAAATTAAAATAAACTCAGGATATGATAACATAATTAGTTGATTAATGGTAGTTATTAGATTAACATGTGTTAAATGCTACATGTAATTAAGATCTAAAATGAGTATAAGTTAGATAGTTTCATGAGTAATTCCCGAATAATGTGGCATCAAAATAAATATACATATTTGGAAGTGTCATGGTAAAATAATTAAACAACAAAGGGGATATGTTTTGTTTTTTAGGGATTTTAGTTATTTAATTCTTCAGTTTTGGCATAACATGAATCGCAGAAGCATTACATTTCATTAACAATGTGATGCGTAGCACAACTAAGATATACTAGTGATGTGATTCTGAGCACACTAAGGATCTGTGGGATGTAGTTCTCGCAACATGTTTATGCATACATATGGCATATTTAGTGGCATACTCAGTGACATTCTGTTTAGCATATATTACAGATCACTTTCAACTTTTTATACAGCTGTTATTTTATTTCAAGTTATTTTGTTTACAGTATTTTTGCTCTACTAATAGTATTATTAAGTTTCAGTTATGGTTTATTTTCTATTATCTTAGTTTATAATTACATCCTTACTTTGTGTGATTTTACTTTAATTTTATTGTATATCTTATTACTATTTTTGTGGTTAAATAATATCCCTTAACTGATAAGAAACTCTGTATTCAGCCTATAATATACTTAGACTTATTGTCTAGCATAAGATTTCTCTATTTTTTGCTGGGTCTCTAGCAAGTGAAATTGACATATCAACTTTGGACCATTTGAGGAGCTTGCTTTTGAAGAAATTTCTGATTTTAGTACTTAATTTTACTCTTTTTATTAGTGAGATGAGAAAGTTTATTTGATCATGCATCTAAAACTCTTGTAATAATTAGATATCTCTGGATGTATTTTAATTTTCTTTTCTAAGATGAATATTATTTCAATTTCTGTGATGAACAATTATGGATGAATGTTTAACTTCCGTACTTTGATTTTATATTATCACTCAGTATTGTGATGTGATCTTTCTATGATTAACTTTATTTCATTTTCATTGGTGAATCTTATAAGATAAAAATACCACTAATGTATAGAGCTAAGATGGCTAATGATTGAGATAAATATCTGAATTATCTTAAAGATTAATCCTCAAATGAATTGATCAGAGATAACTTGCTGATCTTAATCAATTTGGCTTAAGTGTTGGGTTGATGATAAGTCTGGTGGGTTATCTCCATGTTGTATCCTGGGTTGCCCATCAGCGGTCACATCGAACCCTGACAATGTAAAACTAACATCTCATACTCGGAGTTGTTTGAGGAGCCACCAATGGGAGAGGAGCATGTCTTTGAGGAAGAACCTATTGCGTAACTTTTATTTCTTATTTTTAGTTTAAATTTTAGTGAGAAAGCAAAATGTTGTCTTTTGCAATTTAAATTCAATTTGTATAAGTATAAACTACTATGGATGCATTTTATGTTTCATTTTTGAGATACATGTTCTATTTATTTTAGGATGAATGTATGTATGTATGATTCTCTTTTTGCTTATACGCTATACAATCATTGTATTTATATTTTTCTATACTTAGTATATGATTAAAAATTGTATTTGGTGATCAACCACCTAATCGTAGTCAGATTAGTTTGTGTATTATCCTGATGTTGAATTGGGGTCATCACATGATATGTCACTTAGAAATATATATGTTTGAAATTGATACTGATGAATCCATAAATTATATCTAAAATAAAGGAAAACCCATTCATTTCTAACCTTTAAAGTGCTCCTAAATCAAGTTTTATCTATCTTTTTCAGGAAAATGGCATCCATAGGAGTTCTGTGACAATTTTTGCCAAATTCCAAAAATTTTCAACAAAATCCGCTGTCGCGCGAGCGCTGCAGCAGGTCTTTTTGCAAACGGGGACACTATAGCGCGCTGCAGCGGGTCCATTTGTGAACTGCGGGTGCGGTAACACACTGCAGCGGCTCCATTTGAGAACCGCGGGCGCGATAGCGCGCTGCAGCGGGTCCATTTGTGAACCGTGGGCGCGGTAGCGCGCTACAGCGAAACATTTTGCAAATTGAGCCGCTACCCGCCCACTACAGCGGAGAATTTTGCGAAATGCTTCCGCTCTAGCGCACTGCAGCGGTACGACCTGCAAAAAGGAACTGCTATAGCGCGCTGCAGCGGATAATTTTTTGAAATGTGGACGCGGTAGCGCGCGGCAGCGGGAGACTTAGCTTATTTTGCTTGCTCCATTGCGCGCCATAGTGCGCCGCAGCGCGCTGCCGCGGCCGCCGCATTTTTTGCCAGTCAGGAGCATTTATTGCGGCTGGGTCAAGACCCCCAACCTGCATTTTCTCCCCAGCCATCATATTTCTGCAGCAGCTCCATTTTTTTTAATGAAAAGGAAGATTTTGAGGTGATATTTTGGCTAAACAAATAGAGATATTGGTCAATTCACCATCAATGGGGATTTTTGCCATCATTGCTCAGATTTTTCCATTTGAAATGCTAGTTTTGGAGAGGATGAAGGAGTATGCAGCCCTCTCCTATAAATACACCTCCTCTTGACTAGAGGAGGATTCACAATTTTGCTCAAGACACTAAATAAAGAGGAAGAGTGCATAAGAAGAAGTGAGGAACTCCACAAGGGTGGCAAGGCCAGCTCTAGCTAAGGAGGAGAAGAAAGAGGCAGCACTAGCGACCTAAGGGAGGAGCTTGAAGAAGGAGAAGAATAAATCCGGAGAACTTCTAAGGAACGTTCCTAGTATCTTCTAAACCTTACTCTTGTATTTTCTTTCTTAGTTGATCATGAAATGGTCTTTATCTATATATGTGTTTTTCTTCACTTCCTTTGTAATGAGTAGCTAAATCTCCCTTGGGGAGGGTTGGGGAATTCTCATGTGTATGAGTTATTATTAATGTATGAAGTTTTCCTCAAGCAAAATTAAATTGTAAAGGACTTAATAAATATATTTTTATTATTTGGTCTTAAATGTGGATAAAAAGAAATGAACTAATAATTTCAAGAACTAAATTATCTTGTGCTCCATAACTCACTTTAAGTTGGATGTTAGGTTTATGAGTGCATGAGAGCTTAGGACTATGTGACAAAGTTCTTGGGCTTAATGCACCTTAATCTAAGCTCAATCAAAGTGTTGATGCATGTGATGCTAAGACCTACTAAATGAGCTCCTTAGCTCAACATAATTGAGGTAAAGGAAGAAATAGTTGAGTGCTCATGAACTAAGTGATATAGTCATTGAGCCCAACATATTAATCCCTAATCTCAACTATGTGGGATGCAAGTGATGCTCGTAGTGGAATCAATGCTTATAAGATCTTAAAACATAAATAATTATAATCTCCTTGATCAAGAGATAAGATGAAAATCTAAAACCTAAAATCTTATAAGAATCTTTGTGCCAAAGTAGAACCAAATGTGTGTTCATTTTGTGCACAAGATTTGAACTTGTATGACTTTGAGATAAAATCTCAAGGTGATCAATGTGCACTTGAGAAACAAAATATAAATGAAAGATAAAGCTTGAGAAATCAAAAGTACATTGGTAATGTATCATCACATGTGGAATAACCCCAACTCTCCTCTCTTTTATCTAACTTATCTTCATTTAGTAGTTCCTGTGCTAAGTCTAGGACCAACTTATCAATTAAATCATAGCTTAAACATTAGTGAGAATAGATAGACCTTAGTACCAAAACAACCAATTCTCTGTGGTTCGATAATTCTCGGAAAGTAACTCTTTCCACTTATTAATTCAGATCACGTACGCTTGCGTGTGAGCACAGACATGTATTTACAGTCTATCAAGTTTTTGGCACCGTTGCCGGGATATTGGTATTTGTTTCGTATTAAGCATAATCTATAAGTAGCTAGTGATTTAAGCATTTCTTACATATATTTCTAGTTTTTGATTTTTTTTTGTAATTATAGGAACTAATAACTTACATTTTTGCTTATCTTATTTTTGCTAACTTGCTGAACTTTATTGCTAAAATTATTTTTGATAGCGATATTATTATTTGTATGAGTAGAAGAGTTTGCACTGAATATCTTTTTGATCCAGAAATTGAGAGAACATATTTATAGGCTAGGAGAGAACAAAATCTTTCAAATCAACAAGCCATTATGGACAACTATAATGAAAATATAGGAGAACCTTTAGGAGAGACTAGGGGAAGAGCACTCAGAGAATATGCACTACCCACTGTTAGGAGAATCCCCATGCTATTGTTAGGCTAAATATTGAAGCCAATAATTTTGAGTTTAAACCTTCCACACTGAGTATGGTACAAAATAATCAGTTTGGGGGATTAGCCACTAAAGACCCGAACTCACATATTTCAACTTTTTTTGAAATATGTAACACCTTCAGGTTTAACAGCATTTCTGAAGACACAGTTAAATTGCAGCTTTTTCCATTCTCTTTAAGAGATAGAGCCAAGAGTTGGCTCAGCTCTCTACCTAGTGATTCCATCCGGACATGGGATGATTTGGCTAAGAAATTCTTAGCCAAATATTTTCCTCCTGCGAAAACCGCTAGATTGAGAATTGAGATCACCAACTTCACTCAGTTGGAAGGCGAGACTCTATATGATGGGTGGGACCATTTTAAGGAATACCTCAGGCGTTGCCCACATCATGGGTTCCCTCTATGGATGCAAGTGCAAACTTTTTACAATGGTTTGAATGCTCCTACGATGACACTCATAAATGCAGCTGCCGGTGGTTCTATTAGCGGTAAAACCCAAGAGGAAGCTTATGACCTCTTAGAGGAAATGGCCAAGAATGCATATCAATGGCCTTCTAAAAGGTTAAAAAAGGAAGATTTAAAGGTAAATGAGTCCGATCAAATAATGATGTTACAACAGGAAATACATGCCTTAAATGAAAAAATAGAAAGAATGAATGACAATGTTGTTCTTGAGGTTCATTGTGATTTGTGCGGGGGTAGGCATAACAGTGAAAATTGCAATCTAAATAACCCCTTTGTACAAACCAACACTGAACAAGTAAACTACCTAAGAAACAACAACTCGATGAATAACTCTTACTCCAACACCTACAACCCAGGATGGGAAAACCATCCAAATTTCTCTTGGAGTAATAACAATAATAACTCAAATCAATATGGGGGAGATTCATCCAATCAACAAGGCATACATAATGGAAATAACAACAACAATCATCAACCCAATTTAAAAGGGGTCTTCAACTCCTTCAAAGTGGAAACGATCCAATTTATGCGTCGCACAGAAGCCAGTATCACATGCCATAATGCTTCTATCCAAGGGATAGAAGCTTCCCTAAGAAATATAAAGACCCAATTGGGGCAGATCTCCAAGCAGCTGACCTCTCGGCAGTAAGGGGCCCTACCCATTTTGATCGAAATAAACCCCAGGGAGTTGGTTAGTGTGATACATTCAGAAGATATGTGTGGGGGAATTAAAACTGAAGGTACGAGTGCAACAGGTTATATGCTAAAGGAAGGGAAATAAAAAATGGGGAATGAGAGTGAGAAGCTAACAACTCCTAAATGTGAAGACCCAGGGAGGTTGAGCATCCCCTGCATAATCAGAAATGAAGTATTTGTAGATCCCTTGTGTGATCTAGGTGCTTCAGTCAATGTTATGCCCTACCATATTTATGAACATCTAAAGGTATGAGGGATGGAATATACCTCAATGATTTTGGAATTTTCCAATTTAGAATTCCTTACCCCTCTTGGAATGATAAAAAATGTTACGGTTGAATTGGGAAGTTTTATAGTTCCAACTGATTTTGTGGTTTGTGAATGGGATCAATGGAATAAGAATTCTACGATTATCTTTGGGAGACCCTTTCTAATGAGTGTGAAAGCTGTTATTGATGTAAGTCGTGGGTTTATGAGCGCAATTGTAAAAGAAAAAACTGAATTAATTGACCTTAAACCCACTTTATTTAAGAAAAGAGAGATGGAAAATGAGGTGATGAGAAGGGTAAGAGAAAAAAGTTTATGGGTTGATGATGTACTTGAAGATCTAATATTAGAAGAAAGGAATTCTGATCATAGCTCAACTCCTTCCTATGAAAAGGGGAGCAAGAAAGGAGTGAAGAAAAGGAAAACGAGAAGAGGGAAAAGGAAGAAGAAGACTCCCCTAAAGCTTGAATTAGAGGATATGGATCCGCTAGGGGAAGTTAGAGATGACGAAGGTTCGAGCCACCCCGTGGGTTGTTCTCACTCAGGCATCTTTAGCTTATGGAAGAGGAAACCATCGGATTCGACTAGTTAATCGTTAGCGAGTCTTGCCAAAGACATTAAATTAAGCGCTTTTTGGGAGGCAACCCAAATATATATATATATATATATATATATATATATATATATATATATTTCAGCGCTACAGCGCGCTGCAGCGGGTATGTCGCGCATTTGCAAAAATTTCGCGAAAGCGCGCTGCAGCGGAAATTCAGCGATAGCGCGCTGTAGCGGACAATCCGCTACTGCACGCTGCAACGGTTTGCTCCAATTGCAGAATTTTTCCATCTTGGGAACAATGCAGTCAAAAGGTCATGACATTTAGGTTCCCCAAGCAGTCAAAAAGCATGCTGAAAAAGCTGCCCCCCCCCCCCCCTTCACATGGATCACCATATTAATGGCATGGGAAAGACCATTTGACCATCTTCTCTTACCTTGGATTTTCTTGGCTATAAATAGGAAGGTAATGGGGGGGTTATCCTTGCACCATTCCAATTCTCTTATTCTCTCATAGCTCTTGATTTCTCTAGCTCTCATATCTCACCATGTCTTCTAGAAAGAAGGTCATTCCAAGGAAGGAGGCAGAAGCATCTTCATCTAGAGGAACCTTTAATAAGAAAAGGTTCTCTTCCGCTGAGGCCGAACTACATTTTTATTCAATCATTTCTCAGCGGAAATTAATTTTGGAGAGGAGTTTCGGCCAAGCCTTGCTCGTTCCAATTGAACAAGTCAACCCTCGAGGATGGAGGGAGTTTGTGACTACGAGATCCCCTACGTACCAGGCAATTGTCCAAAAGATTTATGCGAACATAATCATGCAGCTGGGCAGCGGATATTCTGTCGAGGTAAGGGTGTCACCCTTGGGATTGCTCAAATTGAGCAATTCTATGGGCTCGAGGAGGTACACTCATGCTCGTACTTGGAACTTTTGGAATCTCATCATGCCCCCCTTCATCTTGTGACGGAACTCATCCATGATGACACCGAATGGGAAGGAGGATCAGGCAACATTCCTCATTCCGAAATAATGGACACGAGTAGTGCTTGGCTAGTTTTCATTTCTAGCTTTGTCAAGCCTACGTGTAACTTGACTGAAGTGACCCATGCCCGAGCACTCCTCTTGTGCTCGTTGGTTAGGCCAGACAAGATCCGCATTTCTAACATTATTTTTGAGCAGCTTTGGAAAGCTCTCAAGGGTCCCTGCGCTGCATTGGCCTTCGGGTCTTTGATATCAGGGCTATGCGAGACCCTAGGGGTCAAGATTCTTTCTTCGGACACCGTCATTCCCCCCGGTGGCGCCTTAAATCCTTCAAATTTGAATGTCCGGGCAAGCGAACGAAAGCTACCTAAGAAAAGAAGGGGCGCACAGGGGGAAGCATCCGTGCCGCCCAACCCGAACCTAACGAACATGCTTTTGGTATGTCTCCACAATCAATAGGCTGAGCTTAGTAAGGCTCTTGCTACCGACATGAGGTACTTCAAACAAGAGCTCAACTAGCAGTGCAGGTTTCAATCTGACTTCCATGAAGCCCTTGGGATGATGTTTGAGGATTGGAGCTTGCAAGGTGGACCGGATGCCTCCATGTTGCCAAGGCCTCCTATTGGTGCCCCCATTCCGGAGACGCTCTACCCTTTCCAAACGGCGTACGTAGATGAGGTGGACGAAGAAGAGGAAGAGGAAAATTAATTAGGTTGTATTTTTCTTTTTTGTACCTTTTTATGTTTTTCTTTATATTTTTCTTTTTATGCATTTTATTTTAAAATTTCAATTTATGAATTTTTATATCCCTTTATTTTCATGGTATGCTTAAACTAAATATTTTTTTAAAATTTTTTGGAAATCACAAATTGACAAGATGGACTTAAATATAAATAAAAAGGTGTTATTCGAAGATAACCAAACACATTATAAGCACTAAAATATTTTAATTGAGGAATGACTGGAGGATAATATAATCTCCAAAAATTCAATTTAATGCCTTGAATTAAATGTGGGGGAAGGCATTGAACTTGGACTAAAAATATAGTGTGTACTCTAAAAAAGAGTGTGCTAGGCTCCCATAGGACTTCATCATTACAAAGATGCATATTGGGGATGAAGAGAAAATATCTCTCCCTAAGAATGAAAAGAACAAAATATATATTCAAAAAAGGGATGATAAAAAATATCTCTCCCAAATGATCAAAATGTAAAAGGATAAAGAAAAATATCTCTCCTTCAAATCTTTTCATCTTTGTGATTCATAAGAAGGAGCACATATGGCATAACTCTTAGAGACTTTGACCACCTTTTCTAGTCTAGGGTCCATAATGAACTCTCTCAATCACCTAGTGTCTAGCATGAAAATCAAAATATTTGGAGATTAATTGATTAAACCACCCTTATTGCCAAGGTTAAAACATTAAATGTTGCTAAATGTTTTGTTTCATTTTTGCTATGCACGAAAATTAACTTATATTGACACTAACTGAATTTTTGTGACTATCATCTCTATTGTAACAGAAAAATTACCATTTTGAGCTTACTCGAGGACGAGCAAGAATTTAACTGTGGGGGTGTGATGAATCCATAAATTATATCTAAAATAAAGGAAAACTCATTTATTTCTGACATTTAAAGTGCTCCTAAATCAAGTTTTATCTATTTTTTTCAGGAAAATTGCATTCAAAGGAGTTCTATAACAATTTTTGCCAAATTCTAAAAATTTTCAAAGGAATCCGCTACCAACGCGCTGCAGCGGGTGTTTTTGCAAACGGGGATGCTATAGCGTGCTGCAGCGGGTCCATTTGCGAACTGCGGGTGCGGTAGCGCGCTGCAGCGGATCCATTTGCGAACCGCGGGCATGATAACGCGCTGCAGCAGGTCCATTTACGAACCGCGGGCGCGGTAGCGCGCTACAGCGGGACGTTTAGCAAATTGAGCCGCTACCGCGCGCTGCAGCGGAGCATTTTGCGAAATGCTCCCGCTACAGCGCGCTCAGCGGTACGACCTGCAAAAAAGGAACCCCTATAGCGCGTTGCAGCGGGTAATTTTGCGAAATGTGGACACGGTAGCGCGCGGAAGTAGGAGACTTAGCTTATTTTGTGAAATGCTTCCGCTACAGCGCGCTGCAGTGATTTGACCTGCAAAAAGGAACCCCTATAGTGCGCTGTAGCGGGTAATTTTGGGAAATGTGGACACGGTAGTGCACGGCAACAGGAGACTTAGCTTATTTTGCTTGCTCCATTGCGCGCCACAGCGCGCTGCAGTAGCCGCTGCACATTTTGCCAGTCAGGAGCATTTATTGCGGCTGGGACAAGACCCCCAACCTGCATTTTGTCCCCAGCCATCATATTATTACAACAACTCCATTTGTTTTAATGAAAAGAAAGATTTTGATGTGATGTTTTGGCAAAACAAATGGAGATATTGGTCAATTCACCATCAATGGGGATTTTTGCCATCATTGCCCAAATTTTTCCATTTGAAATGTTAGTTTTGGAGAGGATGAAGGAGTATGCAACCCCTCTCCTATAAATACACCTCCTCTTGACTAGAGGAGGGATCACAATTTTGCTCAAGACACTAAGTAAAGAGGAGGAGTGCATAAGGAGAAGTGAGAAACTCCCCAAGGGTGGCAAGGCAAGCTCTAGCTAAGGAGGAGAAGAAAGAAGGTAGCACTAGCGACCAAAGGGAGGAGCTTGAAGAAGGAGAAGAAAAAATTCGAAGAACTTCCAAGGAATGTTCCTAGTATCTTCTAAACCTTACTCTTGTATTTTATTTTCTTAGTTGATCATAAAAGGGTCTTTATCCATGTATGTGTTTTTCCTCACTTCCTTTGTAATGAGTAGCTAAATCTCCCTTGGGGAGGGTTGAGGAATTCTCATGTGTATGTGTTATTATTAATGTATGAAGTTTTTCTCAAGCGAAATTAAATTGTAAAGGACTTAATGAAATATGCTTTTTATTATTTGGTCTTGAATGTGGATAAAAGGAAATGAACTAATAATTTCAAGAACTAAATTGTCTTGTGCTCTATAGCTCACCTTAGGTTGGATGCTAGGTTTATGAGTGCATGAGAACTTAGAACTATGTGACAAAGTTCTTGGGCTTAATGCACCTTATTCTAAGCTCAATCAAAGTGTTGATACATGTGATGCTAAGACCCACTAAATGAGCTCCTTAGCTCAACATAATTGAGGTAAAGGAAGAAATAGTTGAGTGCTCATGAACTAAGTGACATAGTCATTGAGCCCAACATATTAATCCCTAATCTCAACTATGTGGGATGCAAGTGATGCTCGTAGTGGAATCAATGCTTATAAGATCTTAAAATATAAATAATCATAATCTCCTTGATCAAGAGATAAGATAAAAATCTAAAACCTAAAATCTTATAAGAATCTTTATGCCAAAGTAGAACCAAATGTGTGGTCATTTTGTGCACAAGATTTGAACTTGAGAGACTTTGAGATAAAATCTCAAGGTGATCAATGTGCACTTGAGAAACAAAATATAAATGAAAGACAAAGCTTGAAAAATCAAAAGTACATTGGTAATGTATCATCACATGTGGAATAACCCCAACTCTCCTCTCTTTTATCTAACTTATCTTCATTTAGTAGTTACTGTGCTAAGTCTAGGACCAACTAATCAATTAAATCATATCTTAAACATTAGTGAGAATAGATAGACCTTAATAACAAAACAACCAATTCTATGTGGTTCGATAATTCCTGGAAAGTAAGTCTTTCCACTTATTACTTCAGACCATGTACACTTGCGTGTGAGCGCAGACGTGTATTTACAGTCTGTCAGATACCTATAAAGAGCTAAAACATAATGATCTTATATTCTAAGGAAAGGCTATGAGTGTTACATTTTATAGGGCATCAAGAACTTTAGTTTCAATATTTGGATGATGATTCAAAGCAAAAGAGTAGTCATAAATATCTTTAATTTGCTTGGTTTAATGATGATTGATCATGATTTAAGAGTCAATAAATTTAAGGTGTGAAGGTTAGAGTGAGGTATTAACTTCTATAAAAGTGATACATTTATTAATGATTTAAAGGATACATGATATCCTAAAATTCATTATCATATGTAGGATGTCACCAATGATATTAGTTAACTTATATTGAAATAGGTAGTGGGGTGCTTACTTAAATAAGACCTCTACATATGCCAATGATTAATGCAATATATATGACTTATTAAACACCATTGTAAAATTTAATAAATAAAGAAAAGGTAATGAGGCAATCAAGTTCTTGATATTAAAATGGCTTTGATGTAATAAAGATTTATTTTAGTTATTCATTCCTTAATAGTTTGTGCCAAAGAATACAACTAGTAAAACCTTAATAAATTAGAAATATAGTGGCAAGACTATGAATGTTGCATAAATCAGTGATAATCATGGGTAATATAGTTTACACAAAGGGACCATCTTGCATTCAATCCATTAAAATGGCATAATCATGAACTATAATTTTAGGGAGCATGAAAAGATATTTCATCAAAAAACTTTTTTTGTAAAGCAAGTCAAATATAAGTCATTAGTGCATCAAATTACAAAGTTTACTATATTTATATGCAACAAGGTAAACAATCAATAATTTCTTATAAGTTGCACAAAAGTAATGAGAATATTTGATGGTCCAAATAGTATAGCTATAAACTAAAAAAGTTCATCAACTTAATAGTCATATTCCATTTATTCTCAAGATGAAACAAATTTGATGAAATTCACTCTGAAGATCAATTTGGAGAAAATTAATTAGGAAACAAAACCAAGTGATCAAGACAAGGAAAAAAATATTTGAAAATTATTGTTCGTCATCTTTATAGATAAATGTACACTTCCTCTAAGGCTCATTTTTCTTCAATGTTGATAATGTAAACATTGCATGGGATGATAGACTATCTTAAAGAAATCCATTTTTAAGTAACATATTAATTTGATTCTTTAACTCTATATATTTTGTTAGATAAATTTAGAAATGTGGAATATTTAGAAGTTGGTAACTTGGCAAATGATTAATATCATGCAAAATGTCTTTCATGGGTGGAAGTTTGTTATAAAATTCAACATGGGCAAAAATAGCGTACATTGATTGTAAAAACCCTAGGTTGTTACCCTGTTTATTCTCAGTTTAATCAGACATTAATATTGATGCCATTACATTTAGAATATCAAGTTAATCTAATCCTAAAAATTTGAAGTCAATTGGACTCTTTAAAGTCCAAGTTAGCTTTTTGATCAGTCTAGATGCCCTAAATAAAATATAAAAATATTTGATCTTAAAATTAAAATCTGATTGTATTTTTGAATTCCTCCCCAAATTCACTAGGGGTGAAAGTTTAGTAAATTTTAGAGATCATTTAGGCCATAATTCAATTTAAATTAAATTAGTCAAATTGCATTCTAAGGTTTCCATTATTCTAATTTTGCAAATCTATCCTCAACTAAATTATCTGTTGAGATTTGCTGTGCAGACCGCAAGCGATCCACTGTGGAGCCCAGGTCACGCGACAGTGGAGTCCCATCCCATCCTACCGTTACTTCCGTGGATCCTATGGCTGGGATCTATGATCCGCGAAGCTGCAGATCTACCATTAGATCTGCCAGACCGATCCTATGGCTCATATCGCTTTCATGATCGGCTGTTAGGATTTGAGCGATCCTAGTCGTTCTGCCCTCTGATCGATCGATCAGACGGAATCCGAAGGTCCCACTATTGTGGACCTTCATCTTCTTCTCGTATGCACCCGACAAGGGATATTCCCCATACTGTCAGTTGCCGGTCTTGTCTCCCACTCCCGAATCCACCTCAGCAGGTCGTTAGGAAGCCTCTTGGATTAGTTTGGAGACCCAATCGGTTCTCATGGCTCGGTCGAGCTTGAATTAGAAATTTGAGAGCTTGGCCATAGCCCAAACTCTCAGACCTCCCCAGCCCGAGCCAACCCTCTGAAAGCTTCCCTGATCTCAGCTGAGGCTATCAATAGCCTCAGTATTCCTCCCTCCGCCCCTTAGCTGCTCAATTGAAATCAATTGCATTTCTTCCTAGCCTTGCCATTATCATCTTTCCAAACTTCTCCAGGCAAATCCGGTGCCTTGCAAATTACTGATAGTAGGCTCTCCTGGTGTTTAGGATCATTTTGAGCATTCTTTAAGCTCAGCTGCCAGTAGATCTCCCTTTGTGTCGTCTGCAAGCTCACCCGACAAACCAGGTACCCCAGTTTGCTCGGTCTGAGCCAAAGTGGCTCAGACTCCTCTCCTTTTGATTCATTTAAATTCATATTATCAATTCAAACTTAATGCGATCAAAATTATGCTTTGATCTAGCCTTAATTGATCAAATCGATTGATCGGGCTAAGTCCCAAAAGAGGGGCTAGGTTTGAGTAAGGACCCAGCGATCCAGCCCACCTCAGACCTTAAGATCAGGGGCCTTTGATCTATCTCACCTCCTTGAAAATGTAGGGATCAAGCCCTAGGTTAGTCATGGCCTATGTGGAGAGAATTATCTCCCCATAGTAGCTCCTTAGTGGGAGCTCTTGGGTGAGTAAGGTCCAGCTAATTCATACCACCTCACTTGGGGATTCAGGTCTCTGTTGGTGTGTATGGTCATGGTGAAAGTGTAGCAACCTTCAACCGGTCATGCCATGGTATGGATGCATGGGAATTGGTTGATTATGGTCTCCCTAATTGGGCATCCATCGGGACGACGGGTCGGGGACAAAGCCACTATACTGGTCAGGTGGACCCGTGACTTGCGCGATGCGACAGTCCCGGATCTCTCGGACCCCGACCACGATTTGGTTATCATGCTGGACCTGTTTTAATAAATCTGATTAATTGGATTTATTTTCCTTAAGAAAAATAATTCAATTAATCCAATCATAGGGAAATTTAATTAGAAAAATATAGGTTAAATTAATATGATAACTTTTGATCCACTGGTCCAAATCTTATAATATTATATACCAAATTAATCAAAAAATCTTAAGGAATCAGAATATAAAATAATATTGCACTTTTAATGGTTGGATTTTTTGGATTTGCTTAATTATTGTAGAACTTAATTATGGTTGATTAGCATATATATTTAGCCAAATTGCATGATTTAGATGCCATTATGTTTCTCATGCCTTGTTGATATATGTACTCTTAGTTATGCCTTAATATTGTAAATGCATGATTAGTGAAAATTAGGGTTTCTGATTATCCAAATTTAGAAAACTCAATCTCTGATTATTCATATGAATAAATAGAATGTAAATGCCAAGTTTCATGAATTTCTAAGGGTTAGATTTGTAATCAGGTGCTAATCCATTTGTTTTAAATTAAGGTTTGATTAGTACTAATTACCTTTTGTTTTCTACAAATTTTAACTATTATGTTTTTATAACAGTAGTATGAATGTAAAGAACTTATCATATAAATCTTAAATATTTAATTTAACTAATTTGATTAAAGTAG
Organism: Gastrodia elata; assembly: GCA_016760335.1. Classification (NCBI taxonomy): domain Eukaryota; kingdom Viridiplantae; phylum Streptophyta; class Magnoliopsida; order Asparagales; family Orchidaceae; genus Gastrodia; species Gastrodia elata. The sequence continues at coordinate 49,897,230 of CM028670.1, forward strand.
CATAATTCCTTAAATTAATCTTAAAAAATCTTAAGATCTTGATCAAGTGAATTATACTTGATTGAAATCAAAGATTATTACCAATAATATACTAATAATACACTAATTTGACATTTGACCTATAAATCAATAATTGGTCTTAATTAGGTAAGGATATGGATTAAACCTTAACCTATTTGATTAAGATATTCAAATGACTTAATTGTAAGATATTCAATTGACATTATTCCAATAACATCTAATTTAGTATTAATCTTAAATCATTGAATTTGAAGTGCTAAGATTAATAATGAAGCTATGCGATTGGATAATCTGAATCTAAGCTTTAGATCTTTGTTTTACTCTTATATAAGACTATTTGCATAAAATGGTTAATGAAACTATAATGAGTTATGAAATTGCCTAACTTTAATAATATCTTTGATTTCATCCCATAATTGTAGAATATGATGTGATTAGATGGATTTAATTATCTGAATTGATCACTTTTATCCAAGTTAATAAGTAAACCCTGAATCTTGAACTTAAGTGGTAGAAGATCATAAGGATCTTACTTTAGGAGTGCTTTAAATTATTTAAAATTCTAAAAGAATGTTACTCCTTGAGGTAGGAAAGACTTATTATGATATATTGAGGTAGGAATATAGATGATCCTCTTTAACCTTAGAAGTTGATTTTAAACCTTATGGTAGAATACACCTAAGATATTAGATCATATGGTAGGTAAGCCATGTTGAGTGAGCTCTTGGTCATATTAATGGAGCCTTGTGTAGGACTCACCTAATTAGAGTAAGGATTGATATTATTGGATAAATCCTTATTGATTAAATAGAATTGACTGAACCTAAATTATTAGTTAAGTATAGTAGTTTATATCCATAATGTTGGAACACTCCAACTGTATTTGGAAATTATTGAGTCACTTTAAGTAAGATTTATCTTTGTGCTATCTTGCGGGCTAAAGCGGATACAATCTTACTTAGAGTAAATCAATCAATCTTAAGAGTGTTATAATTAAGGACTTAAATCTTTAATTTAAGATATAAACTGTGATCGGGTTCTGCCCCCTATCTTAGTGTACTTTGATAAGTGCAGTTTTTAACAAAATAAGTGATTTTAAGTTACCCTCTTTAGGACACTAGGTATCTTATAATTAGAGCATTTAACAGCTTAGTTTGAGATATAAACTACGACTGGGCTCTGCCTCCTATCTTAGTGCGCTTTGATAAGTGCAATTTTAAACAAACTAAGTGTTAAATCTACCCTTCTTGAATATATACCCAATATGCATATACAATTCTTTCAACTTATAATTTTAAGTAAAATTCTAAGTAAAACTAATTATTAAAATTTGATTCTAGGAGTTAGAATCCTTTTAGCAAGATTCTGCAAAATAAAGACATTTGAGTCATACTCTGATTTCTAATATTTCTAGTTTTTTCTTTTGATTTAACTTATGTAGTATAGAGACATGAGCATGAGTATCAGTGTGATGCATGAGCATTAGTGATAAATTATGAGTTATAGAATGTTACATACATTAATGGGAGAAATTCAAGATGTTGAGACATTACGGTAAAATTTCCCAATAAGATGTATACAGATATTGAACTGTACGGCTCAAAATAGTTCAGAGATAGTTCAGTTGATATCAGTAAAATACTGTGTTGTGGTATATTCGGAAGCATGATTCCAATGGCATATAGTATAGTTTAGATGTTTTTATATCAATTTTAGAGCATACGTTGTTTTTATTCATTTTCAGCTTTTATTGTACAGTCAGCTTGTGTTATTCAGTTTTATGCAACTTTAGCTATCCAGCTATCTTTTTAGTTTTTCTGCAGTTTATTTACTTTACTGTTTCATTACACCTATTTTAGAACTATTTAGTTTATCTTGATGTGCTAGATTTCTTGCCTAACACGGGGCACTTTTGGGATCTAGTAATTTGCTAGATCTAGAGTAGTTGGTTGAGCCAGGTTAGGAAGGCTCTCAAGAAATCCAGGAGGAGTACGTGGAGCCTTAGTGGACCCTCCTTCAATCTTGTCACTTTTCTACTTTTATTTCAATTCATTAGTTAGACTTTACTTCTGAATTATTCAGTAAATAATTTGTAATAATTCTGGATGCACTTTTACTTTTATTTTCTGAGATGAATATTTATTTCAGTTCTGTGATGAATATTCTGGATATATGCTTAGCTTCTGCACTCTATTTATATATTACTTATACTTAGTATTGTGATGTGATCAACATACTGAAAATATTGATATCTTATATATATATTGGATTCCTCATATTGTATATTAAATCTAATATATGTATTTGTCTAATACTTAGGATAATGATACTGCTCTTATCTTATGTATTAGCTCTCGGCCCTCCTTTGGAGTTGAGTTAGCAGCCCTTCAGATGTGTTGTAGTTCCAGCTATTTGGGGAGATGGGATATTCCTTACCAAGTGGTGCACCGCTCCTCCTCCGATTGAATATGTTATCTCTTTTTGCACACGACGACGGGGCGGGGTGCTACATTGATAAAAGCATCAAATATAGTATGAGCATGTATTTATTACATTGGATTTGGGTTCACTTCTCATAAATTAAAAAGATAAAGAGATGATTGATCAATAGATTAATGAGAGAGTTTATAAAATTTGTTGGAATATAATGCAACTCAGCTATTAATCTTTCATGAATAGTCAAAACTAAGGATTTATTTTATGAGCATGATGGGAATAAATTAATAATAATAATTTATTAATTAGTAATCAATAAATTTTAAACAACAAAGTTCATTCCATTACATGTCTTAATTGGAATTGATAGTTTATCTTTCTCCTGATGTATAAAGCGAAGTTGCTCATAATACATAGGAGCATTTACATGTAAAATTTTATTAATTGGCCATGAATAGAATGAAAGTTATACCAATGCAAGCATGCAAGTACAATGTTGAAATATATTGAAATTTTTGAAGTAAATTTCTTATTTTTTGAAACTTTGATCACATAAATAAAAGTCTTAATATTTTTATTAACTTCTAAGATCCATAGAGCGGTTGTTCCTAATATATATGAGAACTTGCATATCATTTTGCAACAACTATATATGTATAGGTTAAAAAAAATATTGATGCAAAGTTGTGAAAAGAATTTGTAGAAAATAGTTGAAATTTGGCTAAGTAAGAATATAAAATTTATTTTGCAACTTTGGATGAATATTTAAAGTCTTTGGAAGCTTCATGGGTCTGTGAAGTATTTTTGTGATTTGTTGACAATTTATATGATATTGTATTTATGAATTGTTCAAATGATAAAAAAATTATAAAAGGAAACAAATCGAATTGAACTTGGAAGAAAATTCTTTATTATGAAAGGAAATATTTTGATGCAAATATTATCCTAATCTAATATCAAGCATAATATTTTGCTTCTTGTGATTTCATAAGTGTTAATATAACACATGCAATAGTCATAAAAATAATTTGAACACATTCATGTTAAAATAACTCATCATGAGGATAAACCAAAAACTAAATCTTGCCTTTCTATTCCATATTAAAATCTACACTAAGAATAATTTGATTAAGCTTGACTTAGATTTGCTTCATAGGAGGATCAAAATCAAGTCAAAGTCATCACACATGACTTGATTTAAAATTTAAGTTGACATGCAAAGAAGATGTTGGAGAGGAGGAACCTTTATGATTTAATGGTTGACTTGGAAGGAGAGGGGTTGGAGGATGATGAAGACTTGAGACTTCCTCCTTCTGTGATTTGATATTTTAATGATGCTTCTTAGGTTTCTAGAAAGGTTTTAGATGGAGAATTTTAACCTTGCAAAAGAGGTGGAAAGAAAGGAGGAGAAGGTGTTTGCAAACTTAGGAGAGCTCTCAATGGCACTATAATGGATGAAGGAAAATATTTGAGCATCTATTAGGAAAAAGTGGAGGGCTTAAAAGGAACTAGGATAGCTCCCAATGGTAGTGATACTTCCATTGGGGGGTTTGGATGGTGGAGATTAAGAGGTGCTAAATAAGACCTTGAAAATAATAAAATATTGTCTGTTACCTGAGAGAATATTCTTTATGATGGATTAAAGAAGACATGATCTCAATTAGTTGCCAATTTTGCAAAATAAGGCTTAGAAAAACAAATTTAGATCGTTTTAAAATTAGCTCCATACAAGTCACCAAATTTCATTTAAAGTGAGCTGATAGTAAGCAATTATATGATCGAATAATAATTATTTGTTTCTATGGTTTTAACATCCGCAATTGGATTTCCTATTTTATTGTGTTGTCTAGTTGTAGGAACAAATCACGGCCCAAGTCTTTTATGGCCTAAGCGTAGTTTAACATCCGTGCTTGGGTGTTCTTAAGTGTCAGCGAAAGTTGGGCGATAATGAGGTAGTACACATGGTTGCCGCAAGTGTGGCTATGGTTATTGTTATGATTGTAATGCTATGAGTAACATATTGTATCTCTTCTTTCTTATTTCATAATGTATTTCTTTGTTGTTGTAGCTCCATAGCTTTTCCCATATCTTGGAGTTTTTCACATAAATATTTTGTTGAGGATTTGACTTTTAATGATCTTACATCATTCTCATTGCTTCAAGGTGAAAGTATTCCACTATGGTGTCCAAATATACGTATGCTTAATTACACATGCCACACTTTGGGCAAACTTGAGTAAGGTTGAATGATGAAGACAAATAAGCACAAACACTCATAACCTGCATAGAAGAAGACACTATGCTTTGTTTGAAATATTCCTAGTTGTAGAAAAACCACAGCCGCACTACAAAAAATTCACTATATACAAGTAATTACAGTGCATACAACACATCCTTTTCCCTTATTAAAAATGGATAATTATAAGACTCAGAAATGTAGCGCCCTTATATAAATGCATGAATGCAAATAACTATTTTTGGGAGTTCAAAATATCCCTTTATAATGCATCTAGGAGTTCTAAGAGTTCCTCCATAAACATCAATTAACGTAACTTGCAGCTTCCAAAAGTTCTAAACTTCCCTCTTGAATGCATATAGGAGTTTCGGGGATTACTCCATAAAATGCTATAAAAATGACTTATGGCTTCTCGAAACACTCGAGTCTCCACTGTGCACAACACTTTTCTCTTATTGTCTTTGGAATGAACAAACTTGTGTGCTTGTTGTTTCAGGTTTGGGTCGACCTTCTTGTTATCAATTTAGAAACCTTCTCTATCAAATTGATTTCATTTGTTGATGGTAAGACAACTATTTTATTTGTAGATGTAGATATATGCTTGATAATCCATTTATTCAAGTATTCCATTATTAACAAATTCCTCATATGGGTGTCTTTATGAAATCACTTGTGAAGTTTAAGCTCATCGGTATTTGGTCTCTTTGTTGATTGAACCTCCACATTTAGTTAAAAAGTTTTGACTGACTCGTACTTCTCATGTATTGTTTCTCAAACTTTCTTGATAGTGGAGATATTTTATATGAGAGCCCTCAAGAGTATTCTAAATTTTATTAAAATGTTGAAACATAACATAGTTTGGCAGCTCTCCCTAAGCTGCATATTTATTCATGCAATTAAAAAGCATTATGCACCGTAAGTTAAATAGTACAGAACCACTTAAGATTGATACTGCAACATTGAACTTGAATAGCCCTTAGTAAATCAGTTTTAGTGGAAATGAACATGATTGCGTAGCATTCTTCTTAAACATGGATTGGCACTATATATTTCAGTTTCGAGTAGTAGATCATCTTCAAAAATGTTTCTAACTATTGCTAAACTACAAGGTAATCAACACTATTAAAGACACATATATTAAGAAAATAAACAGTGTTATGCTATCATTGTTCTTTCGGTTAGGAGAATACTATGTTGTTAAAATAATAGGTTAAATTGTCTAAAAGTATGATAAAGCCCGTCAAAATATTTCTTTTCGTGTATTTTGAGCTCGATTTTAGACACTATAGCAGGGCTCTTTATAATATGATTTGATTTGCATGCATTACTAAAGTACATATTTTCAAAAAATATATTTTATTACAGAAAAATGCTTACAAAAGAAATGGATGACTGTGGCTACACTATCCTTATACTAACTAAGAAAATATCACCATACCCTTAATAAATAATGATAAATCTTCAAAAGTAAGTGACACGGTTTATCCTTAAGAAAATATCATCGTTATATTAATTCGAATTTGTTGACTCGAATATGTACCTGATACTATTGCCTTTCTTGATTTTGAATAGGAACATGACACACGAGGACAATTTCCAATTGTATCGAAATATGACAGGCGATGACAATTTCCAACCACCTAGTATTCAGGATTGGATTGCTTTCCAAGATGATGCACAAGAAACATCTTCTTGGATACTTATTTCTAAGAGGATTGCAGATTCTTTTCCTTAATTTTATTTTTATGTTTTGCTTTATTGTAATTTCAATTTTTCTTTTGAAGTTGCTTTGACTACTCCAAATTACATTTGTTAAATGATTTTCAATTTAGAAAAATTACAGAGAGAGATCATTGAGTAGCATATATAGTAAAAGCTCTTTAATTAACCCTTCTGGTTACGCATGCACGTGAGTTGTATTTGAACTGCAAACGGCGTATTCAAAATTGAGAAATGCTATTTAGACCCGCTGACATGGCAGCACTCATAAAAGTCCATCCAATAAGATTTGGATATATTTCAATACAAACTTTAAAAATAATATTTATATTATTTTAAGGTAAATAAAATAAAATACTATTGAAATGATCTCAAATTCTATTGGATAGATTTTCTTAAATGTCACGTCTACAGATCTAAATAACATTTCTCTTTATAATTAGAGGTATGCACTTAGAAAATAATTAAAGGAACGGCTGCTCTTCTTAATTAAGATAATATAAACTTGGGCAACGGTTAGTTGGTATTTAAACAATGTGAGGGTGGTCCCGAATCTCTGCTGGGTTCATCAGGTCTTACTCAACCATTTCCAATGAAAAGAACAGGCTAATAATAACTTGTTGGGACGACAAGCCTTTTAGCAGCAGGTGTGGGACCATGACGTCCTATTAGGTAAGACTTAGACTTTGGAACTATCCACGTCATTCCATTCCATAGATACTCTTATTTTTCTATAAAGAGGCACGATGTGGATAGGAACTTCCTTTCAGCCTTTTTCATAGTTTGAAGGAATATTTTTTGCTAAATTCTATCCGTTCGGGCAACAGAAATATATGTTTGATCAAGTTAAGATAATTCGGGTTGAGGAGAAAAGTTCTACAACATCACCTTTCATTGTCTCTCTCTTTCTACCCACTCAGCTGTAGAAGTGCCGTTGGGTTCAGACATGTGCTAAGTTGCAGCACACAAACAGTAACCAAGTATTCATCGAACGGTTGGCAGTTTTCCCAAAACTGCCCTTGGTTACGCAATTGCACCTTAATTGTTAGTAATTACTTTTACCACTGAGAACACTCCGCAGCGTAAGCGGTTTGATTGCGTAATCGATCGAGAACCGGAGTTACTTTGACGGTTACCTAACAAATCCGAAATCACAAAATCGCAAGCAATATATTATATAGTGCATGCATGCAAAATAAACTCAAACACAAAATTTACATGAAAAACTCAAGAATTGGAAAAATCAGGAGTCACACCACACAGAAAATTTCACTATGAATATTGGAATGTACAGAATTATAAAGAGCTTCACCTTTGACTGGAAACACAAGCTCATACTCTAACATAAAGAGGAGTGGAAACAGCCACCACCAGAGGTATCCTTTTCAATATATAAGAAGAGCTCTTTTGCACTGTAGCTTTCTTAGGGCTTCTCCTTGGAATCTCCTCCTCACAGTAGCCAAAACCTCCAAAAGAAATGCCAACACATTGGAAACTCCACCACATGTTCCCTTAAGTATCCAGCTCAATTCCGAACCCCCAAAAGTCTAAAATGCCCTCCAAATTACTAACGGCGAAATCTGAACCGAAGCAGAATTCTTCCAGGCGCTACGCCACGTCATAATGCCTGGGCTTCGGGTAGTCGGGCGCGCTGTAGCACCCTGGTCTCTATTTGTCTGCCGCTGCGGCGCGCGGTAGCGCCCGCCTCTCGAGATGACTGCTGCTGGGGCGCGCCGCAGCTCCAATTTCCGCTGTGGCGCGTTGCAGCGCCAATTTCAGCTGGAGCGCGCTGCAGCGCCTGTACTGTTCCTGGACTTCACACATTGTTCCATATTGCCTCGGAACCTTCCGAAAGCTCACCGGAATACAATTAACATCTCGATTATGGACTAAATGGTCTCCGCAACACAACAAAATCATCACAGTGATGTCACGTCTTGTTGTGTCTTCAACGGCGGATCTGTCATCTGAGCACGCATAGGCACCCGCTCCCCGGATTTGCACCATTTGATGCAACACCTTTCAATTCGCACCTAGGCACAACTCCAATTCCCATGTACGTACGTATATGACCTACCTACACACAACTGTGGCTGTAACTATTTCAGAAAAGAGATTAAATAATTAAATCACACATGTGTTTTCCCAACCGTTATGCCCGAAGTTGTCGGAATCGTTATATATATTCTATATATTAATCATATTTGATGAATGTATGATGATGATCTACGCACGTACAAATAAAGATCAACCGAACGATATTTGCCATTTGTTTGTCAGTTTTTTATGGCTCAACTACCGTTAACAGACCGCACACCAAACTGAATATCAATTATTTTTTCTTATAAATAATCATCCAAATATATGTTATGTCGATAGTAGATAATAATGCGAATTTTTTTGAGGATGGACGAAGTGGGATCCTTTAGGAACTATTTTTTTTTCTTACTAAAAATTGTTTGTGCAATATAACTACTTTTATTGTTACATGGAATTACCTAAATTTTATGTCTTTGCAGTATATATGCACCTTTGTTTCATGTCTGCAGCTTTGTTTCATGTCTTCGCAATATCTGCAGCTTTGTTTCGTGTCTGCAACTTTGTTTCATGTCTTCGCAATACCTGCAGCTTTGTTTCATGTCTTCGCATACTCGATATGTTCATCTTTATTCTTCATTTGATATCTTATATAATGAAAGCAAACATCAATATGATTGCTTGACACCCATTTTATTTTGATTGCCTTTTTGTCCTATTGGTAGAGTTGTTAGGTGCTATGTATCAATTTTTTCTAAACACTTGATCTCCACATCCATTGCTTCTTTCTACCTATTATTTTGATTCTTCAAATTTAATTTGTTCACTCTTTGCAAGCAAACATACAAAGTTAACTTCACTTGTAGCATAATCTCTCTTAAGCTTCTTATCTTTACTAGTTTTTGGCAATTTTCATCAAATGTGTGACCATATTAAATTAGTGGAAATTTTTTGAAGATTAACCTTAATGTATGGGTTCTCTCTATTTTGATATTGTCAATCCCAAGCTTCTTCATCAAATTCAACTTCTCTACTAAACGTTACTCTACAAGATCATATAGTTAATAAGATTTGCAGTGATACCTAATTAAAACAAGTTAGAGCTTTGGTCATCCAACTTGGTACTTCTTTGTTTTGGAACAAGAGTATATGCAATACTTACAAATACCCTTAAATAAGAAATGCTTAGCTATTATCCCGACCATGCTTCTTGAGGCATTATATTCTTTAGGCTTGATGTTGAACATTGAATGAGATTGTAGATTATACATGCCACAATATTTGCCAAAATTCTTTTGGCATACCATTGCTCTTTATCATACTTTATCTATGTTGAGCATAGTGTGACTCTTTCTTCTGCCATTCCATTATGTTGAGGTTAGTATGGTGCATTAACTTGAAGATGAATTCCTTATTCTTCACAAAAACTTCAAGAACTTTAGATGTAAGCTCGTTGATATTGATTTAAACTAGTCATCTCAATATGATGGAATAGCTTTAATTTTTAAGCTACTCTCATTTTCAACATTTGCTTAGAATTTTTGAAATATTATAAGTACTTCCATTTTTTCTTTCAAGTAATATGCTCATGTTTTCCTTGATAGTCATCAATGAGTATGAGAATATATTAGTGATCACTAAGAGATGATGGAGTAATTGATCCACGCACATCTGTATGGACTAGTTGGAGTGGCTTCTTTGCTCGATAGCTTGCTTCATTTGTAAGAAAAAATTAATTAATTTTCAAAAATACATCCCTTACAAATTTATTTTAGATGGATGATATACGGTAATCCTTTCATCATCTCTTTATTGGCTTACTCTTGATATCTCTATTATTTAAGTGTCCATGCCTCAAATGCCAAAGCTAGGATGTATCATGTACACAAGACATTAGATACTTCATTATGTGATATGTTATATTCAAAATATCATTTCTACTTGGGCAATTAGATTATTTGAATTATTTCTCATTATAAATTTTTTATCTTTCATATCAGTATTATAAATCTTTTCAATCAAATATACTAAACTTAAAATATTGCTTTCTATATCGGGCACATAATAAACATAAAAAATGAATTGATGATTACCATCTTTGAGAAGAAAAATATTTATACATTTCTCTTTCAAAAATAATTAAGAGATTCAAAAAAAATTTACAAATCTATAAGAAATTTTTAAGAATTAAAAATTTCAAAAACCTCTTCTCCTCTTTAAACTTTTCTTTTCCTTCTTCTGAATCTTATGATATTTTTCTCCTTCCTCCTTTATTCTAAAATTTCTAAGAACTTTTAGAATGTTCCAACCACCCCTCTTCTGGGGCCCCGTACCCTCCGCGGTCATGCTAATACTGATATTAACATAATCACGATGAGTACGGTGCTTTAACTATGGCAAATCCCTAATTCAAGTAGAGTCAGGTATAACCTAACCCTCCTTAAGCAGAAGACTTGTCACCTGAAAATGAGAACATACATCAACATATCAAATTAGCTGAAGCATAAAATAATAGAGCATAATATCCACATCACAGTATAGTATAAAAAGATAAAAACAACAGTAACTCAGCTCAAAGTGCAGGAAGTAAATACATCTAGATTAAGAATTATTATATATTGAATATTTAAAAGAAAGAAAAAACCTCTCAATCTTATTGTAGAAAAAGAAATCTAACTAAGCAGCAACAGAAAGATCATCCTCCTGTCTAAGCTCCTCTTCAGAAGAACCACCAATGAACAGCTCTGAGTCTGTCATTTGTCAGTATCACAAATGCCAGGACCCCTGTGGTGCCCCACTCCTTAAGTCCACAATCATTAAACTAAGGAGTGGAGTGTCACTCTGGCAAACCCCTCACTTATCATTGGATTAGATAAGATCCACAACCCACTAATAAGGGAACGACATGCACAGAATAATTAAGAAGATCAGTCACTAAATATAACATACATACAGAGTGCGAAAGAAAAATAGAATAAACATTACATCCATTCACCATACATCAAGTAAGAAACACAACATAGCTCAATAAATAATAAAGTACAGAAAAGTAATCACAGTTATAGTACCTGTAGTATTACAACATTTAAATGCATAGTTTAAAAGACTGAATAAAATCTCTCATCCTCACAGAAGGCTAAAAAGAAATCTAGGTAGTGCATGTCTCTCCTAACTAATGCTCCTCCTCTAAATAAGGCTCCTCTCCTTCAGCATATAACTCCTCAAATCTATCTGAATCTGACATTATTGGTTTCATAATGCCAGGGCCCCAGCCAATAAAAGAAAATCTTATTAGATAATTGTCTAACTTACATTTTAGGCTAAATATTTTACATAAATTATTAATGTCACCATTTTTATACTTAAACACAATGAAAAGTAATATAAAAGCAGTAGGAGCAGTAAGCGTACAAAGAATAGGGTAAGCTATAAATAAAGTATTTATAACTATCCAAATGTGAGGCAAAAAGCACACCTCAATAACTAAGCAAGGAATGAGCATATAAATATATACAGTGCAGTAAGTAACAATATTGAAGGTAAAGTCTAAATCTAAACATGCTAATGATCACATGACATATGCAAGTTACAGACAGAAATTTGAAAGTAGTACATATAGTAAGCAGTAAAGTCTAGCATCTAAGAAATAAATACAAGTGAGCAAGTAAGTAAAGAAACACAGCTGACTGAAATATGCATCATAATACAGTACACAGTAAGCAAGAACTAAAATAGGTATGTAAAGATTACCATATTAGACAATTAGCCAATTAATCCTAATGAAATTCCCAAAGCCTTTCTGAGCTAGGGCAGACAGAAATTCTCATAGCCTTTTTGGGCTAGGGCAGACAGAACCAGCAGTAGAATTGAGAAGGCAATAAATACAAATATAGAATCTCTTAGTTATTTTACTTTTGTTTTTGTGGACACATCCAAAAATAGCTAATGAGTCAAGCACATCTACAAGACTATACAGGTTCTAAGCTTAACATTCACTCCTCAATGAGTAATATTAAGCCTCTTTATTACTCCTTACCTCTGTCCATTAGGGTAAATATGCACCAGAATCCACCTAGAAATTGAACCCAAAGGCAACTGTTATCCTAATTATTCTAATTTTTCATTTCATGCACAAAGTTTTCTTATTAGATATGTCCAAAGAATTAAGCACAAAATACAAAGAATGCCTAGCAACAAAATAACTCAAGTAAGCAAGGGACTCTTTTATACATGGTGACACTGTTATTATTTATTTAAGCCATTCTAACTATTCTAAGTTACACAAGTTCAGGATCTCCAATTCCTACTATTGAGTATAACATAGAAGCACGGCCTTATAAGTTAAAAGGATTAGAACTGATCAGATTCTAATCTAATCCAATCAAGCATGATTAAAGGTTTAATCAATAAATTACAACGTCCTAATTTGATGAATTTTGATGTTCTATCTGAGATCTGATCAAGATCTACTAAACTTTAGATTATGAATTAAACACCACAAGATTAGGCTTTAATCATATAATCCAAAAAGATAAAACATAAGATCTAGGTTTCATTCAAAATGTGATCTATTGATTAAGGCAAATCTTATTAAGTAAATCAAACTTAATAGGATAAATCTATATCCTGAATCTAAGGTTGAAAGACAAAATAATCAAAGTAATTTGTAAAATCTAGAAACTAACAAAACCAAGGATTCATTCATTGAATAACCCACTTATCCAATGAATAAAATCTAACATATGAGCTAGTCCCAGTCTTAGGAGTAGTCCTGATGTGAGGTGCAGTCCTAAGAAAAGACTTAGAGGAAATTTTAGGAAATTTAACATTTTGAACTAAAAATTGATTTTTAATACTTAGAAAGATCTTATTATAGTTCAAATCTTAGTTTTATTGACTTAGAAGGTAGTTTAGAGGTTAAGGATGCTTAACCTAAATTTTAGGCAAAATGATCATTTTGCCCTTACTTAAGGGTCCAAAAAGCTATTTTTTGATTTAGGGCTCCAAATTGGGATTTCTTATTGTCAAATGATTTTTTATTATCTAACATGAAGATAGACAGTAAGTACGCCAAATTTGAATAAGAAATGAGCCATATAGGTCCAAACTAAAGTTTTTAGCCTAAGAGGTATTTTAGTAAATTACACTTAATAAAATCTAAATTTTTATGCAGTTTACTGTTAATTGCTATTCAAGGATTCTATAGAATCTAAAAACACTAAATTTTGAGATCTAATGAATTAGTTATAGCTATTTCAATTTATAAGGGCAATTTGATAATTTTATAAGCTAAGAGAGATCAAAAAGCTAACTTTTTCATTTGGTATCCAAATTTAGAAAACTCAGTGGGTATAGCTTTCTTATATTACACTGAGTACTTTAACTATGACTAGACTCAAATTGGACTTCAATTTGTCAAGTTATGACTTAATTAAGATTATGGTATTTTGGTCATTTTTAATTTTTCTAAGGTTCCAAACCTAAATATTATTTCTGATTACTATTGGTACTAAAAGTTTAAGTTATCTAGCATTTTAAATTTTTTGATTTGGAGTCCAAATGACCAAGTTATGGTCATTTTATCAATGTAAACTGTGGAGTTAAATTATTGGGTATACAGAAATTCGTATTAGCAACTTTACATATCATTCCCGATTGCTTAAAAAATTTTATTTTTTTGAGTTCCTACATCTTAAACATAGCTTTATAGATTCACAACTAAGGTAACACAGAATCTTAAACATATAAATAAGCATAAAAACAAAATGGAATAGCCATTGGATCAACTAATGGAGGGATAGGGGGTACATTTGACCTTGCAAGGAAAGGAGGAAGAAGACTCGAAACTCTTGGAGGAGGAACTTCTTCTTCTTCTTCTTCAGCATAAGGAGCAACAATGGAGGAAGGAGGGACAGCTCTCAACTTGGCAGCAAGCAAATGAAGGAGGGGCTGAGCTCATTCTTAAAGGGGAGAAGAAAGTGGGAGGCCATCAAGAGCTAGGGAAGCTAGGAGGCATGGGAAGAGGGATGGCCTTGCCATTAAAATTTGCAATTAAGGCGAGGAGGAGAGGGGTCAGTCGAAAAAAGGAAGAGGGATGGGTGGCCATCAATGCAAATTAAGAAAATAAATTTTCTTAATTAAATAATCATTTATTTTCTAATTTCTTAATTTGCTTAAAATTTCGGATTAAATAAACACGCTCCAAAAAATCACAAAAATTCACCCAAGCTAATTTGGGGGTGAGGAATTTAATGGCTAAGTCGAATTTCGATTACAATGATTATTTAATTATTTTATTTTTCGATGCATTTAATTATATTAAAATACTCGCGAAGACCCGACGACTTCCAAATGCGTCCAAAACATCACCCCTAGTTAATTTGGGGGTGACAATCGCAATGGCGAAGTCAGATTTTGATTTTGAGGTTAAATTAAATACCTCAATTTTCTAATTAATTAAATATTAGAGTAATACAAAATATTTGATTTAGTTCCGAATCGAATCAAATCTTTAGGGATTGATTCAAATGACCATATGAACTTAACAAAATGATAATTTAGATATAATTAAGCTTAAATTAAGCTAGATAATAACCTTGGGTTATTACAGACTCTCCCACTTATAAATGATGTCATCCTCGATATCGTTACTAAGAAGGTAAAGATAAAACGCAAAAAATTAAGAACAGAAATTTTGAATCTTAAAAATATATGGATTATCAAAGAGACTTGGATATTTCTGTTGCATATCGTCCTCTTTTTCCTAAGTAGATTCTTCAATAGAGCAATTGCTCCACTGAATCTTTGCCATGGGGATAGAATGATTTCTTAGCTGCCTCTGATCACGAGTTAAGATTCTAATAGGCTCTTCTATATAAGAAAGATCTGGCTGAAGAGATACCACTAAGAATTAGATTAGATGAGAAAGATTATGAAGACACCTCCACAATGAGGAGATATGGAACACATTATAAACTGTAAAGAAATCTTCAAGAAGTTTTAATCTATAAGCTACAGAACCAATTTTCTCTATTACTTCGAACGGTCTTACATAGCAAGGACTAAGTTTCTTGGCTACACCGAAATAAAATACATCTTTCATTGGGCTAACCTTGAGATACATAAAATCTCCAACATTGAACTCCAAAGAATGATGATGGGCATCATGATATTTACTCTGGCAATCTTGTGCTGCTTTAATCCTCTGTTGGATCAATTGCACCTTCTTATTCATTTCTTTAACTAAATCTAAACCATACAGTTAAACACTGCCTATTTCAGACCATGCTAAGGGCGCACTGCATTTTCTGTCATACAAGGCTTCATACAGAGCCATGCCGATACTTGATTGGAAACTGTTGTTATAAGCAAATTCAACTAAAGGAATATGATCTTCCCAAAAACCTCTGAAATTCAAGATATAGAGATGAAGAAGATCTTCAAGAACTTGGTTAACTCACTCAGTTTAACCATCTGTTTGAGGATGAAAAGTGGTTCTCATGGCTAGGGTAGTCCCCAAGTCTTGATGCACGGCTTGCCAAAATTTAGAAGTGAATCAACTATCACGATCATATACGATAGACCTTGGAATCCCATGAAGTCTGACGATTTCCTTGATATACAGCTTTACTAATTTCTCTACAAATCGATTTGACGCATTGGAATGAAATGTGCTGATTTGGTCAGTCGATCGACAATGACCCAATTTGAATCAGCACCAGATCTTAATTTGGGTAAACCCATTATGAAGTCCATAGAAATATCAAATCACTTCCATTCAGGAGTTGCTAGAGGATTGAAAAGTCCTCCAGTATTCTGATGTTCGTTCTTGATTAGATTATAGGTATGACACTTTGACTCAAATTCAGCCACACTTTTCTTCATTCCCAGCCACCAAAATGACTTCTTCAGGTCTTGATACATCTTAGTACTACCAGGATGTACTTGGTAACCAGAATTGTGTCCTTCCACTAAAACTCTTGATGCATGGATTTGGGAATCCATAGGCGATCTTCTTGATATATTACATTACCTCGCAACTGCAGGTCGAATCGACAATCACTTTTGATTTCCCCTTTAAACTTCAGATAGTCCTCATCTTTCGTTTGGGAGATGGAGACATCATGGTGAATGGTTAGTTCAAGGGTACTCATAGATATTAGTACATTTAACATATCACTGCGAGTTGGCCTAATATCGAGTTTTCTGAATTCTTCCTCTAAAGGACTTGATGTTATTAAGGAGGAGAGCGTAGCATGATGACTAAGTGCATCGGCTACAACATTCACTTTCTCGGATGATTCTGGATCGATAAATCATAATCGATTATCTTCGCTGATGGTAGTTGAGTTCGCGCTGGGTGAAAATATACTTTAAGCTCTGATGATCTGTAAATATGGAACAATGGACACCATACAAATAAAGATGCCAAATCTTCAAAGCAAAGACTACGGCGGCTAATTCAAGATCATGAACGAGATAATTCTTTTCATGAGGTTTTAACTAACAAGATGCATAAGTAATAACCTTTCCTTCCTGCATTAGCACACAACCCAAGCCTATCCCAGATGCATCAGTATATACTTGGTAGTTTAAACCTTCTTTAGGTAAGGCAAGAACTGGGGCAGAAGAAAGAGCATCTTTTAACATTTGAAAGGCATTCTCATATTCTGAACTCCATACGAATGGCATTGTCTTCTGAGTCAACTTTATGAGAGGAGACGCTATCTACGAAAAGCCTTTGACGAATTTTCTAGAACACCCTGCCAGACCCAAAAAGCTTCTGATATCAGTCATAGACTTTGGCCGTGACCAATTCTGAACGGTGCTAACTTTATTTTGATCTACCTTATTTCCTTGCGCATCTATGACGTGGCCCAGAGAAGTGACTGAGTCAAGCCAAAATTCGCACTTGGAATATTTTGCATAAAGCTCATAGTTTCGGAGTTCTTGTAGAACTAATCTTAAGTGCTTCTCATGACCAGCACTACTTTTTGAATAAATCAGGATATCATCAATGAAGACTATGACAAATTTATCTAAATACATTTTTAGTACTCGCTGCATTAAATCCATAAAGATGGACGGCGTATTTGTTAAGCCAAAAGACATCACCAAAAACTCATAATGTCCATTGCGGATTCTGAATGCTGTCTTTTCTATATCCATATCTTTAACTCTTAGCTGGTGATAACCAGACCGCAGATTGATCTTGGAAAATACCTTGGCTCTAGATAATTGATCAAATAGATCATCGATTTGTGGAAATGGGTATTTGTTCTTGATAGTTACTTTGTTCAATTCTCTATAATCGATGCATATTCTCATGGATCCATCTTTCTTTTTCACAAATAAAACTGGCGTTCCACAAGGAGATTAACTCGGCAGAATAAGACCTTTTTCTAGCAACTCTTCCAGTTGCTTGTTCAACTCTTACAACTCCTTAGGCGCCATACGATACAGAACTTTTGATAATGGTTGGGTTCCTGGAACAATGTTGATTGCAAATTCTATTTTCCTTGTAGGAGGAAGACCGGATAAATCTTCTAGAAAAACATCGGTGAATTCACAGACGATGGGGTTCTTGGATATAGGAACGTTCTCCTTCTTTTCTTCTAGTACTGTTACTAGGAAGGCGCTGCAACCTTTGCTTACTAATTTCTTAGCTTTGATAGTATTGACTAAATAAGCTTTGTACTTAAGTTCCCAATAAACAACTTAGCTCGTTTACCATTACCCAGGGTGATCTTTTTCCTTTGGTAATTAATGATGGCATCATGCTAACTTAGCCAATTCATGCCCAAAATGATGTTGAAGTTGGCTATTAGCAGGACTATAAGCTTGGCTTCAAATTCTGTCTCTCCAATGGGGACATGTATCTTGCAGAATTAACTTGCTTGTAGTTGAGCTCCAGATGGTAGTCCTACGTTTAAGAGTTTTGCTAAACGGTGTAATGACAAGTTGAGAGACCTTGTCCAGCTTTTAAAAATAAAGGAGTGAGAAGCTGTTAGAGATCGCAAAAGAGGGGGGATGTTCCAGGATTCAGAATCCACGAAGAATTAAATAAGATTGGTTTCACTTTATTAATCGTAATAGATAAAGTGATTGATGTAAGAGGCACAGTGGGTATCCATCTGCTAAAATGAGATGAAAGTTAGTGTATGTATTGCTACGAAGTTCTCTTCTTCATAATATATTCTGTTGAGTTTCTTCCTCGACATGTGGACGGGAAGGCATTAGGGAAATAAAAATTATAGACGCAAATGAAAGGTTTTGGTGACTTGATACAATAGATGGTCTTTCAATTTAGTGTTTTTACTATCTACCAAAGCCCTTAATAGCATCACCCAAAGTGTTAATCTCTCCAAAGAAACTATGGAAAGCAAGGGGAGTGGAAGATGAACATCTAGGATGCACTCCTACTTACCTTGGGAACAATGTATATTTTAAACTTCTAAGGGAAATATCATTAGCCTTAGTGATTCCTGAAAGTAGGTTGCGTGTTATTATTCTTAAGCAGACAAAAATTTAGAATGTGGAAGGTAACTGCTTAAGAGTGATTTAAGACCTATTTGTTGATTTGAAATCCAATAAGGATTTATATGTTTTGGTATGAAAGTTAAGTCCTAATATTTCAAGTTCTAGATCTTGTAAATCTTATAAAAGTTTAATTCGAATTAGTTAGCTACATATTATACTTATGTTTGTTCCTACTTAAGTTCTATTACTTATGAATGTGTTTTTCGATCTATACTCTTGTTATTCTGAGCTCATGATTATGGTACTTGGATGTAACTCATGTATTCAGTTAGTGACTGATTGGTAGAAGAATCATCCATTAGGTAGAGTGGAATACAATTTCTAATCTGACACCTTATGGAATTTTCTGATACCAACTATGCGCCCGCTCCTTAAGTCCACAACCATTAAACTGAGTAGTGGAGTGTCACTCTGGCAAACCCCTCACTTATCATTGGATTAGGTAAGATCCACAACCCACTAATAAGGGAATGACATGCACAGAATAACTAAGAAGATCAGTCACTAAATATGATATGTATACAGAGTGCAGAAGCAAAATAGAATAAGCATTACATCCATTCACCATACATTAAGTAAGAAACACAACATAGCTCAATAAATAACAAAGTGCAGAAAAGTAATCACAGTCACAGTACGTGTAATATTACAATATTTAAATGCATAGTTTAAAAGATTGAATAAAATCTCTCATCCTCACAGAAGGCTAAAAAGAAATCTAGGCAGCACCTGTCCCTCCTGGCTGATGCTCCTCCTTTAAATACGGCTCCTCTCCTTCAGCACCTAGCTCCTTAAATCTATCCGAATCTGACATTATCAATTTCATAATGCCAGGGCCTCAGCCAATAAAAGAAAATCTTATTAGACAATTATCTAAGTACATTTTAGGCTGAATATTTATATAAATTATTAATGTCACCATTTTTATACTTAAACACAACGAAAAGTAAACTAAAAGCAGTAGGAGCAGTAAGCGTACAAAGAATAGGGTAAGCTATAAATACAGCATTTATAACTATACAAATGTGATGCAAAAAGCACACCTCAACAACTAAGCAAGGAATGAGCATATACATATATATAGTGCAGTAAGTAAGAGTAATAAAGGTAAAGTCTAAATCTAAACATGCTGATGATCACATATTATATACAAGTTATAAACATAAATCTGAAAGTGGTACATATAGTAAGTAGTAAGGTCTAGTATCCTAGAAATAAGTACAAGTGAGTAAGTAAGTAAAGAAACATAGTTGACTGAAATATGCATCACAATACAGTACACAGTAAGCAAGAACTAAAATAGATATGTAAAGATTGCCATATCAGACAATTGGCCAATTAGGCCCAGTGAAATTCCCAAAGCCTTTTTGAGCTAGGGCAGACAGAAATTTCATAGCCTATCTTGGCTATGGCAGACAGAACTAGCAGCAGAACTGAGGAGGCAGTAAATATAAAAGGAGAATTTTTTAGTTATTTTACTTTTATTTCTATGGACATATCCAAAAACAGCTGAGGAGTCAGTACGTCTATAAGACTGTACGGGTTCCAAGCTTAACACACACTCTTTAATGAGTAATGTTGAACCTCTTTATTACTCCTTACCCCTATCCATTAAGGTAAATGTGCACCAGAATTCACTCAAAAACTGAACACAAAGGCAATTGTTACCCAAATTATTCTAAGTTTTCATTTCTTGCACAAAGTGTTCATATATGATATTCCCAAGAAATTAAGCACAAAATACAAGGAATGCGTAGCAACAAAATAACTCAAGTAAGCAAGGGACGCTTCTATACATGGTGACACTGTTGTTGTCTATTTAAACTATTCTAACTATTCTAAATTACACAAGTTCAGGACCTCTAATTTCTACTATTGAATGCAACTTAGAAGCACAACCTTATAAGTTAAAAGTATTAGAACTGATTAGGTTCTAATCTAATCCAATCAAGCATAACTACATATTTAATTAATAAATAACATTCTAATTTGATGAATTTTGATGTTCTATCTGAGATCTAATTAAGATCTACTAAACTATAGATTATGAATTAAACACCATGAGATTGGGCTTTAATCACATTATCTAAAAGGATAAAATATAAGATCTAGGCTTCAATCTAAATGTGATATATTGATTAAGGTAAATCCTATTAAGCAAATCAAACTTAATAGGATAAATCTCCTTTCCTAAATCTAGGGTTGAAAGACAAAATAATCAAAATAATTTGTAAAATATAAAAACTAACAAAACCAAGGATTTATTCAATTAATAACCCCCTTATCCAATGAATGAAATATAATTCAATAATTTAAGATCAATACTAAATTAAATGTATTTTTAGAATAATGTTAATTAAATTATCTTGCAATCAATTCATTTGATTAAGTAATTAAGGGTTTAGATCTTAATCAAATAGGTTAGGGTTTAACCCCTACCCTTACCTATATAAGATCAAATGTTTATTTATAGATCCAATGTCAAATCAGCAGATTATTAATGTATTATTAGTAGCAATCTCAGATTTAGGTTAAGTATTAATAACTTGATCAGATCTTAACACTTCTTAAGATAAATTAAAAAATTTAAGTATTTAATTCAAGTTTGTTGAAATGATCAATTACTTATTAACATGAATGAGTTAATTACAACTACCACACTGTTATGAAGCATATTAATAGAAAATTATAGAAAAATAGAAGGTAATTAGTACTAATCAAACTTTTATCAACACAAAAAGATTAGCACCCAATTACAAATCTAAACATCATAATTGCATACAACTTGGCAAATACATTCCATACAATCATGCAAACAATCAGAGACTAAGTTCACTAAGTTTGGATAATTAGAAACCCGAATTTCACTAATCATGCATTTACAAGATTAGGGCATAACTAAAAGTACATAAATCAAAAAATTAAGTCACCTAGCACATACATTCTACAAAGCATAAGAAACACAATGGTAACTAAATCATGCAATTTGGCTAAGTATACCTGCTAATCCACTCTAATTAAGTTCTGCAATAATTAGGCTAATCTAGAAAATTCAACCATTAAAAGTGTAATATTATTTTATATTCTGATTCTTGATGATTTCCTGATCAATTTGGTATATAATAACATAAGGTTTGGACTAGTGGATAAAAAGTTATCACATTAATTTAATTTGCATTTTTCCAATTACATTTCCATATGATTTGATTATTTAAATTATATTTTCTAAAAAAAATAAATCCAATTAATCGGATTTAATTAAAATGGGTTCGGCCCAATTACAGAAGACACGGGTCGGTCGGAGCCCGAGAGACCCAAGACTGTCGCACCGCGCAGGTCATGGGTCGGCCTGACCCGCACAGTGGCTTCGTCCCCGCCCGTTCGTCTGGACAGATTGGTCGATTAAGGAAAACCTAATCGGTCAATTCCCATGCATCCAGACCATGGCACTACCAGTGGAAGCTTGGTACTACACGTTCACCATGGCCAGACGCACCTGAAGCCTCAAGTGAGGTGGTCCGGATCACCGGACCCTACTCACCCAAAAGCTTCCTTAAGGAGCTACTGTGGGGAGACAATTCTTCCCACAGAGACCATGCCAGACCCGGGGCTCGATCCCTACACCTTCAGGGAGGTGAGACAGATCAAAGCCCTCTGGTCTGAGGGTCTGAGGTGGGCTAGAATGCTGGGACCCTACTCAGTCCCAGGCCACTTTATAGTTTTAGCCTGATCAATTGAGGGTTAGCTCATGACACAAACAGAATCACATTGAGTTTGATTTGACAATACATAGCCAAACAAATCAAAAGGAGGAGAGTTTGAGCCTAATTGGATCAGACTAAGCAAATTGGAGTACCTAATTCAATGGGAGGCTCGCAGATAATGCAAAGGGAGATTGGGGATGCTAACTAAGCTTTTGTATTGCGCAAAGGATCCTGAACACTAGGAGAGCCTACTATCAGCAGTTTCCAAGGTTCTAGAATGCCTAGAAGGAGCTTAAGCAGACCGGTAATGGTGTTTAAGGGGAAGACTCCTATTGATCAGCAAGCTTTACCTAAGGTAAACATGAGGCTATTTATAGCCTCAGAGGGAAATTGGGAAGCTTCCAGATAGCTGGCTCATGCTGGGGAGGCCGGAGAGATTGGGTGTGGTGCCCCACTCCCTAAGCACACAATCATTAAGCTAAGGAGCGGACGGTCACTTGTGCAAACCCCTCTCTTATCATTGGATTAGGTAGATCCACAATCCACTAATAAGGGAAGGACGTGCATAGAACATCTAAGAGGATCAGTCACTAAATCTGACATACAAGCAGAGTGCGGAAGCTAAATAAAGTAAATAGTACATCCATTGATCATGCATCACATAAGACACAGTAATAAAATAGCTCAGAAAATAATAAAGCACATAAAGTAAATCACAGTCACAATACCTACATTATTATAACATTTAAATAGTTTAAAAGACTGAAAGATAAATCACTCATCCTCACAAGCGGCTAAAAGGAACAAAGCAATATTCGTCTCTCCTGGCTGAAGCTCCTCATATAAGTAAGGCACCTCTGCTTCAGCACCTAGCTCCTCAAACCTATATGAATATGATATTATTAGTTTCATAATGTCAGGGCCCCAGCCAATAAAATAAAATCTTATTAGACAATTGTCTAAGTATATTTTAGGCTGAATATTTTACATGAGTTATTAATGTCACTATTTTTATACTTAAGTACAACAAAAAAATAAACTAAAAGCATAGGTGCGGTAAGCGTACAAGGAAATAGGGATAGTTATAAATATATCATTTATAACTAAGCCGCAAATGAGGCAAAAGCACACCTCAATAACTAAGCAAAGAATGGGCATATACATGTATAGTACAGTAAGTAAAAGTACTGAAAGTAAAGTCTAACCCTAAACAGCTGATGATCATATGACATATGCAAATTAAATGACAGAAATCTGAATATGATACGTATAGTAAGCAATAAAGTCTAGCATCTTATAAATATGTACAATTGAGCAAGTAAGTAAAGAAAAATAGCTGACTGAAATATGCATCAAAATATAGTACACAATAAGCTAAAACTAAAATAGGTATGTAAAGACTGCCATATCAGAAAATTGGTCATCGGTCTGGTGAAATCCCCAAAGCCTTTCTGGGCTTGGGCAGACAGAAATTCCCATAGCCTTTCTGGGCTAGGCAGACAGAATTTAGCAGCAAAACTGAGGAGGCAGTAAATATAAATGCAGAATCTTTTAGTTATTTTACTTTATTTCTCTGGACACATCCAGAAATAGCTGAGGAGTCAAGTACGTATGTAAGACTATATGGGTTTCAAGCTTAACACACACTCCTCAATGAGTAATGTTAAGCATCCTTATTACTCCTTACCCCTATCCATTAGGGTAAATATGCACCCAAATTTACTAAATATACCAAACCCAAAGGCAATTGTTATCCTAATTATTCTAAATTTTCATTTCATGCACAAAGTTCTCTTATAGGATATGAACAAGAAATTTAAGCACAAAATACAAGGAATGCATAGCAACAAAAATTAATCAAGTAAGCAAGGGACACTTCTATACATGGTGACACTGTTGTTATCTAATTTAACCATTCTAACTATTCTAAGTTACACAAGTTCAGGATCTCCAATTCCTACTATCGAGTGTAACTTAGAAGTACGGCCTTATAAGTTAAAAGGATTAGAATTGATCAGGTTCTATTCTAATTCAATCAAATATGACTACAAGTTCAATCAATGAATCATACGTCCTAGTGTAATGAGTTTAGACGTTCTATCTAAGATCTGATCAAGATCTACTAAACTACAGATCAAGATCTACACCACGAGAATGGGCTTAATCACATAATCCAAAAGGATAAGACATAAGATCTAGGTTTCAATTTAAAAGTGATCTAATGATTGAGGTAGACTCTATTAAGCAAATCAATCTTAATAGGATGAATCTCCTATCCTAAATCTAATGTTGAAAGACAAAATAATCTAAATAAGTTGTAAAAGTCTAGAAACTAATAAAAATAAGGATTCATTCATTGGATAACCCACTTATCCCATAAATGAAATCCAACATATGAGCTAGTCCTAGTCTGAAGAATGGTCCTAATGTGAGGTGAAAAGATCCTAAGAAAAGACTTAAAAATTTTTTTTGGGAAATTTTGATGAGTTGACCTAATAATTGATTTTTCTTACTTAGATGACTCTATTAAAGTTCTAATACTGATCTTAGTAATTTAGAACATAATTTAGAGGTTAATGACGCTCAACCTAAATTTTGGGCAAAAAGACCATTTTGCCCCTACTTAAGGGTCCAAAAAGTCAACTTTTGATTTAAGGGTCCAAATTAAAGTTTCTTAGTACTAAATGATTTCTTACTATCTAACTTGAAGATAGACAGTAAGTTTGCTCAATTTAGATAAGAAACGGATCCTATATGTCCAAACTAAGGTTTTTGACCTAAGGGGCAATTTTGTAATTTATACTTAATGAAATCTAAATTTTTATGCAGTTTACTATTGGCTGCTGTTCAAGAATTCCATTGAGTCTAAGAACACTAAATTCTGAGGTCTAATAAATTAATTATAGCCATTTGAATTCCTAAGGGTAAATTGGTAATTTTCTAAGTTAAGAGGGGTCAAAAAGCTAACTTTTCTATTTGGTGTCCAAATTCAGCAAACTCAGTGGCTATAGCTTTCTTATAGCACACTGAAAAAAGGAATTAGAAAAATAGGGAAATTGCAATTTGGGGATTCAATGATTGCCTATTTATTTTCCATATTTAATTAAAAATTATGATTTTTGAAACGCGCTCCGAAAATTCCTAAAAATTCACCCCTAGCTAATTTGCGGATGAGGAATCCAACGGCGAAGTCAAAATTTGATTTCGACAATTATTTAATTATGCTAATTTTCTTAGTATTTAATTATATTAAAATATTCACAAAATTTTGACGACGTCCGAACACGTCCAAAACATCACCCCTAGCTAATTTGGGGGGAACGATCGCAACGGCGAAGTTGGATTTCAATTTTGAGGTCAAAATAAATACCTCCATTTCCTAATTAAATAAATATTAAAATAATCCAAAATATTGTATTTAGCTCTGAATTACTTCAAACCTTCAGGGTTTGGTTCTAATGACTGGACAAATTTAATGGAATGGTAATTAAGACATGATTAGGCTTAAATTAAGCTGGGTAACAACCTTGGGTTCTTACATTGGGCCATGGCCTAGCTCTCAATTTTTCAAATTGAGCTCGGCCGGGTCACGAGGCCCAATCGGGACCGATATGCCATTGAGGGAAGATCTCCAATATCATGCTGAGGTGGAGCGGGTAGTGAGAGATAAGCCAGGCTATCGGGAATCTGTAGGATTTCTTTAGTCAGGCACAAATGAGGCAAAGACAAAGATCCACAGTGCGGGTGCGCTATGGGCCGTCTAATTGATCGATCGGGACCGTGGAACGGTCCTGATGGCTTGGATCCTAATGGTCGGACCTGATCTGATCAGGGCTATAGAATCCACGATATAGATCTAATGATGGATTCACAACCCTACAGAATTAAATCCCAGTCGAAGGTTTAAAAGGCGCAACGGTGGGACTCTGCTGTTGCACGACCCAGGCTCCGCAGCGGATCGCCCACTGTCCGCACAACGGATCCCAACAGTTTAATTAGGTATAAGGTATATTTGCAAATTTGAAAAGTTGGAAACCTTAGAATGTAATTAAACCCATTTAATTTAAATTGAATTATGTCTAAATGATCTCCAAATTTACCAAACTTTCACCCCTAGCTAATTTGGGGATGAGAAATTCAAAAATATAATCAAATTTTAATTCTGAGATCAAATATTTTAGGTCTTAATTAGGGTATCTAGACTGATCAAAATGCTAACAGGACTTAGAAAAGTCCAATTGACTTCAAATTTTCAGTATAAGATTACCTTGATATTCTAAATGTAATGGGATAAAAACTAATGTCTAGCTAAACTGAGAATTAACAGGGTAACGACCTATGGTTATTACACATCGTCCTCGATACCATCTTCACTGACAACCGTGGGAGGGCACCTTGGATTGCCAAATTCACCGCCGATACTACACAATACGGTCGGCATTCAATCGCCGCACCTTCAGGAAGTCAAGGCGTGTCAATTGAGCCTAGAAGCCCTATCTAGGACAGACTAGAATGTCGTATGGCTATTCCACCAAAATGTCTGAATTTAGACATTTAGGGTTCATTGTGAGGGGATAATTATCCTCACAAAAGCGACTAAATGGATGGGGTTCGATCTTACTCGGACTCAGCCATGGCTCGGCCGCTAGCTCCGATCAATACGATCGATTAGAGCTAGCTTAGACCTTGGTGACCATCAGGATAGGTTCCCTAGGAGGCTAAGGCAAGCTAGACGATATCTAGAGGTTCACCTAGAGGCTTAATTGACATCGAGCGCACACGACCCGATGGGAAGAAGGCTATACCTAAAATTGGAGATGACAAAGGCAACAGAGGCAAAATGAGAAGCTATAAATTCTCCAGATGATTGCAGAAGCTCAGCAAAGGGGTCTGAACTCTAGACCACACCCTCTATCATCGGTTTGTAACAGTAGGAATCATCAAGAATGCTGAGAGCTCCAGAGACTTCAGCTAGATAGTTTGGGGATCACAGTGAGCAAAGGGACTTACTGTGATAACCCAGAGGTATTTATAAGCTGAGGGAAGGTCTAGGGTGGCTGCCAAGGTTGAGAGCGATGGCATAGGCTCGGCTCGAGGGTGCTCCATCAGTTTCCAAAATTGGAGTGGACCCAGCCTCAAGTTTGGTTGGGAGTGCTAGCGAGGCGAGGGCAAGGTCGCAACGGTCTCCCTGATGTGGAATGAAAGTGGCAGACCGGCTTGAGGACGTGGTTGTACGAAGGGATTTGGTTTTCGGGCGTGAGCTGAGCAGTAAGATGATCCATAGTCGTGGGGGACTCCAGAGCCGTATGATTAATCATCAGTTGACGCGGAACAGCTCTGATCTCCTAACACCTAACGACTGAGCGTGGACTCTAGATCAATCATCGGATTAGATCGAAAGAACAGATAGGCGATCGGGGCTTACTTAAGACGGACAGTTAGATGTCGTCATTTTAGAATCTCAGAATCGCAAAACCGTCGAGATGAGACTGGTCCGATTGAAGGCGTGGGTCGTTGGATCAGATCTGCAGGATTAGTGGCCCGGATGGCGCTAGCGGTTTGCGGTCAGCCGACCGTTGAAGAAGAGTTGGAATGCAATTAAGAAATATTGAAAACCTTAATTTACAATTGAACCAATTAAAATTAAATCCAAAATAGGCCTAAATGACCTCCAAAAAATCTCAAAAATTCACCTTTCGCTAATTTGCGGGTGGGGAATTCAAAAATGAACTCAGATTTTAATTTCGAGATCAAATTAATTTAGCTAATTTTCATGTTCCAAAAATAGGCAAAACTCTAAAATACTCAATCGAGCTCCGATTGATTTAAAACTCCAAAGGTTAGGTTTAAATGACTCATTGAGTCTAATATAATCAAAATTAAAGCTTAGTTTAACTTAATTAATCTAAGTTTAGCTATAGTAATAATTAGAGTTGTTATAAACTCCCCCACTTAAGATTGATGTCATCCCCAACATCACTCAAGTGAAGAAAACACTACTAAATTGAAATGCTAAGTGAAATAGAAAGGAAATGAAAGGAATGGTACCTGGGCTTGGAAAGAGCTGCGAATATTTATTGCGCATATTCACTTCTTTTTCCCAAGTAGATTCTTCCAAAGATCAATTCTTCCACTGGACTTTAACAATTGAAATTGAGCGATTTCTTAGCTGCTTTTGGTCATGAGCCAAGATTTTTATTGGCTCTTCAGCATACGAAAGATCAAATTGAAATTATACTACTGGAAGCTGAACGAGATGAGAAGGGTCTCTGAAACATCTTCTTAATGATGATACATGGAACACATTGTGAACGGCTTCAAAGTCATCAGGAAAATTCAACCTGTAGTTAGATGATCCTACCTTGGCTAGGATTTCAAAAGGTCCAACATAGCGGGGACTGAGTTTCCCTGCTACACCAAATCTTTTGACACCCTTCATTGAACTGATTTTCAAATAAGCAGAATCTCCAATGTTGAATTCTAAAAGACGATGATGAGCATCATGATGCTTGCTCTGACAATCTTGAGCAGAACGTATTCTTTGCTGAACTAAATGAATCTTCTTATTAGTTTCTTCGATTAGCTTAGATCCAAAAAGTTGAACACTTACTATTTCTGACCAAGCTAGCGGAGTACTGCAATTTCTACCATACAATGCCTCATAAGGAGCTATTTTAATACTGGCCTGATAGTTGTTGTTATAGGAAAACTCCACAAACATAATATGATCTTCCTAGGAACCAGCAAAATTAAGAATACAAAGCTTAAGAAAATCTTCAAGCACTTGATTCACTCTTTCAGTCTGACCATCCGTCTGAGGATGAAAAGCTATACTCAAATCTAGAGTAGTACCCAGATCTTGGTGCACAGCTTGCCAAAACTTGGAAGTAAATATGCTATCTCTGTTGCACACTATCAATTTTGGAATACCATGCAGCCTAACAAATTCTTTAACATAGAGTTTTGCTAGCTTCTTAATAAAGTCAGTCTGATGAAGAAGAAGGAAGTACGCTGATTTAGTTAAATGATCTACTATAACCCAAATTGCATCAGAGCCAAATTTTGCGCGATGCAATCCCACAACAAAATCCATTTATATATCAAACAATTTCCATTCATGAATTTCTAACGGATGTAGAAAACCACCAGGTCCTTGGTGCTCGGCCTTTACCAAATTACAAGCATGACACTTAGCCACGAAATCGGCTACACTCTTCTTCATACCGGGCCACCAAAATGATTGCTTTAAGTCCGAGTACATTTTAGTACTGCCTGATGAATGTGATATCCAGAATTATGGCTTTCTACTAGAATTTCACGGTGCATAGATTTAGGAATCCATAGACAATTTCCTTGATAAATTACATCACTGTGCATCTGCAGATCTTGACGACGACCACCTTCAATATCAACTTTGAATTTCAGATAATCTTCATCCTTGGTCTGCGAGATGGAGACATCTCTGTGAAAAGTGGGTTCCGTATTAATATTTACTAGAAGCGAACTCAGCATATCACTGCTGACTGGAGAAATTTCAAGTTTATGAAATTCTTGTTCTAAAGAACTGGAGGCGATCATGGTAGAAAGAGCAGCACGACGTCTAAGAGCATCGGCCACTACATTTGCTTTACCCGGATGATACTGAACACTTAGATCATAATCACTACTGAGCTCTAACCATCTTCTCTGACGGCAGTTCAATTCTCCTTTAGTGAAAATTACTTTAAGCTTTGACGATCAGTGAAAATTGAACATTGAACTCTATAAATAATGGCACCAACTTTTTAAAGCAAAAATTATAGTGGCAAGTTCAAGATCATTAACTAGATAATTATTCTCGTAGGGTTTTAACTGATGAGAGGCACAAGTGATTACCTTACTCTCTTACAATAACATGCAGCCCAAGCTAATTCCAGAGGCATCTGTGTATACCTGATAGTTCAGACCCTCCTTGGGCAGAACAAGCACTAAAGTGATAGAGAGTGCATCTTTTAGGGTTTGAAATGTTATTTTGCATTCAGGACTCCAAACAAATGGAATGGCCTTCTGAGTTAGCTTAGTTAGAGGTGAGGCGATCTGGGAAAAGCCTTTGACAAACTTTTGGTAATATCCAGCTAATCCCAAGAAACTCCTGATATCGGTGCATGACTTAGGCTGAACCCAATCTTGAATAGTGCTTACTTTATTCTGATCTATGTGAATACCTTGGGCATCGACTACATGCCCCAAGAATGCAATGGATTTAAGCCAAATTTCACATTTGGAGAACTTGGCATAAAGTTGATGTTCATGCAAAGCTTCTAATACTAACCTCAGATGATCTTCATGATCCTTTAAGGTTCAAGAATATATAAGGATATTGTCGATAAAGACGTTTACAAATCTATCTAAAAATGGTTTAAGGCTCGCTGCATCAAATCCATGAAGATTAATGGCGCATTAGTGAGTCCAAAAGACATCACTAAAAATTCGAAATGACAATAACGAGTACGAAAAGCAGTCTTTCCTGTATCTGCTTCTTTTACTTGCAATTGATGATATCCAGACCTTAAGTCAATCTTAGAGAATATAACGGCTCCAGATAACTGGTCGAACAAATTATCAATTCTAGGCAACGGATATTTATTCTTTACGGTGACTTTATTTAGTTTGCGGTAATCTATGCACATCCGCATAGATTTGTCTTTCTTCTTTACAAACAAAATGGGCGCTCTCCAAGGAGACATGCTTGGCCTGATAAAGCTTTTATTCAAGAGCTCTTGTAACTGTTCGTTAAGCTCTTGAAGTTCTTTAGGTGCCATTCTGTATGGAGCTTTAGATATGGACTGGGTACTTGGGATCAATTTAATAGAGAACTCTACTTCTCTGGGCAGAGGTACACCAGGCAAATATTTTGGGAATGCATCGGTAAATTCTTTAATTACTTTACAATCAGAGAGAGGAATACTTTCCCTTACTTCACCCATCATAGTGATAAGAAAAGAAACACAGCCCTTACTGATTCATTGCCCATGTTTGATAGCATTAATTAATGATAATGCATACTACTTTTACTACGAAAGTTTCAGACTTACCCTGGGAATGAAGGATGACCTTCTTCTTAAGGCAGTTTATCTCAGCATTATGGTCACTGAGCCAATTCATTCCAAGGATGATATCAAAATTTGCTAACGGTAGAACGATTAACTTGGAGTCAAACTCTTGACCATTTAATGGGATTTTGACATTGTAAAACTTATGAGTAATGAGTTAGGCTCCAAATGGAAGTTTAACATATAAAGATTTAGCTAAGTTATACAAGTGCGGCTTAAGAATATTGGCAAGATGTTCAGAAATAAAAGAATGACTAACACCAGTGTCGAATAAGACATTGCAGGGCTGGTCATTAAAATATAGTGTGCCTAAAATTATTCATATGAATTGCATTAACTAATTTGCAATATTAAAGTGAATGAATGCAAATTTTAAAAGAAGAGGTTAAGAAATGTGTACCTGAAACCACGTTGTTATCTTCCGTAGCCTCAAGAGGTGTTAAGGCATAGACTCGATCAGGACTAGCAGGACAATTGTTCACCTGCTTCCTGGGATTGTTCTGAAACTTTGGAGCAGAAGGTTTCTCCCGAGCAGCTTCAGAAATATGGGCTGGCATTATTGTCAAACCAGGCTCTCACTTATTTAACAGAGTCACTCTAAAAACTTGATTTTTTTGTGAATGCTTGATTTGAACTCCATCCACTATTTCTGCATACATGTAGTGATAAAATAGGTGTCCTGAACATCCACATGTGTAGCACTTATGGCTAGAGTAATAATACTTGCCATAGCGATGAGGCCGGTTACAGCCTTGAATCGGTTCAGCAGATGATGCAGCTTCAAATTGATAGACCTTTGCAGATTGATGTCTATGCCTTTTGAAAGTTTTGTGATGGTAGGGAACTGATTGCATTTTGCCTTTAAGATCTCTCTCAAAAGTATGGTGCTCAAGCACCTTTACTATTTATACTAGTTCGAAGAGACTAGTCAAACGGAATGAGACGAAAAGATCTTTTAACGAATCTCATAATCTGCTAAGGAAACGATGGCACTTTGCTGATTCAGATAGGATCAATTATGGGGCAAAGCAAATCAACCTACGAAACTCTCTTTTGTAATCAGAAAAAGAGCAAATTCCTTGCGTCAGCCTTAAGATCATGTCTGATATAATGTTCTGTACTGACAGAGAAATGAACTCAGCTTTGAATGCTTCTACAAATTCATCCCAAGGGATGTCTTCAAGTTTGTAGTCGACAAATCGGGTATTTTGATTGTTATCCCACCTATACTCTGCTTCGGCATGGAACAGATGTGCTGTGAGATGGACAGCTTGAGAATTAGGGATTTTTAAACTGATTAAGTCTTTCTCAATTGTTTTTAACTAGCCAGTTGTGTCCATTGGAGATAAGTTCCCACTTAAAGTGGAAGGCCATAGTCTCAAAAAGTTATGAAGGAGACCATTTATAAAGTGATGGGAAGGAAAAGGGTTTTGTTGAATAGAAATAGCTAGAGCAGCATTAGTAGTTAGTACTGAGGGATCAGAAATCATTTTATGCATAACCACACTTGCTAAGCTTGGTTCTCCAACATGGTCGCCACCATTCCTCGAAGGTGGGTTACTTCATCAGAAGAACTACTCGAAGAAATGGCAATTTTAATAGGCATAGCCGCAGGAGGAGATATGGAATTCATTCTGATTGAGCAATATAAATCTAAATTTCAGAATTCTTTTAAGAAGACAATAATTCAAGTTTTAAAGATGCCGACATTCTCATTACTTTAAAATGAAGGCTTACATAAGATGAAGAAAATATAAACATCATAGTACTACTGGAATCATAAAGCAACAGGGAATGACACTTATGCTAACTAATACTCAAACACTCTCAATATACTCAGCACTAAATGCTAAGTGAAAGTCCTCAAAGGTCACTTCCTGACGCTTCCTCTTGTGTTTCCTTTCAAGCTTCTTTATGGTAGTGGACCACTATTTTCCCGCATAGTCCAGTATTTAATATGTCATAATGTCAATGCAGATGTACTCTGGACACTCTATGTGCCTTAAGACTAATTCTACTCAACTCAACCACTTTTTTGCATAGATTGGGAAGTTAAGCCCTTGGTATGCTGATTAGTGAAGAAGTTTGTCTAGAATTTGAACTCCTTGCACTGAAACTCCTTTAATCTACCATTTACTCTCTTGTCTCCACTTAAAACTATAGTTCCAAGCCAACTCAAATGTATGGAGAGAATAGCCCAAGTCGGACTTCTCAGGATCCATTTGGCTTTATTGGAAGAATTTACTGATTTTTGTAAAACTAAAGGTGACTAAATCTTCGAGTATTTTCATTCTACATTTTTGATAAAGTTACCGATGGTACTATATTATGGATGTTATATCTTGATGTTTGTTCTTTAGAAGAACAGTCCATTAGGCAGAAAGGATTCACGTATCCCATTCTGACACCTTATTATGTTCTCTGATACCAACTGTGGGGCCCCGTACCCTCTGCGGCCATGCTACTACTGATATTAACATAATCACGAGGAGTATAGTGCTCTAACTGTGGCAAATCCCCAACTCAAGTAGAGTCAGGTATAACCAAACCCGCTTTAAGCAGAAGACTTGTCACCTGAAACTGAGAACATACATCAATATATCAAATTAGCGGAAGCAGAAAATAATAGAGCGTAACATCCACATCACAGAATAGTATTAGAAGGTAAGAATAACAGTAACTCAGCTCAAAGTGCAAAAAGTAAATACATCCAAATTAAGAAATATTGCATACTAAATATTTAAAAGAAAGAAAAGAGTTCTCAATCTCACTATAGAAAATAAAATTTAATTAAGCAGCAACAGGAAGATCCTCCTCCTATATAAGCTCCTCTCCAAAAGAACCACCAATGAACAACTCTGAATCTGATATTTGTTAGTAACACAAATGCTAGGGCCTCAGCCAACAAAAGAAAAAGGTTATAGTTAGACAGATTGATTAAGTGAACTGAACATTTAAAGATATCACATTTTTACTTTAAGCATGCAATTGGTTTAAGGTGCAATGAGCTATAAGTAATAGGATAGCTATAAATAATACATTTATAACTAAACAATAAAGTATGCAAAGTACATACTAAATATGAATCTGAACAAAGCAAGGCTAAAATATATAAATAATTGCAAAGTACTAAAATTAATCTCATCCTAACATGCTTATGATCACATGAATACATGCTAATTTCATAAAAGAAAGCTGTACTAAAATGTGCTGAAGTAAGAATACAAAACTAGCATCCTAAACATGCCAATACTTAATAATTATTGAACAAGAATAAATATACAAGTATGTAGAACTAACAAGTAAAAACACTGAAGCATGTGGCAAAATAAGCCAAAGTACTGAAATAAAATAAAAGTAAAGCCACTGAAGCATGTGGCAAAATAAGCCTAAGTACTATAACTGAACTGAAGTAAAAGTATGCCTAAACATAGTACTATCATAAAAAAACTAGGCCATACAGGACCTCTGAATAGAAAGTTCAACATGTATCCATCCTAGACAATATCAGAGCTAGGTCTGAGTTGAACTTATATAATAAGACATGTATCCATCTTAGTCGAGCACAGAGATAGGTCCATTCTTTTCTATAATAAAACTGGAATTGAGGAGGCAGACTAAGCTAGGACACACCCACTAAACTAAATGAATGTTTATGCTTTTCAAATACTAACTTAGGATACATTATCAATATCCTGAGTTCACATATTATGTCCAAGGAAAAAGGCTCAAAATATATAGTGTGCAGAGTAAGAATAGTCAAAGTAAGCAAGAGACTTAACTAGACTTATGTGATATTCATTATTATCTAATTTAATTTAGTCTAACTATTCAAAGAAAATAAAAGCTTAGGATCTCCAATATCCAGCTATCGAGTAAAATCCCAGAATCACGACCTTAGTGTTAACATTAGAACTTAACAAGTTCTAATTTGTAACCAAGTGATGATTATAAGAGATTAAAGTAAATAATTCAAGTGACGATCGATTAGAGTTAGCTTAGACCCTGGTGACCATCAAGATATGTTTCCTAGGAGGCTCAGGCAAGCTAGATGACATCCACAGGCCCACCTAGAGGTATAATTGACATCGAGCCCACACGACCCGATGGGAAGAAGGTTATACCTAAAATTGGAGATGGTAGAGGTGACAAAGGCAAAATGAGAAGCTTTGAATCCTCCAGATGATTGTAGAAGCTCAGCAAGGGGGCTGGACTCCAGACCACACCCTTTATCAGTGGTTCGCAATAGTAGGAATCATCAGCAATGTCAAGAGCTCTAGGGACTTCAACTGGAAAACTCAGGGATCATAGTGAGCAAAGGGACTCACTATGATAACCAAGAGGTATTTATTAGCTGAGGGAAAGTCTAAGGTGGCTGCCAAGGTCAGAAGCCATGGCATTGGCTCGGCCTGAGGGAGCTCCCTCAATTTTTAAAATTGGAGTGGACCGGGCCTCAACCTTGGTTGGGAGGGCTAGGGAGGCGAGGGCAAGGTCGCAACGGCCTCCATAACATGGCACAGAAGTGGCAGACCGACTTGAGGACGTGACTGTATAAAGGGATTCGGTTGTCGGGCGCGAGCTAAAGAAGAAGACGATCCATATCGTGGGAGACTCCAGAGCCATCCGATTGATCATCAGTTGATGTGGAACAGCTCTGATCTCCCGACACCTAACGGCCGAGCATGGATGCTAGACCAGCCATCAGATCGGATCGAAAGATCGGATGGGCGATCGGGGCTTTCTTAAGATGAATAGTTAGATGCTATCGAATTAGAATCTCAGAACCACGGAACAGTCGAGATAAAACAGATCCGATCGAAGGAGAGAGCCGTTGGATCAGATCCACTGAATTAATGCCCTAGATGGCGCCCGCAGTTTGGGGTCAACCGATCGTTGAAGAAGAGTAGGAATGCAATTAAGAAATGTTGAAATCCTTAATTTCCAATTGAACTAATTTAAATTAAATCCAAAATAGGCCTAAATGACCTCCAAAAATTCCCAAAAATTAACTCTTAACTAATTTCGGGGTGGGGAATTCAAAAAGAACTCAAATTTTAATTTGGAGATCAAATTAATTTAGCTAATTTTCAAGTTTTAAAAATAGGCAAAATTCTAAAATACTCAATCAAGCTCCGATTGATTTCAAACTCTTAATGTTAGGTTTAAATGACTCATTAAGTTTAATGGAATCAAAATTAAGGCTTAGTTTAACTTAATTAATATGAATTTAATTATGGTAACAACTAGGGTTGTTATATGAATTGCCTAGACTACCACTAGTAAGAGAAATTAAATTTTCAATTGAGTTAATTCCTAGCACTCAACCAATAACAAAGCACCTTATCGCATGACACCCAAAGAACTGCAAGAGCTAAGTAAATAGCTGTAAAAGCTGATGAACAAAGGCTTTATTCAATAAAGCATGTCACCATGGGAAGCCCAGTGCTTTTTGTAAAGAAGAAAGATGGTTCGATGAGAATGTGCATCGATTATTGTGAACTAAATAAGGTAACCATTAAAAATTAGTACCCTCTAACACATATTGACGATATATTTGACCAGTTAGCTAGAGCTAAGATATTTTTCAAGATAGATTTAAGATCAGGCTATCATCAACTAAGAGTCAAAGAAGAAGATATTCCGAAAGTAGCATTTAAAACTCGCTATGGGCATTATGAGTTCATGGTCATGTCTTCTGGTCTAACCAATGCTCTGTCCATCTTTATGGACTTAATACAAATAATTCTTAGACCATATTTGGATAAGTTTGTAATAGTATTCATCGATGATATTCTAATTTGTTTGAGAGCAAGGAAGAACATGAAAATCATCTAAGAACCATTCTGAAAACTCTAAGGCAACATCAGCTTTACGCCAAATATTCTAAATGTGAATTTTGGCTAGATTTTGTAGCTTTCTTAGGTCATGTAGTGGATGCCGAAGGAATCAAGGTTGATCAGAAAAAGATAAGCGCCATTTAAGAATGGCCCCAACCAAAGACCGTGACAAATATTCGCAGATTTCTCAGTTTGGCGGGATATTATAGAAAATTTATTAAGTGATTTTCACAAATAGTTGTACCTTTAACCAAATTAACATAGAAAGAAGTTCCGTTTATTTGGACTCAGCAATGTGATGAATCTTTTTAACAGTTAAAATAAGCATTAACAACTGCCCCAGTACTCACCCTACCACAAGAGACAAGAAATTATCAAGTTTATACTAACGCTTCCATAGTAGAGCTTCGATGTGTTCTCATGCAAGAGAAGAAGGTAGTAGAATACACAACTAGGCAATTAAAGATTCATGAAAAAAACTACCCAGTGCATGATTTAGAACTGGCAGCGGTAGTGTTTGCCTTAAGAATATAGAGGCATTACCTATATGGAGTGAGATATGAAATTTTTACCGATCATCAAAGTTTAAAATATATTTTCACTCAAAAAGAGTTAAATTATCGACAAAGGCGATGATTGGAATTAATTAGTGACTGCAACTTATACATACAATATCATCTTGGTAAAGCTAATATCGTAGTTGATTCCCTCAGTAGAAAAGCAGACCTAAATACTATAATGGCAAGTCCATTAATGGAAGAATTCAAAAAGTTAGGCATAAAACCTATTAATGGAAAGTAGTTAAATAATTTACTTGAAAATAATACTACAGAGCCTACATTCGTGGAGCGTATAATAATCGCCCAAGAAAATTATAAGGAATATTCTAAGCTAACATCAAAAATGGTCGCATAATAAACTTATATTTGCAAAAAAAGAGTTTATATTTATCATGGAAAAAGGATTTGGATTCCAAATGAATCATACATTTGGAATCAAATTCTAACTGAAGCTCACAACTTAAGATATACAATTCATCCTAGAAATAATAAAATGTATTGGGATCTGAAAAAGACCTTTTGGTGGCCTGGACTAAAGAAAAATGTAGCTGAATATGTTGCTAAATATCATGTTTGTAGTTTGGTAAGTGAAGATCATCAAAGACCAGGTGGACTATTACATCCATTAAATATCTCAGAGTGAAAATGGTCTGATATTTCTATGGACTTTGTAATGGAATTACCCAGAAGCCGTACTAGAGTAGATGCGATTTGGGTAATCGTAGATCGTCTGACAAAATCAGCACACTTT
Source organism: Gastrodia elata (assembly GCA_016760335.1). NCBI lineage: Eukaryota > Viridiplantae > Streptophyta > Magnoliopsida > Asparagales > Orchidaceae > Gastrodia > Gastrodia elata. The sequence continues at coordinate 49,936,162 of CM028670.1, forward strand.
CTTCCGATTAAGCAAATATTTTCAGTGGAAAAGCTGGCCAAGTTATATATTAAAGAAATAATAAAACTTCACGGAATCCCTAAAACTATTGCCTCAGGTCATGACGGTAAACTTACCTCGTATTTTTGGAAGGCAGTACATCAAGATTTGGGGACAATATTGGCTATGAGTACAACATTTCACCCTCAAATAGATGGTCAAACTGAGAGAGTAAACTAAGTACTTAAAGATCTTCTTTGATTAAGCATATTAGACTTCTATGGTATTTGTGAAGATCACCTTCCATTAATGGAGTTTGCATACATCAACAGCTATCAGTCATGTATTGAAATGGCCCCATATGAAGCTCTGTATGGAAGAAAGTTTAGTACGCCATTGGCCTAGACTGAAGTAGGAAATGTTCAATTATACGGATATGATCTAGTTGAGGAGACTAATAAGAAAATTCATTTGATAAAGAGCAGGATTTCCACAGCTCAAGATCGACAAAAGAAATATCATGATGCTAAACATCGAATGCTAGAATTTCATATAGGAGATCATGCTTATCTAAAGGTAAGCCCAATAAGAGGAGTTCATAGGTTTGGCAGAGCAGGGAAGTTAAGTTCAAAATACAATGGCCCCTTTGAAATAATCACCAAAATTGAAGATGCCTCTTATAAACTCAAACTACCATACAATTTTTCTATTGTTCACAATGTATTTCATGTTTCTTCATTACAAAGGTGTCTACAGAAACAGCTCCAGTAAGTGTATATCCCTTCTATCAACCTCCAACCTGATCTAATTTACAAAGAAGACCCACTCAAAATATTAGGTTCAGATAATCAAAAATAACGAAGTCACCACATCCCAATGGTAAGAGTACAATGGAAGAATTCATCAGAAAAACAAGCCACTTGGGAAAGAGAAGACTCCATGATGAAGAATTACCCAACACTGTTCAATATGTCAGGTAATATTCTCACCCATAAATATGTTTTGCTTACGTGATGTCGAGGACGACATCATTTTTAAGTAGAGTAGTCTGTAACGACCCAAGTCATTACTTGGATAATTAGGACTAAACCAAACTTAAAACTTAGGATCCCAAGTGACTTCAAAATTAGGGCAAACTAAAAATATCGTTAGATAGAGTATATTTTTGTGATCGTAATGCCCATGTTTGGGAGCAATATGGATAATGAATACTCTTAAATTAATTTTTGAAATGGAAAATTAAATACATGTTCAAATTCAGCAATTTTAGTATTGTTAGATTAAAAATATTATAAAAAGCTTACAGAAAAAGTTTGGTCAAATTTAAAGCTCTAGATTTACCAGAATTAATTTTTGAAGTTTTTATCTTCATAAATTAATAAAAAATAAAACATTGCTCCAAATTGAAAAAAATTTGTGCGAGTGTGTTTTTCTCATTAAGATACACATTCATATCAAGATTTGTTATATTTTGGAAAAGAAATAAAATAGAGAGAAAGTAGAGAGAAAAAGGAGGAAGAGAATATCACAAATTGAACACTCCAACCATTATGACAAATTTTCTCTCATCCATCTTATCCAAATAATGGATGAGAGAGAAAATAATTAATTAATTTAAAAAAAAAGTTTAAAAACACACCCCCACCCCCCATTCTCCTCACATCCCCTCCCCAACCCCTGCTCTCCTCCCCCACTCCCTCTCTTCTCCTCCCATCTCCCCCTCTTCATTCTTCTTTCTCATCCACTACTAGTTTCCCCCACTGATCTCTAATAAAGCTTCATCAACATCAATATAGGGTAAAAAATGAGTAAAAATGAGAAAAAAATGAAATATTTTCTATTCTTTCATTTCTTCTTCTTCTTTTAATAATACTAATAATGTTATTATTATTATTCATATTAATATATTACTATTACTATTATATTTTTATTTCTATCATTTTCCTTTATATATATATATATACATTTCTTAATTTCTATAACTTTTATTTCTATCATTTTTTTTTTCTATATGTGTATATATTTCCTAATTTATGCAACTTTTATTTCTATCATTTTCTTTTTTTCTATATATGTATATATTTCCTAATTTGTGCAACTTTCATTTCTGTTATTTTTTTATATATATGTATATATTTCTTAATTTCTGCAACTTTCATTTCTATCATTTTTTTTCTATATATGTATATATTTTCAAATTTCTACAACTTTAATTTCTATCATTTACTTTCATTTAATATATATATATATATATATATATATATATATATTACTTATAATAATAATAAAATAAATTATTATTTTTAATATATAAAGATTAATAACCAAGATAATATTAACATTGATATATTTACTAAAATAAAATAAAAAACATTATTCTTTTCATTTAATTATTTCATTTGCAGCATTTGCATTGCTATTAAGCTTTGACCCATTTTGATATATTTATATGATATTTTGTGTTCAAAACTTAAAATAAATTATCAGAAATTAGTATCATGGGTTCATTCATATTGATCTCAAGTCTGTATAGACAATACATTAAGCTAGAACAGGCTGATATTTGGAGAAATAAAGAGATTACACAACCTTTGAGGGGGAATGTGTAGTTAGTCAGGAACCCACATCTCAGATAGTTAGATAGACGTATCTAATTCCTCAATTATTATGTAACTTTGTCTAATATAATAAATATTATATATTACTATATTTTCTTTCAGAATGAGCACATATCTTAAATATGTATATTGTATTCATAATCATAAGCATGTCATACTTAATATCACATTTTATTTTTATATGCTTCTCATGCAGAATAATGCCACTTAAATGTAAACTTTTATATCCTACAAACCTTACTTAGACCTTTGTGTCTAATTAAATATTTTCTTTTCATTTCTTTTCTTTTCTTTTTTTTTTGGTTTGCCCTAGCATATATATATATATTATTTATTATTCTGATTTTCTTAGGATCCAGCCTTTGAGGAGGAGCTGATACATGATAGATCAACTTAGATGCTGATTTTCTTAAAGTTTTAATTTTTTACTTAGTGTGTAACAGATTTTGGTCTTAGGAGGAAGTTCAGGAATGATCTTAGGATCAAGCTTTTGAGGAGGAGCTGATACATGATGGAGCAACTTAGATGCTTATTTTCTTAAAGTTTTAAATTTTTACTTAGTGTGTAACAGATTTTGTAAAATAGTTATTATCTTTGTAATGAATATATTTTATTTATTATTCTGGTATTTTTGAAAGTTGCAATGAATGTCAAAGTGTGTATTTTATACACCTCTAAATACACTATTATACTAAACTCCAATATGATCCTGGGAAATGAGCACCTAATGCTGGATTAGCTATGCTGACCCAGCGATGGGTGCCATAGCTTCGATTTGCCTCACCTCCCTAAAAGTGTGGGGATCAAGCCCTAGGTCAATCCTAGCCTCTATGGGGAAAATTGTCTCCCTACAGTTGCTCCATTGCAAGAGTTCTCGGGTGAGTAAGGTCTGGACAAACCAGGCCACTTTACAGAGGGCTTCAGGTCTCCATCGACGCGTCTAACTATGGTGAATGTGTAGCGACCGTCAGTTTATTGTGGCCTAGATGCGTGAAAATTAGAAGTTTAGGGTCTCCCTAATCGGACTAAGGAGCGGGGATGGGGATCGGGGATGATGGAACTGTGTGGGTTGGGTCAGCCTGTGACCCGCGCTGTGCGACAGTGCCGGGTTCCCCATGCCATGGTCCACCCACGCGATTTGGTTTTCGGGCCCTACCCATTTTTAATAAATCTAATAAATTGGTTTTATTTTCCTTAAGGAAAAATAATCCAATTAACCTAATCATAGAAAAATTTAATTAGAAAAATACATAATAAATTTATTTGATAACTTTTGATTCACTGATTCAAACCCTATGATCTTATATATCAAATTGATCAAAAAATCATAAGGAATCTGAATATAAAATAATGTCGAACTTTCAATGGTTTGATTTTCTATTTAAGCTTAATTATTACAAATTTTAATTAGGGTTGATTAGCATGTATGCTTAGCCAAATTGCATGATTTAGGTGCCATTAGGTTCCTTTTGTTTAGTAGAATATATATGCTATGTAGTTTTATTTTCTAATCTCCATATTCTTAATTATGCTCTAATCTTATAAAAGCATGATTAGTAAGAGTTAGGATTTTAAATTACCCAAATTTAGTAAACTTAGTCTCTAAATGATCACATGAGTGTATGGAATGTAATTGCCAAGTTGTATAAAATTCTAATGGTTAGATTTGGAATTATGTTCTAATCTTTTTGTGTTGGATTAAGGTTTGATTCTCACTAATTACTTTCTATTTTTTGAAATTTTCTATTATTAAGCCCTTATAATAGTAATGTGAAGGTAATTAACTCCTTCATGCCATAAAGCAATTGATCCTTTAAGTAAATTTGAATTAAGTAATTAAATTTCTTAATTAACCTTAAGAAGTCTTAAGATCTTGATCAAGTAATTAATACTTGATCAAACTCTGAGATTGCCACCAATAATACACCAATAATATACTGATTTGTCATTTGATCCATAAACCAATAATTAGTCTTAATTAGGTAAGGGTAGGGGTTAAACCCTAACCTATTTGATTAAGATATGAACCTTTAATCAATTAATCAAGTAACGTGATTGTAAGATAATTGAATTGACATTTTTCCAATAATGCATCTAATTTAATATTGATATTTAATTATTGAATTAGAAGTGCTAAGATTAATAACAAATCTATGTGATTGAATCATCTGAATCTAAGCTTTAAATCTTTGATTTTCTCTTATATAAGACTATTAGCATAAGACGATTATTAAAACTCTAATGATTTATAAAATTACCTAACTCTAATAATATCTTTGATTTCATCCCATGACTGTAGAATAGGATATGATCAAATTGATCTAATCATATGATCTAATCACTTTAATCTAAGTTAATAAGTAAATCTTGAATTTTTAGCTTAAGTGGTAGAAGAGTGAGATCATAAGGATCTTTCTATAGGAGTGTTTTGAAATACTTAAAGGGACTTTATAAATGTTAATACATTGAAGTAGGAAGAACTTATTGTAATTTATTGAGGTAGAAGCTTAGATGATCCTCCCTGACCTTAGAAGTTTATCTTAAAACCTTGTAGTAGTGATCACCTAAGATACTTAGAATGGAACTTCTCCCTTATGGAAAAATCAATATTGATAGCTTTGATATATCCTTGTTGATTAAATAAAATTATCTGAACCCAGATTATTGATTGGGTATAGTAGTGTATACTCATAGTGCTGGATCATTTCAATAGTATTCATGATTGGTTGATTCACCTTAATGTAGGATTATGTCTGTATTCTATCCTGCAAGTTTAGTCAGATATGGTCCCACTTAAAATAAATCATCCAATCCTAAGAGTATTATAATTAGGGACTTAGATCATTAGTTTGTTTGAATAAAAGTTACCATCGGGTGATGCCTCCTATCTGAGATCACTTCCATATGTGTGCTTCAAACAAACAAGGTGATTCAAGTCACCCTCTTTAGAACACTATGTATGCTTGTGATTTGGGTATTTTAATAGCTTAACTTGAGATACAAATTGCCATCGGGTGATGCCTCCTATTGAAGATAGCTTTGATAAGTGTTGCTTAATCAAACTAAGTGTTAAAAACTACCTTTCTTGAAAATATACTAAATATGTGTATAAAACCTTCCCAACTAATGATTTTTAAGTAAAATCCTAATTATAACCAATTATTGACTTTTAGAATAGGTGTTAGAATCCATTTAAATAGATTCTGCATAATTGAGACATTGGATTCATTATTAGATTTCAAAGCATTTTCAGGATTTTTTGGATTTTAAATACATGTAGCATAAGAAACATGAGCATGAACACGAGCATGATGTATGAGTATCAGTGATAATTTATGGGTTATGGAATGTTGCATATATCGATCGAGGAATTTCATGATGCATTGGTATTACAGTAAACTGTATTCTCAACATGATGTATGTATACACTGGACCATACGGCTCATAGCAGTTCAGTGATAGTTCAGTTGCATATTAGTGATACACATTATTGTGATATATTCATGTACATGATTCTAGTGGCATATAGCACTATTTTAGATATTTTTACATATATTTTAGATCATACACTATTTTTATTATTTTTAGTATTAAGTATACAGTTAGTTTTACTTTACTCAATTTTATACAATTTCAGTTATCCAGTTACCTTATAGCTTTTTTGCAGTTTCATTTGCTTTACTATTAAATTATAAATATTTTAGAACTGTTTAGTTTAGTTTTGATATGTTAGACTTCTTGTCTAACAAAGGGTACTTTGGGTTCTGGTAATTTGCTAGATCCTGAGCAGCGTGTTGAGCCAGGTTTAGAGGACTCTCAGGAGATCCAGGAGGAGTACGGGGAGCCTTAGGAGATTTTCTTTCAGCCTTGCCATTTGTCTTCTGCTTTTATTTTCATTCCTCAATAGACTTACTTTTGTATTATTCTATAAATAGTCTGTAATAATTTTGGATGCTTTTTACTTTTCTTTTCTGAGATGAATGTTTACTACTGTTCTGTGATGAATGTATTCTAGATCTTTTGTTTTAGCTTCCACACTCTATTTTTCTATTATTGTACTTAGTATTGTGATGTGATCAACATACTAGAAATGCTGATATTTGAGAACATATATTGGATTCTTTATTTTTCTTTCATAATCTAATGTATGTATTGGTCTAATACTTTGGATAAATAACTTGCTCTCATCTTAAGTATTAACCTTTGACTTTCCTTTAGGGTTGAGTCAACAACCTTCAGTGTGGCTAGTTCTTTTAGCCTAGCCCATTCAGGAAGATGGGATATGCCTTCTCGAGTGGCGTGTCGTCCCGTCGCTGAATTTGGTTTATTTGTTTTGCGAGCGCAGCGACGGGGCGGGGCCCCATAGTTGGTATCAGAGAAGTATCATAAGGTGTCAGATAAGGAGTTTGTTTCTATCTACTTTATGATCTATTATCTGTATTATATTCACAAGTTACTAAGTGTAGGAAAAGCAACATCCAAAAGTTCATCAAGCTATCTCAAAAATGAAAATTGATTATGTCTAGAATGAGGACATCCTAGGGATTAAGCGAACATAATAACATTGTTAAAGCAATGAATTGTTAAATATAAATTGGACATCATAGAATTTGAACAAACTTCAAAGAAAGTAATAAGATATGAATAAAGTACTTATAAGTTTGAGTTACTTTTAGGGATGGAATACACATAGTCATCATTCTGGTTCTACCTTAGGAGGTTTAAAGACTACTAGTTGAATGATCTTTGAGATGGTCTGTAATACCAAGGTTGTTACCCAGCTTAAGTTTAGCCTAATCGTATCGTAATTATCATTCCATTAAATTCATTTAATTATTAGAACTAAATCCTGAAGGTTTGGAGCAATTCGGAGCTCAATCGATTATTTTGAAATATTTTAATATTTAATTAATCAGAAAATTGAGGTATTTATTTTGACCTCAAAATTGAAATCTGACTTCGTGGTTGCGATCATCACCCCCAAATTAGCTAGGGGTGATGTTTTGGACGCGTTTGAAAGTTCTTAAATTTTCGCGAATATTTTAATATAATTAAATACCCCTAAACTTAGCATAATTAAATAGTCGTCGGAATCGAATTCCGACTTTGTCGTTGAACTCCTCACCACTGAATTAGCTAGGGGTGAATTTTTTGGATTTTTCGGAACTCGTGTATTTAATATGAATATTTTTTTTATAAATTAAAAATTAGGAATAATATTTAACTATTCCTAAATTTGCAATTATTTGCTCTTTCCTTCTTTGCATTTTTCGGCTGGCCATTCTTGCAAATTCGGCTGCCATCCCTTCCATTTCCTTCCTCCCATGCCTCTCCCCTCACCTAGTCTCTCTAGCCATGATGGAGCCTCCCTTCCTCTTCTCCTTTAAAAAGAGACACAGCCCCCTCCTCCTTCTTTTTGCTGCAAGAGCTAAAGCTCTCCTCCCTCCTTCCCTCCTCCTCCCTTGTGTTGAAAGAAGAAGCTCCTCTCCAAGGTCTTGAAGAAGATAGAGTTTTCTTCCTCCTCCTCTTACAAGGTCTAAGGTACCCATTTGCTTACTCTCTTTGTACCCATTTGCCTTCTTCATGTTGTTATTATGCTTGAATGTATCTTTAAAAATCCATAAGCATGTATGGAAGCCATTAAAGCTCTTAAAAGCTTCACAGAAAACTGCTCTATTTTTATCTATTATGTACACCCCAGCATTTATCATTATTTTTTGTATAGTTAAAATACTCTGTTTGTGTTGATTTTAGTATCAATGGAAAGGTATCGGAAAGACCTTTCCATTGATATATAGCACCGCTCATCAAATGCTTTGGATTGGGAGTATTTGAGCTTGAGAGTAGGCCTTAAGAGTTTCATCCAGGCGAAAAATATCGTTTGGCGCTGCAGTGCCCAAAGTTGCAAAGTTGGACCGCTGCAGCGCGCCATTTCCAAAAAATTTTATAAAATCCATTAATTACTTAATTAAACAGTAAATCACAAATTTGACTGTTGTAGCGGGCTGTAGCTGCATTTTAAGAAAATTATATAAAATGTGAAAAATAAATTAATATGAACAGTATTTTAGCAAGTTGGACTGCTGCAGCGCATCGCAGCGCAAACAACGCCACTGCGTGCTATAGCGCCAGAGGCGCCACAGCGCACTTTGGCGCCCAAAATTTTGAAAATGCTCAGAAATATTTGAAAACTGCCCATAATTGGTTGAAATTGCCAGAACTTCACTATTTTTGCATTTTAAGGTCCCTATGACCCTAGTAGGACTGAATTATATCAAATTTGAACCTATTTTAGCTAAAATTGAGCATTGCATAAAATTCTATGTTAAAACTAAGTTTGAAACTTTGTCATCTTTGTCAAGTGCTCAAAACATATTAGGTATCTTTAATGTATGGTGCCAATTACTAGATAATAAAACCTTTGAATGCTTGCATTGAATAAGTATATCTTAAAAACCAAATGGCATGAAACCTAAGCCCTTTTAGATTTGTGATTAAGTGCTAATCCCTTTGGGTTAATTTGAAATTTGATTAGCATTAATTACCTTTTTCTATATCATCTTTACATTTATATACTTTCATGATATTATGATGAATGTTATAAAACTCTAAACACTTATTTGGACACCTAATTATGTGTATTTACATTAAACTACAATTGAACATAAGAATCTTGATAACTTGATTAAGTAAATGATACTTAATCTAAATCTAAAATTTGACATCAATACAATTATTTATCGTTGACCTTTAAATTAACCTTTGGTCTTAATGGTAGAAAGGTTAGGGGTTAAACCCTAATCTATTTGATTAAGATCTAAACCTTAATTACTTAATCAATTAACTTGATTGTAAGATAATTCAATTGACATTATTCTAATAGTGCATATGATTTGATATTGATCTTAAATCATTGAATTAGAAGTGCTAAGGTTAATATTGAATATGTGTGATTGAATCATTTGAATCTAAACTTTAGATCTTTGATTTTCTCTTATATGAGACTATTAGCATAAGATGGACAACAAAATTTTAATGATTTATGAAATGATCTAACTCTATTAAGATCTTTGATTTCATCTCATGATTGTAGAATAGGAAAGGATTAGATGGATTTTAATCATCTGATATGATCACTTGAATGTTAACTTAAGAAATAGAAAAGTGAGATCTTAAAGGTCTTACTTTAGGATCATTCTTGAAATATTTAAAGACCTTAATTATTGATACATTGGGGTAGGAATCTTAGATGATCCTTTATCATCTTAGAGGTTGATCTTGACACCTTATGGTAGGAATCACCTAAAGTAGTTAAAATGGGACTTATTCCTTATGGTAGCAACCTATATTGAGTGATCTTTTGATCATACCCTTAGAGCCTTGTGTAGGACTCACCCATTTAGAGTAATGATTAATAGCTTTAATAAATCCTTATTGATTAAATAGAGTTGTCTGAATCTAGATTATTGGTTGGTGTAGTATAGTATACCCATAGGACTGGATTACTCAATAGTATTCAGGATTAGTTGATTCACTCTAATGTGGACTTATGACCAGGTGATATCCTGATTGATTAGATGAATATAGTCTTGTTAGAGTAAATTTTCTAAGACTAAGAGTGTTATAAATAGGGACTCATTCCTTAGTTTGATTAATATACAAATCGCCATCGGGTGATGCCTCCTATCGAAGATTGCTTCGTTAGGGTGGTTTAATCAAACTAAGTGTTAAGAACTACTTTTCTTATAAATGTGCTAAATATGTGTGGGCCCCCGTACTAACACTAGGGAGTACGGTGCTCAAACTGTGGCAAATCCCCAACTTAAGTAAAGCCAGGTGAAACCCAACCTGCCTTAAGCCAAGGACTTGTCACCTGAATACTATAAACATTCATCAATATATATTTATAGGTATATCAAAGTGGCAGAATCATAAAAAGATAACGTAGCATCCACAAGCACAATATAGTAGGAAGAAGAGAACAAAATAGTAACTCAGCTCAAGTACAGAAAGTAAAGGACATCCAGAATTTAATTATTACAATTTGTATTAAATGAAAAATATAAAAGTCTCTCCATCTCACTTAAAAAAAAAGTAAAGTCTATCTAAGCTATAGTAGAATGATTCTCCTCTTGCACTGGCTCCTCTCCTATAGCACTTCCTATGAACAAGCCTGAATCTAACATTTATCAGTATCACAAATGTCATGGCCCCAGCCAACAAAATAAAAAGGTTACAGTTAGACAATTGTCTAAGTACATTTTAGGCTATTTTAAATGAACTAATTAATTAATGATATCACATTTGATTAATCTAACATGCAAGCAATTATGGGGTGCAACAAGCTATACAAGAAATGGGTAACTATAAACTATCCATTTATAGCAATCAATAAGTATGTGAAATAACATAAAAAAAATATGACAGTAAGCAAGGTGAAGCTAAAAGCAAAAGTAACTGTAATTATTATAATAAATCTGATCCTAACATGATTATGATCACATTAAAATATGCTAATTATAAAAGAACACAAGTACTGAATATAACAAGAAATTCTAACATTCTAAATATGCCAATATATATAGTTACTCCATAAGTATATACATACAATATGCAGATTATTATGAAAAGGAAAGACCACTGAGATATGTGGCAAAGACAAAACAATCAGACATAACATAAAGCCACTGATACATGTGGCAAAGCAAGCCAGTACTGTAAGTAAGGCCACTGAAGCATGTGGCAAAGCAAAAACAAGATTGAAAACTAAGCTAGAGTAGCAGTAAGCCTAATATATAGTACTGTCATACTAGACAATAGGCCATACAGGGCCTCTGATATGAGAGCTCAACTATAACCATCCTAGACATCCAATACGCTAGGCCTGAGTTTAACTCAAAGCATAAGTCTATAACTATCCTAGACATCCAATACGCTAGGTCTGAGACTATTCTATAATAATACAAGAACTGAAGAGGCAGACTAAGCTAGGACATACTCTACTAACCAAAAGCACTATAATAACTAGATGAATGATATGTTTTACAAATACTAACTTAGGATGTATCCTCCATATCCCAAGTTCTTCTATTATGCTCAAGAACAAGGCCTAATAATCAAGGTATGCAAGGCAAATCTAGTCAAAGTAAGCAAGTGACTCAATCTAGACTTATGTGATATATGTTGTTGTCTAATTTATTCAACTAACTATTCTGAGAAGATACAAGTTTAGGATCTCCAATATCCAGCTATCGAGTAAAATCTCAGATTTACGATCTTAAAGTTAATATTAGAACTTAGCAAGTTCTAATTCAAAATCCTATGACAACTATAAGGTTTAAATAAATGAATTACGACCTAATTATTAATATCTTTCTCTCTTACCCAAATCTTGATTAAGTAAATCAAGATTTAATGATTTTGGACTTAAACTCCACCTTGGTGTTCAAATCCTAAATCCAAGATGATGTCCTAATAAGGATCTAGAGTTCATACTTAATACCCAAGTTACAGATAAAGAATCCTATAAGCTAAAACATCCAAGAGCTAAGAACTTAGTGAATGGCTAGTCTACTATTTATAAGATAAAATAATCAATAAAGAACTTAAGAATCTAAGATCTAAATCCAATCTTTTAGGATAATTTCATTATCATATAGATTGAATCAATCCTATACCCACATGGAAGGCTTCAAAAGATTCAGACAATAATTCTTTAAAGGAATTTCAATTAGAGATAGTTTAATTTAAGTAGAATATCTAAAGTCTAAGATCTAAGGTTCGATCACTTTAGACTTAAATTAGGTTTTCAACTTAGACTTTTTAAATGTGTTTCTTTTAGAATTTAAGCTCATGAACTAACTTAATTACACTTATTAAATTGAGATTTAGTATCTAAAATTATTAGATTCAATTATTAAGGCAAAGTGACCCTTTTATGATCACTTAGGATCTAAGTATTTTAATTAAGGCTAAATGAAGATTTCTTAACTTAATATGAATATTTTTAACTTCAGAATTCAGAGAGATGCTAATAATCTAACTAAGGATAATCTATTGAATTTTCCAAGGTTTAAGGGGCACTTAAACACATTTTGGTCAAAATGACCAAAATACCCCTCTTAAGGCTAAATATGGGATTTTATGATTTAATTATCCAAATTACTTCTAATCTATTTTAATGTTTTTCATATTGGTTAATGAAGTGGGAAACACACTTATCTTAGGTTTTGGCAACCTAATTATTCTAATTAGCACTAATCACCTTTTTAGGCCAATTAAAGTGATTAAGAAAATTAGGGCATTCTAAAGCAATCCAATCTTATCCATAGGTCCTACTACACTTAAGGTAGCATTAGGAACTACACTTATCAAAATCAGAGGCATAATTATACATTCACTAATCCCTAATTAGGGTAATTAAGGAGTGATTAAGAAAATTAAATATCCCAAATTAGTTTTAAGGGCCTACAATTGTTCCTTAAGGTCATATGAGTAATCAGAGTCCTTATTTTCCATAATGGGTATTTATTTAATTTAATATAATTTAATTAAGAACAAAAAAAGAATTGGGCAATTATTTTAAATCCAACCATTGGATCTATATTTTATTTTATATTTAGATTCCTTGTACTTTTTTGATTCAACTGGTATATTGGATCATACCATTTGGATCAGTATAACTAAAGTTAATCAAATAATTTATTCTGTATTTTTATTTAAATAAAAACCTTAGGATTTAATGAATGAATTAATTTCCTTAAGGAATTTAATTCTGAAACTGTTTTTATTAATCTGTCAGCCCGAACTCAAAAGGCGTGGGTCGAGGTCGGCCCGACCTGAAATCCGTCTTCTTCCTCGCGGAGGGGCGCTCGAAGCCCAAACCCTAGGGTTCGCTTCCAGCACCAAATTCTCCGCGCTCTGGCCATGCCGCACCATGATCTTGATGGCAACATAATGGACCATGAAGCCCCAACTGGGAAGCGCCGGATCGCTGGGGGACTACTCGGCCAAGGCGTCTCCTAAGGCGCACCTGTAAAGAGTGAATTCTCCTCACCGAGGCCATGACATGAGCCCGTGTCTATCCCTACACATTCAGGGGCCTAAGGAAAAGCGATAGGGTGAGTTGAGAGGTTTTGGGATGGTCTGAATCGCCATAGTGCTACTTGAGCAATTTCACAGGCTCGGGCTCACTCTGAATCGATCGATACCCGTAGAATCGATCAATCAAACTGAGCCTAATGATTGCAATTTGTCTTAGGTCACTCAAGGGAGAGTCTAGGACTCGAATGAAGCTCAATTGTATAGTAGGGATGCTAGTGTCTAAGGCCTCGGGGATCGGCTGCTAATGCACACTCAGACGGTCTGCTGCCGTCTGGTCCACTGGTAGCTCCCCAACTAGAAGCCTTAGGTATTTATTAGGAAGCCAAGGGAAGAACCTAACACACCATCTAGGGTTAGATAGGTAGCGAGCTGAGCTGAAACCAGCTCGATAGAGGAGATAGGACAAAGGCTGCACCTAAGGATGGATGAGGGGACGGAGGCAATGCAGGTGGCTCGGGTTCCTTCAATTGATCGTAGCAGAAGCTCTAGCAAGGGGGTCTGAATGCCAGACCTCACCCTCTATCAGTGGAAGCAGCAGGTCCAGTCATCGGGTCGCCGAAAGCTCTGAGGCACGCACCAGGAAATCAGGGGGAATTACAGTGAGCAAAGGAGCTCACTGAGAGATCGATGGGTGGTTGCCGAGGTCGGGAGCCAGGGTCTAGGCTCAGCCCAAAGGGATCAATCGCCATTTCCCATTTGGGACTTGGCTCAGTCATCCCGACCCGACCTAAGGTTCGGCCACTAAGGGGAGGTCTCTAACGGCCAAAGGAGGGAGTGACCGACAAAGCTACGTGGCATAAATGGGTGAAATCTCCTCTATCGGGTCGGGATCTCTCAGGGACGAAGGTCTACAGCGGCTGGGGCTATCCTCACCATCTAATCTGCGAAGCCGTTGAGGATCGACGGTTTGATGCGACTCCCAATTACTAGAACCGCGAGGAAGATCTTGGACGTCCAATGTTAGATGACATTCGGGCGGATAGGATTTGATCCTGGCACACGTTATGAAAGACGTTGGATCCCGAGCGTTAAGATGCGTGCTATCGCATCGAGTGGCTCCACTCGGTCCCCCGCCCTCGGGTCCCCGTAGCGAATCTGCCACGGTCCAGACAGCAAATCCCGTCATTTTATTTTTAATTAATAATTTAATTTAAATAATATAAAATCAATTAATTAATAATCAATTAATCCTAAAAAAATTTAAATTCAATTTAGACTTAAAGGAACTCCAAAAATTCCCAAAAATTCACCCTTAGCTAATTAGGGTATGAGGAATTCAAAATTGAAGTCAGATTTTAATTAATGTAATTTAGGTATTTTCTAGGGCTTAAAAATAGCCGAGAATATCAAAATTTCCAATTTAGCTCCGATTGATTCCAAACTTCTAGGGTTAGGTTTAAATGACCCACTGTGTCTAATGGAGCTAAAATCAAAGCTTAGTTTGGGCTTAATTAATCCAGATTTAGCTAAGATAATAACTAGGATTGTTATAATATGTGTATACAATCATCCCATCTAATGATTTTTAAGTAAACTCTTAACTTTAACCAATTATCAAATTAGAATTTAGGAGTCAGAATCTTTTTAACAGGATTCTGCATAATGGAGACCTTGAATTCATCATCAAATTTTTAAGCATTTTTATGGATTTATCTCTTGTAGATTACAAGCATGAGCATGAGCATAAGTATGATGTTGAGTATCGGTGATGACATATGAGTATCAGTGATGATTTATAGGTTATAGAATGTTACATATATTGACTGGGGAATTTCAGGATGCATCGGTATCACAGTTCCCGATTGGATGTATGATACATTGGACCGTATGACTCATAACATCTCAATGATATTTTGGTTGTACATTAGTGCATACAGTGTTGTGGCATATTCAGATGCATAGTTTCAGTGACATACATCATAAATTTTAAAGATCATTACTCAATTTCATATCTATTACTATTTTTGGTTTACTTTCAGTTATCAGTTTACAATTTAGTTTTACTTTAGTTTACTTTAGTTTCGTACAGTTTTATACTTTCAGTTACTTTTACAGTTTTTCTGCAAATTTAATTTCATTATGTAAATGTTAAATGAATAACTAGAATTATTTAGATTAGTTTCGATGTGTTAGACTTATTATCTAACACAGGGTACTTTTGAAATCCAGCAATTTGCTAGATCTTGAGCAGTATATTAAGCTAGGTCAGAAGGACACCCAGGAGATTCAGGAGGAACCCGTGGAGTATTAGTAGACTCTCCTCCAGTTGCTTAGTTATTTTAGTTTAGTGCTTAGTTCTTACATCTGTATTTCAGTAAACTGTTTGTAATAATTCTAGATGTATTTTCCTTCTTTTTCTGAGATGAATATTTTCATACAGCTTCTGTGATGAATGTTTCTGGATATTTTCTCTTAGCTTCCACACTCTGTTTATATACTACTTATACTTAGTATTGTGAAATGATCAGTATACTGGAAATACTGATATCTTATACATATAATGGATTCCTCATGTGTTTTACATCCAATATATATATATATTGGTCTAATACTTAAGATAAGGATACTAATCTTATCTTAAGTATTAGCTCTCAACCCTCCTTGAGGTTGAGTCAGCAGCCCTTCAAATAGGTTTGGTGTTTTCAGCTATTCAGAGAGACGGGTTCTTCCTCCTCGAGTGGCGCACCGTTTTGTCGCCGAACCAAAATTATGATTTGTGCATGGCAACGGGGCAGGGAGCTACATGGTCAGATCGATGGTAGGATCATCGATGGGGTATCATCTCGCGGAGTAGAAGTGTTGGACAAGATCCTTGTCTATTCATCCTTTGGAGGTACCAGTATTTCAGCAGTTGGATCGTGCAACCACCGCACTTTGAGAGACGGCCTGTCCCGAGGAGTATCATCTTCAGATCGTGGAGATCCTACAAAGGAGATCAGTGAGTTGTTGGTGGTTTTGGTTATATAAGAGGTTAGCTCGAATAAGCCACATAGTCACATATGATGACTTTTGTGCTGCCTTTTGGGTATAATATTGTAACTAGGACCTTAGAATTCATATTATGTCATTTCTTTCATATCAGTTTATATATTTTGTGGATCCAGGTATCTTCAATTTTGAGAAAGAAATGAATGAAATGATAATGAAGTTTTATTCTATTCATTGAATTCATTCTTGCACTTACAGTCATGAACCCCGGATCCCCTTTTGCTCTTACCCCAATCAAGAATATGGTTTCGTCATCTAGCAGACCCAAAGAATCAAACCTAATGACAAGCCTGATGAGAGTCTTAATAGAGAGCAATGTGCAACATGTGCAAAAAACACGTGCCCTGATTATATATGTTCATCAACAATCTGTACCACCCTCAGGATTTTTATCATCCTCACATTACACTGGAGATGGGATTCTGCACAGTTTCCTTCGCCTCAAAATGCCCATGTTCAATAGAGTGCTAAATCCAATGAACATTGTAAACTAGCTCAAGATATCTGAAAAGAACCTAGCTAGTATAAAGTGCCCTAACTCAAAAGCCATTCACTTAGTTACTCACTTATTCCAAGAATAAGCTGAATATTGGTGGGAGAATGAGTGGAATAATAAATTCACCTATTATGAAATAGAGGATATCTCGTGGAATATATTTTTGGAAGCATTATGCGTAGCATTCATTCCAACATCATCTCAAGCAATTCTGGAGGATCAGTGTAACAACCCAAGTTGTTATCTAGATCAATTAAGACTAATCTAACTCTTAATTGAGGTTCTAATACACTAATTAAATCATTTAGAACTCATCTCTAAAATTTAGGTCAAACCTGAAGTCAACTAAATAAAATCTTGATTTCTGGAAAATCCAAAAATTCTAGAATTTGACTTTTTATTTTGACCTCAGATTGAAAATCTGACTTCGCCATTGCGTTCACCACCCCAAAATTAGCTATGGGTGAAGTTTTGGAGGCATTTGGAAGTCGTTGGATTTTCGTCAAATATTTTAATATTATTTAAATACCCTGAAAATTCAAGTAATTAAATACACGTCAAATCAAAAATCCGAGTGCGCCATTGCGTCCAACATCTCTCAAATAGCTAAGGGTAATTTATTTGATTTTTTTCAAAGTGCAGTTAATAATTTAAATTGCATTAATGAAATAAAAATAATTTAATAAAACAAATATATTATTTAATCAAGTTAACGGCGCCGTCATACTTAAATAAACGCCATCAGCATTATTTTAATCCTACCGTTTACTCTAACGGACCATTCTGAACCATCCGATCAAAAGATCGGACTACAATAAGGTCATCATTTCGCCGCTCGCGTATTAGGGTTCCGCGTGTCGCAGCGAGCTCACACGCGGCAAGCTCCAGGCTATGCAGAGGATTCTCCACTGCTCTTCGACCACTAAATGCCTCTATTAAAGCATTTCGAGGGTTTTGAACCTCGGTTCCGCCAAGAGGAGCTCGAATCGAGGAAAAGCCAAGTGCTTGGATCATCCTCCTAATTGAGTCGTGTAGTTCAGGTACCTCTTCCTCTTCTCCTTATTTCCTCTAAGTTTCTCTATTAGAATTTTTACATGCGATCAATCGAACCCTTGATCGATCGCACCGGTGAAACCCTAACTTTTCGCGAACGAGAAGCGATGGGGAAGCGAAACGTGTCGGATGATTCACCGTTGGATTCAGATCAAAATCCAACCGGTGGATCTAGTCCTGATACTATCTGAACCGTCAAATTTTAATCAAAGCATATGGACCGTTGATTTCGGCTGATGACATCAAATCCACGGCAGCAGGACATCCACGTGGAGATCCTAGGCATGCTTATGTGTCGAATTTGTGGTCGTCCACGTGGCCCCACGCTGCTGTCTCAGCGTGTGGGGCCCTCTTGTCCGATCAAACTAACGGGGGCAGTACCGTGTCCTGGTGCTGGGGCCCACCAACGTTCCCTCGGCTAATCACGGGCTGCCGCATGGATTTTTGGTGGGGCCGCCGTCGTGACCGATGGATGGCGCGGGTCCAACCTGTAAAATAAAAATTAATAATAAATAAAATATATATAATATATATATATATATATAATCTAACAGAAAAGAATATTTAAATATTTATAATAACATAAATGTTAAAATAATTAAACTGAAGGTTAGTTAAATAGAAATATGAAATGCATGTAAAGATGGATCTAATTAATTCCATTAAATCTTAAACTTTAGGAAACCATATCTTAATAAATATAAGTCCAAATATAACAAATGAAGATACCATTGGATTCAAAAAATCATAAGGAATATTATGAAACTATCAAATTTCATTTTGGATAAATATTTAACATAGTAAAATTAAGGGATATTAAATAATTCAAATAATGTTACAAAAACTTCATTTAAATCATAACTTTTATTTCATTAATCCAAATATACCTAATATGGGTCTCAAAATACTCAGAAAACTCTAAGAAACATTTTAGTAGTATTAACTTTGTTGTTTGATTTAGAATTAGACTAATCACATTTATGACCTAACCCTAATTAGGTCAATTAACCCTAGAACTTCAATTGACCATAAGTTGGTCAATTGAGCTCCAAATTAAGTGATCCAAATATCCATTTAGATCAAAAAACCTAAATTATAATAATAGATAAAAATATTTAGGATCTAATGGTTATATTTGCTAATTAACCATAATTACCCTAAAACTTGATTAGTAAATATTAGTAAAATTAATAATCCAAATTGCACAATTTAAGTTTCAGAAAACTCCTTAAGTACATTAGAACCTAATGGTGTGGTTGGATTAGTGATTTGGTAATTAATTTCACTAATCACTCACTAATCACCCTAAACCCTAATTAGGCCATAACTTAACCAATTAAGTTCCAAATTAAAGCTACCATTAATTAATAAAATCAGTGGATCATTTTTGAATCATAGCCACTAATTTTACTCAATTTGGACATCAATTGGAGAAGTTAAAAAAAAATTGATCTTAATTAAGAACCCTTAATTATCATTTAAACTCTAGAACTTGTATTGGCTATAACTTAGCCAATACACATCAAAATTTGATAATTTTAGGTTTTATAGAAAGCTTAGGTATTAACCTTTAATAAACTGATAGAAAACTTAGATTTTATTAGGGTAAAATAACCAATTTACCTTTATAGGTCAAATTCCTTAATTTGACCTTATAAGGCTTAATACTTAACCAAAATTAATGAACTTACTTTCTAAACTCATATTAGACAGTAAGTAATCACTCCACTTTACTAAAATCTAGAGTTTAACACTAATTCATAAAAATGAAATTTCAAATCCTTAAGGGGCAAAATGGTCTTTTTGCCTAAAATTAGGGTTTAATGAATTTAAGACCTGATTTCATCTCTAAATCATAATATATAGTAATTAAAATGATTTAGGCCTTGATTTAGATAATTCTAAATCTCCAATTAGAAATTTGATGAAAAGCCTAAGTTGAGTCTTAAGTAAAACCTAAGTGAAATATGAAAGATCTTTCCTTTCCTTTGAACTCTTAGCTCATCCATAGGTCTTATAACTTTAGTTAGGATGTGTGTTTGAGTGATACTCTTAGCATTTAAGAGTTTTAATTCCTAAGATTAGGAATATATCTTAGGTTAGAATTCATCTAATAAGTAAAGTGGGTTACTCGTTAAGGTGAAACCTTGAGTTTACTAGTTTATTAGATTTTCATTATTTATTAATTGATTATTTGATCTCTTAACATTATAATTAAGATTAGAAATCTATCCTATTGAGTTCGACTTAATTCAATAGTATTTGCCTTAACATTTAATCAGTGAGATGGGATTAAACCTTAGTCCTTAAGATGACCCTGTAATTAAGTAATTGAACCTCATTCTTTGGTGTTTGATTCTTAATCCTTTAAATCTTGATTTGGCTAATCAAAGTTTAGTTAGGATTTATAAAATAACAAATTAGGATGATTAATTACTTATTTAACTTTATAGGCAATATTGATTCAATTATAATTAGGAAGTAGCTAATCCTAATTATGTTCAACTTATAGGTTCGTGATTCTAAGTTACGGACAGTTAAAATGATTAAATTAGAAAATAAGTGATATCACAAAGTTTGTGTAGTGCTATTTATTCCTTGAAATTGAATTGCCATGCTTTCCTTATTGTTTGAGCCTTGTATACTTTTGGACATGCTTAACATAAATACTTGATACATACTTTATAATATACTTTGAATTACATTCATATAACATTTGCATATAAATAAAACAAACAACATTATTCTTGTGGTTTATATTTTACTTAGCTTGTCATTTAGTATAACCTTACTTTAGGATAACTTTTGCCTATGACACTTTCCTAGTGCTTGATACTTTTGCCTGGGACACTTTCCTTAAAAATCTAGCATCATTATCTGTATAGTGTCCAATGTTCCATATTTATTGATTATCAGAGTTTAAAGTACATCTTCACCCAGTGTGTGCATAATTGCCGGCAGCAAATATGGCTCGAATTAATAAGCGATTATGATTTGAGTATCCAATGTCATCTCGAAAAAGCAAATATTGTGGCTGATGTACTCAGTCGTCATGCTACACTTTCTTCCATGATAGCATCAAGTTCGTTAGAAGAAGAGTTCATAAAGCTTGATATCTTGTCGGTGTGTGGTGCCATGTTAAGCAAACTAATATCTGAGTATCGTTGAACCAACATTTTACCGTGATGTCTCCATCTCCTAAAAAAAGGATGAAGACTATCTGAAATTTAAAGTGAAAATTGAAAGTGGTTGTGGATTCAACCTGTGGTTGCAATGAAATGTAGTTTATCAAGAAGAGCTCATATGGATTCCCAAATCCATGTAGCAAGAGATTTTAGTAGAAAGCCATACCTCTGGTTATCAAGTGCATCCTAGTAGCACTAAGATGTATCAAGATCTGAAGAAATCATTCTGGTGGCCTGGAATGAAGAAAAGTGTGGCCAATTTTTGGCAAAGTTTCATGCATGCAACTAAGTCAAAGCAGAACATCATAAGCCTGGAGGACTTTTCCATCCTCTGGCAATTCTCGAATGGAAATGGTTTGATATTTCTATAGATTTCATTATGGGTTTGCCAAAATATAGATCTAGTGTCGATTCAATCTAGGTCATTGTCGATCGACTGACCAAATTAGTATATTTTATCCCTATGCATCAAACTAATTCTGTAGAGAAATTAGCAAAGCTATATATCAAGGAAATCATCAGACTCCATAAAATCCCAAGGTCTATCGTATCTGATCGAGATAGATATTTCACTTCCAAATTATGGCAAGCAGTGCATCAAGATTTGGGAACTACCCTAGCCATGAGCATCGCTTTTCACCCTCAGACAGATGGTCAAATGGAAAGAGTCAACCAAGTTCTGGAGGACCTTCTTTGTCTCTGTATTCTATATTTTAGAGGCTTCTGGGAAGATCATATTCCATTAGTAGAGTTTGCGTATAATAATAATTTTTAGGAGAGTATTGGCATGGCTCCATATAAAGCCTTGTATGGCAGAAAGTACAGCACTCCATTAGCATGGTCTAAAACTGGCAGCATTTAATTATATGGCTCAGAATTAATTCAAGAAACTAATTGTAAGGTGCAGTTGATCCAGCAGATAATCAAAGTAGCTCAAAATCATCATAGTAAATATCATGATGCCCATCATCATTCTCTGGAGTTCAATGTTGGAACCTTTGTGTATCTTAAGGTAAGCTTGATGAAATACGTCTATCATTATGGTGTAGATGGGAAGCTAAGTCCCCGCTACGTCGGGCCTTTTGAAATCTTAGAGAAGGTTGGTTCTGCAGCTTACAGATTGAAACTTCTAGAAGATTTCTCTGCAGTTCATAATATGTTCCACGTATCTTTTCTGTGGAGATGTCTTCGTAATCCCTCTCATCTAATTTAACTTTCGGCGGTATCTCTCCAACCGGATCTTTCTTATGTGAAGGAGCCGATTAAGATCTTAGCTCATGATCAAAAGCAACTGAGGAATCACTCTATGCCCATGATGAAGGTTCAGTGGTGGAATCGCTCTTTAAAATAATCTATTAGGAAGAAAGAGGCTGATATGTGAAGAAGGTATCCCAGTCTCTTTGAAAATCTAGGTATCCGTTAAATTTTGAATTTTTTTGTTTTGTTCTTAGATTAATAGGTTCTGATTTTTTTTTTCTCTTAAGAATGATGTCGAGGATGACATCATTTTTGAGTGGGGGAGCCTAGGTTGTTACCCTATTAATTATCAGCTTAATCAAGCACTAGTTTTAATCCTATTGCATTTAAAATATCAAGTTAAGCAAATCCTAAAAATTTGAAGTCAAATGAACTTCTCTAAGTCAAGTTAGCATTTTGATCAGTCTAGATGCTCTAAATTAGACCTAAAATATTTTGATCTCAAAATTAAAATATGATTGCATTTTTGAGTTCCTCACCCTCATTAGCTAGGGGTGAAAGTTTGGTAATTTTTGGATATCATTTAGACCATAATTCAATTTAAATTAAAATGGTATAATTGCTATCTAGGGTTGACAGACTTAGAATACGTCTGCGCTTTCACGCAAGTGTACGTGGTCTGAAATAATAAGTGGAAAGTTTGAGTTTCTGGGATTTATCGAACCACAGAGAATTGGATATTTTGTTATTAAGGTGTATCTATTATCACTAATGTTTAAGCTATGGGTGTTTTGTTTAAGTTGGTTCCAGAATAAGCATGACAATCACTTAGTAGAAAATAAGTCAAATAAAAGGAAGAGGAGAGTAGGGTTTCTCCCACATGACATGATAGATACTTATATATGATGATTCCTCAAGCGGTTATCCTTCATTTTTTTTTATCTTTATCAAGTGCACATTGTCTTTCTTTGAGTTTTATCTCGATGAATTACAAATTCAAATCTTGTGCACGAAATGAACACACAGTCGGTTATATTTCAGCACAAAGATCCTTATAAGATTTTAGGTTTGTAGATTTTACCTCATTTCTTGATCATGGAGATGAGGATTGTTAATTTTTAAGATATTATAAGCATTGATTCCACTTAGAGCATCACGCGCATCACACATAATTGAGATGAGGGATTAATTTCATTGGGCTCAATGACTATGTCACCTCATTCATGAGTACACAACTATTCCATTCCCTCCCTAATTTATGTTGAGCAATGGAGCTCATCTTAGCATCACATGCATCAACTATTTAGTTGAGCTTAGATTAAGGTGCACTAAGCTCAAGAACTTTCTCACATAGTTCTAAGCTCTCATGCACTCATAAATCTAGCATCAAACCAAGGTGAGCTATGGAGTATAAGACAACTTGGTTCTTGAGTTAAGAAGTCTTTTTCCTTTGGTCCACATTCAAGTCCACAATAGTCTTATACATTTCTTTAGCAAGTCATTAAGTTCACAATTTTTATTAATACTTGAGGAAAACTTCATATATTTTATAGTAAATATCAAAACATGTGGGATTGCTCCAACCTTCCCCAAGGGAGGCTTAGCTCTCCATTACAAAAGAGATAAAAAAGAACACATGCATGGATAAAGACCCTTTCATGATCAACTAAGAATAAAAATCACAAAATAAGAGTTTAGAAAATACTATGAATGTTCCTTGGGAAGTTCTCCGGACTCTTCTTCTCCTTGTTTGAAGTGCCTCCCTTAGGTCCCTAGTGCTGCCTTTCTCCTCCTTCTCCTTAGCAAGTTGAGCTCCTCCACCCTTGGGGAGTTATTCTTCTCTTCTATGCAGCCCCTCTCTTACTTAGGTTGAAGTGAGCTAAGTTGGGAACCCTCCTCTAGTCATGAGGGGTGGTATTTATAGATGAGAGGCTACTTCTTCTTCATCCCATTTCAAAATTTGCTTTTGCCATTGAAAATTCTGGAGTAATGATGGAAAATTCCAATTTATGGATGAGGTGACCAAGAGTTTCCATTTTTTTATCTTTCTCATCACATTAAAGAGACTATTTTCCATTTAAAAATAAAGCTGCAGTAGGAGGAATGATGGTTGGAGACAAGAGGCTGGTTGGGTGTCTTGTCCCTGCCACATTTAATGCTTCTGCCATACAAAAAAATGGTGGGCCGTTGTAGTGCGCTGCAGCGCGCTATCGTAGATGATTTTGCAAAAAGGCCCCCTACGGCGTGCTGGGGCGATCAGGTTTGATAAGTGAAGGGTCTCTACAGTGTGCTATAGCACGTTGTAGCTTGCGGTCGCGCTAGCAGTTTTTTAAATTTGCCCATTGCAGTGCGCTGTGGCGCCCGCGTTTGCAAACTGTCCCACTGCAGCGTGTGATCACGCCCGTATTTCGCAAAGTGTCCCGCTGCAGCGCGTGATCGCGCCCGCATTTTGCAAAGTGCGCAGCTGCAGCGCGCTGTGGCGCCCGATTTCGCAAAATAACTTGCTGCAGCGCACTGCGCGGCAGAGGTTTTCCTTTATAAAATTTGGAAATATGTCCAAAATGCTCGGAATTCGTTGGATAGGTATTTTTCCTGAAAAGATATACAAAATTAGATTAAGTAGCAGTTTTATTATGAGAAATGATTGAAATTTTTCTTTATTTGAGATATAATTTATGGATTCATCAAGGGTTTCCAACCATTCGAATTTGCATTTATATCCTTTAAATCGATTAAATGGCCGAGATCCACCGTGTGGACCGCGGGCGATCCGCTGGGGAGCCTGGGTCGTGCACAGCAGTGCTCTCATTGTACCTACCATTCATACTATTACTCTGACGGCTAGGATTTAGATCGATAGAGCTGCGGATCTGTCGTTAGATGCATCCCGTGGATCCTATGGTGCGAATTGAATAGGATCTGACTGTTATGATCTGGAGGATCAGGAATGTAGCACAGTTTTGATCGATCAATCAGACAGCCCACAGTTCTCTCGCATAGTAGATCTACGTCTTCGCTTCTCCCATGCTTGACAGAAGGAATCCAGAGAATTCCAGACAGCCAGGCCTGTCCCCTACTACCCGCTCCATGTCAGCATGCCGTTGGGGATCTTCCCTCAATGGCATATCAGTCCTTTATGGCCTGGTGGCCCGGTTAGCTCTCATTTGGAAATTGGGGCCCGGATTGGGCCTGAGCTCTCAGGCCACCCTCTGCCCAAGCCAGCCTCTCTAGAAGCTTCCTTATTTCTTTTTAAGGCTATAAATAGCCTCAGCATTCCTCCATAGGATCCTTTGATATCAATTAAATCTCTCCCTCTCGAACCACCATTGTTGTGCTGCTCAAGCTCCCTTAGGTGGTCCAAGCTTGTGAACTGCTGATAGAGGTGTCTCTTGGTATGGTGCCCCAATCCTTAAGTCCATAATCATTAGACTAAGGAGTGGAGTGTCACTCTGGCAATCCCTCACTTATCATTGGATTAGGTAAGATCCACAATTCACTGCTAAGGGAAGGATGTGCACAGAATAAATAAGAGAATCAGTCACTAAATCTATGTATACATACAAAGTGCGAAAGCAATAAGAAGTGAAGATTACATCCATTCACCATACATCAGACATGAAACAAAATAAAATAGCTCATGAAATAATAATGTGCAAAAAGTAAACACAGTCACGAGTACCTGTATTATTACAATATTTTAATTAAATTTTAGAAAATGAAATAAAAATACCCTCATTCTCACAATGAATATAAAATCAACTATATATCCTCTGATTCGAGCTGCTATGCCTCCTCTATGTAAGGCTCCTCCTCAAGCGCTGGTTCCCCAAACTGCTCAATATCTGATATTGTCAGTTTCATAATATCAGGGCCCCAGCCAACAAATAAAAATCTTGTTAGAAAAAATGTCTAAGTATATTTTAGGCAAATAATTTATTAAATATTTATTAATATCACCATTTTACTCTACACAAAATAAAATATCTATCTAGCATGAGAGCAAGTAAGCATACAAGGGAATGAGGATAAGTTATAAATATAATTTTTAAAATTAAGCAAGAATTATGGCAAAAGCACACCTCAAGTAATCTAAACAAGATAGGGCATTCATATGTAATACAGCAAGTAAAAGTACCAAAAGAAAGGTCTAAACCTAAACATGTTGTTGATCATATAACATATGCTAATTTAAAGCAATAATCTGAAAGTGGTACATATAGTAAGTAGTAAAGTCTAACATCCTATATATGTATCTACACAAGTAACCAGGTAAGCAAGAAAATACAGCTAACTGAAATAACATGCATCAATATCATATTAATCAATAAGCTAAATCAAAAAAGAGCGTATAAGTGACATATCAAAAAGAATCGGCCAATCCGACCCAGTAATTTCCCATACCTTTATGAGCTAGGGCAGACATAATATAACAAAATAGTACAGTATGACTGAAGAGGTAGATAATACTATGCAAATATATTTCAGTTATTTTACTTTTGTTTCTATGGACAATTTCAGAAATAGCTAAGGAGTCAAGCACATCTGCAAAACTGAATGGGTCCCAAGCTTAACATACTTTCCTCAATGAGTGATGTTAACGTGCACCATAATCCATTGGAGTAATGTGCACCATAATCCACCATAAACTGAACCTAAATACAAATGTTTTTCTAATATTCTAAATTTTCATTTTCATGCAACAATATTTTTCTTATATGACATGTTCAAGGAAAAATGAGCATAAAATTCAAGTAATACGTAGCACATCAATAAATAGTAAGCAAGGGACTCTACTAAGTATGGTGATATCATTTGTTATCTAATTTAACTATTTTAACTATTCTAAGTTACACAAATTTAGGATCTCCAATTCCTACTATTGAGTGTAACTTAGAAGCACGACCTTATAAGTTAAAAAGAATTATGACTGATCAGGTTCTAATTTAATTCAATCAAGTATGATTATAGGTTAAGAAACAAATATCAACATCCTAATTTGATGGATTTAGATGTTCTACCTAAGATCTGATCAAGATCTACTAAACTATAGATTATGGATTAAACACCACAAGATTGAGCTTAATTATATAATTTAAAATGATAAGACATAAGATCTAGGCTTTCAATCTAAATGTGAAATATTGATTAAGGGAAATCCTATTAAGCAAATTAACCTAATAGAATGAATCTCCTATCCT
Organism: Gastrodia elata; assembly: GCA_016760335.1. Taxonomy (NCBI): domain Eukaryota; kingdom Viridiplantae; phylum Streptophyta; class Magnoliopsida; order Asparagales; family Orchidaceae; genus Gastrodia; species Gastrodia elata. The sequence goes on from CM028670.1 coordinate 49,963,979, forward strand.
AAATCTAAGGTTAAAAGACAAAATAATCAAATTAAGTTGTAAAATCTAGAAACTAATAAAATAAAGGATTTATTCAATGAATAAAATCTAATATATGATCTAGTCCTAGTTTTAGGAATAGTCCTACTGTAAGGTGTAAGGTCCTACGAAAAGACTTAGAGAAAATCTAGGAATTTATCATTTTGACCTAACAACTTATTTGAATGCTTAGAATGATTCTATTACCGACCAAATATTAATTTTATTGACTTAGAAGATAATCTAGGATTTAAATATGCTTAACCTAAATTTTGGGCAAAATGACCATTTTACCCCTACTTAAGGGTCCGAAAAGCAATTTTTTGAATTAGGGTTTCAAAATAGAATTTCTTATTGTCAAATGATTCTTTACTATCTAACATGAATATATACAGTAAGTACACTCAATTTGGACAAAAAATAGATCTTATAGGTCCAAATAATAATTTTTGACCTTATGGGCAATCTTATAATTTATACCTAATAGAATCTAAATTTTTGTGCAGTTTACTGTTGGTTACTGTTCAAGGATTTCATAGAGTCTAATAACACTACATTCTGAGGTCAAATGGCTAAGTTATAGCTATTTCAATTTCTAAGGGCAATTCGGTAATTTTGGCAGTCAACGGGAGACAAAAACCAAACTTGTCCGTTTGAGGTCCAATTTTATCAAAATCAGATTCTATAGCTTCTTTGTAATATACTGAGTGTGTTGACGAGGAGTAAACCCAATTTGGACTTCAAATGGTCAAGTTATGACCTAACAAGGGTTATGGGTATTTTGGTCATTTCTACTTTTTTAGGTTTCAGATCTTAAATATTATTTCAATTTATTGATGATACTAAAATTCTAAGCTATACTTTGAATTTCTGAATTTATAGTTGAATTGACCAAGTTATAGTCAATTGAAGTCTAGAGTCATTTTGGTTATTTTTAGGATTGACTCTAAATGTTACTTTTCAAACTAAGCTCCAAATAGGGAAACTAATACTTCTATAATGTTAGGGCTATTATTCTGAATATTTTAAGACCCATAATGCCTATGTTTAGACGATTATGCTAAAAGTTATGATGATTTATTTATGTCCTAAATGTCACTACGTTATACATACCCCGAAACAAATTTTTGATTTACGTCATTTGGTCCTTTTTATTTTTCTGAGTAAAATGAGATCTATATTTGCTATGTTTGGATCAATATTCTTAAAGTTATGTGGCTTTTAAGTTTCTTAATTAATTGAATTAATAAATGAATAATTTCCTGTTTAAAACTAAATATTTTTTTGAATAATTTATTTACTGTTATTTAAATAAATTAATTACTAATTATTAATTATATTACTATTTTAAATAAATTAATAAATTATCTAAATATGATTATTTAATTAATCTATCAGAGTTTATTATTATATTTATTTAACTTTTACTAATTAATTTAACTGATCAATTTAGTTAACCAAACCTTATTAATCCTACTGTTAAACACTTAATTAACTAATCAAACATATATATATATATATATATATATATATATATATATCAGTTACTTTTTAATTAAGCTAAGTTAACTTAGCTGAATAAATTAATTTACTAACTAAGATAATTTAACTAAATTACATAGAATATATATCTGTTCAGTAGTTTTTAAACAAACTGACAGTAATTATATATATATATATATATATATATATATAACTGTATATGTATATATATACCATTAATTAATGTAATTAACTAAGTGTTAGCTAATTAAACAAATGGATTAACTAATTTAATAATTATTAATAATACTTAGAGTATACATAAGTGATTATATATATATATATATATATATATATATATATATATATATATATATATATATATATTCTTTTGCTGCTTCTTTGTTGTAGGTTCCGGTGCAAGGGTGGCATCAGCTGTCGGTCGCTCGTCTTCCTGGTGGGTGTTTGGATTTGTTGTCTGTTGGCGCTGCCGCTTTTTCCTGTTATATTGGTTTTGTCAGCTATCCTTTTTTGTGTTTCTTTTTCTTTTTTGAGTCAGGAGATCTTTTAGGTTATACCCTGGATCTCCTTTCTTTTTGGGACTGGATTTTGGCTTTTAGGATTTAGGTTTTTTGTAACCGTCCAGTCCCGGTCCTGTATTGTCATTTTTGATGAAATAAAATCTCCGCCGATATGGCTTTCATTAAATATATATATATATATATATATATATATATATATATATATATATATATATATATATATATATATATATATATATATATATATACACATTATAGTTCTGCCTATGCATTCATATGATTATACCTATTCATATATATTTACATTTTATAACTATATATATGTATAATTATTTATATATATATATTAAATTATTCTCTGCAGGTTTAATGACGGCGGGACCCAAGTGCCACCACGGGAAAGAAGGCGGACCCCACTGGACACACGACCACGTCCCATTCGGCGTGGGTCCGCGGGCGGGGCCCGCACGCTGACGTAGGCGGGACCCGCTGCAATGCGAGGGCGACACGTGGTCGGCCCACTCGGGACGTGCAGGCCGGGATCGACCCGACCCGGCCCAAGGACACTTCGGCTTCGCGCCGGATGCCTCCGCGACAAGGGATTAGGGCACGAGGAATGGCGGTGTTCCCGACAACTTCAGGTCCTGTCCCGCACAGACACGAGTAGGCCCGGACGAGCCCCACCCGAGGATGGTCTAAACAACTGGCAAGGTGGCATGAACGGCCGGGGAAAACCAACCCTATATACTAGGATTCAGCACTAATTGGGTAACGGTAAACCCAGTTGAGGGTTCGCCGAAGTATCGCTCGATCAAACTTGTTCCAATCCTAATCCTAAGCACGGAATAGATATAAAGATTGATATGCAGCACTTTTGATTGAAGAAGAGGAGGATCAGGCGCGTGCCTGATTAACGGTTATGGCTTTTAGGGTTCGGGAAGATGGGGTGCAGAGCGTTCAGGACCTGATCCAAGCGAAGGCGCGAGCCCTAAGCACGCTCTAAGGCCTTAATGGCTCAATGACGGAGCCATCAAGGGCGGAGGGGGCGCGGGTTGGCTGCAGAGGCGGCGGCCTGCCGCGTGGTTGGCGCAGAGCGAACGAGGAAGGGGATGATCATATAACCGTCCGATCTCGATCAGATCGGACGGAACAGACGGGGCAATCCGCGGATCTGGATATGATAAGCTAACGAATCTGGCCCGATAACATGTCGAATCCGACCCATTAAGAAATGGCGGATCTGACCCGTTAACGCTTAAATAATTAATATTATTTTATTAATTTCAATAATTAAAATCCTATTTCTAATAATAATTCTAAAATATTCAGTTGACTCTCAAAAATTTCCATATACTCACCCTTGGCTAATGGAGAGGTGAGGAACGCAATGGCGAGGCCGGATTTTTGATTCGATGAGTATTTTATTTTCTCAATTTGCGGGGTATTTAAATATTATTAAAATATTCGTCAAGATTTTGACGACTTCCGATTGACACTAAAACATCACCCCTAGCTAATTTGGGGGCAATGAGAGCAATGGCGAAGTCCATTTTTTGATCTGAGGTCAATTTAAATATGTCAAATTTTAGGGTTTATTTGATTTTCCAGAAATCAGGTTTCCATCTGTTTGACTCCTGATTTAGACTAGATCATGGTGGATGACTCCTAATGACTTGATTAACACTTAAGATCAAGATTATGGCTAAGATAACAACTTGGGTTGCTACACTTGGTGTTTAGGAACCCTCAAAAACTTCTCTAGAAGCTAGCTAGGACCTACATTTGCTCTCTATCAGTCAATCCTTCCCTGTCAAACTAGGTACCCCCCCTCTGTCCAATTAAGCCACTAAGGCTCAATTGCATCCTCTGTAATTTTGTTTTAGTACTTCTAAGTTAGGTGAATTTAGTGATAATAATTGTAGGCTCTGTGCTCGAACCAATCAATCGTATCAATCGATTAGGTTAAGACCCTTCATGCGTATCCAGTCCAAGTAAGGACCCAATGATCTAGACCACCTCAGACCCTCGGGCCAAAGGGCTTCGATCCGCCTCACCTCCCTAAAAGTGTGGAAATCGAGCCCAGGGTTAGTCATGGCCTCTGTGGAGAGAATTGTCTCCCCACAGTAGCTCCATTATAGGAGTTCTTAGGTGAGTAAGGTCTAGGTGAACCAGACCACTTAACTAAGGGCTTTAGGTCTCCATCGACGCATCTCACTATGGTGAACGTGCAGCTACTGTTGATTGATTGTGCCGTGGCTTAGATGCGTGGGATATAGCGATTTAGGGTCTCCCTAATTGGGCTAAGGAGTGGGGACAAGCATCTGGGACGATGGTCAGGTCAGCCCGTGACCCGCACTGTGCAACAATGCTGAGTTCCCCGAGCCCCGGTCAACCCGCATCGTTTGGCTTTTGGGCCAAACCCATTTTAAATAAATCCGATTAATTGGATTTATTTTCCTCAAGGAAAATAATCGAATTAACCTAATCATAGGAAAATTTAATTAGAAAAATGCAAAATAAATTTATTTGATAACTTTTGATCCACTGATCCAGACCCTATGATCTTATATACCAAGTTGATCAAAAAATTATAAGGGATCTGAATATAAAATAATATTGAACTTTCAATGGTTGGATTTTATGTTTAAGCCTAATTATCGCAAATCTTATGATTAGCATGTATGCTTAGCCAAATTGCATGATTTATATGCCTTTAGGTTCCTTCTGTTTAGTAGAATGCATATGTTATATAGTTTTATTATCTGATCTCAATATTCTTAATTATGCCATAATCTTGTAAAAGCATGATTAGTGAAAATTAGAGTTTTTGATGACCCAAATCTAGTAAACTTAGTTTCTGAATGATTATATGAGTGTATGGAATGTAATTGCCAAGTTGTATGAAATTCAAATAGTTATATTTGTAATTAGGCTCTAATCCTTTTATGTTGGATTAAGATTTGATTAGCACTAATTACCTTTTGTTTTTCTAATATTTTCTATTATTAAGCTCTTATAACAGTAATGTGAAGGTAATTAACTCCTTCATGCCATAAAGTAATTGATCCTTTAAGTAAACTTGAATTAAGTAATTAAATTTCTTAATTAACCTTAAAAAGTCTTAAGATCTTGATCAAGTAATTAATACTTGATCAAACTCTGAGATTGCCACTAATAATACATCAATAATATACTGATTTGTCATTTGATTCATAAACCAACAATTAGTCTTAATTAGGTAAGGGTAGGGGTTTAAACCCTAACATATTTGATTAAGATTAGAACCCTTAATCAAGTAACTTAATTGTTATATAATTGAATTAGCCTTATTCCAATAATACATCTAATTTAATATTAATATTTAATCATTGAATTAGAAGTGCTAAGATTAATAATAAATCTATGTGATTGAATCATCTGAATCTAAGGTTTAGATCTTTGATTTTCTCTTATATAAGATTATTATCAAAAGATGGTTAATAAAACTGTAATGATTTATAAAATAACCAAACTTTAATAATATCTTTGAATTCATCCCATAATTGTAGAATAAGAAGTGATCAGATGGATCTAATCATTAGATCTAATCACTTTAATCCAAGTTAATAAGTAAACCTTGAATTTTTAGATTAAGTGGTAAAATTGAGATCATAAGAATTTTGCTATAGGAGTGTTTTGAAATGTTTAAAGCGACCTTATAAATGTTAATACATTGAGGTAGGAAGAACTTACTGTAATTTATTGAGGTAGAAGCTTAGATGATCCTCCCTGACCTTAGAAGTTGATCTTAAAATCTTATGATAGTGATCACCTAAAATACTTAGTATGGGACTTCTCCCTTGTAGTATAAATCTATATTGAGTGATCTTTTGGTCACATCTTTGGAGCCTTGTGTAGGACTCACCTAATTAGAATAAGGATTGATAGCTTTGATAAATCCTTGTTGATTAAATAGAATCGTCTGAACCCAGATTATTGGTTGGGTATAGTAGTGTATACTCATAGTGCTGGATCATTTCAGTATTATTCAGGATTGGTTGATTCACCTCAATGTAGGATTATGTCTTTTAACCTGGTGTTGCAGCACGAGGGTGCCTAGAATAGTCAATGCGAGTACCGTCTATGGCCTTATTGTATGTACAATGTTGGAAGTAGTGATCCTGCCGACCATAAGTATAGCAGCATTCCATGCCATGGTAACACTTCCCACCATGATGGGGCTTTGTACAGCCGTTGTATGGATCATTAGGTGGGGCTACTAATGACAAAAGAGGATTCTAATTAGCGAGTGCAATTATTACTCTTTCCATTCCCTCAAATATCATGGCCTGAGTGTTGACCAGGATCTTTATTGCCTTCAATAGTGTGTTGACCTCAATTGAGGAGCTGCTGGATACAACAAAAGTGCAGGATGATTCAGGATTCATAGTTTTAGCTAAGTTTGCAAAGTGACATGATATCAAGATCTAAGAAGAATTAATTAGGCTGATAGTATTTTATTGATCATACTAAATAGAGTGTTTGACGCAAGAGATACAACATATAGTCATTTTCTAAAATACTTATTTAATATAGTCCATCAAAAGTGAGAGAAAAGTTGGTGTATGCATCATTACAAAGTCCTCTTCTTCATAATACATTCCATCGGGTTTTTACCTCAACTTGTGGAAGGGAAGGCACTAGTGAAGTAGAAGCCATAGACACTAGTGAAGGGTTTCAATGGCATAATGCAATGGATGGTGTTTAAATTTAGTACTCTTACTTTAGACAATATATACTAAGGCCCTAATAGCCAACTAGAGTGTTAATCTCTCCAGAGGAGCTGTGAAAGGCAAGGAGAGTAGAAGATGAACACCCATGATTCACTTCCATCTACTTTGGAAATAATATATATTTTAAACTCCTAAGGGAAATATCATTAGCCTTAATGATTCTCAAAAGTACGTTGCATTGTTATTATTCTAAGGAAGACAAAATTTAGAAAATGGAAGGTAACTGCTCAAGAGTGGTTTAAGACATTTGATGGTTTGAACTCCTATAGGGATTCAAATGTCTTAGTATGGAAGTTCAGGCCTAACATCTCAAGTTCTTGATCTTATAAGTCTTATGAAGGTTTAATTTGAGTTGGTTAGCTACATATTATACTTACATCTGTTCCTACTTATGTTCCATTATTTATGAATGCATTTTTCATTCTATGCTTTTTATTCTGAGCATGAATGGTACTTTGGACGTAACTCTAGTATCTAATTAGTGACTGATTTGGTAGAAGAACAATCCATTAGGTAGAGAGGAATGCAAATTCCCAATCTAACACCTTATGGAGTTCTCTGATACCAACTGTAGCGCCCTTCCCCTTAATCCACAAGATTAGGTCAAGGGGAGGTGTGCCACTCTAGCAAATCCCTCAACTATCAATGGATTAAGTATGACCCACAATCCACTAATAAGAGAAGAATGTGCCTAGGCTATACATACAACAAGAATCAATCACTAAGTAATACAAATTTAGAGTGTGGAAGCAAAGAAAGGTGAATAATACATCCAGTTCACAATAATATGTGTAAGAAGAAATAAACATCCAGCTCATAACAAACATTAGAGTAAGGAAAAACATAATTTAAATAAGTTATATGAAAGGAAATAAGTAATCACTCATCCTCACAATAAAGCAAAAAGAAACTAAATGGCTTAGCACCACCCTCCTCCTCCTCCTTAAGAAAAGGCTCCTCTTCAAGCATGAGCTCCTCAAAATAATTCGATTCTGCATTATCGATTTCACAATGTGTGACGACCTCAATATTGAGTAATAACTAATCTCAACATTAATGCGTCACCACAACATCTAATACTAGATTAAAAGGAACTAATTAAAATCATTAGGTGTTGTGTTTGGCCAAGGATTCAGAAGAGGGTCTTAAGTTAAGATTGGAAAATTTTTGTAAAACTAGGCATGATGATACAATATGATGAATGCAATTATATAAAAAGTAAGTACTTGAAATATTTAAGTATGAAGATGCTATTGAGGTACACTTTTATCATAAGTATACAATATTTAATGTATGTACAATTCAATACATTTATGGAATCTTTCCTAAACAATTTATACATTAGGATGAATTCAACATAAATGAATATTAAATTTCTAGATTCATCACATTTAGGAATATATAAAATCTACACATCCTATTCAAAGCATTAAGGGAGAAAAGCATATGAGGCAATTTTCTATCCTAGGATACACACATCCTACATCATTTACATTAATAAGAAAATGAGAAAATAATAACTAAATTTCCAATTAAGTATGCAACTAGATTCCATTTAGGTATGCAACTAAATTCCAATTAGATATGCAACTAAATTCCATTTAGGTATGCAACAAATTTCCATTTAGGTATGCATTCAAATAAATATATCCATTCATCCCAAACCAAGCATTTAGGTAAGAGGTTTAAATTATAATACAAGCATAGAAAATATCAAGCAAATGACTTTAATTATTACAAACCAAAAATAAACATTAGAAAATAAATAAATAAAAGTCTCTCTCTCACTTAAATAAAAAGCAAGAACTTCAATAAATTTTAGGCTGAAGCAATTATTTTTCTTTAAGCGCTTGGTCCAGCTCCACTAGCCCCTAAATACACCTGATCTATCACATTTTGGCATTTAAATGTGATATGGCAAAGCCAATAAAGAGAAAATATGGTTAGGCTAAATAGTTTAAGTATAATTTAAGATTAGGCTAAATATTTTATTATTCATTTTGGATATCACAATAGGTTATAATCTAAGCATAAACAAGGGTGAAAAAATGAAAGCATATAAGTATGGAAAAGAAAGTAAAGAAAAGTAAGGAAAAGTAGAGTGAGTAAGAATACTCACATAAATATACATCCTAGATTGCAAGTAAAATAAGAGTAAAAATATCCTAAATAGGCTAGAAAAGTACTAAAGTACATATAAAAGTAAATGAAATAAAGCACGTATATGTTCAATGAACTTATGCTAAGTAAGGAAAACAAGACAATGAAGTATTTAAATATAATTATTATAACAATCACTGCAATCTAAGTAAACTATAAACAAGTAAAGTACAATACTAAAATATGGAAAATAAAAAGTATGGAAATTGAAGAAAAATCTTATACTATTAGCTTAAGATTCACATAGTTTAGAACTATGAAAAACAACATAGCTAAGAGCTATGATGAGTCTCAATAATCAATAAGATGGTAGAAGATCTAATATTTTAAATAATTAAAGTTATTTTATGAAAGTATTCATTCTGCGGGCAAATACAGAATGAAGTGAGGAGTTAAACACGTCTATTTAACAAGTAAAGGAAAGTGGGGTCAAACAATTAACATGCACATTCACCCTCTAAGAATGTGAGGTCTCCTTATTACTCCTAATTAGCCTGCCCTTAGCTTAACCAGCATGTAAACCCCTATAACTTTTAATGTGAAAATTTTATTCATGCACAATGTCTTATATAAATGATTCAAATGAATAAGGCTCAAAGCTAAGCAAGCATTCAATGAAAATTTAATAATTATAACTAAGTGATATCCAAAGTTATCAAATATTAATGATCTACTTAATGATTGGAGCTAAATGAGCTGCTAATTAACTTTGAGATATTGATCTCAAGTTAATTGTAAGTAATAATAATAATTGGGGTTTTGAAAATAATAGCTTCATTTTATTTTTATGAGATGACAAATTAGTTTATAAGTATAATAATACAATTAGAAACCAGTTCTATTGTAGTCATAAACCATAAGATTTAAATATGTTAACTAAATTAAGGCTTAGGTGACTAGTAAGGAAGGATTAAAGTTATGAAATTATCATATTTAAAGGAAATGAAAATTAAGGTTCAAATCACTAAAGTTCTCTAATTAAGTTGTAGTTTGAAAGATCTATCCAATCAAATGCTAATCTAGCTAGGTTAAAGTAAAATGAAAGGCTTAAAGTAACAGAATGAAGGGACTATGAACTACAAGTTCTATATTTTCTAAAAGTTAAAGGTTAAGGAAATCAATTAAATTCTTAAACTATTTTAAATAAATTTAGGACTCCTCTTCCTAGTTCTTAAAGATCTTAAGTGAAGGCTTAAGGACTAAGGCGAAATGAGTTAGACTCTAATCTAGTCACTTAAGCTAACCATAGATAATTCAAAATCTATAACTACAAAAGCATTAAGGCTAACTACTTTTTTATTGGATATAAAAATTAGCTCTATGGATCAACTACAATTCAAGTTGTAAATCAATCATAGGATTTCTATCTTAGGGTTGAAAAGTGAATCAAGCATTTTGAAATTGATTCAAGTGTCTAAATTATGAGAACTAAGCTCAAATATATGCAATTTAAATTGACATGGAAAGTAATAATTGTGACATGTTTTATATCCTAAGGTTTTAAGTACTTAAAACATATAATTTTAAGATTTTAGAAATTATCATAATAATACTAATTAGTAGCCATAAATCTAAAATCAATAATTATTATCCAATGGAAATAATATACATATATTTGGAATCCTTATAACATAAGGAGAAAAATGACACTAAGTAGGTCAAAATTAGACAACATTGGATTTTTAGGGTTTTGGGAGTCCTAATTATGGTCAAAGAGTGATTAAGAAAATTAGGGTTCAAAAATTAAATTTGAATTCATAATATTATTCCTCACATTTTTGTGAGTGAAATGGAATATTTAAACATTTAATTTGGATTCTTAATTATCAAGTTATGATACAATTAAGAATTGAGATTAATTGTAATTAATTAATTAATCCTTAATAATGACTAATTAAAACATTCATTAAAATAGATATCAAAATGCATATTATTAATCTACACATTTTTGTGAATGAAATGGTATATAATATTATATTATTTGGATGTGTATTATTAAAATTATAATTGAAATATTATTTGAATAAATAAACATTAATTAAATGCAAAACTAATTATTACATTAAATAAATTAATCAGTAACAGATGATTTCACATAAAATAATAATAACACGAAAAATGGCAGCATAGATTACGAGGAATGGCAGCGGCTCGAAATTTAAGTGACGGATGTCAACCCAGAAATTCGTAATGACAGCGGGGCCCGCCACGCAAAACTAAGTACCAGTTTCGGTGGGCAGCTCATGGGTCAGCCCATGAGCCCGTCTCTAAAGGATGTGGGTCACAAAAAGACACGACCCAGAAAGAGAAGCCGAGCCGTGCCGGACCGGCCCGACTCGAACCCGAGCCGAACTTCATCCCTATCGGACCGAAGCTAGGGCAAGGTTCCCTCGCCAATTCCGATCATCTCACACCACAGTTCACATGCCGATGGATAGGTCTCTACGAGGCCTTTCAAATGACATCCATGGCAACACCAGAGGCCGTTCCAGACACCAGCAAAACTCAGCCCTAGATTCAAGCCTACGGAGTAAACAATGATGAGGATGAAACACTGTGTGCTACTGTGGACTTGAGGCCTAATTAGCTTGAAACATGGATTGATTTAGCTAGATTTAGTTTTGAAATGATGATTTAGGAATCGAATTAGCTTCCGGTATCACTAGTTTAGCAATTACAGAAGTAATTGGATCGATATGGATGTACCTAATTCGTCTTTTTGTCAGTTAGGGTTAGAGCAAACTGAAGACTTCTCCAACATCAGCACTCCTTCGTGACTCTTTAGCTCCCAGCAGCTAAAGATGAGGATTTTTAAGAGAAATGTGAAAAGAAAAAGAATCCCCTAATGCTATGAGAGGTTTGAGGGGTAGCGGGAGATACGACGAGGCAGCTGACCTCTGCAACTACAGGCGCACGATGCGGCTCGACAGGGATGTACAGGAATGCAATAAGGGCCATTGGATCAGGCAGATGATCCGACAGTTAGATCTACTCGAGCTAAGATGCATTGTTGGATAAGATCAAGGTAAGGGCAACTGCTAGGATCGGCATATCCCACTGCATGTTGTTTGGCTCACCACAACAGATCCGCGTGGTCAAATACTTTAGACCGTTAGAAATTAATAAATAATATATATATATATATATTAATTAAATACTTTAATTAAATAATTAACTATACTCATTTTATTAATCAAAATTAAATAACCAATGCACTCCGAAAAATCCCAAAAATTCACCATTACCTAATTGAGGTATGGGAAACTCAAAAAGGCAATCAAATTTTTGATTGGAGGTCAATTTAATTATCTTAATTTTCTAAGCATTTAAATATTATAAAAATATGGGGGAAATTTTGACGATTTCCAAATACTTCCAAAATACCAACCCTAGCTAATTTGGGTGTGGTTAGTCCAATGGCGGACTCCGTTCTCTTTTATGAGGTCTAAATAAAATAGGCATTCTTAGAATTATCAGAAAATCAAGAAATATTGGAAATTACCAAACGATCTCCAAATCGCTCAAAAATTAAAATGGAGGTTCCTAATACTATTATTAGACTAATAGAAAAAAATTAGAGTCAATTAGGTCACTAATTGATGGTAACAACACTAGGGTTATTACAAACTCCCCTCCTTAAAAAGAGTGTCGCTCCTGACACACAATAAATGAAAACAAGAAATTGAAAATACAAAAGGAAGCCTAAAGAAACACCAATAAAAAAGAAATCACTAAAACTACTTAATTAAGAAAAGAATTTTGGGAACTTTTTTTGCATCTCTTCTTTTTCTCCCACGTGGCTTCACCAGCTGGATGATTCTGCCAGTGGACCTTAATCATAAGAATGATGTAGTTTCTTAACTGCTTAAGATCCCGCCCAGAATTGCAACAGGTTAACGATGAAAGTTAGATTAGGCTACAATTCGATTGCTGGAATCTGAACTTGCTGATTAGGATCTAATAAACACCTTCTTAATGATGAGATGTGAAACACATTATGCACAGCTGAGAAGTCATCTGGCAACTCCAACCAATATGTAGAGGTTCCAACATTTTCAATCACCTCAAAGGGTCCCAGATATCTTGGACTCATCTTTCCAGACACACCGAATCTTTGCACACCACGCATCGGACTTACTTTCAAATAAGCACAATCTCTAACTTGAAACTCTAACGGATGATAATGAGCATCATGATACTTTTTCTGTCAATCCTAAGCTATCATCATATTGCGCTTAATAAAGAGAACTTTTTTAGCAGTCTCTTCGATCAAATCAGAACCATAAAGTTGAGAGTCTCCTACTTCAGTCCAAGCAACAAGAGTTGTACACTTCCTACCATAATAAGCTTCATAATGAGCCATATCAATGATGGAATGAAAATTGTTGTTGAAGGCAAACTCGACTAAGGCAAGATGATCATCCCACGATCCGTCAAAATTAAGAGCACAAAGATGAAGAAGATCTTATAAGATCTGATTAATCCTCTCAGTTTGACCATCAGTCTGGGGATGAAAAGTAGTACTCAAAGCTAAATTCATCCCCAAGTCTTGCTGAACAACTGTAACAACCCGATGTTGTTACTGAGCCAATTAGGCCTAAACCTAATCAGATTAAAAGAAAATATAAGATCCTGATTTAAGTCAAATAAAAATCAAATAAAAATATCCTCAAATTAAGCATATTAAGGAGATCGACTTGCCAACATTTGAGCACAGTCGGAGACTCGGATCGTCCTAAATAAATTCGGAAAGTTTAAACTTTCGTAGTCAATAAAAGATAATATAAAAGTTGGATTTCAGAAATTTTTGTATATTTGAGTTAAGCATTATAAGAGAACTCTATGTTTTAAGTTTCATAATTTTTTCGGGCTCCGTATTTATCGTAGCAAATTTTTAAAGTTTTTCACTTGAAAATTAATATAAAATAAAATACTTGTCCAAATTCAATAATTTTTAGACGCTTGCGTTTATCTTGTCAAGACGGTCGTTTTGATACTAAGTTTGTAATATTTAGAGTTCAATCGACTTAGATCAAGGCTTGCGAAGTTTCAGTCATTGGATTGGTTTTTAGACTCTTTAAATCTTCCTAAAAACCTAAATTCTTTTCCATTCCTTCTCTTCAAAGCAGCCGAGCCGCAAGTCCCCTCTTCCCTCTCGCAAGCAATCTGACTTCTTCGCTTCCCCTTCTTGCGACCAAACCCCCCCCCTCGAGCGATCCTCTCCCTCCCCCTCGGCAGGAGGCCGACAGGCGCTCGGCTCCTCCTCTCCCGCTCGGCAGGAGGCCGAGCGGCTGCTGCCTTTTCTCGGTCGGTAGGAGGCTGAGCGTCTGCTGCCTTCTTTTCCTCTGCTTGAGTTCAAGAGCCATGAAGTTGTTCGATCTTCCTCATGGTCGAGCCACCCACTTTCCCTTGGCCGAGCTTCACCCACCTTCTCTTGGATTGAGTTGCGAACCTCTCAGCACTTGATGATTGATCCATCCTGTGCTTCCCGATCATCCTTAGTCAACATAGCAAGGATCCCATCAGCGCCTCTACCTCAGCCTGTGTCACGTCACAGCTCGTCCCTCTCGGCAGGAGGCCGAGAGGCGTCGGCCAGCCGGTCGACCTTCTCCTTCTCGGTTTGGCCGAGGGTCGCTGCTGCCATTCCTTCCATCTAGCCAACCTTACGCCAGTTCTGTTAAGGTAACTTCTAGACCTAACCAAAATATTAAATCTGAATTATTGAGTATGGTGAGATGATTGTATTAGGGCTCATCATTTTGATATGCATAGATATGTGTTAGCATAATTTAGATCTTTCATATTAAGTAGATAGATCTATACAAACATTGTCAAATAATCTATACATATCACACTCACAATATGAATATATTCTTGTTCAATAGTTTAATGCCATGGATTGAGCATTAACTCATATGAAATGCATGGGTTGAACTTCCATCAATATTCTCAAGCCCATGTGGAAAGAAATGAGGTTCTACTACCTTCATGTCATTTCAAAAGCATCCTTAAGAACGAATCCATTAAAAATGCTTTATGTTTGCTTAGTCTCATCAATCGATAAAATATTGACGTTCTTAATACTTAGCCTAGAGAAAGAATTACTCGCTAGTTTTAAAAATATAGAATTTGAGGTGAAGAAATTGCAAACTTAATGATTTTCGAGCACCCTTTAACTGAGTTTAAGTCTCCCAATATATGAAATGTTGCTTATTAAATGTCATAGTAGTAGTAGCATCCAAAGCTTAAGATAATTTTATTAACCTCCTGCATAGTTATAAGTGATCTTAGTGAGCTTTACTTATCGTTGTCTCTTATTTTTGGGCAATCAATACCTATCAAATATTCATTATCCTATGTTTACTTACTCAAATGTGCCAGGTGGTGTGATTGCTAATCACAAAAGAGGCTTGTAATTAAGTTGCACCTTTCATTCAAGCATCAGGTTGTAAGACTCAAAATGCATATGCCAGGTATATTTCGTACTTAGAACTTTATTGAAGTTCTGTTTTCTTTTAATTATATTATTTTCTTGAGCTCTATGTATAGTGCGTACACCACTTGCATAGACCTTAGCATCATTAGAAATTGCTTGTTATTTGAAAACCATGACATTAGGGTATATGAGCTCTTGATAACTAAGTTGTAATCATTAACTTAGTTGAAAACTGTAAATTATGCGGACATGGATTAGAACCTAGAGTCAAACTAAGGTACTCCCTTAGGAACTTCACTTCACCTTAGGCTCTTTCCTTAAGATTAGGATTAGACACTAAGTTAGATTTCATTCGTTGAATAAGTGATTTATTCAATGAATGGAACCTTGGTTTTAGTAGTTTTCTAGATTTTCCTAATTTCATTTTGATTAGTTTATCTTTCAATTTTAGATTAAGAATAGAGATCTATTATATTAAGCTTGATTGTTACTTAATAGAATAAGCCTTAATCATCAGTTCACTTGTAGATTGAACCATAGATCTTTAGCTTACCCTTGGATCATGTGAATGAACCCAAGGTTGTGGTGTTAAATTCATAATCCTTAGCTTAGTAGATCTGGATCAGATCTTAGTTGAGAACGTCTCAAATCATCAATTAGGACGTGATGATTTATTATTTAACTTATAGTCGATTTTGATTGAACTAAATTGGGACCTGATCAGTCCTGATTGTTTTTAACTTTAAGGCAGTGCTTCTAAGTTGTATGACTTGGGATAGTTAGAACGACTTATTTAGATAACATCAAATATCACATGAGTTTAGATTGAGTCCCTTGCTCACTTTGACTAGATTGCTTTGCATACCTTATATATTGAGTCTTATTCCTTGAGCATAATAGGAAACTTAGGATATGGATGATACATCCTAAGTTAGTATTTGAATTTCATCTCATTCAGTTATTATATTGTTTGCAGTTGGTAGAATATGTCCTAGCATAGTCTGCCTCTTTAGTAGTAGTATTGTATAGACTGGACCCAGGCCTAGAGGATTGGGATGGCCTATTGGCTGGGTATTGATTGATATTTCAGATAGTGGAGGCCCTATATGGCCTATTGGCTGGTATGGCAGTACTATGTCTTATGCTTATTACTACTTTAGCTGGATTGTTCAGTATTGTTTTATTTTTTTTGCTTTGCCACATGTTTCAGTGGTTTTATTTTCAGTATTTGCTTGCTTTGCCACATGTCTCAGTGGCTTTACATTGCACTTGATTGTTTTGCTTTTTGCACATATCTCAATGGCTTTTCTTTTCCTTTTCTTAATTAGCATGTTGTATGTATACACATATGTTTACTTACATATATTGGCATGTTTAGGATGCTAGAATTGCATGTTTTCAGTACTTGTATTTCTTTTATATAATCAGCATGTGTTAATATGATCATAATCATGTTAGGAGTGAAATTATCATAGTAGTTGCAGTTCTTTTGCTTTTAGCTTTACCTTGCTTACTTTCATGTCTTGGTATGTTATTTAACATACATGTTGAATACTATAAATGGATAGTTTATAGTTATCCCTTCCTTGTAGCTTGTTGCACCTATCTATCTTGCTCGCTTAGTAGTATCAGTAATGTGGTGATATCTTTAAATTCATGCAATTACAATAGCTTAAATTGTACTTAGACTTATTAAAGTCTAACCAAATTTTCTTTTTTGGTTGTGCCCTGTCATATATATACATATGGCAGATCAGGAGTATAGGTCAGATCCAGCGCTTGAGGATTTAGCTGCTAGCAGGTTAAGGTAAAGTGCGGCTCATTGAAGGAGATATGCTTCCACCTTCTTAACCTGCCTTTGTAAAAAAAAATGTAATAACTATGTTTTCTTATTCTTACTGTTCTGCATTTAAATGTATTGTATGTGAATGAATTAATATCGACTGTGTCTGGATGCTTCCTTTCTACCTATTTTGCACTGCTATACTATATGTATATTTCTGTTGGATCTTGCTCAGCTCGTAGATCAGTATCACATATATGCTTTTAGTTCAATGTCTGTGGTACTAATGATGACCGCCTCTTAACACTCATTCGATTAAGGGGCGGCCGCCACAACAACAAACCAGAATTTAGAAGTAAATTTACTATCTCTATCTAAAACTATGCAATTCAGCGTACCGTGCAAGTGAACAATTTCCTTAAGAAAAAGCTTAGCTAACTTCTCCACAGGATTTGTTTGACAAATTGGAAGGAAGTGAGCTAACTTTGTGTGTCTATCAACTATCACCCAAATTGAGTCAGAACCAGACCTACACTTAAGTAGTCCTACAATGAAGTCCATGGAAATATCAGACCATTTTTATTCAAGAATGTCTAAGGGTTTGAGAAGTCTACCATGCTTCTGATGTTTCGCTTTAACTAATAAATAGGAATGGCACTTAGAAATAAAAATGGCAATATCTCTCTTTATACCAGACTACCATAACATTTTTTTTACATCTTCATACATCTTACTGCATCATGGATGAACGGTGTAACCGGAATTATGGGCTTCTGACATTATTTGCAACTGTAGGCTCTTAGGAATCCATAATCAAGTCTTCTAAAAAATCACATCTTCAGCATCAAGACATAATTATGATCTCTTTCCACTAACGATATCAGAAACTAAAATAGAATAACTCACATCTTCCTTCTGAGCTTCGACAATCTTAGACCTTAGAGAATTATCTAACTGAATAGCAAATAATAGAGTGCCCAAATCAGCTGAACTAATCGGCTCAAGATTCAATCTAATAAAATCTTCGATCAAATATTCATTGCAACAAATAGAAGATAAGGTCACTTTACGACTCAGGGCATCAGCTACTACATTAACTTTGCTTGGATGGTACGAGATTTCCATGTTGTAGGTGCAAAGTAACCCTAGCCACCTACATTGATGGCAGTTAACTTCTTTCTGAGTGAAGATGTACTTCAAACTTTGATGATCAGTAAACATCTCACACTTAAATCTAAACAAGTAGTGTCTCTAGATTTGTAGAGCAACAACTATCGCTGCAAGTTCAAGATCATGCATAGGATAATTCTTCTCATTATGCTTAAGTTATCTAGAGGCATGGGCTATTACACGATGATCCTGCATCATAACATAACCAAGTCCTACCTTAGAGGCATCAGTATAAACCTGAAAATCTTTACCATCACGAGGCAGTACTAGAACAGGAGCAAAAGTCAATAACTGTTTCAACTTCTAAAAAGATTTTTCATAGGCTGTGCTCCAAACAAATGGAACTTCTTTTCTAGTTAACTGAGTTAACAATGAAGAAATTAAAGAGAATTTAGAAACAAACCTTTTGTAATAGCCAGTGAGTCTTAGGAAACTGTGACTCTCTATTACAGATTTAGGTTGGACCCACTGTTGAACATCTTGGATTTTCTTTTGATCTACTATAATTCCTTCAGCATCAATCACGTGACCCTGAAATGCCACAGACTTGAGCTAAAACTTGTACTTATAAAACTTAGTGAATAGCTTATTCTCTCTTAACAACTCTAGAACGACACGTAGATGCTCTTCATGCTCAGTAGCTGACTTCGAATATATTAGGATGTCATCGATGAAAACAATGACAAACTCATCGAGATACGGCTTAATGATATGTTGCATCAAGTCCATGAAGATGAAAGGAACATTTGTTAGTCCAAAAGACATGACTAGAAACTCAAAATGCCCATATCAGGTCCTAAATGCAGTCTTAGAAACATCTTCATCCTTGACTTGAATATGGTAGTAACCTGATCTTAAGTCAATCTTGGAGAAGATCTTTGCTTCGGTGAGCTGATCGAACAAATCATCAATCCTAGGGAGAGGGTACTTATTCTTCACAGTAACTTTGTTAAGCTCACGGTAGTCTATACACATCCGCATTGAACCATCCTTCTTCTTGACGAATAGTACAGGAGCTCCCCAAGGGGACATACTAAGGCAAACAAATCCTTTCTCTAACAATTCCTGCAACTACTCTTTAAGCTCTTGCAATTTTTTTGGTGCCATTCTATACGGAGCCTTAGATTTAGGTTGAGTCCCAGGAATAAGTTCAATAGAAAACCCTACCTCACGCAAAGGAGGTAGTCCATGCAAGTTTTCAGGGAACACATCTAGGAACTCTAAAACGACGACAGTCTCTTCTGAACTACTAACTTGCTTCTCTTCGCCAATTAATGTCACTAAGATTGCATAACAACCTTTACTAATGAGGCGCTTGGCTTCAATTGCATTGATTAAGGATGTAGTCAAGCCAAGTTTTCCTACAAAAACTTCAAGTTTCTTTCCAACCTTAAGTGAAACTCGCTTATAAAAGCAATCTATTACGGCATTAAACTTACTTAGCCAATCCATTCCTAAAATTATGCCAAAGTTTGTAATTGATATAATAATAAGTTTGGATTGAAAGAATTGGTTACTGATTGGGATGTCTACCAAACAGAACTCATTAGCACACATTTCAGTACCATATGGCATTTGAACTACCAAGGGATTGACTAGGCTTAAATGTTGAAGGCTAAAGGAAGAGGCACAACTCACAAACATAAAAGAGTGACTGGCACTAATGTCAAAGAGAGTGTCACATAATTGATTCTTAATAATTAGGGTTCCTATAGCAAGGAAAATAAACTCTAATTACAACTAATGAAAATTAAAGCAGAAAATATTGAAAATAAAATACAGAAGAAATAAAAGATAAAAATTAAGAAATTAAACATATAATGTACCGGTAACAACATTGTTATCTTCTTAGGAAACCTAAGGAGACAAGGCGTAGACTCTTAATACCGCAGGAAATTGAGCAATTGACTTGCCCTTATCATTTCTGTTGTAGTGGCCTTGCTTGGAATGAGACGGAGGTACACCCTTATGATGTTGTGCACTTCCACTAGTAGGAGGAGGCATTAAGGCAAGTGATGGCGCTTGAGAATTAAGAGGAGCAGGGTTTTGCACAGAAGATTGGTGATTGATCTTTATTTTATCCACGGTCCAGTTGGCATGACAGTCCCAATGACGATGATTGGTTCTGCCATAAATATAACACCTACCACCAGTGTGGTATCACTTCCCATATGGATGGGGTCTATTACAGCTTGCACCTGGTCTTCCTTATTGATTTCGCCTTGGATTATAATTAGGATTTTTCCCAGAGGTAAGCTGGAAGGCCTTAAGACCAAGGGAGTGGGCGTGGCAGAGGAAGATCTTTCTAGTTCCTCTTGAAAGGTTCAAATCTAGAAGGTTAGGGGTGGGAACGCTTCTTCAATTCCATTTGAGCTTGATGGTACTCAACCATGCGAGCACCTTCAAGGATCTTGGGAAAATCGTCGTGATGTTAGGACATTAGATGACTCTTAATGGAATCTTTTAAACCAAAAAGAAATCTAGTCCACCTCGCCACATCAGTGTGAATAAGGTTAGGAGCAAAGCGGGAAAGTTTACGAAATTCCATCTCAGAATTATGCACAGAACGACTTCCTTGAGTGAGTTGCATGAAGTCGTTCTCGATTATGGTTTGGGTAGATGGAGGAATAAATTCCTCATTGAAAACTTGCTCAAATTCATCCCATGCGATATCTTCTAGCATAACTTCAAAAAAATGGGTCTTCAACTCACTATCCCACCAATACCCTGCTTCACCATGGAATAAGTAGCATGATGAAGGCACTCACTTTTATGACACTTTATACTAGCTAAGGTTTTCTTTATAGCCTTTAACTAGTAAATGGCTTGAAAGTGAGAAACAGAACCATTGAATGTCAGAGGATTTAGACGAAGAAAGGTTAGGAGATAGGCATCTACCACAAGACTAGTAGATGGTTGTGGAGCCATATAGATTTCAAGAATAATTGGAGAAGAGGCCTGAGGAAGAATTGAACAATGTTGAGATGGAGCAGGAGAAGGTTGGGAAGGATTACAGGATAAGGCCATCCTTTCAGCAGCACGAGTTTGTGCTTCAATCATAACCTTCATTAACTCTAATAGATTAAGCATCTGATCAGTATGCAAAGTTATAGTGGAAGTAGGTTCCTCGACTATAGGCTCAACAGGGATATTGGAATCGAGATTCTTTCTAAAGAAATGAAAAGAAAATACAATTCAAAAATTGAAGAAGATAGGAAAAGAAATTATCATTAAATTTGAATTATTTAAGAGATACAACTTTGGAGGAAAAGAAAAAAGCATAATTAAAGTAAAAAGTATTTATAAAAGCTACTAAAGAAAAAGAAATTAGGGCAAAAGGAAACTAGTACTACTAGTTACAAAATTTTGCATAAAATATAAACTCGAAGTCCTCATAAGTAGGAGCACATTGGAGACATCTACTCCCACAAATTAGTACTTCTTGAGCATGACTCCACTAATCCATGGAATAGTCACCAAAAAGTTCATCCAAAATTTGAAGGTGTAGGTGATCGGGGCAATTTATGGCTTCAAATACTGTGATAACACAGAAGAGCCATTCCCTAGCTAACTTTGGGAAACAGTTGCCTCGAAACACACAAAACCTAAAAATTTTATTCAAAACATCTCCTCCAGTAGTAGATACTCCATATTAGATACAACCAAATGTCATATCGTACCAATGATCATACTCCCAATAACAGAAGAATAATTTTGTAAAGTATCTTAGTTTAGTCTTAGAGTCTACCATTTGAAAGTTTGATTATAGTTTAAGTAAGAAATTTAAATCAATTATTAAATTAGTAAGGCATTTACTATCCTAAGATTTCATTTGATTGTCTTTACTATTTTGTATTGTTTGCTTTTGGATAAATGGATATCTTTTATCTTAACTTAAAATTCTCAACTTGGCTCTGATACCAACTATGACAATCCCAATATTGATTAATAAATAATCTCAACATTGATGTGTCACCACAACATTTAATACTAGATTAGAAGAAAACTAATCCAAATCATTAGGTGCTGTATTTGGCCAATGATTCAGAAGAGGGTCTTAAGTTAAGATGAGAAAAATTTTGTAAAATTATGCATGATAATATAATATGATGAATATAATTGAATAAATATTAAGTACTTGAAATATTTAAGTATGAAGATGCCAATGATGTCCACTTTTATCATAAGTATACAATATGTAATGTATGTACAATTCAATACATTTATGGAATCTTTCCTAAACAATTTATATATTAGGATGAATTCAACCTAAATGAACATTAAATTTCTACATTCATCACATTTAGGAATACATAAAATCTACACATCCTATTCAAAGCATTAAGGGAGAAATTCATATGAGGCAATTTTCTATCCTAGGATACACACATCCTACATCATTTACATTAACAAGAAAATGAGAAAATAACAAATAAATTTCTAGTTAAGTATGCAACTAGATTCCTGTAACAACCCAAGTTGTTACCCAATCTGATTAGGGCTAATCCAAGGCCTAATCTCAGTTTTAGTGCTCTAATTATGTCATTAGGAGTCTTTCCACCAAGGCCTAGTCCAAATCAAGAATCAAATTGCATAATTTAAAAATTCAATTTAGGGAACATTAAACCTAGTGACATTTTAGGACCTAAACAAACTCCTATAACTTTTTGTCTAATTATTCAAGCATAGTTAATATGGATCTTAAAGTGATCATAAGAACAATCCTATCACTATGGTAGTATTAGTTTTTCTATTTGGTGGTTAGTTTGCAAAGTGACATTTATGACTCCCTCTCAAAATGACCAAAATATCCTTAGTTTTCAATTGACCATAACTTTGTCAATTGAACTCCAAATCAAGAAATTTAAAGTGCTAACTAGCTTAGTGCCAATAGCAAACTAAGATAATATTTATGTTCTGAACCTTATAAAATCAAAAATGACCAAAATACCCCTAACCCTAGTTAGGCCATAACTTGACTAATTAAAGTCCAAATTGGGTCTACTCCTAGTTAAAGTACTCAATATGTTAAAAGGAAGCTATAGACATTGAGTTTACTAAATTTGGACTTTAAATGGAAAAGTTTGGTTTTTGCCCCCTTGACCCCAAGAAAATTACCGAATTACCCTTGAATCTTAGAACATCCATAACTTAGCCATTTAACCTCAAAATTTAGTTTTCCTTGACTTTATGGAATCCTTGGATAGCAACCAACAGTAAACTGCATAAAAATTTAGATTCTATTAGGTGTAAATTACTAAATTGCCCCTTAGGTCAAAATCTTTAGTTTATACCTATGAGACTCATTTCTTATTCAAATTGAGTGTACTTACTGACTATCTTCATGTTAGACAGTAAGAAATTATTTGGCACTAAGAAATTCTAATTTGGAGCCCTAGATTAAAAAGTAACTTTTGGACCCTAAGGTAAGGCAAAATGATCATTTTGCCCAAAATTTAGGTTAAGTGTCCTTAACCCCTAATTTATCTTTTTAAAATTAATATTAAAAGTATATTAGGATTAGTTACATGAATAAAATTAGCCATTCAACCAAATATAGTTAAATTCCATTAAAATTTCTCCAATTCTTATTCTTTAAGAATTTACACTTCATATTAGGACTATTCTTGAGACTAGGACTTGATCATAAGTTAGACTTCATTTATTGAATAATGGTGTTATTCAATGAATGAAACCTTAGTTTTATTAATTTCTAGATTTTACAACTTAATTTTGATTATTTTGTCTTTCAACCTTAGACTCATGATAGGAGAATTATCCTATTAAGCTTGACTTTTCTCAAATAGGATTTGCCCTAAATTATAGTTCACTCTTAGTAAAACCCTAAATTCATTAGACTGCACCTTAGATTATATGATTAAGCCAAAACTTGTGGTGTTTAATCCATAATCCCTAATTTAGTAGATCTTGATAAGATCTTAGTTAGAACGTCTAAATTCATCAAATTAGAACGTTGTGATTTATTACTTAATCTATAATCGTACTTGATCGTTCTATATTAGAACCTAATCAGTTCTAATTCTTTTAACTTATAAGGATGTGCTTCTAAGTTACACTCAATAGTAGGGATTGTAGATTCTAAACTTGTGTAACTTAGAATAGTTAGAATGATTTAATTAGATAATAAATAATATCACTATATTTAGTAAAGTCTTTTGCTCACTATTGAAATTCTGTTGCTTTTGCATTTCTTGAATTTTGTGCCTTAATCCTTGGACATATCATACAAGAACATTGTTGTATGAAAATGAAAACTTATAATATTTAGGATAACTTTGCATTGGGTTCAGTTATTGGTTGACTTTTGTGCATAGTACCCAATGGGCAGGGGGAATGTGAGATAAGAACTACTTAACTTCACTCATTGGAAGTGTGATATTAAGTTTGGAACCCGAATAGTCTTGCAGATGTGCTTGACTCCTTAGCTACTTCTAAAATTTTCCACAAAAGTAAAGTAAATAACTAAAATATGAATTTCATGTGTTAATACTGACTCTCAGTTCTGTTATATATATTTTTTGCCGTAGCCACTTATGTCGCAAAGAATATTTTTGCCCTAGCCTCCTTGTTGACACTAGGAAATTTTGTCATCTTAGCCTCCTTGTTGACACTAAGAATCCTTTTAATTTCAGCAGGCTAGATTTAGCCCTCATCTGTATGGCAATTATTACACGATTGTTTTACTTATAGTACTTTCTGATTTCAGTTATACTTTTTAGTTTACTTTTACTTTAGTCAGCTGCTTTAATTGCTTTACTTATATATTATAGGATGCTAGACTTTTGTTGCTTACTTATATGTACCATAGTTGAGTTTATTTCTTTTGAATCTGCATAAGTCATATGATCATCAGTATGTTTAGGATGTAGTCTTTCTTTTTAATATTTTATTTACTTATCTATACATGTATGCCTAGCCTTACCTTTAGCTTTCTTTTGAGGTATATATTTTGCCTCATATTTGCTTAGTTATAAATGCTTAATTTATAACTTACCACTTTTCCATTTGAGGCTTGTTGCTCCTAATTTATTTTTTACTACTTTAAGTTTAGGAAATGGTGATATTAATAAATGCATAATAAATTTCAACATAAAATGTACTTAGACAATTTATCTAATAAGATTTTTCTTTTATTGGTTGGGGCCCTAGCATTGTGAAATCGACAATGTCAAAATCTGAGCATTTTAGAGATCCAGTTCCTGAGGAGAAGCCTTATCTAGAGGAGGTGCAACTGATTGGAGCTGAAGACCTCTAGCTTCTTTTATATTATTTGTGAGGATGAGTGATGTTCTTTCATTTATAAATATTAATTAAATATTGTAATAATAATACAGGTACCCTTGTGATTGTATTTACTTTTTTGTACTATTATTTCTAAGACTTTACATTTTATTTCTCAGTTGATGTATGGTGAAATGGATGTATTTTTTACTTTATATACTTTTGTACTCTGTACTTGTATTAATTTAGTGACTGATAGTATGCATTCATTCTGTGCACATCCTTCCCTTATTAGTGGATTGCAAATCTTACCTATCCAGTGATAAGTGAGAGATTTGCCAGAGTGGCACACCACCCCTTAAGTCTGATTATTGTGGATTAGGGGGAGGGGCACCACAATTCCATTTAGGTATGCAACTAAATTCCAATTATATATGCAACTAAAGTCCATTTAGGTATGCAATTAATTTCCATTTAGGTATGCATTCAAATACATATATCCATTTATCCCAAACCAAGCATTTAAGTAAGAGGTTTAAATTACAATACAAGCACAGTAAATATAAAGCAAATGACTTTAATTATTATAAACCAAAAATAAACATTAGAAAATAAATAAATAAAAGTCACTCTTTCACTTGAATAAAAAGCAAAAACTTCAATAAATTTTAGGGTGAAGCAATCATTTTTTGTTAAGCGCTTGGTCTAGCTCCACTAGCCTCTAAGTGTACCTGATCTATCACATTTTGGCATTTAAATGTGATAGACAAAACCAATAAAGAGAAAATATGGTTAGACTAAATAGTCTAAGTACAATTTAAGATTAGGCTAAACATTTTATTGTTCATTTTGGATATCACAACTAGTTACAATCTAAGCACAAGCAAAGGTGCAAAAATGAAAGTATATAAGTATGGAAAAGAAAGTAAAGAAAAGTAAGGGAAAATAGAGTGAGTAAGAATACTCACATAAATATACATCGTAGCCTGTAAGTAAAATAAGGGTAAAAGTATTCTAAATAGGCTAGAAAAGTACTAAACTGCATATGAAAGTAAATGAAATAAAGCACGTATGTTCAATGAACTTATGCTAAGGAAAAGAAGATAGTGAAGTATTTAAATATAATTATAACAACATTCACTGCAATCTAAGCAAACTGTAACCAAGTAAAGTACAGTACTAAAACATGGAAAATGCAAAGTATGAAAATCAAAAGAAGATCTTAGACTATTAGTCTAAGATTCATATAGTCTAGAACTATAGAAAGCAACATAGCTAAAAGTTATAAAGAGGCTCTATAATTAATAAAATTGTAGAAGATCTCATATTTTAAATAATTAAAGTTATTTTATGAAAGTATTTATTTTGCGGGCAACTACAAAATGAAGCGAGGAATTAAACACGATTGTTTAACAAGTAAAGGAAAGCGGTGTCAAGCAATTAACACTCGCATTCACCCTCTGAGAATGTGAGGTCTCCTTATTACTCCTAATTAGCCTGCCCTTGGCTTAACCATCATGTAAATCCCTATAATTTTTAATGTGAAAGTTTTATTCATACACAATGTCTTATATAAATGATTCAAATAAATAAGGCTCAAAGCTAAGCATGCATGCGATGAAAATTCAATAATTGCAACTAAGTGATATCTAAAGCTATCAAATTTTAATGACCTACTTAATATTTGAAGCTAATTGAGCTCCCAATTAACTTTGAGATATTGATCACAAGTTAATTGTAAGTCATATTAATAATTGGGGTTTTAAAAATAATAGTTTCATTTCATTTTTATGAGATGATAAATTAGTTTATAAGTATAATAATACAATTAGAAACTAGTTCTATTCTAGTCCTAAACCATAAGATTTAAATAGGTTAACTAAATTAAGGCTTAGGTGACTAGTAGGGAAGGATTGAAGTTATAAAATTATCATACTTAAAAGAAATGAAAGTTAAGGTTCAAATCACTAAAATTCTCTAGCTAAGTTGTAGTTTGAAAGATCTATCCAATCAAATGCTAATCTAGCTAGGTTAAAGTAAAATGAAAGGCTTAAAGTAAAGGATGAAGGGATTATGAACCATAAGTTTTACAAAAGCATTAAGGCTAACTACTCTTAATGGATACAATATTAGATCTATGGATCAACTACAGTTCAAGTTGTAAATCAATCCTAGGGTTTCTATCTTATGGTTAAAAAGTGAATCAAGCATTTTGCAATTGATTTAAGTGTCTAAATTATGAGAACTAAGCTCAAACATATGCAATTTAAATTGATATGGGAAGTAATAATTGTGACATGTTTTTTATTATAAGGTTTTAAATACCTAAAACATGCAATTTTAAGATTCTAGAAATTATCACAATAATACTAATTACTAGCCAAAAACCTAAAATCAACAATTATTGTTCAATGGAAATAATATACATAATTTGGAATCCTTATAACATAAGGAGAAAACTGACATTAAGTAGGTTAAAATTAGACAACATTGGATTTTAAGGGTTTTTAGGAATCCTAATTAGGATTAAAGAGTGATTAAGAAAATTAGAGTTCAAAAATTAAATTTGAATTCATATTATTATTCCTCACACTTTTGTGAGTGAAATGCACTATTTAAACATTTAATTAGATCTTCTAATTGTCAAGTTATCATACAATTAAGAATTGAGATTAATTATAAATAATTAATTTATTTTAAATAATGACTACTTAAAACATTGATCAAAACAAAAATTAAAATGCATATTATTAATCTACACATTATTACGAATAAAATGGTATATAATATTGTGTTATTTGGATGCGTATAATTAAAGTTGTAACTGAAATAATATTTGAATAAATAAATATTAATTAAATGCAAAACTAATTATTACATTAAATAAATTAATCGGTAACAGATGATTGCACAGAAAATAATAATAACACAGAAAACGGTGGCACAGATTACAGGGAAAGGTGGCGGCACGGAATTTAAGGGACGGCTGTCAGTCCAAAAATTCGTACTGACAGCAGGGCCCACCGCGTGATGTTATGTGCCAGTTTCGGCGGGCTGCTCACTGGTTAGCCCGCGAGCCCATCACTAAAAGACATGGGTCACAAAAAGACATGACCCAGAAAGAGAAGCCGGGCTGGACCGACCCGACTCGAACTCGGGCCGAACTTCATCCCCGTCAGACCGAAGCTAGGGCAAGGTTCCCTCGCCGATTCCGATCATCTCGCGCCATGGTTCACATGCCGCTGGAAGGTCTCTATGAGACCTTTTGAATGACATCCATGGCAACACCAGAGGCCATCCCAGCCACCAGCAAAACTCAGCCCTAGATTCAGGCTACGGCGTAAACGGTGATGAAGATGAAACACAGTGTGCTATTGTGGACTAGAGGCCGACTTAGCTTGAAACATGGATCGATTTAGCTAGATTTAGTTTTGAAATGATGAATTAGGAATTGAAATAGCTCCCAGTATCACTAATTTAGCAATTACATGAGTAATAGGATCGATAGGGACGTACCTAATTCGTCTTTTTGCTAATTAGGGTTAGGGCAAACCGAATACTTCTCCAACAGCAGCACTCCTTCATTATTCCTTAGCTTCCAGCAGCTGAAGATGAGGATTCTTAGAAGAAATGTGAAAATAAAAAGAATCCCCTAATGCTATGAAAGGTTTGAGGGGCAGCGGGAGGTACGACGAGGCAATTGTCCTCTGTAGCTGCAGACGCAAGACGCAGCTCGGCAGGGACGTACAGTAATGTAATCAAGGCAGTCGGATCAGGGCAATGATCCAACAGCTAGATCTGCTTGAGCTAAGATGTGCCAATGGATCAGATCAATGTAAGGGCAACAGCTAGGATCGGCGGATCCCGCTACATGCTGTTTGGCTCACCGCAGCAGATCTGCGTGGTTGAATATTTTCAATCGTTAGAAATTAATAAATAATATATATATATATATATATATATATATATATTAATTACTTTAATTAAATAATTAATTATACCCATTTTATTAATCAAAATTAAATAATCAAATGCACTCCGAAAAATCTCAAAAATTCACCATTACCTAAATGAAGTGTGGGAAACTCAAAAATGCAATCGGATTTTTGATCGGAGGTCAATTTAATTATCTTAATTTTCTGAGCATTTAATATTATTAAAATATTCTCGGAAAATTCGACGCCTTCCAAACACTTCAAAAATACCACTCCTAACTAATTTGGGTGTGGTGAGTCCAATGGCAAACTTTGTTCTCGATTCTGAGGTCTAAACAAAATAAGCATTCTTAGAATTATCAGAAAATTAGGAAATGTTGGAAATTGTCAAATGATCTCCAAATTGTATGAAAATTGAAATGGAGGTTCCTAATACTATTATAAGACTAATGGAAAAATATTATAGTCAATTAGGTCACTAATTGATGGGTAATAACACTAGGGTTATTACATAATGTCAGGGCCCTAGCTAACAAAAAAAATCTTATTAAACAATTGTCTAAGTATATTTTAAGCTAATAAATTTTCATAAGTTTATTAATGTCAACATTTACTTAAACTAAACAAAATAGATTAGCATGGGAGCAACAAGCATACAAAAAGGTGGTAAGTTATAAATAATAATATTTATAATTATGCAACAATGAGGCAAAAGACATACCTCAGTAAAATAAACTAAGATAAGGCTAGGCATACATATATAAATACAATAAGAAAATTATTGAAAGAAAAAACTAATCTTAAACATGCTGATGATTATATACATATGCATGTTAAAAATAAATAATCTAGTTATGATATGTATAGTAAGCAGTAACTAAGTCTAGCATACTATAAGTAAGTAAGCATGTAAGGTAAAGCTGATTGAAGTAAAATGCAACAGTAAAATAATAAACAGTAAACAGGTATATACAAACTATCATATCAGAAAAATTAGCCAATCAAGCCATAGTAAATTTCCATATCCTTTCTGGGCTAGTACAGAACAGAATAGCGGGACTAAGGAGGCAGTAAATACAAATATAATAAATTTTAGTTATTTTACTTTGTTCCTGTGGACACATCCAGAAGCAGTTGAGGAGTCAGGCACATCTACAAGACTTTTTGGGTTCCAAACTTATCACAACACTCCTCAATGAGTAATACTAAGTTATCCCTTATTTCTCCTTACCCCTGTCCATTGGGATAAAATGCGCATATCAACCAAAAAATTGAACCCAATGCAAATGTTATCCTAATTATTCTAAGTTTTTATTTCATGCATAATATTATCTTATATGTCATGTTCAAGGCAATGGCACAAAATTACAAGGAAGGCATAAGCACAAATACATTATTAGTGGATAAGAGACTCTACTATACCAGGTGACATCATTTGTTATCTATTGAAACCATTCTAACTAGTCCACATTACACAAGTTCATGATCTCCAATTTTTAACTATCGAGTGTAACTTAGATGCACAGTCTTATGAGTTAAAAGAAATTAGAACTAATCAAGTTCTAATTTAGCTCAATCATTCAACAACTATAAGTTAAATAATAAATCATCACATCCCAATTGATGAGTTTAGACATTCTAAGCTAAGATCTGATCAAGATCTACTAAAGTTAAGGATCATGAATTAAATACCATGAATTAGAATTAATCACATAATCCAAAGGCAAAGCTTAAGAACTAAAGTTTAAGTCTAAATGTAAATTAATGATTAAGGCAAATCCTATTAAGTATAATCAAACTTAATATGATGATTCTCCTATTCTTAATCTAAGGTCAAAAGATAAAATAATTAAAATTAAATTATGAAAATCTAAGAATTAATAAAACTAAGGTTTCATTCATTGAATAACACACTTTATTCAATGAATAAATTCTAACCTAGGATCTATTCGTAATATTAGGGAAAGGTCCTAAGGTGAAGTGCTGAAATCATAATGAGTTCTTTATGAAATGACTTAGGGAGATTTAGAATTTGTTGGAATATCTTACAATTTAACTTCATTTGCTAATTTAATTTACTTAAGGAAGTTAAGATGAAATATATCTTAGTTAGGGTGTATTAGTCTTAGGGATTTTCAAGTTTTTAATGGAATTTTGATCAAATTACTCAATTTACAAGATTAATAACTTCAATAGATCATCAATTTTATTACTAGTTTTCATAATTTAAATGATATTTCAGGGGCTAAGAGCACTTAACCAAAATTTTGGGCAAACTGACTATTTTGCCCCTACATAAAGGTTTAAAAAACTACTTTTTGATTTAGGGCTCCAAATTATATTTTCTTAATACTAGATGATTCTTTATTGTCTAACGTGAAGATAGACAGTAAGTACACCAAATTTGGACAATAATTGAGTCTTATAAGTCTAAGCTAAAGATTTTGACTTAAGGGGGCAATTTAGTAATTGCACCTAAGGAAGTCTAAGGATTTGTGCATTTTACTGTTGTTTGTTGTTCAATGATTCCATAGAATTTAAGGACACTGAAATCTAATGTCTGTTAGATTAGCTATGGTCAATTCAAGATAAAAGGTAAATTTATAATTTCTAAGGTTAAGAGAGGTCAACAACCTAATTTTTCCATTTGAGATCCAAATTCAATAAATTCAATGGCTATAGCTTTCCTATATTATACTGAGTAATTTAACTGAGAGTAGACCCAAATTGAATCTCAATTGGTCAAGTTATAACCTAACTAGGGTTAGGGGTAGTTTGATCAACCTAGGATTTCTAGAGACAAAACCCTAATTTTATTTTAGTTTACTATTGGTTATAATTTTCTGATCTAAATTGCATCTTGAAGGACCTAATTTGGAGTCTAATTAACTAAGTTATGGCTATTTTAATTTCTAAGATTTTTAGGATAATTAGTAAAGGTCCTGAAAGTCATTGTCAAATCCTGCACCAAATAGCAAAATGGATACTACCAGATTAATCTAGATATTCTCCTAATTAAAATGAGACCCATATTGAATATATTTGAGTCACTAGGTACAAAGTTATGGCTAGTAAAAGTTTTGGTACAAATGTGGGGGTCTTAAAATGCCACTGCGATAAATAGGTGCCCTACATGAAATTTGATACTACAGTAATATTCCTCTCATTTTTATAAGCAAAATGAGATATATATTCAATATATTTGGATTATTGGTTTGATAATTATGAGCTATTAAAGTTCTAAATTTAACTAATTAATCATTACTGTTTGATTTAAAACTAATGGTTTAAAATTATGATAATTGATTTATAGCTGTGGGCCGCACCCAGCTGACAGACGCAGAACGACGGGACCTGGAAGGCCATGTGGTAGTATACCATGCGCTGAGAGATATGTGCGAGACCCGCTGTCGGGGTCGACAGGGACTAACGGGCGCCCGACACGTGGTACTCGGGCCCACTTCGCTTCTGATGCGCCCGAAGAGCAGCGGGTCGGGCTGACCTGACCCGGCCCGCAGGGCACCATCTTTTCTGCGACGGGCCCAATGCCTAGTAGCTAGGGCACAAATTTTGGAAACCCTTCTACCAGTGCCGGGGCTCGAACTGAAAGACAATAGCTAGAGGATGACGAGCCCTTCCATTTGGCAGTCACTATGATGTCAAAGAACAACTCGAACGCACCTAGTGTCGAACCCTAGATCGTGACTTATGGGTGGGCTGACGTTAACAATTTGTACTGTACACGGATTAATGAGTTCACTCGATCGAGCTCCAATAAGCTTGACCAGACCGGTCGATCGACAATCGAGAACATGAAATAGGATTTTGAAAGTAGAATAAGTGATTGCATAAGGGAATAAGAAGGATTGGAGGTACCTGATTGACGGTCTGCGGGAGATTAGGGTTCAGGATTCCTCTGATCGGTCGATTCCTGACGATTCCTTCAGTCGCTATAGCCTAGGGCTCAAATGGGGCTAAATCAGAAGGTGGTGGAGCGAACAAATTTGGGAGGCTGGGGATTAGGCGGCTACCGCCGTGGCCTACCACGTGGCATGGGCGACGTCCACAAGGAAGAGAGATCACGAGCATTCCGATCGAACGGCTCGGATGATCGGCTCAGATCAAGCCTATTGATCCTAACAGATGCGAATCCAGAATGCGAATATCCGATTCGATAACATAAGTAATGCGAGTCCCACAACTAGTTAATTAAATATTTAATTTAATAATTTAAAATTTTAATTTCTGATTTTTCTAATTAATTTTAATTAATCAAATGGCTTCCAAAAATTTCCAAATATTCACCCCTAGCTAATTGAGAGGTGAAGAATGCAATGGCAAAGTTAAATTTTGATTTCGATGAGTATTTTGTTTTTCTAATTTTTGAGATATTTAAATATTATTAAAATATTTGATAAATTTTTGATGACTTCCGATTGCCACAAAAACATCACCCCTAGCTAATTTGGGGGCAATGAGTGCAATGGCGATGTCCAATTTTTGATCTGAAGTCAAAATAATTAGGTCAATTCTCAGGATTTATGAAATTCCCAAAATCAGGGTTTGATCCATTTAACCCCTAGTTTGGACCAAAACTTCATGGTGTGGTCCTAAAGACTATTTAGGAGCCTTAGAATCAAAATTAAGATTTAGTTCAGCCCTAATTAGCCAAGGTAACAACTTGGGTTGTTATAGGGCTGAACCCATTTAATTAAATTATATTCTGATTTAGGAATTATTTTCCTTAAGATAAATGGATTAATTAAAAAATACATATTAAATTATTTGCATAACTTTTGATCAGCTCATTCAAACTATATGAAATTATATACTATTTTGTTCAGAAAACCATGAGAAATATGATTATGCAAAAATATTTAGAATTTTGTGGTTGGATTTATTAATATTGCTTAAATACTCTAGAAATTAATTAGGGTGGATTAGTTTATATACTTAGCCAAATTGTATTATTCAAATTCCATTATGCTTCTTATGCCTTGTAGAATACATGTGCTAAGTGAAATAATTTTTTAATTTTTATTTTGTTAATTATGCCTTAATCTTAAAAATGTATAATCAGTAAAAAATTAGGGTTTACGCTTAATCAAACTTAGTAAACGTAGTCTCTGATTGTTTATATGGATAAGTAGAATATAATTGCCAAGTTTTTGATTGGTTAGATTTGTAATTAAGTGCTAATCCTTTTAGGTTTGATTTAAAGTTTGATTAGCCTTAATTACTTTATATTTTGCTTAATTAAATATTTATATGCTTCAATAGCAGTAGTATGCATATTTGAGAACTTAAACTCTGAATTAGACACCTTAAGTAATTGATTTTATATTTATGAACTTTAAACTATAAGGAATATTAAGAATTGATTAAGCTAAATAATAATTAATTGAATATTAATTTTTGGACATCATTAATACATAAATAATTTATTGATTTTGTCATTGATCATTAACTGAACAAGTGATCTTAGTTTGGTCAAGTTAGGATTTAAGTTCTGACTTATCTAGAGTTAGGTCTAAACCTTAATTATCCTAAATAAGATAGTTGATTTGAACAATTAAAGAACTTGCATGACTTCAATAATACCTCCTGATTTGATATTGATCTTAATCCATTAAATTAGAGGCATTAAGATCAATAATGAATTCATGTGATTGTTCATCTGAACCTATACCTTTAAATCCTTAATTTTATTTTAAGTAAGATTATTAACATAAAATAATTTATAAAAGTATAATGATTTCTAAAATATTAAGTCATAATAAACTATAGGATTTGTATCCCATAATTGTAGCATAAGTTAAGATCTGATAGGTCTTACCCATCTGATTTATATAATCAAACTCAATAAATTAGGGATTGTAAATCAAATTCTTCCAATTTGACCAATTATTTATTTAGTGCTTAGATCTTTAAGGTTGAGATCTAGTGTTTTAAATCAATAATTGCTAGACCTTATTATTATGTAAGCTCTTGAGATAGAAAGAGCTTATTTGTCAAACCTTGAGGTAGAAGATTAGATAAACTCTTAATATCCTTAAATTTTAATCTTAAACCCTTGTGGTAGAATAACTTAAAGGATTAGAAAAGAGTCTTTCTTGTCATTATATCCTAATTTGAGTGACTTCTAGGTCACATCTTTGTAACCATTATGTAGGATTCATCATAATGGAGTGTAGATTCATTAATCTAATATTCCTTGATTTTTATATAAGATTGTTAGAATCAGTAGAATTATTAGTTGGAGGTGATAGTGTATATTCCTAAAATTGATTTATTTTAGTATAAAATAGAGTTGGTTGATGTACCCTAAATAGAACTGTAGAGTCTCAATCTTATCTTAAGTAATTAGACAAGTACAGTTCAGTTCAGAATAAACATTCGAAGTTCAAGAGTGTTATAGGTAGGGGATTCAATACTTAGTTTGAAAGAATAAACTATGACAGGGTCCTGCCCCTTATCGTCATGCGTTTCGATAAGTGCAGCTAAACAAATTAAGTGCTTCAAGTTACCTTTCTTAGGACACTATAAGTATGCTTGTAATTAGGGTTTCTAATAGCTTAGTTTGAGTAAATAAATTATGATCGGGTCCTGCCCCTTATCGTCATGCATTTCGATAGGTTCAATTAAAAAACTAAGCGTTAAACCCACCTTTTCTAAGAAACATACCAGTTATGCATATACAACCTCTTCGATTGATAAGCTTAAGAAAAATCTTAACTAACTCGATTTAGTAAATTAGAATTTGGAGTCAGCATTTATTTAGATGAATTCTGCATAATTGAGATAAATGGAATCACTATTTGATTTTGAATTGATTTCTGGATTTCAATGATTTAAAGCATACAGTCATAAAAGCTTTGGCATATCATAAAATACATAAGTCATGTCAACATTGGTGGAGCGAATGAGCTCACCTAAGGACTCTGTTAGTGTAGTGTTCGCTCACCTAGAATCTGTGGAGTGTCATGTGACACTAAGTCAACATATTAGTGGCATATAGTTATGTGGCATATTCAAATGCATAATTAAAACTTTAGTGGCATACAACACAATTTTAGATCATTTTTTATTTATTTTTAGTTTCTTTATAATTTTCTCTACTTTTAGTATTCAGCTTTCAGTCTTAGTTTTACTTTACTCTCAGATTTATACTATTTTAAGTTTCCAGTTATTTTATTGTCTTTTCTACTTTCTCATTTAAACTATTTAAGTGCTAAATAATAGATAACTATAACTATTTATAGTAGCTTTCGATGTGTTAGACTTATTATTTAACACGTGGTAATTTTGGGATCCGACAATATGTTAGATCCAGAACAGCTCGTGGAGCAAGATCAAGTGGACACACAGGAAATTTAGAAGGAGTTTGTTTAGTATTTATTTTTCCCTGACAACTCTTCTTTAGCATCTATTTTTCCTTGCTTTAGTTTACTTTTAGTTCAGTATTCAGATCATTTTATGTATTTCATTAAGTAAACTATTTGTAATAACTCTAAATGTATTTTCTTTTTCTTTCTGAGATAAATGTTTTACTTAACTTCTTTGATGAATATTTAGGATGTATGCTTTAGCTCCTGCACTTTATACTTTTTACTACTTATACTTAGTATTAAGATGTGATCAGCATACCAGAAATGTTGTTATACTTATACGTAATGGATTCCTCATTTTTCACTCATAATCCAATGTGTATATACTATATTGCCTTATACATATCTTAAGGATTAGTGCTCAACTTTCTTTCCCTTGAGATTGAGTCTCAGTAGTTCTTTGTTTTTAATAGTATAGTGTATTCGGGGTGGTTCAGCAGTTATTCCCGAGTAACGCACCATTCCGCTGCCAATTGTTAACTCTCTTGCGTGTGACAATGGGGTGGGACATTACAGTAGGCATGGTAGTGAGAACTGTAACTTGAACAGCCCCTTTGCACCATCAAATATTGAGCAAGTGAACTACCTTATGAATAATAATAATAATCCAAATAATGCTCAAAATAATCTTTACTCAAACACGTATAACCAAGAGTGGAGAAACCCTCTTAATTTCTCTTGGAGTAACAAAAATAACCAACTAGGATTCCAACATGAAAATCAATTCCAAATATGGCAACCACAAAACCCAAATAATGCTTTTAACTAGCATCAAAAAATGCATGAAACTGAACTATAAGGAGCCTTCCACTCCTTTAAGGCTGAAATGCAACAATTTATGTTGAGAACCGAACATACAATAGGAAGACATGAATCATCCATCTAGCAAATTGAAACCACCCTCCGAAATATAAAAGTTCAATTATGACATATCTTTCAACAATTTACCAAAAGGCAGCAAGGAATGCTCCTAAGTACCATAGAAATCAATCCGAGGAAAATAGTGAGCGCAATTAATTCTGGAGCTTGGGGAGGTGGGGATATGATTTTAGAGAATGCAAGAGAATAAACTGAACCCCAACCCATTGAATTTGAAGAACACTGTCGAAACAAAAAAAAAAAAAAAAAAAAAAAAAGAGAGAGAGTGGATGAAATCAATTAACTTTTGATAAGACTTTAGTGGTTCAATAAAGAAGAGATCCTGGGAGATTAAGCATTATATGTGTGATTAACAGACAAGTCTTTTTAGATCCCTTGTGTGATCTAGGGGTTTCCATTAACGTAATGCCTTATCATTTATACACACAGCTGGGATGAGGGGATTGGAAGAAACCCCTGTAATCTTAGACTCAATGACACCCATAAGGATTTTAAGAAACATATTGGTGAATCTCAGAAAATTTATGGTCTCCACAAATTTCATTGTTTGTGAAAGGGATAAATGGAACAAAAATTCCACAATTATTTTTAGGACCATTCCTTGCAACAGGCAATAATTGATGTTGAGAGTGGGCTTATGAGGATTAGAATCAATGGAGTTTAAGAAGATATATATTTAATGCCCACATTAAATAGAGAAATAAATCTTTATTTAAAATAGAAGAGAATGGAGAGAGAAAGATTAATCCAAGTTGAGGATAGAAATGAAATAAAAGTCATCAGATTCTGATTACAACAAATCCATAGCCACCTCATCCAGATATAGTGAATCTAAAAAGATCAAAACCAAAAGAAAAACAAGCAGAGGAAAAATAAAGAAGAAAACTACACATTCACCATAATCTGACTTAAAAGATTTCTTGATTTACGAATTAGATAGTTTGAGTTTGAGCACAACAGAAACAACACTTGCTAGTCCTCACCCAAACTCTTCTAAAATCTAGAGAGAAATTTCACAAGGAATTAAAAATTAAAAATGCTTAAATTGGTCAGGCTGAGGATGTCAAATCGAGCGCTACAAGGGAGGCAACCCAAGTATAAACATGTTGTAATTTTCTTTTTATTGTTTTCTTTTGTATTTTTGGTTTAAAATTCTTAGTGAAATCCATTACCACCATGACTTGTGCTCATATTTTTAATTCTGCTTCATAATACTTTTTGAGAAATTTGAATTTTCAAAATTAAACTTTAATTATATATATGAAATTCTTCTTAAATTTTATTATTTTACGAGATATGTGATTGAGTCATATAATAATTTTAAAATGTTTATGTTCCAGTGATATTTGCTTTAATCATTATCTTGTACCCTTAAACTAAAATTTTGTGATGCTCAAGTTTAAGTGTGGGGGGATAAAGGGCTCGGATGAGAAAAATTAATCAAGAATGTGCTAAGTTTCTGTGGGATTTAATGAATGCAATGAATGATGAATATGATGAAGAAAAATATATCTCCCTTAGAGTTAATGCAAAAGAAAAGAAAATGAATGAAAAAAAATATCTCTCATAAATAATTGAGAAAGAGAACAATCAAAATGAAGAAAAGTATCTCTCTTGAAGGATAATACTCATTGCATTTCATAAGAAGAAGCACAAATGGAGCCCAAAATTCTAAGAATACTGACTGATGATTATTCTCAAATAAAGGTTTAGAAATTCCTAATCAAAAATATTTTGGTCAAAGCATCACACATTATTTTAAGATAAAAATGGAAAAAATCTAGTAAAAATAGTGGAATAGAACTAGGCTGAATATGATTAAGAATTCACCATTATCATCAATCACCCTATTAAATAGACTTTAAACTACAAAGGAGAAATTCATAGCTATTTCATATTTATAAAATTAAAAATCCAGAAAGTCATTTAGTGCTTACTCGAAGATGAGCAAGAAATTAAATATAGGGGTGTGATAAACTCAAGAATTATAGTTAATATATTTTTCTAAAAGTAATGTTTTTTCTTAGGATTAGTGTACTTTAATATGTGTTTTTGTGGCATTACAGGACAAAAGAGCTGAAATCAAGATCATAAGAGAAATTTGGAACCTGGACAAGAAAGGTGCTATGGCGCACCCCAACGCGTTGTGGCAGATCAAACCCGAGAAGCATGAACTATAGTGCACCGCAGCACCCTTTCAACAGAGAACTTAACGTTATAGCATGCACTAACACTAAAGCAACAGAGAGCTTAACGATACAGCACGCCACAGTGGATCAGACAGAGGGTTCGGCGTTACAGCGCGCTCCAGTGAGCCTAAAAGCCTTGTCAGAACAGAGAGCTTTGCCCTCAAACAACAGAGAGGTTAACTCTATAATGCGCTTCAATGGATCCAAAACAGAAAGCTCGGTGCTACAATTGGGGGTCTGAACATTAAACCACACCCACTGATTCGCCTGGGATTAGAGTTGGAAACACATGATGTCGACTAGCTGCTAGGATGAATTGTTGGGAATGAAGAGCTCCAGGGGTTCAGTAGGGATGCACAGTGAGCAAAGAGCTCACTATGAGAAGTTTGAAGCTATTTATAGCCCTGGGAGATGGGTGGGTGGACGGGCTACAGTTCCAGCTCGGGCTAGAGACTCGGCATCAAATTGCCAAATGGGAACTGATCGGGCCTCAGGGCCCGCTGGCATTTGCCTAACTAATTTTAGGCAGATGTTAGCGGTCTGTCGACGTGGCGTTGGGAGTGGGGGACAACACTGGCATCAAATCATATGAACGGTCATTCTTTATTAGGGATGACTGAGCGGGGGGACAAAGATCCACAGTAACGGTAGCTACGCCAATTGTGTGTGCGCGCATGTGTGCGGAGTCGACAGCACACGGCAAAAAGAAAAAAACAACCCACCCAATTATAAAATGAATCCGCACAATGTAACACATTGAAAAAGAAAAAAATACTGCACTTCAGGCGGCAAATGAGAAGACGTTCAATCTACAAAAATAAGGAAAAACAAAAGTAAATAAATGACCTTTAACTCTGATATTTAATTTCATCCAAAAGTTTTTTTTTACTAAAAGTAAAATTGTCTAATCTAAAAAAAGGAAATAGTGGATGATATTTTTTCTTGATCTACATTCTCCAAAGTCGAAATACAAAAGTCAGATTTTCATCAATTTCATTTGGACTTTAGCAAGAACATCACTATCAATTATTGCAATTAGAATACTTTCATGAATAAGGGACGACCTTTCAAATCTTTTTTCATATATGCCTATGAGCAGCTATCTTTTCAAGAAAAAATCTTCAAATTCATTTCTTTTAGTGGCGTTTACATCCTACAAAAAGCAAATTCAAATATTATGTTAAATGACTATGGTTGAAGAGCTTGAACGTATTTTAAAATTGCAAGTTGAAGGGATAATTAAAAAAAAATAAAGAATTATTCAAAGTAAAGTTGATTGAAAAGCTATTCAAAATAAAGATGATAGACTTATATTTGCAACAGTTCAGCTAGTACAAAGCTAATACTATTCTTCTTATGATGGATGCTTTTCTTTCTGCTAGCATGATGAGCATGAAAGAACATAACATAAATTTGAATTAATTGCAACAACAAAAGCAAATTAAGATTATGCATCACTTTGCATTAATTCTTTTTATTAGGAGTTGTTTGGTTTATTGCATTATAAGTGCGGGGTGCTCTAAATATTGGTACTTTGGTGCTGTGAATTGAAAGTAAAGTTTGGAAGGATTTACTTTCCCCTCAATAGGCATTTTACTACTGCATTGGCTTATTTCAAAAATTTTTTACCTAAAATAAAACAACCCAATAAAATTGGATAGTCACTTAAGGTTTAAAAAAAAACACACTTACAACTAACGGATCCAATAGTCGAAGCTGATGTGCGCACGTCTTCAATTAATTCATGTCAACCAACCAATTGAAGAATTATTCTTGCATACATCCCTCACAATGTGCGGAGCGATAACAAAAAATATATATATATTACTACTTTGAATTTCAATATAATAAAATAAAACTGTTAGTTTGCAGTATACAGTATATAGATCATATAGCATTATATGTACTAAAAAATTACAATGTGTTTCTCTATGAAAGTAAGAAAAGAGATTAAATAGCTATAATTATACTCGATAAACAAAACAGTTTAAGAAATATATACCCATATGGCACGATAATAATTTGCAAAAGACAAATAAAAAAGAGGTCGAATATATAAAGTTCAATTAGTAACAACACAAACTAAATATTCAAAACTTAAATTTTCAATAAATTCTTTGCAAATTCTTAGAATTTTGCAATGTAATGCATACATATTAATGCATATATTCTACAACTATGAATAAGAATTGCTAATATATGGAATAATATTGATTTTTAGATATTCCTCACATTTATATTAAAATTATCAAACAAAATCACATCCAAGGAAAAATGAACATTAATTAAAACTTTATATAATATAAATCAGGTCAACCTCAGATTGAAAAAAAAAATAGTTAAGCTTAATATAAATTATAATAATTAGAAATATAGCA
Source organism: Gastrodia elata (assembly GCA_016760335.1). Taxonomy (NCBI): domain Eukaryota; kingdom Viridiplantae; phylum Streptophyta; class Magnoliopsida; order Asparagales; family Orchidaceae; genus Gastrodia; species Gastrodia elata. The sequence continues at coordinate 50,006,353 of CM028670.1, forward strand.
AATGCATACAAAATAAATTGCGTTAGTCATATTATAAATGTGTACAAAATAAATTGCATTAGTGAAAGTAATAATAAACTTGGTTTAACTTCGCAGTTGTCTCTATGAAGCAGCTTTGGAGATCGACGAAAGCCTGAAAATATAATTTACAACAAGAGTGAGACATTGCGATAAAAAATAGTATGCTAACTCATTAATCCAGAATAATTCAAGTATTCATGAATAGTTATAATTATGTTTGACAGACAATTATGCAGTTTCAATTCTTTGCATTAGCGAAAGTATTTGAAGAGCAACAATAATATGCAAGCAATTCTACCTACACCCTTCTCTCAATAATCTCTTAAAAAACCATTTCTTAAATATTAAATTATCACATCTACACTAGAAATAAAAAATGAATGAAAAACTGGATAGAAAAATTAGTTAGTGGGATGAGACAAACCTACTATGCGACCTTAGAGCATAGGTCGTGAGGCTTACCATTTGCAATGACATTTTCAAAAAAATACTCATGCGCTAGATATAAATCTTATAAGTATAGCTTTTGCGACTTCCGTATCTTATTCATACAGTTGGCTTAACCAAAACTGTACTAGATGAGTTCAGAATTAAGTACACATATTTAATAAAACATATTTAATAAAACATATTTAAGCCTCTTGATGGAAGTAAATCTCGCTTTTACAGTAGGAAGATTCGTCTGTTATAGTCTATTGCAGTTGATCTCAAGAGCAGGGAAGTTTGTAGAGAAGTTATTTGCAGGAAAGGTTGAAGAGGCTTCTCTTATTGCGTGCATACCACTCAGAGTTGTTTTCAGTCGGCTGAATGAGATGCTGAGCTGCTACTCATCACACCGTGCAAGCTGAGTATCTATATTGAAGCTTTTTTCTTGTTCATAGTAATATACTAATATGCTTTGCAGTGTAGTTAGTCCCTTATATCATCTGATGAGCTTAACCATTATGATTAATGTATTTCATTTTTAATATATTGTTAGAACGGAAATCATGTTTATATGTCCAATAGATATCCTTTTCCTGTTATTGGTATTCACTTAACTATGTATTGCGCAAGTGCTCGAGTTCAACCCTTTTTCTTATTATTTGAACTTTTAGGGTGGTATTGGAAAAATAAAACATTTGCTATGAGAAATATGATAACTGTCATTTTGTACAAATGCTTATTTTTTGTTCCTTACTAACCCTGCAACTTCTAATATGTTGAAAATTTTGTATGATTTAGGGGCTATTTGGATAATTATTTAGTTTTTACTCACATTTTCATTTTTTAGCTATTTGGTTTGTGGAATTTATTTTTCACCATATTAGTTTGGAATAAAATTATTCTCTGTTCTTCACAAAATTGCTGGGTTTATTTCATGCCCTATTTGAGCAATAAATTGTTATTCTGTTGGTAAAAATTCCATGCATAGAGATTTTAGAGTTTTAATTTATTTTACTTTAGTATTTTCTTCCAATTTTTACATAAATAACCACATAAGAGATAAAGAGAAATAAAAATCAAATGCCATAAGAAGATTTTAGTATATCCAGACAATCACTAATTTCAGTCAGCATTGTGAACTGATTGCTTTGGACTAATTCTTTGGAGAGGTTGTTAACTATTGAGCATTTTAACATCTTCATATTATACATAAAAGCACATAATCATAGTATTTTTCATATTAAATACCCAAAAATTAATACTTCAAAATATGCACTCTCATTATCCTCTTAAACACTGTTTAGCTACACCTGTTAAATTTCGTAACTATGTACTGCTACGTGGTGTTTATTAGTCTTTAACTATGAATCTAAATTGGACAATAATGAGAAAATCTCTATTATAGTGCCCAAAGTTGAGTTCGAAATACGAGAAAAACATAAATGCGGGCCATTGGATAGAGAGAAAGGTAAGATCATAATTGTTTGTCGTTTTTCTGCCTTGCATATTTTGGGGTATTCGTGGGCCAGCAAAGCATTCTCAGTTCAGCTATTTTAAAGGCATAAAACAATGGAGAACTGCAAAAAAACAAGGCACGTCCCGTCTCCGAATAGTAGGCCCAATATCTCCTCCGTCTCCGTGGTCAGTGAATGCGCAAGGCACGTCAGCCACACATCCTCCGATACCTGAATATTTGACAGTGGCATCCTCGCCCAAGGCTTGCAACTGCCGAGCAATGCTCCGTCGCTCAAGGAGGAAGGGGCAAATCTATTTTGTTGGTGCCTGATGCCTCTATTGCTCTCGATTTGCAATTTTTTCTATAATATAAGCATATAAGCTGAATTAAAAACAAATGAAGATAAAAAGACTCGAAGAAGAGATCGCTATTTGTAAACGGGAGGGAGCCCTCTCGATTATTTGAAAATTTTCTCTTTCATATATGCATATATATACTTATTTATATAAACGAAATTGAGATTTACTTGGGGCAACTATTCTAAAATTTGTAGTTCTTTTGTTTGCTAGTTTGAGAATAATAGAAATGTGGCTATGACTGAAGAGTATCCCAAACATTAAGAATCATAGATAGCTGGGATAATCCATTGCAAAGCTTTGAAAGCAAAAAGAAAGCTTCAAAAAAACAAATTTTAAACAGCATATATCCTTAAGTGAATCTTGAGGAAAAAGAGCTCAATAAATTGCTAAAGTGGCGAAAAAATCAGGTAACTGCCAAATAACTTGCATACCAAGAAATTGTCGAGCGCTGCTGCTCGTTCCTTGGGGCCTCCGCTGATTATAAGTGAAGCCAAAAGCAAGTGTCGAAACAATGCTCAATTGTTGATTAATTCAAATAAAGCTTGGGCAAGTTCCAAATATCACCTTCCTATGAGAAGGGAGTTCAAGATAGGTTGATGACGTAGCTACGAGTCTTTGCATGCTATCAATGGTGTTCAAAAGGCATAGTTGGTGGAAAATAAGTTTGAGGGGTGTACGGCAGAAGAAGTAAATGACATCTCTGGGGTGGCGCGAGTGGAGAGGAGATCGAGGGACAGAAAGGTGAGGCGGAAAGAGCCAGCCTTCGAGTACTTACCGATGCAAGTGTCGACAGAGCCGGGATGATTACGACAGACGTTCATGACCTTGCCGATAGAGCCTCGCTCTCTAAGAAGTATCGGTCAGGGCGGTGGTCAGGTCGCTCCACTGTGTGCTTTTTGATTAGCGGCTGTGGTCAGGTCGCTCTCTAAGAAGTATCGGTTAGGGCGGTGGTCAGGTCGCTCCTAATTTGCTAATGATATTATTATTTTTATTTATTGGGATGATTGTGAAGAGTGAACCTAAAATTATAATTATTATTAATTATTCATTTACATAATATTTTTAAATATTACAAAAAAACTACAAACTTCACTTTTAACCTAATTCGTCAAAGAGAAATACTATTTAGATCCACTGACGTGACATCCAAGAAGACTCATCCAATAGAATTTGGAGATCATTTAATTATTATTTATTTATTTATATTAAAATAATATAAATATTATTTATAAAGTTTGTAAATTGAAATAATGTCCAAATCTTATTATATGAATTTTTCTGAGTGCCACATCAGCGGATCTAAATAGCATTTCTCTTCGCCTGCCTATTAATTCAAGGACTGTGAGCTTGGACTCGAGTAGCTCGCGGTAGTGGACTCCCTCTGCGTCGTCCGAGTAACGACATAAGCGAGAAAAATTTCGAGTGAAAATATGATTTTTTGTTATGTATTGAAAAAGCTTATTTATTAATTATAATATTTTTAAAAAATACGTTAATTTTGTAAATGAGGAAAAAGTTTATGTTATATATATATTATATATGTACCTCTACATAACAAGCCGAATATTTGGTTTAATTTAACATAATCCACCCTAGATGGGTCGTTGCTTGAGGAGTTGGTTGATGTTCTTTTTGTACGGAAGGATGCTGTTACTTCGGCCATAGGGTGGCGAATGCCTCCAGAGAACCAGGCGGAACCTTCGACGGATCTGGTGGCATTCTCTGCCACGTAGCCCATCGTCCTTCCCCTCTGCTCCACGACGTTGCCCTCCCCCCTTTTTCTCTCTTGCGCCTGCGCTTATTTGTTTTTCCTTCGCTTCTTCTAAAGGTTTTCATTCTTGGATGCAAGCAGGAGGGGAAATGCGGGTGGTGGGCTGGGCGATAGAGGCAGAGACGAGTATGGGATTGGCAGCGGCAGTTTCTGGAAATGCTTTTCGGTGGTGGAATGAGATCAACGAATCGGTTGAATGGCAGCGTGGGTTATATTACACTCTCTGCGGTTGCTACACCCTCATCTCTATCATTGCTCTGGTAATCTCATCTATTCCTCTCCTTTGGTATTCATTCTATGATTGTTTGTTGGGTTTTTTCCCTTTTTTTTATGGACGAGAGGGCGTAATCTCATCTATTCTTCTTTTTTAGATTCTCATTGTTTTCTTATTTTGAAGAGAACAAAGTACTATTGTTTACTTTATACCTAGATCGCCCTTCTTTTTTTGCTTCTTGTATCATGTTTATATGCGATACCCAAGGAGAAGCACATTCTTCCAATTTGTGCTGCTGTTCAATGGTAGTCTATTTTTTGAAGTGGTTGATTCTTACGCAAGGCCTTGCACTTAGACTAGGGCTTTAATCGATCGATATAACATTTTTTTTTATTTAATATTAAATCTTTGGTTGATGTTGGCATTCTGGCTGCTCCCTTAATATTCATCACTATACTGCGCATCCTAAATGGTTTTGCATATGAACCCACGCATTCGCAGTTTAATTGCATACATAATGAAGCAAGATGGTGATTAGGCTTCTAGTTTTCCTTTGTAAGAAGCTAACCAACTTCTAAACAGCCTTGAACGGCTGAAGGAACGGGTGGTGGTTTGCTGTTCTACATGAGCTATCCACGGATTTTAAATGAAAAATCTGTGAAATCTAGCTAATTAGTATATTCTCATGAGGGAATTGTTGGGGATTATGACCGCCCCTTTCAGTCCTCCCGGCAGTGCAGCGGTGAGGAACAAATGCAGTGTATGCAAGAACAAACATTAAAACAGAGAAAAAACATGAAGAACTTTACTTTACAAAAGACAAGAAGAAAATACAAGATAATATCACACTTTAAGAGCTCGCAAAGCCTTTTCCAACCACACTCACATCTACTTCTTCCACACAAGCCCCTCATAGATCACACAGCTTTTCCTAACCATTAGTGAATGGTCGGAAGTCCAAGAATGGTGAGACAATTAGCTTGAAATTAATAATTAACTCTCTAAATAGGCTTCAGGGTTACTTTTGGATAAATTTGGATTTCATCCTTATAAGATTATTCGCATTTTGATTGGAATACTAGAAGAGATTAGGAAAATGTTATCTACAAAAAGAATTCTTCCCCAGATTGGTTTTATTATTCGATATCTATCTACTCCCTCAACTGCTTGTCATTACCCTTAGTTTCAAATAAAATTTATCATCAAACAATGATATAAATAATTTTTAGAAGAATATTCATCCGTATTGGAAAAAAATTTAAATGAGCTTTTCTTCTAAAATTGAAACTCCAATAGCCTGTAGGTTGTAGTTGCGCGGTATTTGAATATTAGGGGTTATCTTAAGTTCGTAAAAGAGAATGCAAAATTTTAGAGGTATCCAAGTATGAACATAATTGTATCCTTTTTCTTTCGATTATTTTCATACAAATTCTCGTTTGATTTGATTAAATTAATTAACTTCAAATTATTTTTTATCACTTCCTCGCTTATCTCTAGCACGAAAATTCAACCATAAATATTCAAACGAAAATTCTTCGAGCTTCGAGCTGCCATCCAATCATTCCCCTTCACCTCCATTCCCCATCACCACATCCCAATTCAGCTGTAAAACCCCTTAAAAACCCATAAACCTCATATTATTGGCAAGCTTCTCCAACGATGACGATCAAACTTCATAGCTGCTATTCAACTAACCCCTCATCATTGCTGTCCTAGTTAGAGCCTTGACTGCACATTTCAAACACTATCCCAAGAAGGACGTGAAGAACTGCGACCATCTCAAAAGAATCAAGAAGAATTTGAGGGAACTCCTTTATTTAATGATTAAATTTATTATTGTTGTTGTCGTGTTATTGATTTAGTAATTGTTTCTTATTACCTGACACCTAAAGTAATAACATTTATGATATTCGCCATAACAAAGAACCCCCATTTATGTAGTTTACTAATTTTAAAAATGGGGTTATTATGATATTTGTAAACATAATTATGATGAAATAATTTTGAAATTTCACAAAATTTGATTTTAAGAGTTTATTGTTAGTGCCTACTAATTGAACGATTACTTATTTACTAAGGATGTCGAGGGTGACGTCCATTTTAAGTGGGAGAGCCTGTAACAAGTAAGGTCATTAATAAACTGAATAAGTCTTAATTCAATTAAATTTAGCCAAATCAGGATCTCTATTTAGTTCAAAGTTAGATCAAACTAAGATCATCATTGTATAGAGCACATTCTTATGATCATAATGAATTAATTTGGGAGCAATCTCGATAATGAATATTCTTAAAATAATTTTTAAAATTCAAACTTCAAAAATTAACAGTAAATAAATATAAGTTTAAATTCAAAAACTTTGATATTATTAGATCAAGCATGATAAGAGGAGGCTATATTTAAAATATCATCAAGTTAGGAGCACCTGATTGCCAAAAATTGATTTTAGAAGTTTTAATAATTTAAAATTAATATAAAATAATATACAAGTTTAAGCTTAAAAATTTTAGCATGTGTGTGCCCGACTCGTCAAGTTGCACCAGGTAAAATTTCATTAAATTTGAATGCCAAACAATAAAAAAATGCATAAAATTCAAATAATTTTTTTTTAAATAAAAAAATAATAGAATAAAGTTTTAAATAAAATTAATTGAGAAAATTAGCAAAATTGTTCATTGCCTCTTGCAAAATATTCAAAATAGCCCTTTAACTATTCTAATTTTTTTTTTTGTCCATTAACTTTTGTTTAAGTGTTTTTTTTGTTCATGTCGATAATTTCCCAATCTTTTTCATTAAATTTGCATCTTTCAGTAGGAATCAGTCGCTACCATCGACAGCTGGAATCTAGGGATTGATTCCAACTGCAATGCAAGCGGTCGATTCCGACTGCTGAAATTGGCCGTTGTATTTGGCAGCTGAAATCCAACGACCGTTTCCGGTTGCAAATGGCCGATTCCAGCAGCCGGGATAGGTTGCTTCCAAAGGAATCAGTCATTGGATTTTAGCGGCTGACTCTAGCTGAAGAGACGCTAATCTAACGGAAGGGATGAGAGCATTAACAGTTGGGATAAAAAAAACACTTGAACAATAGTTAATGGACCAAAAATATACTTACAAGAGTTAAGGAGTATTTTGATTTTAATTTATTTTAATAATTTTTTGAAATTAATTTATTTTAATTTTTTTTTCTCCTCTCGCATGCAAGCACGCAATCGGCCCCTGTGTGCTCTAATCGCACTTCAGGCCCCATCTCCTTCGCTCGCCACCAGCCAAGTGGCCATTGGATGGTCCTCCCATTTTCCTCTCTTGTCCTACTTCCTTTCTCTATAAATAGGTCCCAAACCTTTTTATTTTATTTTTATTTATTTATGTATTTTATTAGTTATTTATTTCATATTTATATCTAATAATAATATCATTATTATTCTTTTTATTATTATTATAGTAATTGTAATGATAATATGGATGATAAATTATTATTATTTAGGATTCTTATTTATCTTAATTAATTATCTTATTCAATAAGATAATTATTTAAGATAATAATAATATAATAATAACAATATTGATAATATGGACAATGAATTATCTTTACTTAGAATTCTTATTTTTCTTAATTAATTTTCTTATTCAATAAGATTATTATGATGATAATAATAATAGTATTATTATAATAATTGTAATAATAATATGTATAATGAATTATCTTTATTTATGATTCTTATTTATCTTAATTAATTATCTTGTTCAATAAAATTATTATTTAAGAATATTAATATAATAAAAATAATAATATTATTATATTAATAGTAACAATAATATGGATGATGAATTGCCATTTTTAGAATTTTTATTATCTTAATTAATTAGATAATTATTTAAGATTTATTACAGTAATAATAATAGTAATAATAATAATGTATTAATAATACTCGCTATTACCATAATAATAATAATATTTTTATGTTAATAAATATTTTTTTTCATTATAATAGAGAGAAAATATTATTTTTCATAATAAGAAAGAGAAAGAAGGAAATTATAAAAGAGAAAGAAAGAAATATTCTTTTATTTTATCATTTCTACTTATTATTATTATAAGAATAATATTATGATATTATAATAATAAGAATAATAGTAATAAATAAATATAATAAATATATAATAAAAATGACATTTAGTGAATTATCATAAATATTATTAACATATAATAATAAATTGTCATTATTATTTATATACATATTATTATATAATAGTTTCCTTAACTGAAAAATAATATTTTAAGCAATAAAAATAAATTAAGAATTATTATTATCTTATTAAATTAATATTCTAATCTTAATTATTTTAATTATAAATTTATACTTAATACCCACCTAACAAAATGATGTGTAAAATTGACACTTGAAGAACCAAATAGTCATAACAATACTTAAGAAGACTTGTCAACCACAACAATAACTAATAAGACTTGTCAACAAAAGTGATAGTATTAATATTTTATTTTTTCAGGTATGTAGATCTTTGAAATTTTACATCAAAGTAACTATGTTTGAGTTTATGCTTTTTTTGTATGAAAATCTAATTATGGCATTTATACACATGAACCACTATATGAATAACAAAACTTTTTCATGATAGCTTGTGATGTATGTCCATGGTGAAAGTCTTTGAATGGAGTTTGAGATTTAACGTATTAACAGGCGAGCTTTACTAGTAACCCAAAGATGAGATAATGAGGGATCTAGTCTACTAGGATGGGGCAATGATCAGAGGAAAGACTCACCAAGCTTCAAATTTAAATAAAAAAACTATCGACGGGTAGTTGATACTTTCCTAAATGACTTATGATCTAGGTAATCTCAGAGAGGTGGGGGTTTTAATGGTCAGCAACAATAAGAAGGCATGGTCTTATCGAGAAAGTCAACCCGATTAAGGGTCTCGTTACACATAGCTAGTGATAAAAATTCATTATTGTTATTGCTTATTTTCAAGAAATTATGCAACACATTATGATAATATAATTTTACTACTATGATATTTATTATTACAAAGTTGAATACTTTTTTTTTCATTTGAGGCAAACCTCCTTGAATAATATTGTTGTTTGCCTAATAGAATACTAAAATATTTTCTTACTAAACTTTTATGTGCTCCTACCTGATTGGTTAAAGAATTTTTCAGGATTTGAGAACAAGTAAGAGGAGATATTGCGTGATTTGAACACACGAACGCTAGCCAAGAAGTTAGATGAAACACAAGGAAATTTTAGTTTTTTTTGTTATTTATGGAACCCGCTTTATAAACATGACATAATTATATGCAATTATGGCTCTGTAAATGATAAATTTTGTTCGATAATTGAATTTGTCATTTCATGTTGTTTAAATGGAAATTATTGTTTATAAATTCTCAACCTTGATCCTTGAGTTTGCACATCCAGCTATTTCTGCATCAGAAGATGATTTGGATTCCACAAAGAACTTTGAGGTGGACTCTAACGAATATTTGAAGGATAATCTTTCGTATTCAGAGCTTTTACATGATTTCCCTGTTAGATATAAAGGAAAAAAAGATACAAACATAGAACAAGAAAAAAATTCCAAATCCAATTGGAAATCAAATTACATTCTATGGCAAAGATGCATTCGCTAGTCGAGCCTCTCTAACCTAATTTTTTTTCCAGCTTTTATTGGGACCTTGGATCCCGTGGGGTTTGATGACCTTTTTTTATCTTTCTCTTTTGCTTGTTTTTTTTGCTTTTGTTCAGCAAATCTTTTTCTGTTGTACTCAATTATGATTACATTTATAAAATATAGTAGGATTGTGTTAAAAAAATGCATATATACAGATATAGATATAAACAACAAGACTAAGGCATAGTCCCATTAGGCGGGGTTGGCTATATGATTCCTTTGTTTCCATTGTACAAGGTCAAATAAAAGCCCCTCCTTTCTTATGGTTTTTTTCCATGTCTTTTTTGGTCATCCTCTTCCTCTTTTAACATGAGAAAAAGTTATTTACTTAAATTTCCTAACAAGGGTGAACGATCTACACGCATTATCTCCCCAAACCACATAAAATGACAATCCCTAATTGTAATGACCCTAGGTCATTAATAAAAAGCAAACATTGAATTTCCGATTCGTTAAATCTCCCGCAAATTTCAGTTTTCCGTTTAAACTCCTGCTAAATTTCGAATTTTCAGTACAATCCTTAATTTAGAAGGTTTAAAAATTGTTTAAACTGAAATTGAAAGTTAAAAATCATCATTAACGCATAATTAAGTTAGCAAAACATAACTTCCTCATTTAAACTCATATGTAAGGCATGTAACAGCTATACCTATTTGAAACGGTTAAAACTCTGCTAAATAGGAAGGTATGCGTAGAGTTATTAAGGGAAAATTTCGTAACTTTCTACTCGAGCCCGAATAAATCAGACGTGCGTTACATACGCACGTCCTATTTAATCGGAAGGAGTCGAAAGGCTCTCACCACCCTCGATCCCCCTCGCTTCTTCCTCTCGGTGAGCAAGACCTCACAGAAGAAACAACGGCAACAAGGCATACCTGACGGCCGATCGAAGAGCAAGGAGACGTGATTCCCTTTTTGTTCGACGCCAAGAGACGAACGTCAGAGGTTCGTAGCGCTCGACGTCTGCGTGCGAACGGCGGCCTTCAATTGACGCTGAGCCGACTCCTTCCTCCTTTCCGTGCTGACCGATCGAAGCTCTGCACGCCCGATTTCGCACTCGACGCAAGGTAAGTCCCTCTGTCAACCGAATCTTTTAGGAAAAGAAAATGCTTATATATAGAAATATATATATATACATATAAATGTATATATATATATGTATAAATGTATATATATATATATATAAATAACTATATATATGTATATATATATATATTTACATATGTATATGTATATATATAATAACAATAACAATAATAATTATAATAATAATAATAATAATAATGATAATAATAATAATAAATAATTGTTATAAATAGATTAAATAACTTATTTTTATATCATTAAAAAAAATATAGTTTTAATATTATAATTTGAAAAAAAATATAGTTTTAATATTATAATTTGAACTTAAGGATCATTGACAATTAGTCATATTTAATCACTTAACTTAAGACTAGGTTTTTATTTTGCTTGATGAAGTATTAAAATGATTAATAATAATATTACAACACTATGATTAGATCTTACTAGCCAACATTAGGAAGATCTCTAATCAGTCCAAATTAGCTATTTGATAAATTTTGGAGTTAGTTATAATTTTAATCAAATATTATCAACCTCATATCCTAACTTATGGCATTAAGTTCATACCAAAATAGATCATAAATAATAGCTCAAGAGATTTTGAATTATTGCTTGAATAAAACATGTTCTACCCTAACATAATAGACGGGTTCGGTATTGATAAAAGAAAGGTTTAGTAAAATATGATAAATTAGAATTATGAACATTTTTGTATACTCTACTCTTACAAGGTTTAGATCTAAGTAACCATCTAAAGGTAAACTAGGGAACACGAATACTAGTTCTAAATCTTGTAAATAGATAGTCTCATAGATTAATAAAATCTAAATTATAATTTTGCAGACACCTCAAGTTGTGAGTGATTCATCTAGTTAAGTCAAACACAAAAGGTACACTGGATATTACTTTTATACTTTTCTATGCTTTCTATCTTTTTGCTGCTTAAGCATCGTTTTGAACCTGTTTTATATTGTTGCATTTTTCTCTTACTGCTAGAGAGTTAAAAAGATGTTTATGTATATTGTGAATGTTGCAAAGGATTCCAATACGGAGGTTAAATTAAGTTAGGGACGGGGCTAGTCCATCAGGAGTCATAAGGGTGCCATCTAGAGCCTTGAGTGGGGCCTAGATGAAGGTCATGCTTAACTGCATATATGATTCGATCTGGAGCCTTTAACAGGGGCCTAGGTGAAGGATACCATCTGGAGCATTGAGTGAGGCCCAGGTGAAGGTGCCATCTGGAGCCTTTAACGGGAGCCCATGTGAAGGATACCATCTGGAGTCTTTAACGGGGGCTCAGGTGAAGGATACCATCTGGAGCCTTGAGAGAGGCCAAGGTGAAGGTGCCATCTGGAGTCTTTAACGGGGCTCAGGTGAAGGTCATGCTTAATTATATTTTTATGAACTCAATCTCACGGTTCTGGCCTTGCCCAACATAACCACTAACATTGCTTCATAATATCAAGTCATAAACATAAACATGAACTTTTACACTATATTATTGCTTTTCCTTTTGAAAAACTTGGCATGTGTAAGAACAGTTATTTTGCAGGAGACATTTATCTTGTTTTTGAAACACACTATTTCTTGCAGTTATTATCATTTTACTTCCCGCTCTGCTTTAAGTATATTTTTAATATCCTTTGTATTTAGAATGTGCACTAAGGCATTATTTTCATAATGTCAGATCAGATACAGTTGGAGGCGGTTGATATAATTTAGAGGCGTAGCGCGGGAAAATAACTGCCCCTTCCAGAATTAATAGTTTGATGTATATTGAATTTCATGTAATAAATTATGGATGTTGTTTTTATTTTAAATTGAATGAATGTTGTTTCTTATATGTGAATGACTTGAATGTTCGTTAACTACTATTTTATCTAACTGCCAATATAATCCTGCGGAAAGATGCATCCGATGTTAGTTTGGTTCTTACCAACCTAACATTGGGTCATCACAGTTGGTATCAGAGCAGGATTGGAAGTGTTAGAGTAAAATAGTATTTAACATAGAAGCCATAGTTGAGGAATCATTCAATTTAAAAATATAAATACATTGGAATAAAATACAGGATAGGAATCTAGTGACATAGTAAGATGGTGGTAGAAACAAAACATCTTATAGAAAACTAGTGACACGATGAGACTATTATTAGGGCAACATTTTGTAGAAAAAACTAGTTATATAATAAGGTCGTTATTTCAACCAATTATAAGTTTGACCTTTAACAGATGAATTCCCTAAATCATTCGGTGGAGCACTCAGAAGTTGACTTAAGCCAAGAAAGACCTTGGCAAATGGACTTCAACCCCCTACTCTTGAAGATCGGATTCGAGAGTTGGAGGACAAAAAAGGGACGCGCGGTGAGAACCTGACAAGGTTCATGTGTGTCTCTTACGAGAAGATCACCAATCTCCAAATGTGAGTTTTGGTTAAATTCTGTAATTTTTCTGGGACATGTGGTAAGTGCCGAAGAAATCCAGGTGGATCAAACGAAAATTCTTGCCATTCAAGAATGGGCGCAACCTACATCTGTGACAGAAATCAGAAGCTTTCTAGGTCTTGCTGGCTATTATCGAAAATTTGTGCAAGGGTTTTCTCAAATTTCAGCTCCACTCACCAAATTAACATAGAAACTGGTACCCTTTGTTTGGAGCTCAGAATGCGAAGAATCCTTTCAGAAATTAAAGCATGCTCTTACAACCGCTCCTGTTCTTACGTTACCTCAAGAAGGGATGGACTACCAAGTTTTTACCGACGCGTCTAAGGTAGGACTTGGGTGTGTCTTAATGCAAAACGAGAGAGTAATTGCTTATGCCTCACGTCAGCTAAAGGTGCACGAAAAGAACTATCCGGTGCACGACTTAGAATTAGCAGCAGTAGTCTTCGCTCTCAAGATATGGAGGCATTACCTGTATGGAATAAAATGCAAAATTTTTACAGATCACCAAAGCCTCAAATACATCTTCACTCAGAGAGAATTAAACTGTCGGCAGAGACGATGGCTAGAATTTATTAGTGATTACGACTTGGATATTCAATATCACCCCGGCAAGGCAAATGTCGTAGCTGACGTACTGAGCAGAAAATCAGTCAGTACACACGGAAACCTCAGCTCAATCACTTTCAACAAGTACCTGGTTAATGAGCTAAATAAACTAAAAATAGAATGGGTATCTACGAGCCAATTGAATGCCCTTCTGGCTGCTGGAGTTACAGAAGCTACAGAGTCGATGCTGGAACAACGCATAAAATTTTCTCAAGAAAAAGACAGAGTATCTAGAGATGAGGAAAATTATTTCGGAAGGAAAAAGTAAAGATCTTCAGGAAAAGGATGGCTACATTTATCACGGAACTCGATTATGGGTACCAGAGGATAAGGAGTTAAAAATGGCAATATTGCAAGAAGCGCATTGTTCTGGTTATACTATTCATCCGGGAAATTTTAAAATGTATCATGATTTAAAGAAAATGTACCGGTGGTCAGGACTAAAGAAGGATATAGGAGAATTTGTGGCACGTTGCAACTCTTGCAATTTGGTAAAAGCAGAACATCAGAGGCCCGGAGGACTCTTGCAACCTCTACCAATCCCGTAATGGAAATGGGTTGATATTGCCATGGACTTTATAGTAAATCTACCCCGAAGCAAATCAGGGGCAGATATCATATGGGTGGTCATTGACAGGCTTACAAAATCTGCGCACTTTCTCCCAATAAAACAAACTGATCCAGTGGAAAAGCTCGCCAGGATATATATTAAGGAAATTGTTCGATTGCACGGGATTCCAAAGACGATTATGTCAGACAGAGATAGCAGATTCACTTCTCGATTTTGGAAAGCAGTGCACGACGATCTAGGTACTACCCTTGCAATGAGCACTGTATTTCACCCTCAAACAGACGGACAAACAGAAAGGGTAAATCAGGTTCTAGAAGACCTTCTAAGGTTATGCATACTTGACTTCGGTGGGAGCTGGGAAAAATATTTACCATTGGTTGAATTTGCTTACAACAATAGCCATCAGGTCAATATTGGCATGGCTCCCTATGAAGCCTTATACGGAAGGAGATGTCTTACGCCCCTATCATGGACAGAAGTCAGAGATGTTCAGATTTATGGATCTGAATTGGTGCAAGAAACTAATAAAAAGATCTAACTAATAAAGAGCATGATAATGGTGGCTCAGGATCGCCAAAAGAAATACCACGATTCCAGGCACCGAATGTTAGAATTTCAAGTCGGAGACTTTGTATACCTGAAAGTAAGTCCTATGAAAGGAGTATTTAGATTTGGGGTGACCGATAAATTAAGTCCTCGGTATATTGGACCTTTCGAGGTGATAGCCAAAATTGGAGCTGCTGCTTATAAAATCAAACTACCTGAAAATCTTATGGCAGTTCACAATGTATTTCATATTTTGACTCTTCGCAGATGCCTACAAAAATCGTCTCAACAAATAATAGCACCCGGTATTGTTATCCAACCAGATTTGACATACGTTGAATTGCCTGATAAAATCATAGAACGAGATAATCGTCGATTAAGGAAAAGAACAATCCCTATGGTCAAAGTACAATGGAAGAATCATAGTGCGAAGGAAGTAACATGGTAAAGAGAGAAAGATATGAAGAAAGAATATCCCAAACTCTTTCAGAACTCAGGTAACCTTGAGTAAATCTTTTTACATTCAACTAAATATTTTCTATTACTGTGAAATGTCGAGGACGACATTATTTTTAAGTTGGGGAGTTTGTAATGACCCTAGGTCATTAATAAAGCAAACATTGAATTTCCGATTCGTTAAATCTCCCGCAAATTTCAGTTTTCCGTTTAAACTCATGCTAAATTTCGAATTTTCAGTACAATCCTTAATTTAGAAGGTTTAAAAATTGTTTAAACTGAAATTGAAAGTTAAAAACCATCATTAACGCATAATTAAGTTAGCAAAACATAACTTCCTCATTTAAACTCATATGTAAGGCATGTAACAGCTATACCTATTTGAAACGGTTAAAACTCTGCTAAATAGGAAGGTATGCGTAGAGTTATTAAGGGAAAATTTCGTAACTTTCTGCTCGAGCCCGAATAAATCAAACGTGCGTTACATACGCACGTCCTATTTAATCGGAAGGAGTCAAAAGGCTCTCACCACCCTCGATCCCCCTCGCTTCTTCCTCTCGGTGAGCAAGACCTCACAAAAGAAACAACGGCAACAAGGCATACCTGACGGCCGATCGAAGAGCAAGGAGACGTGATTCCCTTTTTGTTCGACGCCAAGAGACGAACGTCAGAGGTTCGTAGCACTCGACGTCTGCGTGCGAACGACGGCCTTCAATCAACGCTGAGCCGACTCCTTCCTCCTTTCCGTGTCGACCGATCAAAGCTCTGCACGCCCGATTTCGCACTCGACGCAAGGTAAGTCCCTCCGTTGACCGAATCTTTTAGGAAAAGAAAATGCTTATATATAGAAATATATATATATATATATATATAAATGTATATATATATGGATAAATGTATATATATATATAAATAACTATATATATATGTATATATATATATACTTACATATGTATATGTATATATATAATAACAATAACAATAATAATAATAATAATAATAATAATGATAATAATAATAACAAATAATTGTTATAAATAGATTAAATAACTTATTTTTATATCATTAAAAAAAATATAGTTTTAATATTATAATTTGAACTTAAGGATTATCGACAATTAGTCATATTTAATCACTTAAACCTAAGACTAGGTTTTTATTTTGCTTGATGAAGTATTAAAATGATTAATAATAGTATTACAGCACTATGATTAGATCTTACTAGCCAACATTAGGAAGACCTCTAATCAGTCCAAATCAGCTATTTGATAAATTTTGGAGTCAGTTATAATTTTAATCAAATATTATCAACCTCATATCCTAACTTATGGCATTGAGTTCATACCAAAATAAATCATAAATAATAGCTCAAGAGGTTTTGAATTATTGCTTGAATAAAGCATGTTGTTCTACCCTAACATAATAGATGGGTTCGGTATTGATAAAAGAAAGGTTTAGTAAAATATGATAAATTAGAATTATGAATATTTTTGTATAATCTACTCTTACAAGATTTAGATCTAAGTAACCATCTAAAGGTAAACTAGGGAACACGAATACTAGTTCTAAATCTTATAAATAGATAGTCTCATAGATTAATAAAATCTCAATTATAATTTTGCAGACACCTCAAGTTGTGAGTGATTCATCTAGTTAAGTCAAACACAAAAGGTACACTGGATATTACTTTTATGCTTTTCTATGCTTTCTATCTTTTTGCTGCTTAAGTATCGCTTTGAACCTGTTTTATATTGTTGCATTTTTCTCTTACTGCTAGAGAGTTAAAAAGATGTTTATGTATATTGTGAATATTGCAAAGAATTCCAATACGGAGGTTAAATTAAGTTAGGGACGGGGCTAGTCCATCAGGAGTCATAAGGGTGCCATCTAGAGCCTTGGGGGGGGGCTAGATGAAGGTCATGCTTAACTGCATATATGATTCCATCTGGAGCCTTTAACAGGGGCCCAGGTGAAGGATACCATCTGGAGCCTTGAGAGAGGCCAGGTGAAGGTGCCATCTGGAGCCTTTAACCGGGGCCCAGGTGAAGGATACCATTTGGAGCCTTGAGAGAGGCCCAGGTGAAGGTTCCATCTGGAGCTTTTAACGGGGGCCCAGGTAAAGGATACCATCTGGAGCCTTGAGAGAGGCCCAGGTGAATGTGCCATCTGGAGTCTTTAATGGGGCTCAGGTGAAGGACATGCTTAATTGTATTTTTATGAACTCAACCTCACGGTTTTGGCCTTGCCCAATATAACCACTAATATTGCTTCATAATATCAAGTCATAAACATAAACATGAATTTTTATGCTATATTATTATTTTTCATTTTGAAAAACTTGGCATGTGCAAGAACAGTTATTTTGCAGGAGACATATTTATCTTCTTATTTTTGAAACACACTATTTCCTGCAGTTATTATCATTTTGCTTCCCGCTCTGCTTTAAGTATATATTTAATATCCTTTGTATTTAGAATGTGCACTAAGACATTATTTTTATAATGCCAGATCAAATACAGTTGGAGGCAGTTGATATAATCTAGAGGCGTAGCGCGGAAAAATAACTGCCCCTTCCAGAATTAATAGTTTGATGTATATTGAATTTCATGTAATAAATTATGGATGTTGTTTTTATTTTAAATTGAATGAATGTCGTTTCTTATATGTGAATGGCTTGAATGTTCGTTAACTACTATTTTATCTAATTACCAATATGATCCTGCGGAAAGATGCATCCGATGTTAGTTTGATTTTTACCAACCTAACATTGGGTCATCACACTAATCCTATTCACTATTGGAACCACTTAAACCTTGTTACTAATGAAATCATTTTTCATTCTATTATCCATATCCTTGTAACGTTTTTTTTAGGTAAGTCTCTTCTTTGTTGGTCAATATTCTAACCCATATCACATAGTCTGTCGTATAGCTACTCTATAATATTTTCCCTTAATTTTGAGTGGGATGTTCCTATCGCACAACACTCCAAAAACTCTCCATTCCATCCAACGAGTTTCAATTATATTAATTACACAATATATAAAAAACAAATAAGCAAATATCTCTACTAAGCATTCTATTTATTGCATTTTTCATACTTAGAGGGATCTTCCATTATTATTTATAGGCTTACCCATCTTACTAGCACTTAATCGATCAAACTTCTTCTCAAAGCAGTAATCAAAGTTCTTTGCAAGTAAATTTTCTCGATCTATCTTTTTTTTCTAAGATTAGTTAATCCCTTAGTAGAGCAAAGCCACAACCATTATAATAAACAAATTCTTTTTTGTGTCTTTTTGGCAATCTGCAATCTAACCTAACAATTCTTATATTTTTCTTGTTGACTGAAGTGGTTGATTTCCTTACAACATTATTCTTCTTGGTGAGTGAGATGGTAAGGTTGTTGATGGTCAGATGCTTCTCTATTGTAGACACAAATAAGATAGAAATAAGTAAGAATCTTTTGTCTTTGCGCCTTCAAGGCTGTTGACTTTATTTTGAACATTTCATGATCCAGCTCTTAATTCAGATAATAAAATTTATCTTATCTGGTAATCTTTGCTCCTATCTTCTAGTTGCTTCAATCAATAATCCTAGTAATATTGGTATAATTTGTGGCTCAATAAGAACCATATAGGCTTTACCTTTTTGATTCAAAGCTTCTCCCAATATGCCAAAGGAGTTAGATACGTGGCTCACTTCAATCCTAAGGATTGACTTGGGAAACTTAGGCACGCCTCTTATCTTGCTGTTTCCAGGTTGTCCAGCTTTCTCAGGAATGGATTGTGCAGTGCTAATGATCTATGCCTCGTTGACAGCTTAGGTATTACTTAAACTCACTAGGTCATATTGCTCTAAGCCTAAAGAACCAAATCTTAATTCGATCACTAGTTGCTCGATAATTTCAGAGGGATATTTATATTTCTTCTATCTCATGAACTAGCTTTGGGGTAGATTTCTATAGTAAGTTTTGTTGTTTCTTGGGGATTGCTTCAGCTTTATTCCTGGCTTTCTTAACCTTGTCTTACTTTCCAGACAAGTCCTCTTGTTTTCTTTTCTGTATCATTTTCATTATTGAAAATGCATTCATACCATCTTCTGATATTGTTCTTTTCACTTCATTCTCATTAAATGTTATTTGGAAGCCTTACGTCAACTTTTTCCAGAAATGAAACCAAGTTTTTTTGTAGTAGGCTCTGCAGCTTCAGGCTTCTTTTCAGCTGTTATTGTGGGAGAATACTATGTGATTTTTGCCAATTTACCCATAAGCTACAGTGAGGATATGGTGTGCTATTCTAAATGTTGAAAATAAGTTCCCACTATTGAGCGTAGTGAGGCCAAATTCAGATTTGAGTATGTCTCTGTATATTCCAAGCAAAGCCTTCATAAATATATATAATCACATCGTCTCGAAGGGTAGACTTGATTTTCTCTTTTTGTTTGAAAGGATAACATGGGTGACTCAGCCAATCTTTATTCACTAGTTCTCTCTTAAGCAATGTATGTATTACTTGAGATTTTGTCTAACTTTGAGGTTATGAGCTCTTTGTAAAAAATGTTTCTATTATTACTTAGGTTCAAGAAAATTCTCGATCACAGTTAAAGACCAGATATGAGATATGAGGAGGTTCGAATGATTGATTTGGATTTTGGAGATAGACACCCAAATAAATAGGCAATGAATCGAATGAAAACTCACAAAGATAATTAGGCTCAGAACAATTTGAATATTAAACCTCAATCCCATATTTGACTTCACATGTGGAGGTTTTCTATATATGAAAATTTGAGCTTGTGATTCCATTATAAAAACATCATTTTTTAAAAGTGAATCACTTAGAAAAGATGATTGATAGCTTTTGAAAATGAATACATTTGTTAAATTCTTGATATAAAATTAGGAATCTAAATTATGTAGGTACATCCATCCTACATCTAATGCAGACTTTTGGTGAGGATTATGAAGTATACATACCTGCCAAATTGGGAAGAAACCTTGAATGAAAAAAGGTTAACCCACACGGGGATCCTTACTTTTAGAATTTACATTATTCACCTTGAAGGAAATTACTAGTTAGCTTCCTAAACATTCATAAGAAATGAATACATATATCACAAAAATTATTTTATTAGTAAACTCCTATGCCATATTTGTACATGTACGAAATCTTTTAAAATTTTGTGCTAAACGTATAAATTTTGAAAAACATCTATGTATTTAAATTCTTAAAATTAAACTTTATTTTAAATTATTCTTTGTAATCTTATAAAACTACAAACCCTTAATTGCATTTTTATATTCAAGAAAGGTTATTCCTGCTCCACACCATGGAAGCCACCACCTTTTCCAAATTAGCTCACAATGACATGGGATTTATATATATTATGATATGTTAGAAAGAAATAATAAGAAAAAGCACTTAAAATGCTGCATTTTTTTAGTAAAATGGTTCGGTTCATCAGT
Organism: Gastrodia elata; assembly: GCA_016760335.1. Classification (NCBI taxonomy): domain Eukaryota; kingdom Viridiplantae; phylum Streptophyta; class Magnoliopsida; order Asparagales; family Orchidaceae; genus Gastrodia; species Gastrodia elata. The sequence goes on from CM028670.1 coordinate 50,027,468, forward strand.
TAGCCTGTGTAACCATAGTTTTCTGCAATAGACTGAACCGTGCTTGCCCTAATCAACTGGTTGAACCAGTTAGCCCGGTTTGGGTTTTAGTTCCATACTACAAATTGCAAAACTAACCTATTATAAGGATGCCTAGGGGTGGTATACTAGTGAACTTTATATTAGTGAGCTTATTTTGTTCACATCACTTTCAACTTTCAACTTAATCTATAGTGGGGGTGGTATCACTTTCAACTTAACCTGTAGTGGGGGGCATGCTTCAAAGTAGTGAGGTCATATAAATATAATGTTGAAGACATTGAGAAGGTTGAATGCGAATGATATGGCGATGACAGAGAGGGGTAAGGGAACTGAAGTGTGACTAAGGAGGAGAGGGTTGATGATGGTGCGGCAGATGTAGTGTGTAGGAGATAGAGGGAGAGGATGGAGAGGGCAATGGAGGCCGGCAAACAGCGGCTCTTTGGGCAAAGGCATCTTCTGCATATATATACATATATATACATATATATATATTTATGTATGTTAAATATATATATATATATATATATATATTTTATGTATGTTAAATATGGTATTATCTTACTGGAAACAAGCTTTATCTTCATTGAGGATTTACACTAGGCTTTTCATTTGCATTTTATAAGGGTTTCAACATAGTGCTTTAAGAGAGATTCTCCTAAACACATTGAACTTCAGTGTAAGCATTGCCAAAGTAATAGCTGAGCATATGATGCAATCTTATTGACATTGCCTAATTAAGTGCAATTAGAGGAAAGATTTGAAAATAATTGTTAATAAATGCAAGTGATAAAACAAAAGGAAAAAAATAGGATGAAACATCATTGTATCTCCAAAATTTTTAATGCAAATTCTTAATACTTTTAAGAACAAATTTGCGGATTCGCACTACAAACTTGCTGATTCGCTAGATTCGGCGAAGACGATTCACCGATTTCTTGGATTCACCGATTCGCCGGATTCGTCGGATTCGTTGGATTCGTCGGATTCGCTGGATTCGTCGGATTCGCCGGATTCGCTGGATTCGTTGGATTCACCGATTCACCCGATGAACCCCCAGGAAGCTGATATTATAACATCTGTTATGTTTGAGAAAAAAATATTGAATAATGAGCCAAATAAAAAATTTAATTCCAACTGATAAAATTAGAAACATCACTTTGAACAATTCATAGTGCAATCTTAAACAACAAATAGGATGGCATTCGATACAGACTTGAGGCTATCTTTAAATCAACATAATATTGCTATTGTTGACTGCATTTGTTACCTCCTAAGGTTGTCCTTGGCACAAGTGATTATACCAAGCTAAGAAAATCAACATAATTGCATGCCATTGGTTGGTTTTAAAACACAACTTGGCTACAAGCAAACCTTTTGTTTATTATGGTAAACATTTCTCCTATTCCATCTTCTGTCTGTGAAGAAAAGTTCTTATGCTTGCGGGCATGTTTGTCATTGTTACGATCTTCTGCTTTTTTATGAAGTCCTAGGGTAATTTGGAGAATTATTTTGGTAAATAAAAAATCAATATAAAAAGCAATGCTCCCACAATATTAGAAAAATAGTTTACTATAAATAGACTCATAAAACTAACAAATATAAAAATATATATTTTTTTCATTAAGGTGTTGATGTGTTTTTGTGTGATTTTTGTTTTATTACACTTAAGAAAACCAAAAACCATACTGTGAGGGGTAATCTTGCTCGTAAATTACTCGAAGCACCATACTTTACAATTTACTTCATTCAAACAAAAAAATCCAAAATTCCTTGAAAGTTTATTCAAAAAATTAAACAGAAGAAAAGTAATTAGACTAATTATTTTATCTCAGAAATTTTGTATTTCAAACAGCTCAATTGAATTTTGATAACCCTTACCCTACTAGAATTATATGGATTGACTAGTTATAAGTATTTTTTGACTTGTGAAAATAATCAATTGGATCAACTTACTAATTGCTTTTTATTATAAAATTTGTTTCAATTATTCAAGTCCATCTAATTCGTTTATTTGAATGATTCAATATTATTTCTTTTACAAATAATTCATACAAGTTAATTATCTATTGTAGTTTTGTAAATGAACTTGTGTATTTATTAGTTTTGCCAAATGAATTATTGTAGTTATTGAATATATATTTTGCATAATTAGCTAATTAAAATTATTATTTATTTGATTTTGGGAGTTATTTATTTATGCTGAGTTTTGATAGCCTATACTTAGATATTTACCACTGAATGTAGATTTAGTGGTATTTGTTAAATATATCCATCGAATTGACTAACTTTAATAGTTTGAAGGTACATGTCCCTAGGACTTGGGCAATTTATCAATCATACTAGTGATTTAATGCAATGGTCGTAGAGTTGATTTTGAGTTGAGTTTGAGAGAGTCAGCTTAGACTCGAACTTGAAATTTCTGAGTTGAGTTCGACTCAAACTTGAACTCGATCGTGTTCGAGTCGAGTCAATTTCGAATAAAAAAAGTTTGAGTTCGAGCTTACTCGAACTTGATTCGAGTCGACTTAAAATATATAAAACACAACTTTTATCGTTTTCAAAAAGTAATTCGCGGCCTAGTGGTCTTGCAGCCTTTGTTTTATAGAGAGGACCTGGGATGGATTCATGTTGTAGCCAAATATTTGATTTATTTTTAATTTTTTTTTAAATAGTGCTCAAATTAGGTATTGAACCCGAGACGTCGTGGAGAATAAATAGAACCTTAACCACTTGCGCTACGAATAATTCCTTCTATTCTGTTGGTACAATGTCTTTATTTATATTTTCTTAATATATTTCAAATGACTCGAACCCAAATTGGGTCGAGTCGAGCCTAACTCGAACTCGACTCAAATTGGGTTTGAGCTTGGCCACTCAACTCTCGACTTGAAAATTTCGAGTCAAGTTCGATTTGACTCAAAATTCGTGAGCTTCTCGAATTTAGGGTAACTTTGTCACATTTTAGACTTGTGCAAATAATATGTTTTGAGTCAATTGATCAACTACAATTGCTAAAAGGCTTGTGCATTGATTGTTACAATTCAAGTAGCTTGTTGCAAACATCAATTTAAAAACTTGTATTATTAGCTCACATATTTTATTCTTAAGATTTTTATAGATTTTTTGAATTTTTTTTAAGATTCATATTCGCAGTTAGGATGTTGTTGTGTTGCTGGACTAGTGTGTTTGAAGCTCTAAAATATTGTTGTTGATAAGGAACTGTAAAGCTAGCTGCTGCCCTTTGCTTGCTGAAATTGGTAGGCCCAACGCTTTTACCTTGAACGTCAAATGTTCTTGTTTAGTGTTGATCAAAGATTTCTGGGCCCAAGGCACCGTTGCATTTGGATCTTTCAAAGCTATTTAGGGGAGATTTCTAGAGGATTTTGTGCTGATACTTGTAACTGTCGAGGAACTTCAGAAGGGCTTGTGAGTATTGTATTTGGATTGGAGTATGGTGGAGAGAAAGGGGAGATTAACTAGTCTTTATCACTGAGTAAAGATCTTAGCTGCTCTCTTTGAATAAAAGTGGAGTTTATAGACAATAAACAGCAACTTGTTATTTAACAATTTACAGTTATTTATACTCAGTGCATTCTTATGTTTTTAAGTTGATTATCACACCCTATAATTTATCATTGGTTGAACAAACTTGAAAAGCTAAATATATAATAACATGGAAACTTATAATAATCAACCAGTTGATTAGCTGAAGCTATTCAAATCATTGCCTGTTGAAATTAAATGCTGATTACTTTTAATTCAGCTCCCTTAGTACGTTTAGTGGTAATATTCATAAATTATTAGGTGATTTGATTGATATTTGTGCTGAAACCCATCCATCAGGTACAACTTGTTCGCATACAGCTCAGGGTTCCAGAATATGGCTGGACAACTCAAAAATTGTTTCACTTGATGAATTTCTTGGTTAATGGGTGTATGACAAGTCTTCAAACTTAGTTTGTTGCTATCTTCATCATACTGAGTTATTGTATTTACTTGCCTACTTTTGATTGGCAGTGCGAGCTATTCTCTTTGGGTTTTACCAGAATGTTTTTCTTCTCAAATTTAAAGTAAGTTTCTATTCACTAAAACTATTTGTGTGATGATGTCGAAGTTCAAGGAGAAATATGTCACTGTAAATATAATCAACTGTGCTTTTCTTTAGTTGTTTCAATCTGTTCTATTTGTCTGTGCAGCTACACAAATTTTAAAATCTTATTGTATATTCTGGTGATATGCCTTGCATTTCTCTTAATAATTCATGTAATATGTTAAATGTTATATATCTCAGGTTGTAACATTAAAAATCACCTTGAATATGTTTGTAATCAATCTTTTATTTGCGCATTGCTTTTCTGTGAGGCTTCATTTTGTATCAATGTTTCTTAAATTTTGATTTTCTAGTGGTTCATTTGACTGGCTAAGTTCATTAAATCTGTTTAGTTGATGTGATGACCTAGATTAATTTAAAGCTCACAGGAGCCAAAACAAAAGTGGTCTTAGGTAATTTATGCATAACATACATATCGTTAGATGCCCCGGTTAATAAAGTTATGTTATGAATTTTGCCCATATTTAATGAGAAATGAGTTTGACCAAAAAAGATTGGGAAAGAAACTATTAGAAACTATTAGGAATTTATGTTGATAACTAAGTACTTATTGCCATATAAATTATTATTTTTGAACATTTTGACTTATGTGATAACTTAAAATCACATACTTAAGATGCATAATATATTCTAGATGTAGTGAGATGAGTTAAGTTCGGGTGTGAGTGTGTATTATTTGGGAATTTGGAATCTTAATTTTTGTTCTTCTTTGACCTTATGCAAGAGGGGATTATCGGGTTTAATAACCGGTGCTTATGATCACATATAATTGATATTATTATGATTAAATTCTGAAAGGGCACTTGAGAGTTTGCCCAATATGTCAACAACTAACTGTCCATGATGATGTATATTATTCTAGGGCTCATAGAGTTCATTGATGTTGTTGTGCATTGATTATATTATTTGAATCTTATTTAGTGCCTATTACAATGTACGAGATTAATTGTGTTTACAATTAAATAAATAAATAAATGATTTGATTCCATGAAATTCTTATTTAATAATTTTGATTTTGCAACATGTATTTGTTGGTGATAAACTTGAGCACCACTAAGCACACACTATCCCGCAGCGGAAGCGGATTGATGAAGAGTGCGCACTTAGGTTTGAGAATCGGGGTTGCGTTGACGGTTACCAAGCAACTTGGAAATCACAAAACTACAAGAATAAAATCACAGCACATGCATGCAAGAGATCACAGAACACAAAACATCCAAACACCAAAGATTATGTGGAAAACCCAAAACGGGAAAAACCACAGAGCAACACCACAGAAAATTCCACTATAAAGACTTGAAGGTTACAGAGTTTCAAAGAGCTTATATCCTTAGTTGAAATACACTAGCTTTTACTCTAATATGGAGAGGAGAGGAAGCAGTCACCACCAGGAGTCTCTCCTCCAACATGCAAAGGATATCTTGCACAACAACTTCCTTGGGGCTTCTCCTTGGAATCTCCTCCTTACAGCAGGACTCGGCCTCCAAACTGAAATGCAAACCTTATAATCTCCTCCCAACTTCTTTGCTTAAGTACCCAACTGAAATTCGGACCTTGACAGGTCCAAAATGCCCTCAAATTTGCTTAGGACGAAACCTGGATTGAAGTAGATTTCCGCCAGGCGCTACGGCGCTCCATTGCACCCGACTCTCTTGTTGGAACCCGCTACGGCACGCGGTAGCGTCCGCGTCTCGGGTTGACACCGGCTGCGGCGCGCGGCAGCTCCCGCGTCTCCTGTTGGCACCCAATGCGGCGCGCGGCAGCGCCAGCGTCTCGGGTTGGCACCCGCTGTGGCACGCGACAGCGCCAGCGTCTCGGGTTGGCACCCGCTGAGGCGCGTGGCAGCGCCCGTGTGGGGACCCAGTGCCAGGTCAGCGGGAGCTAATCCAGCACCGGTTGCTGTGGATGTGATAAAATAACAGCAACAAGTCCTTTAGCCGCAGGATCATATTGAGTGATTTAAGAGACAAATATATAGACATCAAACATAACTCATTTATTCATTAATTCATAAGTTCTTATTACAAAAGTTAAAATAAAAGAATAACTACAAACTTTTTAACAGAATAGCTAGAGTAAAAAAGAAAGCGGTGGATCAACAGATAGCAGTATCATCACTGTTCAGTAGCACCTTCCTCGAGGATGAACTCCTGATCTAGGCACGTTTCAAATGTGCGGGCATTCGAATACCAGTTAGTTGTGAAACTAAGTACTGATAGATGTCATTTTTACAAATGTTAAATAATAAGCAAAATAATCAATATTTGACAGGAAATAAAAATCGTACAAACTTATCCTTGCAAACCTGTTTCAATTGCACTTGAAACTTAGCATGAAAATAATTGTAGTCACAAAAATAAATATAGAATTTTTAGCGCTTGATATCTGAGGCAAAATATGATTTTGTTGGGTAAGTACAAAATCGAGGAAAAGGGGGGTTCATTTTTGTGTTACATATCTCAACTTCCTTCTATACCTGCCCTCTCAAAGATTTATCAGTATAGGCTCTTTATGACTCCCGATGTCGGACAGCTCCGTCCTAGCGGTTGTCTGATCAGACAAAAAGTATAAAGCAACATGGAACCCTTGCTTCTCACTTATCCAAACTTATTCATATATCATTTTATGTGACTTTAAAAATCATTTTTATCAAATTTGTGCCATGCTAAGCAGAAAAAGCATATTTAAACAGAAGTAATAAAAGACATCTGGTACCTTGTTCTTTAAGTTCAACAGTTTGACAGTTTGACAGTTTGACAGTTTGACAGTTCGACAGTTCGACAATTCGACAGTTCGGATGAGTGACAGTTCGCTCAATCTGTGTTTAGGTTTTTGATATTTTAAATTAATTTTCATAGCCAATATTATTATCTTTGTTTCTATTCTGCTTCTCTTTCATTTTCTCAACTTGATAGAAGTTCGTATTTTTAAGTTACTGATGTGGCAATAATATTTATAATAGTATTATTATTATCATTTTAATAATAATAATGATAATGATAATAATAATGTATGAAAGACAGAATGGAAATGACTACATAAATGATAGTAATAATAAGAAAATGGAAATAATAGTATAAAAATGCTTGAATTGAAATAGACAGCATGAAAGTAAGTCATTTTCTATCATTTATACTATTGTTCATTATTAATTAATGACATCAATAATAATGCAATGACATAATATAATATAATAGTATATTTAGTAATAAGAAATGAAATAAAGGAAATAAAATATTAAAAATTTCATATCATTTTCTTCCTATTTTCCTTCTCATGTTACCTAAAGCTGGGGTTGCCGAAAGCCGAGGGGAGGCCGGATGTGGCTGAAGGGAGCTGGCAGGAGGTTATTGGGGCAGCGGGGGCTAGCTGGTCGGATGGTTGGTTGGCTGGACGGACGAGGGAGGGCTGCAGTAGGAGGGGCTGCTGGCTAGGGAGGGCTGCAGCAAGAGGGGCTGCTGCTGTCCGACTGCTTGTTGGAGGGCAGGAAGGAGAGCTGGGCTGCTAGTGGTTGTGGGAGAGGGAGGAGAAGGCTGCTGCTGTGTGGGGAGAGGAGGAGAGGGTTGCTGCTTTGTGGGGAGGGGAGGAGAGGGCTGCTGCTGTGTGGGGAGAGGAGGAGAGGGCTGCTGCTGTGTGGAGAGGGAGAAGAGGGCTGCTGCTGTGTGGGGAGGGGAGGAGAGGGCTGCTGTTGTGTTGGGAGAGGAGGAGAGGGCTGCTGCTATGTGGGGAAGGGAGGAGAGGGCTGCTGCTGTGTGGGGAGGGGAGGAGAGGGCTGCTGCTGTGTTGGGAGAGGAGGAGAGGGCTGGCTGTTGTGTGGGGAGAGGAGGAGAGGGGAGGGCTGGCTGCTGGAGGCTGGGCTGAAAGTTGGGGGAGTGGGCTGCTATTTGGAGAGGGCTGGAATGGGGAGGAGGGAATGGGGGGCTGCTTAAGTAGAGAGGGATTGTGAGCCGTGGATAAGGAGGGATTAATGATGCCTTAATGGCTCTAATTGGGTGTGGATAAGGTCTTAATGGCGTATGGGAGGAAGATTCTTCCGCATGGGAAGAAAAGTATCGCAACATTGCGATTTGTGATTGGGTAGAGTGGGGGAAGGAAGGAAAAAGGAAGAAATTTTCATTGTATTTGAGGTCCAAATACAATGAAACTTGACACCGAGGCGTGTTATGATATTACGAATACCCTCGCGCCAAAAAAATTTCGATTCAGACAAATATTTTATTTTGTATTAATTTTTGAAATTTAAAACTTCAAAAATTAACTACGATCAAACTGGCACTTAGAATTTGACGAAACTTTTCGAGTAGCCTATAAATAATATGCTTAACATAACGACACTGGAAACGATGAGTTCTGATACGTATTTCAATATTCTTGATTTATTGGATTAATTAATTCAAAAAAATAAAGCGGGAGTTTTCGTTATCCGAATTCTCTCAAATTAGGGCACTTTGATCTAAAAATTATTTCTATCTAATGGAAATTTTGTTTGCCCTAATTTGAAATTCCCCGGGATCCTGATGTTTGAAGCGGGTTTTGACCTAATTTGAAAAGTAACGACATTGGGTCGTTACAAACTCCCATACTTAAAAATGATGTCGTCATCAACATCAAGAATAAAAATAATGACTTACAAAGGTCTTGGTGGATACTTTAATTTAGAAATAGTTTTGGATACTTTCTTCGCATATCATCTTCTCTTTCCCAAGTGGCTTCTTTCGCAGTATGGTTATGCCATTGAATTTTGATCATTGGGATCGTTCTGCTTCTTAATTTTTGGCGGTCCTTCTCAATAATTTTAAGAGGTTTTTCAATATAAGTCAAATCAGGCTGAATTTCAACTGTTGAGTCTGAAATTTGCTGAGTGGATTCCTGGAGGCATCTACGGAGTGTTGAAATGTGGAATACATTGTGCACGGCTGTAAATCTTTCAGGAAGTTTAAGTCTATAAGCCGAGCTTCCAATTTTTGCAGTTACTTCGAAGGGTCCAACATATCTGGGACTCAACTTTCCAGTCACTCCAAAGCGATGAATTCCTTTCATAGGGCTAACCTTTAGATAAGCCCTATCACCAATGTGAAATTCTTGCCTCCGGTGTCTTGTGTTGAAGTATTTCTTTTGTCGGTCCTGGGCTGTCGCAATTCTGCTCTTGATTAGCCTTATCTTTTGTTTGTTTCTTCAATTATAACTAAGATCCATAAATTTGTACATTTCCAACTTGTGTCCAGGCTAGAGGAATACTGCACTTTTTCCCATATAAGGCTTCATAAGGGGCCATTCTAATGCTTGACTGGTGGCTATTATTATAAGCAAATTCTACAAGTGGGAGGTGTTTCTCCCAATTTCCACCAAAGTCTGACAAGTATAAACGTAAGAGATCCTCGAGTACTTGGTTGACTCTCTCAGTTTGCTCGTCCGTTTGAGCGTGGAAGGCCGTGCTCATGGCTAAGATGGTTCCCAAATCTTTGTGTACTGCTTGCCAAAATCGAGAAGTAAACCTGCCATCTCTATCTGAAATTAGAGTTTTAGGAATTCCATTTAGTTTGACGATCTCCCTAATATATAATTTTGCCAGTTTCTCCACTGAGTCTATTTGCTTTATTGGGATAAAGTGGGCTGACTTTGTTAATCTGTCAACTTTGACCTAAATGGCATCTGCTCCTGATTTTCCTTTTGGCAAACCCATTACGAAATTCATAGAGATGTCTGACCATTTCCACTCTAGAATTTCTAGTGGGTGCAGAAGTCCACCAGGTCGTTGGTGCTCTGCTTTGACTAAGTTGCAAATGTGGCACTTAACCACAAATTCAGCTATCTCTCTTTTGAGTCCAGGCCACCAGAAGGCTATCTTTAGATCTTGATACATTTTGTTGCTTCCGGGGTGTACTGTATAGCCTGAGTTGTGGGCTTCATTTAATATCTGATTTCGAATGCGAATTATTCGGGACCCAGATTCTATTACCATTAAAATATGAATGCCTTTTCGCAGTTGCATCTCTGTTCTGCGACCATCTTCTATTTCTGCTTTCAGCTTGGGGTATTCCTTGCTGACTTTTTGAGCATCCAATATGCTTTGTACGAAGGTAGGTCCTGTAGTATTAGCTTTAAGCAATTCATTCAATTGATCTTTAATAATGGGTCTTATATTAAGCTTCTGGAATTCTTCCTCAAATGGACTTGCTGAGATTAAAGTACTCAATATTTCTTTTCTACTAAAAGCATCTGCGACCAAATTAGCTTTGCCAGGATGATATTGAATATCCATGCCATAGTCGCTGAGTAGTTCTAACCATCTCCTTTGGCGACAATTTAGTTCTTTCTGTGTGAAGATATTAAGGCAAAGACTATTGCAGCTAGCTCTAAATCATGAACATGATAGTTCTTTTCGTGAGTCTTCAATTGCCTTGAAGCATAAGCAATGACACGGTTGTCTTGCATGAGGACACTCCCTAGTCCTGTTAATGAAGTATCCGTGTATACCTTGTAGTTCTTCCCTTCTTGAGGTAGGATTAGGACAGGTGCAGTAGTGAGGGCTTGCTTTATTTTTAGAAATGATTCTTCGCAGTCCTGACTCCATACAAATGGTGCTGCCTTTTGAGTCAATTGAGTTAATGGTTTGGCCATATTTGAGAATCATTTAACAAACTTTCAGTAGCATTCTGCCAGTCCTAAGAAACTGTGAATCTCAAACATGGATGATGGTTGAGGCCATTCTTGTATGGTACTGATCTTTCTTTGGTCTACCTTGATTCCTTCAGCATTTACTACATGTCCTAAAAATGCTATTGAATCCAACCAAGACTCACATTTTGAGTATTTGGCAAATAATTGATGCTCCCTAAGAGTTCCCAATACTACTTTCAAATGAATCTCGTGATCCTCCATAGACTTAGAATAAATTAGGATATCATCGATGAAGACTATCACAAATTTATCGAGGAAGGGCCGAAATATTCTTTGCATTGAATTCATGAAGATAGAAGGTGTGTTTGCGAGTCTGAATGACATGACTAAGAACTCATAGTGTCCGAAGCGAGTTCTAAATGCAGTCTTAGGGACGTCTTCTTCATTGACTCTCATCTGGTGGTATCCCGACCTTAAATCAATTTTGGAGAATACTTTGGCTCCAGCCAGTTGATCAAAGAGGTCATCGATGCAGGGTAGAGGATATTTGTTTTTCACCGTTACCTTGTTGAGGTCTCTATAATCTATGCACATACGCATAGATCCGTCCTTCTTTTTCTGGGGCTCCCCAGGGGGACATGCTTTGCCGGATCAATCCCTTACTGGTTAGCTCTTGAAGTTGTTGGTCGAGTTCCTGGAGCTCTTTTGGTGCCATACGGTATGGTGATTTTGTCTTGGGTTGGGTTCCTGAAACTAGTTCTATTGAGAACCCAATTTCTCTTACGGGTGGTAGCCCGGGTAAATCTTCTAAGAATACATCTTCAAAATCTCGAACGATGCGCGTTTCTGATAAAGGCACAACTTCCTTTCTTTCTCTCATCATAGTTACTAAGTATGCGCTGCATCCTTTCTGAATCAGCTTTCTTGCTTTTATTGGGTTAATTAGAGAAGCTAACAGGCTGTGTCTTCCTATAAATACTGTTGATGTTTTGTCGCTTTTGATTGTGACCTTTTTCTTCTGGCAGTTGATTACAACATCAAACTTGCTTAACCAATCCATTCCTAGAATAAAGTCAAAGTTGGTGATGGGTAGAATAATTAACGTAGCTTTGAATAATTTTCCTTTGATGGGGATACTAAAAATACAGAATTTCTGAGCCTCCATGCTAGCTCCAGAAGGTAACCCAATATTTAGTGTTGTAGCCAAATGGAAGGATGGTAGTTTTAATATGGCTGCAAGTTTTTCTGATATAAAGGAATGGCTTGCCCCCGTGTCAAATAAGGTGTTACAAGATACGTCATCAATTAATAGCGTGCCTAAATATGAACTATAAGCATTTTGTACTTGATATAAGTGAAAAAGAGAAAGGAGAATGAGAATAATAAATTACTTGATACTACATCATTGTCACCAGGTGCTAAGACTGGAGTGAGCGTGTAAATTCTCGCGGAAGCAGGGTTACGAGGTGCGGGTCCTTTCCTCTGGTTGGATGCTGATGCAATTGGTGACCTTGGGGTGTTCGCTGGTTTTGGGGCAACTCTTGTTTGGGCATGGAACAGGGTTACAACTGTTGTGGTGTTTGTGCCTCTTATGATGGCCACTCCATTTATCGTCCTTACGGATCGACAATCCCGAATTTGGTGGCCGGGCTTGCCGCACAGAATTTTTAGCGCTTGATATCTGAGGCAAAATATGATTTTGTTGGGCAAGTACAAAATCGATGAAAATGGGAGTTCATTATTGTGTTACATATCTCAACTTCCCTCTATACGTACCCTCTCAAAGGTTTATCAGTATAGGCTCCTTATGACTCCCGATGTCGGACAGCCTCGTCATAACGGTTGTCTTATCAGACAAAAAGTATAAAGCAACATGGAGCCCTTGCTTCTCACTTATCCAATCTTATTCATATATCATTTCATGTGACTTTAAAATGCACTTTTATCAAATTTGTGCGATGCTGAGCAGAAAAAGCATATTTAAACAGAAATAATAAAAGACATCTGGTACATTGTTCTTTAAGTTCAACAGTTCGACAGTTTGACAGTTTGACAGTTTGACAGTTTGACAGTTTGACAGTTCGACAGTTCGACAATTCGACAGTTCGGATGAGTGACAGTTCGCTCAATCTGCGTTTAGATTTTTGATATTTTAAATTAGTTTTCATAGCCAATATTATTAACTTCGCTTCTATTCTGCTTCTCTTTCATTTTCTCAACTTGATAGAAGTTCGTATTTTTAAGTTACTGATGTGGCAATAATATTTATAATAGCATTATTATTATCATTTTAATAATATTAATGATAATGATAATAATAATGTATGAAAGACAGAATGGAAATGATTGCATAAATAATAGTAATAACAAGAAAATGGAAATAATAGTATAAAAATGCTTGAATTGAAATAGACAGTATGAAAGTAAGTCATTTTCTAGCATTTATACCGTTGTTCATTATTAATTAATGACATCAATAATAATGCAATGACATAATATAATAGTATATTTAGTAATAAGAAATGAAATAAAGGAAATAAAATATTAAAAATTTCATATCATTTTCTTCCTATTTTCCTTCTCATGTTACCTAAAGCTGGGGTTGCCGAAAGCCGAGGGGAGGCCGGATGTGGCTGAAGGGAGCTGGCAGGAGGTTATTGGGGAAGCGGTGGCTAGCTGGTCGGATGGTTGGCTGGCCGGACGAGGGAGGGCTGCAGCAGGAGGGGCTGCTGGCTAAGGGAGGGTTGCAGCAAGAGGGGTTGCTGCTGTCCGGCTGCTTGCTGGAGGGCAGGAAGGAGAGCTGGGTTGCTAGTGGTTGTGGGAGAGGGAGGAGAAGGCTGCTGCTGTGTGGGGAGAGGAGGAGAGGGTTGCTGCTTTGTGGGGAGGGGAGGAGAGGGCTGCTGCTGTGTGGGGAGGAGAGGAAAGGGCTGCTGCTGTGTTGGGAGAGGAGGAGAGGGCTGCTGCTGTGTGGGGAGGGGAGGAGAGGGCTGCTGCTGTGTGGAGAGGGGGGGAGAGGGCTGCTGCTGTGTGGAGAGGGGAGGAGAGGGGAGGCTGGGATGAAAGCTGGGGGAGTGGGCTGCTGTTTGGAGAGGGCTGGAATGGGGAGAAGGAGGGAATGGGGGCTGCATAAGTAGAGAGGGATTGTGAGCCGTAGATAAGGAGGGATTAATGGTGCCTTAATGGCTCTAATTGGGTGTGGATAAGGTCTTAATGGCGTATGGGAGGAAGATTCTTCTGCATGGGAAGAAAAGTATCGCAACATTGCGATTTGCGATTGGGTAGAGTGGGGGGGAAGGAAGGAAAAAGGAAGAAATTTACTTAAACTTAAATAAGTTGCATTTTTTCGCTGTTTGAGGTCCAAATACAGTGAAACTTGACACCGAGGCGTGTTATGATATTACGAATACCCTCGCGCCAAAAAAATTTCGATTCGGACAAATATTTTATTTTATATTAATTTTTGAAGTTTAAAACTTCAAAAATTAACTACGATCAAACTGGCATTCAGAATTTGACAAAACTTTTCGAGTAGCCTATAAATAATATGCTTAATATAATGACACTGAAAACGATGAGTTCTGACACATATTTCAATATTCTTGATTTATTGGATTTAATTAATTCAAAAAAATAAAGCGGGAGTTTTCGTTATCCGAATTTTTCCAAATTAGGGCACTTTGATCTAAAAATTATTTCTATCTAATGGAAATTTTGTTTGCCCTAATTTGAAATTCCCCGGGGTCCTGATGTTTGAAGCGGGTTTTGACCTAATTTGAAAAGTAACGACATTGGGTCGTTACAGCCCGCGTCTCGGTGAGGGACCGCCACGGAGCGCTGCGGCGCGCTGTAGCGCCTGTGTTTTTTCTGGACTTTACTTCTTGCTCCGAATCGCCTCAGAACCTCTCGGAGGCTCACCGGAGCATCACTAGTATCTCCATGATGAATTAAATAAACTCTATAACACAACAGTATTTTGCAAAATCTTACATATTTGTTTATGCATGTGTACCTTGTTTGATACTTTTGTTTTATACTTTGCATTTAGCATTTTGTATGCTCATGCTTTTATAATACATAATGGTTGCTAGTCTTAAGCTAGAGCCCTAGAGGAATTGCGAACTGCTGGTATTTTTCTCACCGGTACTGCGAGACTTATTTTTGTAGTATAGGTGAAGTATTCAATTTTGTTTCATGTGAAAGATATTTTTATTTTGTTGAAAGAATGAAGGTTGTGACATATTCATTGAGAGCTTTGTATCTATGCGAGTTAAGACTTTGTTGTGAGTTTGTCAATGTAATTGTTGTTAGTAAGAACTTTGCGATGTGTTTTATTTTATTATAATGTGGATTGTCTTATGATGCCATTTCATTCTGACCAAAACTTGGCAGACTCATTTTATTATAATGTCTGTAGTAGAATTGATATCATTTTGGTGACGATTCTAATATGGGTCGCTATATGTAAATTTCAATCCAACCTAACATAGGTCAGCACCAATGTTAAGAAGTTCACTAAACCAAAGAAAAATTATCAGACAATTAAATTTGACCATTGTGCTTTTGACATATAGATGTTTATTGATATAGGACAAGATTATAGTACCTTAGTTTTTTATTTTTAATCTTATGAGTTAGAAAAGAAAAGTTGAGTTGTGGATGAAATGGTGGAGCGCTTCTAGAGAGTGTTATGCAATTGGAAAATACCACTCAAAATTAAAGGAAAATTTTATAATGTAATTATATGATTGGTTGTGTTATATGAGTTAGCCAACAAAAACTTACTCATACAGTAAGTGTAAAAAGATGACGAGGCTAAGGTAGATGAGTGGATATACACGAAAGGATAGAATGAGAATTGTGTTCATTCATAATATGGTTGAATTGAATCCAATAGTTTATAATATTAGAGAATGTTACCTTAGATAAAAAATTGAGTTATGAATTTTGCTCATAAAAAAGACAAAGGAGGCTAAAAAAGTCATGGTAAGAAACCGTTGGAAATTATTTTCTTATTTGGGGAGAGCTTCTATATTATCATGCACAATAGAAACAAAGGATCCATGTAGCTGACCCCAACTTATGGGACTACAGCTCAGTGTTGTTGTTGTTGTCGTTATAATTTTCTTGAGCTTTAAATAATAAATTGTGTTGTATTGCTTTTTTATTTATTTTGAGCCATGCACTGTGTTGTGTTTTGGTCAATGGTTGGCATTTGATAAAACTGTGTCATGTGGGTGATAAGTAGGGGTTATTTGAGTAACAAAGGGCTAAAGGTATATTTGCAATTTAAGGTTAAAGGGGGTAGGCATGGGATTTATTAAGTTTTATGGCATGCTTTAATTGCTTATAAATAATCCCCCTCTTCGGTGTAGTTTATCGTAAAGAAATTGAATAAAAAAAAAAAAGAATACTCTCTTAATTCTTGTGCTTTCTCTTCTACTAAAGTTTTATCTTCGAAAAATGACTTTTTAAGAAAATAGGCTATTTGAATGTTGAAGTTTTGCTCGTGAAGATCATCTTCGAGTTATCCCACTGCCGTCTTTGTCATCCTCCTTGAATCTTTATCTCTCGTCATCCCTAACATCAGATATCACTTCCACTATCTAAATTCCATTAATTTGGTGTTAAAGTTAGCTATAATTACTTTTTTAGTATCAACATCCATGTCTTCTTATATATCAGTGTTATTAATGGCTTTCAATGAGAATACGGGCTGCTCCGATGATCCAACATTAAATTGGTGAGATCCAGCCTTTCGTGAGGTTGTGCCATTGATCACTTTATTTTCGCGCCCTCAAATAGCTTTCTATATTTCTATTATTCTTCAAGAGCTTTTTCGTCAAATTTTATTAAAATCGAAAATGAGCTTTGAAGGCTTTGAAAAATCTGCTAACTCATTTTGGGCTCTGTCATGTTTGATTGATCTGCTGACGGCCCAAAGGCACGCAAACTAACACACACCATTTTTCTAACGCACATGCACACATGGAGCGTGTGCGTGCTTCTCATACCCGACCCACTCCATTTTTTTTTGTTAACTGACACTCGTCGATTTTATTAACCACCTATGGCCGCTTCTTACTTTGCAATCAACTCGCGTTGAACACATGGCCAAGCGATCCTAACCGACTTGCGGCTAAGCGATCCTAACCAACTCGTGGCCAATCAACTTGCTTTGCACAATAGCTCACCTTCCATGTGTTTTGGGCCTACCCGACTTGTGAAACAACCCATATCTTTGTCGCTACCTCTCCCAACCCGCTAGCAGTTTGAAGGCACACACACACGCATGTAGCGTATGCACTCAATGCGCACACGCATGGCTAGCCGAGCTCCGCCTACCTAATTGTAGCCTGTTCGCCTTTTATTATAAAAAAGGCAAGGAAAATAAAAGAAAAATATGAAATATTTAAAAAATCTTTAAATAAAAGAAGAAGCAAAATTAACAAAATTCAAAAATTAATAAGAAAACAGTTGCAAAATTATTATTATTATTATTATTATTACTCATTTATTTATTACTACCTTCTTTAGTGAAAAAAAAGGGAAAGAAATCTCTTATGGCAAATTGCATGTATTCATCTTGAACATATGGGAATCATATTAATTAAGCACGGGCTATGTATTGTGATTATGATTGAGCACGAGATTATATGGCTCATAATTGATATGAAGTAATTACAAATTGTGCTCCTCACACTATCGGGATATGAATTAAATGAATGATTGCAAATCAAGGGCTACTACTCAAGACTCCATCAACCACAAAATTGATCTCAACTACAATTCAAGACATCATATCGTGCCTTCTTCAGGTTGTTGCCACACATCAAATTATATTCAAATGATACTTATGTTTATGATATAATTTATATCAAAATGATGATTTTTTGGCACCACCATGTTAATGCCCAACATAATATTTTGAGTTTATCCATATTTAATTGGGAAATTCGATAATTTTGCCTATCCAAGAATATGTCTATCAATATTTCATGAGAAAATTAAAGAATAAGACTTGAGCTACTTTACAATTTTATGGAATTGCTACCATTGAACCACCATGCCTGTCCACGTATGCCTGGAAAACCCACCATCCAGCGAACCTAATCATATTGATCCCATAAATGAGATTACTGCAGGACCACAACAAATTGCTTATCTCCACACCATATGAGCCTTTGCCGACTATTGATAGTTTACTGCAATTTCCTATGGAACCACTGCCCATCTTGATTCATTTTGAACCATATGGACTAGTATTTCCATTTTAGCAGGTTTAAAAAATAAGAACAAAAAATTTGCAACTCATATCTTTTATTGATGCCAATATAGTTGTAGATTCAATCACCAACGCTTATTTAGTGGTACAGTGTGTGCCTTTAGAATATTCTCATATATATTACTTAGAGCTTATGGTAGATCTTTCAAACCAGTCCAAGCATGGTGACATCCATTAGTACTTCTTCACGGTTGGCCTCCAAATGAGGCTATACATTAGATTTCAAAATTTACAACTTTTGTTTCAACTCTTCTAAAAAGGTGTTCTTGGGATTTGACGTATGACAAAATTATAGTTCCTTAAGTTTTATTTTACAATTTCATTGAGCTGTTAAAATAGGTTATGGTGTGTTGTATTTTACTTAATTTGAATCATATAATAAGTTGTATTTTATGGTTATTTTGGTCATGAGTAGGTAGGTATTCAATAAAATTCATGTCATGTGCGTGATAGGTAAAGGTTATTTGAGTACTATATAGGGTTATGTCTGCTGGTAATTTAAATTTAAATTGGGGTAGATATCAAGTTTTGTGTGTATTTTGTTGAGCTGAGTATGGGTCAGGTCATATTGGGCACAGGCCGGGTCTAGAAAGGCTGGGCAATAATATTTTACTAGCTGAGCTCGACAATTGAGATGCTTTTTATGGATTGGGCTAGAGTTAACAGACTGAATCGACTCATTAAATATCAAATATATTGTGGGAGTTGGGTTGAATTAAGAGAGCAGCAAAATTCATATAAAAATAGTGAAAAATATATATGAATGAAAACTAGCATGCACTATCTATCCTTGGAGTAATAAAATGAAAAAAATCATATCTTTTGATCAAAAGAAGACAATTTTCGCTTGCAACATTGAGAAAAACACACTAGCAGAGAGGGGCAATGTTTGTTTATAGCAAAGATGTTCCTCACAAACGATAGGAAGATTATTAAATCATGTTAGTTTTAAATTACATCAAGAAAATATAAAACAACCATTTAATTCGATTGTTTAAAAATAAAATTGACTCAAAAGTTATTCAGAAAATAGAATATAAAATATTTAAATGAAGAGCATACTTGAGTCATCAATGGAGTAATCAAGATGAAGGAACAAAGGTAATCCTTTGATCTAACAAAGGCATATGGTCATCCCTTGCAGAGCAGAGCTGTAGCATACATGATCTAAGGATATCAGATCCATTAATAAAGTAATAAAGTAATAAATATCAACTGTTTTGGCCAAAGAAGATAATCTTCTCTACACAGAAGGAAAGTTTCACTGGTGCTGAGAGAGAAAGGCAGCATTTTTCCGGAGCTTAGGTGTTTGTCATATGAAAAAAGGAGTGAGTATTTAACAAATCGAGCTGGACCGAGCCGACTCAAGTTTCGGAGAACAATCTTGAGTGTGATATAGGATTGGTTGTGGGCCAAGTTGGGCTATCTATGCTAAATGTTTGAAAAAACACTATTTTTGTTAGCCATGCACTTCTAAAAAGCTATATATATATATCCGTTTAGGAAGGATGAGACTCGAGTCCATGCTCTTGTCTATTATTTTGGTAAATGTTTATATGGCTATATATATGCTCTCTTCTATGTATGTTGTCATGAAGAAATTAAATGAAAAATTTAAATGAAGACTGTTACTCTTTTAATCCACTTGTGCTTTCTCTTTCACTTAAAGAGCTCTTATGTGTGAGAATTATGACAATAGAAAAAGATTTCTAAAGAAGGAAAGCAATTCGAAGAATAAAGGACGTCTTGTGAAGATCATCATTAAATTATTTCAGAACCCTCTTCGTCATCCTCCCCCAATATTTCATCCCATATCATCTCTAGTTTTGGTTGCTTTGCCTATATCTTGGAACCCCACCCCTGTATATTCATGTTGTGTCTATGAGCTAATTGGATCAAATGGTATGAACTCTTTTGGATCAAATGGTATAGCTAGCATTCTCCCATTTTGTTAGTTGATGTTAAACATAATAAGCTCTTACTACTTAGTTTGCTTGAGATATCCATGATGATTTAACTCGTGTTAAACAAAGTTTCTGAATCCTACGGGTTAGTGCCCTCTAACATTAACAGATTGGATTATAAATTGATTTGAGATTAGAGAACTATTTGAATTTGATTTTTTTTCTTTTATCTACATAAGCATGTCATGCATGTATAATCACTAGACCCCTAATGCTAAATCTAATGCCAAACTCCATTTCAGGATTGTTCTTTTATGAATATAAGAGGGAGTTTATTATTTAGGGGCTTGCGCCTATAAGAATTCTTAGTTATTAAATCGTAATAAGCCCTTATCTATTTTTTGGGATAGAGTCTCTTTAGCATATTTAAATTGATCTAAAAAGTACTCTACACATTAATCAATTTAAATATGTGCTTGCACTTTTATGAGTGGTCACATATAAAGAGTACGGTACCTTAATGTAATATTCATTTACCTGTTCGCTTCTTTATAAAGAAGAGACATCAATAATATTGAGGATAATGTTACCGATAATTTGATATAAAATCATTAATCTTAAGTTCTTTTGCATTCACAATATCAGTGTGTGCTTCGATTTGGTTTTCTATCATGCATTCTTGCAATGCAGTTTTAGTTAAGAGAGGATGACCATATGATATTCTTTAATATTTTGTTTTTAATTGGCTATCAAGAACAACCAAATTTTGTTTAGGTGTTGAGATCAATGGCTTCCCATACCACCTTCAATGATTAATTGCTTCTTAGGTGTGGTGCTCCATTGTATTCTTGGTTAAGAATATTCATAATGCTTTGGGTTTATGGTAATATGAAGAATGCATACGATCATTGTGGTCAAGATCGGAACTTGAATCCACAATCCAATTTATTAATTTGAGAGGGTGGTACATGAACTTGTTGTCCATGGAATCCATCAACATGCGTGAGTTCTGTTGCATGGAGTCCCCTAAAAAACTGTGGAAATCGACCAAAGCAACAGTTCTCTTGGTAAAGATTCGAGCTATTCGATTTTAGTCCAAGAAAGACCAATTAAACATAAAATTATTAGAGCTCCATCAAGGTATCGCTTAGATTTGACCACTGTCTCTCCATTACCATTGAAGGCAGCATGACAAGATAGAGGGGAGTTGTCATATAGGTGAGTTATCATATCAATGATTTTGGATGGGTGAAGCTTAATAAGGAATAAAATATTGATAATTAAGGGAAGTAGTGGTTTGGTACGCTGAGATGCTTATGAGGGGCCTACTATATCTATTTGAGGTTACATGTATTTGGCAAGGGTAACGATGCTTATTTTTAGAGTTAAGGATGATAACACATTTTCACACATGGGATAATTGTTTAGAACTTTTGGAAGAGATAAGAGACTCTGTTAGGATATGGAGACCATTTAAATCATCCATGGAGGTGCCAATGAAGTTCCGGTGAATTTCTGGAAGGTCTCGAAGTGTTCTGGGGCAAGTCAAGAGCAATTCGGGCGCTTCGGCACGCCCTGCAGCCCTTGGACCAGAGGGCCAGGCGCCCAAGCGCACCCCAATATCTAAAAACCGAGGGCTAGGCACCCAGGTATCCGTGGAGTAGGTTAGTTCGAACTTGGAGCGCCCAAGCGTGCCCTGGCGCCTGCGAAAGCCCTATCACAAGTTTTGGCAATGCCCTAAGTAATTTTAGGGGTATTTTGGGTCTTTTGGTGTCTATTTAGGGCTTGGGTATTTAAGATAACATATTATGGATGTTGCCTATGTTGAACCCTAATCTATTGGAGGGTGTGGTTGCTGCTAGCATTATTCTACCCTATAGTGAGAGCAAAAACTTCTGGAGGACAAGCAGTCGATCAGGAAGCTTTGGAAGCAGTAGTCTGTAACTCTGTTACCCTTTTACTTTGCATAGTGGATTTTCTCTGGTGGTGTGATTCTGTTTTATTTTCATTCTTGAATTTTTCATGTAAATCTCTTATTTTGGATGCTTAGTGGTTTATGCTGTGATTATTTTGTGCTATTGTTTATTTCTTACTTGTGTGTGAGGATCCGGTGCCGGGTCAGCGGGAGCTAATCCAGCACCGGTTGTGAAGGTAACAAGTCCTCTAGCCGCAAGATCATATTGAGTGATTTAAAAGATAAATTTATAAACATCAAACATAATTCATTTATTCATTAATTCACAAGTTTTGATTACAAATGAGCAAAATAAAACAAAAGTTACAAACTTCTAAAAATAGTCAAAAAGAGCAATAAAGCAGCACGAAGCAGTATCAGCACTGCTTGGTTCTTAGCACCATTCCTCTATGATGAACTCCTGATCTGTGAACATTTTTAAAGTGCGGGCATTTGAATACTAGTTAGTTGTGAAACTAAGTATTGATAGATGTTATCTTTACAAATGTTAAATATAAGTAAAATAATTAATAATTTGGCAGGAAATAAAAAGTTGTACGAATTTATTTCTGCAAACTTGTTTTAATTGCACTTGAAATTTAGCATAAAAATAATTACAGTCACAAAAATAAATATAAAATTTTAGCATTTGTTATCTGGCGCAAAACATGATTTTGTTGAGCAAGTACAAAATCAAGGAAAAGGGGGTTCATCTATTATATTTCAACTTTCCTCTATACCTGCTCCCTCAAGGCTTATCAGTATATGCTCCTTATGACTCCCGATGTAGGATAGCCCCGTCCTAGCAGTTGTCTGATCAGACTAAAAATATATCAACATGGAACCATTGCTACTCAGTTATCCAAACTTTTTCATATATCATTTTATGTGACTTTTAAAAATAGTTTTATTAATTTATGCAATGCTGAGCTGAAATATATATTTAAATAAGAGTAATAAAAGACACTGGGTACCTTGTTCTTTTTAAGTTCAAAAGTTCAATAGTTCGGTCGAATCTGCAATTAAATTTTTAATATTTTAAATTAGCCTTATAGCCAAAATGAAAGTGATGATATTTTTAGGGATTTTTATTTTCTTTTTTCTATTCTGTCTTTTGTTCATTCTTTCTCTTAATTGAAGACAATATTTTTAAGTCATTGATGGTAGCATTTATATTTGATATAATATTATTATTATCATTATTCAATGATAATAATAATATATGAATGAAAGAAAAACAGAATGGAAATGACTGTAAAAATGTGCAGAATGAAATAATAATTATAAGATGTAATAATAAAAATGCTTGAATTGAAATTTGACAGAATTGAAATAATAATCATTTAATAACATTTGTAATGTTCTCATTATTAATTAATAAGAACAATAATAATGTGAATGCCTAATAATTTTCATAATAAAGAATATTAAGTATATGTAAATAAATATAAATAAAAATAAAAAAATAATGAAATAAAAAAATAGCAAAATCTCTCCTCATTTCTTCTCCTTTTTCTTCTCTTTTAACCTAGGGTTAGGGTTGCCGGGAGCCGAACGTGGCTAATGGGGGGTGGCCGGAGTGGGGTGGCCGGACGGCTGATGTGTGGCTGTTGAGAAGGAGGGCTGAGGGGGAGAGGGGCTGCTGTTTTGGGGAAGAAAGAAGGGCTGAGGGGTGGCCGAAGTTGAGAGAGCAGGCTGGCTAGAGTCTTCTGGAAGGAGGGGGTGGCTGAGGGTTGGCTGACTAGTAGGGTTTGAGAAGGCTGAGGGAGAACTGTAGGGGAGGAGAAGGAAGGGTTGTTGTTGGGAAGGAGAAAGAAGGTTGAGGGAGGGATTTTATAGAGAGGAGGGGGCTGGTCGGCCAAATGGGTCGACCAATCTTGCGCTAAAATGGTGCAGGAATCGGCTCTGGCGTGGAAGCTTTCGCTCCTGCAGGCACAACAGGGCCTGCGATCCTATCGCAAGATCGGGGGAGAAGGAAAATGTGAAGGAAAAATTTAAGAAATTACTTGAAATTAAATTTTTCACATTTTTCCACCGTTTGACATCTAAAAATAACGAAACTTGACACCGATATGTGTTATCATGTAACGAACACCCTCGCGCCTAAAAATTTTGATTCAGACAAATATTTTACTTTATATTAATTTCTGAAGTTTGAAACTTCAAAAATTAATTGAGGTTGAACCGGCCCTCCAAAATCGATGAAATTTTTTGAGCAACCTTTAATTAATATACTTAACATAATGACATGGAAATCGATAAATTCGGACACGTATTTAATTTTTTCAATTTATTAAATTTAAATAATTCAGAAAAATAAAGCTGGAGTTTTCGTTATCTAAATTCTCCAAAACTAGGGCACTTTGATCTAAAAATTATTTATTTCGAAAGGAAATTTTTGTTTGCCCTAATTTGAAATTCCTCAGGATTTTGATTTCTGAGGCGGGATCTGATCTAATTTTGCGAAGTAACGACATTGGGTCATTACACTGTGTTGTTTTACATTTTGTGATTTTGCTTCGATAACACCAACAGAAACCCACTATGTTAATCCTCATTTCTATAACAAGTGGTATCATAGCGGTATTCTAGGGTTTGTTGTTTGAGTGGAAGCAATGGCTGACAATGTGAGACACAAAATAGAGATTTTTAATGGCACAATCTTTACCTTATTGAAAATGCAAATTGAGGATTTGCTTTACCAAAAGAAGTTGTACTTACCACTCGGAGGAGCCGAGAAGAAACATACAACTATGACGGATGAAGATCAGAAAATTTTAGACAGAACGGCTTTGGGTTTGATTCGCCTATCGTTATCTTCTTTAATCGCATTTAACATTATAAATGAGAAAATTATTGTAGATCTCATGGTAGCCTTGACGTGAAAGTATGAGAAGCCTTTAGCTTCTAACAAAGTTTTTATGATGAAATGGTAATTCAATATGAAGATGGTGGATGGTGGTTCAGTGATAGAATATCTGAACGAGTTCAACATTGTTACAAGCCAGTTGAGCTCGGTGGATATCAAATTTGATGACGAGGTGCGATCTTTATTATTGTTATCTTCGTTGCCGGATAGCTGGGATGGTTTAGTTGCTGTTGTAACTTATCAGGAAATGCTATATTAAATTCGACGATATAGTTAGGCTGGTGTTAAATGAGGAAGTTCGAAAGAGATCGAACGGTGAAGCGTCTAGTTGAGCCTTAAATGTTGAAACTAGAGGAAGAAGTGTAGACCGAAGATCCAACAAGTATCGATCCAAGTCAAGGCGGGGAAAATTAAGCTCGAAAAAGCAAAGCCTGATTGCTGGAATTGTGAAAAATCGGGACACATCAAGAAAGATTACCCTATCTTGAAGAAGTAGGAGGCAGAAAGGATAAGACCTCGGTGAATGTTTCAGTGGAGGAGATTAGGATGTGCTGATCCTGTCACTTGTGAGCATTGAATCATGGGTTATTGATTCAGATGCTTCGTTCCATGCAACTCCAATCATGAATACATTCAATACCAAAGGCGATCTAGGCAAAGTCTATTTGGGAGATAATAAGGCCTGCAATATTGTAGGTAAATGTGATGTGGACATTCAACTACCAAACGAGTTAGTGTGGAAACTGAAGGATGTTCGACATGTTCCTTGTATGAAAAGGAACTTGATTTCTGATAGCTTGTGAGGGCTATAGTACTAGCTTTACAGGAAACTCTTGGAAGGTCGCTAAAGGTGAATTGATCATAGCTTGAGGCAGTATGGAGGGGTCACTTTACCTGATCAATAAAGTCACAGATTCTGTTGCAGCAGCAAAACAGATAGATTCACTTCTATGGCACCAGAGGCTCGGTTACATGAGCGAGAAAGTGTTGAAGTCGTTGTTATTTAGAGGAAAGATTTCATGATTGAAATTTGATGACTTGGAGTTTTGTGAAGATTGCATTTATAGAAAGCTAAAGAAAGTCAATTTCTCAAGATGTGGGAGAGATTTGAGATCTCAAAAGTCAGAGCTAGTTCATACAGATGTATGGGGGCCATCCCCAGTAACTTGACTTGGATGAACTATCTATTTTGTTACATTCATAGGCGATCATACAAGGAAGGTATGGGTTTGTTTCTTGAAGTAAAAATTTGACGTATTTGCTGTATTCAAGAAATGATTAGCGTTTGTGGAGAATGAAATGGATTTGAAGCTCAAATGCATGAGATTAGACAACGGTGGGGAGTACTGTGACAAGGAGTTTAATGAGTTCTGTGCTTTGAATGAGATCAGATGGGAGTTTACTATTCCGAGAACACCTCAACAAAATGGTGTTGCAGAGCGCATGAATAGAACCATCACAAAAAGTGTTAGGAGTACGAGGATCATGCAGGATTGCAACACAGCAGCTTATCTGATTAACCGGGGGCTGTCAGTTCTTTTGAAAGAAGGAATACCCGAAGAGGCATGGAGTGGGAAAGGGGTGAAATTAAATCTATGAAGGTATTTGGCTGCTCATCTTATGTACATCTTAATGCAGGTTTCAGTAGCAAGCTTGATTCAAAAGCAATAAAGTGCACCTTTATTGGTTATGGAGCTGAAGAATTTGGATATCGATTTTGGGATTATCAGAATCAGAAAATCATCATAAGCAGAGGCATCATATTCAATGAGAATGATATGTACAAGGATCAAAATGGAGTTCAGAAAAATACAGGGCTTTAGATGATGCATCAAAGTACTTTGAAATTGAAGACAACAATGAGCAGGTACGGCAAGATGCTCATGATGACGACGGGCAGGCAGTTCTTCAGACACCTACTATTGAATTGAGAAGATCTACCAAAACCATTAGATCACCAGAGAGGTATTCTCATTCATTATTTTATCTGTTATTAACGGATGCTGGTGAACTCGTGTTATGAAGAGGCACTGCAAGTGCATGACTCAAGAAAGTGGGAGCTAGCCATAGATGATGAGATGAAATCACTCATGTCAAGTGAGATGTGGGAGTTGGCTGCTTTTCCTGCTGGGAAGAAGACTCTTCACAACAAAGTTTATAGGTTGAAGGAAGAACCTAATTGAAGCAAGCGCTATAATGAGAGACTTGTAGTGAAGGGATTCTAGCAAAAGCATGGAGTGGACTATAATGAAATATTTGCTCCAGTAGTAAAAGTAACTACTATTAGAGTAGTGCTGAACATTATGGCAGTGGAGATTCTGCATCTGGATTAGATGGACATAAAGATTGTCTTTCTACATGGTGATCTAGAGGAGGAATTGGACATGGTGCAACTGCAGGGGTTTGTGACCAAAGAAAAAGAAGAGCTTGTCTGCAAGCTCAAGAAAAGTATATACGACTTGAAGCAAGCATCAAGGTAGTTGTACAGAAGATTTGACAAGTTTTTGGCAGACACGGAGAAAATGGAGGAAATGGGGGAAATCAAGAGATTGAAGAAGCAATTGTCAAAGGAGTTTGACATGAAAGACTTGGGGCTGGCAAAGCAGATACTCGGGATGAGGATTAGTAAGGAGAGACATGCAAAAATATTGAAGCTATCTCAAGCAGATTATGTTGATAAGGTGTTAAGAAGATTCAAAATGAATGAGGCGAAGCCAATTTGCAACCCCTTGCAGGCCACTTCAATTTGTCAAAAGATCAGATGCCAAAGACTCAAGTGTGGAAGAAATAAATGGAAAGAGTTCCTTATATCATGATCTGCATGAGACCTGATATAGCACATTCAATGGAAGAGGTCAGCAAATTCATGAGTAACCCAAGGAAGCACCACTAGGAGGATCTCAAGTGGATACTCAGATATCTGATGGGTAAAGTGGACAAAATACTTTGCTTTGGGAAATCTAATATAGAGCTACACGGATATGTAGACTGATATAGCTGGAGATATTGATAGTAGGAGGAGCACTACATGATATATGTTCACATTGGGCAGTGCTGAGGTGAGCTGAGTCTCTAGGCTGCAAACTATAGTAGCCTTATTTACTACTGAGGTGGAATATGTCGCCATCACTGAGGCGAGCAAGGAGATGATCTAGCTGAAGGGCTTTTTGGCTAAGTTGGGCAAGGAACAAGAGAATGTGAAATTGCATAATGACAGTATGAGTGCCATCCATCTCTCTGGGTAGCAGCATTTCATTACAGGTCGAAGCATATTCGATTGAGGTACCATTTCATCCGGACACTGTTGGAAGATGGTCAGTTAGTATTGGAGAAGATCCACACATCAAAGAATCCAGTTAACATGCTTACAAAGATTATAATAGTGGAGAAACTGAAGTTATGTGTTGCTTCAATTGGCCTAGGAGTGTGATAAGATAGCCGGGTGAGTCACACATCGTCCTTTCGCAAGTATGGAAGCAAGGTTGAAGAAGATCCAAGTTTGAAGGTGGAATGATCCCAATAGTTCTTCAAGTAAAGAGATTATTGGGATGTGGAGACCATTTAGATCATCCATGAAGGTGCCAATGAAGTTTGGTAAGTTTTTGGGAGGTCCCAGTGTGTTCTAGGACAAGTTAGGAGCAATTTGAGCGCTTCGGCGCGCCCTGCAACTCCTAAACCCGAGGGCTAGGCGCCCAGGAGCCCTCCAGACAGAGGTAAGGGGCCCAGGAGCCCGTGGAGACATGGCCAATCCGAGCTTGGAGCGCCCAGGCGTGCCCTGGCGCTTGCGGAAACCCTATCACGGGTTTTGACGGTGCCCTAAGTAATTCTAGGGGTATTTTGGGTCTTTTGGTGTCTATTTGGGACTTGGGTATTAAATAAAATATATTATGGATGTTTCCTATGTTAAACCCTAATCTATTGGAGGCTGTGGCTGCTGCTAGCATTCTGCTACCCTAGAGTGAAAGCATAATCTTTTGGAGGAGAAGAAGTCGATCAGGAGGCTTTGGAAGCGGTAGATCATTCTTGTTCTTGTGATGGTGATACTCTCTGTAACTATGTAACCCTTTTACTTTGCATGGTAGATTTTCTCTGGTAGTGTGGCTCTGTGATTTTTCTCTTTCTTTGATTTTTCACATAAATCTCTTGCCTTGGATGCTTAGTGGTTTATGTTGTGATTATTTTGTGCTGTGATTTATTTCTTGATTATGTTGATTTACATTTTATGATTTTGCTTTGATAACACCAATTGGAATCCGCTGTGTTCATCCTCATTTTCTATAACTGACTCATCCCAAACTCTCTTTCAAGCAAGTAAATCTACATGTGCGTGTGCATGCACACGCACAAACCTATACACACGTAGAGTAGGTGGTTTGAAGGAAAGTCTCGTTCAATGAGGGAACTACTTTGGTCTTCAGACAAGAAAAGAGGAACTCACTCTAAACTTTCATTCAAGGAATAAAATTTTAGACTTCCCTTGCACACACATATATAGGGTATGCAGTTTGTTGGAAAATTTCTTTAATGAAAAACACCTTTAATGAATTTTGTAAACCTATTGTAAAATTTATTGATGATGCCTTTGATTATTATTACAAAAACTAGGATTAAATGAGTTTAGATATATCAACAATGGAGGCCTCATGGCAATGATACAACTTTACAGGCAAAAGCCTGATGTGGGTTCTGCAATCTCAATTTAAATTGAACACATGGCAGGTTTTATGAATACACCTTATAGGCAGGGTCATCTGATAGGAGTCTTCATCAAAAAAGCCTAAAAGACACTATGCAAATGCAAATGGCTAATTTGGGAGCCTGGCCCATAGGAAGCTTCTGCCTTTGATCTATTATCAGGGTAAATCTAGTTTAAATATTATAATCTGCTTTCATAAAAAACTACTCCCAAATCTTACCGTTGGAATAAGGGCTATGCGATCATTTTTCTTAAACAATTAAGTACCTTTGTGCCAAAATAGTGTTTAGCTTTGATGCGTGCAAATGACGATGTACGCAACTAATTTTTGCACACTTTATACGCACCAATTAAGCTTGTGCAGATCACTTGTGCACATCATTTATCAAATAATGTGCACAAGTTCATAAATGTTTATACATTTTAATTTACATGTAGGTGTCTACATGCGTAAATACATGAATAATTTCTTCTCAAGGAAGTTATGCATGTGTATTGCATGTGTATATTTTTTTGTTTGCACTACATCAGCTTCTCCTTATTTTAGGTTCTTTTTTCAGGGTCTTAAGATGGCACTTTTTGATCTTCCTAGTTTGCTGTTCTTTTCAACATACACCTTACTTGTGTTGTTTTGGGCAGAAATATATCATCAGGTATATGCAAATGCATTTAAGTTATCTTTTTGAAAATCATTATTACTTAATGCAACTCTCTTGTTTATATAAACATGTTTATATATATATATATATATATATATATATATATATATATTCATTATAAATTTCATTCAGGCCCGAAGTCAACCAGCTGACAAGCTTAGACCTGCTTACATAATAATTAATTGTATTGTGTATGCGATACAGGTGAGAATTTATTTTCTTATTGCCGACCAATTTTCTAAGTATACTTGATTTCTTATAATTTGCAATTGCAGATATTTATTTGGGTGTATATACAAGCTAGTCCAAGGTCTATAGCTGGAGACATGGATATACTTTTCATGTCAGGTGTTTTATATAATTCTGTTGATTGCTGAAAAAATACTGTCATCATTATCATTATATTTTCACGATATATAATTGTGCTTGCCGGAGTTAATTTTATCTAGCACGTTTTCTTTGACAATTTTTGGCCATGTTAAGTCGGTCAATCTTTGATCTTGCCAAGGCATTTTTGCTGGCTTTCGTTTTCATATCAACATTACGTAGTGTGGTATTTGTGATGCTTTTTTTTTTCAATTCTTATGATACCTTCTTTCGAATACTATTTGAGGCACTCTTGCCACCCAACCTTCTTTAGTTATTTTTGAATGTGCGCCTGTAGGTATCACTTTACTCTTCATCAAGATATGCTGATTTGTTTAGCACTTGCTAATGTTAAAACTTTCTGTTTTGTTTCATAAACTCCATTACTGTTCTAACTTCAAGAAAATATTATTTTTAGTATGCCATTTCATCTTGGAATTAAATTATTTATAATTAACGTGATGATGCACATGCAAGTATTTGACAGCACGATTTTTCTGAATTGCAAAGTCGGCATGATAGAAACCATTATAGCAATATGTGTTGGATTCAGCAATGACTTGAATATGATGGAGCAATGCAACTGCCTTAGGTGCCAGTTAGCTAAAACTATCAAATGCAGATTTATGAACTAGTGATCATTGGCAGTACCGGTGGATCAGCATCTCTTACAGCTTTGCTAACCTTAAAAATTTGATGGGTTCCAGTTCTAGGAGCCTCTGATAAGATCAAATTAAGCATCCTGCTGTTAGTCCTATTGTAAACAAAAATAGTAGCAATACATTGGGGGCATGCAGACTAGCAGGACATCCTCCCAGGAATGCAACATGAGCTTCTCTCATTGCTCGAATGCTTGCTTAAAAAATGACTTTAACAAGGCTCACAAACATCTTGTCGTAACTTGTAAGCAGGCTTAGTGCAATAAATGAATCACATGATGACCAAAAATATTTAACATGATTGTGTGAAAGAGGGGGCATTTCTTTCACTAGATTGTTGAAGGAACAGAAATTCTACATGGGTATTGCATAATAATCAAAAGGGGGCATTATTGTCTTGAAGAGTTGTCCTAGTTGCATGTTCACAGAGTTAAAGCTTGTTAGTTTTCAAATTAATGATACTTTGTTAAAGTACCCATTTGGTGAAAACGTTTTGAGTTCTTGGGTTTCACAAAAAAATTAACAAGAGGAGAGAAATCAAAGTTGAACTAAATATGTTTGAGATTGTCTAGAGCCACATCAAAGAAAGCAGGAATAGAAATGTTACCAAGATGCTGAGGATGTGATTTTTCGGCGATCAAAGATGATGTGAGAAATCAACATAAGCGAATGATTATATATGATTGGCATATTAGGTTTTTATTCTATTTGTTTATTATAGGGCTAGCACTGTTGTTCAAAATTCAAAATTTGCTCTAATTTTGATTCAACTCATAATTGAATCGAACAATTTCTAGTTGAGCTACAAGTTGTCTCAGATTCAAATTTTTTTTCAAGTTAATTTTGAGCTTAGATCAACTCACTCGAATTATGATTCATGAACTTGAAATTAATAATAATATATTTGGTATGAATCCCTAATAAATTCATCAAATCAAGATCAAATGGTTTGGTGCACAATTTCATAAGGAGAAGTCACAGGTTCAAATCCCCTCTCCTTCATAATTTAGCATTTTAAATTCGTGCCACACAAAATTAATAATAAATGTATCTGGTATGCATCTTTTATGAAATTGTGTCTCCAACTCAGTTGATTTGCAGTCCAATTTTAGATGGGGAGAGGCCACAAATTCAAAT
This sequence comes from Gastrodia elata, assembly GCA_016760335.1. Taxonomy (NCBI): domain Eukaryota; kingdom Viridiplantae; phylum Streptophyta; class Magnoliopsida; order Asparagales; family Orchidaceae; genus Gastrodia; species Gastrodia elata. Next base: position 50,059,747 of record CM028670.1, read on the forward strand.
CTAGCATTTTAGTTTTCGAGCTGTGCTTGAATCAAATTTGGGTTGGCTCAAAATCAAATTATTTTCCGTCAAGCTGTCTCGGTTTGAAGCAAGTTCGAGTCTATATCGAGTTGAGCCAAACTCGAAATTTTTGAGTTCAAATTTAGCATGGATTTAATCAAACTCGACTCATATCTATGTCTAGTTAAGTATATGTTCCTTCTCTTGACTATTTTCTGCAAAATGAACTTGTTAAAAGCAGGAGACAGAAGAGGAGCTCTAGAAGGAGAATATCAGATCATTTATGCAGGAGAACATAATGTGTAATATCTCATTACAGAAAAGTAGTGATACATGTATATATAGTTGTATTATAATAGGTGCATATGGCCTAATGGGAGCGTGATTAAAGTGGATGGTTGAGATCGATTCTAGCTGTTAATATCCCCCCGCAAACAAATCATCTAGTGTTAAAGTGGTCTGTTTGGACCGATGTTTGTTGAACTGAGCTGTAGAGAGTGGTTTGGTGAGATGGTTGGGAGGCAGAGGATGAGGAGTGTGTTGAGGTTAGTTGAATGGTGTTGTTCAAGGAGGGTAGAGAATGAGAGGGAGGTAAAGAGTTGATGGAGGTGTGTTTTGGTTTGTATGTTGATGTAGTTGAAGCTAGGGCTAGAGTGAGTTAGTTGGAGTGTGAATGTTGAGTAAAGGAAATGGTGGGAGGTATTGGAAGAGGGAAATATAGTTTCAATGAATTTTACATGGCTGGAGATTAGAGTGGTGGAGGTTTTTGGATTGTAGCTGATGTAACCCTTTTGATGTGGGAAATAGCTAAGAAAGATGCATGGAAGAGTTCTTGGCCCAAGTTTAGTTGTCGTTGAGGGAGGAAGAAGGTAACACAAACAACCGAAGACCCGGGGGTGGTTGTAGTTTGGTTTGTTATGGTGTGGAGATGAATTGGATCATCAAGGGAAGAGAAAATGGTGTTCCGGTAGATTCTGGGACAGATCTTTAGCAGCCAATAGCAAGACAAGCGCCCAGGCGCACCAAAACACCTAGCAGGCAGAATGTCTAGCGCCCCAGAGATAGCACGTGTGGTATCAGAGATTTGTTTGGTTTTAGGGTTTGCTAGCTTGAGTGAGAGCAATGGCCTACGAACTAAGACACAAGATTGAGAAGTTCAGCGGAACAAACTTTGCTTTTTGGAAGATGCAAATAGAGGCTTTGCTTTACCAAAAGAAGTTATACTTACCATTGGAAAGAGTCATCAAGAAACGAATAATATGTCAGATGAAGAATGGAAGGTTCTTGACAGAACGACACTAGGCTTAATCTGCCTCTCTTTATCCTCATCCGTGGCGTTCAACATTGTAAATGAGAAGACAACGGTAAATGTAATGGCAGCCCTAACGAGAGTGTATAAAAAGCCCTCGACTTCCAATAATGTTTTCTTGCTGAAAAGGTTATTCAGTACGAAGATGGTAGACGGTGGCTCAATTATGGAACATTTGAATGAGTTCAATATTGTACCAAGCCAGTTAAGCTCAGTTGACATCAAGTTTGACGATGAGATTAGAGCTTTGTTACTTATGTCTTTATAGTTGAATAGCTGAGATGGATTTGTTACTGCAGTCCACAATTTATCAGGAAATGCAACTTTAAAATTTGATGACATTGTTGGGCTTGTGTTGAATGAAAAAGTGTGGAAGCGATCTAATGATAAAGCATCGACTTCAGTACTTAATGTTGAGATTAGAGGAAGAAGCGTTGATCGAAAATTCAATAGAAATAGGTTTAAGTCAAGGCGAGGAAAATAAAAATCAGAAAAGGGAAAGTTAGAATGATGGAACTGCAGGAAGTCTAGACACTTCAAGGACTGTTTTGCCTTGTAGAAGTTAGCATGTGGAGGTAAAGACAAGAACCCCTCTGTGAATGTTTCTATAGAAGAAGATCAAGATGCGTTGATCATGTCTTTTATTATGAACTCAAGTGCTATTGTGAGCACGCAGCGGAAGCGATTTGACGACGATGAGGATCGAGGTTTACAGTGACGGTTACCAAGCAATAAATGAAATCAACTAAGCACAAACAAAATAGAAATCACTGCACATACACAACATCAATAACAAAGTGTCCAAACACGAGATCTTACGTGGAAAATCCAAAAATATGAAAAAAAAAAGAACACATAGAAATTACAGGGAGTTTCACCTTCACAAGAACAAGAAAAATCTGCCACTTACACATCCTCTCAATCGATTTCTTATTCTCCATGGAACATTAGCTCTCACTCTAGGTTGAAAAAGAGGAGCAACAACCACCACCTGATTAGGGTTAATCTCCTCTACGAAGCCCTTGCACACATTTTAGCCAACACTCCATAATGTTCTCTTAAGCACATGGGCACTATTCAGACCCCAAATGGTCCAATATACCCCCCAAATACTTAGGACATTGCCTAAACCAGAGCTGAAACCCGTCTGGCGCTACGGTGCGCCATAGCACCTCAGTTTCTGGTGACTGCCACCAGGGCACGCTGTAGCGCTATGGTGCACCACGACGCGCTACGACACCCCAGTCTCTGGCTGGTCTGGCGCCGGGACGTGCTGTAAGGCCCAAGTCCCTGGAATTGCTGGCGTTAGGGCGCGCTGTAGCGTCCCAGTTTCTGGATGCTGGGCGCCATGGTGCGCTGCGTGTTGCAAAAGCTGAACTTCCCCAACTTGTCCCGTATCACCTCGTAACCTCCCAGAAGTCCACCGGAGCTCCATTAGCACCACCACGATGATTTGAATGGTCTCTACATCTCAACAGGTGCTTCCTTTCATGCAACTCCAAGTAATGAAGCTTTCAAGCAATACACCAAATGTGATTTGGGTAAAATTTACTTGGGAAATGATAGCTTGTAGCATATTAGTAAGGGAGATGTGTATATCCGTTGTTGAACAGATCGATGTGGAGGTTGAAGGATGTCAGACACATTTCTTGTCAAAGAAGAAATTTGATCTCTGTCAGACAGTTAGCCCACGAAGGATACAGTACGAGTTTCATAGGAGATTTTTGGAAGGTGACGAATGGCACATTGGTAGTAGCTTGGACAGTATGGATGAAACACTTTACCTGTTCAATAAAGTGTCTGACTCTATTGCAGCAACAAAACAGATTGATGCTCGCCTATGGCACCAACGGCTCGGTCATATGAGCAAGAAATGATTAAAGCCGATGTTATTTAGAGGATAGATTATAGGGATGAAATTTGTGGACTTGAGTTTTGTGAAAACTACGCATATGGCAAATAGAAGAAGGTCAATTTCTCATGGAGTGGGAGAGACTTGAAATCCCAGAAGCTGGAGCTAGTGCACACTGATGTGTTAGGACCATCTCCCACATCATCTCTTGGTGGAGCCACATACTTCGTTACTTTCATTGATGATCATATTGGAAAGTTATGGGTATAAGAATGTGTTTGAAGTGTTAAAGAAGTAGTTAGAAAATGAGATATGGTTAAAGCTTAAGTGCCTTAGATCAGATAATGACGGAGAATACTGTGATAAAGAGTTCAAAGATTTTTATGCTTTTGAATGGGATCAGTCGAGAGTTTAGTGTTCCAGGAACACCTCAGCAGAATGGTATTGCAAAGCGCATGAATAAGACTCTTACAAAAAGAGCCATGAGCATGAGGCTACATGCGGGGTTGCCAATATACTTTTGGGCAAAAGTTGTGAATACAGCTGCATATTTGATAAATAGTGGTCCTTCGATTCCTTGGAAAGAGATCAAATTAAATCACTTGAAGATATTTGGTTGTTTATCTTATGTGCACATTGATGTAGATTCCTGGAGCAAGCTTGATTCAAAGGAAATCAAATGCACATTCATAGGCTATGGATTGGGAGAATTTGGCTACAGATTCTGGGACTATCAGAATCAGAAAAATAACAGAAGTCGGGATGCCACATTCAATGAGAATGAGATGTACAAGGACAGGAATGAAGTTTGAGCCAACTTAGAAGGAGCTTCAGATGATGCGCCAACATATATTTAAATAGATTACTGCGTTGAGCAAGATGAGCAATACAACCAAGTGCTCATGATGGTGGAGAGCAGACAATTCCCTAGACACCTACTACTAAGTTGAGAAGATCTACCAGTATTTCATGACCTATACAGAGGTACTCTCCTTTGTTGTACTACTTATTGCTAATAGATTGTCATGAACTAGGATGCTATGAAGAGGTTGATGACTCAATCAAGTGAGAGTCAGTCATGGATAATGAGATGAACTCAATCATATCAAATGAGACATGGGAGTTGGCTAGACTACCATAGGGAAAGAAGACTCGTCAGAACAAATGGGTTTACATATTAAAGGAAGAACCGGATGGAAGCAAACGCTACAAGGAAAGGCTTGTAGTTAAGGGATTCCAGCAAAAACACGTCATGGATTACAGTGAGATCTTTGCTTCAGTGGTGAAGATCACTATTGCAAGAGTAGTATTGAACATTGTGGCAATTGAAAATCTATATCTGTAGCAGATGAATGTGAAGATTGCATTTCTTCATGATGATTTGGAGGAGGAACTGTACATGATACAACTACAGGCTTATGAAACCCAAGGAAAAAATGAACTAGTCTGCAAGCTCAAGAAAAGCTTGTGTAGCTTGAAGCAAGCATTGAGGCAGTGATACAAAAGATTGACAGGTTTATGTTAGACACGAGGTACAAGAGGTGCTAGGCGGATCATTAATGTTGTGTAAACCAATTTGACACCTATATCATTCTACTTATGTATGTAGATGATATGCTGATAGCTCTAATATGCAGATAAATAGATTGAAGAAACAATTGTCGAGGAGTTTGACATGAAGGATTTGGGGCCTGCAATGCAAATATTCGGGATGATAATCAGTAAGGATAGGAGTGCAAATATACTGAAGCTATCTCAAACAGAATATGTTCAAATGGAGTTCAAAAGATTTTATATGAACGAGGTAATGCCAGTTTGCGCCCCTTTAGCAAGTTACTTCAGCCTGTCAAAGGAGCAACTGTCAAAGGAGCAACTGCCAAAGGCTGATATGAAACGGGAACATATGGAGAAAATTCCCTATGCTTCAATGGTTGGGAACTTGATGTACCCCATGATATACATAGGACCGGACATAGTCCATTTAGTGGGAGTGATCAACAGGTTCATGAACAAACTCAAGAAGCCCCGCTGGGAAGCAGTCAAGTGGATACTCAGATATATAAGAGGCATTGCGGACAAAGCCTTATGCTTTGGGAAGTCCAAGATAGCTCTGCAGGGAAATGTATACTCTAATTTAGCTGGAGACATTGATAGCAAGAGGAGCACAACTGATTACATGTTTATGTTGGGTAGTATTGTGGTGAGATGGATCTCCAAGCTTCAGAAAATTCACGTCCTATATACACGACAGAGGCAAGGTATGTCGCCATCACTGAGACGATTAAGGAATTGAGCTGGTTGAAGAGTTTTTTGACTGAGTTGGGCAAGGAGCATGAGAATGGAAGACTGCATAGTGATAGTATGAGAGTTATCCATTTAGCTAAGAATGTAGCATTTTATGCTAAGGCGAAACACATTCAGTTGCGGTACCATTTTCATTCGATCTTTATTAGAAGATGGTCAGTTGGCATTGGAGAAGATTCACATGTCGAAGAATCAAGCCGACATGCTCACAAAGTCAGTGACAGTGGAAAAACTGAAGTTGTGCTCAGCTTCAGTTGGCCTCGAAGGATAAAGAGAAGTTAGGGTGAGCCACACCATATTTTTTGAAAGGATGGAAGTCAAGTTGAAGAAAATCCAAGTTTGAAGATAGATTGATTGCAGTTTATCTCCAAGTGGGAGTTTGTTATGGTGTGAACCAATTATATTATCAAGAGAAAAGCAAATGGTGTTCTGATGGATTCTGGGACGTATCTTCAGCAACCAATAGCAAGACAAGCATACAAGAGCGCCTAAGCGCCCAGCAGGCAACAAGTCTGGCGCCCCAGAGACAGCATGCATGGCGCCCAAGCGCCCACGGAAATCCTAATTCGGTATGTGACATGTCCTAACCTGTTTAGGTCCACTTTGGGGCTAGTTTGGGGTTCCATATAAAAGCTAACATGTTATGTTAGGTTTTAGGAAATGTCATTTTTGTGGGAGAGCTTTGTGGAGGTTAAGAAGCTTGAACCCTATAGTGAGAACAAGAAGAAATCTGGGAGATAAGAAGAAGCTCAAAGCCGACTGGCTATTCATTTCTTCTTTTAAATGATTGATAAGTTCTCTGTAACTCTGTAATAATCTCTTTGATAGTGAATTATCTTATGGTGTTGTGGCTTTATGGTTTTTCCCATTCTTGGATTTTCCATGCATATTTTTGTGTTTGTATGCTTGTATGATTGAATATTTGTGTCGTGATTATCTTTGTTTGTATTGATTTATATTTCATGTTTGTTTCGGTGACTCTCAGCGATCGAACCCCTGTCCTAGGGATTTTATCGGATCTCCCTCCTAACATGGCTTTGTTTTGTATAGTAGTTTAAATGGGGACTTGTAGGTGTTCGGAGAGGGAAGACGATTAATTAGGTAGATGGAAGTGATGGCGGCATGAACCCAGTAGTGTTCAGGTATATGAGCCGTTTGGAGGATAGCTCGAGTGGTCTCAAGGATGTATCGATGTTTGCATTCTGCAACACTGTTTTGTTGAGGTGTATAAGGACATGACATTTGGTGGTGTATGCCAAGGTACTTTAGTAGATTATAAAAGATGTTTGAGTTGTATTCACCGCCTCTAGCAGATTGAAGCACTTCGATACATTTATCAAATTGACATTCAATGTATTTTTAGATCTAAATAAATTTTGTATGATTTTATATTTTTGTTTAAGTGGAAAAAGCCAAGTAAACATGAGTAACCATTCACAAAAATAACATAAAATTTGTATCCTTCATTAGACATAATCGGGGCAGGGAGCCCATATATCGATATGTAAGAATTCAAATGCATTGTATTGTCTATTTGAGTATTTGGGAAATGGTAGTTTGTGACGTTTTGCTATAATGCACATGGAGCACGGAGGTAGAGTGCAGCTTTTGCCAAGGGTTGGATGGTGCTTCAGGAGTTGATGAATTTCAGGTCTTTGATGCCCAAGCCGTAGATGCCATGATGGTTCTATTGGATTTGTTGTAGATCGCAGAATGGTCTTGGAGGGAGGAGGTTCTAGTAATGGATAGAGGGTGTATAATCCGTTGATGCACTGCCCTTAAGAAGAGGAAGATTCGTATATAGATCCTTTATGGTGAACTCATGTTGTTCAAATAAGATGGAACAAGAATTATCAGAAGTTAGTTTGTGGATAGAGATGAGATTGTGTTGGCTTTGTGGAACATGAAGGAGATGATTTAGAAAAATTTATGGTTGGGTGTAGGGAGAATTCTCTTACCAATATTGGAGATCGGGAGATTGTCCACTTCCAACCATTACACGATCGGTGCATTGATAAGTTTCAGCGATAAAGAGGTTGTTGAGGTCAATAGTGATGTGGTTCGACACGCTGAAGTCTAGGTGCCAGCTGTGATCTGTCAGCCCAACGGCTCGTAGGGCTGCTAGGTGGTGCACTCGTTGACTTGAAGAGTGCTTGTAGCCGGAAGACATTATGTGCTAGCAATCTTTGGTGCAGTGACCGGGCTTGTAGCAGATTTACCATTCATTGTACGGAAATCTAGTGTTTCTCTGCGCATGAGAGTTGCTTCTGGTTGGCAGTGAGGATCGGCCACGTCCTTTGCTGGATCTGCCTTGGGCCTCTGAATCTGCTCGAGAGCAGAGTGAGATGTGGATTGCTGCTGGTGGGTGGAGGTGGGTTAATAAGCTGGATCTTTTTGTGAAGATTTTGTTGGACATTGATTTTTTCACTGCAGAAAAGGGAGTAGAGATCTTCTAGGTTGATTGGTGTGAATTTTGTTCTGCTGGCTGGCTGTCTTGAATGCTTGGTAAGTGGAGGGAAAGACTGTTCAATGTATACAGAATTATGTCCTTGTTGTCAATTTTGGAACCCACTGTTGCAATTTTGTCTACTAATAACTTGATTTCGGACAGATAACCATGCCTAGATTTGTACTTGAGGGATACATTGTGAAGTTTATTTTGTAGTTGGATAACTCTAGAGCGATTTGAGAATTAGAGGCGTATTTCCAGGGTGAGCCAAACTTTAGCACATTATTCCGCTTCTAGGATATATGGTGATATAGTGGAGTAGAGGGATGCTATAAGATTTTGGTATGTATAAATCCATAATGAATATTTGGGGTTGTCAGTGTGGGGTGTAGTTTTGGTTCAGTCAAGGTGCCTGTATAGGTTATTGACTTTGAATAGTTGTATTACCTTGGTACGCCAAATGGGATAGTTCTGGAGGTAAGAGATGTGTGGAGCTCGTTAAAAGCAGGAGATAAAAGAGAAGCGCTCTAGAAGGAGAAGAAGATTTGATTGGTTAGGCGGGAGAACATAATGTAATATCTCATTATAGAAAAGTATCGATACATGTAGCAGTAGATAATAGGCACATATGGCCTAATGGGAGTGTGATTAGAGTGGATGGCTGAGATTAATTTTGGCTGTTATTAGAACTTACATGAAGATTTTAATAATACTGTTATTCAAAGAAATGATTCTTATTATTGAATTTTTATACCCATCATATTGCCATAGAAACTCTTTGATCGCCCATAATAATTTTTAATTTAAATCACTTCGCAAGAATGTGACTTGTAGAAATTTCATATTATATTATACACACAAATTTCTTAATGCACAATAAATCAATTATTGTGATATTTGAATATTTAAATTCGATGATCATTTTCAGTAAAATCATATAGCACTTGCACATTTTTTGAAGAATGGAAAGCACATAGGTTGGAAATATCATTTTGAGAACCCTAGTTAAAACAGTTTCAATATTTATGTTGAAAATTTATTGAGAAGACAAATTGCAACGTTAAGTCTTGTAATGTTGGAAATACTTTACATGGAAACACTGGAGGGATTTAGGATGCTGAAGCAGGCAGCACTGTCATCAATGAACAATTGATGCCTGCTAAAATTGGCTTTAGTTGTTGGGTAAAGATTAGTACCAAAGGTCCATTCGACAAGTAATGGTATTGGTCAACAAACAACAACCTTCACTATTGATGAAATGGCAGAAAGCGTGCAATCGTCAGTTGACAAGGCTTTCAATTGATGTCAAGCGATGTACAAGCTTTAATAAACTTTAAAAGCTGGTTGATGATGTTTGTCAACATGGTTGTTGTCTTGACACAAAGTGTGATCACACTTAATCAGGAAAGTTTAGGATAAGCTTGGGCAAAAGTAGAACCGGACATTCATTTAATATTTAAATTGTTTATGATCTCATAACTCTAGTGAAAGCTTACCTTGAATGCGTAAGAACAAGTCGTATTTAATGCCTTAGATGACATAGTTTAGTCTTTTATAGACCAGCAAAGGTAGTTGTTTAGAGCTTTTAATGTCATAAATATTTTGGTATTGTTTAATCAAAGTCTGATGGTCGAATTGCCCAGAATGATTTTGAAGTGTTGGTATAAATTTCAATGGTGACATGGTATTAAAATGTCATGTTGAGAATAATCTAACATTGCAACTTTTATTGGGAATCAGAGTCCTTCAGAGATTGCAATGAATATGGAAAGTTATTGATATCTTATTTGTGCAAGAGGAAGGTGTTTACAATATGCCATTAAATGTATGCGCAACGTTCATTTTCTCTAAGAAGTAATTCGTTTCCATAAATGAATAACTATTTGATCGCTGTAAATGTCAAATACTTTTTCTCAACTATTTGTCTGCTGACTCTCTCGTTTTATTTCTATCTATCATCTTAATTAATTGTTGTAATTCCTTGTGTACCTTTTTACGACAAGCTCAAGTTACAGCATAACACTTGTCGTTCACTTGCATTCCTGTTTACCATTTCTTACAGTCAAGTTATGTTGTAAAAATCACTCTTTGGCCATTGATTCAAATCTTTTGGGAATGTCACTTTTGGGAAAAACCTTGCGCCCATATAAATCAAACTGTTTTCATTTATTAGATTTTGTCTGTTAGATAAATCAAATTTTGAACAAGTTTGATGACCAAATCAATATTTTGAAAATTAAGCAAAATAATTGTTGGATATTTCTCCGCTTAATTCAAAGCAAGTTATATATTTGAATGTTAGTCCTGTGAACTTGTAAATAATCATATTTCACGACATATTCTTGAATGGTGTGACAGAATTCTTTTCTTGTATTGTTTTCTTCCACCTTTGGATTTTGATATGGGCAGGTATATTTACTTTCATCTGTGTTTTCTTATTCAAAAACTAAAATGATAAAATTGGTTGTATTTGACATATATCCAGTGCATCAATTGGATTGAAATTCCAAAGTACAAGGACTTGATCATCTTGAACAAGAAACCATGGCCAAGAACCAAAAACTTTGCGTATAATCCATTAGCCATGCCTTCAGTTTTCTATTTTACTCAAATAAATTTTTAAAAAATACGACTCAAATGTACAATTTATATTTCGAAAGATGCATGAATGCTTAAAAAAGAGTAATTTTGAGAAAAATACAACTCAAGTAATTTAAAAAAAGAAATTCTTGTAATGTAAATTTATTGTTGAAGAGCGATTTATAAAGAAGATAAATATGATCAGTGTTCCAACATCACAGATGTGAGCACTACAAATTTTTTGTTTTGTTCTACAGATATTCTGAATTGCTTAGAATTTTTCCCTTGCCATTTTTTTGTGCTCTAATTACATTCAAAAGTAATTTTAAAGCTAGCATGTTCAGTCCTTTCAGCATTAAAAGATTTTTAAATAAATTCTATTTTTTTGTACTAGTTTGTATGCTTCTGTAGTAACACTGACTTCTGTTGTTGTGGCAGCTGTCTCATTCTTTGCTGCTCTAGGATTCCTCGTATATGGTGGAAAGTAAGTTTGTTTTTTCAGAAGAAGCTTTATGATAAAACATAACCTTTTTTTTCATTAAACTTTGGTATTGAAGATTGTTTTTAATGCTGAGGGGCTTTCCAATTGAATCAAAAGGCAGAAGGAAAAAGCTGAATGAGGTAATTCTATTATATTTACTTGACTTCTCGCTAAAACACTTGAAATTTTTCAGAAAAATAGACTTATATATGGATTGTGATTTTATAGGGGGTATTGAGGCCTGTATTTGATTTTCTGTGAAATTTGAATCTGTATTTGAAATTTTTTTTGTTTGGCAAAAAAAGTTTCTGACCCTTCACAGTTGCTTTGTTGATTAAGTGTGTGATTCTGAAAGGGCTGTCTCTTACAGGTTGGTCTTGTATCTGGGATATGCAGTACATGCTTCTTCATAAGGTGCATTATGGTAAGATGTCTAATCACATGGATTCCATTAAATTTTTAGCACTTAAGATCTAAAGATTGACATCAATCAAACATCATATCAATTTTTGGCTAAGTGAATACATACATGTGTATACATGCATATGCATCTAAATGTGATCTCAGGCATGCCAAATCAATATCAAAATCGGCTTGAATCGAACTTAAATTGAGCTGTGGTATTGATTTGGGATGCCTGAGATCATATTTAGATGCATATGCATGTATAAACATTTAAGTATTTACTTGTATTTAAATTAATGTATATCTTCATGCATGTATTATATATTCAAATGCATAATCGATCATGGTTAAAGGCATCCAAACTCAAATAATTGTCAGTTGCCCGCCGGTAACCAACCATTGTGTTACACTTTACCCCCCCTAAATATCACTTATGTATAATGTTGGTGAGAAACTTGTCATTCAGATAATTTTGGAACTTGCTCAGGTGGCTGTTTCTGACTGTGATGAGGATGCCGACCTAGAAGTACTCAATCATTCGATCCTAAACTTCATTTATTATATGGTAAAATATCACATTATGTTCTTTCAGTATTTTTGAGATTTTCTTGTACGTAAACACATCGCTTTTAAACTTAATTCGTCTAAAGAGCCTTTTTTTTCTCTTATTTAAGATTGTATTGTTGTTCTGTCTGGCAGCTGGTTGAGATACTTCCATCTGCGCTTGTGCTCTTCATCCTCCGGAAGTTGCCTCCAAAGCGAGTCTCGAACCGCTATCATCCCATTCATTAATACATGTTTTGGTTGGTCTCTCCTCACTTTAAATATATATATATATACTGCCTGTAAACTTTTTTTTTTAATTATTGAGGTCTAACCTATCGTTCCAGTCGATAGCATGATGAGTAAATTATGTAAGTTTCATCTGCTTTGTTTTAGTTGCCCCAATAGTTTATGCTTTATTGTTAGAAGAAATTGAGAGCTTAGCCAAATTCATTCCAAGTAATAGAAGGTTGTTGTTATTATTGTCTTAGAAAAGTTTAATTATTATTATTATTATTATGGGGCATTTTAGCACATTATTTATTTTAAAATCATTTTATTTTGTCAAATTATATTTGTATGCTGAGTTTTTTAATCATAAAATAAGGATGAGATTTTTTTGAGTAACATTGTGTTTACCTAATGTTGGATGAAGAGACATGGATTTGTAGTTATTCGGTAGTGTGGTGGCTTATATATATATATATATATATATATATATATATATATATACAACTTTGGAGTTGATTGCAATGGGGGTGTAACCTTTGATTAGAGTTATCTCAGTAAATTACATTTGCAGTAAAAATAAAGAAAGGAGGGAAGAAAAGCTCCCTTCTTTGGTTTCTTAGGTGACGAATAGGTCTGCACGATATTGGGTTCTTCAAGTTATATGAGTGGTTGTGGATAATATTGAGCAGAGTTTTGGCTTGAGTAATGGGAGTCTATCCCTTTATTGGTGGAAGAATTTAGAAAAGTATATCAATAACAGGCTCCTTTGTTTTAAATACAGTATCATTTCTAATATTTCTTTCTATATATTTTTTGGTTTCCCTCTCTTTTTATATTGACAAAATTTATAAACTCTTATTATGTCAGAACTATTTAAGGTGGAATTCTCTGTTCACTATTGGAGGATTTCCAACCTTCGCATAAATTTATTTCTCATTCTATCTTTATCCACTTATCCACCTAAGCATCCTCATTTCTATAGCACTTAAATTATTAGTATGCTTCTTTGTTGGCCAACATTCAATCTCATATAATATAGTTAGTCATATGATTGTCTTGTAAACTTTTATTTTATTATGAATGAGATTTGTCCATCACATAGCACTCTAGAAGTGATCATGTAACCTTATCCAAACTAGGCTTATTTAGATCTTAGATTTACCATCATTAGGTTTTAAATATTATTAGGATCTAATTCTAAAAACTTGGAATTGAAATGATTAAGGATTATTTTTTTATTTTTTAATTAGTTTAAATATTTTAAAATTAGTTAAACTAAGTTGACCTTAGATCTTAAATTTGAAGGTATAATTAAGTTCCTCATATTAGAATAAGTTAGAGGTATAAATTTCATAATTTTTGAATTTGAATTTTTGAAAAAATATTTAAAATATAGTTTGTATTTTTATTTGAATTGAAACTATAAGATTTAATTAAATAAATCAATTTTTCATAATTTAATAGATCCATTTATTTGAAATCGTGGAAATCCCTTTGCGCCAAGCCGAACGCTGAACGTTTGATCCAAATTATCTTGGTCGTTTTCGTGTTTCGGGAATTTGATCAGATGGTTCTGATTGAGCCCTCTCGTTATTGCTTATTATGTTCAAATCGTGACTAGTAGATCGCGCCATGGATCCAACAGCCGCGGTTTAACCTGTGATAAATCATTACGATCTAGGCGATTAGAGTCGTTTGATCTTTTTTGATCGGGAATTAGACGACGGATGAAGTGCCCGTTCATATTCACCTTCGTCCCGAGCTCGCCTGCGCCTGACAGCCAAGAATCCCCGTACGCCAGCCTATTGGACTTGCCCCCATTACCGTTAGCTATCACTAACGATTTTTCGTTGGGGAAAGATTCTTCCCCTGGCCAAATAGGCTCGGTTCCACCACATTGTAGCCCTGGGAAGTCGATCTTTTGGGTTCGGGTCAGGAGCCATGGTTCAACCTCTCCCAGCCTCCTCAAGCTAAAAAAAACTGCTAATTCGCTTAGTAATTTCCTTGGCACATCTTGAAGTCATTATAGCCTCTCCAATCGCTCCCTGCCCTCTTGCCCCTTCCTCCTAAAGCCGATGAACCTAGTCATGCTCCAGCGTCCTTCCTGGCGAGTCAATGGGCTAAGCTCGATGTTTGTGCACCTAGTAGCGAACCAAGATGCTAAGGAAGCTCTCGACATCCCAGCCTTTGGAATCCAGTCAACCGCTAGCAATTGCCCCCACAAGCCCTCTGCGCATGGTACCCCCCCTATGAACTTCATTATGTTCAGCTCCTAACGGCTCAATTGGTCGTTGATCCTCTCTGTGATGCATGCTAGGATAGTTATATAGGTGCTGGGATCAAAAGTGAACCGGCCCGAGTCTATTTTGTCGACTATAAGGCCGGAATTCGTCAGGAATTGTTGGGGACCTACAGTGCATCCCTGGCGCAATTTTCGGCGTTGGAAGGCTCCACTTGGTCTCAGAATGCGTTCTTTCACATTCTGATGGTCAAGCAATAATTGTCGAGCCCCGTTTGGGCTCGAGCTAGCTCAGTCCACCATTGATAGAGTCGGGCTCCACAATGTCGCACAGTGGAGTTCGGGTCGAGTAGACCCCCAACAATCTTGAAGGGTCAAGCAATCAGGGATAGGTTCATTTGAATCGCTTGAGCTCGACGATGGTGTAGCCACCAAATGTGACCTTTGGCGTGGTCTATGTTGAGCTAATGGAGCTCTCACAGTAAACCCTAGCTGCCGACCTTCGATCGCATAAGCTCTCGGCGATTAGCGCCACATTTCATGGGGCTAATGGTGCTGATCGGCTTGCCTTATTGCGCTGAGCACTTTAGTATGTGGTTCGTCACCTGAGATGGTCGGACTCATCCAGAATTGGGGTCGAAGCCGCCCAAATTCGGGGTCTCGCGGGGACGAAGTATAGTCACAAGTCGGGCCGACCCGTGACCCGCACAGTTCCGTTAGGTAAAATATTCCTAGAATATTCCAATTTTAGTAACAAAGCTGATTTAATAATTAAATTAGAACTTTACGAAATTATTTCCGAATGGGTTTTTGATATAATTTAATCATTTTAAATCTAAATAATGCAATCCTATATACTATTTTAATCAAAAAATTTTAATGAATCTAATTATAAAATAAAATATAAGATTCAATGGGTAGTTTTGCTAATCACCCTTAATTATGCCAAATCTTGATTAGTTAATATTATGATTTATAGTTGTTCAAATTTAATGTTTAAGATGTTGATTTATTTCTTAGATAGTATATGTTTGCTATAAGATCAGAGAAATATCAATTTGGAGCCCTAATTCTTAGTCAATTTTTAAATGATAATATTTTAATGAGAAAAGTCAACGTTCTTAGAAACTTGATTTAAGAGCTCCTGATTGCTTAGTCCTTTAATTCAATGATTGTAGTAATTATATAACTTATTGAGTCTAATTAGACTCATGAAAATCTCTTTAGATCAAATCCTAGATAATGTCTGAGTTAAAGTAGCTTAGCCCCTATAAGCTTAGAATCTTAAGTTATTAGGTTTAAATCATATGGATAGAATTTAATCTCTTAACTATTGATCTTGTTAGGTTATATCAAGTTTAGTTAAGTTATAAAGAAAATGTAATGTTATGACGTATGGTTTGATATTTGAACTTTAATAGATGATCTTTTCTTATTGGAGTTAGAACCACGATTAGTTCTAACATGTTTTAATCTTAGGAGTGTGAATTTGGGATTGTACTGGATAGTAGGATATCGGAGATCCTGAGCTTGTACGTTCCCATAATAGTTATAATGAATAAATTAAATAATAATGGATATCACATGTGTTTTGTATTAGATGTCTTGCTTATCCTTTAATTGTGCAATTTTTTTTGATTTCCTTGGGCATGTCATATAAGATGAATTTGATGCATGAAAATGAAAATTTAGTAAAACTAAGAAAACATTTAGCATTGAGTTCATATAAATACGAGAAATTGTGTATGCACATTATGGCCAATGGGTAGGTTGTAAAAAAAAATAAGGATTACTAACACATACTCATTGGGGAGAGTTGTGTACAGTTCGGGAACTCACACATAGTCTTGCAGATGTGCTTGACTCCTCAGATACTTTTATGTGTCCATAGAAGGAAAGTAAAATAACACAAAATCTATTTGTATATGTATTTCTGAATATTTAGTCCAGTTCAGTTCAGTACAATGCAGCTCTAATTATTAGTAGTTTTTTTCAAATACAATTACATTTATAGTGAATTTATTAGTAAATCTAATATGGTAATTTTACTTTATGTTCTTACATTCAGTATTTGCTTACTTTTACTACTTTACTTATTTATATTATGTGTATACTTATAGTATTATGCTAGTCTTGATTTTTGTATTGACTAGCCAATCTGATAGGGTAGTTTTTCTTTTTGTGTAATGTCTTATTATTAGATTAAGCATTCTAACCCAATAATAAGTATTACGATAGTACTTAATACTAAATTAGTATATGTTAATCTACTATTAAGTACTACCTTGGACCATGGATCTATGAGAAGAAAGAAAATCAATGCCCAATGCATAAATATTTATCATTCATAACAAACATAAAATGAAAGAAAGAATATAGTCATCACTAGAAAAGAAAAGACAAACATCCAGAATTTAAGTCCTTTTATACAAACTATAACAAATGATCCTCTTCCTTACATAAAATAAAGAAATGACAAATAGCAATTTTCAGAGAAGCTTCTACTACTCAAGTTCCACTTTAGGTTTTAGCTCCATTCCAAGCTACTAATCTACTGTATTTGATTTTTAATACGGTATAACACAACCAATAAAAAAAAAGTAAGTGATTATACTTAAAGAGTCTAAGTACATTAATGTTATTTGCTTTAGTTTATCAAATATCACTTTAGCTATTTACAATTGTTATAAAAGCAGAGCACAATGTAAGGAAGTATAATAGCTAGTATAAACTGTATCAAGAACTAAAAATATGTAAATATTAGAATACTCATAATGGGTTGCTTTAACTTGCATAAAATATGTAATGAAGCATCTATGGATTGTATATAAGCACTAAATTGTATGTGAAAAAGTAAAGAAATATGTATATGTCCTAGAGAAATGGATGCTTAGTAATAGTAAAGATAAAGGTAGTGTTAGGAAACATGTAAGTGAAGTATATGAAAACCTACAATGTACAGATTATAGGTAAAATTATAGGTAAAATGCTAAATGAAGTAAAACAACTTAAGCCTCATGGATTGAACAAATTGTAATGTATAGCCACAAGATTATAGTAAACATTCACAATCAATGAGATTGTGATAAATATAGTTTATATTATTTATCTTGTTTAAATATGTTCTCCTGGCACATTACATAACAAAGCGATGAGTTATGCATGTTTGCCCAACTATAAGTGGTCGGGTTTTCTGTAAAACACACATGCTCCTCTTCTAGGATATGTGTGGTCTCTTAATCTCTTCATAGCCTGCCCTGGCTCAAATATATATGTACAAACTGATCCTCCCAGAGTGAAACCACTAAAGTAAAGTTTTAATTATTTGATATTTTTTTATTTTTTTTGCTTAATGCCTGAATGAATGTTCAAAGTTATTGTCTCAAGCGTAGCAACATTCAAGTTATTTCAAAATTAATTATAAATCATATGATATTCATTATTATTTAGTTATCTACCTTAATGATTTTAGCTAATCAAGCCCCCAATTAACTTAGAAATCATCAATCTCTAATCCAGTGGTTGAGGCTCAGGATTTGTTATCACAGGTCATAAGTTCAAATCCTACCGGTCACACATAAAGAAATATATATATATATATATATATATATATATATATAGGTACTTCTTATAATAATAAAAAGTATTATTTTTAATATATACAAATAAATAAACAATATTATTATTGATATTTTTACTAAAATAAAATGAAAGATTATTCATCTCTTATATAATAAATATTATTTTGTTTTATCATTATTTTCATAATTTTTATATAAGTATTTTATAATAATAATAATTATTATTAAATAAATTAACTATTAAGTTTTTGAGTAATTATTTATCAAGTACAAAATCGTGTAGATATTTGACTTTTGACTTTTTGATTCATGTATTAAGGAAATAACCAGATGTCTTATATTATTCTTGTTTAATATGCTTTTATGTTCAATATCGCACAAATTTGATAAAAGTGCTTTTAAAAGTCACATAAAATGATATATGAAAATGTTTGGATAACTGAGTAGCACAAATTCAATATTGATCAACTTTTAGTTTGATCAAACAATTGCTAGGATGGACGTAATAATCCAAGGTTGATACCCTAATCAATCAAGACTTAATTAAGTTCTGATCTTGGTTCTAACACTCTTAATATGCTATTAGGAGCTAACCCTAAAGTTTTAGTCCAAATCAAGTGTCAGATAGATCAAACCCTAATTTTGGGAATTACAGGAACCTTAGAATTTGACCTATCTAAATTGGCCTCAAATTGAAATATTGACTTCACCATTGCGCTCATCACCCCCAAATTAGCTAGATGTGATGTTTTGAAAGCATTTGGAAGTTGTTGTATTTTCGTCGAATATTTTAATATATTTAAAATACCTTAGAAAATAGGAAAAATTGATTACTCGTCGAAATCAAAATCTGACTTTGTCATTGCGTTCTTCACCCTTAAATTAGCTTGGGGTGAATTATTGGAATTTTTCTGAAACCAACATCTTAAATTTAATTATAAATTTAGGTTTAATATCTTATTTTGGCCGTGGGGCCCTCACTCCATTTCAGGCGGGCGCCTCTCCCGTGGGTTGAGCCCGTCTTTCAACACATTAGGCCGGGCCCGGGTTCATTTTATGGGCTCGGTCGTGTCCCATTGTTCCCAAATGGATCGGCCCATTGTTTGCTTTCTGGCCGGCTCCCTCTGCGGGCCTAAGCAGGGCCCGCAATTTTCACTCGGGCAGGTTCGGTTGGTCTGAGCCATCTCCTTCGTTTACCTCGCTCCTACGCGTGTCTGGCGAGCAACGTGCGGCATTGAAGCTCTGTCAAATGGCCTCGGCCCTCACCGACTGAAAACCATTATTCCTACCTCCCCCTAAACTCCTCGGTGGCCTCGCATTTCCCTCAAATTCTCATCCGAAAGTCTCTGGCACCATCCTGAGCGATCAACCCTAGCTTGTGAAGAGCCTTCAGGTACTAATCATTTCCCAATCCTTTATTCAATCTCTCAATTTTACTATCGCATGGTTAAGTTATGCACAAATGTTTATTATTCGAATCGCATCTTTTTTGATTTGTGACAATCGAATTCAATTGAGTTTGATTATCAGTCGATCAGTTGCTGGATTGATCTGCTGCCCTAAACCATAGAAAATTAGGGTGCCTTTCCCCCTGCGTGCTTTGGAACCTTCTAATGTCAAATGCTGAGATCGGTTGGAAGGTCAATCATGGATCTTCAATCGGTCTCCGTTTCTCCTTGCCAATTGAATCATCGAACACTGATCGGATTGATTGGAATTTGTATTCCTATCTACCTAATGTATTGTTATTCTGTCATACAGTCACTAAATGAATACGTTGAGAGTGTCGAGAGCTCCAGGGGATTCAATTGGGGGAATCGAGGGATCTGAGCGAGTAAAGGGGCTCACTGTGATGTCCTAAGGGTATTTATAGGCAGTGGGAAGGTTCTGGGTTGGCTGCCATAGCTTAGGTCCTTGGGAATAGCTCGGCCCGAGGGAGAGGTAAGGATCCAACAATTGAGGGCAGTTTAGGGAGAAGGCAGCTGGCAAGTCGTTGAGCTCGAGGGTAGAAGAGGAAGATCAGGGTGTTCCCGTACTGCCACTAGGCTGCAGAGGGTCGAGTTATCAGGGGGGGATTAGGCGAGTGAGCGACGAGATGGAGAACACGATCTACAGTGTGGGGCTTGCACGGGGCAGTCTGATCACGGATCCGTTGGGTCTGGACGGTCCCTGATGCGCTACTTAACTGATTAAATGCGAGTGAGGCATTAGACGTTGGATGCGAGGGGTCGATCCGAAGGTTAGACTTTGATCTAGGCGCGGAGAGTGCAAGCCGTTGGATGGACTGCGCTAAGATGATGTGGCACCCCAGCCCCGTCGTGGTCCTGTTAAGTCTTAAGTTAACATGATTCCGATGAAGTGGTTGTTACCAAATGATAACTTCCTCACTTATAGATAAATTAGGTATTCACCCTAATCCATTATAATTAAGGAGTTTTTCATTCACAAGAGTTATTTACTAAATGATAATACATGAATATTCAGAGTGTGGAAGCAAAAATAGACTTGATAGTTGAGACCGTCCTTATGTAAGGCTAGTACCGGGGTAGAAGAAAGAGCATTTTTTTAACGCTTGGAACGCATTCTCACATTCTGGACTCCAGATGAATGGCACTGCCTTCTGAGTCAATTTTATGAGAGGAAACACTATTTACGAAAAACCCTTGACGAATTTTCTATAACACCCTGCCAGACCCAAAAAGCTTCTGATATCAATCACAGACTTTGGTTGCGACCAATCTTGAACTGCGCTAACTTTATTTTGATCAACTTTGATTCCTTGTGATCTACGATGTGACCAAGGAAGGCAATTGAGTCAAGCCATAATTCACACTTAGAATATTTAGTATATAATTTGTTGTTTCTAAGCTCTTCCAGCACTAACCTCAGATGATTCTCATGATCAGCTTCACTCCTTGAATAAATCAGGATATCATCGATGAAAACGATGACGAATTTATCTAAATATGCCTTTAATACGTGATGCATTAGATCTATGAAAATAGATGGTACATTTGTTAAACTAAAAGACATCACCAGAAACTCGTAATCTTCATAACATGTTTTGAACGCAGTTTTTTCAATATCTGAATCTTTAACTCGCAACTAGTGATATCCTGATCGCAAGTCGATTTTAAAGAAGACTAGCTCCATATAATTGATCAAATAAATCATCGATATGCGGCAATGGGTATTTGTTCTTGATGGTTACTTTATTCAATTCCCTATAATCGAGGCACATCCGCATCGAGCCATGTTTCTTTTTCACAAATAAAACTGGTGCTCCCCAAGGAGATGAACTCAGTTGAATAAAACCTTTCTCTAGCAGCTCTTACAGTTGGTTGTTCAATTCTTGCAGCTCCTTAGGCGCTATGCGATATGGAACCTTCGACAGTGGTTGGGTTCTAGGGATTAACTCAATCGCAAATTCTACTTCTCTAATTGGACGAAAACCAGGTAAGTCTTCAGGAAAGACATTGTGAAATTCACGAACTATTCGATTCTCATAAATATGAATAACTTCTTTCTTTTCTCCCAATATTATTACGAGGTACGCATCGCAGCCCTTTTTGACTAATTTTTCTACTTTCATCGCATTGATCAACAATGCTTGGGTACTAAATCTTCCTACGAAGGATTGAGACTGACTTCTACTGCCAAAAGTGATTTCCTTCTTTTGACAATTTATGGAAGCACCATGTTTGCTTAGCTAATTCATGCCCATAATTATATCAAAATTCGAGATTGGTAATATGATTAACTTAGCTCCATATTTTTGATCACCAATCGGAATATCAACGTTATAGAATTGTTGGGATTGCATACAGGCTCCGGAAGGTAACTCAATGCTCAACGAGTTTGCTAATCGATATGATTGTAGCTTAAGAGTTTTAACCCAGCTTTCTGATACGAAGGAATGACTCGCTCCAGTATCGAAAAGAATATTATAAGATTTATCCTTTATCATTAAGGTGCTTATGATTATAGTAGTTATAAAAATCATTACTTAAAACATTCAAAAATGCTGAGGTATAAAGACTGGATAAAATATTAATTTAAGACATACCTAAAACGATATCATTGTCTTCAGGTGCAGGGGCGTGAGTTAGCATATAAACTCTTGCAGGAGCTGATGGTTCTTTGCCCTGGGGCCGCCAACCTTGGCGATTATAGGCCAGCTTTGGCACATGAACAGATGCATTCTTGTTGGCCGCAAGCATGGGAGCTAGCATCACTACTAAGGCTGGAGCCCGACTATTTAATGGTTGCGGATAGAACACTTTATTGTGATAAGAGTGATTGATGAGAACTCCGTCGATAGTGGTTTTAGAATCACAATGAAAGTAGCATTTACCGAAATGATAATATTTACCGTACGGGTGATGACGCTTGCTTTTGGAAGCTTCAGATCGAGGTTGATCCGCTTCGAGATTGAAAACTTTAACCACCCTGCGATGACCAAAGTGCTCCTTCCTTGGCTGCATAAACGCAGTCTTACGCTTCCGGTTCATCTGACCTTGGAATCCTTCCTAGAGGCGAGCCGCCTCGATTAATTTTGCAAAATTCTTAATTTGGCGGGACACTAAATGAGTCTTTATAGAGTCCCTTAGACCTTTCAAAAATTGGTGGCACCTGGCTACTTCGGTTTTAACCAAGTCCGGAACAAGACGCGACAGTCTTCGAAACTCTTGTTCGTAGTCAAACAAGGATCTGTTTCCCTGAGTAAGATGGAGAAGTTTATCCTCTATAATCGCTTGAGCCGATGAGGGGATAAACGCTTCACGAAAGGCTTTCAAGAACATATCCCATGGGATATTTTCTAACATATAATCAACGAACTTACTATTTCGCTCATTCTCCCAC
Source organism: Gastrodia elata (assembly GCA_016760335.1). Taxonomy (NCBI): domain Eukaryota; kingdom Viridiplantae; phylum Streptophyta; class Magnoliopsida; order Asparagales; family Orchidaceae; genus Gastrodia; species Gastrodia elata. Next base: position 50,082,584 of record CM028670.1, read on the forward strand.
CAGCACTCTGTTTCCTCTTGAAACTCTTGGGTGACTAAGCAAATTACTTCCGAATTATGGCATTTAATGCTAGCCAAATTCTTTTCAACCAACTTAAGCCAACTTATTGTATCCATCAGGTTGAGTGCTCCGCTAAATGTGGGTGTCCTGAGACGCAGGAAGCTGTGAATAATCCCATCCCCGGAGAAATGAGAGGAGGATGGAAAGCCCGTTATGGGTACGGACTGTTGACGAGCAAATAAAATCAAAGTACGGGTCTCTTGCGCCTGTTGCGCATTGCTTTCTATTAACGCCCTCATCAGGTCCGCCCGAAGACGAGACCGTGTTCTTAATCGGAGTAGGAGCAGAGGAGGATCCTGGATTCATGATTGTAAATACAAGTATGAATTCAGTAAATATAACAAAATTTCATTAGCATTTCAATTATTATTTTCTTAAAAGAGAAGTTACATAATAGGCAAAATGGATAAACGCTATGAAAGAAAAGACATGATATGAGTTCCAATACTCTAATTATAATATTCTACCCAAAAGGCAGCACAAAAATCATCATATGTGACTACTCAATGCCTCATAGCTAGACTTCTATAAGCCCAAAGCCACCACCAACTAGCTGGTCCCATAAGTAGAACCTTCCAAATTAGAAGACGGTACTCATCGGGACAGGCTGTCTCTCGAAAGGCATTGGTTGCACGGTCCAACCACTCTCTAGCAAGGACAGGGAGGTTGGTGTCTCTAAAGAATGAATGGATAAGGATATTGTCTAACACCTCCACTCTTTGAGGTGGCACTCCTTCGATGACTCTACCATATATCCTGCCGTCCTGAAAGTCATCTGCCGAATAATCTTCAAACCTTTTAAGGTAGAATGAGTGTATACTCCATACTTAAAATTTCATTTAAGAAATAGCTTAGACTTATAAGTATTTTACTTGTATCTATTATTTTCCTTAAAGTTCGTTCCAGTTCTAGGATGTCCTCATTTTAGACAATTTTCAATTTTCATTTCTGAGATAAACTTGATGAGCTTTGGATGCTGCTTTTCTTACACTTAGTAACTTGTGGTCTTTAACTGATATAGAGAACAGATCATAAAGTAGATAGGAACAAACTCCTTATCAGATACTTTTTGATACTTCTTTGATACCAATTATAGCGCCCCAGCCCGTCGCCAAGCGCAAAAGAGATAACTTAATCAATTCAGCGGCGGAGCGGTGCACTATTCAGGAAGGAATATTCCATCTCCCCAAATAGCTGTAACTAAAACACTAAAGGCTACTGACACAACCCCAAAGGCGGGTCAAGAGCTAATACTTAAGATAAGAGTAATATCTGTATCCTAAGTATTAGACAAATACATACATTGGATTTAAAATACAACATGAAGAATCCAATATATGTATAAAATATCAATATTTCCAGTATGCTAATCACATCACAATACTAAATATAAGTAATATATAGATAGAGTGTGGAAGCTAGCATACATCTAGAAATATTCATCACAAAAATTGAATTAAATATTCATCTTAGAAAAGAAAAGAAAATACATCCAAAAATTATTACAAACTGCTTATTGAAAATACTAAACATTATCTAAATGCTGAATTGAAAGAAAGCTAAATAAAATAGTAAAAGCTGGAGGAGAATCCACTAAGGCTTTATGAACTCCTCCTGAATCTCCTGAGAGTCCTCCTGGCCTGACTTAATAAGCTGCACAAGATTTAGCAAATTGCCAGATCCCAAAAGTACCACGTGTTAGATAATAAGTCTAACACATCGAAGCTAGTTTAACAGTTCTAATTATTAAATTAACTTTTAATAATAAAGTAAACAAAGCTGCAGAAAGACTGTAAAAGTAACTGCAAATCGGGACTGTACAAAATTGAAGTAAAGTAAAGCTGACTATATACTAAATTACTGATAATAAATAAAAATAGTATATGATCTGAAACTGAGTAAAAAGTATGTAAAACTATACTATATGCCATAATAATCATGTATCTATATATGCTACGATACTATATGCCACTGATATGCAATTGAAAATATTATTGAACTGCTATGAGTCATATGGCCCAATATCTACATACATCCGGTTAGGAAATACAGTTTACTGTGATGCCGTTGCATCCTAAATTTTCCCTATTTATGTATGCAATATTCTATAACCCATAAATCATCATTGATACTCGTACATCATGTTTATGTTCATGCTTATGTCTCTACACTACATGTCTTGAGATCTAGAAATCCCAAAAATATTTAAAAATCAGATAATGAATCAAATGTCTCCATTGTGCAGAATCCATCTAAGTGGATTCTGACTACTAGTTCTAGTTCCAATAATTTGTCTTACTTAGGATTTTACTTGACATTATCAGATGAAAACGTTGTATTCACATGGCTGTAAGTTTCCAAGAGTGGTGAATTTAGCACTTAGTTTGTTTATAACTGTACTTATCGAGGCGCACCAAGATAGGTGGCAGAACCCTGTTATAGTTATTCTTCCCCAAACTAAGGATCTAGTTCACTTATTATGACACTCTTAGGCTTGGATGATTTACTCTAGTGGGACTGTATTCGTCTAATCCCTCGGGATATCCCCTGAGCATAAGTCCACATTCGAGTGACTCAACCAATCCTGAATATTGCTGGAGTGACTTAGCACCATGAATATATATAATCATAACTAACTAATAATTTGATTCTTCAGCAATTCTATTTAATCAACAAGGATTATCAAAGCTATGAATCCTGACTCTAATTGGGTAAATCCTACACAAGGTTCTAAGGATGCGTGTAGTGCCCCGCCCTGTCGCCGCGCGCAAAAGAGACAATTATAATCAATTTCGACGGCGGAGCGGTGCGCCACTCGGGGAGGAATGACCTGTCTCCTCAAAATAGCTGGAAACACCAAAACCCCATCTGAAGGGCTGCTGACTCAACCTCAAGGAGGGTTTAGAGCTAATACTTAAGATAAGAGTAGTATCCTTATCCTAAGTATTAGACAAATACATACATTGGATTTATAGTACAATAGGAATCCAATATATGTATAAGATATCAGCATTTCGAGTATACTGATCATATCACAATACTAAGTATAAGTAGTATATAACAGAGCGCGAAAGCTTAAAGAAAACATTTAGAAATATTCATCACAGAAGCTGTAGGAAAGCATTCATCTCAGAAAAGAAAAGAAAATATATCCAGAATCATTACAAACAGTTTACTGAAATAGACATAAAACTAAGTATTGAACTGAAAATACTAAGCAAAAAAATAAAATTGAAGAAGAGTCCACTAGTGCTCCATGGGCTCCTCCTAAATCTCCTGGGCATCCTCCTGACCTGGCTCAATACAATGCTTAAGATCTAACAAATTGCTGAATCCCAAAAGTACCCCGTGTTAGATAATAAGTCTAACACATCAAAACTAGTCTAAACAGTTCTAGTTATTCATTTAACATTTATATAATATGATTAAATCTGCAAAAATACTGTAAAGGCAACTAAAAGCATAAAATTATATAAAATTATACAAAACTGAAGTAAAGTAAAGTGAAGCTGAATACTGAAAGTAAACCAAAAATAGTAATGGATCTAAAACTGAGTAGTGATCTATAAAATTATGCTGTATGACATTAAATCTGTGCATCTGAATATGCCACAATACTGTATGCCACTGATATACAACCAAAATATAACTAAACTGTTATGAGTCATACGGTCCAATGTATACATACATCCAGTTGGAAACTATGATGCCGATGCATCCTGAAATTTCCCAGTCAATGTATGCAACATTCCGTAACTCATAAATCATCACTGATACTCATATGTCATCATTGATACTCCACATCATGCTTATGCTCATGCTCATGCTTCTAATCTACATGAGATAAATCCAGAAACATGCTTAGAAATCCAATAATGAATTCAAGGTCTCTATTGTATAGAATCCTACTAAAAGGATTCTGACTCTTAAATTCTAATTCGATAATTAGTTAAAGTTGAGAATTTACTTAAAATCATTATATGAGATGTTTGTATACACATATTTAGCACGTTTGCAAGAAAGGTGGTTCTTAACACTTAGTTTGATTAAGCCACCCAAACAAAGTAATCTTCGATAAGAGGCATCACCCGATGGCAATTTGTATCTCAAGCTAAGCTATTAAGATGCCCAACTCACAATCGCACTTAGTGTCCTAAATAAGGTGACTCGAATTACTTAGTTTGTCTAAGCCACACCTATTGAAGCGATCTTCGCTAGGAGGCATCACCCGATGGCGATTTGTATTTTAATCAAACTAAGGGATGAGTTATTATTTATAACACTCTTAGTCTTGGAAGATTTACTCCAATGGGACTGTATTCATCTAATCTCTTGGGATAGCACCTGGTCATAAGTCCACATTGGAGTGAATCAATCAATCCTGAATATTACTGAAATAATCCAGTACTATGGGTATACCCTACTATACCCAACTAATAATTTGGGTTCAGAAGATTATATTTAATCAAGGATTTATCAAAGCTATTAATCCTTATTCTAAATAGGTGTGTCCTACACAAGGCTCCAAGGATGTGATCAAAGGATCACTCAATATTGATTTTTTTCGCAAGGAGTAAGTCACATTCTAAGTACTTTAGGTGATTCCTACCACAAGGTATCAAGTTCAACTTCTAAGGTTATGAAGGATCATCTAAGTTTCTACCTCAAAGAGTTACAAAAGCTCTTCCTACCTCAATGTGTCAATAATTAATGTCCTTAAACATTTCAAGAATGATCCAAAAGCAAGACCCTTAAGATCTCACTTTTCTACTTTTTAAGATTTACTTATTAGACTTAGGTTAAAGCGATCAGATCAGATGATTAAAATTCATTTGATCTCTTCCTATTCTATAATCATGGGATGAAATAAAAAATCTTATTAGAGTTAGATTATTTCATAAATCATTACAATTTTATTATCTATTTTATGCTAATGGTCTTATATAAGAGAAAATCAAAGATCTAAAGTTTAGATTCAGATGATTCAATCACACATATTTAATATTAACCTTAGCACTTCTAATTCAATAATTTAAGATCAAAATCAAATCATGTGCATTATTGGAATAATGTCAATCAAATTAATTGATTAAGTGATTAAATTTAAGATCTTAATCAAGATAAGTTAGGGTTTAACCCCTAACCTTTCTACCATTAAGACCAAAGTTAATTTATAGGTCAATGACAAATCAATGTGTTATTAATGTATTATTGATGTCAAACTTTGGTTTTAGATTAAGTGTCATCTACTTAGTCAAGTTTGTAAGATTCTTATGTTTAATTATAGTTTAATGTCATTTACACATAATTAGGTATCCAAATAGATATACATCCTAATATCATGAAAGCATCTAAATATAAAGATGGCATAGAATAAAAAGGTAATTAAGGCTAACTAATTTTTAAATCAAAGCAAAGAGGTTAGCACTCGATTACAATTCTAAAAGACTTAGGTTTCATGCCATTAACTTGTTAAGATATACCTATTCGTTACAAGCAGTTAAGATTCTATTACTTGGCCTATTCGTTACAAGCACTTAAGATTCTATTACTTGCCATTTGACATAACATACATTTCAAGTACATAGTAGGTTTTGAGCGCTTGATAAAAATAACAAAGTTTCAAACTTAATTTTTATATAGAATTTTATGCAATGTTCCATTTTAGCTAAAATAGGTTCAAATCTAATATTATTTAGTCCCACTATGGTCCTAGGGGCCTCAAAATGCAAAAACAATGAAGTTTTGGCCATTTCAGCCAATTCTGGGCAGTTTTACAAAAATCTGGACAGTATTTGCAATTTTGGGCGCTACTACGTGCTGTGGTGCGCTATAGCGCGCTGCAGCGCTTCTGGCGCTGTGGCGCGCTGTTGCGCGTCTGCCGCTGCAGTGCGCTGTTGCAGTTTTAGCACTGCAGGGTGCTATGGCGCTTTAAGCGCTGCAGCACACAGTGACACTTTTAGCGTTGTGGCGCTTTTAGCGCTGCGGCACGCGGTAGTGCTCTTAGCGCTACAGCCTGCTATGCCCCGTTATGGCGCACTGCAGCAGACCAACTTGCAAAATAACTATTTAATTAATTTATTTTTGACATTTCCTAAAGTTTTCCCGAAATTCCGCTACAGCGCGCTATGGCGCGCTACAGCGGTCCAACTTACGATTTACTATTTAATAATTACTTTTTTATATGATTTCTACCGAAATACCGTTATAGCCCACTGCAGCGTGCTACGGCGTGCTACAGCGGTCCATTTTGCAATCTTGGGCGCTGCAGCGCGCTGCAGCGCTAGACGATATTTTTTGCCTGGATGAAACATGTAAGGCTTACTTTCAAGCTCAAATACTCTCGATCCAGAGCATTCCATGAGCAGTGTCATATATCAATGGAAAGGTCTTTTTGATACCTTTCCATCGACACCAAAATCAGCACAAACTGAGCATCCTAGGTATATGTAAAATATGGATAAAAGATAGGGTATACAAAATGGATGAAAACAAAACATGCATTTTTCACAGAGATGAGAAGCTTCAATGAGCCTTAATGGCTTCCTTACTCTATCATGAATTTTTAGAGCTACAAATAAGTATAGTAGCAATATGAAGAAAACAAAGGAGATGAGCAAATGGGTACCTTAGCTTTAAAGGAATAAGAAGGAACCTCAGTTTTCATCAAGCTTGGAGATGAGCTGAACTTTTTTTTTTCTTCTTCAACACAAGGGCACCAATGGAGGAAGAGAGAGCTATAGCTTTTGCTAAATGGGGATAAAGAAGGAGCTTGAGCTCCTTAAAGGAGGAGAAATGATGAGCCTAGGGAGAGGGAGGAGTAGGGAGCCATCATGAATGAGCCTAAGGGCATGGGGTGAGGGAAGAAGAGATGGCTCTCAGCCATCTCTTGTGTGCCATGGAGGGAGGGGCACCGAATATGGTGCCAGCTAGGAGAGAGGGGAGGAAATTGCAAATTAAGGACTCGATAATCCCTTATTTATTTTTTTTGATTATTTAAAAATTCAGATTTTTAAAACGCACTCCGAAAATTTCCAAAAATTCACCCCTAGCAAATTTGGGGGTGAGGAATTCAACGGCGAAGTTGAATTTTGATTCCGATGATTATTTAATTATGCTAATTTTTGGGGTATTTAATTATATTAAAATATTCACAAAAATCTGACGACTTCCAAATGCGTTCAGAACATCACCCCTAGCTAATTTGGGGGTGACGATCGCAACGACAAAGTCGGATTTTGATTTTGAGGTCAAAATAAATACCTCAATTTTCTAATTAATTAAATATTAAAATATTCCAAAATAATTGATTAGGCTCTGATTTGCTCCAAACCTTCAGGGTTTGGTTCTAATGACTAGATGAACTTAAAAGAATGATAATTACAATATGATTAGGCTAAATTCAAGCTGGGTAACAACCTTATGTTGTTACAATGTGACCAAAAGATCACTCAATATAGGTTACTACCACATGGGAGAAATCCCATTCTAATACCTTAGGTGAATTCTACCATAAGGGTTTAAGATCAACTTCTAAGATTAAGGTAGAATCATCTAATTTCCTACCTCAAGGTTCAATAAAAGATCTTCCTACCTCAATGTGTTAACATTAATTAGGCTTTTCATATATTACATTACACTCCTATGCGATCACCAAGATCTCACACCTCTAACATTTATGCTAAATAAATTATACTAAGATCATAAGTTTCATTTGTTAAGCTTGAATTGATTTGATCATATCAGATATTTAGACCCATCTGATCATATCCTATACTACAATCATAGGATAAAATTAAGAATATTATTAGGATTAGATCATTTTATAAATCAATGCAGTTTTATTATTATTCTCATGCTAAGAGTCTTATATAAAAGAAAAATTATGGATCTTAAGCTTAGATCCAGATGTTTAAATCACATAAGTTCTTTATTAATCTTAGCACTTCTAATTCAATGATTTAAGATCAAAATTAAATCTAATGTATTATTAGAATCATGTTAGTTGAATTATCTTTCAATCAGATCAATTTATTAAGTGATTAAGGGTTAAGTCTTAATCAAATAGGTTAGAGTTTAACCCCTATCCTTATGCAATTAAGACTAATAGTTAATTTTTAGATCAATGACAAATCAATATATTATTGGTATATTATTGGTGGCAATCTCAGATCTAGACCAAGTATTAATCCATTAATCAAAATCTTAAGATTCTTAAGATTAATTATAGATAAATACCATTTTAATCAATTTGTAAAATCAAGTGTTCAAGGCACACGTGAGAGGTTAATTACATTCATACTATTGTTATGAAAGCAAAATAGCATAAATTTGCAGAAAAAAGAAAATAAATTATAAATCAATACATATTAGCACCTAATTACAAATCCCACCATTAGAAATTCATGAAACTTTACATTTATATTCTATTTATTCATATGAACAATCAGAGGCTGAGTTTACTAAATTTGAATAATGAGAAACACTAATTTTCATTAATCATGCATTTACAAGATTAGGGCATAATTAAGAATACATTAATCAAAAACTTTATCCACATAGCACATGCATTCTACAAGTCATAAGGAACACAATGGCACCTAAATTATGCAATTTGGCTAAGTATACATGCTAATCAATCTTAATTAAGGTATGAAGAAATTAGGCAAAATTAGAAAATCTAACCATTAAAAGTTCAATATTATTTTATATTCTTATTCCTTATGATTTTTTGAATAATTTGATATATAATATCATAGGGTTTGGATCAATAGATTAAAAGTTATTCAATTAATTTAATATACATTTTTCCAATTAAATTTCCCTATAGTTTGATTAATTGGATTATTTTCCTTAAAGAAAACAATTTCAATTAATATTCTGAATAATCCACGGCTCAGACCGTTTCCAAAACACACGGGTCGGATCGACCCGGGGGCCCCGTTACTGTTGAACAGCGCGGGTCACGAGTTGGCCCGACCCACACTGTTCTCCTTCTTCCCCCGCGCCATCCTCGACCCTTGGCCTACTAGGAAAACCCTAATCGCCTAAATTCTCGGTATAGGGACCACGTCGTAGCCCCAGGTAGGTCAAAAATTGATCCCCTAGCTAAGGCGCACCGACTAAGATCAGGAGCCCCTTGTAAGAAGGTCCAGATTGTTTAGACCTTACTCGCCCGAGAGTCTCCATTTTAGGGCTACTATGGAGAGATAATTTTCTCCACAGAGGCTTCAATTGACCCAGGGCTTGATCCCTACACCTTCGGGGAGGTGAGGCGGATCGCAGCCCTCAAGTCAAAGAGGCTGGGTGGTATAGATCGTTGGATCCTTACTCGAACCCAATGCAAACAAAAAGGGGTTGACCCAATCGATCGATACGATAGATTGGCTCTACCCAAGGACTTGTAATTATTCAGGATACATTCAGTTATCCTACTAGCATAGAAACAAAACTACAGAGGGGAGAAATTGAGTCTCAGAAGCTCAATTGGATAGGAAGGGTACCTGGTTTGACGGGAGAACCTGGATCAATCGGTAAAGAGCAAATGGGGGCTTCAACTAGCTTCCTGAATTCCTGATCTCCAGGAGACACATTTATCAGCTGTTCACACTCCTGCCACGCCTTAGGAAATCTCGGGTGGATAGCAATGGAGGCTCAAAAAAATTCACTTCAATTGATTAGCAAAGAGATCAAAGGAGGAATGCTGAGGCTATTTATAACCTCAGCGGAAGGTTGGGAACCTTCCAGAGGGGCTGGCTCTAGCCGAGGGCAGCCGAGCTCCAAATTCCATAATGGGAGCTAACCGGGCCACAGGGCCCGATAGGGCTAGTATTTAGTTAAGGGAAAATCCCCAATGGCATGCTGAGGTGGACGCTGAAGTGAGGGATAAGGCCTGCTGTCGGGAATCCTCAGGATTCTATCTGTCGGGCACAGGCGAGATGGGGATGAAGATCCACAGTGCGGGTGCACTATGGGTCATCTGATATTTCGATCAAAACTGCGGAACAGTTCTGATGATTTGGATCCTAACGGCCAGATCCAGAATGATCCGAGATGTGGGATCTAATGAGTATATCCAATGACGTATCTGTGATCCAGCAGGATTAAATCCTAGCAGTGGGATCTAAAGGCACGACAGTGAGATCAGCGGGACTCTGCTGTCACACGACCCAGGCTCCACAGCAAATCGCCCGTGGTTCGCACAACGGATCCCGACCATTTAATAGGGTAAATTGGTATATTTGCAAATTTAATTTGTTGGAAACCCTAGAGTGCAATTACCCCATTTTAATTTAAATTGAATTATAGTCTAAATTATCTCCAAAGCTTACCAAACTTTCACCCTTAGCTAATTTGGGTGTAAGGAATTCAAAAATATAATCAGATTTTAATTCTGAGATCAAAATATTTTAAATTTAACTTAAGGCATCTAGATTGATCAAATAGCTGATTTGACTTAGAGAGGTCCAATTGACCTCAAACTTTCAGAGTTAGCTTAAATTGGTATTTTAAATATAATGAAACTAAAATTAATGTCTGATTAAACTAAAAATTAAGTAGGGTAACAACCTAGGGTTGGTACATATTATCTAAGTACATTTTAGGCTGGTTAATTTTCAAATTATTTTAGATATCATGTGGCGCCCCATCCCTTAACCCACAAGAATTAAGTTAAGGGGTGGTGTGTCACTCTTGCTAACCCTTCACTTATAATTGGATTAGGATAAAATCTACAATCCACCTAATAAGGGAAGGAGTGAGCATAGAATCAAACATTCAGTCACTATCTAAATAAACATACAGAGTGCGGAAGCAATTTTTAATATAAAACATCCAAGCATCACAACATAAGTATAAAGAAAAGTATCTCAGAACATAAGTATAAAATCTAAATATGCAGTCATCAGTACCTGTATTATTACATCATTTAAAAATTCAAATAAAAGAAAGTATAAATACCCTCATCCTCACTTAAGAATAGAAAGGCTAAACAGCTGCTTCTTCCACAGGCTCCTCTCCGGGTATGGCTCCACTCCTAACTCCTGCTCATCTAACTGAAGAGGGTCTGCCATTGTCGGTTTCACAATCTAGGGCCCCGGCTAAAAAAAGAAAAATCTGGTTAGACAATTGTCTAAGTACATTTTAAGCTGATAAGTTTTATATGTATTATGTAATATCACCATTCTATAACTTCTAAACAATAATGTGTAAGGGAGCAGCAAGCAGTACAAAAGGAAGGAAAAGCTATAAACCATCATTTATAACTTAAGCAAAAAGAGAGGCTAAGGCATGCCTCAAATGCAAACTAAACAAGGTAAGGCATATAAATATACATAATCAAACAAGTGTTGTAAGAAAAATGCTACATCCTGAACATGCTGGTGATCAAAAGAAACATGCCAATTAAAATAAAATAACTCAGCAGTGATACATAGAAATAGCAGCAAGGTTCTAACATCCTAAATATATAAACAGTACAAAGAAGTAGCTGACTGAATAAAAGTGCTGAAAAGTAAATAAAATAACATAACTGTATATAAATATCAGTGCATCGACTGCCATACAGAAAAGAGCTAATCTAGTTCATCGAATATCAAATAAACTTAGTACCATCATGGCTAAGTCATAAAACTGTGTACCCCTAGCGACATAAGGAGGCTAGGCAACTAAGCACACAAAAGCAATCGAAGGGTCTTAGCACCAGTACGGCTAAGGCACCAATTGTATGCCCCTAGCGACATAAGGAGGCTAGTAAAGTAAGCATACAAAGTAACCTTAACACTAGTACGGCTAAGGCACCAACGGTGTACCCCTAGCGACATAAGAAGGCTAGTAAACTAGGCACACAACAAAACAGTTCCTTCCCCTAGCGACATAAGGAGGCTAGGCAATATGGATATATCTGAGAGGAAGCTCGTATAACTATCATCTTCTCATTAATCACTTTAATATTTTCACAATGAAACTAAGGAGTCTCCATATTTTCCTAACATTTTATTTATGCATCAAAAATCTTATATGATATGCTCAAAAAAATATGGCACAAAAGTACAAGGAATGCATAGCAACAAAATATCAAATAGAAGTAAAGGACTCTACTAAATATGGTGATATCATTTGTTTTCTACTTAACCATTCTAACTATTCCAAGTTACACAAGTTTAGGATCACCATTTTCCTACTATCGAGTGTAACTTAAAAATTCGTCCTTATAAGTTAAAAAAAATTAGAACTGATCAGGTTCTAATCTAGTTCAATCAGATAGATGATTACGAGTTAAATCAATAAATCATACGTCCTAGTTTTGTAAATTTAGACATTCTAATTAAGATCCGATCAAGATCTTCTAAACCTATAGATTATGGATTAAACACTACGAGATTTAGGTTTAATCACATAATCCAAAGAGAATAAGACCTAAGTTCTAGGTTTTATTCTATAAGTGATCTACTAGTTAAGGCAAATCCTATTAAGTAATCAAGCTTAATAGGATGAATCTCCTATCTTAAATCTAAGGTTAAAATATAAAATAATCAGAATAAGATGTAAAATAAAAGAAAAGTCTATAAACTAATAAAACCAAAGTTTCACCCATTGAGTAACCCATTTACCCAATGAATGAACTCTAACCTATGATCTAGTCCTAGTCTCAGGAAGGGTCCTTAAGGTATAGTGTTAAGACTTAGAGAGATTACTGGAATCTGACTTTAGGATTGATTTCACTCACTTAAATGTCACTAAGATGATTATAACATTAGTTTTAGTATTTTGGAATGTTAACTAAGGGTTAGGGGTACTTAGTCCAATCTTAGGGTAAAATGACTGTTCTGCCCTTACTTTAAGGGTCAAAAAGTCAACTTTTGACTTATGGGTTAGAATTGAATTCTCTTAGTTCCAACTAATTTCTTACTGTCTAACTTGAAGATAGACAGTAAGTCTGCCTAATTTGGACTCCAAACGGTCAAGTTATGACCAAAACAAGGCTAGGGGTAATTTGGTCATTTACCTAAATTTCTAGGGTTCAGATCCTAAATATTATTTTAGTTTATCGATGACATTAAAATTCTAAGCTAGTTAGCATCTTGAATTTTTAAATTTGGAGTTGATTTGACTAAGTTATAGCTATTTGAAGTCTAGGGGCATTTTGGTCATTTTTCACAAAGAATTCTAGGGTTTACTTTTTATCCTGATGTCCAAATGAGAAAGTTAATACTACCACAGTGAGGGGGCCGCTCTCCTGAGCATTTTAAGACCCATATTGACTATGTTCTGATAATTGGGTAAAAAGTTATGAGGCTCTAAAGAGGTCCTAAAATGCTACCTCGTTATGCGTATCATAAAATTAATTTTTACATTATGTTATTTGATTCCTTACATTTTTCTGAGTATTTTGAAACCTATATTGGCTATGTTTGGATCATCCTACAGAAAGTTATTAAATTTTTAAGATTTACTATTCAAAAATACAATTTGCATTATGTTACTGTTCATTTATTTAAATTAAATAATATTACTGTTCATTCCTAAAATTTATATATATAGTTTCTGAATTTATTAATCTTTAATTAATCTGTGATTAATTAGGCTTAATTATTAATTAAAAATATTTAATCCATTAATTAACTAATTAAATTATATTTAATATTATTTTAGTGTAGTAAGGTCATTAGCACTAATTACTATTTAATTAACCTTAATCTCCTGTTAATATTTAATTAAGAATAATTAATTATAGTTTACTATTTTAATAATATTTAATTATTCTAATTACTGTTATTGTTTAATTATTATTAAAATAATCCTAATTAATCTCTTAATTACTAATTATAGTTAATTAATTATAATATTACTTTTCCAAAGTCATTAACGCTAATCCTAATTTAATTAACCACTAGCTATAATTAATTAATCATTAATAGTAATTAACTTAATTTAATTAACAGACAGTGGGCCCCACCAGACACGTGGCACTGCCAGAGGCTGCCATGTAGCAATGTGGGCCCCACGTGAAAGCTGAGTCAGCTCGGGTGACTGGGCAGTGGGCCCCACCTGACATGTGGCACTGCCAGAGGTTGCCACGTGGCATTGTGGGCCCCACAGGGGGCCAAAACGTCGCGGGTGACCGGGCAGTGGGTCTCACTTGACACGTGGCAGGCCCAGAGGCTGCCACGTGGCACTGTGGCCCCGCGGGGGAGCCGAAGAGCCGCGCGGGCTCGGGCTGGAGCCCCACGTGACACGTGGCGTGTCGGCTGGCTGCCACGTGGCGTAGTGGGCCCCACGGCCAAAGCCGAAGAGTCGTGGGGCTCGGGCTGTGGGCGCCACGTAACAAGTGGCAGGCCGTGAAGGCGCCACGTGGCTCGGTGGGCCTCACCTGGCCTACGCGGACCCGACCGCAGCCGAGTCGGGCTCGGGTCGACCCAGCCCGACCCGGACGTCACTCGCTTCGCTGGGCGTCCCGAGGGCGCCGGGCTAGGGCATGGCATTTGCCGGCCTTCCCGGCGCCGGACCACCTCGGCCCGCACGGCCGACGGTAGCCCTCGACGAGGCCTACACGTCGGCGGGCGGACCCTCGCCGGAGGTGGCCGGAGACGGCGGCTAGAGGTAACCCTAGGTTCTAGGGTTTCGGCAGACGCAATGGGGTTTGGCCCGAGGCTTCAAGCCTTGATTTGGGTCGATCGGACCTGATCGAACTCGACCAGGTCCGATGGATCAACAATCCAACCGAACATCTACAATAATCAAGTGTTGAAATGGCGATCAAATGGAAGAGAGGGGGGATCAGGGGTACCTGGTTCGACGGTCGTGGCGTGTCGGGGTCGGCTTCGGGTCGGGGATCGCTTCAGGCTCCGGTTTCGCTAACCCGGAGCCCGTCGAGCCTGCCTGAGGTCTTATAAGGCCTCAGGCGACCTCGCCGAGGCCGGGGAGGGCGTCGGTTGGCCAGGCGGGGCGGTGGAGCGCCGCGTGGCGTGCGGGACGGAGCCGTCGAGGACGACGGCTTCGTAGCCATTGGATCCGAACCCGATCCAACATCTGCGAGGGCGCCGTCTGGATAGACGGCGCCGACGGCTACAATTGACGACAAGTTAAATACTTAACGGCACGCCGTTAAGTATTAAAATAAATTTTTTTTTTTAATTCCAAAAATTTTGAACATATTTTTCCTAGCTATTTGAGGGGTGAGGAATGCAATGGCGAGGTCGTATTTTCGATCCGACGAGTATTTTGATTCCTCGATTTCCGGCGTATTTTTATTATTAAAATATTCGTCGAAATTTCGACGACTTTCGATTGACACGAAAACTTCACCCCAAGCTAATTTGGGGTCAATGAACGCAATGGCGGTGTCTGTTTTTCGATCCGAGGTCAATTTAGATAGGTCAAATTTTTAGGGTTTCTGGATTTCTAGAAATCAGGATTCGATCCATTTGACTCCTGATTTGGACTAGGTCTCAGAGATTGACTCCAATTGACCTAATTAGCACTTATAATTATATTTAAGACTTAGGATTAGTCCTAATTAACTACGGTAACAATCTGGGTTGTTACATATCACGACTACTTAACTGTAACAACCCAATGTCGTTACTTTTCAAATTAGGTCAAAACCCTCTTCAGACATTAGAACCTCAAGGAATTTCAAATTAGGGCAAACAAAATTTCCATTAGATAGAAATAATTTTTTTAGATCAAAGTGCCCTAGTTTAAGAGAATTCGGATAACAAAAACTCCTGCTTTATTTTTCTGAATTAATTAAATCTAATAAATCAAGAACATTAAAATATGTGTCAAAATTCATTGATTTCAGTGTCATTATGTTCAATATATTATTTAAGAACTGCTCGAGAAGTTTCATCAAATTCTGAGCACTGGTTGATTGTGGTTAATTTTTGAAGTTCTTAAATTCAAAAATTAATATAAAATAAAATATTATTCTGAATCAAAAAATTTTAGCACGAGGGTGTTCGTAATATCATAACACATCTCGGTACTAAGTTTCATTGAATTTGGCTGCCAAACGACTGAAAAATATGATTTATTTAAGTTTAAGTGAATTCCTTCATTTTTCCTTCTCCCCCCTACCCGATCGTAAAAGCTGCGATCATTTTCTTCCTAGGTGGAAGAATCTTCGGCCCATACGCCTTATCCACGCCTAATTAGCACCTTAATGATGCTTTAAAAACCCTTATCCCCTTATCATGTTCCCTCCCTCTCCCTTTCTCCCTTCTCTACTTAAGCAGCCCCCCATTCCCTCCTTCTCCCCATTCCAGCACTCTCCAAACAACAGCCCACTCCCCCAACCCTCTCCTCCTCTGCCCACACAGCAACAACCCTGTCCTACTCTCCCCACATAGCAGCAGTCCTCTTCTTCCCTCCCCACATAATAGCAGCCTTCTCCTCCTCTCCCCACACAGCAGCAACCCTTGCCTCCTCTCCCCACATAGCAGCAGCCTTCTCCTCCCTCTGCCACAACCATTAGCAACCCAGCCTCTCCTTCCTACCCTCCAGCAAGCTGACGTCTAACAGTAGCCCCTCTTACTGCAACCCTTCCTTAGCCAGCAGCCCCTCCTGCTGCAACCTTCCCTCATCAAGCCATCCAGCCAGCCAGCCCCCGCTGCCCCGACAACCTCCTGTCAGCTCCCTTCAGCCACATCTGGCCTCCCTCCGGCTTTCGGCAACCCCAGCTTTAGGTAATAGGAGAAGGAAAAGAGGAAGAAAATGATATGAGATTTTTAATTTTTTATTTCCTTTATTTCATTTGTTATTACTAAATATACTATTATATTATGTTATTGCATTATTATTGATGTCATTAATTAATAATGAACAACAGTATAAATGCTAAAAAATGACTATTACTTCCATACTGTTTATTTCAATTCAAGCATTTTTATTCTATCATTTCCATTTTCTTATTATTACTATTATTATTATTATTATGTTCTACAATTTATGCAATCATTTCTATTCTGTCTTTCATACATTATTATTATTATTATCATTATTATTATTAAAATAATAATAATAATGCTATTATAAATATTATTGCCACATCAGTAACTTAAAAATACAAACTTCTATCAAGTTGATAAGGCGAAAGAGAAACATAATAGAAATGAAGATAATAATATTAGCTAAAAAGGCCAATTTAAAATATCAAAAACTTAAATGTAGATTGAGTGAACTGTCACTCATCTGAACTGTTGAACTGTTGAACTGTCAAACTGTTGAACTTTTGAACTTATAGAACAAGGTAACATATGTCTTTTATAACTCTTATTTAAATATGCTTTTCTGCTCAGCATCGTACAAAATTGATAAAAGTGCTTTTTAAAATCACATAAAATGATATATGAATAAGTTTGGATAAGTGAGAAGCAAGGGTTCCATGTTGCTTTATACTTTTTGTCTGATCAGACAACCATTAGGACGGATTGTCTGACATCGGGAGTCATAAGGAGCCTATATTGATAAGCCTTTGAGGGGGCAGGTATCGAGGGAAGTTGAGATATGTAAATAAAAAATATGAACCCCCTTTTTCTCGATTTGTACTTGCCCAACAAAATCATATTTTGCCTCAGATATCAAGCGCTAAAAATTATGTATTTATTTTTGTAACTGCAATTATTATTTTTATGCTAGGTTTCAAGTGCAATTGAAATAAGTTTGTAGGGATAAGTTTGTACAACTTTTATTTACTATTAAATATTAATTATTTTGCTTATTATTTAACATTTATAAAGATAATATCTAATAGTACTTAGTTTCACAACTAACTGGTATTTGAATGCCTGCACTTTTGAAACATACCCAGATCAAGAGTTCATCCTTGAGGAAAAGTGCTAAGAACTGAGTAGTACTGATACTATTACCTGCTGGTCCACCGCTTTCTTTTTTACTATATCTATTTCTTTTATAAAGTTTATAATTTTTTATTTAACCTTTATAAGCAGAACTTATGAATTAATGAATAAATGAGTTGTGTTTGATGTCTATATATTTGTCTCTTAAATTACTCAATATGATCTTGTGGCTGGAGGACTTGTTGCTGTTATTTTATAACATTCACATGAACCGGTGCTAGTTTAGCTTCCGCTGACCCGGCACCGGGTCTTCACATTAACAACTAAGTAAACATATGGGTGCATGAAAGCATTAGGAATGAAAAGGAAGTTATAAACAATAAGTTTATAACATAAACAAAAAGGAATTAAGTATTGTAACAACCCTAGGTTCTTACCTTGCTATATGTATAGCTTAATCAAATATTAATTTCAATACCATTGCTTATACAACATCAAATTTAGCCTATCCTGAAAATTTGAAGTTCATTGAACTTCTCTAAGTTCAAAATGATATTTTGATCAGTTTAGATACCCTACTTTAGACCCAAAATATTTTGATCTCAGAATTAAATTATGATTGCATTTTTGGATTCTTTATTCCCAAATTAGTTAGGGGTGAAAGTTTGGTGCAATTTGAAAATTATTTAGGCAATAATTCACATTTAATTAAAATGGTCTAATTGCATATTAGGGCTTCCAACAATTTGAAATTGCAATTTTACCCTATACCTGTTTAAACGGCCAGGATCCATTGTGCAGACCACGGGCAATTCGTTGCGGAGCCCAGGTCGCAAGACGGCAGAGTCCTGCACATCTCACCGTTGCACCTTCCTATCCAACGGTTAGGATTAGATCTCGTGGAACTGAGGATTGGCCATTAGATGCGCCCCGTGAATCCTGCGGCACGGATTCAATCGGATCTGGTTGTTAGAATCCGAAGGACCAGGACTGTTCCGCGGTTCTGATCGATCCATCATATGGCCCACAATGCACCCGCACTATGGATCTTCATCTTCTCCACGCCCGCGACCGATTGAAGAAATACTACAGATTCTAGATAGCCTGGCCGGTCCCCCCTACCCGTTCCACCTCATCATGTTGTTGGGGATCTTCCCTCAATGGCATATCAGTCCTGATCGGGCCTCGTGACCCGGCCGAGCTCAATTAGGAAAATTGAGAGCTTGGGCATAGCCTGACCTCTCGGGTCTTTCCCAGCCCGAGTCAACCCTCTAGAAGCTTCCCTAAGCTCGTCTAAGGCTATAAATAGCCTCAGCAATCCTCCCTCTGCCCCTTTGCTGCTTAATTGAGTTCAATTCTCCACAGTCTCCTCTTCATCATTGCCATCTGTGATGACCCACTTAAGTAATAATAAGTGAAACTCTTAAAAACATCGAGGCGCCTTTTCAGATAACGGTGGAGTTCCTGATAAGAACTCCAAAGTTAAGCGTGCTCAGGTGGGAGCACTCCCAGGATGGGTGACCTACTGGAAAGTTATCTTCGGAGAGCAAAACCGTGAGGCATTTCTGGCCAAAGCGGACAATACCTTGGTGCTTAAGAGTTTGGGCTATTACAAATGGTATCAGAGCAAACCATAGGGTGTCAGATAGGAGCTAAGTGCCATATAGGGCAAAGTACCACTTCATATAAGCAGCCTCTTGAACCCATGATGGTTAAGGTGCTACATGATTGTGGGTACCTCTTGCGCCTATAGGGGTCACCTCTAGTCCTATCTACCCAATGGACGGTTCTTGGATCTGTGTGTGGATACTGACGAGGACGTCAGTTACTTAAGTTGGGGAGATTGTGATGACCCACTTAAGTAATAATAAGTGAAACTCTTAAAAACATCGAGGCGCCTTTTCAGATAACGGTGGAGTTCCTGATAAGAACTCCAAAGTTAAGCGTGCTCAGGTGGGAGCACTCCCAGGATGGGTGACCTACTGGGAAGTTATCTTCGGAGGGCAAAACCGTGAGGCATTTCTGGCCAAAGCGGACAATACCTTGGTGCTTAAGAGTTTGGGCTATTACACCATCTTTCCAAGCTTGCATAGGAGATTGCAGGAGCTCCCGAACTGCTGATAGTAGGCTCTCCTTGTGTTCAGGATCCTTTGTAATGTCTGGAGGCTCAACTAAGGCCAGCCGAACCCTCGGTCAATCGTCCCGAGCTCCCTCATCAAACTAGTACCCCCATTTGCTGGTTTCGAGCCAATGAGGCTCGAAGCTTCCTTCTTTTGATGCGTATAGATGTGTATTGTAGTTTCAAACTCACTGCTATCGTAATTGAGCCTAAGCTAGCCCCGATCGATCGAGTCGATCGATCGAGTTAAGTCCCTTAAGGAATGCCTCAGGTGAGTAAGGTCCCGGCGTTCCAGCCCACCTCAGGCCCTTAGACCAGGGGGATTCAATCTATCTTACCTCCCTGATGGTGTAGGGATCAAGCCCTGGGTCTGGCGTGGCCTCTATGGGGAGAATTGTCTCCCCACAGTAGCTCCATTAAAAGAGCCCTCGTGTGAGTGAGGTCCAGCCAATCCGGACCATCTCACATGGGGCTTCGGGTCCGTTCGGTGCGCCTGACCATGGTGAACGTGTAGCGATCATTGGTTGGTCATACCGTGGTCAGGATGCGCTGGAATTGGCTGATTAGGGTTCCCCTAATCGGATCCTTCCGTCAGGACGAAGGATTGGGGATGAAGCCCTGTGCGGGTCGGGCCGACCCGTGACCCGCACGGTGCGCAGTCCCGACCAACCCGCGTGTTTTGGTGAACGGGCCGAACCCGTTTTAATTAATATTCAAATAATTGGAATTGTTTTCCTTAAGGAAAATAATTCAATTTTCCAATCATTGGGATTTAATTAAATAAAAATAAATAATATATTAATGAAATAACTTTAAACCAGTAGTCCAAACCCTATAATATTATATATCTAATTGATTAGAAAATTCTCACGAATAAGAATAACAGTAAGGGAGATGTATTGAAATCATGTATGCAAATTTAGGATGTATAAATTGGATAAATAAAAAATGGAGAACTTAAACCTCTTAATTAACCTAAATCTTAAGACTTTGATCAAGCTATTAAGACTTGATCTAAGTCTAAGATTGCCACCAATAATATATCCCAAATTCATTGATTTGACGTTTGATTTATAAATAAACATTTAACCTTAATTAGGCATGAGTAAGGGGTCAAACCCTAACTTATTTAATTAAGATCTAAGCTCTTAAACTCAATTAAATTGACTTGATTATAAGATAATACAATTGACATTATTCCAATAATGCATCTGATTTGATATTGATCTTAAACATTTGTATTAGACATGCTAAGGTTAATAATAAATATATGTGATTGCTCAATCAGAATCTAAGCTTGGAATCCTTGATTTTCTCTTAAGTAAGGTTATTGGCATAAGAAGACTAATAAAAATTATGTTGATTTCATAATTAATCTAACTCTAACAACATTCTTAATTTAAATCCCATAATCTTAGAATAAGTTATGATCAGATGACTTAATCATCTGATCTGATCACTCTAATCCTAACTACTGAATAGAACCTAAAATATTAGCTTTAGAATTAAGGGTGTGAGATCTTAAGTATCTCAGCATAAGATTGCCTTTGAAATATTTTAAAGACTTAAATTTAAATATACATTGAGGTAGGAGAATTTTGTATAACTCATTGAGGTAGAAGCTTAGATGATCCCATAATCTTAGAAGTTGATCTTAACCCCTCGTGGTAGGAATCACTTAAGATATTAGAATGACACTTTTCCTTGTGGTAAAATCCATATTTAGTGATCCTTGATCACCTTTTCTGAGAGCCTTGTATAGGACTTACCTATTTAGCATAGGAATTAATAGTCTTGATATATCCTTATTGATTAAATAGAGTTTTTTGAACCCAGGGCATTGGTTGGTGTAGTATGGTATACCCATAGTACTGGTTTTCTTCAGTAGTATTCAAGATTGGTTGATTCACTCCAATGTGGACTTATGAGCAGGTGCTATCCTGAGGGATTAGACAAATACAATCTCGTTAGAGTAAATCTCCCAAGACTAAGAGTGTATTAAATAGGTACTCATTACTTAGTTTGATTGGAATACAAATTGCTAATAGGCGATGCCTCCTAGTGAAGACCACTTCAATAGGTGTGGCTCAAACAAACTAAGTAATTAGAGTCACCTTCTTCAAGACACTATGTGTGATTGTGAGTAGGGCATCTTAATAACTTAGCTTGAGATACAAATCACCAATGGGCGATGCCTCCTATCGAAGACCGCTTCGTTAGGGTGGCTTAATTAAACTAAGTGATAAGAATCATCTTTCTTACAAACAT
This sequence comes from Gastrodia elata, assembly GCA_016760335.1. NCBI lineage: Eukaryota > Viridiplantae > Streptophyta > Magnoliopsida > Asparagales > Orchidaceae > Gastrodia > Gastrodia elata. The sequence continues at coordinate 50,104,832 of CM028670.1, forward strand.
GCTAAATATGTGTATACAATTATCCCATCTAATGATTTTTAAGTAAATCTTAAACTTTAACCAATTATTGTTCTATAAGCTAGGAGTTATAATCCTTTTAGTAGGATTCTACACAGTGGAGACCCAGAATTCATCATCAGTGTTCAAAGTTTTGTGGATTTCTAGATTTTACTCATATAGAATAGAAGCATGGACATGAATATTAGCATGAGTTTGAGGGATTATTTTAGTAGTGATGCATGAGTATTAGTGATAAATTATGGGCTACAGAATATTGCATACATTGACTAGGGAACTTCATGATGCATCGGCATCATCGGACTGTCTTCCCAACTGGGTGTATGTATACATTGGACTGAATGACTCATAACCTTTTAGTGCTAGTTCTGTTACATACCGCGGCATACCGTGTTGTGGCATATTTGGGTGCATCATTCCAGTGACATATAGTACAGCATTGGACATTTCTCACATTTATTTTTAAGCATTTGATATTTTTGTTTACTTTCAATATTCAGTTTTGATGCAGTTTTACTTTGCTTAGTGTTTACAATTTCAGTTGTATAGTACATTTACTATTATTTTCTACAGTCGTGTTTACTTTACTATCTATTGCATTTACTTTAAAACTACTTAGTAAGTTGCAAGGTGTTAGACTTCTTGTCTAACATGGGTACTTTTGGGATCCGACAATTTGCTAGATCTCGAGCAGCTTGCGGAGACAAGGCAGGAGAACTTACAGGAAATTCACGAGGAGTACGTGGAGCCTTAGTGGACCAGTTTTCCACCTTTTACTCACTACTTTATTTTTAGTACTTCAGATAGACTTTACTTTTCATCTTTTAAATCAATTTTTAATAATTCTGGATGCATTTTACTTTTCTTTTCTGAGATGAATGTTTACTACTGCTCTGTGATGAATATATTCTAGATGTTTTGCTTTAGCTTCCGCACTCTGCTATCCTCATATACTTAGTATTGTGATGTGATCAGCATACTGGAAATATTGATATATTGATAACGTATATTGGATTCATAATTACATCTTTAAATCCAATATACATATTAGTCCAATACTTAAGACAAGTATTCTACTCTTATCTTAAGTATTGACTCTTGATCATACTCTTAGGTTCAAGTCAGCAACCTTTAGTGTGGCTCAGTCTTTTAGCCTATTCGGGAAGATGAGTTATGCTCATTTTCCCGAGTAGCGCGCCGCTCTGCCACTGATTTGATTATAATTGTAACCTTGTGCTCGGCGACGGGGCGAAGCGCTACAAGTATGTACCTCCAAACCAATGCTGCAACAAGGTTAGGTAATAAAAAAAAAATTAAATGATAATAACTGGAAAGGAACTCATTTTAAACATACTTATGATCAATGTAAACTTATGCTGATTTACATAACATAAACAAATATGAAATACAAATAAACAGCTTTAAAGAAAATCTAGCATCCTAATTATATAACCAAATAAATAAGATTAGCATCTTATAACTAAACATAACTAACAACCTATTTATAAACAAGTAAACAAACTAGCATCCTAGTACATGAACAAGTAAATAAACTAACATCCTAACACATGAATAGGTAAATAAGCTAATATTTTATACATAAACAAGTAAGTAAATTAGCATCTTGTATCTGAACAATTAAGTAAAACTAACACCACATATATATACAAGTAAGCAAAACTAGCATCCTAACACATAAATAAGCTAGAAAATGACTAAGCAAACTAACATCCTGTCATATAAACAAGCTAGAATCTAGTGAGACAGTAAAATAAGTGCTGAAATTTAGTAAAAGTGAGCTGAAAATAGTAAATATAAAATTGATAAATTGCTATGACTAAACAAGCCACTCAAACTAAAAACATGCAGAATCACAGTTAGCCTATTGGGCTAGGCAGAAACATTGAACTGAAATATGCACAAACTCACTTAGCCTACTAGGCTAAGGCAGAAACACCAAGTAGAAGTGCACCTAAAACTAGTACTGCCATATCTGAACCTGGCTAATCAACCCACCAAACCAAAAAGTCTATTATGCACCATCCTAGGTAGCCATCGCTCAACTAGGTATGGATAGACTTACCGACAAACTAGCAGGTGCAGTGCTAGGCCGGACCCAAACATAAAGAACTGAAGATGCATACTAATTAGGTCACACTTTATGGAATTGAAAATCAGGAAAACTGAAATCATTGACAAAAATGCAAAAGATGTTTATGCAATTCAAAATGTGATATTCATCAAATATCCTATATCCACCAAATATGTCCAAGGCATAATGCTCAAATACAAGGTAAGCAAAGCATCAAAGTTTTAAAGTAAGCAAGAGACTCTACTAGACACAGGTTGTATCCATTATTATCTAATTATTTCTATCTATTCCAAGTTATAGAAGTTAAGGATCTCCAATTCTTACTATCGAGTGTAACTCAGACTCACGCCCTTATAAGTTGAAAATAATTAGGACTAGCTATGTCATAATTTAATTTAATCAATGTCAACTATATAAGTTAAACAAGTACATGAATCGACCTATTTTGATGATTTAAGCAATCAAAACTCATCTTAATTAAGTCAAATCAAGATGGAATGATTAAAAATTAAACTTCAAATATTGGGGTTTAATTACTTAATCCAAAGGTGATCCTAAGGACTAAGGCTTAAAACCCAACCTTACGGGTTAAAGATAATGGCAAATCCTATTAAGTAAAATCAGACTTAATAGAATGGATCTCTATTCTTAAATTTAAAGTTAAAGATAAAATAATTATAATTAAATTATATATAAAATAGTAAAACCAAGATTTCATTCATTGAGTAACCCAATTTACCCAATGAATGAATTCTAACATAAGCCTATTCTTAATTCCTAAGGAAGAAGATCTTAAGGAACTAAGATGAACACTCAAGCACCAACCAACCTTAACTAATCTTGGTTGAAAGATTTAGAAGACTAAAGGGTGAAATGCCGTGAGAAGAATCCCACATCATTGAGCTTAAATCTACTTAGAATTTACTTAAGATGAAAATTTAGGGTTTTAATTGGAAACTTGATTAATAAGACTAAATTATATGAATTTAATTCTAAATCACTTTATTTACTGATTTGAATGATTATATTATGAATCGCTTAAGAGCACTTAAACCTAAATTTGGGAAAAATAGTCGTTTTGCCCCTACTTAAGGGTTTAAAAAGATACTTTTTGATTTAGGGCTTCAAATTAGAATTTATCAATGGCAAATGATTAATTATTTTCTAACATGAAGATAGACAATAAGTACACCCAATTTGGATAATAAATAAGCCTTATGAGCTCAATTTAAGAAAACTGACTCAAATGGGCAAAATGGTAATTTCACCAAATAAAGTCTAAAATTTTAGTTAGTCTATTAATGCTTACTATTCAAGGATTCCATAGAGTCCAATGACACTAAATTTTGATGTCTAATGATTAAGTTATGATCAAATCAGATTTGTGGTTCAATTATGTAAATTTAGGGTTCTTAAGAATATGTCAAAAACCTAACTTTTTCATTTGTTGTCCAAATTTAGTAAACTTAGTGGCTATAGTTTTCCTATAATATACTGATTACTTTAATTGGGAGTAGACCTAATTTGGACCTCATTTGGTCAAGTTATGACCTAATAAAGGTTAAGGGTGATCAGTGAGTGATTAGTAAAATTAATCACAAAATTATAGAACCAACTACACCATTAGGTTTTAATCTACTCTAGGAGCTATCAAAAACTTAAATCACTCAATTTGAATTACTAATTATGCTAAGCTTCACTAATTAAGATTTATAATAATTATGGCTAATTAACGAATATAATCACCTAATCCTATGTATTTTTATAGATTACCAATCTACACATTCTTTTAATTAGAATGGTATAGTGAAAGTCCTAAATTGGAGCTCAATTAATTAAGTTATGGTCAATTGAAGTTCTAGAGTTTAAGGGTATAATTTGAGTAGGGTCCTAAAGTGATTAGCCAAAATATAATCCCAACTAAGAAATTAACACTATTAGAATATTCTTGAGGATCTCCTGACTAAAATGAGACCCATAGTGGCTATATTTGGGTGAGTGTGTGTAAAGTTGTGATCATTTGAACTTTGGGGGCATTTTAGTAATTAATCAAGGGTCCTAAATGTCATTAGGTGAAATACATACCCTACTAGAAAATTAATAGTGCCAAAATAATCATTGATTTTTGCTGATCAAAATGATATAGTTTTGCTACAATTGGATGAATAAATTTAAAGATATCAATGTTTGAATGTTTGTAATTAATTAAATTAATTAAATTAAATTTGATTAATCATTAATTCTGCATAGTTAATTAACCACTAATATATATACCCGGCAAGATCCACCTACAGAGGTTTGACAGAGCGCTGGTGGTCCCGCATGGCACGCGCCAGCAACAGAGGCCCCCGGCAAGACTCGCGATGGTCGAACAGACCGGGTTCGATCAGGTCTAGTTCAAGTGGGGGACGCTTCTCGTCTTCCCCATTTCCTCCCGAGCCCTTAGGGTTAGTGGCAAAAACCCAAACTATCAAGAGCTTCGATCGACGGGATTATATGATGAATATGCAATGATCTTAATATATGAATCATTAAATTGTGATCAATATAAGGATGGGAGGGAAGTGGTACCTGTAGAGTGCCTTGGTCTGAATTAAGGTTTCCAGATGTGCCGCCTAAGGAAATCGGGCCTTCTTGGCTCAAAACTGTCGAGAAAGAAACATAGATCCTCGCTCGAGCTTTGAGGAGATCTCTCGGCAGCGGGAGGACACCCGTGGAGTGGTTGCTGCTGCGTGCCCTAATTTCGCGACATGCGCCGCATCCAGACATGAGGGAAACGATTCAGCAGCCCTCTGATCGAGCTACTATTCGATTGAACGGCACAGATCGCGCGCCGTTTGATCAAATGACAGAAATTGATAGGGACGGAAACTCTAATAATTTAATTATCATTTTAATGCTTAAACTAATTTACCTTAATCGAAATTAAATTATAAGATGGTCCCCGAAAAATCCCAATAAATCATTCCTAGCTAATTGAAGGGTGAGGAACACAACGGCAAAGTCCAATTTCGATTTTGACGAGCGTTTAATTATCTCATTTTCTGATGTATTTAAATATATTAAAATATTTGCCGAAAATTCAACAACTTTCAAATGCTTCCAAAACATCTCCTCTAGCTAATTTGGGCTGATGAGTGTAATGGTGAAGTCAGATTTTTGATTTGTGGTCAATTTAAATAGGTCAAATTTTAAGGTTCCTGAGATTTCCAAAATCAAGATTTGATTCATTTAATTTATTTGACTTCTAATTTGGACTAGGTCTTGGTGGTGAACTCCTAATGATCTAGACTTGGTTTAGTCCTGATTGACCTAAGTAACATTTTGGGTTGTTACAGATGCGTGCCAGCACGATTATTCGTGGGAAGGCATGCACCGTTGTCGGTACCCGCAGCGGATCTGTCACGGTCCCGACAGCAAATCCCGCACATACAAAAATTAATATATATTTAATTTAATTAATATAATTCCTTTAATTAATTAAATAATATCCTTAATAAATTTGAAACCTAATTTAAAGCTAGATGAGCTCCAAAAATTCACCCTTAACTAATTATGGTGTAAAGAATTCAAAAATGAAATTATATTTTGATTTGGAGATCAAATTAATTTAGCTAATTTTCAAGAGCCTATTTAGTTAGATTAGCCAAATGAGCTCTGATTGATTTTAAACTTTTAGGGTTAGGTTTAAATGACACATTAAGTCTAATAGAATGAAAATTAAAGCTTGGTTTAGCTTAAATTAACTTGGAGTAGTTAGGGTAACAACTAAGGTTGTTACAATACCCTACCCTTACCTTCTAGCTCCTACCTATTATTGAAGATAGAGTCCTTGCTGGGCTAGGCAGAGATGGGTTCATTTCGGCCCTCGTCTGATTGTGCATTTTTGGGTCGGCCCACTTGGACTGCCTCCATTCTATCCATCTGCACATGCGTTGACAGCCCAGGCGTGTTGCTTTGGGCCAGCCCATCTCGCTTAGGCCCGTTTGGCCCACACTTTAGGCCCATTTGTTAGTAGCGTTTGGCTCACATGCCTTTTTTACTTTCGGGCCCACCGCTGTTCAAATTAGAATTAAAGAAATCAAAGTAATAAATTGATTTAATTATTGTTTAATTAATCCATAAATTTTAGAATTTCAATTATTAATGATTTGCAAATCCAATAATCCAATCATAGCAAATATATATTTATGAGGGATATTCTGGAAGTGCCAAATTTGTTGTATGGAGTGTCTTTTTCCTAATGACTTTTAGGACCCTTGACTACACCCATAAACTTTAGAAATTTATTTAGCCATAACTTAATTAATTGAACTATAATATGATCACAAAAATGTGTAAATTAGTAAAGTGCAAAAATATTTATGTTTTAGTAATTAGTTTTGCTAATTAGCCCTAATCACTCCAAAGCTTGATTAGCACATAACTTAATCAAATAGAGTCCAAATTGGGTCTACTCCTAGTCATTATACTCACTGTGTTATAGAGAAGATATAGCCTGAATTTGCTAAATTTGGATGAAACCTTGATTTTATAGATTTTTAGAATCTCATCCTTTAGTTATGATTATTTTGTATTTAAACTTTAGTTTAAGATTAGAGATCCACCTTATTAGGCTTGACTTTATTTAATAAGATAGCCTTAACATATAGAACTTGAGAATTGGGGATAAAGCCTTAATATTTAGAATCACCTTTGTATTAGAGGATAAAACCCCAATATTTAGAGTTAAATCTTAATCCCTAAATCTTGATTATTTTAATCAAGATTGGTTTGGGTTAATCTAATATTAAATTATGATGAATAATTATTTATTTAACTTATGTAGGCGATATTGATTGAATTATATTAGAACTAATTAAGTTCTAATGTTTAACCTTATAAGACTGTGAATCTAAGTTTATACTGGATAATAAGATATTAGAGATCCTGAGCTTTTATAGACTTGGAATAATTAAAATGGATAAATTAGACAATAATATATATCACCTGTATTTAGTAGTCACATACATACCATTGAACTTTGTGCTTTGCATTCCTTATGTTTTGAGCCTTTTTAGATGCACAAAATGAAAACATATAAAATTAGGATAACACTTGCATTAGGTTCATTTCTAGACGACTTTTGTGTATACACATTTACTGCCAATGAAAATGAGACAAGGAGAAATAAGGATTACCTGACATGTACTCATTGGGGAGAGTTATGTCTAGGTTAGGAATCCACTTTAGTCTTGCAGGCATGCTTGACTCCTCAGTTATTTCTGGACGTGTCCACCGAAGTAAAGTAAAATAATGAATATTAATTGCATATGCATTTCTACAAATTCAGTTCAGTACAGTTTTATGCCTTAACTTTGAGAAGCTAAGTGATATGCATGATACTATACAATTGCAGTTCAGTGGCTAGTTAGCCAATATGACAACATTACATGTTACTTTCTTTTCTACTTTCTATTTATTTTTACTGTAGCTTAGCTTTTGTACAGTACTTGCTTGTTCTTATATATGATAGGATGCAAGTTTTTCTTCTCTACTTATATGTATCACAGTTCAGTTTACTTTTTCTTAATCTGCATAATTTTATGTGATCATAAGCATGTTAGGATGAGTCTTCTTTTCACTATTTACAGTTATTTCTTATATATATTTATTACTTAACCTTATTACAGCTTTTGGGTTGATGTATGTTCTTTTACCTCACTTTGTTTAAAGTTATAAATGCTTTATTTATAGCTTTTTCTGTTCCTTTATAGCTTGTTGCACCTATTTGTTTACTTCAGTTGTTAAAGTGAATGGTAATATATTAAAAGAATATGAAATAATCAGCCTAAAATATACTTAGACAATTTGTCTAACCATTTTTCTCTTTTTTTACTGGGGCCCTATTATTGTGAAACCAAAAATGGCAGATTCTGAGCTGCTTGAGGTAGTTAAGCCAGGAGTGGAGCTAATTCAAAAGGAGGAGCGTCCTATTGCTGAAGATCATTAGTTTTCTTTATTATTTACTTGTGAGGCTGAGTGTTTATTCTCTTTCCAGTTAAACTTAAATAAATATTGTAATAATGCAGGTTCTGATTGTATTTTTTTTTACTACACATTTATTCTAAGTTAGTCATTTTCCTATTTTTTAAATAAATGGATGTTATTTATTTTGTACGCCCGCACTCTAATATTCATGTATGATCATTTAGTAAAATATTTCAGTTAGCGGCAAATTCTTTAGTTATAAAGGATTAGGGTGAAAATGTAATCTGACTATAAACGAGGGATCTATCATTTGGTGACCACTCTATCTTAATCATATTAACTTAAGAGTTAACATGACCATTGTGGGGCGGGGTGCCACAATGAAGTTGTTCGACATTACGAGGCATAAGGAGCTTATACTAATAAGCCTTCGTGGGGGCAAGTATTGAGGGAAGTTGAGATATGTAACATTAAATATAACCTCTCTTTTCCTCAATTTTGAATTGCCTCACAAAATAATATTTTTGTGTCATATATCAAACGCTAAAATTCTATATTTATTTTTGTAACTACAATTATTTTTATGCTAAAGTTTCAGTATAGTTGAAATAGATTTGTAGGGATAAATTTATATAGCTTCTTATTTTTTTCTCAAATTATTGATAATTTTGCTTATTATTTAAACAATTATAAAGTTGACATCCATAAGTACTTATTTTCACAACTAATTGGTATTCAAAGAATTATACTTTTAAAATGTGCCCAAATCAGGAGCTCATTCTAGAGGAAAGATGCTAAGAATTAAGCAGTACTGATATTGCTACCTACATATTTACTGCTTTTTAGTATGTTTAAAGTTTATAACTTTTTATTTTATTTAGATCCTTATGATAAAAACTTTATAAATATTTCTAAATTAATGAATAAATGAGTTAGGTTTGATGCCTACATATTATATCTTTTAAATCACTCAATATGATCTTGCGGTTAGGGGACTACCTCAAACCGGTGCTGGATTAGCTCCCTCTAACCCAGTATCGATTTCCCACAAATTTGGTAAGCATTGAGCCTACATGGCTCAATGGGAATTGTGTAAGTACCTAATTCAAAGAAAGTCAGGGAGAAGGCTTGCTGATTGGAGCTGACTTGGATCTTCAAGATGTCCCAGGAGCTACTGAGGTCAGCTACACTTAGCTGGGGGTGTAAAAACCCAAATTGTTACTTAGGTCAATTATGACTAAACCAAGTCCTGATTGTGATTCTAGTACTCTAATGAAGTTATTAGGAACTCAGTACTAAGACCCAATCCAAATCAAATGGATCAAATCCTGATTTTGGGAATTTCCAAAAAAAAACTAGAAATTTACCTGTTTAAATTAATCTCAAATCAAAAATTTGACTTCGTCATTATGTTCACCACCCCCAAATTAGCTATGGGTAATATTTTGAAGGCATTTGGAAGTCGTTGGATTTTCATAGAATATTTTAATATTATTTAAATACCCAAAAAAATTGAATAATTAAATACTCATCGAAACAAAAATTCAACTTCACCGTAGCGTTCCTCATCCCTCAATTAGCTAGGGGTGGTATATTGAAAATTTTTGGAACATGTTTGGCTAATTTTTTTAATTAATAAAATAGGTTCTAAATATTAAAATATATTATATTTAATTTAGCTAACAGCTCCATCTTTCGCCGTCCAATTTCCTTTCCATGCCGTTTGTTCTCCTGTTCCATTAAACGGTGAGATTGGAGCCGTCGATCGAACCGATCGAACGACACCAGGCCATCATCCCCAAGGCATAAAGGAGTCGCTACGTGTGGCGCTCCTTCACAAACGTGTGGCTTGCCACCGCTTCTAATGGACAATTAAGCCTTCTCCAGCTCAAGTCTGCGATTCTTGCCCCCTAGATCCATCAGATCTTGTATTTGAGAGGCTCAATTTTTGAGTTCGAATCATCCCAATTTCTGGAGTGTCCAAATTCGTCTATCAGGTACTCCACCTTCCCAATACATATATACATTCAATTTTATTTATTATTGCATTTAAATTACTTTGTTCAATCATTATTATATGCATATTTATTTTCAATTATGCAATCGAGTTTGATTGAGCTTAACTTTTTGCTCAATCAGACTTAGTTGTCCCTAACCCTTAGAAATCCAGGGCATCAAATCATCGATGGATGAGAGACAGTTGGGGAGTAATGTTTCGATCAGTAGTGTAGCGCCCTGCACCGTCACCGTGCGCAAAAGGCATGTCTTATGTGTATATTCAGCGGCGGAGCGGTGCGTTACTCGGGAGGACGAGTATACAAGCAAAACCCATCTTCCCGAATAGGCGGGTCTAAGACTGAGCTATGCTGAAGGCTGCTGACTCAAATCCTAAGAGTAGGATCGAGATCCAATACCTAAGATAAGAGTGAAATGCTTATCTTAGATATTAGGCTAGTACGTATACAAGGTCCAAGGAGGTAAATAAGAACCCGATACACGTTAACAATATATATCATCATTTCCAGTATGCTGATCCCATCACAGTACTAAGTATAGTAGTATAACAGAGTGTGGAAGCTAAAAGCAAATCATCTATAATACATTCATCACAAGCAGTAATAGCCATTCATCTCAAAAAAGAAAAGTAAAATACATCCAGAGTTTATTGCAAACAGATTGAAAATGCAGAAACATAAAGAGTCTATTTATAATGCTGAAATGAGCTAATAAGTAAAAGTAGGTGCTCAATCCACTACAGCTCCACATGCTCCTCCTGAGTCTCCGGTGTGTCTTCCTGCCCTGTCTCTACAAGCTGCTCGGGATCTAGCAAATTGCCGGATCCCAAAAGTACCCCATGTTAGACAAGAAGTCTAACACATCGCAACTAACTATACAAAACTAAACTAAACATAATAAACAGAAAAGTAAACCAAAACTGTAAAAGAATTGAGGAAAAGCGCATAGTAAAGGAAACTGTAAATGCTAAGTAAATAGAGCAGTAAAGGCCAGTCAAAGTGGAGCTATCGCCAAACGAAAACTGAAAGTAAAATAAACACCATGATGAAAGAGATGCTATATGCTACACTATATGTCACTAAAATGATGCACACAAATATGCTACACCATGGTATATTCCAAAATTATCACTGAAGGCTTATGAGTAGTACGGTCCAATGTAAATATACTAGTTAGGAAGTCAGTATGGTGACGCAGATGCACCTGAAATTCCCTAGTCTGTCTATATCACATTCCGTAACCCATACAATATCATTGATACCCATGTGTCACAACAAAAGGAATGAGTCAAATTCATGTTTATGCTTATGCCACTATGTTAAATGAATGAAAATTCCAGAAATCAATGAAGACTTTAGTAAGAAAGATAATGGATTCTAAGTCCCCACTATGCAGGATCCTGCCAAAAGGATCCTAACTCCTATCTTCTATATCAATATTTAGTTAAAGTTGCTTATTTACTTAAAGATCACTAGACGGGGTGATTGTATACACATATTCAGCATGCTGCAAGAAAATAATTCTTATTACTTAGTTTGATTAAGCCACCCTAACAAAGCGATCTTCATTAGGAGGCACCACCCGATAGTGATTTTGTATCTCAAGCTAAGTATTAAGTTGTGATACTCACAATCATACTCAATGTCTTAAGGAAGGTAAATCTCACTACTTAGTTTACTTGAACCATACCTATTGAAGTGATCTTCGCTATGAGGCATTGCCTGTTGGCAACTTATCTTTCAATTAAACTAAGGGATGAGTACCCATTTAATACACTCTTAAGTTTGAATGACTTATTCTAGTGGGACTATATTCGTCTAATCCCGCATGGTAGAACCTGCTCATAAGTCCTTACTAGAATGAATCAACCAATTCTTAATACTACTGGGAACCAGTAATACGGGCATACTATACTACACCACCTATTGATCAAGATTCAATCAAGTCTAGTTAATAAAGCAAGGATTTATCAAGATTATAAAGGCTTAAACTAATGGGTAAGTCCTATACAAGGTCTCAAAAACCATTTGTGATCAAGGATCACTTGATATGAATTGTACCACAAGGAGAAGTATCTATTCTAAGGTTCTTAAGTGATTACTACCATGAGGGGATAAGATCAATCTCTAAGGTGATGGGATCTTCTATACTTCTACCTCAAGGAGTCATACAAGGTCTCCTGCCTCAGAATATATGAATTTAGGTCTTTTAATAATTCAAGATGATCTTATGAAGAGACACTTAAGATTCTTCCTTCTAAATGCTGATATTAATCTCTTAGGTTCTGCTTCATAATTAGGTTTAGGATGATTTGATCAGATGACTTAGTCATCTGATCACAACTCAATCTAAGATTAGGGGATCTAAACCAGGAATATTTTTAGGACTTATACCACTTGGTTAATCAATATGATTTTATAAATCTACTTATGATAATCCTCTTACTTAAGAGAAAATCAGGGATCCTAAGGTGATTCAGATTGAGAAATCACATAGGATTATTATTAACCTTACTTTGTCTAATTCAAATGTTTAGAATCAATATCAAATCAGATGCATTATTGGAAAATGTCAAGTTCATAATCTTACAATCAAGTTAATTAAGTTAAGATTCTTAAGGATTTGGATTCTACTTAAGTAGATTAGAGTTTGATCCCTTCTCATATCTTAATTAAAATCAAGTGTGTGTTTAAAGATCAATGTCAAATTAGTGGATTAATCATGCATTATTGGTGGCAATCTCAGACCTAGATCAAGTCTTAAAAGCTTGATCCAAATCTTAAGATTTCTTAAGTTATTTAAGATATTTAAGATTCTCAACCCTTAGATTTGTTCAAGTATACTTAATAAGTTTATCTAAGGGAATTAACTACATCTAACTTACTATTATAAGTCAGATTAATACTCAAATTTTGTAAAATAAGCAATACTTAGTGCTAATCAAACCCTAATTCAATTCAAAAAGGATTAGCACATAAGTATAAATCCAACCATCATAATTTTATGAAATTTGAAACCCAAGTTCTAATTAACTATACAATTAATCAGAGCATAAGTATACTAAGATCCAGTGAGTATAAGCCCTAATATTCACTAATCATGCTTTAACAAAATTAGAGCATAACTAGAATTGCAGAGCTCAGAAAAATAATTTACTTAGCACATGCATTCTAACCATCATAAGTGAACTAATGGCACCCTAAGCATGCAATTTGGATAAGTAAAATTACTAATTTACCCTAATTAAGATCTATTGTAATTAAGAAATAATTAAAGATCTAACCATCAGATGTATGATTTTATTTTATATTTAGGTCCCTAATGATTTTCTGATCATTTTTATATATAATATCATAGGGTTTAGACCAGTGGATTAAAAGTTATTCAAATAATACATTCTGTAGTTTTATTTAATTAAATTCCTATGATTTGATTATTGGGATTATTTTCCTTAAGGAAAATAATTCCGATTTAATTTAAACGGCTCGGCCCAATTCCAAACCACGCGGGTCGACCGGGGTTCGGGAGACCCGGCACTGGCGCACAGCGCGGGTCGTGGGTCGACCCGGCCCACACAGTGCCTTCGTCCCCGCGTCTCCGTCCCGGACCAGAGACCCAATTAGGGGAACCCTAATCGCAAAATCCCAGCGCATCCTGACCACTGCACGACCAAGACTGGATCGATACTTGTTCCCCATGGTCAGACGCGTCGAATGGGACTCGAAGCCCCTGTGAGACTGTTTGGATCGGCCAGGCCTTGCTCACCCGAGGGCTCCTCCATTGGAGCTACTGTGGGGAGATAATTCTCCCCACAGAGGCCACGCTGGACCCCGGGCTCGATCCCTACACCATCAAGGAGGTGAGGCGGATTCTAGCCCTCTTGTCTGAGGGTCTGGGGTGGTATGGATTGCCGGGTCCTTACTCGACCGAGGCGATCCTTAAGGATTCAATCCGATCGATCAATTCAATCGATCGAGGCTAGCCTAGATCTTAATCTCGATACCATTGGGTTTGAGCCGACAATACGAACTCAGACGCATCAAAATAGAGAAGGTCTGAGCCTCATTGGCTCAAAACCGGTAAGTAGGATACCTGGTTTTTATCCGAGAGCTTGCAGACGATAGGGTGGTTTTCTCCGGGCTTGTTGAGCTGCCTTAGACCTCTCTGAGGGTTCCTGAACTCTAGGAGACTCTCCTATCAGCGATACGCAAGCTCGGGAGCGCCTGGAAGAAGCTTCAGCAAACAGCAATGGCGGAGAAGGTAACCGACTTTGATTGATCAGCAAGGATCAATCAGAGGAGTGCTGAGGCTATTTATAGCCTCAGGGGAATACAGGGAAGGTTCCAGAGAGATTAATTGGGCTGGGGAGAATCGGATGGTTCGGGCCATGCCCGAGCTCTTGAATTTCCAATTCGAGCTCGACCGGGTCACAAGGCCCAATTGGGTCTCTTGGCCATTAGGGGAGGTGTGCTAACAGTCTGCTGAGGTGGAAGCGGGAGTGGGGGACAGAGGAGGCAGCTGGCAGTACAGGAAAATATCCCTTTCGTGTGCGCGATGGAGTGGGGACGACGATCCACAGTGCTGGGTGCCTCAGATGCCGTCTGATCTATCGATAAGATGGAGGAACGGCTCGGATCTCTCGGATCCTAACGGCCGATCACGGGAGTGATCCGGGCCGTTGGATCGATCGGGGAGATCCTACGGTTGATCGTGGTTCTGCGGGAGTTAATCCTAGCCGTCGATTATTTGTATGTGATGGCCAGATTCACGGGACCCCGCTATCGCGTGACCTAGGCTCCGCAGCGGATCGCCCGTGGTCTGTACAGCGGATCCCGGCCGTTAATCTAGTTTTGAGGGTATATTTGTAATTTTGAATTATTAGGAGCCCTTATGTGCAATTGAACCATTTCAATTTAAATTGAATTATGGCCCAAATAAATCCCAAATTGCACCAAATTTTCACCCTTAGCTAATTTGGAGGTGAGGAATCCAAAAATGCAATCAGATTTTAATTCTGAGGTAAAAATATTTTAGGTCTAATCTAGGACATCTAGATTGATCAAGTTATCAATTTGGACTTAGAGAAGTCCAATAGACTTCAAATTTTCTAGATAGGCTCAGTTTGAGGTTCTATAAATAATGGTATTTGAAAATTGATTAGGTTATCTATATTTTTGCAAGGTAACAACCTAAGGTTGTTACAAGAAGAAGGTCCATGTTTCGAGCTTCAATTTGCCATCTCGATTGTGTCTGGAGAGCTTCGTTCGCCAATTTTTGACGATGCCCTAATCCTTCGTTCGACTCTTCGGCAGAGATGGAGTCCTGTTAGGTTCAGGTCGGGCTTTCCCTGACCCATGATTCATCCTTTGGCCCGCTCGCTAGAGCCTTTACGTGTGTCGAGCAGTGGGTCCCACCTGGCGCTATTGATCAAATCGTGGAGTCCATTTTCTGATGCTTTGCGGCTATCCGTGGGGCCCGTGAAGTTTATTAGTTGTTAACCTTAATAATCAACAAATAATTATTGCTTTGATTTAAGTAAATTAAAGTAATTAATTACCTGAACTTTGAACACTCATATCTATGAATCATAAATTCCAAATATAGCAATATTATATATTATTTTGATCAGTAAAATTAGAGGAATAATATGGAACTATCAAATCTTAGTTTGGATAAGTATTTAACATAGTGACATGTTAGAGTATTAAATAATTACAAAATTGTCACAAAACTTCTTTAGATCATAACTTTATGTGTGTTTACCCAAATATACCTAATATGGGTCTCAAAATAATCAGCAAAGCCTAAGGATTACTATAATAGTGTTAATTTTGCTATTTAAAACATATTTAGACTAATCACTTTTTGACCCAAACCCTAATCTTATAAGGCTCACAACTTCTTAACCAATAGTCCAAATATAGATAATATGGGTCTTAAAGTGATCAGGAGAACTTCTAGAACAACCTACTAGTATTCATTTCTCTGTTTAGATTAGTTTTTACTTAATCACTTTTAGGACCTTCCCTAATTACCCTAATTAGCACTATAACTTCAATTGACCATAACTTGGTCAATTGGGCTCCAAATTAAGTCTTCTAATATAGTATTTTAATCAAGAAGACCTAATTAACAATAAACTACAAAAATATTTTAGATCTAATGGTTAGATCTCCAAATCAACCCTAATCACCTTAAAACTTAATTAGTGAATATTAGCATAATTAATGATCCAAATTGAGTAATTTTAGTTTTTTATTACTCATAGAGTAAGGTAAACCTAATTGTGTGGATGGTTTAGTGATTCTGTAATTAATTTCGCTAATCACTCACTAATTACCTAAACCCTATTTAAGATATAACTTGACCAAATGAGATCCAATTTAGGTCTACTCCCAATTAAAGCAATCAATGGATTATAGGGAAGCTATAGCCACTAAATTTATTGATTTTGGACCTTAAATGAAAAAGTAAGGTTTTTGACCCATTTTAGGAAATCCTAATTTCCTTAATTAGCCCTAATCTTGTATTGGCTATAACTTAGCTAATACTTATCAAAATTTAGTAATTGTAAGTTCAATGGAAACCTTAGACAGTAAGCTATAATAAATTGATAGAAAAATTAGAATCCATTAAGTAAAATTAACAAATTGCCCCTATGAGTCAAATTCCTTAATTTGATCTCATAAAACCTAATGATCATCCAAAATTGATATACTTACTGTCTAACTTCATATTAGATAGTAAGTAATCATTAGTCATTGACAATTTCCAATTTAGAGCCTTAATTCAAAAAGTAGATTTTTGGACCATTAAGTAAGGGCAAAATGGTCATTTTTTTCCAAATTTAGGGTTAAGTGTTTTTAAGCCTTCATTTCATGCTCTAATCACTAAAATTAGTGATTGGAATGATTCTGAATTTAATTCAATTGTTGTAAGCCATAAAGTAAATTTCTAAATAAAAATCATAAATTCTTCCTTAGGAAAATTTATAGTAAATTATTAGTTGTATGATATGAGATTTATCTCACATCATACCTCTTCTTTAAGCCTCTTATTCATTTCTTAATCCTTCTTATAACATTAGATAGGTTGTGTGTCTGAGAATTCATCTTAGTGTTTAAGAGCTCATTTCCTTAGGAGTTAGGATTAGTTCTTAGGTTAGAATTCATCTATTGAGTAAAATGGGTTACTCAATAGGTGATGCCTTAATTTTGATAGTTTATAGATTTTTATAGTTTATTTATCATTATTTGATCTTTTAACTTTAGATTTAAGAATAGAGATCCATCCTATTAAGTATGACTTCACTTAATAGGATTTGCCTTAAATCTAAATCTGTGAGATTGGGTGGTAAAACCTTAGTCATGTAGGTTCACCATTTGGATTAAGTAATTAAACCCAAATATTTGGAGTTTAATTCTTAATTCTTTCATCTTTATTTAGCTTAAATTAAGATGGGTTTAGGATTCTTAAAATATTAAAAATAGGTCGATTGATTTACTTATTTAACCCATATAGTTGATGTTGTTTTAATTAAATTAGAACCAGATTAGTTCTAATTATTTTCAACTTATAAGGTCGTGAATCTGAGTTATACTCGATAGTAAGAATTAGAAATCTTAAACTTGTGTAATTCATAGTAGATAGAATAAATGAATTAGACAATAATGCTAGTAGAGTCTCTTGCTCACCTTGATATTTGATGCTTTGCTTACCTTGTTTTGAGCCTCATACCTTGTACTCATATATTGGACATGGGATATTTGATAAGTATCTCGTGTTAATTTTGAATTTTTCATACATATCATTCATGTTTTATCGATGTTTTCAATTTTATGGTTTTCAGTAGTTGTGACCTAACTAGTATGCCTCTTTAATCCATGGGTCCAGCATAGCACGTTGGATTTCTACTGTCGGTAAGTCTATCCATGCCTGGTTGAGTGTGGGTCCCAGGGTGGCGTGAAATAGATTTTGTGCCCATATGACTTTATTAGTCAGGATCTGATATGGTAGTACTAGTTGAGGGTGGATTTCTACTCAATGATTTTTAGTTCAGTACTTTCTGCCTTAGCTCATTAGGTTAAGTGACTTCAGTGATATTCATTTCAGTATTTTTGCCTTAATTTATTAGGCTAAGTGATTTCAGTGCATTTTTAGTTCAGAGCTTCTATCTTATCCCATCAAGCTAAGTGAGATTTTATGTTTACTTTCAATTTTGAATGGCTTATATAGCCATGATACTTTCAGTTTTTGATTTACTACTATTAGTTTACCTTTCTGCATTTCAGCACTTATTTATTTACTGTCTTCTACATTTACTAGCTTTATTTACTTATAGGATGCTAGTCTTGCTCGCTGCTTATATTTTCATAGGATGTTAGTCTTTCTTTCAATTATTTAAATGTTTCACATGTTCACTTACTTTATGTCAATTAGCATATACTTGTATTGACCATAAGCATATTTTAGGATTGAGTTTTATTTCAGTTACTTGTATATATTTTATTATTTGCCTAACCTGGTTGCATCTATAGTTAGGGGTATGTGCTTACTTCCTATCTTGTTTATGTTATAAATTTATTGTTTATAATTATCCTTTGTATGTTCATACGCATTCTGCTCCTTTACTGCTTGTTTTAATTATAAAGTTTATGGTTACATCTAAATTAACATAATAAATTGCAGCCTAAAATGTACTTAGATGTTTTGTCAAACTAGATTTTTCTTTTGTTGGTTGGGGCCCTATCATTATGAAATCGATAATGATAGATTCTGAGATTTTCGAGGTCGTGGAGCCTTCTGAAGACCTAGTTCAGGAGTAGAATCATGCTGTAGAGGATCTTTAGTTCTTTTCCTTATTGCTTGTGAGGATGAGTGCTGTCCTTTTATTTTTAGTTCTTTCCTTTAAAAATATTATAATAATACAGGTTCATTTGTATTTTCTTTTACTGCTTTTATTTTGAGTGGTATGTTCTTACTGTTGTACTGTGATGGAATGGATGTTATGTTTTTGCTTCCACATTCTAATTTCTTGTATATATCATTTAGTGAAGATCTATTGTAAATGGAAATTTCCTTAATTATAATAGGTTAGGATGTGTACCTATTCATAAGTGAGGGACTTGTCATTTGGCGACCACTTCATCGTAATCATGTTAACTTAAGAGTTAATAGGATCACGGTGGGGTTGGGCCACCACAGGGGGCTTGAACGCCGGACCATGCCCATTGAATATGTTAGGGAGATCGCCTAAGAACTTGGAAATTCTGGTCCGACTAGGAGAGGGCATGGAATTCTAGGAGTTTAGTGGGGATGCTCAGTGAGCAAAGAGATCATTGTGATAAGTTTGGAGCTATTTATATCCCTGTAAGATGGACGGGTGGATAGGTTGTGGGTTAAGCTCAGGTCGGAGGCTCGACACTTCTATTTCTAAGCAGGGAATAGCCAAGCCTCATGGACTATTGGGAGCTTCCTAACTGATTTGGGAAGATGAGCAATGAACATCTGATGTGGTACGGGAGTGAGCGACAGCCTCTAATAGTCATTAGTATGGGAGAATACGCGCTGTCGGGGATGATCAAATGAAAGAGATGATCAAATGAAAGAGATGATCCATAATAGTGGAAGCTATGCTAGCCGTATGATGTGATACACGACAACGCACCATGGATCAGATGCATTGGATCCTAACGGCTAAACATGGATCAGATAGCAGTCATTGGTTCGCGACTGCGATCTGATGGCTGAGACACGATCCGAGTGAGGGCGAGTGTTACAACCCTAGGTTGTTACTTAGCTTAATTTTAGTTTAATCATATCTTAATTATTATTTCATTGAATTTATCTAATCATTAGAACCAATCCTCAGAGATTTGGAACAATTCGCAGCTCAATCAAATAATTGGAATATTTAATAATATTTAATTAAGTATAAAATTAAGATATTTAGTTTGATCTCAAAATTAAAATCTAACTTCTCCATTGTGCTCATCACCCTCAAATTAGCTAAGGGTGATGTTTTGGACGTGTTTGAAAGTCGTCGAATTTTCACGAATATTTTAATGTAATTAAATATCCCAAAAAATAGAAAAATTAAATACTGGTCGGAATCAAAATCTAAGTGTGTCGTTGCGTTTCTCACCCCCAAATTAGCTAGTGGTGAATTTTTAGAATTTTTCAGAGATCATTTATAAAATATGATTTTAGAGATTAATTAATTTAATTTATTTAAAATCCATTTTTATTTTCCCCTTATTTTCCTATTTCTTTCTCTGGTTGGACCCCACCTTCCCTTAATTCCTTCTGAAAATCTGATGCCTCCCTCTTTACTTTTTCTTTTCCTCTACTCCAGCCCTGCCTTTGTCCCCGTCTCTTCTCCACCTCCTGATATCCCCTTATCTCCACAACTGAGATGGGACAACTCATGCCCATCTCATCCAATGGTAGGCTTCCCTTCCATTAAAAGAAACTCAGCTCTCCTCATGTCCACTATTTGCTCAGCTCAAGCTCTCCCCCATCCTCCATTGCTGTGCTGCTGAAGAAGCCCTCAAGCTCCCAAGTTCCTGCAGAAAATAGAGCTTCTTCCTCAATCTTCTTCCATTTAAAAGCCAAGGTGCCTCCCTTCCTCCCATTGGATGGATTCAATGGCTACTTCATTTCGCTCTTATGCTTATTCTACATCCTTAGAAATCTGTGATTGAGTATGGAAGTCATTAAAGTTCATTACGGTATTAAATTTCATTGTAAATAAAATGCTCTATTTTTCTTTCTTTCTGTACACTTGAACCTTTAACCTTATTGTTTGTATAGTTAGAATAATTTTTATGCCAATTTTGGTATCGATAGAAAGGTCTCGGAAATACCTTTCCATCGGTATATGGCACCACACATGAAGTGCTCAAGGTTGAGAGTATTTGAGCCCGAAAGATGACCCGTTACGGTTTTTGCACAAGCAAAATTACCGTCGGGCGCTGCTACATGTCGTAGCGCCCGAAGTTTCGAACTTGGGTCCACCCCAGCGCGCTGCAGCGGCATAATAGTTTGATGAAGCGTAAAAAACATTTTTGATGAAATTAAAATTACCTGTCGTAGTGCGTCGCAACGCCTAAAAGCGCTACACGCGCCACAACGCCAAAATCTACTACAACACGCTGTAGCAGCCGCACTTCGGAAAAACAGGCGCCCCCGCGTACCGCAGCGCCTAACTTTTGGAAAAACAGCGCGGCGTAGCTCCTAGAACTGTCCGGATTGGTCCAGAACCGACTGAAATGGTCAAAACTTCACTGTTTTTGAATTTTAAGGACCCTAGTGCGGCCAAACTATATCGAATTTGAATCTAGTTTAAGTAAAATTAAGTACTATATAAGTGTGTAGGTGAATTTTGATTTGCCTTAGATGATAATTAATCCATAATCGCCCCTAAAATGCTCGATATTGATTTGGCCATATATTAGTTAATTATACTCCAAATTAAGCAGTTCAAAATCCTAACTAGGTTATAAATTCAGTGCCAACAGTAAATTGAAATAAAATTCAAGTTTTGACCACTAGAAATCTCAGGCTTACCAAAATACCCCTAACCCTAATTAGGTCATAACTTGGCCAAATTATGTTTAATTTGGGTCTACTCCTAGTTAAAGTACTTAGCATGATATAGGGAAGCTATAGGCTTTAAGTTTGATAAATTTAGATCTCAAATAAAAAAGTTAGGTTTTTGACCCCTCTTAACCCTAAGAGATGACACATTTACCCATAAACTTAGAACACGCATAACTAATCCATTAGGCATCAAAATTTAATGTTCTTGAACTCTATGGAATCTTTGGACAGTATACAAAAATAAATTAACTGAATGTTTAGACTTTGCTAAGTGAAATGACTAAAATACCCTTGTATGTTAGAATCCTTAAATTTGACTCATATGACTTAATACTTGTCCAAATTTGGTGTACTTACTGTCTATCTTTATGTTAGATAGTAAGGAATCATTTGGCAGTAAGAAAATTCATTTTGAAGCCCTAAATCAAAAACTAGCTTTTTAGACCCTTAAGTAGGGGTGAAATAGTCATTTTGCACAAACTTTAAGTTAAGTGTTCTTAACCCTTAAAATATCTTTTAAATCATTAAAAATATTAATAAAACTAATTTAGAATCAATTTAAGTCTTAAATCCCATAATTTGATTTATTTTTCAAACATCCTAATTTAGACTTGAAAATCTCTAAGAATAATATGGCTTACTTAGCTAAAATTTGCTCTTAAATTCCCCAATTAAATAAAGACAATGAATAAAAGATAAGTTGTAATAATTATCATCAACTCTTAAAATCCCTTAAGTCCTTTATTAGGAGTTTCTTAGGATCTGCACTTCACTTTAGGACCTTTTCCCTTAAGATTAGGAGTAGATACTATGTTAGAATTCATTCATTAAGTAAATGGGTTATTTAATAAATGAAACCTTAGTTTTATTAATTTCAAGATTTTCATACTTTAATAATAATTATTTTATCTTTCAATTTTAGATTAAGACTAGGAGATTCATTCTATTAAGCCTTGATTTTGCTTGATAAAATTTACCTTGATCATTAGTTCATATTTAGACTCAAACATTAGTCCTTAAGACTTACCCTTTGGATTATGTGATTAACTCTAATCTCGTGATGTTTAATTCAAAATTTTTAGCTTAGTAGATCTTGATTAAATCTTATTTTAGAACATCTAAAATTCATCAATTAAGGATGTGATGATTTATTATTTAACTTATAGACGTTATTGATTGAATTAAATTAGAACCTGGTCAGTTCTAATTATTTTTAACTTATAAGATCGTGCTTCTAAGTTATACTCGATAATAGAATTTGGAGATCCTAAACTTGTATAACTTAGAATAGTTAGAATGGTTTAATAGATAATAACTGATGTCACATTATGTAGAAAAGTCCCTTGCTTACTATTTAATTATTTGTGCTACATATTCCTTGTATTTTGAGCTTTTTTCCTTGAACATGTCATGTAAGAGAACTTTGTGCATGAAATGAAAATATAGAATATTAGGATAACATTTGCATTTGGTTCAATTACTTGTTGATCTGGCGCATTTTACCTTACTGGACAGGGGCAAGGAGAAATAAGGAGTACTGGTATTACTCATTGAGGAGTGTTGTGCTAAGTTTGGAACTCGTATAGTCTTGTAGATGTGCTTGACTCCTCAGCTACTTCTGGATGTGTCCATAAAAGTAAAAGTAAAATAACTAAAATATTTCTATATTTGTGATTACTGCCTCCTCAGTTCAGTTTTAGTTCTGTATTTTCATCCTAGTCTCAGATGATGCTAAGAATATTTTGTCGCCTTAGCCTCTGCGTTGACACTAAGAATCCTTTTGATATCAGTAAGGTAGATTATCCCTCATTTGATATGGCATTACTTACATACCTGTCCATTGTTTACTATTTACTGTTTACTATTTACTATTTGTTGTTTCCTGTTTACCATCATACTTGACTTTAGTCTACCTTGCTTTACTTATTTACTTGCATATTATAGTATGCTAGACATTTGTTGCTTACTTATATGTGCCACTATTGGATTAATTTCTTTTAAATTAGTATATGTTATATGATCATCAGTATGTTTAGGATTAGATTTTTTTTTTCAGTACTTGTACTTACTGTATGATACATGTATGCCTATCCTTATTTAATTTACTTAAGGTGGGCCTTTTTTCCTCAAATCTTGTTTAGTTATAAATGTTGTATTTATAACTTATCCTTCACCTTTATATGCTTGTTGCACCCTTACAATTTACTTATTTTTATAATCTAAGTAAAATGGTGATATCATAAAACTCATGAATTATTACAGCCTAAAATGTACATAGATAATATGTCTAACCAAATTTTTCTTTTTTTTAGCTTGGGCCCTATCATTGTGAAACCAACAATGGTAGATTATGAGTTATTCGAGGTAGTCGAGCCTTCTAAAGATCAAATTCAGGAGGAGGAGCGTGTTGCCGCTAAATATCCTTAGCTTAGCTCCCTTTTATTTTGTGAGGATGAGAGCTTTACCTTTTTCATTTAAACTTAATTAATATTGTAATAATACAGGTACCATCTGATTGTATTTTCCTTACTGTACTATTTATTCTGAGTTGTATGCTACATTTTTCTCTAAGTATTGTGGTAAATTGGATGAATGTTTACTTTACCTTGCTTCTGCACTTTGATTTTGTATTTGCTTAGTGACTTATTACATGGCATGTATGCATTGGCTTATCTCTCCCTTACTAGTGGAATAGGGATTACACCTAATTCAATGTTAAGTGAGGGGTTTGCCAGAGTGACACACCACCCCTTAGCTTAATCTTGCGGACAAAGGGGTGAGGCGCCACATTGAGTGGGAGCCACACGATTTAGGGTTGATGAGGCACGGGGCGGCTAGGATTTTTTCCGCTATTTGAATCCAACTGACCGTTGGATTAAACAAGTTTAATTAAAATTAATTAATTAAATTAAATAATCTAAATGAAATTAAATCTTATTTATGACTAAATGACCTCCAAAAATTCCTAAAAATTCATCATTAACTAATTTGGGGATGAAAAATTCAAAATGAACTCAAATTTGGATTTGGAGATTAATTTAATTTAGCTAATTTTCTATGTCAAATAATTGATAAAAATAGCCAATTGATCCAATCGAGGTCCGATTAATCCTGAATTTTTAGGGTTATATTCTAATGACTATTTAAGTTTAATGAAATAAAACAAAATAAGGACTTTTCTTAGTTCAAATTAACCAAGATAACAACCTAGAGTTGTTACAATTTATTAATTTCATCCTGATTTAACCTTTGAAGTTAATTCCCTTACACAAATTAGCTTATGATAAGTGTTAGACTAACCTATTTACTCTTATTATTTGCTCACCACCACATGGTACAAACCTATTAGTAACTAATTTGGTTTAACATATGTTACTAATAATTTTTTATAAGGTGAATTAGAATTAATAAATCCTTTGGTTATAATAAGTTCATTAGAGTACACCTTGTAATAAGTTTCTATTATCTAAACATTTAATAGAGTATCTGAATTTATGATGAACTAGAATTCACTATAGCCTACTATTAGTAATTACTACAATAAGAACATATACATAAATTGATTATAATACATATAACTTCAGAATTTACCAAATTATAATTATGAGCATATATTAATTATTGTAATAACTCAGGTTGTTACCTAAGCCAATTAAGACTAGTTTAAGTCTTAATTATGGTTTTAATACACTAAATAAGTCATTCATGACTTATCTCTAAGATTTAAATCAAATCAGAAATCAATTGGATCAAATCCTAATTTTTTGTTAATTTCCAAAACCTTAGAAATTGACGTGTTTAAATAGACCTCAGATTGAAAATTTGACTTCGTCATTTCGCTCAGCACCCCAAAATTAGCTATGGGTGATATTTTGGAAGCATTTGGAAATCGTTGGATTTTCGTCGAATATTTTAATAAAATTTAAAATACTCCAAAAATTCAAATAATTAAATACTCATCAAATCAAAAATGGATTTGCGTTCAGCACCCCTAAATTAGCTAAGGGTGATTTATTGAAAATTTCCTGGATACATTTAATTATATAATTCTAATTAATAAAATTAGTGTAAATTAATTTAAATAATAATATTTATTTAACGACCCGTCTATTTTCCCCTCACACCGTCGCCTTCTACCGTCAATCCTCTGGATTGTCTGATTGGATCGTCCGGATCCGATCCAACGATCGCCCGACGTCTTCTCCACAGCGGCTCGCGTGCACGCGGTGAAAAAAATTTTCACGTGCTCATCTAGTCCTCCATTCTTCATCCTCGAAAGATTTCATTAAGGATCTCCATGTGTTTCTAAACTCCTTTCTATGTTTCAATTTTGTGCCAAAAAGGAGTCAAACTAAATTTCGAGCGATCTCATCAAGCGCTAAGTTCCATACCGTCCATCTGAGGTACCCCATTATATCTCGATCTTTATTCAAATTTCGAAACTCTTATTTCATTTCATAATTTCATAGTATGGATTAAACTTTGAGTGGCTTCGATTGACTTCATAATGATTCAATCGATTGAATTTGAAGCAAGATCTGCAGTAGTCCACAGTGGCTGAACCCGTTTCAAACCCTAGTTCTTAGGGTTAAAGATGGTGTGTTGGTTAGGTCACCCCCGTCATCGAACCCTATGCCATTAGCTAGATGTAATGGCCATCACCTGACCATTGTTGAGTAACACTAACTCAATTATGATCAAGTGGTGACTGTCACTAATACCATAGAAAATAGATAACTTATATCCATAATATTAATCAAAATGTGAGCAAGACCTTAGCAGAAACATAAGTAAAGCAGTGCAGAAATTGAGAAGAAGGCATTCAACAGTATCCACATCTATCCATTCATATATATATAGAAAATATAGAATAATAAGAAAGAAACTCATTTATTACATCTAATTAAATATGAGCAACATAAATTATAATGACTGAGCAAGATCTCCTTCTTTGCAGACTATTAATTTCACCTGACCTTCTATCACCAGCACACCCCCAAGCACAAGGTCTGAGCTAACACCTGATGCTGCCATATGTACATATATGACAAGACCAAACCAACAAATGAAAAATAATATTATACTTATAAAGTCTAAGTATAATAAAACTAGAAAAAAGTATATGCTTGCATTTAAAAGATGTTATTCAACATAATAGTAAGACAGATATTAAGCTGCATAAATACTGTAAAATAACTGAAAGTATAAAACTGCCCAAAATTGAAGTAAAGTAAAGTAAAATTGCAAAAAAAACTGTAGATGCGCCGAATAACAGAAATTGTATGAAATTTGCAGTAAAGTAAAGTAACGTAGAAATGTAAAGCTGAATACTAAAAAATGGAAAAGACAGTAAATTATATGAAACTGAATAAGGTGTATGTGAAGGTATGCTGTATTCCACTGAATAAATGTATATGTATATGTCACTAAACTGAATGTCATGATATGTAACCAATATATCATTGAACTGCTATGAATCGTACGGTCTAATACTTATATATATCCAGTTGGGAATCCAGTACTAATTATTCTGCAAATTCTACGATTAATATATATACAATATTCCGTAATCCATAAATCTTCACTGATACTCATACATCATGCTTATGATCATGCTTATGCTTCTATGTCTACATGACTTAAATCTCAAAGTCCAAAAAAAAATGATATAAATCAAATAATGAATCAAGAGTCTCCATTGTGCAGAATTCATCTAAATAAATTCTGGCTCCTAAATCTAATTTCAATAATTGGTTTTAATTAGGACTTTACTTAACATCATCAACTGAGAAGGTAGTATACACATAGCTATATGTTTCCAAGAAATGTGAATTTAACACTTAGTTTGGTTATAACTACACTTATCGCCATGCACAACTATAGGAGGCAGAACCCTGTCATAGTTACTTCTTCAAACTAAGCTGTTAAATACATAAATTACAAGCATATTTAGTGTTTTAAAGAGGGTGATTTGAAATACTTAGTTTGCTTATAACCGCACTTATCGCCACGCACAACGATAGGAGGCAGAACCCTGTCACAGTTATTCCTTTAAACTAAAGATTCCATTTCCCTAAATATAACATACTAATAGTATCTTAAGAAGAGTAATTTTAGATACTTAGTTTGCTCATAACTGCACTTATCGCCATGCATAATGATAGAAGGCAAAACCCTGTTACAGTTATTTCTTCAAACTAAGGATCCAGTTCACTAATTATAACACTCTTAAGATTGATTGATTTACTCTAAGTGGGATGTACTGCCTAAGCCCGCAGGATAGCACAATATAAGTCTTACTTAAAGTGACTCACCAATACTGAATATTACTGGAGTGACCTAGCTCTATGGATTTACAACATTATACTCAGCCAACAATCTAGGTTACATCAATGCTATTTAATCAACATGGATTACCAAAACTATGAATCTAGGATTCAAAGGCGATACATCCTACAAAAGGTTTCAAGGATGTGACCAAGGGGTCACCCAATATAGGATACTACCACATCTCATTCTAAGTAATTTAGATGATTCTACAATATGAATTTAAGATCAACTTCTAGGGTTATGTAGGATCATCTAAGCTTCTACCTCATGATAACACTATAAGTCTTTCCTACCTTGTTAGTTTAAAGATGATTAAGGCTAGTATTATTATCACATAAAACCTAATGTAAGATCATCAAGATCTCACATATCTAAATACTCAATATAATCATATGGGATTATTCATTAAGTTTGATTAACTAAATCAAGTGAGTAGCTCCATCTGATCGAGTCCTAGACTATAATTATGAGATATAATCAAGAATCTTAATATGATTTGATTTTGTGATGAATCATCATAGATTTTATAGTTGATTTCATGCTAATAATCTTATTTAAGAGAAAATCAAAGATCTTAAGTGCCAAGTTTATTATATGCTTAATCATACTAGTTCTTTTAATTTTCTTAGCATTTCTAATTCAATGAATTAAAGTCAATATCAAATCAAATAGATTATTGGAATCATATTATTCAAATGATCTTACAATCAGGTTGATTTGTTAAGTAATTAAGAGTTTGGACAGATTAGGTGTTAACCCCTAACCTTATCAATTTAAGGCCAAGAGTTACATTACAAGTTAATGACAAATCAAATGAATTATTAATTTATTATTAATGGCAATCTAAGATCTAGATCAGTGTAAATCACTTGACCAAGATCTTAAGATCTCTTAAGTTTAATAAGGGATAAATGACAGTTTAAGGAAATTAAGCATTCAAAATAGAATTTAAAATACCTCAATCTCTTAAAACAACTTGTAAAATAAATGAAAGTTAACATAAAACTTGAGAAAGTAAAATGCACAAAAATAGTAATAAGAACTATGCAAGTGATGTACGCACTTAACATAGGACTAAATAAATAATTTAATATATAGAACTCAATATGAGTTCTAAGTACTTACGTACTTTTATGATTATTTGGATTTACAGCTAAATGCCCTGGATGAGATGAAGCGCCATTCACAATACCTGCAATAATCTGCCAAGATACAACCGCATGGTAAGTTTTTTGATGAGTAGAGCTTTCTGTAAGCTAACACAAACTCTACTCAATTCTCTTTCCCAATCACTTAAGATGGAGAGTAAAACTACAGCATGCTAGGGAGGAAGTTACAGGATGAATGAAGTGACTTGATGATGATCAATTTCTAAGAAGTACAAGGATGTGATTCCTCAAGATAAACTCAAGAATTAAATCAGCATTTAAGAACAATGAGCAATACTTTTTTATCCCTATTTAGGATATTAATACAAGATTTCACATAAAGTAAATTAGTAGCTAAATATTCATTAATTCTAACATAGGTAAATTAATAAGGGTGTCAAATAAGAGTAATAAGTCCTATGATACTTACAGCCATAAGCATTATGAGAGCAGGTAAATGATAAATCTAATCTTTAGAATAATAAGAACACTGATCATGCCAAAATAATTGAGATTGCAACCATACGAGATAGTTAAGACAAGCTTGAAGAACAAGATTATGAACGAACCTATAGACAATTTTATTATCACAATATGATTTCGTTTGATTATAAAATTAAACACTGTAATATGATAGCACTGAACAATCATAGCTCTCAACTCTGCATGGGCTGAAAATAAGCCACCAAGAAACTTTAAGTTAATAATATAAATGCACTGGTTAGCTGATGGAATCTACTAAATTGAACTTTAATCAAGATTGAGCAAACTAAAGAATATTAATAAAATTGATTGAACTTCTAGGTACTTGAATCATGATGGCAGATGATAAGTGTGAGAGAAAGGAGAAGAGAGCTCCTTGATCAAAAATACGCTGGGATCTCAATGATCTGAATAAGCAAAATGATAATTATACCTTAATGATTTTAATTGATTGGAGAAGAATTACTCTCTAATGAATCAACTGAGATTAGAATAATAAAATGTTAACTTGAACTATTTTAATCTTGATTTCACTTAAGAAAATATATGAATGCTACTTAGAGGGAAACATTAAAGACCAAGGTTGTTGTGTTCTTTCAAGCCGCATAAGGAAAGTAATCATGATCTTTTAATCTATGCCAATGAAGAGACACGTGCATGAATTCCAAATCAATAATATATCTAAAGTTTGTCAAGCTAATATAATATTTTTATGCATAATTTAACAACCATTTTAACACCCCTACTAATAATAAAGAGGAGGTTATCTTATATAAAAAAAAATTCAATTCACTATTATCTATAGATAAGGATTTTGTTTTACCCAATGCTAATGACCAAATTATTTAAGAAAACACCCAACAAATGCTATAACCTAATACATTACATATGAAACCCAAATAAATGCATTGGTGAATCCCTTACTCAAACAATTTTACAACAATAAAGACATCTTCCAATTCAACAACTTAAAATTAATGATTTTTTTTAAAGCTTTTCAAACCTCAATTGCATTTACTCACCAAATGAAAAAGCAGCTAATTTCATTTTTAGAGCTACAAAATACAGTATTTCCAATCCTATTATAATAAATGTTCAAGAAAGAAAAAAAAATATATCAAAATGATTTCTCCGACAATGTTAGTCCTAATGTGTTATGTTTTATTAAATACATGGATGCATGTATATGTATATACATAATCTGTTAACATGTAAATATACGAATATATCATTTAGCAAATCATTTTTAAGCTATATCAAATATATTACAAGCAACCTATAACAAGGGAAATTGATTGAGTTTGAGCAAACAAAAAAAAAGATAAAAAATAGTGCTATTACAGTAAAAAAAAAAACAGCGAGTTCAAGAAGGAGCAGCATTTCGAGTGAGGAAGAGTAGAGGCCAGTGTGAATGGATGTTGGGAGGTGGAAGATCGGCTAATCCTCACGAATGGAGCCTGCTAGCTTGGTGTTGCTTGTGTTTTAGGGTCGGTTGGCTGAAATAAGGATGAAGGGATAATGAATTAGGTTTTAAGATATTTAGGTTAGAATGATGCATATATATAAGGCAAAACTATAATCTAACCCAGCCATTGGATATAAATCGGATGGCTGAAATTTCTTGAGCTCCGATCTTAGCCATTTGAATTTCAAAAATTATAAACTTGGTATCAAAATGAGTGTCTCGACGAGGCAAACGCATGCACTCAAAAATTATTGAATTTGGACGAGTATCTTTTTTTATATTAATTTTTAAGTAAAAATTTTCAAAAATTCGCCACGATTAATCCGGAGCCCGAAAAATTACGAACCGACGAGTTCAAGAAGGAGCAGCATTTCGAGTGAGGAAGAATAGAGGCCAGCGTGAATGGATGTCGGGAGGTGGAGGATCGGCTAATTCTCGCTAATGAAGGCTGCTAGCTTGGTGTTGCTTGCGTTTTAGGGTCGATTGGCTGAAATAAGGAGGAAGGGATAATGAATTAGGTTTTAAGATATTTAGGTTAGAATGAGGCATATATATAAGGCAAAACTATAATCTAACCAAGCCATTGGATATAAATCGGATGGCTGAAATTTCTTGAGCCTCGATCTTAGCCATTTGAATTCCAAAAATTATAAACTTGGTATCAAAACGAGCATCTCGACGATGCAAACGCATGCATTTAAAAATTATTGAATTTGGACGAGTATTTTATTTTATTTATTTCTTAAGTGAAAATTTTAAAAATTCGTTACGATTAATCTGGAGCCCGAAAAATTACGAAACTTAAAACGTATTGTCCTCTTATAGTGCTTAACTTAAATATAAAAAAAAATTAAATTACGACTTATAATTTATCTATTATCAACTCTGGAAGTTTAAACTTCTCAAATTTATTTAGGACGATCCAGAATTCCGATTATGCTCAACTTTTTACAGAAGGATCCCCCCAATATTCTTTATTTGAGCACAATTTTATTTGATTTTTATTTAACTAAAATTGAAATTCTAATTTCGACTAAATTCTCCTGAATTTGGAATTTATTACTACAGTAACAACCTCGGGTTGTTACACTAGGCCTTGACCACCTTTTCGCCTTGCCATGCGAGATGGGTCCTATTGTCACCGGAAGATCCGCAAGATGCGGTGCCCTAGGTCCTAGGCTGCAGGATTGGGAGAAGAAGACGATGTGTCAGGCCGGGTCGACCAGGGCCCGACCCGTGGCCTCTACACTCGTCAAATTACAGGGTGGGGTCGGCTGGTTGAGGTGTCAGTCTCTGGGCACGCCGCATTGTGGTGACCGCCCCTTAATCATCCAGATTATGGAGTGGTCGTCACTAAGCACATCCCTTACTTAACATTAGGTTGGAAGTGTAAGACTCCAATCCAATCTTAAGGGAAGGATGTGCCCTTTTTAATAGAGCAAAGAAGAACAATCACTTAAAGAGTATACAACATACTCAGAGTGCGGAAGAAAAAGAAACAAGCTATAGCAACATCCATTCATCCATAATGAAATGTGAAATATCCAACTCAGAATATAAAATGCACGAAAAGAAAAGCACAATTTAACATGTATTATTACAAACATTTAAAGTTAAAAGACTGAAATATAAAGTCTCTCATCCTCACGATGCAAAAGTAAGGAAAACTAGAAGCAATCAAAAGGTCTTCAGCAACCTGGACCTCCTCATGGATCTGCTCCTCTAAAGGCTCTATCTCTTCAAACAGCTTGAAATCTACCATTATCAGTTTCATAATGGTAGGGCCCCAGCCAACAAAAGAAAAATCTAGTTAGACAAAATGTCTAAGTACATTTTAGGGTAATCATTTTTATATGTTTATTGATATCACAAACTAACTTAAGCATGAAAGTAGCGGTAAAGCAACAAAGAAAGAAGGCAAGTTATAATAGTAAATCATAACTTAAATAAAGTGTGAAGTAAGCACATACCTCAACTCAAGCTGTATAAAAGGTAAGTTAAGTGCTAATGAAAAATCTACTAAGTATAAAGAAAATTCCTAAGTAATATGATCAAACTAAGTATGCTAATGTGTAATATAAAGTAAAGATACTATACTAAAATGAGAACTACTAGCATCCTAACATGCTTTTAATAAAGAAAAGTGACTGAATAAAGAGGATTACAGAAAATTTTGCAATACAAAAGAACTACAGTACAAAAAAGTCTAAAGAAAAGTGTAATGAACTGTAAGGTAAAAGAAAGTCAAAACTATAAGGAAACTGTAAAGTAAATTGAAAAGTGACTGTAAGTAAAAGTAATATAATATTGTAAGGTAACTATAAAGTAAAAGTAAAGTAAAAGTAATGTGTGGTGATACCCCTACTTAGTTCTGCCAAAAAGTAAAATCCATCTGCTCATCTAGGAAAGGGTCCCAGATTAAAAGTATGTTGCACTAGGAAAGTGTCCTAGGCAAAGGTAAAGTCCATCTGATCATCTAGGAAAGTGTCCCAGATTAAAGTATGTCGCACTAGGAAAGTATCCTAGGCAAAAGTAACACGCACTAGGAAAGTGTCCTAGGCAAAAGCTGTCTCAAAAGTAAAGTTATACTAAATGGTATACTAAATAAGACATAACCCACAAAGCAGAGTAAAAATTTTCTTATAAAGTTTTCTCTTTAAGTTATGCAAATGCCATATGAAATGTATTCAAAGTTTAACATAGAATATTCATCAAATATTCCAGGTTTAATATAATGTGTCCAAATGCATAATAAAGCTCAAAAAAAGGAAAGCATAGTGTTTTAAATTCAAGGTAAAAAATAGCACTACACAAACTTTATGATATCACTTATTTTCTAATTTAATTGATCTAACTACTCTACGTTATATAAGAGTCAGAATCATAAATTCTTACACTGTCTATAACTTAGAATCACGATCCTATGAGTTGAACATAATTAGGAATGGCCAAGTCCTAATTATAACTAAATCAATATCGTCTATATGATTTAAATAAGTAAATCAATCATCCTAATTTGTTGTTTTATATAATCCCAAACCAAATTTTGATTAGCCAAATCAAGATTGAAAGGATTAAGAATTAAAATTCAAGTAATGAAGTTTAATTACTTAATCACAAAGTCATCTTAAGGACTAGAGTTTAATCCCATCTCACTGATTTAATGCTAAGGCAAATCCTATTGAATTAAGTCAAATTCAATAGGATAGATCTCTAATCCTTATTCTAAAATTAAAAGATCAAATAATCATTTAATAAACTAAGAAAATCTATAAACTAATAAACTCAATGTTTCACCTTAATGAGTAACCCACTTTACTCATTAGATGAATTCTAACCCAAGATCTACTCCTAATCTTAGGAATAAAGGCTCTTAAGTGCTAAGAGTAGCACTCAGACACACATCCTAGCTAATGTTATAAAACTTATTGGTGAGTTAAGAAGTTCAAAGGAAGGGAAAAGAACTTGCATATTCACTTAGGTTTTACTTAAGACCAAATTTAGGATTTTTCATGAATTTATAATTTAAGACTTAGAACTATCAAAATTAAAGTCTAAATCACTTTAATTACTAAGTATTATGATTTAGCAATGAATTCAGGACTTAAAATCATTAAAGCCTAAATTTGGGCAAAATGACCATTTTGCCCCTACTCAAGGGTCTAAAATTTCATCTTTATGAATTAGGGCTTAAATCTGGATTTTATTGAATTAGAGTGATTACTTACTATCTAATATGAGTTTAGACATAAAGTACATCCATTTTGGTTAAGAATTAAGCCTTATAAGATCAAATTAAATAATTTGACCTATAAGGGCAAATTGGTAATTTACCCTAATTACACCTAAATTTTTTGTTAATTTACTGTAGATTATGTCCTAAGTTTTTCATAGAACCTAGAATCATCAAATTTTGATATGTATTGGCTAAGTTATAGCCAATACAAATTCTAAGGTTAAAATGGTAATTTAAGGGTTCTTAATTATAGGTCAAAATCCTAACTTTTTCAATTAATGTCCAAATTGAGTCAAATCAGTGACTGTAGATCACAATTGATCTACTGATTGCAATTGACTAGTAGTAGGCTCAATTTGAACTCTAATTAGCTAAGTTATGGCCTAATTAGGGTTTAGGGTAATTAGTGAGTGATTAGTAAAATTAATCACAAAATCACTAAATTAACCACACTACTAGATTTTAATCTACTCTAAGAGTTCTCTGAAATTTAAATTCTTAATTTGGATTATTAAATTTGCTAATCTTCACCAATTAAATTTTAGGGTAATTAGGGTTGATTAAGAAATTTAATCATTGGATCCTAAATATTTTTATTGTTTACTATTAATTAGATTTTCTTGATCAAAATAGATATATGAATTACCTAATTTGGAGTTAAATTGACCAACTTGTGGTCAATTAAAGTTCTAGGGTTAATTGACCTAATTAGGGTTAGGTCCTAAAAGTTATTAGTCTAAAACAAATCCAAATTAGCAAACTAAACACTACTATATTAATATTTAGAATTTGCTGATTACTTTAAGACCTATTTTTGGTATGTTTGGGTTAAAGATTATAAAATTATGGTTAATGGAAATTTTGGAACATAATTTGAATTATTTAATAATCCTAAATGTCACTATGTGAAATAATAGTCTTGTAGTAAATAAATAGCATCATTAAATTCTTTATATTTTTTTGATGAATTTGATATATTTATTTGTATAATTTGGTTAAGTATTTTGTGAGTTATGGGTATCTAAAGTTTGGTAATTAATTTAATTAATTATATTTAATAACTTAATGTTAAATAAGTCTGTTTGAACTTAATCCTATGTTAATTATAATTGACTGAAATAATTAATATATTATTATATTTATTAATTAATATCTTCATTTTTCTGTTATTATAAATAAATATATATATATATATATGTATATAAGTATATATATACATATATATATATATACATTTATTTAATTAAGTTAATATCTAATTATATAATATATGAAATTAATTAAATGTTTATTAATTAATATAAGTATTATTAATATTATTTTAATTTTCTTTTGCTTGCAGATGGGACCCACGCCAGCTGACGGACGCAGAAGCGGGCCCATCGAGGCTACGTGGCGAATTGTGACTGGCTGAGGCATGACAGGCGAGCCCCACAGTGCTGAGCAAATGACCCATCAGCGCTGTCGGGTGAGCGATTGACGCGTGCCTGAGTCGAGCAGCATGCGGCGCCCCTTCGCGAAGCGCTGAGGAAGAAACAGCCAGAACCATCCGATCGTTTCATCGGACGGATCGCCTAATTCGTCAAGGCTAACGGCATGCATAGTAATTACTCTGACGGCGTCAGGGTTACGGGGACGGCGCCGTTAAGTATTAAATTAATTAATAATATTATTAATTAATTTATACTAATTTAATTAATTAGAATTATACAATTAAATGTACTCAAAAAAATTAGGGGTGAGGAACGCAATGGTGCGATTGGATTTTTGATTCAATGAGTATTTATTTATTTGATGTTTTTTGGGGTATTTAAATAATATTAAAATATTCATCGAAAATCCAACGACTTCCAAATGCCATCAAAACTTCACCCCTAGCTAATTTGGGGGTGGTGAACGCAATGGCAAAGTCAAATTTTTGATCTGAGGTCAAAATAAAAAGTCAATTTCTAAGGCTTTGGGATTTTTTAGAAATCCAGGTTTGATCTATTTGACTCTTAGTTTGGACTGGATCTTAGAGGTGAGTTCTAAAAGACTTAATTAAGATACTAGAATCATAATTAAGACTTAGAATAGTCCTAATTGACCTTAGTAACAACCTGGGTTGTTATACGCGTGGCGTCAGTCGCGATCGATGAAAGCGGTGGGACCCACCGATAACCGTCAGTCCTGACGGGTCAGCGCCGTGGGTCCCACGATCGTGTGCGTAGCTCGTCGAGCTACCCGAGGTGTGGATAAATGTGGGGTCCACCGTTTAATTATTTGTAAAGTTATTTAATTATTTAAAAACTGAAATATTAATATATATGTATAACTTAATTAATTTAAATTAATTCTTTAAGTGCTCATATCTTTCAAATTATTGATCCAAATGCAACAATCAAATATACCATTTTAACCAAAAAAAAATGAGAGGAATATTTTGGCATTGTCAATTTTGCATTTGGAGCTGTATTTCACATAATGACATTTAGGATATTTAAATAATTCCAAAAATGCACAAAACTTCAATCTATCATAACTTTGTGTGTGCTTACCCAAACATACCCAATATGGGTCTTAAAGAGATCAGTGGAACCTCTAAAGTAACCTGGTAGTGTTCAATTCTCTGTTTGGATCAATTTGAGCTTAATCACTTTTAGGACCTATTCCTAATTACCCTAATTAACCCTAAAATTTCAATTGACCATAAGTTGGTCAATTGAACTCCAAATTACATTATCCATATATCCATTTTGATCAAGAAAACCTAATTAACAGTAAAGTGCAAAAATATTTAGGATCCATTAGTTATATTTCTTAATCAACCTTAATTATCCTAAATCTTGATTAGTGAAGATTAGCAAATATAATGATCCAAATTGAGTGATTTAAATTTCAAAGAGCTCCTAGAGTAGATTAGAATGTAGTGGTGTGGTTAGTTTAATAATTTGGTGATTAATTTTTCTTATCACTCACTACTTACCCTAAACCCTAATTAGGCCATAACTTAACTAATTAGAGTCCAAATTAAGCTTACTACTAGTCAAAGTAATCAATGGATCATTTGTGAACCACAGCCACTGATTTTACTCAATTTGGACACCAATTGGAAAAGTTATGAATTTTGACCCTTAATTAAGAAATCCTAAATTACCTTTTTATCCCTTAGCTTGTATTGACTAATACTTAGCCAATACTTATCAAAATTCAACGATTTTAGGTTTTATGGAAACCTTAGACAATAAGCAATAATAAACTGACAGAAAATTTAGATTCCATTAGGTCAAATTATCAAAATACTCATATGAGTCAAATTCATTAATTTGATCTCATGGAGCTTAATAATTACCTAAAATTAATATAATTGTTGTCTAATCTTATATTAGACAGTAGAAAACACTTTGCCACTAAAATTTTCAGATTTAGAACCCTATAACAAAATTTGATCTTTTAGACCCTTAAGTAGGGGCAAAATAGTCATTTTGCCCAAATTTAGGGTTAAGTGCTTTTAGGCCTTAAATTCTTGTTATAATAATTAAAATTAGTAAGTGAAGTAATTTAAATTATAATTTTAATTACTTAAGTCATTCATTAAGTTTAAATCTAAAACCCTAATTTCCCTTCCTTAAGAAAATCATAAGCAGTTTATTAGCTGTATGATGTGAGATAAATCTCACATCATACCTCTCCTTTAACCTTCCTAATCCATTCATAATCCTTCTTATAACATTAGCTAGGTTTGAAGCTTGAGTGTTCATCTTAGAATTTAAGAGCTCCATCTTAGGAATTAGGATTAGTCTAAGGTTAGATTTCATCTATTGAGTAAATTGGGTTACTCAATAGGTGAAGCCTTGATTTTAATAGTTTATAGATTTTCTTAGTTTATTAATGATTATTTGATCTTTAAATCTTAGAACTAAGGATAGAGATCTATCCTAATTAATTGATTATTCATTAGGATTTGCCTTGACCTAATATGAGATATTTGGGTTCTAAATCTCAGACTTTAGATGTACCTTTGGATTGACTGATTAAACCCCATCATTTGGAGTTTAATCCGTAATACTTTCATCTTGATTTGGCTAATCAAGATGGTTTGGAATTTTCTTAAATTATTAAAATAGGTCGATTGACTTACTTATTTAACTTATATAGTCGATATCAATTTATTTATAATTAGGACCTAGTTAGTCCTAATTATTTTCAATCTATAAGGACGTGAATCTGAGTTACACTCAATAGTATGAATTGGAGATCTTGAACTTGTGTAACTTAGAGTAGATAGCATGATTAAATAAGATAACAAATAGATATCACTTGTGTCCTAGTAGAGTCACTTGCTCACTTTGACATTTAATGCTTTGCTTTTCTTATTTTTGAGCTTTATACCTTGGTCACATGTACTAGGCATAAGATATTTGAAAAGTGTTTCGTGTCAGACTTGTTTTGCATAGTAGTATTTGCATATGTCATTATCATTATTGAGTTGAACATATGGTTATTAGAATGTAACCTAATTAGTATGCCTTTTTTCTTACCTATACTTTAATACAGTCCAAACTTAGACCTAAGACTAGCTAGGATGATATTCATCTATCTAAAGCAAGTCTAACAAAGCCTATACCTAATGTGGCACCCCGCTCCCTAAGCCCATAATCATTAGGCTAAGGAGTGGAGGTCACTTATGCAAATCCTTCTCTTATCATTGGACTAGGTAAGATTCACAATCCACTAATAAGGAGAGCATGTGCACATAACTTTTAAGATTATCAGTCACTAAATCTGACATACAGACAGAGTACGGAAGCTAAACAAAGTAAATAGTACATCCATTCACCATGCATCACATAAGAAATAGTAATAAGATAGCTCAGAAAATAAAAAAGTGCATAAAGTAAATCACAGTCACAGTACCTATATTATTACAATATTAAATAGATAGTTTTAAAGATTAAAAACAAATCACTCTTCCTCACAAGAAGCTAAGAATGAACTAAACAGTATCTGGCTCTCCTGGCTGGAGCTCCACCTCTATATAAGGCACCTCTTCTTTAGCACCCAGCTCCTCAAACCTATCTGAATCTGACATTATCAGTTTCATAATGCTAGGGCCCCAGCCAATAAAAGAAAAATCTTATTAGATAATTGTCTAAGTACATTTTAGGCTGAATATTCTACATGAGTTATTAATGTCACCATTTTTATACTTAAGCACAACAAAAGTAAACTAAAAGCATAGGTGTAGTAAGCGAACAAAGAAACATGAATAGTTATAAATTTAACATTTATAACTAAGCAACAAATGAGGCAAAAGCACACCTCAATAACTAAGCAAGGAATGTGCATATACATGTATAGTACAGTAAGTAAAAGTACTGAAAGTAAAGTCTAATCCTAAACATAATGATGATCATATGACATATGCAAATTAAATGCTAGAAATCTGAATATGGTACGTATAGTAAGCAATAAAGTCTAGCATCCTATAAATAAGTACAACTGAGCAAGTAAGTAAAGAAAAATAGCTGATTGAAATATACATCAAAATACAGTACACAGTAAACTGAAAACTGAAATAGGTATGTAAGGACTACCATATCAGAGAGTTGGCCATCGGGCCAATGAAATCCCCAAAGCCTTTCTTGGCTTGGGCAGACAGAAATTCCCATAGCCTTTCTGGGCTAGGGCAGATAGAATCCAGCAGCAGAACTAAGGAAGCAGTAAATACAAATGCAAAATTTTTTAGTTATTTTACTTTGTTTCTGTGGACACATTCAGAAACAGTTTAGGAGCCAAGCACATTTACAAGACTATATGGGTTCCAAGCCTAACAGACACTCCTCAATGAATAATGTTAAGTATCCTTATTACTCCTTACCCCTATCCATTAGGGTAAATGTGCACCCGAATCTACTAAAATATATTGAACCCAAAGGAAACTATTTTCCTAATTATTCTAAATTTTCATTTCATGCATAAAGTTTTCTTATATGATATGTCCAAGAAATTAAGCATAGAAATAAGGAATGCGTAGCACAAATAATTCAAGTAAGCAAGGGACCCTCTACACATGGTGACATTGTTGTTATCTAATTAAACCATTCTAACTATTCTAGGCTTGCGGCGGCTACCCCCTAATCATCCGGATTAGGAGGTGGTCGTCATCGGCAAACCCTCACTTAGCATTCAGATTAAAGAATGAACCTTATTAATCAAATGCCAAGGGAGGATATGCCAAAATAAGGGAAGTGCAGCAAAGGAAACAATCACTTAAATGAGCATACTATAATTTATCAGAGTGCGGAAGAAAGATAAATATAACATCCATACAATCCAAGAAAGAACTGTACAACTCAAAATACATAAGCATAAAAAATAAAGCACTTAAAACATGTATTATTACAAACCAACATTAAAGTTTATGCAAAAACAATAAGTAAAGTCTCTCGGTCCTCACAAATAAAAGAAACCAACTATGGGTCTTCTACTGCATGCTCCTCCTCTTGAACTGGATCTCTAGAAGGTCCCACAACCTCGAACATCTCAGAATCTACCATTGTCAGTTTCACAATGGTAGGGCCCTAGCCAACAAAAGAAAAATCTAGTTAGAAGTAATGTCTAAGTACATTTTAGGATGTAAATTATTATATTAACAGATATCACAACATCTAAGCAATCATAGGAGCAGTAAAGCATCAAAGAAAAGTACCAAGTTATAATTAACATAATTATAACTCGAACAAGATATGAGGTAAGCACATACCTCAACTCAAGGTGCAGGAAAGGTTAAGTAACACATAAAGAAATCTAGTAAACATAAGAAAAGTTCCTAAATGTATGATCAATTTAAGACATGCTGATTTATAAAATAAATTGAAAGTACAGAACTAAAAGTAAACTCTAACACCCTAACATGCTAAAAAGTATAAGTAAGCTGCTGAATGGTATAATGAATATACAAAGCTATAAGTACTAAAAAAACTGTAGAAAATGAAAATATAACAAATGGTGTACTGAACTGTAAGATAAAGTAAATCAAAATTGTAAAGTAACTAAAAGGCAAATGCAAAGTGACTGTAGGGTAAATGTAAAGTACAACTGAAGTAACTGAAAAGTAACTGTAATATGTGAGATATTCCTTCTTAGTCCTGCACCAAGTAAAGTCCATCTGCTCATCTGGAAAAGTAGTCCCATATTAAAGTTAAATCCATTTAAAAAGTACTACTAAATATTTAGAAAAGTAGTCCCAGATACACGAGGAAAGTAGTCCTAGTCAAAAACAACAAGCACTAGGAAAGTAGTCCTAGTCCAAAAAAAAAACACAGGCACTAGGAAAGTAGTCCTAGCACAAAATCACAGGCACTAGGAAAGTAGTCCTAGCCCAAAATAACAAGTACTAGGAAAGTAGTCCTAGCCCAAAACAACATGCACTAGGAAAGTAGTCCTAGCCCAAAAGCTATCCTAAAGTAAAGTCATACTAAATGGCAGACTAAAAAGACATATATCTTCAAGTTTAGTAAAACTATTTTTTTTTCATCAAATTTCCTACTAAAAATATGAAATGCCATATGTATGTATTCAAAATTAACATATAAATAATCATCTAATATTCTATATTTAATGTAATGTGTCCAAATGTAAAGAGGTCCAAAATAAGGAAGCATAGCATACAATATTCAATAAATATAAATGGCACTAATACAACTTTGTGATATCACTTTGTTTTCTAATTAAGACATTCTATCTAATCTGAACATATACAAGTTTAGAATCTCCAATATCCAGCTATCGAGTAAAAATTCAGAATATCAAGCCTACAAGTCAAAAGAATGTTAGAACTAATCGAGTTCTAACACTTTTCATAATTAAGTTAAAATAATAAATAAAATGTCCTAATTAATGATTTTTATGAGTCCCAAACCAATAATGATTAGTATGAATTAAAATTGGGGGATTAAGATGTTAAAATCCAAGTGTTGGATTTTAACTTCTTAATCTAATAGGTTATAATCCTAATGCTATAAAGTTAAACCCACATCTCATGAGCTATTATTAAGGCTATCCTATTAAGCAAAAATCAAGCCTAATAAAATGGATCTCTAATCTTAAATCTAAAGTTTAAATACAAAATAATCATAAATAAAAGATGAAATCTATAAAACTATAAAACCAAGATTTCATCTATTAAGTACCCAGTTACTTAATAGATGAACTCTAACATCATTTCTAATCTAAATCCTAAAGAATTAAGATCCTAAAATTTGAAGGAAATTCCTAAGAGAAATAATTAAATCTTAAATTTGATATTATTTGATGAGTATAACTTAAAGGAGGCATAAGGTGAACTAAATTCACCTTATGAGACTTAATTTAGGACTTAGATTATTTTTGACTATTTTTAAGGTTTCACATATATTATCATTTAAATGAGTTTAAATGTTTTAAAATGAGTTCAAATCAGTTTTATTACTACTTTTAAGGGTGTTAAGAATGTATTTAAGGTTTTAAGATGCTTAAACTTAAATTTGGGTAAACTGACTATTTTGCCCCTTACTTAAGGGTCTAAATTTCATCTTTATATGTTAGGGCTTAATTCTAAAATTTATTAAATTAGTTTAGTTACGTACTGTCTAATATGAGTTTAGGAAGTAAGTACACTAATTTTGGTTAAGGATTATACAATATATGGTCAAATTAAAGATTTTGACCTATAAGGGCAAATTGGTAAATTTATCTTAATGTCACCTAAATTTTTTGTTAGTTTATTAAAGATTATGTTCTAAGGTTTTCATAGAATCTAAAATCATCAAATTCTGATATGTATTGGCTAAGTTATAGCCAATACAAACTTTAAGGTTAATAATTAGGGTTTAGTATAATTATTGAGTGATTGGTGAAATTAATCACAATATCACTAAACTAATCACACAGCTAGGTTCTAATCTACTTTATGAGTTCTCTGAAACTTGAATCATTTAATTTGGATCCTTAGATTTGCTAATCTTCACTAATTAAGATTTAAAGTAATTATGGTTAATTAAGAAATCTAACTGT
Source organism: Gastrodia elata (assembly GCA_016760335.1). Taxonomy (NCBI): domain Eukaryota; kingdom Viridiplantae; phylum Streptophyta; class Magnoliopsida; order Asparagales; family Orchidaceae; genus Gastrodia; species Gastrodia elata. The sequence continues at coordinate 50,148,727 of CM028670.1, forward strand.
TGGATCCTAAATATTTTTATAGATTACTGTAAATTAGGTTTTTTTTATCTAAATTCATATTTTGAACACCTAATTTGAGCTCAATTGACCAAGTTATGGTCAATTGAAATTCTAGGGCTAATTGACCTAATTAGGGTTAAGTCCTAAATGTGATTAGTCTAAATCTAATCCAAATAGCAAAGTTAACACTATTAAAATATTCCTTATGATTTTCTGAGTTATTTGAGACCCATATTCAATATGTTTGGATTAGTAGTTTAAAAGTTGAATTTATGTGACATATTTGAATTTAATTAATATCCTTAGATGACACTATGTTAAATACTTATCCAAATTGAGATTTGACAGTCTTAGATTATTCATTGATTTTTGCTGATAATGATAGTGTATTTATTTGTATGATTTCGATGTGTATTTTGTAATTTATGGAAGCTTTAAGTTTTGATATTTAAATGATTTAAATAAATATACATATACTAATATTACAATATTAATTTAATTGTTATATTTAATTTATTAATCTGTTATTATTAAATTCTTTTATTTTTCTATCTTTATGAACATATATACATATAATATATATATATATATATATATATATTATATACTTTACAGAATTTAATTCTATGTTATAAGTATTGTATTTTATATATACATATGTATATTTATATATAAATTTAAAAATAACTTCTGTTTTTTTGCAGGTGGGTCCTAGCTGACGGATGCGGCAGGGATGTGGGACGGCGCTGATATCGCAGCGTAAGGTGGGCCCCGCAATCTGTGACAGCTGTTGTTCTCGCCACGTTGTCCAGCAAGAAGGCAACATGTGGATCGGAGGACCCCCCTCGCTGCCACGCCATCAACTCGATGCAAACGGACGGGCCGAAGTTCGACCCAGTTCAAAGCAACTCGGTTCGAAATGACCCGAAGACGCAGCCGACGCGATTTTAGGGTTTCGCGAAAGCATCCTGATCGAGTTCTTGAAAGCTCGATCGAAGATGGGGAACTCAAGATATGAATTTATTTGAGCACAACAATCATCAGAGCATAGAATAAATGATTAAATAAGATTATTGGATGAATTGGTTGTTAGGAAGAGGAACCTTAGCTGAATCATCAAAATTTTTTAGGGTTTTTCTGAGGCAGGCACCGAACTACCGTGCGAATGAATCAAAGGTAGAAGCAAGCAGATTAAGCCCTAATGAGGCTAAAAAGGTACTGGGATCGGCCCCTAAGCGGCTGGAGACACCTGCCGAGGCGAGCGAAGGCGCGGTCCATCCTACTACCGCGTGCCCTATCCGCCGAAGGAGATAAGATTGGGGCCATCCGATCCGATGCCCCGTTCGAACGGCGCAGGAGCACACGTTTCCCAATAATGAGCTGGGCCCGTTAAAGCTTACGGCGTAAGCTTAAAATGGCAGGACCCACTTTAAGAAAATTTAAATTAATTTAAATAATAACAAACCCTATTAAATTAATTTAAAATAATTAGGTAAACATGTTCACAAATTTTTTGATAAATCACCCCTAGCTAATCGAAGGGTGAGGAACATAACGGCGCTGTCAGATTTTTATTTTGACGAGTATTTAATTATTTGATTTTTTGAGAGATTTAAATAATATTAAAATATTTGTTGAAAATCTAACGACTTCCAAATACATCCAAAACTTCACCCCTAGCTAATTTGGGGGTGGTGAACGCAATGGCAAAGTCAGATTTTCAATTTCAAGTTAAAATAAAAAGTCAATTTTTAGGGTTTCTGGAATTTCTTAGAAATTAGGTTTTAATCTATTTGATCCCTGATTTGATCCAGATCTTAGAGGTAGTTCTAAATGACTTATTTGAAATACTAGAACCATAATTAAGACTTAGATTAGTCTTAATTGACCTAGGTAACAACTTGGGTTGTTACAAACTCCCCTACTTAAGAACGATGTCATCCTCGATATCACTCAAGTGGAAAAAATAAAATAAATATAGAACATTGAATTGCAAGATGATGGTATCAAAAAGTACCTTGGTTAAAGAGATTTGGGTATTTCTGATGCATATCAGATTTTTTTTCCCAAGTAGCTTTATTGCAGGAGCGGTTCCTCCACTGATCCTTGATCATTTGAATGAAATGACTCCTTAACTGCTTCTTATCACAATCTAAAATTTTGATTGGCTCTTCAGCATAAGTGAGATCAGGTTGGATTTCTATTTCTGGAAGTTGAACAAGATGAGATGTATCTTGAAGACATCTTCTTAATGATGAGACATAAAAAACATTATGAACTACAATAAATTCTTCTGGAAGATCTAACTTGTATGTAGATGATCCTATCTTAGCCAAGATCTCATAAAGACCAATATATCGAGGGCTCAGTTTCCCTGCTACACCAAATCTATAAACTCCCTTCATAGGACTCACTTTCAAATACACTGAATCTCCAACCTTAAACTCCAATTGGCGTCGATGAGTATCGTGGTACTTGCTTTGATGATCTTGGGCAGAACGAATTCTTTGTTGAATTAAACGAACCTTTTTATTAGTTTCTTATACTAACTCAGATCCGTAAAGTTGCACGCTCCCTGTTTCTGACCATGCCATAGGTGTACTGCATTTCCTACCATATAAAGCTTCATATGGTGTCATTTTAATACTAGTCTGATAACTGTTATTATAAGCAAACTCTACTAATGGAAAATGGTCTTCTCATGATCCAGCGAAGTCAAGAATGCAGAGTCTAAGTAAATGCTCTAGTACTTAATTCATCCTTTCTGTTTTGCCATCTGTTTATGGATGGAAAGTGGTGCTCATTGCCATAGAAGTTCCTAGGTCCTGATGGACAGCTTGCCAAAACTTTGAGGTAAACCTACTGTCTCTATCTATCTGACACGATTAATTTAGGAATGCCATGAAGTTTAACAATTTCCTTAATATAGACTTTAGCAAATTTCTCAACTGAATCAATTTGTCGAATAGGAATAAAATGTACAGTCTTAGTTAATCGATCAACTATTACCCAAATTGCATCTGCTCCGGACTTGGCTCGAGGCAATCCCATTACAAAATTCATTGATATATCAAACCATTTCCATTCAGGTATTTCAAGTGGTTGGAGTAAACTGCTAGGTCTCTGGTGTTCTGCCTTGACCAAACTATATGCATGGCATTTCTCAACAAACTCTGCCACACTTCTTTTCATCCCTGGCCACCAAAAGGACTATTTCAGATCTTGATACATTTTTGAACTTCCAGGATGTATTTGATAGCCAGAATTATGTCCTTTAATCAACACCTCCTGTTGCATGGACTTAGGAATCCATATACAATTATCCTGATAAATCACTAACCCGTGCAATTGTAAATCATGACGGCGTCCTCCTTCAATATTCATTTTAAACTTTAAGTATTCTTCATCTTTGGTTTGAGAGATGGAAATATCTCTATGGAATGATGGTTCTATATTTATGTTAGTTAATATTGAGCTCACCACATCACTCTGAATAGGAATATTTTCCATCTTTTGAAATTCTTTTATTAATGAACTTGTAGTGATCATTGCTGATAACGTTGCACTACGGCTAAGGGCATCTACCACCACATTTGCTTTACCTGGGTGGTATTGAATATCTAAATCATAGTCACTAATCAATTCAAGCCAACTTCTTTGGTGACAATTCAACTCGCGTTGAGTGAAGATGTATTTTAAGCTTTGGTGATCAGTGAAAATAGAGCATTGAACACCGTACAAATAATGACGCCATATTTTTAATGCAAAAATTACTGCAGCAAGTTCTAGATCATGCACCAGATAATTCCTCTCATGTGGCCTCAACTGTTGTGAAGCATATGCAATCACTTTTCCTTCTTGCATTAACACGCAACCTAATCCAGTTCCTGAAGCATCTGTATATACTTGATAGTTCAAGCCTTCTTTTGGTAGCAATAATACTGGAGCAGTAAAAAGTGTATCTTTCAAGGTTTGAAATGCTTTCTCACATTCAGAACTCCAAACAAATGGGATAGCTATCTGAGTGAGTTTTGTTGATAGAGATGCAATTTGAGAAAAGCCTTTAACAAATTTTTTGTAGTATACTGCTAAGCCCAGAAAGCTTCTTATATCTGTCACTGTCTTGGGTTATACCCAGTCTTGGATTGCACTTATTTTCTGTCGATCCACTCGGATTCCTTGGGCATCCACAACATGGCCCAAGAAAGCTACAGAACTTAGCCAAAATTCGCATTTAGAAAATTTTGCGTAGAGTTTATGGGCACGTAAGTTTTCTAATACCATTCTTAAATGAATCTCATGACCACTCAAGGTCTTGGAGTAGATGAGAATATCATCAATAAATATTATCACAAATTTATCCGAATATGGTTTTAGGACTCACTGCATTAAGTCCATAAAAATTGATGGTGCATTTGTGAGTCCAAAGGACATCACAAAAAACTCATAGTGTCCGTACTGTGTACGAAATGCTGTTTTCTCCACATTTGAATCTTTCACTTGAAGTTGATGATACCTTGATCTTAAATCAATTCTTGAAAATACCACAACACTGGACAATTGATCAAACAGGTCATCGATTCTATGTAATGGATATTTGTTTTTAATAGTGACCGTGTTTATTTCTCTATAGTCAATACAGATCCTCATGGAGCCATCTTTCTTTTTGACAAATAAGACTCGTGCTCCCCATGGGGACATACTAGGTTTAATGAAGCCTTTATTTAAGAGTTCTTGTAATTGCTCACTAAGTTCTTGTAGCTCTTTAGGAGCCATCCTATATGGTGCTTCAGAAAATGGTTGTGCATCAGGAATTAGATTTACTGCAAACTCTACTTCTCTTGGTGGAGGTAACCCCGACAAATCTTCTGAAAATACATCAGGAAATTCTTTGACAACTCTAATTTCTGAGAGTGGAATATCTTCTTTACTTTCACCAATCATGGTGACCAGATACGCCATAGAAACTTTAGTTATTAACTTTTCTGCTTGAATCGCATTAATTAACGAGCATTGGGTATTAAACCTTCCTATGAAGGTTTCAGCAGTATCTTGTGATGATAAAGTAATCTTCTTTTGTTGACAATTAATTGTAGCATTATGAGCACTAAGTCAATTCATTCCTAATATGATATCAAAATTTGCTATAGGTAGAATGATTAACTTGGCCTGAAATGCCTTCTTGTTCAAGGGTACTTGGAGGTTACATAATTGAGTTGTACTAAGTTGGGTTCTAGAAGGAAGACCAACATTCAAAGTTCTGGCCATCTTATAACATGGTAACTTCAGACTCTTAGCAAAGCTTTCAGATATAAATGAATGACTTGCTCACGCATCAAATAATATTTTGCAAGGATAGTCATTAACACAAATGGTTCCTAAATTAAACATACTTAACTATAATTATTCAAATTTACTAATGCTTATAATAATAATTTATAATTAACTATACATACCTGATATGACATTATTATCTTCAGTAGCCTCCACTGGAATAAGGGTATAAACCCTAGCAGAACCAGATGGTCTTCTAAAGACTTGTTGTTGAGGAGGTTTGGAGGTACTAGGTTGAGTAGTATTACTTCCAACCCACCTTTGAGTTGATACTGTAGGTTGCTGAGAAGACACAATAATAAGGGGTTGACTGCTTCGATTGGACCGAGTAGGATTAAGAGCTTGATTTTCCTTAGGATGGCCAATACGTGCACCGCCGATTGTCACATCGAAATTGCATTGTCGAAAGAAATTTCCCTTCCTTCCACATGTATAACATCATTGCTAATTATGATAACACTTTCTAAAGGGATGAAGTTTTGTACACCCGTTATACAGATCTGAGGGTGTAGAATCTGCTTCCATTTGATAAATTTTCCCTGAAGGGAATCTAGCCTTTCTGGGATTATTATCTCTAAATGAGGTTGAGATAAAAGTTCTTTTTGATTCTTTCTGAGATTGGTGTTGGTCAATGACACAAGCTATTTCAATTAGTTCTGTAAAATTAGATAGCCTCAGTGGCATCACATGATCCTTTATTGAGTCACAAAGTCCACTGATGAATCTATGACAACGTGCACCTTCCGTTTGCACCATATTTGGAGCAAAATGAGCTAGTCGCCTGAACTCAGATTCATACTCAGCTAGGGTGTGACTTCCTTGCCTCAACCTTAGAAACATATCACCCAAATTGTTCTGAACTGATGGAGGAATAAATTCTGCTTTGAAGGCTGCTACAAATTCATCCCATGGAATCTCCTCTATATAATAATTTGCAAAGAGTGTGTGGCAGAGATTATCCCACTAGTATTCTACTTCCTCTTGAAACATGTGAGTGACTAATCTGACTGATTCAGTATCTGGGCAGTTAATACTTGTTAAGTTCTTTTCCACTGTTTTAAGCCAATTGACTATATCCATAGCTGACATATTCCCGTTAAAAGTAGGGGTTCTCAGTCTAATAAAGGTGTGTAGAAGACTGTCCATAGGTTGTTGGTATTGTTGGGAAGGATAATAGGGTACAGGATTCACAGTTGCGGGAGACGGGTTATGTTGCCTCGAAATCAATCTCTCAATTCGTTCATATTGTTGGGGATTAGTTGCTACAAGTGTCTTCGCTGCCTCCAACAGTGTATTGATTTCAGCAGAATTGCTGCTAGATGCAGCCGGGTTTGAGGATGACTAACCTAGGTTCATTTTGTACCTGTATTTGGTAATTATATTAATTTGAGAGAGCTTAAAAGAAACAAGTTTTATTTTATTACTTATTTCAAGATGACTCATACAATGAAAAGAAAATACATCAAATTTAGTAGAACATTTATTCGATGTATTCAGCTGAAAAATCAATACAAAGTCCTCGAAAGTGACTTCTCGGCGTTCTCTTCTTCATATATATGTGAGTTTTGTAATAGTAGCGTTCCACCAATCTTCTGCATCACCATTTAGTAACCTTGTTACTATTTCAACTCTAATGTTATCAGGGCAGTCTATAGCTTCAAAAGTGCTCTTCACACGCCTTAGCCATTCTTTGGCTAAGGGAGGAAGATCAAATCCCCTAAACATTGCATGACGAAGCATCTGTTCCAATATTTGTACTCCTGGTTTTGATACGCCTTCAATATATCTCCCATAATGTTGTTCACATTGAAAGTCTAGTTCCCAAATGCCTTCAAACCTTTTGATATAATCCAAAGTCGACATTCTTCAAATCTTATATATCCTATATGTTTAATCTTGTTTAATTAATTTGTTTTAGCAATTGCATGTTTCTTTTAAGTTTCTAATATATATATATATATATATATATATATATATATAGGTTTTGAAATTTATCCTAAGTATTTTAATATTAAATGCTCACTATTCTGAGTATATGGTAATATGGATGTCATTCTAGTATTCATTTAGTGTTGTAAGTTAGAGAAACTACCCATTAGGTAGATAGGAATACAATTCCAATTTGACACCTTATGGAGTTCTCTGATACCAACTGTGGCAGCCGCCCCCTAATCATCCGGATTAGGAGGTGGTCGTCATCGGCAAACCCTCACTTAGCATTCAGATTAAAGAATGAACCTTATTAATCAAATGCCAAGGGAGTATATGCCTTAATAAGGGAAGAGCATCAAAGGAAACAATCACTTAAATGAGCATACTATAATTTATCAGAGTACAGAAGAAAGACAAATATAATATCCATACAATCCAAGCAAGAACTATATAACTCAGAATACATAAGCATAAAAAGTAAAGCAGTTAAGACCTATATTATTACAAAACAACAATAAAGTTTATGCAGAAATGATAAGTAAAGTCTCTTGATCCTCACAAATAAAAGAAAGCAACTATGGGTCTTCTACTGCATATGCTCCTCCTCCTGAACTAGATCTCTAGAAGGTCCCACAATCTTGAACAGCTCAGAATTTACCATTGTCAGTTTCACAATGGTAGGGCCCTAGCCAACAAAAGAAAAATCTAGTTAGACAAAATGTCTAAGTATATTTTAGGATGTAAATTATTAAGTTAACTGATATCACAACATCTAAGCAATCATAGGAGCAGTAAAGCATCAAAAAAAAGTACCAAGTTATAATTAACATAATTATAACTCAAACAAGATATGAGGTAAGCACATACCTCAACTCAAGCTGTAGGAAAGGTTAAGTAACACATAAGGAAATCTACTAAATACAAGAAAAGTTCTTAAGTGTATGATCAATTTAAGACATGCTGATTTATAAAATAAATTGAAAGTACATAACTGAAATGAAACTCTAACACCCTAACATGCCAAAAAGTATAAGTTGTCGAATGGTATAATAAATATACAAAGCTATAAGTACTAAAAGAACTGCAGAAAATGAAAATATAACAAATAGTGTACTGAACTATAAGACAAAGTAAATCAAAACTATAAAATAACTAAAAAGGCATCTGTAAAGTGACTGTAGGGTAAATGTAAAGTACAAATGAAGTAACTAAAAAGTAACTGCAATATGTGAGATATTCCTACTTAGTCCTACACTAAGTAAAGTCCATCTGCTCATCTGGAAAAGTAGTCCCAGATTAAAGTTAAATCCATTTAAAAATTACTACTGAATATTTAGAAAAGTAGTCCCAGATACACGAGGAAAGTAGTCCTAGTCAAAAATAACAAGCACTAGGAAAGTAGTCCTAGTTCATAAAACAACAAGCATTTATGAATAAATGCTTAATTCTAAAATTTATTGAATTAGTATAGTTACTTACTATCTAATATGAGTTTAGGAAGTAAGTACACTAATTTTGGTTAAGGATTATACAATATAAGGTCAAATTAAAGAATTTGACCTATAAGAGCAAATTGGTAAATTTACCTTAATGACACCTAAAGTTTTTGTTAGTTTATTAAATGTTATGTTCTAAGGTTTCCATAGAACTCAAAATTATCAAATTCTGATATGTATTGGCTAAGTTATAGCCAATACAAGCTTTAGGGTTAATAATTATAGTTTAGTATAATTAGTGAGTGATTAGTAAAATTAATCACAATGTCACTAAACCAATCACACAGCTAGGTTTTAATCTACTTTATGAGTTCTCTGAAACTTGAATCATTCAATTTGGATCCTTAAATTTGCTAATCTTCACTAATTAAGATTTAAAGTAATTAGGGTTAATTAAGAAATCTAACAGTTGGATCCTAAATATTTTTGCAGATTACTGTAAATTAGATTTTTCTGATCTAAATTAAAATTTGGATCACCTAATTTAAATCTCAATTGACCAAGTTATGGTCAATTGAAATTATAGGGCTAATTGACCTAATTATGGTTAAGTCCTAAATGTGATTAGTCTAAATCTAATCTAAACAGCAAAGTTAACACTACTAAAATATTTCTTAGGATTTTCTGAGTATTTTGAGATCCATATTCAATATGTTTGGATTAGTAGTTTAAAAGTTATGACAAAATGAATTTATGTGACATATTTGAATTTAATTAATATCCCTAAATGACACTATATTAAATACTTATCCAAATTGAGATTTGACAGTCTCAGATATTCCTTGATTTTTGCTGATAGCGATAGTATATTTATTTGTATGATTTGGATGTGTATTTTGTAATTTATGGAAGCTTAAAGTTTTGATATTTAAATGATTTAAATAAATATACATATACTAATATTACAGTTTTAAATTAATTATTATATTTAATTTATTAATCTGTTATTATTAAATTATTTTATTTTTCTATCTTTATGAATATATATACATATATATAATAATATACATATATATATTATATACTTTACAGAATTTAATTCTATGTTATTAAGTATTGTATTTTATATATACATATGTATATTTATATATAAATTTAAAAATAACTTTTGTTTTCTGCAGGTGGGTCCCAACTGACGGACGCGGCAGGGATGTGGGACCCGCAGCGCTGATATCGCAGCGTAAGGTGGGCCCCGCAATCTGTGACGGCTGTTGCTGTCGCCACGCTATCCCGCAAGAAGGCAACACGTGGATCGGGGGACCCCCCTCGCTGCCACACCATCGGCTCGATGCGAACGGATGGGCCGAAGTTTAACCCGCTTCAAAGCAACCTGGTTTGAAATGACCCGAAGTCGCTACATCATCCCGAAGATGCAGCCGACGCTATTTTAGGGTTTCGCGAAAGCATCCTGATCAAGTTCTTGAGAGCTCAATCAAAGATGGGGAACTCAAGATATGAATTTATTTGAGCACAGCAATCATCAGAGCATAGAATAAATGATTAAACCAGATTATTGGATGAATTGGTTGTTAGGAAGAGGTACCTTAGATGAATCGTCAAAATTTCATAGGGTTTTTCTGAGGCAAGCACCAAACTCCCATGCGAATGAATCGAAGGTAGAAGCAAGAAGATTTAGCTCTAATGAGGCTAAAAAGGTACTGGGATCAGTCCCTAAGCGGCTGGAGACATCTGCCGAGGCGAGCGAAGGCCGCGCGTCCATCCTGTTGCGATGTGCCCTATCGGCCGAAGGAGATAAGATCGGGGTCGTCCGATCGGACGCCCCGATCGAACGACGCAGGAGCGTGCCTTTCCCACTAATGGGCTGGGCCCGTTAAAGCTTACGGCGTAAGCTTAAAATGCTGGGACCCACTTTAAGAAAATTTAAATTAATTTAAAAAATGACTAACCCTATTAAATTAATTAAAAATAATTAGGTAAACATGTTCACAAATTTTCTGATAAATCACCCCTAGATAATCGAGGGGTGAGAAACACAATGGTGCTGTCGGATTTTTATTTTGACGAGTATTTAATTATTTGATATTTCAGGGGATTTAAATAATATTAAAATATTTGTTGAAAATCCAACGACTTCCAAATACATCCAAAACTTCACTCCTAACTAATTTGGGGGTGGTGAACGCATTGGTGAAGTCAGATTTTCAATTTGAAGTCAAAATAAAAAGTTAATTTTTAGGGTTTCTGAAATTTCTCAGAAATCAGGTTTTGATCTATTTGATCCCTAATTTGATCTAGATCTTAGAGGTGGTTCTAAATGACTTATTTGAGATACTGTAACTATAATTAAGCTTAGATTTATCTTAATTGACTTAAGTAACAACCTGGATGCTTCCGATCTTACTAAATCGGGGACGAACCTTGACAGTCTCCTGAATTCTTATTCGTAATCAGATACTGACCTACTCCCTTGTGTGAGGTGAAGAAGTTCATCTTCTAGGATTGCTTGAGCTGAGGCAGGAATGAAAGCTTCGCAAAATACCTCCATGAACATATCCCATGGTATGTCCTCTATCTCAAAGTCCACAAATCTATTATTTCGTTCATTTTTCCACCAATATTCCGCTTCTTCTTGGAACAGATAGGTCACCAGACGAATTGCCTCAGAATTAGGGCATTTAATCAAGGCCAGATTTTTCTCCACTAACTTTATCCATGTTACAGTATCCATGGGGTTTAATGCCCCGTTGAATGTGGGAGTGCGAAAACGAAGGAAATTGTGTAGAACTCCGTCTCCTGAGTTATAGGAAGAAGATCCGGAGGATTGTTGTTTGACGGAGAGGATGAGAGATCGTGTCTCCTGCGCTTGTTGCGCGTTACTATCAATTAGGGCCTTTATTAAATTGGCAATAAGACTCGATTCTTCAGATCCACTTGACGATGGGATCATCTTCTTAATAGGAGTGGGAGCAGAAGGGGAACCAGGATTCATAGCTGCAATTAAGATGCAAATTTTTAGAAAATTTTCATTCATTTTCAAGTTCTTTCTCATAAGAGAAGATACATGGATACATCAAAATATGAAAACAAGATAGCAAGATATGACATGAGGAAATTCCTAGGGTCTAGTTACAATACTCTACCCAGAAGGTAGCACAGAAGTCATCATATGTGACTATGTGGCCTTTCCGAGCTAATCTCCTATCGACCCAATACCACCAACGACTCGCTGATCCCCTCAGTAGGATCTCTACAATCTCCAGGCGGTACCTCTATGGACAGGCTGTCTCTCGAAGTGCCGTGGTAACACGATCCAGCCACTCTTTGGCGAGCGTCGAAATACTGGTGCCTCTGAATGATGAATGAACCAGAATCTTGTCCAGTACTGTGACTCCTCAGGATGATACTCCATCCACCGTCCTCCCATAGATCTGACCATCTCGAAGGTCGTCTATCCAATAATCGTCAAATCTCCTAATGTAGAACAGAAATGCTGACGACGAGTATTCCATTCCCTAAAATAGTTTAACCCATAAACATTTTATTCATTATTCCTTCGAAATTCGTTTAGATCTTAAGGTGTCATTTTATATTATCTTCTTATGTGCGTTAAATTCCTAGGGTGTCAGTATCGTAGACATAATTTTTCCCTTCTGTTTCTGAGACAGCTTAGTGAATCTTTTGGATGTTTGCTTCGCACTATACTTAGTAATTGTGATCTTGTCCTGTTGTAGAGAATAGATTATAAAGTAGATAGGAACAAGCTCCTTATCTAACACTTTATAATACTTCTCTGATACCAACTGTAGCGCCCCGTCCCATCACCGTGCGCAAAATACGAGTATAATTCATAGATTTGCGGTGGAACGGTGCGCTACTCGGGAACGGTGGGCCATACTAGTAAAACCCATCGTCCCGAATAGGTTTAAAGAGACAAAGCCATACAGAAGGCCGCTGACTCGAGTCCTAAGAGTAGGCTCGAGAGTCAATACCTAAGGTAAGAATGGAACCTTTATCTTAGGTATTAGACTGAGTACGTACATAAGGTGTAAGGGAGGAGAGAAGGACCCATGTACGTTACAAAATATATCAGTGTTTCCAGTACGCCGATCACATCACAATACTATGTATAGTAATATAACATAGTGCGGAAGCTAAAAGCAAAATATCCAGAATATATTTGTCTCAAACAGTAGTAAATATTCATCTCAGAAAAGAAAATAAAAGTACATCCAGAGTTTTATTACAAACCATAATAATGCTGAAATATAAAGAGTCTAGCCAGAATACTGAAAGGGACTAAAAAGTAAAAGTAGGTGCTCAATCCCCTACAGCTCCAAGTGCTCCTCCTGAGTCTCTAGGATGTCTCCCTGACCTGTCTCCAATAACTGCTCAGGATCTAGCAAATTGCTGGATCCCAAAAGTACCCCGTGTTAGACAGGAAGTCTAACACATCGAAGCTAGATATATAAGCTAATCTAAATATAATAAATATGCAAGAACATAAAGTAAAAGTGCAGGAGAAACTGTAAAGCATCAAATAACTGAATTGTAGGAACTAAGCAAAGAAAAACTGTATCAAAACCAAATACTAAAAGTACATGAAAATGTTAGATGCTGAGAAGGATGCTATAAGCTGCACTATATGCTACTGAAGCAATGCTCACAGATATGTTATATCACGGTATATCACAGAACTATCACTGAAGGTTTATGAGTCGTACGGTCCAATGTAAGCACAACAGTTAGGAAGTCAGTATGGTGACGCAGATGCACCCTGAAATTCCCTAGTCTGTGTATATAATATTCCATATCTCATACTGTATTACTGATAACCATGTGTCACAACAGAAGTAATGAGGTCAACTCATATTAATGCTTCATGTTTATGCAATTATATGATATGAATGGAAAATCCTGAAATCCATGAAGAATATAGTAAGAAACAAAAAAAAAATGAATCCTAAGTCTCCACTGTGCAGAATCCTGCTAAAAGGATTCTGACTCCAAATCTCTAGATCGATATTTAGTTAAGGTTGCTTATTTACTCAAAGATCACGGGGCAGGGTGATCATATATATATATATATATATATATATATATATATATATATATATATTAAATATGCTGCAAACATAGGACACAACATTTAGTTTGATTATACCACCCTAATAAAGCGATCTTCATTAGGAGGCACTATTCGGTGATGGTTTATGTCTCAAACTAAGCATTTAGTCACTAAACTCACAATCACACTTAGTGTCTTAAGGAAAGTAATTCCCCTTTTTACTTAGTTTTATTTAAGCCATACCTATTGAAGCGATCTTCGCCAGGAGGCATTGCCCGATGGCAACTGTCCTTCAATAAAACTAAGGAATGGGTATGTAACAACCCAGGTTGTTACTTTACTCAATTAAGACTAATCTAAGTCTTAATTAAGGTTCTAAGTCACTAATTAAGTGATTTGAAACTTATCTCTGAAACCTAGGTCAAGCCAAGAAGTCAACAAAGACAAATCAAGAATTCTGGAAAATCCCAAAACCTGGAAATTTGACTTTTATCTAGACCTCAGATTGAAAATCTGACTTCGCCATTGCGTTCAGAACACCCAAATTAGCTAGGGGTGAAATTTTGGAGGCATTTGGAAGTCGTTGGATTTTCGTCAAATATTTAAACAATATTTGATTACCCTAAATAATCAAATAATTAAATACTCGTCAAAACAAAAATCCGAGTGCGCCGTTGCGTTCCTCACCCTTCAATTAGCTAAGAGAGATTTATTGAAAATATTTTGAAATATATTTGGTATTTAGATTGTAATAAATTAATTAAGTAAATTAACTTAAATTAATAAATATTTCAATTAATTAAAATTTGGGCTTAACGGCATCATTTCATCTTCTTACGCCGTGATCCCTAAGCCGTGAAATCGCACGACTCTTTTGAATCGTCTGATCATGTGATCAGACGATGGTCGACCATCTTCTCCATTGAGGCCGCACGCGTCGCAGGAGCAAGCGCGTGGCGTTCGCAGAAGTCGCCGAGTGACTCCTTCTCCACCGCCTTAGGATTCTTTCCTATCTATAAACCAAATCCTTAATCTTATTTTCGCATCTTATCTTTGCTAAAGCCGATTGAGCAGCTGGAGCCCTATCCCGAGCAAGCCCAATTCTTTCTTCATCGATCAAAAGGTACTACTCGTATTCTTCAATCTCATTCTTATTCACATACTCAATTGAAATATTATTCATTTCTGACTGTGATCTCATTAGGAAATGCTATGCTTATGCAATTTGATTATTCTCAACTCCACCCAGTTTTATCTAATAATCCATATACAGAGTGAAGCAGAGATCAATAAATTAAAACCCTAGCTGTGTATCGTATGCTATAAATGAATGAATATTTGAATTGGAAATGGATCAATATGCCAATTTTGTATTTCAGATTTGCGAAATTTTCCGTTCTTCGCTTCCGTCTTGGCGTCTAGGGTATCAAATTTTTCTCAGTTTAGCTCACCTTCATATATGATCTATATACCTATAGCTAGGACTTCGAATCCTCTTCGATTTGGTGTATGGTCCGAGCCTTCCACTGCCGGCGTGCCACACTAAATCCGCGGCCCTAATCCTTGCATCTGCGCCTCTAGAGGAGAAGAAGGAGCCCCGATCTCCTTCGGGTCTTCTCGACCCGATTCAGCAGCCCGGTGCACCAGCGCCTTCCACGTGGCCATCACTTAATGGAGTGGGTCCCGCCAGTAGATGCCTCTCCCGCCACGTGTTCGAATGAATCCAGTCTGCCGCTGACAGGATACTGTGGGGTTGGCCAAACCTGCAGAAAAGATAGAAATAATTATAATAATCTATATATTTATAATCAGTTAATATATTTACTCAATCTATAAGTATGTATATATATATATCTATAGTATTAAAGTATATAATTATATTTATAAAACAGAAAATCAAATTAATATTCATAAATTAAATTATTGAATACTGTTAAAAAGATTAATTAATAAAAATATAATAATTGCAAATCAGTAAATTTAATATTTATATATATATATATATATATATATATATATATAATTCAATTAAATTAAATTAAAATATCCAAAACTTTGAACATTAATAACTCCTAAAATACATATCCAAATTATGCAAACAAATATACCAAATTGATTAGAAAAATATGAGGAATTTATTGATGCCAATAATTTTGCATTTGGACCAGTATTTAACAAAATGACATTTAGGGTTTAATTAAAGTTCAAATTTATGTCTCAGATATTCAATTAACCATAACTTTGTGTAGATTGATCCTATTATACCTAATATGGGTCTTAAAGTAATCAAAAAACCATAAAGATTAATTTGATAGTATTTATTTTGCTGTTTGGATTAGTGTTTGCCTAATCACATTTAGGACCAAACCCTAATTAGGTTAATTAACCCTAGAACTTCAATTGACCATAACTTGGTCAATTGAGCTCCAAATTTGATGATCCATAAGTCCATTTAGATCAGAAGAACTTAATTATCAATAATATATAAAAATATTTTAGATCCAACGGTTAGATTTGCTAATCACCCTTAACTGCTTTAAATCTTGATTAGTGATTAATAGCAAATCTAGTAATCCAATTTGAGAGATTTAAACTTCAGAGGACTCATAGAACCATTTAGAATCAATCTATAAGGTTGGATTATAGTTTGAGTGCTTAATTTTGTTAATCACTCACTAATCACCCTAAACCCTAATTAGGTCTTAACTTAGTCAAATTAGGTCCAAATTGAGCCTACTACATATCATTATAATCAGTGAGCTATTTGTAATTCATAGTCACTGATTTTGCTTAATTTGGATACTAATTGGTAAAGTTAGGATTTTGACCTATAATTAAGGATCCCTTAATTAACCCTTAAACCCTAGATCTTGTATTGGCCATAAATTGGCCAATACTTATCAGAATTTAGCAAATTTAGGTTCTATGGAAAGCTTAGATAGTAAAGAACATTAAACTGAAAGAAAATTTAACTTTTACTTAGTCAAATTACTAAATCGCCCTTATGAGTCAAATTCACTAATTTGATCTCATATGGCTTAATAATCACCCAAAATTAACTT
Source organism: Gastrodia elata (assembly GCA_016760335.1). Classification (NCBI taxonomy): domain Eukaryota; kingdom Viridiplantae; phylum Streptophyta; class Magnoliopsida; order Asparagales; family Orchidaceae; genus Gastrodia; species Gastrodia elata. Next base: position 50,165,577 of record CM028670.1, read on the forward strand.
AGTTGCTATCTAATCTTATATTAGATAGTAAGAAACACTTTCCAAAAGAAAATTTCAGAAATTAAGCCCTAGATCAGAATTTGATCTTTTGAACCCTTAAATAGGGGCAAAATGGTCATTTTGCCCAAATTTAGGGTTTAGCCTTTTAAAGCCCTAAATTCAATTTCAAATTACTAAAATCAGTAAATAGAATGATTTAGAACTGAAATTATTCAAACTTAAGTCTAAATTAGGTTTTAATTAAAATCCCAGAATTTGTTCTTTAAAGAAATTTTCCTAATTGAGTGTTCTCATTCTTTAATCATTCTTAGACCCATCCTTAGGTCTTATAACATTAGTTAGGATGTGTGTCTTGAGAGATACTCTTAGTAATTAAGAGCCTTATTTATTAAGATTAGGAATAGATCTTAAGTTAGAATTCATCTATTGAGTAAATTGGGTTACTCAATAGGTGAAACCTTGAGTTTTCTAGTTTCTAGATTTTTCTTAGTTTATTAAATGATTATTTAATCTTTAAACTTTAGAACTAAGAATAGAGATCTATCCTAATGAAATTTGATTTATCATTAGGATTTTGTCTTAACCTAATCTGTGAGATTTGGGTTCTAAACCTTAGATCCTTAGATTATACCTTTAGATTAAGTGATTAGACCCCATCATCTGGAGTCTAATTCTTAATCTATTCATCTTGATTTGGCTAAATCAAGATGAGGTTGGGATGAATTAAATTACAAAATTAGGTTGCTGATTTATTCATTTTAACCAAATAGTCGTCTTTTGATTAAGTTATAATTAGGACTTGGCCAGTCCTAATTATCTTCAACAAGTAGGATTCGAGATTCTAAGTTACAGAATGTGTAAGAATTGATAATTCTGAAACTTATGTAACTTAGAGTAGATAGAACGAATAAAGTAGATAACAAAGGATATCACCTGTGTTTTAGATAGAGTTTCTTGCACCTTGAATTTTTGATGCTTCGCATTCCTTGATTTTGAGCCTTATACCTTGAACATGTACTATGTACATAAGATATTTTGATAAATATCTTATGTTAATTTGGAACATTATTTATAAACAGCATTATGTTCATTTCACAAGTGGTTTGTAAGGTGTAGCTTGATTAGTATACCTCTTCGATCAACCCGTTCGGGGTCGGCAACCTTTCGAGGGTTTAATGTCCGACAGTCTATTGGCCATGCCTAGTCCGAGTGATAGGATGGATAGACTCTCGCCCTACTGACTACGGAGTCAGGATTCTGATATGGATATACTAATTCAAGTACACTTACATTCAGTTCTGTCTTAGCTCATCAGGCTAAGAGTTCCAGTGATGATTCAGTTCAGAGTTTCTTAGCTCATCAGGCTAAGAATTGCTGTTTTAGTGTTCAGTTCAGGTGACTTATATAGTCACTATAGTTTCAGTTTGCAGTTACTATTATACTGCATTTCAGCACTGTTTTACTTACAGTTTTTTTTTCTGCACATGTTTTATATAGGATGCTAGTTTTACTTTTTGTTTTCATATGCTTACTTAGGATGATGGTGTCTCAGTTTTATACTATTTAAATTTTGTACTTCACTTAGCATAATCTGTTTGATCATGAGCATGTTTAGGTTGTACTTTCTTACTTTTCTTTTACTTACCTGTTTGTGTTGCAGTTGCTTGGAGGAGGTTTGTATTACTTCCTATTTGTTTAGTTATAAACTGTAGTTTATAACTATATACTGTTCTTTTGATATGCTTTCCTGCACCTATTATGCTTAGTTCTGTTTATATGGTGATATCTTCTTAATTTAATAAAATTGCTGCCCTAAAATGTACTTAGACTTATTGTCTAACCTGATTTTTCTTTTGTTGGCTGGGGCCCTACCATTATGAAACTGATAATGGTAGGTTCTGAGGTTGTTGGATTAGCAGATCCAGTGAAGAGTTTGCCATTGGAGGAGGAGCCCGTTCTTGAAGATATGTAGCTTAGTTTTCTGTTTCTGTGAGGTTGAGTATTTTCTTTCAGTTCTTTTAAACTCATTAAATATTGTAATAATACAGGTTTATAGCTCTCTTTCAGTACTTTACTTATTCTGTATTGTTGTATTTATACTGTATTGGATGGATGTTATGTTTTATGCTTCCGCACTCTGAGTTCATGTATGATCATTTAGTGATAGTATTTCTGGATTGAATGGTAAAGTCCTTATTTAAATTGGATTAGTACGTGTATCTAATCCAACCTTAAGTGGGGACCTTGTCATTTGGTGACCCCTCCACTGTAATCATGTTAACTTAAGGGTTAACAGGATCACGGCGGAGCAGGGCCGCCACAGGGTACCCATTTAATACACTCTTAGGATTGATTGATTTATTCTAAGTGAGGTTATGTCCGCCTAAGCCCGCAGGATAGCAACAAAGACAAATCTTACTTAGAGTGATTTAACCAATCCAGATTATTACTAAGGACCAGTAATATGGGTATACTATACAACGCTTACCCCACAATCGTGGTTCAATCAAATCTATTTAATAGAGTAAGGATTTATCAAGACTACAAGTCTTAGACTAGTAGGTAAATCCTATACAAGGTTTCACAAGTCTAATATGATCGGGGATCACTTAATATGGATTCTACCATAAGGAGATGTATCTCTTCTAATGTCTTGAGTGATCACTACCACAAGGAGAATAGATCAATCTCTAAGGTGAAGGGATCTCCTATACTTCTACCTCAAGGATTCATACAAGGCTTCCTACCTCATGATATATAAATTTAGGTCTTTTAGATAATTTAAGATGATCTTTATTAAGAGAGCATCCAGATCTCCCCTTTAGATGTTGATATTAGACTATTAGATTCTGGTTCAATATTAGATTTAAAATGTTTAGATCAAATAATGGGATCATTTGATCACACTTAGACTAAGATTATGGGAACTAAATCAAGCATATTGTTAAGGATTAGATCACTTGTTTAATCAATATGATTTTAATTGTCTTCTTATGCTAATCTTCTTTCTTAAGAGAAAATCAGGGATCTAAAGTTTATATTCAGATCAAGTAATCACATAGATTGTTATTAACCTTAACATGTCTAATTCAAATGTTTAGGATCAATAGTAAATCAGATATGTTATTCGAAAATGTTCAATTCACAGTCTTGTAATCAATATAGTTGAGTTAGGGTTGTTATGGTTTTAAATTTGCCTTAAGTAGGTTAGGGCTGGACTCCTTCTCAAATCTTAAGTCAAATCAAGTGTACATTTAAATATCAATGTAGAATCAGTGGATTAATTATGCATTATTGGTGGCAATCCTAGATCTAGATCAAGTCTTAAAAGCTTGATCCAAATCTTAGGATTTCTTAAGTTAATTAAGATGTTTAAGATTCTATAGTTTTAAATTGATTCAAGTATACTTAATAAGTTTATGGAAGGTGATTTTATTTCATTTGGTTTACTGTTATAAGCCAAAATAATGATTTAAGTTTAACAAACAGTGTTTACTTAATGCTAACCAAAACCTAATTCCAAGCAAAAAGGATAATTACATAAGTAAAAATCCAATCATTCAAATTACATGAAATTTGGCATGCAAGTCCTAATTAATCATATAAGTAATCAGAGACTGAGTTTGCTATGATCCAATGTGTATAAACCCTAAAATTCACTAATTATGATTTGACAAGATTAGGACATATCTACATTTACAGAGCTCAGAAAAATATGATACTTGGCACATGCAATCTAATTAACATCTGCGAACTAATGGCACCCTAATCATACAATTTGGATAAGTAATTTTACTAATCTTCCCTAATTGAGATTCATTGTAATTAAGCAATAATTAAAGATCTAACCATCAGATGTGTGATTTTATTTGTATTTAAGTTCCTGAGATTTTTCTGAATAATTTCATATATGATATCATAAAATTCTAACCAGTGGATTAAAAGTTATTAAGAAAATACATTCTGTATTTTTCTATTGTATTTTCCTAATTTCCTTAAAGAAAATAAATAATAAATTCTTTATAAATATTTTAAATGGCGTCGGCCCGATTCAAATCACACGGGTCAATCGGGCCTGAAGGCCCGTTACTGTTCGACAGCGCGGGTCACGAGTCGACCCGACCCGCGTTGTCGTCTTCTTCCCCGCACCTGGCCCTGACTGAGAGCGATTGGGGTGAACCCGAATCGCTAAAATTCTCAGTCGTCGAGCCATGCCGGGGAATAAGGACGACGGCTTCACCTTCCTAGGGCCGAGACCAACCCTTAGAACCCTAAATTGCTAATTGGGATGGTCTAATTCCCCTGGACCCTATTTCTCCATTTCGCGTGAGAGGAACTCACTGTGAGGAGAAATTCTCCTCACATGGGGCTTGCCAGGGCTGGGGTTTGATCCGTTCACCATCAGGGCGTAAGCACGAATCGAAACCCCATTTTAGGAGGCCCTGGGAGGCTCAAGATCCCTCCTGGGGCCTTACACGGTCCCAGAGTTCTGAAAGACGGATGACCCGTTCGATCGATACGATCGAACGGACCCTCCCAGCATACCAATTTAATTGCAATGAGTTCGCCTTAGCTAGGGGAGAGTGTGGGGATGGAAATTAGGCAGGAACTGAGCCCATACGGCTCAGTCCAGAACGTGGGGTACCTGGTTTTGCTGGTCTGGATGGCGAAGCCTGGCACGAAGCAGCAGAGGGGCTCTCAGGGGTCCTGAACTCTAGGAGTTACCCTCTATCAGTTGTACACGAGCTTAGGAGCGTCGGGAGGAGCTTAGCAGAGCAGCAATGGCGATCGGAGGAGGAAATTGGAATTTAGCTCAATTCAATAGCAAAGAGCTCCAGAGGTGAGGTCTGAGGCTATTTATAGCCTCAGAGAGGTGTTGGGAGGAACTGCTAGGACTGGGCTCGGCTTGGCTTGTCCCGAGAGCTCGGGTCAAGGGGAGCTCTCAGAATTTCCAAAAATGGAGATATCGGGCTGGAGAGCCCATCTCAGAGGCCTCACAGGATTGAGGAACCCCTAACGGCTATGCTGAGCTGGCGGGGGAGTGGGGGACAGGCTTTGCCTGTCGGGGATTTCATTTTTTTTTTGTCGGGGGTCTGAGCGAAGCGAAGGAGACGATGAGCAGTGCGGGGTTTACGGCAACCGTCTGATGTATCGATCGTTGATGCGGAACGGCTCAGATTCTCAGATAGGTAATGGCCGAACCAGAGAGGGGATCATCCATTAGATCTGGATCTCTGGATCTGATGGATGGATCGTGCTACTTACTATGGGTGGATGGGTACCGTCCGATCCTTTGATTGAACCGCAGAACAACCCAGATGGGTTGATCTTGAGCAAAGGCGCAGGCCGCACGATCTGATCCGAGAAATGGACGGCTCAGATCGTGCCCGCTGTTTTAAAGACGGCTGAAGGTATATTTGTAATTTTTAATTGTATGGAGCTCTTAAGTGCAATAGCACCATTTTAAATTAAATTGAATTGTTGCCTAAATGAACTTCAAATTGCACCAAAATTTTACCCTTAGCTAATTTGGGGGTGAGGATTTCAAAAATGCAATCAGATTTTAATTCTGAGATCAAAATATTTTGGGTATGGACTAGGACATCTAGACTGATCAAATTATAAATTTTGACTTAGAGAAGCCCAATGGATTTCAAATTTTCTAGGTAGGCTTATCTTGATGTTCTAAAAGCAATGATGCAAAAAATTGAATCAATCAACATTTATTTTGCATGGTAACAACCTAGGGTTGTTACATAAACCCTATTAAGCAAATCAATTTTAATATGATGAATCTCATATCCTAAATCTAATGTTAAAAGATAAAATAATCCAAATAAGTTGTAAAATCTAATAACTAATAAAACCAAGGATTCATTTGTTGAATAACCCACTTATTCAATGATTGAAATCTAACCTATGAGCTAGTCCTAATCTCAAGAGTAATCTTAATATGAGATGAAAGATCCTAAAGACTTGGAGAATTTTGTAGAAATTTTAACAAATTTAACCTAACAGCTAATTTTTCTCACTTAAATGATTATAATATAGTTCTAATACTTGTTTGAGTTCTTTAAGAGATAATTTAGAGGTTAAATATGCTTAACCTAAATTTTGGACAAAAAGACCATTTTGCCCCTACTTTAGGGTCCAAAAAGTGACCTTTTGATTTGGGGCTCCAAATAAAAATTTCTTATTGTCAAATAATTCTTTACTGTCTAACATGAAGGTAGGCAGTAAGTACGCTCAATTTGGATAAGAAATTGGTCATATAGGTCCAAACTAAGAAATTTGACTTAAGTGGTATTTTAGTAAATTGCACTTAATGAAATCTAAATTTTTATATAGTTTACTATTGGCTGCTATTCAAGGATTCCATAGAGTCTAAGAACACTAAATTCTGAGGTCTAATGAATTAGTTATAGTCATTTGAATTTCTAAGGGTAAATTGATAATTTTCTAAGTTAAGAGGGGTCAAAAAGTTAACTCTTCCATTTGGTGTCCAAATTCAGCAACTCAGTGGCTATATCTTCCCTATATTACACTAAGTACTTTAACGGGGAGTAGACCCAAATTAGACTCCAATTGGTCAAGTTATGTCCTAATTATGGTTAGGGGTATTTTGGTCATTTCAAATTTTTTTAGAATTCAAAACCAAAATATTATTTTAGATTATTGTTGGCACTGGATTTCTAAGCTACCTAGCAACTCACACAATACATTTAAGGTACAAATTTTCAAACTTAATTTCCACTTAGAAATTTATACAATGTTCAATTATAATTAAAATATGTTCAAATTTGATATAATTCAGTCCCACTAGGATCTTAGGGACCTTAAAATGTAAAAACAGTAAAGTTTTGACAATTTCAGTCAAAACTGGGTAGTCTTACAAAAATTTGGGCAATTTTACAAAAAATCTGGGCATTTTTGCAATTTTGGGCGCTACAGGGCGCTACGGCGCGCCCTAGCGCTTCTTCCGCTGCAGCGTGCTGTGGCGGTTTTAGCACTGCAGCGCGCGGTAGCGCTCTCAGCGCTACGGCCTACTGTGGCGCTCTATGGTGCACTGCAGCGGACCAACTTATGAAATAACTGTTTAATTAATTTATTTTTCACATTTTTTAAAGTTTTCCCGAAATTCCGCTACAGCCCGCTACAGTGCGCTGCAACTCGTTCCAGTGCGCTATGGTGCGCTGCAGTGGTCCAACTTGTGATTTACTGTTTAATAATTAATTTTATATGGTTTCTGCCGAAATACCACGGTAGCCCGCTGCAGCGCGCTACGGCGTCCCATTTTGCAATATTGGGCGCTGCAGCGCACTGCAGCGCTAGACGGTATTTTTCACCTAGATGAAACCTATAAGGCCTACTTTCGAGCTCAAATACTTCAAATCCAGAGCATTCCAAGAGCAGTGCTATATATTAATGGAAATGTCTTTCCGATACCTTTCCATCGACACCAAAATCAGCACAAACAGAGCATCTTAGATATACAAAAAATATGGATAAAGAACATGGTATACAAATGGACGAAAATAGAGCATATATTTTTCACGGAAATGAGAAGCTTCAATGAGCCTTAATGGCTTCCTTACTATATCATGAGTTTTTAGAGCTACAAACAAGTATAGTAGTAATATGAAAAAGACAAAAGAGAGGAGCAAACGGGTACCTTAGTCCTTGTAAGAAGAGGAGGAAGGGGATACTCTGAATTCTCCAAGAACTTGGAGGGGAGCTGAACTTCTTCTTCTCCAACACCACTCAGCAATGGAGGAAATAGAGGGGAGAGTTGCAGCTTTACCAAATGGAGATAAAGAAGGAGTTTGAGCTCCTTCTTAAAGGAGGAGAAGGAATGATGAGCCTAGGGAGAGGGAGGAGTAGGGGCTATCATGATTCAGCCCAAGGGCATGGAGGCACTGGATGAGGTGAGGGCTGATAGCCAAAGCAATAGAATATAGGGGAAATTGCAAATTTAGAACTAGATAATCCCTTATTTATTTACTCTAATTATTCAAAAATTCGGATTTTTGAAACGTGCTCCGAAAATTTCTAAAAAATTCACCCCTAGCTAATTTGGGGGTGAGGAATTTAATGGTGAAGTTGGATTTCAATTCTGATGATTATTTAATTATACTAATTTTTCGGGGTATTTAATTATATTAAAATATTCACGAAAATCCGACGACTTCCAAATGCGTCCAAAACATCACCCCTAGCTAATTTGGGGGTGATGATCGCAACGATGAAGTTGAATTTTGATTTTGAGGTCAACATAAATACCTCAATTTTCTAATTAACTAAATATTAAAATATTCCAAAATAATCGATTGGGCTCTGAATTGCTCCAAACCTTCAGGGTTTGGTTCTAATGACTAGTGAACTTAATGGAATGATAATTTCAATACGATTATGCTAAATTCAAGTTTGGTAACAACCTTGGGTTGTTACACTTAAGATCGCCTAGAATTGTATTCATTAGACTTCATATCCATTTTCTCCCTTTATTGGCAATACTAATTTAGGTACATTTCTACTTTAAGTTGATTATCTTGTTAAGTCATAGTAATTTCAGTTTCATACTTTTTGTTTCAGTCTACATTTCAGCACTTTCTTATTTACTGTTCTTCTGCATTTACTAGCTTTACTTCTACTTATATGATACTAGTTTTACTTATTATTTACATTCATTCATAGGATGTTAATCTCACTTTTAGTTACTTAATTATTTCATATGTGTTTTTACTTTATGTTAATTAGCATGAATTTATGTTGATCATAAGCATGTTTAGGTTGAGTTTATTTTCTGTTATATTAGTATTTAGTCTTTATTTTATAACTAACCTTGTTGCAGCTATACTTAGAGGTATGTGCTTACTTCCTATTTTATAAAGTTATAGACTTAATTATTTATAACTGTCTTTCTCTTTCATATACATTTTGCTCCTTTACTGTTTGTTGTACATTTAAAGTGTATGGTGATATCTAAATAACATAATAAAATTGTAGCATAAAATGTACTTAAATATTTTGTCTAATTAAGATTTTTCTTTTGTTGGTTAGGACCCTATCATTGTGAAACTAACAATGGTAGACTCTGAGCTATTTGGGATTATAGAAACTTCAAGAGATCTGCCTTTGGAAGAGGAGAGTATTACTGAAGATCCTTAGTTTTCTTTCTGCATTATAAGGATGAGTGATTTATTCTATTTCTGCTTTAACTTTTAAATCAGATTGTAATAATACAGGGTTAACTTTACTTTTTACTATTTTACTTATTTTGGGTTAGATATTTAGTTCTTCTTATATTGTGATGAATGGATATTATATTTTATGCTTCCGCACTCTGCTTTCATGTATCTTTCATTTAGTGAAATTTTACTTTGAGAATAGCAAAGTCCTTAATTATGATGGATTAAGATGTGTGCATAATCTAATTATAAGTAGGGACTTGCCGTTTAGGTGACATCTCTACCATAATTATGTTAACTTAATAGTTAACAGGACCACGGCGGGGCAGGGCCGCCACAATTATAATGATATATAATGAACAACTAAGTACATACATCAAGATAGAAGATATTAATCAGCAAGCTCATAATTGAATTGCATCCATGAGGTCTAAATCCATGTAAAGAATTCTTACTAAGCAACCAACCTCAAAAGAAATAATATTTATACTACATTAATTTCATAATTATAAGAGATATTTTACACACTTCACCGAAATCATAATTTTATTTCATATTCTATTAAAAATAAGAAATTCAACTTACTTTATATTAATGTAATGTTGAGAACATTAAGAAAATTAAATACTATTTATTTTTAAATGCTAAATTTAATAGATAATGAATCTTTAGTTTAATTACATTATAAAATATCTAAGTATTCACACAACATTCAATCTCATAACTAACTTTCACATAATTTTAATGAATTAAATAGGGGATTACATCATGAAATTCCCACATTATATAAAACCATTTGTACTATAGTAAAATTGGAGTGCTTTTGATAAAAATTGAGGTTCATATTTTGATACTCTACAAATATTTCATTAAATTGTTATCATCAATTAACTATTATGAGAAAATTTCATATTCCAATAAGATAAGAAGAGCTAGACCATATTAAACATAATTACATTTAAATTTGTATGGTTTTAACTATCAATGATTATTTATGTTTAGAAAAATCATGTTTGAAAGTAACTTTAAATAATTTGTATGATTTTAAATCTAATTATAATCAAGAAATATTAAATCCTAGTAACTTTACATGAAACCCTACCATAAAGTTTCAATGGCATATCATTCTGATTTAAATGCAAAATATAATTCAAAATTTCTTAAACTAAATATTTTAAATTAGTGATTCATCGGAGTATAAACTCATAATTTATATATTAGAGTTGACAACCCGCCATAAAGTTACTTTACATGATTTTCAAATTATGCCAAAGAAATAGATCCAAATCTATAGTCGAATCTACAGATGCTGCCCTTATATATTTCTTCTCTGTTAGTAGTGATATAGTCACTAGTTTAGAAATATTTCCAATTTGTTAATAGCTTTAAAAGGTCAATTCACTACATATCAAATTTAATCATCTTAGAATTGGATGTTTCCTTATAGTTAATTTCAAATTTATTACATTTAGTGGATTAGAGATTACAATAATTCACATATTAGAAATCTCACCCAGGCTAAACTCTATCACTAGTTATAAATTCTATAGCTATTAACAACTTTATATTTAAAATACCAATCTATATTTAATATTTCCATTGGCATAAAATTTTAATGATAATTAAGGATGTTTAAGTACCTTAGAGCTTGATTTGATATTAATATCTTAGTAATCAGACCTAACATCTCAAGCTCATGTTGTTATCTCACATTTCACTACAATTTTCTAAGGCTAAATATGTTGATTGCTTGTCTCATTATTACTCACATGTGTCATTTTCTCTGCTCATACATTGGCTCCCTTGTCATTTATGTCATGTTGTTACCCCTTCAAGTCAACTATTCTTTCGTAATTCTCTATGATTTCTATATTTTTCTCTCTTAATGATTTTCCTAATATTCTGATATTTCAATTTGTGCTGAACAAACTGTGGATACATGCACTACTATACCAATTTCCTAATCCTGCTCTAATAATTAATGACTTGATGTTAAGTTAGTAAAATTAAATAACATTAAATGTTAATCATGTAGGAACATATTGGAGCTTTGTAAGATAATACAACACCAATTAAAAAAATACAAATACCTCCACATTTATCCATTCCTTATATGTAGAGATGTCAGAAAAAAAAACTTCTTCATTCTCGACCTTTTTTCAAGCTCCTGATCTTCTTCTAAAATTTTGATTTGGAATATTTGGTATGCCAATGAAAAATAACACAGCGTAACTATGTTAGACATAAAAATATTTAGTGCCATTTTAGTAAATCATAATTTACAATTAAATAAAAGTACTGTGCAGTAAAAGAAGATGTATAGATTTAAACATTTGCATGGAAGAACATACATGATTTATAATGAATAATTGTAAACCTAAAAGGAATATTCCTGCAAAATAAATCATAAATTCAACAAAATATATATCATATAATTGTCAAAAATGTACTCAATCATCAAACAAGTGAATATCATCTTAAAGTGAAGCTATAAGCAACATATATTGCATTTAAAATAAAAAGTGATATACATGCTCTTTTTATTATAATTTTATTAATATTTTGCTAAGAAAATATTTTAATATCATTTTCTTCATTTATCCTTTTTAAAATGGTAAAATTTTGATAGATTTAAACAAAAATCTAAATCTATCTAAATTCTATTAGACCAATAAAAAGTGAGATACATAGTATATGCTCATCGATCTTAAATCCAAAATCTATCTAAATTTGTTTTTTAATTTGAGGTCAAAATAATTTTTTTATTTTTTAGAATTTAAATATTATTTAAATATTCAAAACATTCATTTTGAATATTTTAAGCTTTAGATTTTCAAGAAATGATCATAACGATGTTTAAAGCCTAATGAATACATATCTAAGCATAATTAACAACTTTAAGTTGTTACAACTGATGAGCATGTTTGTTTGGGCATCGTTAGCATAAGAAGTGTACACAGTGCATTATCGACGAGATCTAAGCAATTATTAAGCATTTAGATGATGATAAGTTGCGAAAGACTACGACATAATGAAATCCTTAATTTTCTGCATGATTCTTCAAAATTACAAAAAGAATTAGGGCAACATAAGCAATTATTAAGCATTTAGGTCTAACATGATTATTAATCCACATGTTATATATATCATTTTGAAGCATGGTTATTATTTGATAATTAAATTTAAATAACATAATAATAATATTTTATGTGATTATTCTTAAAAATATAAATAATATGCAATAAAATAGAGAAATAATAAATAATAAATAATTTTTTATTAAATTAAATTTATTTAACACATATAATTTTTGAAATTTTTAATAATTTATATCAAAATATAAATAAGAAGTTCTTAAGAATTAATTTGGAAATTTCATGCATCTATTTCATCTACATATTAAAATTTTAAAAATTATAAATTTTAAAAATATTACTTAAAATATTATATTATATTATCATTCAATTTAGCAAGAGTAAAGAAATGATTAAAATTATTTTTATTAGGAAAATATATTGATATTTTGACTATTGTTTTATTTTTTTATATAAATAATTAAATATTTATATATATTAAATTTAGATTTAATTGGCTGGTATTGACCCTTCTGCCCTAATTTAAAGCCAGTCCCTTCGGCCCTTCCCCTCTCAGCATTTCCGAAGACCTAACCACCGCGGCCATACTCTGAAATGTGTCCATCTACGCTGTCGTGCCTCAGCTTCACCTCTTACCGGGACTGGTGCTTTACCCGCTCCTTCCTCTACGCCGGCCTCTGCTTGACCACTGTCCACCTCCACGACGGCCGATCCACCGTCCGTTGCTGGGCTCCTAACCATCCCGACCCTTTAACCAGACCATCTCTCCTCCTTCTCCATGGATTCGGCGCTAACGCCAAATGGCAATGGTCGCCCTACCTGCGCCCCCTACTCCGCGCTGGGTTCGATCTCTACATTCCCGACCTTCTCTTCTTCGGCGGATCCTTCACCGCCCGATCAGATCGCAGCGAGGTCTTCCAGGCCGAGTGCGTCATGGCCGCGATGGAGGCGATGGGAGTGAGTCGCATCAGGGCCGTGGTTGGGGTCAGCTACGGCGGGTTTGTGGGCTATCGTATTGCGGCCATGTTTAAGGACAAGGTCGAGAAGGCGGTGTTGATATCTGCTGGGGTGTGCTTGGAGGAAAAGGATGTGACGGAGGGGATGTTTGTTGTGGATGATCCGATGGAAGCAGCCAGCATTTTGCTGCCCCAGACACCGGAGAAGCTTCGGCAGCTTATTCGACTATCCCATTGTCAGCCCCTGCCTGCCTTGCCAACGTGCTTTTTGTCGGATTTTATACATGTAAGTTGCTGCTGCTGCTGTTATTATTGTTATTGTCGTCTTCTATTCCATTATTGTTAACTTTATTCCAACTGCAGCAATCGAAATTGCTGCTTATTTGATCTTCTTATCTCCACCCATGATTTGTGTTGTCATTTCCTCTGCGCCAAATATTATGCCCGTATCAACAGCCTTTGTTATATGTCGCACCTCTGTTCACAACATTGTTCGCTCTTTTGCTGCGCCTCTGTCCGCACAAATCAAGAAAATGGAAGTTGGGCAAATGCCCATCACCACTATTTTAAGACCCATATATAACCTTTAGGCGCAATGAATGGTGAGATTTTTTTATCTGCTATAAACTCCGTCTTATATTTATTAGACATATCGTTAAGGGCCTGTTTGGTTGAATGGCAGTTGAAAAGTTATTAAGATAGCATGTTATTTAGATAGCAGTGTTATTCAGATAACAGGGGCTGTTTGGTAAGTATTATTCAGATATGTGTTGTTTGGTTCATTGTCAATCATGTTATATTATACATGAGGTAAGATTACCCTCAACACTAAGATTCAAATATAAGTTAAAAAAGCACTACAAATAATTAAAAAAGATAATTATGTATACAGTACCAAAATGATCATAAATTTTTTATACAAACAGCTAAGAAAGAAATATTATTTGTTGACATTAATGACCACATATGCTCACTCCAACTATAAATTTGTTCTAAATAAATCCTAAAAAATTTTAAAAATACAAATCACAAAACATATTACCAAAATTGTTCATAATCAAATTATAATATCAAGCAAATCTTCAAAAAAAATAAAAACATTCATTTACAAAACGCGCATGCATCAGCTGAGCTCAACGTCGGTCAGGCGAGAGATCTGCATATGGGAAGCGAAGGCGCGAGCACGAGCGCGAGCGCGTGGGGCGAAGCAAAGGTGGAGGCTATGGACTGGCTATGCGTTTGGCGGAAGCGAAGTCGACGTGAGAATCTTTGGAGTATCGCGTGAAGAACTCTTTCGAGCGATAGATCGACCGACATTCAGATAACATTTCGCAGTGACATTATTGTAATTTTTGAGATGTCATTAATTAGATAATATAGAACCAAACAACCCCATTTCACCGACATCTTTAAATAATAGCACATTACCGCAAGATGTTGGTGAACCAAACAGCCCCTAAGCCTGTAAAAGAAAAGATGAAAAAATTGAGTTTTTTGAACATCTTAATGATTGAGATTGCAACAATCATAAAAACGTTACGTGATTAAGAAATATATTTAATTCAAGCAATTTTATTCAATTTGCTAATTATTATACTGTGAAGTAGATTTCAAATTTTCTATCAATTCAATATTAAACCACTAGTCTTACTCATCATTGCCATCTTTGGACAAGTCTTCTTAATCTCATGCATGATGCTAAACAATATGCAAAAGGTTTTTTGTCTACTATACTATTCATTTAGGTTCAACCATCTCAAATCAAGATTATGCGAACAATCTAATTCACAAGTAATTTTGGCGTTCTCTTGATTATACAGTAAGACCCTCATTACTACATTTGAAATCCTCTTACTGCACTTAATGATGTAATTTAAGAAGTAGTTTTTGAAGAGATACGATTTGAGTTGAATAAAACCTCAAATTAAAGTTGTAATATGTACTGCTCAACATAAGTCAAATCCAAAATTATGCAAAAAAGGTTAGCTTAGGTCATAATTTTCAATTTGTTCTACAATTGAATGTAGGCATTGCCATAAAAATAAATTTATATTTGAAAGTTATTATATTTGTTCATCAAAATATAATGAAGCATCATTCAAATTCAAATGTCATCAGTCTTTGGCATGATCTTTTTTAGTTATTGCTGTTGCTTCAAAGAATCTATTGCTATTATGATAGGTGATCTTAAGAGTCTACTTAAACATGTTTTGCCCACCAACTCACTTATCGCATTTTCTCTCTCTGAAGGTAAACCTATTGACTTGCTGTTTTTTACAACCCATTCATATGACTACAATCGCCAATATTTTAACTACAAGAACTCTTATTTCTTTAATTCCTTCCTATCCTGAAATCAATGATTCTAATAATGAACCATCTCATGTTAAACTTGCTCAACTCACATTTTATTGCCATAGACTAGGGCTGGCTTCGAGTCGAGTCAGCCCACACTGGAACTCGAATCGAATTTGTTCAAGTTCGAGACAAGTTCTAGTCGAGTTCGAGTCATTTCGATTCATTTTAAATAGGGTTCGAGTCAAGACGTATGACTCGAACTTGACTCGAAAATTTTCGAGTCGAGTCAAAATGTATCGAGTTCGAATTTCGAGTTTCGGGTCAAATTGCCAGTCCTATCACAGACATATATTATGTTCCAGAGCTTGTTATTGATATTATCTATGTCAATCAAATTTGTAACTTTGGTCTAATTATTACTTTTTTTATTATGATTGCTAAGTATTGGATTTACAGTTGGGATAAACTGTTAGGATACGCTTCAAAATGAGGAGATTATTTGTGCTCACCTCTCTACATCATCCCTCAATACATATATCTGCTACTATTATTTGGATATCCTTGCATTATCAACTTTGTTTTGAGCAGATCTCCATTAATAAAATTGAACTTCTATCTCTTGTGGATTATTGAAGTGTATAAAATTTAAGAATTTATAGATTCGCTTAATTACCAATTTCCAAACAACCACCTTTATTCTTTAATTATAATAATTTTATTTATGATGTTCTATTTAACATTATTTTATTTGATTTTTGGATCATCCCCTATTGCTTTAATGAATATTATTAAAATTTAGTAACTTATCTCTTATCGAGTATTTCTTTATATGATTTACTTTAAATATAAGTTTGACTTACCTCAACTATATATTTATTTTACAAAATGTTACAAAGTAAATTCTTTGGTATAATTAAAATTTTCAAATTGACAATGCTTGAGATATTTTGACTTTTCACTTTTTAAATTGTTTTGCTGATGCTCTTGCTAGAAAAAACACAATTCATAGGATTTTGAGAGTCAAGTTCTAGTGGTAGTAGTAACTAGTGCAATTTTTGGTTTTTGTTCCAAGGCCTTGGTCGTTTTGTTAGCTAACATCCAAAGGCATATGACTTAGCTCCCATCGCATCTTATTCACCCATTATCTTCTGAACTTTTGAAGATGTGTCCAACATCATTTTCTTCTATTTACATATCAGAGACATGACTAATGGTCCTGGTTAATTGTGTTTGGATGGAGAGCTGATATGCAATATGTTGGTTTATATATATATATATATACTTATGTAATTACAACACAATGTAATGAATTGATTATAATTCCATACTTGAATGCTCAGCTTTCTCTCTCAATCTCTTTCTGTGCACGGTTTTTTATTCTACACCTCTCTCCCTCGAGTCTTGACAAGAGCAACAACACAGAACCTGTCATCTCTCGAGTCACCCAAACATTCAGCCATTTCGTCTGTCCTCAAAAAGAAATTGCATGCATTCCCCAACCACTAATTCTCAACCCACAAAATACTCAAGAACCACTACCCATAGAAGAAAAGCACTCAAGAACCCGCCCACGGCTCAGTAACTCCCCAATCTCTCACAAAAACACTCAAGAAATTGCAAGCATTCTCCAACCACTTATTCTCAGCCCACAAGAATACTCAAGATCCACTACCCATAGTGCAAAAACACTCAAGAACCCACTCACAGCTTAGCAGCTCCCCAATCTCTCGGTAACCCACCTACTCCCAGAACTTCAAGAACCTCTACCACTCACAAGAAAACTGCAACAACCCATCCAAACCACCCCAATGGACTCCGCCAACACTGAAGCTCAAATTCTTGATGTCCCACATCAAGAATATGTTTCATTCTCCCCTACCCTCAGAATATTACTCAATTTGGAGAGCACAAATACTCCAACTATTCAAAGCCAACAATCTACAAGTACAGCTTGACGAGTCCGATTATCCACCACAACCCACTAACCCAAATTATACCTATTGGCTCTTGATTGACCGCAATCTCATTGCAGCATTCTATTCTGCCATTTGCCCATCATTCTACCATATATCTTGGAGGCTAACTCTTGCACCGAAGTGTGGCTTATTCTTGCAAAAAGACTTCAATCCACAAATTGTTCAAGAGTTATCCAACTCAAGAATAAACTCCGCAATGTATCTCTCAAATAGAAATCCATGTACAAATATCTATTTGAAATCAAAACACTAGTGGACAAAGATTGTTGCAGCTGGCTCCAAGTTTGACAACGAAGACGTCATCCTTTACACCCTCAACGACCTCCTATTCACTTATCAAACATTTAAAACAGCAATTCGTACAAAATTCAATCCTTAGTCTTGATGATCTTTTTTTCCCTCCTATGCAGTGAAGAAATCAACGTGCAACAAGATCTTCATAAAGAAATACAACACCAACAACCATTGGCCAACCATGACAATCTATCACTCTTTAGCAACATAAATAGTGGACATGGAAGGGGCTGCCATACACAACCATTCAGAGGAAGATGCTGCTCCATTGCAAGCAACACAAGAATGCTGCCAACACAAAGAACCTTCAAATCACATTTCATTGAATGCCAAATTTTCCAAAAGCCAGTACATACAGCCAAGCAGTGTTAGCATCGAATGGATCACATCTACAATCAGCCCTCCCACCACCCAACTGTTCTTCGAACCGATGACATAAGTGACCACAATTGGTATCTCGACTCCGGAGCATGAAGCCACATCACTAATGACATCAACAACATGTTCATAGCTGAACCTTATCAAGATACCGATCAAACTACAGTGGGCAGCGGTCAAACACTCCAAATCCCTAACACCAACAAGGGCATTCTCCCTATTCCACATTGTAAGCCTCTTTTAAACAACATTCTACATGTCCCTCAATACCAATACAATCTCTTACTGACTTATGACAATTTCTGCTCTATTTCTTTTGATCCAACCGGTTTTGTATAAAGGATCTTCACTCGAGCATCCCTCTTCTTAAAGGCTGCTGCATCAACGACCTCTACACCGTTAAAACATCTCCAGAACCTCCCCCTCTACAAATCATTATGAAATCTGTAGCACAACCGGCCGAATCTCTACCTCCATTGCTCATTTTGAAACCTACAGCACAACCTTCGCCTTCGTCTGGGAAACCCGAACCAAGACATCCACCGTCTCCTTTTCAAGCATAACCAGCACTTGGCACCAGCTGCTCCTCTTTTCCATTTTCCACCTGTATCACTGCAAAACTCAAGTCTTCTAGAATGTACAACATTTTTGAATATTTTCATTATGATGTATGGGGCCTGCTCCCACAATTTCTAAAGATGATTACAAATAATATGTTATCTTTGTTGATCACAACTCGCGATATACTTGAATATTTTCTCTCAAACAAAAATCAGAAACATTACAAACCTTTATCCATTTATTGAAAGGCAATTCAACAAACAAATTAAAATTATTCAAACAGATGGAGGAGAATGCGATTCAATAGCCTTCCACAATATAATAAAAAACCTTGGTATCATCATCGAATTTCATGCCCATGCACTTCTCAACAAAATAGAGTGGCAAAACGCAACATCGACATATTCTAGAAATCACTTGAGCCCTCCTACAAATAGCCAATTTACCTAAAAAATTTTGTGCTCAAACCACCCTTACCGCAACCTACCTCACCAACCTCTTATCTTATCCAAATACTCACAACCCCCTCATTTCCTTCTCTTCCAAAAACCACCAACCTACAATCATCTACGAGTCATCGAATGTCTTTGCTTCCCTTTTCTCCCACCTACAAAAACATCTAAACAAGTCCAAAATCTATCCCTTGTGTCTTCCTAGGCTATTATCATAATCAAAAAGGCTACATAGGCTACAACCCAATAACCTCCTCCTTCCTAATCTTCATTGTGTGAAATTCATCGAAATCCAATTTCTACATTCAGTCTCACTATATACCAACTCAACCGAATCAGCTAAACCTGCTCTCCCTCCTCTCAATCCACCTCAACCTCACTCATCCTAGTCCCATCATCTCTCACACAACCATTTCCACATACCGCACCACCTACATCAACTTTACCATTCTCACCAATACTCAATGCCCAATACCATCCACTCACAAGAAATTATTCCCGAAACGGCCTTTTCTTCATATTCTCTAATCTCAACACAAGACTACCAACCCCCTACACCAAATTGAAATCCAAACACTACACCCAAACCCAAGCCACCGCCTCTCTCAACACATCATATGCAAACTCTTTTAAAAATGGTAACCATTCAACCAAAATCACTAAAAAATCTAATCCACAACGTCACACCCCAACATGAACCAGCCTCTTACAAAATAGCCAACAAACTCTTACATTGGCAGCACGCAATGGCCTAAGAATACAGAGCCCTGATAGATCAGAATACTCGGATTCTAGTTTCTTCTTAGTCGCATCATAACATACTAGGATGCAATGGACTTACCGCACCAAACTAAACAACGATGGCACTGTAAACTGCTACAAAGCCTGACAAAGATTCAAACAAAACTATGGTATTGATTACCTCGAAAGATTTAGCCCCGTGGCCAAAATGCCAACCATCCAGATTCTTCGAATCATAACCACTCATCACAATGGCATATAGTCCAAATAGATGTAACCAATGCCTTCCTACATGGACGACTACCCAATGAGGTCTACATGTGCCAAACAAAAGGATTTGAGAATCCCATCTTCCCCAGCCGTATTTGTTTCTTAAAGAAAGCAATCTCGACCTCAAATAATCACCACACCATTGGTATTCCACCCTCACATATCTCCTACACAGCAAAGGGTTTCGAACAAGCACAGTCGACCATTCTCTCTTGATTGTCATCACCTCCACATCACCCATCTATCTTTTGGTCTATGTGGATGACATCCTCATCACCAGGCTTGTGATCACCCTGACACCTGTTCAGCGGAAAGCGTTCCGACATCGGGTGTTCACTTACCGCAGGATCATATTGAGTAATTTGAGAGAAAAATGGCATACACATAAAAAAAACCTTAAAGATATTATTCATTTATTTCAATGTTCTCATTATAAGATCTTTTCAACACTTCTCGTACAAAAGTGAAAATAAAGAAAAAGATAAAAGATAAACAAGCAAAAAATAGCGCCGTGGATCTTATCGGCAGTTGAACATTTTAAGCATTATGGTTATTGCGCGTAATCCCCTAGGAGCACATGACCTGGTATTGTGCAGAAAACAATACCGGGATTTGAATTCCCAGTAATTAGAGAATACTCTAAGTACTGCAGTACACATTAGTAATTACATTTTAAAAGATGCGATTAGCAGAAGTAAGACGGTAATAAAATGCAGGAAAAAAAATACGGCAATAACGCGATATAAATAAACAATTTCCTGCAACAAGTATTATTTATCAAATAAAGATTATTGATGTTATTTTCCAGTAATCAACCTCGAATATTATCGATGTCATTTTTCAGTAACAATCTCGAATGTTATTGATGTCATTTTCCTATAACAATCCCGAATGTTGCTGATGTCATTTTTCTAGCAACAACCCCGAATATTACTGATATCATTTTCCAGTAACCCTCGAATGAAAAGGATGTTGGCTTCTAACAACTAACAAAGCATTAATGTTACTGATGTCATTTTTTAGTAACCCCCGAATGAAAATGATGTTGGTTTCTAACAACCAACCAAGCTTCAAATTAAAATTGGCTCAAAGCAAATACCCGAAGTTAAGCAACAGTAAAAGTGCAAAATGTAATACATATCATGTACTGGGTACCTTTGTTCCTTAAGTTCAGAAGTTCAATAATTTGAATAAGTGACAGTTCGCTCAATTTGCATTTAAGTTCGGATATCTTCATGTTAGCTTTTTAAACCAATAATTTTAGGAATCAATTCATATTTTCTTTCATTCTGTTCTTCTTCCATTTTTAAGATTGAAGTTCTATTTATTTAAGCTGTTATATTCGTCAAGGCATTATAATTATGATAATAATGTACGACAGAAAAAGTCAAAATAAAAACGATTGAATTGACAAATAGGAAATAATCGTCATTTTTATAACATAGTATAGTTTTCATTATTAATTAATGAGAACCATATTAATGTGAATGACGTTATTATATCATTATTATTTTCATAATAATAATTATTAAGTATGTATAAATTAAAAGAATGTAGAAATTTCTCTTATTTTCTCTCCCCCTTTCTCTATCTCTTAAACTTATTATCTTACCTTTAGGATTAGGATTGTCGGAAAATGGAAAGAGGTTGGAATGGGTGGCCGGGGCGGCAGCAGCAAGCTGGCAGCGGCAGGAGAGGGCTGCCGGGGGTTGCTGGGTGGCCGGCTCGCTTGCTGGTTGGCTGTGGGAGAGGGCTGGGCTGCTGCTAGCTGGAAGGGGAGGCTGGGATGCTGGCAGGGTTGGCTGGCAGGGAGGAGAGAATGGCTAAGGAGTTGTAAGGAGAGGAGAGGGGAGGAGATGGGTTTATATAGAGGGAAGGATGGGGGGTCGGCTGAGGGGGCCGACCGAATTATGTGCCAAGAACGGCGCAGGCGGGCCCTCCTTGACAGGCAGAAGCTTCCGCCTGCAGGCTCTGTCGCAAGACAGAGCCTGCGATTCGCAGGCAAGTTGGGAGTCAGGAGTCGGGCGAATGGGGAAGAAGGAGAAAGAGAAAATAAGGAAAATTATAAAAATTTTACTTAAACTTAAATCAATCGCATATTTTCGTCGTTTGACGTCCAAATCCAACGAAACTTGACACCGAGGTGTTACAACATTATGAACACTTTCGTGTCGAAAAATTTCGATTCGGAGCAAAATTTTATTTTATTTTAATTTCTGAAGTTTAAAACTTTGAAAATTAACCAGGATCAAACTGACGCTCAGAATTTGATGA
The DNA here is from genome assembly GCA_016760335.1 of Gastrodia elata. Lineage (NCBI taxonomy): Eukaryota > Viridiplantae > Streptophyta > Magnoliopsida > Asparagales > Orchidaceae > Gastrodia > Gastrodia elata. The sequence goes on from CM028670.1 coordinate 50,188,060, forward strand.
AACTTCTCGAGTAGCCTTTAAATAATATACTTAACACAACGACACTGACAATGATGAATTCAGACACGTATTTCAATGTTCTTGATTTTTAGAATTTAAATAATTCAAAAAATAAAGTGGGAGCTTCCGTTAATCGGATTTTTCCCAAATTAGGGTACTTTGATCTAAAAATTATTTCTATCCATTGGTAATTTTGTTTGCCCTAAATTGAAATTCCCCGGGGTCCTAATGTCAGAGTCGGAAATTAACTTAATTCGCAAAGTATCGACTTTGGGTTGTTACAAGGCCGAACCATGCAGATCTTAAAGCCTTCATCACCTCATTGTCAAAAATCTACAACCGGCTACTGCATTCTACTTGGCAAAACACCCATCTCTTGGAGTGCCAAGAAACATAACACAATGTCTAGATTATCTACAGAAGTAGAATATCACACTTTAGCTACCACAGCTACGAATATCGTATGGCTCCACAGCCTCCTACAAGAACCCGGCCAGCCTATCACATCCTATAAAAATTCATTGGATAATCTTTCAGCCATCGCCCTAGCCAAGAATCCCATCTTCCATGCCAGGGACAAACATGTCAAGGTCGACTGCCATTTTATCCGTGACTGCATTACAAAGAAGGCAGTGTAGCTCTCCGAAATTTGTACAGAAGCTCAGAGAGCTGACATACTCACCAAACCAGTTCCAATAGCTCGTTACCACTTGCTCAGAGAAAAACTTGCCATCAACATACCGATGATGAGTTTGTAGGAGGGATAATAACCAACATATTACACATCAGCTATTCATCCAAACATGATTTAATCAGGACCATTAGCCATATCTCCAAACATCTATATATATATGTACTTATGTAACTACGACACAATGTAATGAATTGATTATAATTCCATGTGTGAATGCTCAGTTTTCTCTCTCGATCTCTTTGTCTACATATACTCAAATGAAGCTGAGGAGTGTCTCTTGGATGTGAAACTGATTTTTAAGGGATTGCAATGTTGGGATTGGGATGATCATCAGGTCATTCAAACAATGTTCATACTTTTTAAACAGAAGTCTGCACCTGACCTAGGGGTCCCAATTTGTGATCCACTATGCTAAAGAAATTAATTGGTTGTCCAGTTTTGCTCAAGTTAGTGGTGACTACGTGGATGAGGAGCCGCCAGATTGGGAGGGTCTGTGTGATCACTTGAGAGTTCTTCTCTTAACTAAGTAGATGGATGATTTTTCCGTACTTGTTGATTGGGTTCAAGTCCTTGAGCAGGATTTAACTTTTGTTCAGAGAAGGCAGGAGTCCAAGAGATTTACGTCTTCCTTCGCCTCTCAGCACCAACAATCTTCCAGCAAGGTAAATCCTTCTGAAAGAGGATGAAGGGCAAGCTCGATGCCGACAGCTCCGAAGGAGCTGCTACACTTTGACCATAGTTTCAGGAGATCAATGTGGCAAGAGCTGCACTAGTTTATGTACTTTTTGCATCATCTTCCATGGTCTCAATGGAGTTTTTTATTTGCATTTTGTGGCTGCCAACATTCTGAGAGGAGGTGTCACTTCTAGGTTGGTACTTGCATTTGGTGTGGTAGACTGGACCACTATGTTTGTGATTCTTTGATGGCTTCCCCTGCTGCTTAACCATCCTTTGCACTGGCCTCTTGTGCATATTCTGCTGCTTCTGTGTGACATGATTGCAGGCTCCTGAATGTGCTACCTGCAGCACCTATCGGAGTTTCCAACATCACCTAAAACAAGGCCCATAACTTTTCTTTTAGCAGTATCCACTCTTTTGTTATCCTAACCAAACATGCTAATTTTTTGATTTGTACCTGAGGAACTTGTCAGTCATACCAGATTCTTTGATTTTCTTGGACCTTGTTGAGGGAGATGGTTGTTTAGTAGTTGACTATCACTTGACTATAATGACATGAGTATTGCAGAAGCTTTGTAGATGATGCATGAAAAAATCAACTTTCAATCACACAAATACAAAGACACGAATAAAGAAATTTGAAAGTTTCTTTACTATAACAAGGAATGAAGAAAAATAAGATAACTGTGAGGAAGCTCGGTTGTAGAATTATTGCTTAGAAAGCCGTTGCACTACGAGCAAAAATAATTAATCCTACTAACAAAACTAAGTGTTGGGCTGGGGTCATTTGGTTCACACTTAGTTTATCTTATTTTCAAACAGGTTTGATAGCTTTTAGCTTATCCGCTTAATCCAGTGTTAAGTTAAAAAAAAAAAGCTAAAAAACTAAAAATTAACAAACAACGTAGCAACTTATCCTCTTATAATATTTTAATCTTATAATCCATGAAGTTAAGTGCTAACCAAATGACTCCAAAGTTAAAGCACTAAACAAAATAAGAAAATAACAAATCCTAATTATTATAAAGAAACAACATAATAGTTGTTTTTTGTTTGAAAGAGAAGGTGAGGTTTAAACAAAAAGCAAATATGTTGCTGATTAGAATTGAACATATGATATGAGTTAATAAATTATGAGACTCAATTACTGGATTACAATCCTATTCACAACATAATAGATTCATTATTGTCTGAATGTTCTATTGTACATATAATTCACAAGATATTAGGTGGCTCGGCTTTCAGCTAAGTTCAGTGCTGTTTTTCAAGTGGTTCAATTGCTTGAGCTGGAGCATAGGAGCTCGGATGCATTCGTTATTTGCTCGTTACCGAATTCTTGCTTAGCTTTGTCAATGGATTTCCTTCCTAACTCATTTTTTGAGCCTCTTGGGTTTTGATTGGCTTATGGCTGACCTATTTATGCTGTTGGCTAGCAGTCTCAACTGCCACCACACTTGGCTCTGCTGAGCTGTTCCAGCATCACTCGGCTAGGCGCTGAGCTAAAGATTGATCGCTTATATTGCCGAGCTGTTGCCCAGCCTCTCAAGTCCTAGGCTCATCTTTTCCGGGCATTCAATCTTGTCACTTGTCAAGCTCTTTTGTCGTCTCCTTATGGCTTATGAACTTTCTCCGTGTTTAACTGAGAGGGATCCGTCTTTCTGGCATCTATTCATTGCTTGGCCAAAATACGATGCATAATTGACTGCTTTCAATAACTATGTTCGGTCTCCTTTGCAGGTAATGTGCACAAATTATGTTAATGAGAAGACGGAGTTGATCCTGGCTTTGATCAGGGACAGGAAACTTTCTGATCTTCCAGAAATTTCTCAGGTGAACCGGCATTTCTCTCTTCTAATTTATTTGTGCCAATCTTCCCCCACTTTTAAGAGGGCAGTAACACCCTTAGTTAATACGTGTGTGTATTATACCTATATAATAAAGAGTTTTGCTGCACTTCCTGACCTATATTCCATTTATATACTAGATGGCATGTCATGCATAGTTGTAACATGATTAAAGCAATGCATTTTAAGATTGACCACTTATTTTCTCTCAAATGTTTTATAATTTTGGGATGAAATTTGGAATATATTTTGTGAAATATAACATTTTTCTACTCTTATGTACAAATTAAAATATATATTCTATAATAAATTTAAAATTAATATCCGTATTTATCTTCTTTTAGCATATTTTTAAATAAAAATTCAAGAGCAGGGCTAAATATCTTATTGAAAACGTACAATAAATGTGCTTTAGGTTATTAAATGAGACGGGTGAGGCAAACTGAACGATCTCAACTAGAGCCATTAATTTGAAAAAATTTAAAAATTGCCACCGCCTAGTGTTATTCATATAGCATTGGAAATTGTCTAGCATTCACGAATAGCATTACTACTTATTTGAAAATATCATAACATAATATATAACATACAAATTGTAGTGAATCAAACACTCACTGTAATCTTAATAACAATGTTATTTCAATAACATGTAAGAGTAGAGTGCTTATTTGGCCCTCCTTAGTAAATGGTTTTATATTTAATGGCTAACAGAGAAACGATTCATGAGCAGTTTCAAGGAATTACTAATGCTTAGTGATTCATGCGTCGGTGCAGCCAACCCTGATAATTTGGGGAGAGGAAGATAAGATATTCCCTTTAGAGCTGGGACACAGATTGCGAAGGTGAGTTATTCTTGCACTGAAATGTAGAAAATTCTCTACATATTCAGTATCTATCTATATGCAGTTGCTATATAGGGGACCTTTTAATATAATAAGTAAAATAGAAAAAATACTATGGTGCCCCCTTTTCCCTCTACTTGTAACGAGTGCAGAGGGCCAAACGCTTGAAATTTCATGCTGTTTTGTGCCCAATAGCAGCCCTCAATGGTTCTGTAATTCTGCAGGCATTTAGGGGAACGCTCGAGGCTTGATGTAATTAAGAATGCCGGCCATGCAGTTAATCTTGAAAGGTCAAAGGAGCTCTGCAAGCTTCTGAAAGCGTTTGTCTTGGATTCTCCCATACAAGAATACAACCACCGCTGGCAGCAGCCGCTCAAGGTGATAAATCTGGCACAGAAATCCTAAAGTCTCTCTAGTTCGAACGTCCCTCCCTCATACTGAACTCTCTGTAAAGCAAGTTAATTTGATTTTCTAACACTCAAGCCACATATTTTATGTATTATTTTTTTGTTTATAGGTGTCTAAATGGAGTTCTGCGTCTAAATTTGCTGGTGAAAGTGTGAAGAAATTGGCCGCTCATATTCCTTTGCTGTCTGGCGGAGAGAGAAGGCTTGAAGAGAGTACAAGTTAGATACTACCCACAATCATCTTGTCATTAATTCTTCATTCAGGTTCCTAAACATTATCTAGTTTTCTTTTAATAGTTAAATTTTATTTGCAAGATATGTTGTTCACGATTCCCATCTTTATTGCCATCACTTTCATACATATGCTTATCAATGGGTTGGGTTTAATAAGGCCTCCCCTCACTTGGATTCGGTCTGGATACTATTCAAATTGGTGCATCTCAAGAATTGTATTGCAGTCAACATGAATCTGATTTAAATGAGTTTGTGATGTGCCAAATGAGCTGAACACAAACACAGTCTATGCTCAGTTGAGCATGTCTCGTGTACACCCTTCCTTAGTCACAACTTTTATAGATGATGAATCTGAATCATTCTTTTATTTTGTATTTGTAATACGTTGGATTGGCCAAACATGTATCCGATCTCTTATAAATAGCTTCTACAAAGAGATTCTAACCTCTTTTTTTTTAGTAGAAGCCATTCGCCAAGTCACAATATAGCAGTTACCTGATGATTTTGCATATAAAAAGCCATATTCTCCGGTGAATATATAATAGGTACCACTGATTAAGTGGTTACAAGTCCTAAAGTACATGTATAGAACCAAACCAATTCCATTTTGACACATCAACTATATGTAACGGCTAAGGAAAACAAATCTCACAAGCCTGCATACTTTGTATTTTGTGTGTAAAATGGTGCAAAGAATATTACATCATTAAAGTGGGTGCAGGCTTAGCAAGTCATATCATTAAAGTATATAATTATTACTATTATTATTTCTTAAATCAAAATTCTTATATCTGTCTCTCCTCTCCCTCATAATGTCCAACACCAATGTATCATTTCCTGATGTCTGTAGCCACAGGTCATTGACTAACCTACCATATGTGTGTAGGCTAGCCTTGTCACTGTAGGCCACATTGTTGACATGTGTTGTCCATCCTCACGCATCATCACATTGGCAAAGTTAATGAGTTAGCTATTCTTCTTTGAATAATGTATATAAAGTATTGAATTTCCATCAGTATTACTTTTGATGAGTCTGCTTTTAAAACTCAACTTGTTAAAAAAGGATAGTGGTACTAGAACGAGGGAATAGAGATTTGATCGCAATCATTCTTTAGAGTACATTATAGGAGACATTTCTCAAGTTGTTTATGATAAAAGTACACTCTGAGAAATTAAATCAATTATTCTGCATTCATTTCTTTGGTAAAACTAAAAGATATTGAAGAACTAGAAAATCTAAATATATCATTACAATAAAAGAGGAACTCAGTCAATTTGAAAGAAATTAGATTTAAGATTTTAAAGAAAATTGATCAACATAATGTTATTTGAACTAAGTGGGCTTGTTTAGAGGATGCTTATATTAAATAACTTTATATTTTTGAAAATATAGAATATCCAATATTTAAGTTAAAGAAAATATTTTATGGCTTAAAGGGCACCTCTTTTTAAAAATTATTATTATATGACTTTTAGAAGATCTAAGAAGACGTTTAGAGTATTTTGAGTGCTTTGGAAGTGGTCAAAGATCCCTTTCTATAGTGAAAAACTCTGGGTCCAAAATATGAAAACTTTGAGATGCGCACTATTTGTAGCCCACTATTTTCCTTTGTGAAATTGTGTTAGGGTGCATGCTTTAAGCTTCTGGGTGCATTAGAGTGCAAATTATGCTATGCATCTAGAGCATGGCCAATTTTTTTATTTCTCAAGGCTTTTATCATGTTCTCCAAGTCTGATCTTAAAACTTAGCAGCTTTACGCATATTACAATCCTATTTCTAAGTCACAAAGAAAACAAAAATCATCTATAAAATAAAATAAAAAGCTTTCTCAAGAAACGTTGCACGATGACTTAATTCTATACTATATTCTCTAATTTACAGTGCCACTTTATTTGGACTTCTAAGCAATCTTCTAAATCTAGATTTGTTAAAATATGAAAATCATTAACTCAATAAAGACTGGTTAGTATTGAAAAGTTATTCTAAAGTATTTTTCAATCATCAAAAAGAGAAACTTCTAATTGATTGAATGTTTTAGACTCCTTGAGTTAGCAAACAACTGCTAGAAGAGATCCCAAGCCCTTTAAGATTCATCTGAACTCTTACGACAGAAAGTGGCACCAGCAAGGAGATTAAGCATATAGTTTTCTAATTTGGTCGTAGAGGTTAAGGCATGACACATAATTTTGTTTGATGAACTCATGCCCTTTGGTCACACAAGCGACATGACTAAATAATTGATGTTTAATAAACTCACAACTGTGGGCAAATATAACTACACAACCCCAAGTCTTTAGCTTGTAACGACCCTTGTTGTTAGCGGCTTATTAAAGCCTAATAAGTGCCATGAAGACTTACCGTTAGCCTAATAAGTATTGTTAAAATAATTTGAAATGAAAGATCCAAGAGAAAATATTTTTTAATATTTAATATTTTTAGTAAATTAAATAATTAAGGAAAATAGAAAAATTTTCTTGACCTTAATTTAAAAATAATTGCATATTTGAATTTTTCTCATCAAAATATGCAAAGAGTCAAATTTTTATAATTTTCAGAGTAACAAATTTTCTAAAATTAATTTTTGAAAATTAATATTTAAAAAATATTATAACAACAAGATATAAGTCCAAACTTTAAGATTTTGACATGAGCAAGTTTGGCTATACACAAAACCCAACAAAATTTGGTTAAATTTGGAGTTTATATATAATAATAATAGTAATAAATTGATGTCTCCTATTTATCTCCTAATAGTTCTTAATGAGTAGGATACTGATGTGGTGACATAAGTCACATCAGTATTTTCATTTTTACAAAACTTTTAATTCACACTATAGTGCATTCATTACTGTAGTTGTAATCATTAGGATTTTGCTCTGGAAGCCGATCGGGAGCCATTCATGGTCCTCTTCTCATTGGAACGGTGAAGAGGTGGAGCTTCGCGATAGCGAACGAAGCCGATCGGGAGCCGATCTTATCGGAGCCAAGAAGAAGTCATTATCTACCTCTCTGACATCCTTAGTTCCAACAACTACATCTTTTTTCATCACACAGACACCTTTGGATCCCCATCACCCGCTTCGATAATAAACTATTCTTCCTTAAAAAGCTTAACACGTATATCGCTCATTTGGAATGCCTCAAAGTGCACATCCACTGCTGTGTCATCGTTTACTTCAAGCTTTGCCACGACAGTGATCCACTCCTCATCCCTCCCTCAGCGTGCAGTTCACCGTCTTGAATTACCTCCCTTCTTGACATGGTGTAGTCGCCCTTCTCTCCCGACAGCCTGTGTAAAGATGAAACCAACCCTTTTCATACCGAGTTCATTGACAATCTTGTCGATAGCCATTCGCGATAGCGAACGAAGCCGATCGGGAGTTGATATTGTCGGGAGCCATTCGCGTTCGCGATAGGGAACGAAGCCTCAGAAGGTCAGAAGCTAAATGAAGCGAAGGTGAGAAGCTACAACGAATGAAGACTCGAGCTAGTTGCGTTTGCTACCAGCTCCCTCTTCTAACAGAGAAGCGGCTTCCGCGTCAGTGAGTTCTTGCATTTGTTCGAATGTCATTATTGAGACCTTAATTTGTTAATTATTTCTATTGCATCTGTTTATTGTAATATATTGCATGAATTTATTGTAGTATTTTCAAGGTAGATAATCCAGAATACTAATGTGTCTTGCCATTATCACAGATCAAATAAATCCAAATGCAGAACTTATATCTGTAAATGCATACCAAAATTTCTTTGAATCTTATAGTTTGTAATGAACTTTTATAATATATAATTGTGTACACTGTATTTATTTTTCTCAGGATATTCAAATTGAGGATATGGAAACAGAAATGTTGAATCAATCTCCTGACAATATTATTTTTGAAAACATTCAAACATTGCCCCAACTTGAAATCTGTATAAATTTTGATTCGGTTGATGATGCGTTTAAGTTTTACAAAACTTTTGAATATTTGGTTGGATTCGGAATAAAGAAAAGATCAACACATAATTTTTTTAGCGTCCGATATTATTGTTGCTTTACATGTTGCAAAAAAGGGAAGAATATTGCTAGTAACTCGTGTGTTCAATCATATCGCATACCTATTATAAAGACAGGTTGTGGGGCAATAATGATTATTAAAGATCTATGTTTTAATGGAAAAAGGGTTGTGTGATGTTATTTTAGAACATAATCATCCATTGCATCCACAGATGGTTAGATTTATGAGCTGTCATAGAGAATTATCATTATCAAGCAAAAAATAATTTGAAATTAATAATAATGCTGGGTGCCACTTAATAAGTCTATAAATGCCATTATTATTCATGGAGGTGGATATGCGAAATGTTCTTTTACCTAAAAAATTGTAGGAATTTTGTTGCAAATAATAGACATACATTGTTAGGTTATTGTGATGCAACTGCATTGATAAAGTATTTCGAGATGATACAAAAGGATAATATAAATTTTGTCTACAATATTGAGCTATTAGAGAGTAATCAATTGCAAAATATTTTCTAGGCAGATGCTAAATTAAGAGTTTTGTATCAGTACTTTGATGTTGTTGTCAGATTTGACAAATCATATCTCACAAATCATTATGCACCTTTTGCCTTATTTGTTGGTCTGAATCATCATGGCTAGTTTGTGTTGCTAGGGTGTGCTCTGCTTGCTGATGAAATAACAGATACATTCAAATGACTTTTTTGTAGATGGCTAGATTGTATGTATGGAAAAGCTCCATCTACAATCATAACTTATCAATGCCTAGCAATGAGCTTGACAATTTCATAAATATTTCCTCGATTACATCACAGATTCTGTCTATGACACATTATGAGGAAACACCTTGATAAGTTAGGTAGTAGGCACGACCGTGATGTTATCTCATCAAAGTTTAGTTGAGCAGTGTATGATGTACGGATAGTACATGAGTTTGAGATTGCATGAGCTGACACGGTGTCCGAGCACTTGCTATTAAAATATGAGTTGTTCAATTCACTATATAATATTAAAAAAAGGGTTCTTGTATTCTTAAAAGATATATTTTGGGCTGGCATGTCTACAACACAAATGAGTGAAAGTATGAACACATTCTTTGATGGATGTGTCATCGAAGACAACATTGTCAATATTTGTACAAAATTATGCAATCGCTTTGTGAGCCAAGTTTGAAAAGGAGGCATATGAGGATTTTTGATCTTTCCATATACATCCACAGTTGATATTTGTTTTTCCACTTGAGGAACAATTATCTAAATTATATATATTAAATATGTTTTATAAATTTCAGAATCAATTGAAGAAGCTAATGAACTGTATGTACACACATTGTTGAGGTAAATGGGCCCGTTAAATCTGGCACAGTTAGTGTGCTTGATGATGGCAATAACAAAGAGTATCGTGTTACATACAATTATATACAGAATGAGACATGGTGCATTTGCTAACTTCTACAATTAAAAGGTATAATATGTTGCCACATTTTGTGTGTTTGGCAGCATAAACATATATTAGTCATCCTATATTGCTATATTATAAATTGTTAGAGAAAAAATTTTAAGAGATTACAAGCTTCTATATTTATGTCACTAATCTATCAAAGTAGGAGTTTATCATTATACGATACTTTGTACAACACAGCCCATCATTTCTTCAGTAATATTATTGAGCTTGGTTCAGTATCTGAAAAATATTCGGAATATGCTTTAAAGCTTTTAGCTGAGGTTCAGGAAAAACTTGTTAACTTTGATGCCAATAATCAGTTTGACAAAGATGAAGCATGTTCAAGTGCACAAGATAATGCAATATAAAATCATTTGCCTGCTCATCCTAAAGGGAGAACTTAATCAAGGGAAAGCTAAGCCATCTCGAGAAGGGAACAACTCGAAAACATATAAAGAAGGTGTGATAGTTTCATTATTTTTTTGTTATGATTTCCTTACAACTCGAAAACTCATAAATTGTTGTATGATAGATTGAACGTTATGCTGACTGTGAGATGCATATACAATGGCCTGTATGAAATTTTATTGATCTCTAATTGATCTAAAGTTGGGTGCTTATAGATGGATCCTTAAAAGCTACACTTTCTCGATTTTAGACTGCCTCAGGTCGTTTTGCATTCCACAGTTGAATACAAAAGTAGGGGTGTAAGTTGTTATAAGTAAACTGCTTCAAGAATTAAGATATAGATTGAAGTTTTTACAATACTTCAAAACATTTGATTATGTCATAATAGAAGGTTGATTAACTTTGATGTGGAAAATCAAGCATAATGTTTTTTTTCAACCTTAGATCATTTGTTATGTTTGAGGCAAAATGACCTGAGGATGTCTAAAATCGAGGAGTTATAGTTTTTGAGGATCTATCTGCAAGCACCCAACTTTAGATCAATCAAATATCATTAAAACTTAATGCAGGCCATTGTATATGCATCCTACAGTCAGCATAAAGTTCAATTTATCATACAACAATTTATGAGTTTTCGAGTTGTAAGAAAATTATAACAAAAAAAATAAGGAAATCGTCACATCTTCTTTGTATGTTTTCGAGTTGTTCCCTTCTCGTGATGGCTTAGCTTTCTCTTGCTTAAGTTCTCCCTTTAGGATGAGCAGGCAAAGGATTTTGTATTGCATTATCTTGTGCACTTGAACATGCTTCATCTTTGTCGAACTGATTATTGGCATCAAAATTAACAAGTTTTTCCCGAACCTCGGTTAAAAGCTTTAAAGCGTATTCTGAATTTTTTCAGATACTGAACCAAGCTCAATAATATCACTAAAGAAATGATGGGCTGTGTTGTACAAAGTATCGTATGATGATAACTCTTACCTTGATAGATTGGTGGCATAGATATAGAAGATTGTAATCTCTTAAAATTTTTTCTCTAATAATTTATAATGTAGCAATCTGGGATGATTGATATATGTTTATGCTGCTAATCACACAAAATATGGCAACATATTATGCCTTTTAATTGTTGAAGTTTGCAAATGCACCATGTCTCATTCTGTATATGATTATATGTAACACGATACTCTTTGTTATTGCCATCATCAAGCACACTAACTATGCAAGATTTAATGGGTCTATTTACCTCAACAAGGTGTGTACATACAGTTCATTAGCTTCTTCAATTGATTCTGAAATTTATAAAACATATTTAACGTATATAATTTAGATAATTGTTCTTCAAGTGGAAAAGCAGATATCAGCTGTGGATGTATATGGAAAGATCAAAAATCCTCATATGCCTCCTTTTCAAATTTGGCTCTCAAAGCGATTGCATAATTTTGTACAAACATTGGCAATGTTGTCTACGATGACACATCCATCAAAGAATGCGTTCATGCTTTCACTCATTTGTGTTGTAGACATGCCAGCCCAAAATATATCTTTTAAGAATACAAGAATCCTATTTTTAATATTATAAAGTGAATTGAACAACTCATGTTTTAATAGCAAGTGCTCGGACACCATGTCAGCTCATGCAATCTCAAACTCATGTACTCTCCGTACATCATACACTGCTCAACTAAACTTTGATGAGATAACATCACGGTCGTGCCTACTACCTAACTTATCAGGGAGTTTCCTCATAATGTGTCATAGATAAAATTTGTGATGTGTTCGAGAAAATATTTATGAAATTGTCAAGCTCATTGCTAGGCATTGATAAGTTATGATTGTAGATGGAGCTTTTCTATACATGCAATCTAGCCATCTACAAAAAAGCCATTTGAATGTATTTGTTTTTTCATTAGCAAGCAGAGCACACCCTAGCAACACAAATTGGCCGTGATGATTCAGACCAACAAATAGGGCAAAAGGCATTGCATAATGATTTGTGAGATATGCTGTGTCAAATCTGATAATAACATCAAAGTACTGATACAAAACTCTTGATTTAGCATCTGCCAAGAAAATATTTTGCAGTTGATTACTCTCTAATAGCTCAATATTGTAGACAAAATTTATATTATCCTTTTGCATCATCTCGAAATACTTTATCAATGCAGCTGCATCGCAATAACTTAAAAATGTATGTCTATTATTTGCAACAAAATTTTTTGCAATTTTTTATGTAAAAGAACATTTCTCATATTTATCTCCATGAGTAATCATAGTATTTACAGATTTATTAAGTGGTACCCCAACAATATCATTAATTTCAAGTTGTTTTTGATTGATAATGACAATTATCTATGACATCTCATAAATCTAACAATATGTGAATCCAATAGATATTTATGTTCTAAAACAACGTCACGCACAACTTATTTTTCATAGCCGTTCTTGCCCCACAATCTGTTTTTACAATAGGTTTACGATGTGACTTAGCACATAAGTTACTAGCAATATTCTCGATTTCTATGCAATATGTAAAACAACAACGATATCTGACACCATAAAAATTATACCTTGATCTTTTCTTTATTCCGAATCCAACCAAAAATTCAAACATTTTGTAAAACTTAAACGCTTCATCAACTGAATCAAAATTCGTACCGATTTCAGGTTGGGGCAATGTTGGAATATTTCCAGCAATATTATTGTTAGAAAATTGATTCAACATTCTTGTTTCTATATTCTCAATTTGAATATTCTGAGAAAAATAAATAAAGTGTACACAATTATATATTATAAAAGTTCATTGCAAACTTTAAGATTCAAAGAAATTTTAGTATGCACTTATAGACATAAGCTCTGCATTTGGATTTATTTGATTAGTGATAATAGCAAAACCCATTAGTATTTTGGATTATATGCTTTGAAAACACTACAACAAACATTTGCAATATATTATAATAAATAGATGCAATAGAAATAATTAACAAATTTAGGACTATTTAATATGGTTTGAACATATGCAAGACCTCACTGATGCGGAAGCTGCTTCTCTGTTCGAAGAGGGAGCTTGTAGCAAACGCGACTGACTCGAGTCTTCGTTCGCTGTAGCTTCTCACCTTCGCTTTGCTTAGCTTCTGACCGTCCGAGGCTTCGTTTGATGTCGCGAACGTGGATGGCTCCAGACAAGATCGGCTTCCGATCGGTTTCGTTCACTGTCGCGAATGGCTCCCGACAAAATTGCTTCGTTCGCTGGCGTGAATGGCTCCTGACAAGATCAGCTCCCGATTGGCTTCGTTCGCTGTCGTGAATGGCCCCCGACAAGATTGTTGGTGAACTCGGTATGAAAAGGGTTGGTTTCATCTTTACACAGGCTGTCGGGAGGGAAGGGAAGGGCGACTACACCATGTCAAGAAGGGAGGTAATTCAAGTCGGTGAATTGCACGCTGAGGGAGGGAAGAAGGAGTGGGTCACTGTCGTGGCGAAGCTTGAAGTAAATGATGACATAAGTGGATGTGCACTTTGAGGCATTCCAAATGAGCGATATATGCGTTATGCTTTTTAAGGAAGGATGGTTTATTATTGAAGCGGATGATGGGAATCCCAAGGTGTCTATGATGAAAAAAGATGTAGTTGTTTGAACTAAGGATGTCAGAGAGGTAGATAATGACTTCTTCTTGGCTCCCGACAGGATCGGCTTCGTTCGTTGTCACGAAGCTCCACCTCATCACCGTTCCAATGAGAAGAGGATCACAAATGGCTCCCGACCGGCTTCCAGAGCAAAACCCTAACGATTGCAACTACAATAACGAATGCGCTACAGTGCTATTTAAAAGTTTTGTAAAAATGGAAATGTTGATGTGGTTTGCTGATGTGGCTTATGTCACCACATCAGTATCCTACTCATCAAGAACTATTAGAGGATAAATAGGAGACATATATCAATTTTCATAATAATAATAAATGGGGGGCACTGTTCACGTGAGCGTTGCGCGAGCTCAGATCAAAAAAATCATGACTGCAATCTCCAAGGGTTAACTGAGAATTTAACGTCATATATTGTATTTAAGATTAATCTTTTTAAATCTAAATGCGTGATTGAAATCGGGCCGTCAGATTCTAATAAAAGAATTCGATGCAATCCTCTCCCCTACGGGAAGCCATGGCCAGCTCAAACATTGTGCATACAGTGCAAGTGAAGGGGGATCATGTTATGTGATGGCTCATCCCTAGCGTCCCCAGAGGCGTGGAAGGCCTTTGAGAGGTCTTTCGATCACTGGTGCGCAATGATTTCTCATTGTAACTGCTGGGTAGAACCTCGATTTCATTAGCTACTAGAACCCCTGTTCTCCTCCTCTCAACCTCTGAAACTTCTTTATTTGGCTCAAAACTATGTTGAGAATCTCTTAAATTTCTGTTTTTTTAGCATGAAGTTTGCATTTTTATTTAAATTTGCGGCTGGTCTGTTTGCATTAATAAGCATGATTAAATGTTAGTCTAAGATGGAATTCTACTTCATTTCTCATACCTAGAAAAGTATGGCATAATTCTGAAAATATTCCCTTGATTCACTGAAATTTTTGCACTTTGCTAACTTTGCTAACTTTGCTAACGTAGACATATGCAGGTCACTTGCAGTTATACCCTTAAATTAAGATCAGGATAATTAGTTTATTGTGAAGATATCATGACCACTAAATAATAGGCTTATGAATTGTGACCCATGCAATATCATGTGTACATATGTATCATATATAGTTTTATGTTTATGTATACAAAACTTCATGTTTTTTTTTTTCTGAGAACAAAGCAAACAAAATTATTCTCTGATCTTGCAGCATTTGTGAGCACCACTGTATTTATAGTCATATAGGCAAGTGACCCCTTGTAGTGTGTATGCTTGGCTTGTTGATCATTAGTCCTGCACTGCCCCTTCGCAGTTGGCGAACTTTTATGAGTTTTAAAGTCAGCTTGTGACTTTTGCTTCTTGTCATTCAAATGCCCTTTGATTAATCTGCTTTCTCTTTCAAGCCAGACTAATTAGAATAAAAACAATTCATACTACCTCTCTGTGACTAGCACATACTCTTCCCTTATTATTATTCAACTGTATGAAAAATGTGTTGTATTTGAGAAGGCTAAGAATTAGTTTGAAATTGCTGCACTGCAAGAAATATGTTCATATATGCTTCACATACAACTATCCCTGAGAAGAGATATTTTCCTTAAATTCCTGATATCCGCATGTAATGCCTCATACATCTAATCAATCTGCATTTTCATCTTAACATGCCATCTTATTAGATCTATTTAATCTATTTATTGATTTGTATAAGAGAGCTTGTCAAATTAATATATACAAATCAATATAGACATGTTATAATATTGAGTTGCTTCTAATCTATTTGGTCCTTCATAAAGTTGTTGTTACTTAATTATGAGCATTGTTTATTTGGCATTTTTAAAGAGGCGTTTTGATCATTTGTTAAATAAGAGCTTTATAACATCAATGTGTACTTTCAAAATAATCTTATGAATAAAAGAAACTTCCCAAATCGCTTTTATACGAGTGGTTCTATCTTGACATAGTTTAGCTCAAGGTGCCATCTAACCATAGATGTATTTTATTAGCATGTTCTTTACAAAGATTTGCCATTTCGAATATACCATGTATCTCCTTCAACAGGCGGTGGCCTTACCACCGTTTAGACAAGGATTTCATGGATAAATTGAATTTAGCAAAACACTTTTACATATAAGTACAGAATAATCATTAAAACAAATAAAATGGGTAAGTTTTCTAGCTGTAGGTAGGATCATAGTAAGTGGTTTAAAAGATAAATATGTAGACATCAAATATAACTCATTTATTCATTAATTAATAAGTTTTGATTACAAAAATCAAAATAAAATAAAAGTTACAAATTTTAAATAGAATAAAAAAATAGTAAAATCAACAGTAGCAGCATCATCACTGTTTGCTCCTTAGCACCTTTGCTCTAGGACGAGCCACTGATCTGGGAACGTTTCAAAAGTGCGGGCCTTTGCATACCAGTTAGTTATGAAACTAGGTACTGATAGATGTCAATTTTACAATTATTAAATAATAAGAAAAATAATCAATAATTTGACATAAAATAAAAATTGTATACATTTATCCCTGCAAATCTATTTCAATTGTACTGGCCGGAGCAGAGGTGGCGGCGGCTGGCTGGCGGCAGGAGGGCTGACTGAGGGCTGAGGCATGGAGGGCTGGCTGAGGGCTGAGGCAGGGAGAGCTGGCTGTGTTTGGGGAAGGAAGGGTTGGCTGAGGGGGGATATTTATAGAGAGGAGGGTGGTGGTGGCCGGCCAACTGGTCGGTCGGTCGGCCGCCGACCAGGGCAGAGCGGCCCGTCTACGTCTGTCAGGCTCTGTCGAGCGACAGAGCCTCAACGTCGAGGGGGGATCAGGAGAACAGACAGAAGAAAAATGAAAATAGTGGAAAAAAATTTTAAATAGAAAATTTCAATTAAATTTTTCGTATTTTTCAGTCGTTCGACTTCCAAAAATAACAAAATTTGACACCGAGATGTGTTATGATGTAATGAACATTCTTGTGTCAAAAATTTTCGATTCAGAGCGATATTTTATTTTAAATTAATTTCTGAGATTTGAAACTTTAAAAATTAATTGATATCGAACCGGAGCTCCAAAATCGATGAACTTTTTGTGCAGCATTTAAATAATATACTTAACATAATGACACAAAAATCGATGAATTTGGACACGTATTTAATTTTCTCAATTTATTGAATTTAAATAATTTAGAAATTAAAGTAGGAGTTTTCGTTATTCAAATTTCTTTCAAACTAGTGCATTTTGATCTAAAAATTATTTCTATCTAATCGTATTTTGGTTTACCCTAATTTGAAGTACACTGGGATCCTGATTTCTGAAGCGGGATCTGACCTAATTCGCAAAGTAACGGCATTGGGTCGTTACAAAGACTCGATCGCGATCAAGGCACCGAGAAAGATGGAAAGAGACGCCACCGCCTTCTTTGTTTTATCATCATCATCATCATCATCATATCGGGAGGCGTCTGCCCCCAATTTTTAGGCCTTGAAGATGGAAAGCTTTCCGAGGGCCGGATCCATCCTTCCATTGGACATCGGTATCTTCTCCTAGCAATCTCCGCCGCAGTAGACCGCAACCATGCATTTGCAGTCCTCTAGACAAGCCCTTCTGCACTCGTCCTGCCCATGGGTTAAAGCTGTTCATAATCCTCTTTCGGCCAATTCATGTTTTGCAGCTCCACCATATCAAACTCCCCCAGGTTGTGCCCTCGCAGCTCGGCTGATCAAAGTCCGGCTGGTATCCATGGTTCACGATATCGTTCGGATTCAATGGTGGTAGTGATCCGGACAGGCACATATCGTGCCATCACAGTCGATCTTACAGTAGCTAGTGCAGCCGCAGGCGCCACTCTCCCGTTCTCCATCGCGAGGCTCCCCCAAAAAATTAGATTTTGAAATATAGGGACTGAATTATAACATTATATAAAACATAGGAATTTATTTAATAAAATTAATATTTTATGGCTAATTTGAGACGGCTGAAATTTTAGGGATTTAAATTTATATATCTCTAAAATTTTTCACAAATTAGTAGGGCTCGCAGGCATAATAAGCATCATATATTCCATATAGTAAATATAAACATTGGAAGTTAAGCATTAGTAAATGTTTGAATTGTTACATACATATATTCCGAATATTTTGGCACTCGGCAGGTGTGTGTAGAGCTTGAAGAGAGGTGTGCTTCAGTTAGTAATGAAACAAAAATGAAAGAAGCAGCTGGAATCAGATGCCCATAAAAGCAGTTATAGATGCATCCTACTATTTATGATCATTTGTGATTAGATAGTAAAATAAAAGAAAATGACGGTTGGGATAGTTAAGTATGGATTTTTTTTTAGTGACTTAACATAAACTTGAGAAATATTTATCAAAATATAATTTGTGTAGTTATAGAAACCTAATTGTAAGCAATAAATTAATCTAAAGCCTATTATTATTACTGCTAGCAACATATATTAAAACACCTATATTAGAACTGATCCTGCTATCAACATGTAGCATCCATACTTTTATTAAAACACTTATATATATATATATATATATATATATATATATATATATATATATATATATATATATATATATTTCCATCTTTTCAAAGTTCTTCTTCCTTGAAAAATATTATATTTTAATAATATTTATTCCCATAAATTTTGAAAAAAATGCAAAGCTTGATATCATTGAGTACTTAGAGTGTTTTCTAATTATTGAGAATTTAAATACTGATATTGTGTTTATGATGTCAGATCAGGAGCTAATGAAAGTGCAGAAAGGTGATTTTTGAGGAGCTTCATGAAATTTTTAAGATGTTCACTCAACCACCACCATTTTTATCTTTAACTTTTTGTTTTATTAAGTCTTGTAATATTTAAAAAACAGCTTATATGGAGCAAATGATGAATTTTATTTTTTAATGTTCATTTAATATGAATGGATGTATCTAATATTTTCATTTATGGAATAGTTTCCTTAATATCTTTTCATTTAAATGTTTAATAGGGTATTTAAAGTTATATATTTATCAAAAAAATATAACTAGTCTCCCGATTTATTCTCAATTTAGTTTTCATTATTAAATAATATATCTATATCCATAATATAAAGTTACAGAAAATGTTGAACTTCAAAAAATTAGTCAAAAATAAATATCAATCAATAAAAAATTTTCTTTTTATTTTTTTATTTTTACATAGAGAAATGCACAGAAAATAAAATTTATCAAATATATACTTACATTTAAATCTGCAAACAATCAAAATTACCAAGAGAACAATTATGCTTTCTAAAATTCTTTTATTCTGAAAAAACCAAACTTTTTCCTCCAAACCGCGACCTCAAAATCCCGGGGGAGCGTCGGTGTCCTTTCATCGTCTCCCGCTGTCACCATTGGGAGAGGCGCTCGCTCAGAGCCCTGAAGTCGTCCTTCCCGCAAGTTCATGAATCAGTCCAGTCCTCCATAGGCGTCCGCACGTGGGCCAGAACGCGTGCTCTTCAGTGACATCTGAAGCCGCTCTTTTACCCTTAGGCTGAAAATTCCTCTTCTCTCCGTCTTGATACCTTCTGCTTCGCAGCCGTCGCCTTGAGAAGCCCTCTGTGTCCCTCAAATTCAAGCATTCTCACGAGCCCAGAGTTCTGATCCCACCGGAGATATCCCTTGAGGCCGACGGCGGCTTGGAAGCGTCTTTGAGGTTGAGGATAGCAATAGGTGCGCTTTATTCTTGCCTTATTTTTTGATTTCTTTTCAGCTATGCGTAGCTGGGTTTTCTCGTTCTCTCAGTTTTTCTTCCTATTTGCATAAATTTCTGTACGAATTGAACTTTTTTAGCTTGCTCGGCGGCGGAATCTTTGGGTCTTACGGGGTTTCTAACTTCAGGGTGACTGGAGAATTTTTAATTGAAGAATTTGTGCATTCCCTTTTTTTTTCTTATTGAGAATTTTGTGTAATACAAAATTTGTTATAATATATTTATAAAACATTTAGGGGATGTTTGGTTTGGCTGATATCATCCGGTGCTATTTAAAATTGTTGCTTAAGATAACCGCTGTTTGATTTGATATTATCTAATTAATTAATGATATCTCAAAATTACATAAATGCCGATTTCGACCGACATTCAGATATTCAGATAGCATTACGGAAGAGGTAGGGTACTTCGCGCGTCGACACCTGGAGATCTCGACGCCGATATCGCTGCCGTACGCGCTCGCCGGCGCTGCCGAGACGCCCGGAAAGGGTCGCCGTCCCGAGTGAGCTACTGCACAAGGTCAATCGCTTCGTCCCTTCGTCCTTCTCCGCAATACCTCGCCGGAAGAACCTTTACTTGCTCGCGTGCATCGGCAAATATGGATCCCGACTCTTTCCAGTCGACGATGTCCAATTTGGCGCTCGATAATGTGATGGCAGCGGCGGCTCGAGACTATCAAAAGGTTCGGATATTCATTGAGTTTGCAATAGCCTTTATTTAATCTGCATTCGCTGGTGTAAATTGAGGATAATCGATTCCAAACTTTCATTTTGGGGTTGGCGAGTGGGAGAGTGCATCAAGAACTAAAGGTATTGGTCTAAGTTGATGTTTATAAAGTATTGGATTGCCAATTTGACAGATCTTCTAGAAAAGTACGTGTTATCGCTCAAAAATTATGTTTGTTTGTGAGCATAAAGTGAAGAGTTGTTGGGCAGGATTGCCTCCATCTCAAGTAGAAATGGGGGCTTCCAATGCCTCAAAACATCAGTTTTGTTAGCTAATGTGAACACTAATTGGATCCTGATGGTTGTTCGAGTTCATTCCGGGTGTTTTAGCGATCTCGTATAAGAATAAAACCGGATTGTCTATTGAAATTGGAGAATAGTTCTGATTGATAAAGAATGGTTATTAGGATTTGTTGCTTGAAGTGGGGGGATTGAATCTTTGTTGAGTCTTGATGATAATCAATTGTAATTTAGGGGTATTCTTACCTCATGCGCAATATAACATGAATGACACTGAATCAAACAACATATATCTGAGTAATATTGACATCTGTTATTTAAAAAATACTGAACTAAGCAGCTCCTGTTATCTGAATAACATGCTATCTTAATAACTTTTCAACACAGTGCAACTATTAGAAAATGAGTGGGTACTTGTAAAGATAGAATGAGACATGAGCTTAACTATAGCAAGGTTGGAGTGGCTTCAATAGTAGATAAGATTAGAGAATGCTGCCTTAGATGGTTTGGGCATATTAAGCGTAGACCGTACAATGCCTCTGTTAGAAAAATTGAGTTTAAGATTGGCCTTATTAAATGAGGAAGGGGAAGAACCCAAAACGACATGGGAATAAACTGTTAGGAAGGATCTTCTCTTAGGGAGGGGGAACTTAGGGAGGGGCTTCTATTTGATCATGCCAAATTGAAACGAATGATTCATATAGTCGAGCCCACCTAGTGGGATCAAGGCTTCATGTTGTTGTTGTTGTTGTTGTTGTAGATAATTAGTTAACTTATTAATTAGGAATTTATGTAATTAATTTTTTTAATGAAATTTAATTTGATGTATTTTTAATACTGAACCGAACAACATTATTTCACCCAGTTTATTTGGCTTTATTTAGCTAAATCTAGCTCTCAACTAAATAACTTTACAGCTTAGAATAATTTTTTTCTTCTCCCTAGTCTATTTAATTCCAAAAGTTAAGCTCGAGACAAACAACCTCTTATTATTTTTAGATTTTGTATCTAAAGCTTATATTTGTATTCTTATTTTTGGGTACCTGTTATCCTATTTCTAAGCATTCATAGATTTACAGATTACTTAACTAAAAAAGTGTTACATGATTATTCTATTAATTGTTAATAAATAATATTGAATTCAATACATACCACTTCAATCTTTCTTAATGAAAGTTTCATATCTGATTGAATTCTTGCTGCTCTTATACTGACAAGTTTATGCCTTTTAACAGCAAATACAAGCTCAATTAAGGATAGCAGTGATGGGGACGTCTTTAAGTTGCTTTAGGAGCAAATTGTATCTCATGCAAATATCTGGCAATTGTATGTTTAGGAAATTGTGTTTAGAAGCAATTGTACAGTTTATATCCTTATTTATCACTTTTAGCTGTAGATCTTAAATACATATGTGGCGGTCTAGTCGGGTGAGTGATGGAGCAAAACATATTATTTGGTATTTTTAATTTTATCTCTCAAATTAATTCTCTTAAAAGAAAAAGAACTTCTTAATGAAATTAACTTATCTTAAGAAGTTCCATTATCACATAAATATTTATATTCTACAAAAGAATATTGTAATTCACGTCAATTCAACACATGTCCACATCCTATACACTAACCTTATCCCAAATCACATCACTCGCACCCTAAACCCAAGCACTCCATGTCCCTCTTGTAATATGATATTCAAAAACATGCATTATCTTTCCTTTAACATGTATTCCAATGCTAACTAAAAAAGACTAGAATAATGAGTGAGAAGCCTAGTAGATTGTACCACCTACTTTAAGTTCTTTGTAGAAAATAAGAAACAAAATGATTTAATAAAAAATAGCATGAATGATTCACAAGGCATGCCACTTTGTAAGTTGATGGTTATTTATTATTAGGAAATTTGGTGATCTTGTCACATGGAGATATACATGCCAAATTTTTTGGATCAACAACCAATGTTAAATGTCAAAATCGTACATTTAAACATGTTGATTTTAAATGTTAATTCCATATTTTATGAGCTATAGTTTTTGTACTAAGGTATATAAAAATTATGAACCAAAGTAAGCTAACTTGCAAAGATCTAAATTTGTAAGATATACATGCCAAATTTTTTGGATCAACAACCAATGTTAAATGTCAACATCATACATTTAAACATGTTGATTTTAAATGTTAATTCCATATTTTATGAGCTCTAGTTTTTGTACTAAGGTATATAAAATTATGAACCAAAGTAAGCTAACTTGCAAAGATCTAAATTTGTAAGATTTACATATTTATATAAAGAAAAATTATAACTTTGCTTAATCCAAAATTATAGCCATTGACATAGCTGGGCACCACGACACAGTGCAATTATTAGAAACAAAAAAATACCCAAAAGTTAGAACTAATGGAGGGCCAATGCTAGCCTAAGGGATTTGTCACCCCCTCTAATCTCTTGCACAATGTTTCATAAGCACACATCCGTTTTTCCCACAAATATTTTTATACTACTTACTAAATGCTACAACATTTATATAATTAATGCACATGCTGTTCATTTCTAATTCATTAGAGAACAAATATTCATGGTATAAGGGAAAATTTTACTGTGCATGTAATACCCAAATAGGACTGAATTCTTGTGTGCTATCTCTATTGCGTCTAGTTAGCCAAATTGCACGATGTGAGGCAGTAAGCAAAAGCCTTAGGTTATGTGCTATATAATTTATTAGTTAGTTGTATCATATCAAATTTACTGATGTACAATACCATAATTATTCTACTAAATATTTAACGTATGTAGATTCAAAATACAAAGTTTCATAAGAAAACTATTTTACAAAGATTACATTGATTCATAGATGTTATTTTGTGCAAAATCATACTAGGTTCAAATATCTAACTTCATGGCATAAATTTTTTTGGTATAAAATTCAAATTTTTATGATACATGACAGTTAACTTGTATACTTATTGAAAGTTTTCTTACAAAAAACTCATATCATCATGCAAAGGCTAGATACCATCAAATCATATTCTAATCGATCAAAGGTAATACATGCCGAACGAATCAATTAAAACATAACCAACATTAATAGAAATACAAGAAAAATAGTAAGTTTACAAGCTTTTGGAGCCGTGATATATAAGCTCCTAATGAATTACATTGGAAAACTTGGAGAAGATTAAGCAAAACTTGAGCATCGTAAAGTTAAGTACTAGATCATACCCTATTCTTATATTAGAGGAGACATACGAGGTTTTTCTAAAGAAAGCTGTAAATTACTGGAGTAGCGAGCTTCTTCAAGACTTCTCCTAGGATAAAACAAGAGTTTTGGCTTAGAAAATAAGTTGGGGAGGAGGAAGAAAAGAGGGAGAGAGAGAGAGACAGAGAGTATTTATATAGGGATTTTGGATTTGATTCCCAAGTGATGGCTGAAGTAAAATGGGTTTATTTTAGCTTGGAAAACTTATCTTTTGGATCAGAGCAGTGATAAGGCATTGCAATCAAAAGGTGACTGCAGATTTCTGTAGGACCTTTCGCTAGTGTTGTTTCGAGCATTGTTTCACATATGAAGAGTAGCGATGACTTAGCGAGTTGTGCACCAGTAGTAACTTCTATTTCACAATGCATTTCAACGCTCAAGCACGTAAATCCAAGCACAATTCTTTGTTGTGCTTGGGTGGGTTAGGGTATTCAACAAGCAAGGTTTGTTGCTTGTCGAATGATCGCCAAAGAAGCTGAAAGATGATGTTTTGTGATCTTCTCAACAATGGTGTTATACTTGCAAATTATTAAGTTTAAAGAGAAAATTATCAAAATTAGCTATTGACTCTTGAAAAGGGTTCAATTTAGTCATTATTGACTTGCAAATATTTTCTTGGTTCCATATTATTCATTTGATGGAAATCATTAATTATAAAGAGTAATTTTATCATTTTATGATTTAACTAATAAAATTCTTTGTGTAACACTCATTTTTTAAATATTAAGAGAAATATTATAATTGGATGAAAAAAAAGAGGGACTTTAAAATATTATATTTTTAGACTATTTTTATATTATAATTTTATGTTTCTTATGTTAAGTTGCAAATTATTCTTAAAAACTATTAAAAATAAAATAGATTTATTAAATGAATTTTGGAAGGGTTGGAAGCATCGTGTTGACACAGAGTTGAGCCTTTGCCGATTGTTCTACATTGTAAGTTGATGTCGACGTTCACGTCAACATTGTAAGCTGACGTCGACATTGGGGTGCGGGGTCTCTCTACCACAATCAGAAGGGCGTTGACATTTTAAGTTGATGTCGACGGAAGCGACATGAACGTTAGATTTAGTGTCAGCATCGGAAGGGTTGGAAGCATAGCCGATGCAACTAAATGAGCCTTCGCCGATTGCTCTACCTGGAACAGAGATGCCGAGAGACTACAAAGGAGTTTCATGTAGAGAGATCGACACAGAGGGATTGATATAGAGAGCCCTTAAATTATCTCATGAGAGATCGACACAGAGACATAGAGAGACGAAAAGTTCAACGTAGAGAGACAAATAGATAACAAACTATCACGTGAGAAAAATTATGTTATGCTTTTGAAAATAAAAATTGCTCGGCTGAATTGCGCATTTATACTAGAATTCTTAATTTAGATGATGGGATTCAACAAAAAGATAATGGAGGGACCAAAAAAACAATTAAATAAAAGTCATGGGACTAAAAAAATATTTACAAAAGTTAAGGATTAAATTGAACACTTTACAAGAGTAAATAGATTATTTTGATAATTTAATCTAAATTTAAACTATTATTTATGTAAAAATTTAAAGCAATATGATTAAACGGAATAGTTTTATGAAAATATTAGAGTGATATCAAGACTAAAGACTAGTCAGAATCATTGTTATTAGATGAGCGTTTGGTTCACTCGTGCTTCACTTTGTGTTTGTGTGCTCTAGTAAAAAATGAACCATTGCGCTTCGAAAACATTGCTTGCATTGCAAGTGCTTGATCTCTCGCTCGACGAGGACGAGTTTGCTCAACTTGAGCGGCGAGTTTGCTCAACTCACGCAACGAACTCAAGTCACACAACGAGTTTGCTCTACTCGCTCGGCAAATTTGCTCTATTGGCATTGTCGGCTAGGTTTTAGATTGAATTGAGCTTCAGATATTTAAGCACGATTTCAAAGGTGGGATGTTACAACCTATCCTTAAAGTTATATTTTTAAAGCTTGCTTGCACAGAATTCAGCAGAATTACTAGAATAAATATTAAGAAAACCTTTAATGATGAATTTTGAAATTTAAAAGTGCTATTGATTCCATTAAATTTGAAAACTATTCTCTGTTATTGATCTTGCTTTTGTTGTAATATATTTCATATATTAATACAGGGGAAATTTTTATTTGGCGACGCTGGGTGCTATGAATCTCTTAATTTTGTCCTGACGTTAATGTGAATGAAAAGTTTTTTAAGTATTTTGAATGTTAATATCTTAGTAATAAAGACAAACATCTGCTTGGGAACATTGGTAAACTAATAAATGATGGCACTCACAAAAATGTTGGATGCAGCTGGCTTCATGTTTAGAAACTAGTAAGTAAACATGGTGAAAGTATACTGATTTTATGACATCACATTTTGCCACAATAAAACAATGTCAGTTGTAAAGTGTACCTTATGTGGAATGATCTGTACATATAATGGGATGTTTCATCACATTTAATAGTTCAATACCTAAACATAGTAACATTAGTACATATACTCTTAATTTTATTACAAGCATACAATTAGATTGCATAATTAAAATTTTATTTTTAAAATGCAACTTATCATTTGTTCTCAAATATGACATATTTCTTGCTTGTGTTACATTGCCTTCCGCCTATAAGTTAACTTGGATGCGTGACCACCTTCTTTAGATTCTTCCTCAGATGGTGATATCAATTAGGCTTCCAAATCCACATCATATAATGAGTTATTTTGATTATGCTGATTGATATGTTCTCAGATTTAAGGACAGACACTTTAAATGTATTTTTATGATGACCATAATTTCCATTTCTCTTGCAATGATGAATTTTCTTGAAGCATTGTGTTTATTTGGTCTCCTTGAGACATCAAATGCAATTCTTTTTTGGTCTTCCTTTTGGGCATTGTGTGTTAGGAGGGCCAATAAGCAATGTACTCTTATCAATTCCTGCTGATTCTTGCTTGGTAATGCTGACATTGCTCTATCATAAGTCCTCTTGTATTTACATCAAAATGAAGAATAACATATACCTGAAGGCAAGTTCAGCACGAATAAATTGATAGTTAAAATATGTTTAAACATGATAGTAATTCATGAACAAAGGTATGCTTCATTAGAAAATCTTTTGTCTAAATGCAGACAGCTTCATGAATCATGGAAGGCTCGTAATTTGTCTAAAGTGACTACTATCCTTCTCTAAATTAACTTCCCCTTCTACCGTGATGGCTTTCAACGGCCCTCAACTTCAGAATCAAGTTGGGATGGTTGCCTCACAATTCAAGTGTTTGTTTTATTGTGTTAAGAATGTATTTTTTGCCGTGGGCAATAAAAACACTCCATTTCTTAGGACGGTTTATGCGTTCATCTCTTTTCTTCATAACCATTCATAGTTGTGTTTCAATCAGACCAACAACTGGTTTACTTTGTGCATCACCAATCCTTGCGTTAAAGAACTCGAACTAATTATCTGTAGTGAGTGCTGTGATTTTTTATTCCAACTGCATATATCTTTCTAGCCCATGTACTTGATAATCTTAATAAATATGCATGAACTTAAGAGATAGTTGACCCACTTGTTGCATATGCAGTTTACCACACAATATCACCTATCCTCCAATTATCTTGGTAATGAAAGTTCTTTATATTTTTCATAAGGGTTGCATACATGTTCTATCTCAGAATTTGGGAAATCAATGCAAGACATGAAAACAAGCCCATAAAGCTAGCATTCAGTCTTTCAGAAACAGCTGCCAGTTAGATCAAAAGCATTTGCAAGTATTTGGATTTCAAATGATAAGTACCAAGCTCTATATATGGACGTCATCCATCAATAAAGCCTTCAGTACATATATGGGAGCTAAAAAAGAATCGTTTGAAAGAGTAGTCAATGGTATATGTAATATATGGCGACTTCTTGAATTTTACTTCTAGAAATATTTATTACTGATTAGAATTTGTTTAAAAAGTTGTTTTTAAAAGAGTTCCTTAATATTATTTGTTTTTAATGTGATCATTGTATAGATTTGTGTTATGTAATATAATATAGATGCTATTTTAATTTTTCAGGGCATTTTAATTGATTAAACGCAGTTTTTTACCTGCAACATTGTGTTCATGGGTGATAATATGCATATGGAAGTTCATGAGGATGATGAAGATGATATTGATTTCAATCCGCATTTTAGAGGAGAAACACCTTCAGAAGCCTCTTCTAGTTTAAGTTCTGAAAATGATGAACATATCCAGAATTCTTTGAATGGAAAAACCAACTCTCTATCTTCAAGACCTGAGGAGAAGATAGAAATCTATAGCCATGAAGTTGTAAATGAAGGCGAGCAAACTATAATGCAAGTAGATGATGCCTCTGAAAATTCAATTAAACAATTACAAAGGGGACCAACTCGTGTCCAAGCATGCAACGAAGGAGTTTCTGTCATGAATGGAAATGCTTGTGCTAATATCCCTACAATAGAAATTTTGGCTTATGCAAGTTCCACTCAAGAAACCAATGAGCCTATTGTGGATGTTAATGATGATGCTATCTGTAGGCGCACCAGGGCTCGGCATTCTCTTGCCAATTACACACTGGAAGAATTAGTGACATTCCTTCAAGAATCGGATGATGATGATGATCTTCATAATGTTGATGATGAAGAGGAATACCACAAGTTTCTTGCTGCTGTTCTTTTGGAAGGAGATGGAAATGAGCAACCCGGCCAAGAAGACAAAAGTTTGGATGAAGATGAAAATGATGCTGATTTTGAAGTTGAACTTGAAGAAGCACTTGAGAGTGATGTTGAGGAAGCCACTGGCTGTAGCACAGAACATAGCAGAGCACAATCTGGAGAGGCTCGTGTACCAGAAACTAGGCAAAAGAAACGGCTAAAGGAGTCTGCAAAAAGAAAGAAACTTCAGTTGGGACAATCTAAGGCAGCATTACGTCCCATATTACCTTACATGGCGAACTCACAAAGGCCTCCTTTTCCTGCTTACGTGTGGAAAATGCCTTCACCTAATCCTTTTTCACATTGTTCTGCATCAGTTTCTGGTACTGATCTTATCAATGGGTTTACAGCTTGTCAAGTTGGGCAGCTGTACTGTTTAATACATGAACATGTCCAGCTTCTTCTCCAAATTTTTTCTGTTTCAATTCTTGATCCTTCCAGACAACAAATTGCCAATGATTTGCTCAAATTGATATCAGAGATGATTGAACGACATGAAATGGCATTGTCCTGGAGGAAGGTTCCGTATCCTTTGCTTTGTTTTCAGTATTCAAATCTTCATTCCTCTTTACAAGCTGATTCAAATAAAACTGCCGGTTGTTACTGGACTCCTTTAATTGATAATAACTCTGTTTTATCAATTCTTGATCTAGCTCCACTTCGGCTAGCAAAGAACTACATTTCCGATATTAAAGAAAGTAGGTGATTAGATGTATACTTAACCTTTTTAATTTTAAACATAATGCAACTAATACAATGTAGCTTATAATAATATATGACTGATATTGCAGTTGTATCAAGGCACAAACAGAGCTACTTGGAAGATGGTATTGCAAAAAGTCGCTGGACTAAAGAACCTCTTTTTTCCCTTCCAACGTCAACTTCTCTGGATAATACAAGCAGCGACTTTTTAGGACCCCTGAGAACTCTGTCTGCTGTTTCTCCCTGCTCGTCTTGCCAACTCCAATCTGATCAACAACAGCCTAAAAAATCACTGGCTGCTACACTTGTTGAGAGCACCATGAAGCAGTCAATTGCTCTTGTTCCTGCTGATATTGCCAAATTAGCTCAGAGGTTTCTTCATTTGTTTAATGCAGCACTTTTTCCTCATAAGCCACCAACACCGGCTGTTGCAAATCGTGTGCTATTCACGGATGCAGAAGATGGGTGTGTTTATTCTTCAGAAAAATTTGTTATATCTAATTCCTTGTTTGATTTCTTTGTATGTTTCAATGAAATGTTGGCCCCAATTTGTAAATTTTGTCCAAATGTCTTGTGACACTTTAGAACATATGCCCATTTCTGTAAACGTTTTTCTTGGGTATTATACAATATCATAATATCATCTATTTGGCTATCATATATCAAAATCATTGTTATATTGTTCCTATGTTATTGTGCTTATTTCAAATTATTTTTTAGCAATATACACCATTGTTTTATTTGTTTTTATATGTTTATTACTGGTTTAAATGCCTTCTCATAAAGAGAAGTTGTGTTTGCCGTTGTGTATCATGGAGAAGCTCTTAAGAAAGTAAGGGCATGCAAGATACTATTGTTATAAACAGTTTGATTGTCATAAGCTGCTTGTATTTTAAATTGGCCATTTTGTGATAGAGATTGAGCGTTTAGAAAATGTTTTTAATATTTTCCTCTTATATAACACTGGAAATTATGTTGTTTATTATACTTGGCCGTGTCACCATAGTTTGCAGTTCTTTATGCAATTGTGCTTCATTGTTTACTTGGTATAAAATGATGTTTGTGTTAAAATAGAACTTCATCAATTTATTTAGTCTTGGAAAACTGATTTCAAAATTAAATGTTATGAATCTTCCTTTTCCCACCATCACTTCAAAATTCTTTTTGTTTTGGAAATTATATTTTTGTATAAAAATAAACTTTGAATATTCTATCATGATAGCAAGAGTTCTTAGAAGAGCTTTAGAGAAAAAAAATGTTGTCACATATATTGATGATATTAAAGGTATGTAAAATGGGGTTGCAGTATGTGCTTGATCACATGGTAGCTTGTCTAATATTTTTCCTTTTACTTTTGGATTACACCAAGACTCTCCTCTCTAGTTATGTTATATTTGCTTTAATTGTGAATATGGTTACTATAAAACACATTCAAGAAGAGTTCTCTTGGTTCATGTTATTTGCATATGACATTTTGTTAATTGATAAGATTGAGGATGGAGCTAAAGCAAAACTCGAATTGTGGAGCTAAAGGTTTTTATTTTAATAGATCTAAAATTGAATATATGGAGTGTAGGTTTAATTGTAATTGAAGCTATAGTCATGAGGATATAACTATTGAGGACCATGCGATCAAGATGAGAGAGATTCAGATACCTTGTTCAATTATTCAAAATAATGGTGAAATAGAGAGCTATGTGATTTATAGGATCCATTCTGGTTGGATGAAATGAAGGAGTGATTATGGTGTATTGTGCGATAAAAAATCTCACTCAAAATTAAAGATAAATTTCATAAAGCAACTATACGACCCAATATATTATATGGGGTATATTATATGGGGTTGAATATTGGCCAACATGGAAGAAACTTACTGATAAATTAAGTTACAAAGATGAGGGTGCTAAAGTGGATGAGTGGGTATTCTCGAAAGGATAGAATAAGAAACAAGTTCATTTGTAGCAAGGTTGAGTGGTTCCATTAATGGATATGATTAGAGAATGTTATCTTAGATGGTTTAAGTATATTAAGCATAGACCAATGCCCTTATTAGAAAAATTGAGTATATGAATTTTTCCTAAGTTTAAAGAGGAAGAGGAGAACCAAAAAAAGGCATGGGAAGAAATCATTAGAAAAGATTTTATTTATTTTGAATTTAAGGACAAACTTCTATTTGATCGTGCATAATGAAAACAAAGAATTCTTGTTGCAACCCCACCTAGTGGGACTAAAGTTTAGTGTTATTGTTGTTGTATTCTTTGTCAAAAATCTAATCATTAGTAATATTGAATGACCAAGACTACAAATAGCTGAAATCATTGGTAAGCATTTTATGACCATGCTTACAAATATTCTTCTTAAGTTGTTTAAAAATCCAGTGGCACTCCATTTTGAAATGCAGTAGTTGTAACGTGAACTTGGGACTCTTGCTACACTTTGAAATGCTTATACTTAAATTAACACTCTCTATCCTTGAAGTTATATAACACCTGAATGAATTGATGAATTTTAGCAGAACAAAAATTTTCTAAGATTTGATAGCTAAGAAATGAGAATTGAGTTTCTTCAAATTTCTCTTGCTATCATGTACTTGTTGGCATTCACTAGCAATTGTTTATTTGAAGTGAATTCTTAACTATGCATCTTAGTGTAGGATGTTAACTTTAATTTATGTGTTTTGTTTAAATATCATATTGACTATGGATATAAATGTAATGCAGTTTA
This sequence comes from Gastrodia elata, assembly GCA_016760335.1. Classification (NCBI taxonomy): domain Eukaryota; kingdom Viridiplantae; phylum Streptophyta; class Magnoliopsida; order Asparagales; family Orchidaceae; genus Gastrodia; species Gastrodia elata. The sequence goes on from CM028670.1 coordinate 50,220,327, forward strand.
TTGGCAATGGGAATTATGGAGCACAACAATGATTGGTTGGCAATTCAACAACACTTTCTTCCATGTAAATCTAAGCATCAGGTTATTGCCGTTGCTTTATTTTGTGAAACTTTTTATTATTTTGTGAAAATTTTTGTTGCGTTCTTTTTAGTTTTAGAAGGCACCATATCCCCTTTTTATCAAAACAATGCTTTTTTCATTTATGTTTTTCTTCTGCTAATTTTACCGGTTTATGCTCCTCCATTAGAGTCTACTACATTGCAGTTTATTACAATATGCCAAAAGAGTTTAACAATGCCACAGTCAATTGGGGTGTAATGAGAGAATTTCCTGTTAGCACTGTTTCATATTTTCTAAAATTTAGGCACATTGGAATCACTTTAACTTTATAAGGAATTTTTCTGAAACTATTTATCTGTCATGATTTTGCGATTGTTCTTAGCTTTTGGAGTTGCATTTAGTATATTTGCATATATTATTACTAAAACTAGCCGTTTAAATTCATACATTTTACATTTCTTTGTTTGGGCTGCTAAGTTCTAATAAACTTTGACATGCCATTGCATCTGTTAGTTTTTTCTTAGTATTGAATCATGTATGAACTATGCACCCATTGTTTGTTTACTGCATTCATATATAGATCTTTATGTATATATTATATACATAGCTGGTATGCACGTTCTCATGTGGGGCTTGTTTTTGTATGCATACACCTTATGGCTTGCAAATTTTCTTGCATGTATGCACACTTAAACACAATCTATTACCACATTCACTGTTTCTTTAACCAAACAGGCTAAATATCTCTTATAAATTAAGAAGATCGCAATCACCTGATACAAACATACAGGCATAAAGTAACAAATATAGATAAAACAATTTTTGATAGTTTTAGCAAGTTCAACTTCAAAAATCGTTGTATTTATCTTTTTGTTCTCTATTATTTGCTACAGATTTTTGTAAGGCAGAAGAACCGCAGCTCTTCTAAAGCTCCTGAAAATCCAATAAAAGTAAGGCAAAAACTTTCAAGTTGTGACTCATTATGGCCTTTTTGAGGTCTGACTTATTGTTATTGGATATAATAACTTCATACTTATATTGCTTAGTCCGTTGAAGCACATTTCCTATTTTTACTTTTTAAATTATCTGAATAAAAGTGTCTAAACGGTTATTGTTATTTTAGAAGTTTTTGGTACAATATCGTAATGTAATGCCACCATGTAAGTAGACTGTTGTACTTTTCTAGGCAGTCAGGCGCATGAAATCCTCCCCTTTATCTGAAGATGAGAAGGCACTCATTTATGAGGTGGTACCTAATTATATGAGTATGCACTTGATAATTTGTTGGCTTCTTTTAATATTCAATAATAATTGTTTTCTTAAACCAAAACTAGGGATTAAGAATTTTTAAGCATGACTGGCTATCCGTTTGGAAGTATTTTGTTCCCCATAGAGACCCATCAATGCTACCACGTCAATGGCGAATTGCTACAGGAACCCAGAAATCATATAAGAAAACCGAGGCCGTTAAGGAGAAAAGGCGTCTATATGAGGCTAAAAGAAGAAGATTAAAAGCGTGTATGACCGAGCAGCATTTGTCCAAAAAAGAGGTAGTTTAGATAACTAATTTTTCAGATGAGTATTCTAAAGATTAGTTTATTGCTGACATTTAAGACCATCTTTATAGTTGTGTGGCACTCAAGTTAATTATGAAGAAGATAGCAGTGACGGTGAAATGGACTGTGATGATAAAGCTCATCATGTTCATGAAAGCTTTCTAGTAGATACTGAGGCTGGAAATTCTAAGAACATTAATGGCAGCAACTCCAATCCTATTAGGCTGATTCAATACAACGGCAGTGGTAATGGGTTAATCTGTGCAGCCCTTACGAATGATAGTGGTGAATTGCATCCTGAAACTGGAACTGAGAAGTTGCCGTTGAACTCCTCAAAATCACAAACAGATGTGCATTCTTTGCAACAGTTTTCTTCTCGGATCAAATATGGCTCTTCTTACAGCATTTCTTCGAGGCATCTTTCTTCGTACTTGGTCTCAGGAACTTCGGGAGGCCATTTAGTAACACAATCTTATCGAGCTCGAAAGAGGAAAGGAGTCAGGATAGTAAAGCTTGCACCTGATCTGCCTCCTGTGAATCTTCCCCCATCTGTTCGTGTGATTTCACAGTCAACTTTCAAAATTTACCATGGGGATTCACCACATTCTAATGGTAATGAAAGTGCCCTGAAGGATCATGCTTTTAGAGTTTCTCATGTTGCAGAAACTGGAACAAGTATGATGAATCTCATAGAGAATGTTTGCAAGCTTCCAGTTAATCATCATCCCTGTAATAATTCCCATTTAGATGGCATAATAAAAGAGAATGCTTCCGAATCTGATATTCAATTGCACCACCCGTTACTGTTCCAGAATCCATCTCATGTTTCATTTAATTCCCAGAACACTGCTCCGAGTTCATTTAAATTTCTTCTTGGATCTCAGTGCTCAATCAGTGCTGCAGCTCCTGAGCACTCAAGACGAGGTTTAGGTCTTCCCATATACCCAAGCACCATTGATTTCCATCCTCTTTTTCAAATACCTGAAAATTCTACTGATAACCATGCTATTGTTTCTTCATTTAATGAGTCTGCTGGTGATTTAAGATCCCCAACCAAATGCCAATGCAATGAGACTAATGATCTTGACTTGAATATTCAGTTATCTTCTGCTGCGGATGAGCAAATAATCAACGAAGGATTCAATCGTCAGAATGTCGAGCTAAATGTGTCAGCCTCTGAGAAAAGAATTGTTGCAGATTTAGAACCTTCAACTGCAATAAGAGAAACTGATTTATCAGTTAAACCTACTGTATTTTATGCAAAAAATGGATTTGACAGGGAAACGGATATTACATGCAATCAATGCCTAGGAGGCAGCTTTCATGAAGAATCCAACCCCGGAATAGTAATGGAGCAGGAGGAATTGAGTGATTCTGAGGTTGAAAGTGAAGATGTAGTTTTTGAATATGAGGATTTAGAGGATTCAGAGGAAGAAGAAGAAGAGTTATGTGGGGATGAAGCACAAATTCTTAATAAGGTACTCAAATTAGTCCATTATCCATTTGTTTTAACATTTATTGAATTATCATTAATATTTTTTTCATTTGGATATTTTTTCTGGCAAGGATGATGAAATCGGAGCTGCTCAAGATCTTCATCAGCTGCAGCAGCAGTCAAGCTCTGCTTCACAATCTCCAGTTAATAAAAGGGGAAAGGGCCGAAGAATGAGTTCACAGCATGCAAAGCCAATGAGGTCAAAAGATGAGAACGGTAGAATTGGTTCTCATATTTCTTATTCTGCCCCTCAGGCAGCTCGTTCGAGGAAGAGGGGAGACGAAGAAAGCTCGGCATTGTCGGATTTGGGTGCAGTCACGGTTGAGAGTAAGGTTTCGGGTTGCAGAAGATCAAAAAGACGAACTCTTATAAACTAATTGCTCGCGTCATTGGCTGATCTGATGAAGCATTGCCATTCAGCCAATACTGTGCTGGGATATCACAGGCAGAAGTACTGCACTGTAGATGACGCTTTAGGCATTACAGAAAGTTTTACTGCAGGTAACGGCTTTTGATCATTCTTCCAACCAAATAATAAGGAACGATTAAATTTGAAAAGCTGTTACTTGTATTCACAATAAATTATTTGATGCTAAAATTTTAGAGTGGTTGAATTGAAAAAGCAGGGGGGATGGGGATTTAGCTAATGAGCCGTATATTGAACTTTTAAGAGTGGTTGATTACAAATTGCAATTGGAAACCTAAATTTTACAAAATTAAATTGGCTTATGCCAAGTAGATTTGCAATTCAGCTCAAATATTTACCAAAAGGTTTGATGAAGAATTTAGAGAAACAAAAGTGTCTTGATAAATCCAAGATTTATAACAAAATAAGTGAAGAAATACAAGCAAATTCATTTTAAAATGGCCAATTGTGATGGGTTTTTCATGGTTTTCAGGCAAAGAAATGACAGCTGAGCCAAATCTGGAAGAATGCTGAATTTTTGGAAGGAAACTGCTGCAGCGTGCCCTAGCGTGCTGCAGGGCACGCTGCAGCACGCCATAGCGGATCCGATACGAAAGTTTGGCCGCTACCGCACGCCACAACGACATTTATAAAACCAGACTCAGCACAAGAAGATTTAATAAAACCGCTACCGAGCGCCACAGCGGACCCGATACGAAAGTCCAATCGTTACCGCGCGCGACAGCGGGGTGAAAAGGAATTGAATACTTGTTGATCCGCGACCGCGCGCTGCAGTGGATCAGATACGAAGGTTTAACTGCTACCGCGCGCCACAACGGAATAAAAATGAATTAAAAATTTATTGATCTGCCATAGCGCGCCGCAGCGGAGGCGACACGAAAGTTCGGCCGCTACCGTGCGCTACAACGAGATTGAACTTAGTAAAAATTCGTAAATATCTTCGCCGTCGCAGCGGGTTCGATACGCAAGTTAAGTCGCTACTCACATTAAAGGCATGACTTTGAAACTTCTTTGACCAACCATAATCATGCTTTTAATGCATTCTCGTGCTAAAATCTTCCAGAATTTCTCTATAAAGGCTAGGGTAGGGGAGCGGGAGCAAATGTTTTCACTGCTTATTTTTGTCAAATTTCTGCCCAAGTCTTTCAAACTCTTCACTATCCTCTCATTCACACTGTCTTCCCAAAAGAAGAGCTTGGCTAGTAAGGATGCAGGAGCCTCCACTTCAGGGGGAGCTTTCAACAAGAAGCGGTTCTCATCCGCTGAGGCTGAACAAAGGTTCAGCCAAGTAACTTCTAGAAGGAAGCTCATTCCGGAGAGAGGCTTCACGCATCCTTTCCCTGTGCCATATGATCAAATTAGAGACTGTGAATGGGACAAGCTGGTCTGTTCGAGGACTGACTCTTACCCTTCCCTCGTCCAGGAAGTGTATGCCAACGCCATCAACGCTGCGGGGCATACAATTTTTGTGCGAGGGAAAGGGGTGGTATTCGGCCTCGAACAGATCGAGCAATTTTATGAGCTGAGTGAGGTAGGGGACTGTGCCTACCAGCCCCTCATTGGAAATAGTTATGACCCGACAGAAGTCGCAAGTGCCCTCATCCGCGAGAATGCGGGCTGGAGAGGGAACTTAGCCAACATACCTCGAGCCTTTCTCATGAACTCGAGCATTGCATGCCATGTTTTCATATCCAGCTTCATCATGCCATCTGGTCATCTGAGCGAGGTGACTCGGTCACAGGGCGTTCCAAGGAGGGTTTAGCCTTCCATTACAGCAGAAACAAAAGAAGAAATATACAAGAATAAGAACCGTTTCATGGTTCTACTAGAAAGAAATAAAAAGGAGTTTGAGAAAAGTACTAGGAATAGCCATTGTTTGGCATTTTTTGGTTCTTCCTTTCTTCCAGTCTTCTTCCTTTCCAGTTCCTTGGTACTGTCCTCCTTTCCTCTCTACAGCAATGGTTGTCTTCTTCTTTCCTTGGTGAGGGCCTCTTCTTTTCTTACAGCAGGCTTCTAATTTCAATTTTGAGAGTGTCAAAGAGAGGAACCCCCTCTTAGTCTTTCTTTCTTCTATTCTTTGGAATTAATTGCTGTCCAACCTTCCAACTTCTTGATGGGTTGCTTTTTAATTTATTCTATTATGCCTCTTGAAAATATCAATATTAATTGAGTTTGGAGTTAATACAGCTGAGGAAGGTAAATGGTTTTGAAATTTGTGGCCTTCCCTATGCTGGCATTAATGTTTGAACCTGACTGAATTTACTGCAGGCGCTGCGGCGCGCTGTAGTGTGCTTGGGTGCGCTGTGACGCCTAGCTTTTCGTATGCAATCCGCTTGGGCGTGCTGTGGTGGATGTATTAAATTTCCTTTGATTTATCTGTTACCCCTTTGTACCTCTGCAGCGCGCGGTAGCAGCTTAACTTGCGTATCAGACCCGCTGCAGCACGCGACGACGCAAATATTTACGAATTTGTTAAGTCCAATATCGCTGTAGCTTGTGGTAGCGACCAAACTTTCGTGTCGCCTCCGCTACAGCGTGCTATGGCGGATCAATAAATTTTTAGTTCTTTTTTATTCCGCCGTGACACACTGTAGCAGTTGACCTTCGTATCTGATCCGTTGTAGTGCGCGGCCGCGGATCAACAAGTCTTCAATTCCTTTTCACTCCGCTGTGGCGCGCGGTAACGGTTGGACTTTCGTATCGGGTCTGCTGCGGCGCGCTGTAAGATGCAAAAAAAATATCCTAGAGAGTTTTAGAAAGGACAGATTTGTGTGGCTTATATTAATGTCATTAATGATATACTTAATGGGCTGGGACATGTTTGATTGCAAGATGGTTGCCTAATGATTTTCCTGTTGCCATTTGATTGCATTGAAGGTTTTGGTCTCAGGTTATATCTTTTTGTATTACTATTGAATCTTCTTATTGAACACATTCAAGAGGAGTTTTTTTGTGCATGGTGATTGCAGCTGACATATTTCTAATTGTTAAAGCAAGGGATGGGGATTAAACAAAACATGAGATGTGAAAGGCTTGGTAGATCTAAAATAAAGTGTTTAGAGCGTTAAGTTTAATTATAGTAGAAGTTATAATTTTGAGGACAACTATTGATAATCATCAAGTTGAGCAAGAAGTTCAAATACCTTTGTTTAATCTGTGTACAAAATAATGGTTAAATAGATGGCAATGTGATTAGTAGGATCTAAGCTAATTGATTGAAACTGAGTGCTCTTGGAGTGGTGATTGAAAAATCCTAGTCAAAATTATAGGAAAATTTTGTAATTGCTACAAGGCTGACATTATTGTATGGCACAGAATATTGGCCAACAAAGTAAGAATTTATTTGATAATATAGCTCTTACAAGGATGGGAATGCTAAGGTAGATGAGTAGGTATACTTGAAAGGATAGGATGAAATTGAGTTTATTTGTTGCAAAAAGCTGAAGTTGCATTAGTAGTGGAAAATGTTATAATAAATTGGAATCTTTGATGGTTCAGGCAGATTTAAATGTATGCTATTTGATGTCAGTGCATGAATTTGGCCCTTATTAGAAGAGAAAAGGAAACACCAAAAAAGAGTTGGGGAGAATCTATTTGAATTTTTTTTTTTATATTTAAAATTTAGAGATGGATTTATATTTAATAGTACACAACAGAAACAAAGGATTCATATAGTTGACCTCATTTTGGGACTAAGGTTTGATTGTGTAGTGTTGTTGCTGCTATGCTCTCAAAAAATATCATCCAAATGATTGAAATTGCAAAGTTTTTAGAGAGGTCTAGTGATGCTGTCTTATTTTTTAATATCATATTTATTAGAAACAGTTAACTTGCCCCTACTTTATGCTAATTGTAGGGGGTTGATGAGGTGAAATTTTTCAAATTTTAAAAAATAATTGATGTCATGCACAAAAAAGTCCAAAAAATCTTATAGCTTCACTCTAAAGGTCTCTGCTTTTTATAACTTCTATTACTCTTCAATTCCTTATTTAGTGATTCCCATACTTTTTGTGAAGCTTTTAAATTTAGCAATCTTATTTTGTTAAGATGCTCTCTTGATTTCACTTATACTGCGTGTTGCTCCTTAATTTTTCAGATATCTGGTTTCTGGTCTTCAGCTCCTCAATCCATGGCTGCTCACAAGTTGCAGGGAGGAAGGATTCTTTGTGCAATCAATCCTCTGTTTTTCCTTTGTAGTTTTTTTTTTTTTTTTTTTTTTTTTTTTGTATATTACTTCTTGTAAATATTATTAAACTTGATGCTGTAAATAAACCTGAGAAAATAATGCAAAATTTTCTCAGTTCAATGATTATTAGGATTATTCACACAAAATTCTCGGTTTAATGTATTTTGTATGGGGTCTTTTTCTTTGTTTGGAAATATTCTTATTTGTGAGATATTACTAAAAGCATTCCTATATTTAATAACCCTTTCGAAAATAAACAAACAAAAATTTTGCTAATAAAAACCCAATTTTCTTAATGTGAACTGCAAACCAATAAGAAACTTCAAGGCTTGTAGGGATGAAGTACAGTAGGGAGAAAGCAGACATAATTGAATAGATGATGAGGTTGGCGAGAGACAATAGAGCATTTGAGGTCCGATGACCAGAACACTTCAATTCAAGGTATTAGGGGTTGAACACGTGAAATCTTGTCATACAATTAGAGGCGGAATTGCTTGAAATGATAGAATAAAAGAGGAGTCTAGCAAGTGCGATTTTCTATAACACTCACTCAAATCTTTTGCAGACGTAAATCTTTGGCAGTGCACTCAAAATCTACCCAAAGAAGATAGCAGAGGAAAGAGAGCAATGCCATTTATCGCAGTTGAGGGCGTGAGTGCGGTTGAGACCATGCCTTGGTTTTCGTTAGCGATATTTTCAGAAATGAGGCTTGCAAAGCTTATATATTAATTCAAGCTGGACGGTTTCAACGGAGCCCTATGCTGCGCTGGACGGAAGGAGGGGAGCTGGAGAGGAACATTCTGCAATTGGAAGAGGTACCTTTCGGAGAGCATAAGGTGAGTGCTGCATGGGCGAATTCGTCAGAACCCTATACTGGGTTGGACGGAATGAGGGGAGCTGGAGAGGAATTTTTTTGCAATTGGGAGAGCTACACGTCGGAGAAGATGAGATTAGTGGAATTGCAATAATAAAACAACGAACGGAATAAAAACAGATTAACATAAGTAGTGTTCATGTTATTTAGTTCCCAAAATTAATATGGATTAATGAGAATTAATCAATAATATCAAATATCAAATCTTGAATTAGAATTTTTGATCATTTAAAAATTTAAATTCAAAAATCATAATAAAAAAATATTATGTTTATATAAAAATATACATCAGTAAGTATTCAGGATCCATAAAAAATAATTTTTTTTTTATTTTTATATATTAAACTCACAAAAAAAAAAAAATATATTCAAATTTTTTTTTTTCGTGAACACCCATTTGCTGGGCCCAAAGCAAAGGCGGATCCCTCTGCCGGATCCAAATCTTTAATCCATCGATACCAGAACTCCTTTCTCACGAGGGTTTCTTCCCCACGTTGACTGCAATTTCTGCAATCTGTTCCATTTCTCATTCACCGATGTATAACGGAATCGGGCTACAGACACCGAGAGGCTCCGGCACCAACGGTTACATCCAGAGCAACAAGTTTTTTGTAAGGCCTAAGTCCGCCAGGGTCGACACCAGCGCCGCATCCGGACCCTCTCCGCAGGATGGAGCTGGTGGTGTCCGGAAACCTAATAAAGACATCCTCGAGCATGATCGGAAGCGTCAGATACAGTTGCGTCTCTTTGTGCTTCAGGATACACTAGCTGAACAGGGTTATACGGATGTTGAGATCAGTGAGAAGATAGAAGAGGCAAAGAAAGCTTTGGAGTTGGAACTCACTGCACCTTGTTCTGCTGCTTCTGGTCGCCCTCCTCTTAGCAAGAGGTTTTGATAATATCTCATGCATGTTGCAAGTTATTGAAATTTTACAATACATTATTTTCTTATGTGTTTAGTTATGTGATTTATAAGAGATCTGGATTGGAGTAAGGAAACTAGGCTAGTGGCAGGATTGATAGGGTTTGCTTGTGTAGAAATTTAAGGGTTTAGTTAATCATATTTTATATGTTCAATGGCATATATGGATGTTAGGTATTTAATGTAAATATAAATCAGATGTTATAATTTCTAAGTACAAAATCATGAAGAAAGTATGTAAATTCTCTAAGTTTGCTAAATCTAAAATTCAGGGGCTGTATGAAAACACATGACTTAATGATTTTTTATAGATTTAAGCCTCTAAATTCAGCCAAATTGATTTAGATTATGTTTATTCCTGAGCGAAGGACAATTCCAATAAATTCTTTGTGTTTTATACCTAGGATTTGGTTTAAATGCAAGATTTATCAAATTCTAAATATAGATAGATTTAAGAATTTTTGTTGCAACAAATAACTTTCAAGATTTAGCATGATTTAATAAATCTTGTTGCAACAATTTTCTGAATTTAACATTCCAAGCTTGTTAAATTTGAATTCTAGGGTTCTTTAAATCCAACATAATGTGGATCATGTTGACTGCCTAACAACCCATTAACAATTTATAAATCACAGGAGATAAATTGGAGCATAGAAAAGGAAATTAAACCTTTCTTGCCGAAGGAAGAGAAGGTGCGAAAGAGGGATTCACAAGCTCTTTTACAAAAGCTTGAGCTGGATGAAAGGAAGAAGGGTCGAGGGGTGATTGTGGAGGTTTCATAAGGAAAAACTATTAGTCGGCGTAGTTAGTGAATTTTAATTTAATCTAAATTAAATAACATATGGGCATATCAAAAATATTATTTTTAAAATTTATTTATCATTGTTAATCAACAAATAATTTTCCCCGAATTATTAAATTAATTAAATATTTAATTAAATTAGAGATAGTAAAATTGAATATTGATAAACTCTATTACTCAGTTAAATCATTAGATTCTCAAACTTGTATCAACTTTATGTACGAATTTAGTTTGATTTATCAATTGACATGCCAAATTATTTTTACAGTATCTAAGATTTGGAAATCTACTAAATCATCGACTTAAGGATTTCTTAAGTCTACAAGTTCTAATCGCTAAATATCAATTTGTTAATCTTAATCATCAAATAGCCATAAGATTTATATTATTTTTAAAATGTACACTATTGAATGCAACGATTATTTAGTTGAATGTTATTTTAAGTGACACAAATTGTTGACAGATCTAGTTAGGGCTGTCAGTGGGTTAGAATTAAATTATTATTCTTACTATTATTATTATTATTCTATATAGGGCTTCTAATAACAGCTCATGGACTCCATTTGTAGTCTCTATTAGACATGTTATCAATTATCTTATAAGACTCCTTGGATGCATGAAGGAAGCATCTAGTATTAAGGCAAGGATCATATTATCTAGTACTAGCCTAGTGCTTAGGGTTTAAATCATATTTGTTGCATTATCACCTCTTAGTGAGGCTCTCCTCATATTTGCTGTGTCAGAAAGATTTAGATCCATATTTAATAGTTATATCAATATGTTATCTTTCTCAAACTTGTATTATCAATATATCAATCTTATCTAGCAATTTTTAAGCACAAAATAGTGGTGCTAACATTTCAAATTAAAGAAATAGAGAGGCATCTATACATGCCGATTTAGAATACACTTGACATGGTTTCATAAGATATAAGTCAAATAATCATGGTGGCAAAGTAATCTTACGGCTGCAGTAACACTATAGTAAACCAAAATTAGAAATTCAGAAGGCGTTTCACATGTACATATATCACTACCATGTGATGCCAGAAATTAATTCATGTAGCATGCATATAGTTTGACAGTACAGTTGCACTGACATGCACATGTCATCTATATATATATATATATATATATATATATATATTAGACCCACCTGCTCTCATGTGAAGGGTTAGTGGTAACCTGAGGGATCCATAATCCCTCCCATAAGAGCTCTTGCAAAGGCTGAAAACAGAATTTACACGATACTTATCCATTGTCACTCTTAGACATTAAGTTATTGAACATGCTGCCATAAATCATTTGATTGGGGTATATACATGTGTATGTTTAAGTTATGTATCTATCAATTATAATAAGAATAATATCTAAATGGTGTGGAATCCATTCATATTCTCTTTTAAACATGTAGTATGTTAACATTTATTTATCTCGTATATATGCTTTGGATGCATGAAAGGAACTTATAGTTTGAAGGCATGGAGTATGGATTATATCATCTAGTAATTCAAAGGTTGAGATCTTTGTGACTCACGCTGTGAGAGGTCCACTTGCCGCATGTCAAAGAGATTTAGATCTATCTCTTGACAGCTATAACAATATAATACCTTGCTCAATCTTGTATTTTCATGCACAGAATATTGTGCCAATCATATCTATCTGGTCTTAAGCATAAGATAGTGGCACTGACTTATTAAATTAAATAAATTGAAAGGGATAAATACATGCTGGTTTAGAATAAACATGACATAATTTTTATGAGATTTGTCTAAACACATAAGATCAAGTAGCTAAGGTTTTATATGAATCTTAAGAAGCATTTTTGCATTGAACACAAAAGCATAAAATTTCTTCAATCATGCACACTAATAAGTTAGTTACACAAAGTAATCATTCTAGGTTGACTACTAATCGCATATGATCAACAATCATGGAAACCTCTAAACCAAGGTTAAGCTTAGATCAAGGGCTGTGACATATGCTTTTAAAAGAGATCACATGGAGAAGAACATGAGAAAAGTAGAAGAAGCACTAGTAGAGAGGATATCCTTACTGATTCTTGTTAACAGAATGAAATAAGATAAGGATTTTAATTTCTAATATCAAACTAGCACTTACAACTTCATATACCCATTTTTAGCACGAAATTGATCTTTTTCACTTGTTTGGGGGTTGATAAAACACTTAAACAGCTTGGGAGAGGAGGGAACAAGGGAAAGGGATTTTCTTCCACCCAAACAACTTAGAATTAGAATCATTTATAAGTCTTTCTTGGAGTAAAATAGGCTTATATCATCATTGATAATCCCACTTGCACGTATAGAGTTTGACTAAAGTGGTGCTCTTTTGGTGTGACACATAAGACATACTAATTTTGACTCGTGTTGCATGAGAATGAGTTGTGCCATGAGTTACCGGGAACTTAAATGGGTTAACATGACTCCTGAGGCTGCATGTTTCAATTTAAGGATTTTATCTTAATACTAGTATGCCAATAGACATGTGAAGTGATAATGCGGTATCTTAGCCATGCGAATTTGACTAACAGGGCAAGTTGGCCACCTTGCATGTGAGTCACCAATGACTTGGATATAGTTCAACCCATTGCTTACTCGTCGGACTCATGGGCTCAACCAATATGACTTAGCATTGTTGATGCACAACAATTGTATTTAAAGAATTGGAGTGCTACATGTTTTGTGATGTTATGTTATTAAGTATTATTATCATTTGATGTCAATGCGATTTAATACATTTTGTGCTTATTTTATTTTTATGTTATCTAAATAATTTTCTTGATTTTGTATTAATATTATGAGCATTAGTTGGTATGAAAATAAGGATTTACATAGAAATGATGTGGTTATTATCTTAGATAAAAATTTAATGGATGATGCTATCAAAGTTAAGAGGATGGAAGATAGAATTATGATTTTAAAGCATATAATTGGAGGTGTTACTATTGGCATTGTGTGCTTTATCTTGATTAGTATTTTAGAGGTGAACATAAAAGAGAGATTATTGACATAATTTTAAAGGGTTGACTTAAGGCATATCTTTTGAGAAAGCAACTTATTTTAGGGAAGTTTTAAATCAGCGTGATGGAGTATAAATTTTAATTATTTTTTCACGGTTTTGGTTTTTTGATACTAATGAAGAAGGAAAATCAATTTTACAGTTTAATTTAGTTTATGATTTTATGAATGTCATTGTCCAAAAAAGAAGGGATCAAACTACCAATTATTTTAATTGATAATCTAAACCATGAATTGATTATTTTCTTTTAAAGAAAAGAGATTGATTTTTTGCATGAAGTTCATTAGATTATTCTTTGAAAAAATTGATAACTCAACTTTAAGTATTGGTTTTATATTTGGAAACAATAAATAGGAAAAAGTGTATAAAACTTAAGTTAAGCCTTAGACTAGATTCTGAAATTGTAAGAATGAACTTAAAGTTCTTTTAAGAGTAGAGCTTCAGAAGTTATTGGGATATTGAGAGTGAAGCTACTTTATGCAATAAATAATTAATAGTTGTATTTGTAAGGTAGCTAAAGATATTTATTGAGAATTTTAAAGGAAATCTTATATTAGTAATGATGGTAAAAATGAAGGGATCAAGCAAAACTTAAAGTGAAGTAGATTTGTTGATAGTAGTGGTTTAAATATAAAAATAATGAGAATTGAATGAGCATTAAAGTATCTTATCGCGGAAGCTCATAAAAGCTATTAGTTATGCTAAGATTATAGATTTTCAAGGTTTATATGAGAAATTTTATACTGTTTAGAGGGAGAGACACATAGATAAGTTAGCCAAATTAAAAGAATAGAAAATTAAATATTTAAGTGAAGTTTATTAAGGGTTTACTTGAGAATACTTTTTAAAATAAGAATTTTTATGATTAGAGGGTTTAAAATTTTTATAAGCTTCTATGGAGGTTGAAATAATGTGATTAATATGAGTTTAGTCATTTTAAAAATGATAGTAATTGTTTCTTCATTTTCTAGGTAAATTAAATAGGTGTGGAATATTTTTATGAAAATTAAGAGTGAAAAAGCTATACAATAAATTGACATTTTTATTAATGTGTGAAACTATTTGTGTGAGAAAGTTTATCTTGACTCGATAACTAAAAATGTTATATGAATGCCAGAGTATTGTCAATGATGCAGTATTGTGCAAATTATATAGGAATATTGTTATGGCAATACTTCAAAACTTTTGAGCGAGTAAAGGCACACAAATTATGAAAAGGCTCTAATTTTACAAAATCAAATTGGTTTGTTTTTATTTTTAAATTAAATTGATTTTAATGCTCGTAAATTGATTATAAATGCTATACAATTGCAGAGAGTGTTGATGGAGAAATTTAGATAGAAAAAAAGAAGTATTCAATAATGCTTATTGATTTAAAAAGGTATGTTATAAAGTATATGGAGAAGTTCTTTAAAGTGTATTGGAAGCAAAGAGGTTTGTATTTATTTTAATGTTACTAAAGATGTAAATGGTGTAAAAATATGTAAATGTTGTTATGATATATATTCAAACCCATGATGATTTACCTAATAAATCTTTTTTATGCTTTAATAGGACACATTAGGGTCAATTTATGTCTGTACGCCAATATATTAATTATGTATGCTCTTACTAGACATATTTAAGAATAGGTGCATTAGTGCATGTTATTAGTAGATGACATTCTTCTTATTGATTATACTAGTGATGGGCTAAAGGGAAGTTGTAGTTTTGGAGAAATACCATTGAATTTGAAGGTTTTTATCTTTATTGATGTAAAATAAATTGGATGGAAGGAAAATTTAATAATTTCAAGAAAATGACAATAAAGACCACACTAACTTGAAGAGTGGAGTATTTAATTATCTTGATTTAGTTATACAAAATGATGTCAAAATAGAGAATAATGTGATTAATATGATTTAGGTAGTGGATGAAATAGAAGAGTCCTTTTCACTCAAATTTAAATGACAGTTTAATAAAATAGATATAAGACTAGTAGCACTATTTGCAACTAATTGTTAGCATGCAAGAAAGAAGAGATCATCCCATCACTTGAGAGAGTGTGCTAACAGGATTTCAAGTTAATTATATTTTAAGGAAAGTAATTAATAAATTTGCAATTATTTTATGATTATTCCAAATTTAATTTGACAACTCAACATTTATTATAAATTTAATATTTAATAAATTGGTAAAACATTATTAAATGTAAACTATAGCCTAAAATTAGGTTGCAGCATTGTTACAAGAAAAATATAATATATTTTCAGGAGTCTAATTTTAGAACTTAGTTATTGGGACATTGAGGGTAAGGGGCTGTTTGGTTTGAGGTAAAAAGAAACTATAGTAAAACAATTCAGTTTAAAAAACATTTGTATATGATTTTTTTAGTATTTGATTTGGTGTATTTTGACTTATCATAATTTTCTTAAATTAAAAACGTAGATGATGAGAGCGGTACATTGGACGTTGCTATGACAAATGACAGACAATGGATGATGGTGGTGACGATGACGATTGACGGCGACGATGATGGTGGACGGCGACAATGACGATGCTATGACGAATGACAGACAATGGATGATGGTGGTGACGATGACGATTGACGGCGACGATGATGGTGGACAACGACAGTGATGGTGAACAACAACGACGATGAGAATGGCGATGAATGGTGATGACAACAATGGGTGATGGGGATGACAATGATGATAAGGGCTTATTCATGTATTGCAACTTAATTATGAGGACAATAGACTGTGATGGCTTAATCACGAGAGCTTAATTGACGAGGGCCTAATCACAAGGGATTAATCGATATGGGCTTAATTGTGAGGACGACAGACGACAAGGATGAAGGACGTTGTGACGACAAACGACAAGGAAGACGATAAGGACGAGAAATGAGATGACGGTGGCAAGGATGGCGACGATGATGAACGACAATAATGATATAGATAACGGGGTGGACTCATCGTGAGGCTTAATTGACAAGGCCTTAATTGGCGATGGCTTAATCGCGAGGATGACATTGTAGGGACGACGACACGATGGACAGATTATGTCGTGTGATCGCGGATTAAGCTGTGTAATTGTGGATTAATTGCGAAGTTATGCTTATATCTTTTTTGCCTTGTTTGGTAGTAATTTTAGATAAGCTTTTTGTGTAGAATGGGGGAAAATTCTTCCTCCCCAAAATTACATAGAAATTTTTCTTAAAGCAAACTAAACAAGTAAAATTTAGAATCTTGGGAAAATTTTTAGCTTACACCCAATTTGTAGCAAACCAAAGAGCCCCTAAAGCTAATTTTATGTGAAAAAAAATTATAATTATATTTGTAAGATAGTATTGAAATTCTTTGAGAATATAGAGGGGGGCCTCTATATAGATTTGGCGGTGAGAAAGAATGCTTAAGAATAAATTAAAGTGTTTAAGATTTTTACAAATAGTGGTTTCTATATCTGAACAATAAAATCTGAAAATAAAATAAATTAGTTTATTTGGAGTCAATAAAGTGATCAATGATATTAACATTATAGTTTTTGAAGGCATATATGAGAAATTATATATTTTTATGTGACATTGGTATTTCAAATAATCAATTAAATTTTATCTTGTTTAATGGATGTAGAGGCTAGAATTGTTGAGAGGTTTGATGGGAAAATTTAGAGAGAACAACATATTTTCATTATGTATTTATTGATTTAAAAATTTGCATATGATAAATTACTTTGAAAAATTTTTAAGGCTGTTTTAAAAAGAAGTGTTTCTTATAATGATGGTACTAAATATTTATATAATGGAGCGATTGCATATGGTCAAACACAGGATGAGTAGTCAAATGATTTTTTCTTTCAATTGGATAACAAAATGGACCATCTTAAGTTCATATCTCTATGCATTAGTTATGTACACCTTTTTTGAACACATTCAAAACAAGCTGCTTTAGTGCATGTTATTTTTTGATAATATTTTTATTGAAAAGACTAGGGATGGGGTTAAAGTGAAATTGGAGCTATGGAGAACTACCACAAATAATTTTAGCATCAATGAAGCTATTTAATTGAAGATCATGCAATCAATAAGAGTGAAAGATTTAAATATCTTTGTTCAATTATACAAAATGAAGGTGAAAGAGGCGATGTAGTTAACATGATTTAGGTAGTAGATGGAATGAAGGTGTTCTTTTGGGGTGCTGTGCGGTTGAAATTTTTTGCTCATTGGAAGGTAAGTTTTATAGATTAACTATGAGATTATGCTATATGAGGCGGCATTTTGGTCTACAAAGCACAAACATATTGATAAAAATAAGTGTTGTAAAGGTGAGGATACTAAGTTGCATATATTTAAGGATAGAATGTTATTTGATAGAGCACACTGGAAACAAAATATTCTTATAGCCAATCTCATTTAGTGGAATTAATGCTGGGTCTGTTGTTTTTAACAGTATTTTAATATTTGATACTATTTGTTACATTGACATATAATATTTACATAATATGATGTTTTGCCATCTAAATATTTCTATATTTGTATTAATTTAATAATATTTATTATAATTAAATAAATAATTTTTTTTTTATAATAATTTGATTTTCTTAGATAATATATTGTTATTCCAAATAGAAGCAATTCTTCTTCATTAGTTCGAACAAAAAGTATGACGTCGATGATGTGAGCTCTCTCCTCCAGATCAATGAATCTCACTGCTACAGAGATAACCATTTGACATTACTATCGAGAAACCTTCCTATATGTGGCTTATTGTGTTATGCTGGCATCTAATGTTGATCAATTTTGAATGACATTTGATGCTAGGTAAATATGATATCAAAATAATTTTTTGGTTTGGTTTCATTAACATGCTAATAAATCAAGTACTTGAAATCTTCTAATAATGCTATATAACATTGAGATGTCTATGAACCTTATAGCTTGATAAAACTTGGAATATTATTCCTACATTGATACTTTTAGACAACCTTATTGAGTTTAGATTTTGCGTGTTTGTTGGCTTGTCAAATTTATACTATTGCTCTTTATGAAAATCGACCAAGGCTATCATTTATACATATTATATATATATATATTATATATATACAAATTATATATATACATATTATATATATCAAAATAACAATATACAAATCAACCCGGATCAAACGCTTCAATTTCATCCCTGAGGATGTCCAACAATCTAGTTGGGAGCTTGCCCCCCGCCCCCGGCCCCAAAAAAAAAGACAATCACCATGCCGGGCTTAAAAAAACATAAATTTTATCGCGCGATTGTAATTGCGTTGTGTGAAGGACGTACAAATAAGACACTATGGAAACTCAATAGGAAGACTAAATGGTCCAAAGTACGAGCAATGCCTCTAGTCATCTTCCAAGCATGTGAAACGGTCACAGAGTGATAAGACAGTCACCTTCAATGATGACGCCATCCATCTCGAGCATCCACTCCTAGGTCACTAACTGAAGCAACAGTATTGCGATCCACGGCTGCACTCGCGCATCGCAATCGGCCGCCAATCTACCATGTTCTTTATGTAGCACCAGTTCTCCAATAAGTCATGCTCTCCATAGAAGGATCCATTGATGTTGGCCTTGAGCTAACGAGGCATGGGGGAACCATCTGTGAGTAGATGTAATAGGAATCGCAAGAACCGGTATCCCCATAAATTCATCAGTCCCACATTGAGCATCGTTGAGAGTATCCGATTGTGGCTCAAACTGCAGGTGTAGGAGATGATTGACAGCACCGCCTCTCTAGTTTACTCATTCAAGATTGGTATATGATGTAAGTCATAATCTGATCAGTCAAATGCCGACGTTTGCATGAGGCACTTGAGTAGACGGGGTAAAATGCTTCGAGTCACGAGGAGCTGAGTCTAAAAATCCCTTTAAAGATCAACACGTCTGAAATGGCTCTGGTGAAACTACAATGGATGGCACGGTGCTCCTTGCCCTCCTTTTGACAATCCTATATGTAGCTGGTGGTATGTCCTTTCATGAATAGCTAGAGTTTCGTGGGGATGGCATCTCTAAGGAATCTCAAAAGAAAACAAGTTTCCCAAGGGTTGAGATGAAGGCCACCATTCCTTGCTCTCTCAGCATAATATATCTAGCTAGAAATACTCAGATAAATAGCTGAATTGCCGCTGCATTGCATCCACCTTAGCAGAATGGATAGGGACTTGTTGGAGCACGAAGGCAGCAAAATTATCCTCAAGGATCGTCTGAAGTTGCTCGCCAATTCAACGGCCCTCATCATTTAGGAAATCTGACAATCGTATGCTTTGTAACAGGTTGAGGTTCCCCCTGAATCCATCTCTGTCGGACATCACCCAAGCCCATCCAATCATCCTTTGTAAAGATCAGAGTTTCAGATCCAATTGCCAGAAGGTATGTTTCTAGACAGCCGACCACCCCAAATAGATCAACCGCAAGCTTGAAAAATTACTCCGTTTGATTCAGAAAATTTTTCTTTAGGGTCATGCTGAGTCTCCATCTCATGGACCCACAATAGATCCTCCTGACTAAGGGCGTGTCTTGCAACTAGGACCCCACCCTCTGGAGTGTCAAGTTCTGGATTCCTAGTCTATCTGTAAAAATTAATTGACAGGCTCCTCACATTCAACGTAGTGCATTACGTATGTAGGAATGATAGTTAGTACTGACCTGATCAAGCAGGGGCAACCTGTCAAGGAAAAGTGACAACTAGAAGAGCGAACTCTGGAACAAACTCTCTCCACTAGACCTCAAAAGTTCTCTCTCATTGGGGGTTGGCCAATAACAGTGATCCCCTAGTATCATAGCTCATAACTCTTTGTGAAGCTTAGAAGTGTGGCAATACGATATTGTTTGTAGACTGGAATCCTCCTACTAAAGATAATATGGGACTTCTTGGTGTTCATTGACTAACCTATTCAACTTTCATAATCCTAGAGGATTTGTTGAACCTCTTTACTGCCTACCATGGTTGTCTGGGCGAACAGATTCATAAGCGTAGAGAAGGTGCAAGAAACAATGGCCACTTCTATCCAAAGTATTGTCAATTGGATGCCCAATCCGCTCCTGGTGCCTGACTGCTAGAGAATGACTTTGAGTACAATATGAACATATATGGGGAATGGATACAATCGTACATAAATCCCCTCTTCCCCACATTCCACGAGATCCTTCTGTCGTTCGCAAAGACGGCAAACTATGGGGGCTAAACACACTTCAGGCCCATTCAGTTCGCCTTTGGGGAAAGCCAAACTCTCAAATCATTTGAAGGCAGTCCATTCCATCATGTTGTACGCTTGCTCCTTGTTCACTTTGATCGTCATGTGTCCCGCAGTTCAGTTGGAGTATGCGAGCTTCGTCGGAATTTTCTGGATAGCGAAATAGTTCTCACTGATATTGCTCTATTGCTTCCTTGGACAAAGGTGCTTTGCTCCCTAGAGATTTTCTTGGGCATCAGATCCTTAAGGTGATTGACCAAACCTTGGCAATCAGTTTGTAAAACGTGTTGCACAAGCTGATAGGGTTAAACTTTCTGCAGTAGAAGCACTCTCTTTTGAAATGAGCACAACAAGTGTGTCCCGCTAGTGTTGGGGAAGTTGGCCTTCCTCAAAGACATGGTGAATGGCAGCTAAGGTATCAGGTTTGATGATGCTCAGTATACCGCAAAGAAAAAGGGAGTAATAATGTCGATTTCAGGGGAAACCAAGGTATCAGCCTATCTGACGCTCTAGTATCCCATAAACAAAGAGGGAGTAATGTCATCGACCCTAGGGGCACGATTGGGGCGTCCCTCAGAGTGGCCCATACCTCTTCATCCGTATCTGACCTCTCGAGAGCTGCAACATCTATGTCATCAAGAGTACAATCGGGAGTCAGAGATGATAGGACCAGAGGTGCCTCACATCCTCCCAGCATCGGTGGTCGCCTTCCCATTCCTCTTGAAGAGCCAAAATGATATTTTAATTTGTAATGATTTGTCGCAAATTGTTGAAATACCGTGGTGTTCTGGTCCCCCTATGTGAGCCACTAAACCTTTGCTTGTTGCTGCCACCAGCTTCCCATTTGTGCATGTGTCGTAGTTTTCCGCACCTTACGACAGTTCCACAGAAAAATTCCCACAGAAAAATGCCCTTCGTTTAGAAACATAAGATGGTGTTTCTTTTGAGTCCCTTCTCGTTCGAGGCTTACAGGATTGCACCTCGTCATGTGAAACTTGGGATTTGCCTTTCCTTGCCTAGGTTTCTTTTTTTATTTCGCAGTCACCTCCAGTAACCGAGAGTTGTCCTTCATCATTCCATTTGATGAAGAACCATTCTTTTCACCAACCTATTCTTGAGAAGCAGGTTCATGAACAACCTGTTTCACCAACCTAGCTGAGCTAATTTCGTCTCGTGCACCGGGTGGCTGTTCAGTACATGGTTGAGCCATACTGAGCTGTGGCTGCAGGTCAACCTCATTAGACAGCTCGACATTTTTTAACTTCATTGAGGATGAAGTGTGCCCTTCTTTCGTTAGTTCTTTCCTTTTAGCCTCTCCAACTTTAACAAATACCATTTGAGCCTCCGCATCTTTCTTTTCTGTTTTGTTGGGGTAAATCTCCTTTTATTGCCAATGTCTTTCGAAGAAAGGTGCTACTGCTGTTGCGCTTTTTTCTTCTTCTGTTGAACTTGAATACATGGTCCAACTGGTTCTTGAGCAAAAGGAGCTGAACTTGACAGGCTTTGAAGTTCGTTACTGCCATTGACGCCAACCTGGGTGGCCTGGGGCTGTTTAGAGGCCGGCGGGATGATCTTCGCTGAGACCGAGACTGAGGTGAGCTGCGCCACTTGGGCTTATGTTACCACTCTGGACTGCTGCATGGTGATGTGCGCAACCCACTTTGATAAGGCGGGATTGGGTCACAATCTCCAATGCGGTGTCTAACCTTTCCACGAGTAAAGCAGTGAACTGATATTCCTTCATACATTATTGTTTGTGTGAATAAACCTTGCAAACCTCTGATTTTAATGCAGGGCATGAGTTTCTCTAAAAGATCAACTAGGGCACAAATTCTTGTGCAAGTGCATCTTTCGCGGCTAATCTTTGGTCCGTCATAGTATAAAGGTTTCCTAATTATGAATGTGAAGCATGTGAGGCTTAGCTCTCCCCAAAGCTCCAAAGGTAGTCCCGGCATCTGAATTCATATAGGTGTTGTAAATGCAATCTTCATACTCAGCACAAAGCCATGCACTTATTCGGCAATGCCTAAAGCTTGGCCCCCTGTGAAACATGGGCTGCCCAAAAATGCACGTCATTCCTCTTCAAACT
The DNA here is from genome assembly GCA_016760335.1 of Gastrodia elata. NCBI lineage: Eukaryota > Viridiplantae > Streptophyta > Magnoliopsida > Asparagales > Orchidaceae > Gastrodia > Gastrodia elata. The sequence continues at coordinate 50,242,989 of CM028670.1, forward strand.
TGACCTCCATTTGATGTTACATGGAAATTCCCAAAATTTTCCCAACCTAATTTTTGCTCATTAAGTATTATATGGAAAGGTTATATGGAAAGGAATACCCTAATAATTGGACAATTTGATCTCCATTCAGCAACCATGGGCTGGCCTCAAACAATCACCAGATTCCCCAATGAAATTTCGGGTTTCTCCGACGACAGGACATGCCTTCATTTGCTTTGGTTTCAAGCTGGACCAAGCAGAATTCCTTGGCACATTTTGTCAAGATCTAAACTCATTAGCTTCATCGTTGTTCGTCGGTAATCCCGTGGCATGTCTGAGGTCAGAATATCACCCACCTCGCTAAACATTTGGAGAATGCTCATTATACAATTAGATTAAAAGGCAGATACATCATCTAAATCATCTGTACCTTCATTACTGCAAAGTATTTTTTTGGTTGGTGACCTGAGTCAGTCTGGTTGAAAGAAGTAGGCGGTGTGACCACCCTTAAGCCTTTGTGATCACAGAGAGAACGTGTTGTCTCCTTAGGCGGCGTGAACAAAGATTGCTTTGTCGGGTGTCCAACAATAGTACTGGATCCGTCTACCTCGACACCATCTCCGGATAGGATTGCCGAGGCAGTCAACACTGCCCTCCTGTCGAACCTTCTTGATGCAATGCTGGTCATGCATGACCTCAGCATTTTTTCACTTCCATAATCTACCTCAGCACTCTTTTGAGCTTAGATTTCACCGACTAAGTGACTCCCACATTATCTCCAGTTTAGTTCAAAGTGGATTTGTTGTGCTTCTGTTGGTCAATCTATACTGTTGTTTTTTGTGATCGAATAAAAGCATGTTGAAATTTTGATCTTCATTTTTACATTATTGCCAAAATTTACTGTATTCGGCTGAGATTTTAGCGGATTCTATCTCATTTGCTCAATATAGAATTGATAGATAGGAGTAGTAATTGTTCTAGCGTATAAACAAGGCTGATAAGAGAGGATCCTTATTCTATGAAACATTGAATTGGTCGACTAGGAAGCTGCTTGTTTTATAGTTGTGATGCTTGAGAATTCAAGGGTAGAAATGCAACTTGTCTGTTTATTTATTATTTGTTTGTCTATGACGCTTCTGCTTTTACAGGTTTTCAGACACACAATCACACCAAATTGCTGCACGCAAAGAGAAACAGATTGAAACTATGAGAGCTGCTTTGAGGATTGGAGAAGACAAGAAAGATAGCAAAGAACATATCATAGGTAGTAATATTCATGATTCTGAGAATGTTTCTAGATATTCAGATCCTGAAAGTGATTCTAAGGAAAGAGATGGTGACAACGAGAAGAAAGCTTCTGAAAAGAAAAGGTATTCTAAATCAACCCAGGAGAAAAGGCATAATACAGATTCTGATTCAGATGGAGATATATTGAGTGGAGAAAGAAGAAGAAAGCAGCTGAAAGAAGGCTTCTCACTTGATTCAAAGCATGTGGATTCAGATATTCGTGATGAAAAAAAAACAGAAAAGGAGAATTCTATGCAACAGAATAACTCTAGTATCAGGCATAAGAACGACAGCTTTGATACTGATAGCGACAAGGAGCATGCTAGAAAACATAGGAAACATGAGAAGAGAGTTGTAAGGCAATATTCAGATATTTCAAATTCTGAAACTGATGATAATAGTAACACGAGAAGGAAGTCTCTGGAGAAATACAGAAAGCCCAACTACAGGGATACCAATGATTGCTCTGACGGTGGTGATAGAAAGAAAATTGTATCTAGAGGTTTCAATAATAATAGAGATGGCAAGATTGTCGGAAGAAAGCTTAATGCTAAGGAGAATAACCGACATGATTCAAATGAAAAGTGCTCTGACTCTGATAGTGATAGAAAGCATCCAGTGATCAAGAATAAAAAATATGATACTGATTCAGATTCAGATTTAAATGGAGTTTCATTGGCCAGAGCAATTAAAGGAAGGCTACTGAGCAAAAACCGAAGACATAAATCCGAGCGTGCGGATTCAGATGATGGTGATAAAATAGCAAGAGGAAGAAAGGAAGTTTCTACGAAGCATAACAAGCTGATAAAAGCCAAGAGAAGTAAAGGCTCAGAGTCTGACGGTGGATATGAAAAAGCAAGTAAAAAGAAGGAACGAGAGACAAGAAAAGAGAGAGACCGTTCAGATGAATCAGGATCTGAAACTGATGAAGAAGGTAGTATCAGAAAGGTCACACTAGAGAAATACTTGAAATCCAGCCACAAGCACGTGAACGATCCTCCTGCTAATGACAGAAAGATAGTTTCTACTAAAGATCTGAAGAATGAAAGAAATAGCATGCCTGATTATGAGAAGGATAAAGTTGGAAAAGGGAAGAAGAGGCGGTATGATTCTGAGAGCTTTGACACTGATAGTAATACGAAGCATCCAGAGCACAATAAATCTACTGTAAAGAGGCGACGTGATTCTGGTGAAGAGAGCTCCAAAAGTGATGGTGGAATGAAGCATTCGGAGCACAAAAGATCAGCTGAGAAGCATAGAGCCAGAAAGAAGAATAGGCAATATGAATCTGATGACAAGAATTCTGAGACTGATGGTAGCAGCAAGCATCTGGAGCACAAGAGATCAACTGAGAGTGGCAGAAGAAAGGTGGGGACTCATGGAAATGATGATGACAGCAGTGATTTTGATGGTGGCAAGAAAATTGTGGCCAAAAAGACTGGAAGGCACTATAATTTTCGAAAGACGGATTCCAGCAGTGATGCAAGTGATAGCGATAGCCATAGCTCGAAATATAGCGGTTCCTCATCATACACAAGCAGCGGCAGTAGTGGAGAGAAAAATGAACGGAAAGGAGCAAGAGCTAAGAAAGATAGACGAGCGGACAGCAAAAGTGTTACTAAGAAGCCTGGCTCTGCATCTACTGTTAGAGGAGCAAGTCATTATGCCGATCACTTGAAGAGTAATGAAGAATATGACTACCTTCCCTCTGCAAGAGACAACTATAAGCAAGAAGACGCATGGAAGGTAAATTTGGATAATGATAAATTTGCGAATATATCAAGATTTCAGAATGATGCAATGAAAACAGAAAGGGGTAGCAAAAGATACGGTTATCAGCCTGATAAATGTGTAGAAAACAAGGGTCGAACACGTTTTTCTGCTGAAGACAAACCTGTTAAAATAAGAGCCGACACCAGCAGTGAGAGATTTGGGAACAAACTATCTGTGCAAGCTATCATTGCTGACGACAGACATGGTGGCAGCAAACACACGCATAATAAGCATTATTCTGAAGATGGTAAGAGACATAGGCACTCAGGCAATCATTCTTCCGAAGAGGAGGTTGATGAATTTCAAAGGCTTGATGAAAATGTAAACCGGAAAAGGTGTGAGAACAAGCAGACTTCAGAAGATTTTTATTCTGGAGACAAATATGGCAGAAGAAACAAAGATGATAACCATATTTCAAAAGATTTCACCAATGAAGGCAAAAATCAGAACAAAAGTCATTTCGAAGATGACCGCGGCTATGAAGATCACCCAGAAGGTTACAAAGAAAAGAAAATTTCCAAAGAACGAATCAATGATGATAAATATGCTAGCAGAAGGCATGACGAAGATGATCAAAGGTATAACAATAATAAAAGGAGAAAGCATGATGAGTTTCAGAAGTATTCAATAAGAGATGGGCACAAGCTGGAGTATGGTGAAGATAAAGGTCACCACAGGCGGCATTAAAGCTGTCTAATGTGGTGCTATCTGGTAAGTAGCTAATATTTCACTTCATGTTTATGATGTTTAGTAATTGGTATCAAGATATTTCCGTTGTTTTTGAAAGTCTTTTAGTTATAAAGTTTGTTAGAGTCGCAATTCTCGCCCTCAGTGATCATTTGATGTTTACTGGTATGTATACTATGCGCACTTGCTTTTCCTTCTCTCAAGAATATTAGCTTGCTATTTTTTGTGATGCATAATTCTGCTTTATTCTTCATGTTTTATTTTACCTAAATTTACACATATAATGTTGCTATTTATTTATGGGGCAGTTTCTTACGTGCTGAAATTGTTATACTCATAACCTACATTTGATCCTTCCTATGTACATTAAGCATCCCAATATCTCATTATTCCAATAAAAATAATGCTCACTTGATTCATTTCCAGTTCTTAGCAGTATAAATTTAGTAGTGGTAAAATTAAGATTGTTTTATAAACTGAAATGCTTGAGTGTAGATTAATAAACAGCAAAGATTACAACGTTAACTAATAAGACTTTGTGCCCCTATGTAAATTGACCTTTGTTTGGGTTCTCTCTATGCTGAATTTATAAATTTTATGGCTTAATTACTTCTTTTTATGGTTTATGTATTTTACATGTAGGGCTTGCTTCATTTTTTTTCCCTATATCATCAGTTCATGTACTTTTGTGCGTACGGCACTTAATTTTTTCTCTAAATTTTCTCCATTTATCCTAACGTTAGGAGTTTTTGAGACAATAATTGGATGAGATAACATTCTTTATTTTTATTATGTTCCTCAGTTTGGATCAAATAATTATCAATGGTTTTAGTGCAATACTCACTATGAACTGATGGAGGAATTAATATAATACATAATCAGTAGTTTGTCATTATTTATTTCACTATGGAGCTATTTAGCATGGAAGTAATATCAGAAATTTGAGTGTATTATAATTTAATACAATAAAATCTGATTATAGTGTAATCAAGTTATTTTATCGTTATTTGATAATTTTACAGGAAAATTTATATTTACTTATTTGACATGTGGTAATTTGTGAGTATGATATTTTGAGTAAATTGGGGATAATATTATCTCAAATTTTTTTTTGAGTTTCTGTGTCGAAATGAATGAATGAATCGTTCAAACCGTCAGTTTCAAACGAGTCGTTCGAACAAATCGTTGTATTCGTTCGAACTTCACCAGAGAAATGCTTGGCTCCGTGTATTTCACCAGATGCAAGTAGGGCTTTGACACAATGAAGTGGAGCTTCAACACAAAAAAATTATCCTAAAAGATAATTAATATTAAGGCCTGTTTTAGGATCCTCATCACCATGACATCATTTTCTCCCACATCCAAGAGTGTATCACTTGGCTTGCTTACATCAAGTGTGTTGAACTAAGTTCATTGATATATCATTGGCTCTTTTCTTTATAATCAACACTATCTTACATATCTTGTTCTTTTGCGATGAACAAGTTGATTCTTTCTCTGCTTATAAAATACATCCCTCAAAAGCCTTTCCATGGGAAGCTTAGCCATGGGTCTCCTCTTAGCAAACTCCGAAGCCGTTGAAGTCGCATCTTCTTCAGTCGTCTTCTTCTTCATAGTGATAGTGAAGAAGAACCATTCATGGAAAGGAATAACTGCTCTTCTTCATAGTGAATAATTGTTCTAAGAATCTAAATTAGAGTGAAAAATTAGCTTTGTATCATATTGAAATTTCATTCTATCTATCATCATGTTAAGTACATTCACGTAAGCTAGCATAGGACAACCCTTTTTTATCTTCATGAATAGTACTTGGACTTCCTTATGGTTTGGTAGTCCAACAAACTTGAATGGGAATATTTTGATTTAATTACATAAGTAAAAAATATATATATCCTTAGGATATTTAGATAAGTACTCGAGTAAAATAATAAATTCTTATAGCACAGAAAATAAATTAAAATCAAAATTATACAAACATAAGCAAATTTTTAGTGAATCAGAACCTCTTATGACTACTCCCTTCATAGATTCACCTACTATGGAATCCACTCCTCGAATGAGTCTCTCCTTCACACACATCTATAGGTGAAAAATCTTTCTTTCCTTTGCAAAACTTGATTACTGAGCAATAGTATAACCCTCCATTCTAAATTTTTGCCTCAATAGAGCTATCACAAATAGTTTTTCTAGCACTAGCCAAGCTAGAATTGAGTAAGAAAAATATTAAAATGATATACTTAAAAATAACTTGCTAAAGGTTTTGGAAGATGCTTCCAAAAGCCTTTCTAATCTCTAAGATGAAAAGAGAGAAAACTTATAGAATTGTTAGATCACCTATCACCTTAAATCCCTAATTCAAACTGAGGTGCTTTATGACACTGGTCATGGTTTCTATGCAAAATAGAGCCAATATGGTTCAATATAGGGCTACAAATAGTTTTTGGAAATAGACATGCGCGTGGGTGCACCCTAGGCGTATCTGGGCACTTGGGCTCAATCGTGGCCCAATAATTTTATTAACGAGTTTATCCATAAAGTATCCAAAAGGTGTGATTCTTCCTTCATGCATTTGAGTGCTTGGCTTGGTGCATATTGATGCATTGTGCCTAATGCAAAGCTTGAAGTCATCTATTAATTAACATAGTTCTTTAGTCTTATATTCTTTATTCAAGTCTTAAAGCTTAGCAGCTTACTCGAATTTAGTATGATTTGTAGATCGTTTAACATTTTCATCATTTCATAATTTCTTGATAATTTTGAGAATATCTAATTTATTGAGACCTCAGAATCGAAAACGGAGTCCTCCATTGGACTCATCACCCCAAAATTAGCTAAGAGTTGTGTTTTGAAAGGGTTTGGGAGTCGTCGATTTTTTGCGAATATTTTAATATTATTTAAATACCTAGAAAATTATGATGATTAAATTAATCTAGAAATTTTTTTGAGTTCCTCACCCATCAATTAGATATGGGTGAAAATTTGAGATTTTTTCGGACTCCGTTTGAATATTAAAATTTAAGTAAATAGAATAGGATAATTAAATAATATAATCATGATGTATTTAAAACAAATTAATATATATTATATATAATTATTCAAACGGATAATTTAATTAAATCCAACGATTTATTTAAAAAGTCGAGATCCGCTGTGGCGCGCAAAGCACTGAACAGCAGATCCGACTAAATCAAGACCTTCTAAGTTGTCTTGTAATGATCGGACGGTCCAAAATCTACCACTTCTCAAACTTAGATATGACTGTCGATCGCAAGATCAAAATCATGTACGTCTCCTTCACCCTGCCTGCAGTCATACCTCTGCCGCGGAGGGGTGGGTGTACGACTACCCAGCTGCGCCTCTAAGGTCGATTAGCTCTAGGAATTTCAGGCTGAAACTCCATTTTCTCTTTTTCCCTAGTTTGTTGAAGGCTCGCATAGTCTAAACCTCTCAAGGGACCGTTCGAAGCCCAATATCAACCAGTCTTCCTTCCTTCCGGCAAATCGAAACCGTAGGGACCTCTAGGTACTCCATTTGACCTTTACCTATGCTGTAAAATTTCTTTTTATTTTAAATATGGATCAAATTTAAATCATTGATCCTAATATTAGATTGAGCTCAAGAACTAAAAAAAAAAAAATGTTTTCCTGCTCTTTATATTCCTTTTGAGTTCTGAAATTCAAATAAGTGTTATAACAACGATCGCTTATATCATACTGAAGCCGAGACAATTTAAATTAGCCTAATTTCGATTTTTTTTTAAAATTTCTGCATATATTACTCTTTCCAATAAGCTTATATAAATTTTGAGATGTTCAAAATATATCTACTTATGCTATTAGTAACCTTCAATAGTAAACTCCGTTGAATTTTTGATTTGTACTTTGAAATCTTCTTTTCTCTGCGTTTCTGTGAGACTCGAATGTTCTAGAGTTCGCTCCTCTTATTCTCCTGTCACCTTAGATCTCTTAATAATTTTTTAATCATAATTAGGAGTCCTTCCTAATCCTAAAATTTCAAAGTTGTCCAAAATTGATCTAGTTAGAGTCATTTTTTCTCCTTATGTTATAAGGATTCCAATTTGATGTATATCATTTCAATTGGACAATAATTGGTGATTTTAGGTATTTAGCTCCTTAAATTAGGTAATTTTATAATTTTACATTTTTCATTTAAGCTTGTTTTAGGTAATTAAATTCTAGGACAACAAACATATTTCACTTTACTTTTTTCACATATACTTTCAATTGTATATTTGAGACATGAATTTTCATAAGTTGATGATTAGAATAATTGGTAATTTACTTGAATTAATCTTCATCATTAGTGGAATTACTATAAGGTTGAATTGAAATTATAAATTGCATGTGATCTTTTGAGATAGATTATTTCCAATTAAGATTGATAATTCTCACATTCATGTAATTGTAATGTATTGAATTGAGTGAGACTATTTACATAGCATATTCTAAATTAAAATTTCCCATTCTTAGAATATTTCATATAAAATTTGGAGACTTAGCTTATATGATTTGCTATCAAAATCCTAGTTAAACATATTCCTTATTTGTAGAATGCAAATTATATACAAATTGTATACTTTAACTCTTTGAGAGAACTTATTAGAACTAATGTATCACAATGAAATTAAATTTAGTGATAGTTCTAACACTAGTCTATACACTAAGTCCTCTAATAAATTGAGAATTTGTATGATAGTTATATATAATTAGATGAAGTTAGTAGATTGTTCATTAACATTCACTTTAATTAGTTTAGTAAACCTTTAATTTCACTCTTCCCTACTAGTTTCCTACACTTTAATTATTAATCAATTTGATTTAATTTAGGATTAGTGTAGGATAAGTTCCAATTGCATGCTAATAATTATAAATTATTTTATCATTTCATAAATTAAATTAAAGTACTATTTTTTAAATTTCTTTCATTTTTATTATTACTTAAAATTTGACTTGAAGATCAATATGTACAAGTCAATTGGGAGCTCAAATAGCTCAACTTATTAAGTAGATAATTTAAATTAGATAACTCTAGATATCACATAATATACAATTATTTAAATTTCTTTAATTGCTTGCTTAGCTTTGAGCCTCTTCCTTTGAATATACATACAAGATATTATGCATAAATAAAACTTTTACAATAAAATTATAAGAGTTTATATTATGGTGAATAGCCAAGGGCAAGCTATAGGAGAAATAAGGAGACCTCACATTCTCATAGAGTGAATGTGAGTATTTATTTTCATTGAAACCCCGCTTTCCCTTATTAGTTGGGCATATGTGCTTAAACCCTCATGTCATTCTGTATGTGCGCACAGAATGAAGCTTTCATAAAATAACTTCAACTAATATTATATGAGTCTTTTATAATTTTATTGATCGTAAGATCTCATCATAACTTCTTAGCTATATTTCTATTGTATAGTTTTAGACTATACATTCTTAAGCCCATGAGACTAAGATTATTCTTTTCTTACTATGCTTTGCACTTTCTATCTTCATTGCTGTGCTTTACTTACTTATAGTTCATATAGAGTGTAGTGTATGTCACTTTAATTTTATTTAAATGCTTCACTGTTTTTCTTTTACTTACTTAGCATAATTTTTATTTGGACATATACATGTTTCCCATTTTTTTTATTTTCAAATGCACTTAAGTAGTTTCCAGCCTTATTTAGGATGCTTTTCCTTTACCTTTTTGGTTGCAGGCTAGAATGAGTATTCATGTGAGTATTTTTACTTCTTTATTTTCAACTATTGTTCTTTACAGTTATACTTACTTTCCTTCCTTCCTTGAATGTTTTCAAATGCTCCTTTGCTTAAATTAAATTGTAAATTAGCTTGTGATATCCAAATGAACTTATAAATGTTAGCCAATCTTAAAATGTGCTTAGACTATTTAGTTTAACTACTCTTTTTCTTTTCTTGGTTTTGCCTTATCATATTTAAATACCAATATATGATAGATCAGGAGCAATATAATTCTGTTGGATTTGGACCTAGCACTTGAAGATCTTACAATTGCTTTCGCTACCTTAAACTACTTGCTTTTATATTATGTGAGAGAGTGATTTTATTTCTTACTCTTTCAATTAAATGGCATGTAATAACTTAAACTGTCTGTAACATTTTTAGCTTAATTTATGCTGGGTTAACTTATTTTAAAAATGTTTGGATTGAATGAGTGGACAAATACTACATATCCTACTTGTACTTATTACATGTTTCCTTACATGCTTCATACATGCTTATATTGCAAATTTTTCCTTAACTTAACATTACTCATAAAGATACTTGGCCAACATAGCATCTAGCTTAGTTTTTTTCTAGTTAGATATTAGATGCTAATGTAACACTTCAATATTGAATTAATCTTCTATCCGATATTGGAGTCGTTACACTACACTCTTTCTCAAATCTCCATCTCACTTTCTCTATCTTATTTTGGTTTTCCCTTGAGAAGAATGCTTGTATGATGATTTATGTTATTTAACATTTAACATATGCACAATAGCCATTTTTCCTATATTATAAAGTTTGCATAATTTTCATTTAGTAATTTTTCTCAAAAATATTTTTTCAAATTTTGTTTTTTTTTCTCTATTGTTGCACCCTCATAACTTGTATTTTAGTTACTGTTAGATCATAACATTTGCACACACATTCTCATATGTGTTGTTAACAAATCACTAGTAGATATCACACCTTAGTTTACCTCTAATATGTCCAAAAATCACTCTAAAGTTGGGAAATAAATTTGTTTTTATGTAAATATTTTCCATAAATTTTTATTTTTTTAATCATTTTTGGAGACCTGTAACTTTTCAACCATTAAGATCTGAGTGATGTAATTTTGCGTTCTTATGCTCACATGTTTTGTGAACAATTTCACAAAAGACCTTACTTGTCTATTTGAACTCTAAGGTCATAATTTAGGCACTCAAACTTCAGCAAACACCCATTAGAATTCAGAAAATAATTTTTGACATATTTTAGAAATTTGTTTGTTAAGTTATTGTTGTCATAACTCTTAAATAGCCATTGGATTTAACTAATTTTTGGCATGGTTACTCTCTGTTATGTTTAGAACATTTTCAATGTTGAACATAGAGTCTAATTTCGCCATTTAAGTCTTCATATTTAGTTCCAAAGGTTGGCTAATAATATAATTATTTCTTAGAAAATTTCAGGAACAATCAACATTTTCCTAAACTTTACACATTCATAACTTTTACAATACTTTGAACTAGTAGATGAAATTTGACATGCTTAATTTTTAATCTAATAGGAATAACTTTCATTTAGACATTAGTAGCTAAAAATGCTATTTGTACCTTCATTTAGGTATTCAAATTTACTAAGTACTAATTGCATCACTTAACCAATTTTAAGTTTTCACTCAACCTTTATAATGTTAACCCAAAATATTGTTATTATCAAATTTTATGTTTTAAATAATAAATTAATATATAATAATTAATTGTTAATAGATTTATATAAGAAAAGTTCTGTGGAGTAAGCGGATGGATTAGGTACGTAGAATTATTCTAATTGTATTCTTTTTAGCATTGTTTGAGCTTACTTCATTTGAATATATATAATTTTTACATGTACCCCAATATTATGCTAAGTTAAATTGCATTCTTACTTTCCATAAATGCTTGTGATAAATATATGTGGTGAGAGTCTTTGAAGGCTGAACAAAGCTGAACATGTATAGTATGGTTTGCTAGCAATTCATGAAGAAATAAGAAGAGATCTAGTCCACTAGGAAGGGGCAGAAGATCTAGAGAAAAGACACCAAAATAATATTTATGTGAATAATTATCGATGAATAATTGTATACATTTTTAGAATAATTTTGATGTGAATATCCGGGTCTCCTAATGAAGCTTGGGGTCATAGGCCCAAAATGATATATTTATGTAACATAGTAATTTATGTTAAGTTATTTCCATTCATGACAATTTAATTTATGCTAAGTTATTTTCATTCATGTTAATTTATATTTATGCTAAGTTATTTTTATTCATATCAACTTATATTTTTGCTTTGAAATTATTTAAGCCACTTGAGCATTGTTAGTTACTTATTGTTGACATTAGCATAGCCCTCAAATTGTAATGATGATGTTTCCTTCACACTTTGTTGCATTGATTTTGTAACCTATATAAGATGCTAGAAATTAATACCCTTAGATACTCTACGTATTCCTACCTGATTGATAATATTGATAATTAATACAGATCATGAGAATTAGAAACAAAAGCTCACTTGATTTCAAGAGCTAAAAATGATTATATTATCAAGAGTGAGATGGAGATTAATTATTAAATTTTATATTATTTATATTTATTTAAGTTAAGATAATTTGTATAATTAATTTAAATTTTTGCTTCTGTGATGTACGGATGTTATTTTATTTAGTAATTTTTTGTGATGAATATTTATTCTTGAATTATTACTTAAAATTTCCCAGCCCTTGCCTTCGAGAAGTTACATTTAAACTCCTAAACTAATTTAAGCGACTACTGTAACAACCCAGGTTGTTACTTTGCTCAATTAAGACTAATCTAAGTCTTAATTAAGGTTCTAAGTCACTAATTAAGTAATTTAGAACTCGCCTCTGAAACCTAAGTCAAACCAGAAGTCAACAAAGTCAAATCTGGAATTCTGGAAAATCCCAAACCCTAGAAATTGACTTTTTATTTAGACCTCAAATTGAAAATCTGACTTCACCATTGCGTTCAGAACACCCAAATTAGCTAGAAGTGAAATTTTGAAGTCATTTGGAAGTCGTTGATTTTTCGTCGAATAATTTAATAATATTTAAATACCTGAAAATAATTCAAATAAATAAATACTCGCCGAAACGAAAATCTGAGTGCGCCGTTGCCTTCAGCACCATTCATTTAGCTAGGGGTGATTTATTGGAAATTTTTAGAAGTATAAAATTATTAGTTAAAATTTTATTTAAGAAATCAATTTAAATAATTTATTAAAATTAATTAAATTGATTTGACGGATTTTCGTTAAATAAAATGACCGCCGTTTCCTTCATCTGACGTCGTCACCATTTCCGTCGGGCTGGAGCAGTGTCTTCTGGATCGTCCGATTGAAATCAATCGGACGATCGACGAGTCTTCTTCTTCGCGTGAGGCGCGTGTTCGCAGACCTACACGTGGCGAACGCAGAGCCATCCGCGCGTCAGCAACCGCCTAAAGGATCACGTGAATCATCATTTTAGCCTCATATCCCTTCAACCTTAAGTAGTTTGATCGATTTTCCTGCAGCTGGGTGTCGAAGCTATTGTTCCTCTCGCAGAGCTCCTTTCCTGCAATCGAACTTATCAGGTACTTCGCTTCAGAACTTTCCTTGTAATCCCTCTTTGCCCATATGAATTTGCAATTTGCTTCAGAATGTCATTTAAGAATTTCCAGTGTTAAGGTATTGATGATTTAAGGTGATTTCAATTACCTATAATTGATGAATTTCCATTTCAATTTCAATCTATATGTACCTCCAATTTTCCATCTTTTGATTTCTATTTTCAATTTGATTGTATAAATGATAAGTACCATTATCTGAGAATTATTTGAGCGTGCTTAAACTCGATCAGACCATTTACGCAAATCGTATTTTCTGTTTGCCATTTTCGCACGAAGAGGACTACTTAGGGTTTGAATTTTTGCCGTGATCGAGGTCTTCTCTGCTGCTGTTTCACACACCGTAGGAAGGCTCAGGTCACCCTCCATGCGTTGCCGTGCGGGCTAGCCACCGGCGTGGCCCGTTCGACTCTGAAATCCCGTGCCCTAGCCTCCTTTGGTCCGCAACTTGAGGAAGATGAGGGAGCCCGACAAACAAATTTCGGGTCTCGCTCGGCCCGGGCGCAGCTGCTTGGCCCGAAAGCGCTGCGCCTTCCACGTGTCTCCGCCGTTTAAACGGTGGGACCTGCCGTTTTATAAAAAAAAAAAAAAAAATTAAATTTATTAAATCAATTAAATACAAATCTTTAAAAATAACTATCTTAATAAATATAAGTCCAAATTGTGCAAATAAATATATCAAATTGATTAGAAAAATATGAGAAATTTATTGATGTCAATAATTTTGCAATTGGACCAGTATTTAGCAAAATGATATTTAGGGTTTAATTAAGTTCAAATTTATGTCATAAAATTTCATTTAACCATAATTTTGTGTAGGTTAATCCAAACATACCCAATATGGGTCTTAAAGTAATCAGAAAACCCTAAGGATTAATTTGATAGTGTTCATTTTGCTGTTTGGATTAGTAATTACTTAATGACATTTAGAACCTAACCATAATTACCCTAATTAACCTTATAACTTCAATTGACCATAACTTGGTCAATTGAGCTCCAAATTGGATGATCCAAATATCAATTTAGATCAAAAAAACCTAATTAACAGTAATCTATAAAAATATTTAGGATCCAACGATTATATTTGCTAATCATCCTTAATTATTCTAAATCTTGATTAGTGAATATTAGCAAATCTAATAATACAAATTGAGTGATTTAAGTTTCTGAGGACTCATAGAACCATTTAGAATCAATCTATAAGGTTGGATTAGTGTTTGAGTGATTAATTTTGCTAATCACTCACTAATCACCCTAAACCCTAATTAGGTCTTAACTTAGTCAAATTAGGTCCAAATTGAGCCTACCATATGTCATTATAATCAGTGAGCTATTTGTAAACCATAGCCACTGATTTTGCTTAATTTGGACACTAATTGGCAAAGTTATGATTTTTGACCTATAGTTAAGAATCCCTTAATTAACCTTAAACCCTAAATCTTGTATTGGCCATAACTTGGCCAATACTTATCAGAATTTAATAAATTTAGATTCTATGGAAATCTTAGATAGTAAAGAACAATAATCTAAAAGAAAATTTAACTTTCACTTAGTTAAATTACTAATTTTCCCTTATGAGTTAAATTTACTAATTTGATCTCATATGGCTTAATAATAACCCAAAATTGATTTAGTTGCTGTCTAATCTTACATTAGACAGTAAGAAATACTTTCCAAAGGAAAATTTTAGAATTTAAGCCCTAGATCAAAAATTTGATCTTGAACCCTTAAGTAGGGGCAAAATGGTCATTTTGCCCAAATTTAGGGTTTAACCTTAAAAAGCCCTAAATTCAATTTCTAATCACTAAAATCAGTAAATAGAATGATTTAGAACTAAAAATAATCAAATTCAAGTTTAAATTAGATTTTGATTAGAATCTCAAATTTTTGCTCCTTAAGAAAATTCCTAAGTAAATTTTGAGTGTTCTTCTTTCCTTAATCACT
Organism: Gastrodia elata; assembly: GCA_016760335.1. Classification (NCBI taxonomy): domain Eukaryota; kingdom Viridiplantae; phylum Streptophyta; class Magnoliopsida; order Asparagales; family Orchidaceae; genus Gastrodia; species Gastrodia elata. The sequence continues at coordinate 50,258,065 of CM028670.1, forward strand.
CTTAGATCTTTCCTTAGGTCTTATAACATTAGTTAGGATGTGTGTCTTGAGAGATACTCTTAGTAATTAAGAACCTTAATCTTAAGATTAGGAATAGATCTTAAGTTAGAATTCATCTATTGAGTAAATTGGGTTACTCAATAGGTGAAACCTTGAGTTTTCTAGTTTATAGATTTTCTTAGTTTATTAATGTTATTTGATCTTTAAACCCTAGAATTAAGAATAAAGATCTATCCTAATGAATTGATTTATCATTAGGATTTGCCTTAACCTAATCCATGAGTTTTGGGTTCTAAACCTTAGATCTTTAGATTATACCTTTAGATTAAGTGATTAGACCCCATCATCTGGAGTCTAATTCTTAATCTATTCATCTTGATTTGGCTAATCAAGATGAGGTTGGGATGAATTAAATTACAAAATTAGGTCGATGATTTATTCATTTTAACCAAATAGTTATCTTTTGATTAAGTTATAATTAGGACTTGGCCAGTCCTAATTATCTTCAACTAGTAGAATTCGTGATTCTAAGTTACAGAATGTGTAAGAATTGATGATTTTGAAACTTATGTAACTTAGAGTAGATAGAACAAATAAGTAGATACCAACGGATATCACCTGTGTTTTAGATAGAGTCTCTTGCTCACCTTGAATTGATGCTTTGCATACCTTATTTTGAGCCCCTTACCTTGTACACATATATTGGACATAGGATATTTGATAAATATCTCATGTTAATTTTGAATTGCATACGTATCATTCATGATTGATTGATGTTTTTCAGTTTTTCAGAAAGTTGTGGCTTAACTAGTATGCCTCTCTAATCCTTGAGTTCGGCATAGCACACTGGTTTGTTATTGTCGGTAAGTCTATCCATATCTGGTTGAAATAATTCCCAGGATGGCGAGAAATAGATTTTGCACTCTTTAATCAGGATTGGACATGGTGAGTACTAGTTGAGAGTCATTTTGGTAAGGTGTAGCTTGATTAGTATGCCTCTTCGATCAACTCGTTCGGGGTCGGCAACCTTTCGAGGGTTTAATGTCCGACAGTCTATTGGCCATGCCTAATCCATAGGATAGGATGGATAGACTCTCACCCTATGGACTATAGAGTCAGGATTCTGATATGGATATACTAATTCAAGTACACTTACATTTGGTTCTGTCTTAGCTCATCAGGCTAAGAGTTTTTAGTGATACTCACTTCAGAGCTTCTTTCTTAGCCCATCAGGCTAAGATTTGCTGAGTTCGTGTTCAGTTCAAGTGACTTATATAGTCACTGTAGTTTCAGTTTATAATTACTATTTTACTTGTATATTCTGCATTTCAGTACTATTTTACTTACAGTTTTCCTGCACTTGTTTATATATAGGATGTTAGTTTTACTTACTGTTTTCATATGTATACATAGGATGTTAGTTGTTTTCAGTTTCATACTGTTATGTATGTCACCTAGCATATTTTGTTTGATCATAAGCATGTTTAGGTTGTACCTTTTCTTATAGTTTTGTTTAGTCTGTTGCTTACCTGTCTTTGTTGCAGTTGCTTGGAGGAGGTATGTATTACTTCCTAGTTGCTTTAGTTATAAACTGTTTGTTTATAACTTTATACTGTCCTTTTGTACACTTTTCTGCACCTATTTTGCTCAGTTCTGTTCTTATGGTGATATCTATTTAACTTAATAAAATTGTTTGCCCTAAAATGTGCTTAGACATATTGTCTAACCAGTTTTTATTTTGTTGGCTGGGGCCCTACCATTATGAAACTGATAATGGTAGGTTCTGAGTTTGTTGGAGTAGCAGATCCAGTGGAGAGCTTGCCATTGGAGGAGGAGCCCGTTCCTGAAGATCTGTAGTTTTAATTTTCTTTCTTCCAGTGAGATTGAGAGTTTCCTTTTAGTTCTTTTAAACTTATTAAATGTTGTAATAATATAGGTTTATATTTCTCTTTCAGTACTTTACTTATTCTGTATTGTTATATTTATACTGTATTGGATGGATGTTATATTTTATGCTTCTGCACTCTGAGTTCTTGTATGATCATTTAGTAATAAATTCTGGGATGAATGGCAAAGTCCTTATTTAAGTTGGATTAGAACATGTGTCTAATTCAATTCTAAGTGGGGACCTTGTCATTTGGTGACCCCTCCACCGTAATCATGTTAACTTAAGGGTTAACAGGACCACGGCGGGGCAGGGCCGCCACAACTACACCCACACTAGTTACATACATATCATCTTCCCAAAGGAATCAAGTCACACACAATTCATTTCAATTAGAAGCCTTTTGATGCTTATCTATATTCACCAAAATTTTACTCTATTTAAAACATTATTTTTAAATATATATATATATATATATATATATATATATATGTGTGTGTGTGTGTGTGTGTGTGTTTCACTTTGAGTGGATTAGTCTGTACGGACATTGTTGAGCTAGGGCAGGCTATGGAAATAATATTAGGAGACCACATATAGAGACAGTGTGTGTAGTTATACAAGAGACCTTGTTATATACAGTTGGGTAAATACACTTAACTTCTCATTTGTTCTGTATGTGTCCAGAAAACATATTAAAATAAGCTTAATAAAAATTACATTTACATTATAACACAATCTCATTGATTGTGTATAACTTTTATCTTATACAATCTTCAGATTGTGCCTTGCAGTTATTTAGACCTAGAGACTGAAATTGTTTTACGTACTTTACTTTCATACTATTTTTCTTTAATTTACTACAACTATATTATTTACATTATTTTTATAGTTACTAAACATAAATTTAGTAGAATATATATATTTTAGTACTATTTTTCATATGCACACTTGTTCATATATGTCTGCTTCTTTTACTTAACATATTTGAAGGATCCCATCAGTTTTACTAGTACGATTTTTATTTGTTTTAAATTTCCATTTTTAGTCATTTCCTTATTTATAGTACCATTATTTTATTAGCAATTGTGCATCACTTTAATTAATTATAAATTAATGAATAGGATATCCATAATAATAATAAAACACTCAACCCTAAAAGGTACTTTATAATGACCAAAGTTGTTATTATATTAATTAGGATCAAATCCGCCTTAAAAATTAGAATCCCCGGCAACTACAAAATTAGGTCGAACCAAACAATAATGTTGGGATAGACTATAATTTTGTGATTGTAATGCCCAATTTTAGGAGCAATTTAGATAACAGATACTTAAAAATTAATTTTTGAATATTTAAAATTCAAATTCTAAATTCAATAATTTTAGTATAGTTGGATTAAAAATATTTGAAAAAGGCTACACTAAAAAGTTCTTCAAAATTGGAGCTCCAAATTGATCGTAATTAATTTTTGAAGTTTTAAACTTTAGAAATTAATATAAAATAAAAAAATAACTTCAAATTGAGAAATTTTGGTACGAGTGTATTTGACTTGTCGAGATATACATTTGAGTCAAGTTTTGTTAATTTTAAAATATTATTGTTATTATTATTATTATTACTACTATTATTATTTTTTCATTTCTATAATTTATACTCTGTCATTTTAATTTTATCATTTTATTTCTATCAATATTATTAGTATTATTATAATAATTATCATTACTATTATTATTATTATTATTTTTATTTATGCAACTTAAATTTCTATCATTTTAATTATGACATTTTATTTCTCTCATTAATAATAATAATAATAATATTATTATTATTATCAGCATTATTATTAATATTATTATTTCTGCAATTTTTTTTTCATTAATTCCTTTCAAGTCATTTTTATTTTTATGAAATATTATTATTATTATTGTTAATGATAATAATAAAATTATTATTACTATTATGATTATTATTATTGTTATTATTATTATTATTATTTTATTTATTATAATTTACTTACTTTATTTCCTTTCCATTTATTTTCATTTCAATATATTATTATTATTATTATTATTATTATTATTATTATTATTGATATTCTTACTTAAAATAAAATGTAAAACATCTTTCTTTTCATTTAATTTATTTATTCATAGTTTTTTCATCATTATTAAGCTTTGATCCAATTTGATATTCATATACATTATCTTGCTAATGATTTGAAACAAAATAAATATAAATCAGTATCACATGTTCATACATGTAGATCTTAGATATCTGCAGACAATATGTTAGGTCTGGACATGTTGATATTTGGAGCGATAATGAGACTACACATAATTATTGAGGAAGAATGTATAGTTAGTTAGGAAATCACATCTTAGATAGTTAGATATACGTATTTAACTCCTCATTTGTTTTATAATTTTATCCAATAGAGCAATACTATAATTTACTGACATTTTTATTCATAATGAGAATATTTCTTGATAGATATATATGCATATATGTTCACAATTGTTATAGTTCTAGAAAAATTTTTATTGGAATATTTTACTTCAATAATGCATAGTATTTTCTTTGTCTATGCTTTCATATTTTTTTGTAGAATTGTATCGCTTAATATTATTTTAGACCATTTTGTCTAATTAAATAATTTTTTTCATTCTTTTCTTTTTCTTAGTTCATCCTGTCACACACACGTACACACACACACACACACACACACACACACACATATATATATATATATAATTGTTTTACAAAATTTTTGTTACATTTTTAGTAGAAATTTAAACTAAAAAAAAATATTATGTTTGCATTAAGTTGCACCATCATACATCAGTTCCTCCTCAAATACTTGATCTAGAGACCACACTTGATCTGCCATATATATTTGAGGAGGAACTGATGCAGTATGGTGCAACTTAATGCAACCATAATATTTATTTTTATTAGTTTTAAATTTTTGTTTAGTGTGTAATAGAAATTTTATAAAATAATTATTATCTATATTTTGAATACATTTTCTTTATTATGGTATTTCTAAATATTAAAATGAAAATGAAAATGTGTAATTTTATACGTTAATACTACATTATTATACTGAGCCCCAATATGATCATGGGTTGTGAGCACGTAACACAGGATAAGTTATGCTAACCCAGCATCAGGTCACTACATACTTTGACACAATAAATTTAATGACATTTTTATTTTATTAGTTGTGTCCTACCGTATTAAAAATCAAATACGGTAGATCATGAGTTTGTAAAAGATCTTGAGCGTTATCCAGAAGTGAAGACAAATTAGCAAGAGTAGACTTGAAGACTTTAGTACTTTTAGCTTTCTTGTGAGAACGAGTGTCATTTCGTCAAAATGATTTGCATAACCTAAAATAATTATTGTGGGTGTTCTTACTTTTTTTTGTGATAGATATTTTTCTTTTAGCTATCTAGATGGTTGGAAGGATAGATATGTTAATATTTGATATACCCTTATGCATTTATTTTCTTATCTCATATATTATTAGCCTAAGTAATATAAAATAGTGGGTTAGTTACTGTTAATATAGTATTAAGTACTACAATAACACTTAGTATTTGATTAAACTATTTAATATAGCTGATAAATCGAAGATTTATAGTAACTTAAGTTAATAAAAATAGCACTTTTCATTAGGATTTGTATACTTTGATATTCGTTTGCTGCCTTTCAGGACAAAAAGAGCTAAAATCAATTATGCAGTGAAAACCAAAAGATTTGGAAGAAATAGGCTACGGCGTGCCACAACGCGTTGTGGCACAAATTAATTAGAAAGGCAAGCGCTGTTGCGCGCTGTAGCGGACCCAAGACAAAAAGTGCCACGCTATCGCGCTCCATAGTGGATACGAGATCAAAAGCCAGATGCTACCGCACAATGTAGCGAACCCATAACTGAAAGTCTGACGCTACAGCGGATATAAGATATTACCTGGCGGCTCACACTTATGCAAATATTCAAAAGTGCCGCACTACCGCGCTCTGCAGTTGCATCGGAATCGAAAGTGTCACGCTACTGCGCACCGCAGTGGTACCTAAATCAAAAGTGCCATGATACCGCATGCTGCAGCGATACCTAATTCAAAAGTGCCACATTATTGCGCGTTGCAGCGGTCTCAAAACTGAAAGTCTAGCACTACCACATATTGCAATGATACCTAATTCAAAAGTACTGCACTACCGCGCACCATAGCACCCTCAAGACCGAAAGTCTGGCACTACCATGTGCTGTAGCGCCCGCCATATAAATTCTCAGAAATTGGAATTCAAATCAGCATTTGGAAGAGAAAGGAATTTAATTCCTCCTCTTCCCACATCAGCAAATGAATTTAGTGCATTTAATTCTCCCCTTTCTCAAGAGAATAAGAAAATAAATAATTAATGGAATTTAATTTTTGAGGAGATGAAAAGTAGCTGCACTTTTGTTGAGAGGGTTGTCTAGGATTTATAAAAGGGGACCTTCAAGACTAAGAGAGGGTTCCATTTTTTCATACTCAAAGCCTATTAGAGATAGAAGCTATTGTAATGAAGAAGAGAAGAGAGTACCACTCTGCCCAAGTAAGGAGAAGGCTATACGTGCAAGGATAGAATGATAACAGAAGAAGGAGAAGGAGAAGACATCGACAGGCAGATGTGACATCAGTTTCCTAGTATCATACCCTATCTCATACCGTTAATTTTTCTCTGTAAAAGTCATGCAAAGGCTTCATCATTCTTGCAATTTTTCTATTGTTTGCTTTTCAATGGCAGTCTAAGCCCTCTTTGGAGAGGGTTGGGATTACGCATATAATGATTTAAGGAATGAAAAGTGTTTGTACTCTTCTATTATTAATGAATATATTTTTAGTCATTTTTTTTGATTAAATGATGTGGAGAATGTATTGGATGAATTATTTTGTCATGAATATATTTTAAGTAAATAGATGTTTTTAAACTAGGAAAACCATTGAGCTCATTGATCTATTAGAACTAATGGTATGCATGTTGAGCATCCTCGCCGCGAATGTTTATGTCAACATTCGCTGTGAAAAGATGATGGATGCAATTCCTTAGATTTAAGATGATCAAAAGAGATGTGGAATAATTAAATAATATTTGAGCTCCTCTACCCACCATTAGCTTATGCAAAGAGTTTGTGCATGATTTCCTAGAGCCATGTGAAAAGTTCTATGAGCATCGTAGCATAATTCCTTTGATAAGTTGAGAATTTGATGCATGTGAGCCGAGAGCCACCGATTGAGATCCATAGCTCATCTTATGTTTATGGGAGGATTAAGACTCATTGTGTGCTATAGGTGATGTGACATAATCACTTAGCCCAATAACTATTTTCCTTAGCTAAACCTAGAACTGATGCATATGAGCCATCGGTGGAATCAAGCTCATGTCATACCTAACTAAAATTATAGATTTCATAACTTAGGCGTAGGTATTGAACTCAACCAATATTGGTCACATGGGGTCTATGTGCTGAGATTGAATCTTATTGGTTCTTCTCTGAGCACTAGGTGAGACTTAGTACATTTAGGGGACACCTTAGAGAAGACTGCATTTCTTGATTGTAATTAAACCATTCAATTTCTTTGACACTAAATCGATAAAGAAGGTACTTGCATGAACCCTTAATGAAATGCATGCTAAACCCAACTCTCCCTACTTTCTCAACAAGTAGTTTCTAAATCAAGAAACTCTGATTTTACTAAGTTAGAACCAAAATATCAACCAATTTAATCATCATTCAAACATTAGTAAACTCAAGTAAACTTTAGTAACAAAACCACACTACTCCAAGAGGATGATAAATCTTGAGATCTCACCATCCCAATATTTCATCTAACCATGTGCACTTGCGTGTAAGCGCATACGTATAAATTTCAGTTTGTCAATTTTTTGGCGTCGTTGCCGGGGAACTGTTAATTGTTTTGTATTAAAGATAATTTGATAGTAATTAGTAATTTGAAATTTTTGCTGCATATATATATATATATATATATATATATATATATATATATTTTGTGATTATATTGCAAATAATTTTTGTGCATTTATAGTATTATTTCTTCTCTTTAAGGTTTTGTTATTGTTTGTATCAATTGATGTGAATCGCCATCTATTAGTTGAAATATGAGTTGCATGCAAAGAGGAAATTATTCAAACTTTCTCTTCGACCCTAAAATTGATGGAACCTATTTAAGAGCGAGAAGAGAACAACTTTGAACAAATCAAACCCATAAAAAATAGAGAATTTAGGTGAAAATCCAAGAGAAGTGCTAGAACATAATAGAGGTCGGGCTCTTAGAGATTACGATTTACCAACTTTTAAAGGAGTCCCTCATGTTATTATTAGACCTGCTGCTGAAGCTAACAACTTTGAAATTAAATCTTCAACTTTACAAATGGTTCAGAATAACCAATTTAGCGGCTTAGCTACAGAAGATCCCAACTCGTATATTTTTAACCTTTTGGAAATATGTGATACATTTAGATTTAATGGCCGTCTCTGATGATGCCATTAAATTAAGATTTTTTCTCTTCTCACTGAGAGATAGAGCTAAAAATTGGCTCAGCTCTTTGCCCGGCGATTGAATTCGCACATGGGATGACTGGCTAGAAAATTCTTAGTCAAATATTTCTGACCTTCAAAGATCGCTAAGCTAAGGAATGAGATCTCTAACTTCTCTCTATAGAATGGGGTAAGTTCTTATGACGGTTGGAAGCACTTTAAAAAATTCCTAAGGCGCTGTCTTCATCATGGGTTTTTGCTATGGATGAAGTGTAAACATCTTACAATGGACTGAATGCACCCACCAGGACACTTATTGATGCAGCTGCCGGTGAATCCATAATTAGCAAAACTCAAGAAAAAGATTTTGACCTCCTAGTGGAAATGAAAAACAATGCATATCAATGATTGATTGAGCGGCTCAACTCTAATAGAAAAGAGGTCAATAGCCTAAATGAAACCAATCAAATTTTTGAACTTCAAAGGGAGATTGATTTGTTAAATCAAAAAATTAAAAACATGAGCGTTAATGCAGTTCAGGAATTCCGGTGTGAGTTGTGTGGAGGGCCACATAGTAGTGAGTGCTACAACTTAAACAATCCATTTGCACCTTCCAACACGGAACATGTTAATTTCCTAAGAACAATAATAATAATAATAATAACAATAATAATAATAATAATAATAATTCTTAGAACAACTCTTACTCAAACACATAATCAAAGGTAGAGAAATCACCCAAAATTTACTTGGAGTAATGGAAATTATCAAGGGAATTATAATAATGGAAATTAACTACAAAATAGGCAAGCTCAAAATTTCAATAATAACTTATCTGCCTAGTCAACAAAGAACTCAAGAACCCGGATTAGAGGGAGCTTTTAATTCTTTCAAAGCTAAAACTATTCAATTTAGGAAAAGAACGGAGCAAATCATAAGTCGTCATGAAACTTCAATCCACGGATTTAAAGTCACCCTTAGAAATCTTGAGGTCATGCTAGGACAAATATCTCAACAATTGTCTACACGCACATAAGGGATGCTGCCTAGCTCGATTGAAGTAAATCCTATGGAAACTGTGAGTGCAATAACCTCTGATAAATTAGCTGAAAATGTTATTATGGGTAATTTGGGTGAGGGAAGCAAGAAAGAAGAAACTAAAAATAAAAAGGAGAATCTCCAAAAAGAAAATATTATAGCTATCAAAAGACAAGACCCTGGAAGAATGAATATTTCGTGTGTCATTGAAGGAGAAGTCCTTTTATATCCCTTGTGTGATCATAGGGATTCTGTTAATGTCATGCCTTTGCATATCTATGCCCAACTGAGGGTAAGGGGGATGGAAGAAACCCCAGTCATTCTGGAATTTGCTAACTTAGATTCTATGACCCCAATTGGAATAGTGAGAAATATTCCGATGGGCTGGGGAGCTTTATAATTCCCACAAATTTTATTGTATGTGAATGGGACATGTGTAATGAAAATTTACAATCATCTTTAGGAGACCCTTCCTAGCTAGCACTAGATCTATAATAGATGTAGAGAGGGGGGTAATGACTATCAGGGTAAACAGTGAGGTAGAAGAGATTGACCTAATGCACACCATTTACAAATAAAACATTATAAAATCTAGGTGGCAGAAGAAAAATCTAGGTAAGACTCCTGACCCCGAACCTGAGACTAAATGTGATCATTTGATGGAAGCTGATTCTGAGGGGACATACTGCACCTCATCTAGAGGCAGTAGTTCTAAGGAGGAAAAACTTAAGAAGAAGACACGACAGGGTAAACAGAAAAAGAAAGTAATAAATGCTAATAAATTTTTCACAAATAATTATGAGTGCCAAAGTTTGAGCACAATAGCTAAAAACCCTATTTGTGCTCACCCAGGACCCTCGAAAATTTGAAAAGAAATTCTTCTGGGAAATGCAAACTGAAAAATGGGTTAATTGGTTGGGCTGATGACGTCAAACCAAGCGCTTTTGGGAAGCAACCCAATCTGTTTTTGAGTACTTATTTTGTTTTTATTTAGTTTAGCAAAAAAGTTTAGGTAAAAATAAAAATTGGTAGTATGGTATTTTGAAATTGGCAAGCATATAAAAATTCCTTTTAGTAGGCGCCACAGAGCATTCCAGCGCTGTAGCACGCCGAGCATTGTGGCACGTTGCAGCGAAATTTGAAGCTATAGCGCACCATAGCATCCATAAGTTCAAAATTAAGGCTCTATTGCGCGCCGAGGTGCGCTGCAATGCGCGACGCAAATGTCTACAGGTGGAGCATTTATTGACTGGGAGGGATTTCCTTAGTAGTCAAAATCTCTACATCATGCCTTTGGCACTGGAATTTGTAAAAATTGCTGAAAAGAATTTATTTTTCATCTTCCCAAGGACTGATTTCAACTCACATTTATGGCATGCATTAAAGGATATTTGACTAGCCATTTGAATGAGTTTGAATCTGCATTTAGGAGAAAAACTTAATGAATTCTGGGTGGGTATAAATTGAGAGGAGTATAGTGGTCATCTTACACAATTTCCCTTGGCCTTTTTCTGCCTCTAAATTTTAAGCACCCAAATTATTTTCTTCTAAAATAGCTTCTCAGAAGAAGACCATGGCTAGCAATGGTGCCGCTGCCTCAACCTATGGAGTAGCTTCAATAGTAAGCGGTTCTCCTCGGTTGAGGTAGAATAATGGCATGTTCAAATAAATTGCAAGTCATCATGGAAAGGAGTTCGCCCTCCTTTTTCATGTGAGCTAAACTGATGTAGCACACCGGGGATGGGATAGCTTGGTCAACTTGCAGTCTGATTCCTACCCGACCCTTGTACAAGAATTTTTTGCCAATGCAGTCAATGCAAGGGGAGGAATATTTTCGTGCGAGGAAAAACAATGAATTCCGGGCTCGAGCATATTGAGTAATTCTATGGACTAGGGGAAGTAAAAAATTACTCATACCAAGCCTGTTTAAATACAGAATTTAGTCCATCAGCTATCGCAAGTGCCCTCACTCAACATGATGCTATATGGAGAGGGGATCTCACCAACATTCCATGAGCCCTCCTTAAGGACTCGTGCAATGCGCGGCATGTTTTTAACTCTAGTTAAAATGATGTCGTTTGGGCATTTGAGTGAGGTGACCCTGTCAAGAGCAATACTAATTTATGCAATCGAATGACATGGAGATATTCATATCTCTGGGGTTATACTTGAACACTTATTGCATGCCTTGACCGGGCCTTGTGCAGCCTTATTTTTTGGATTTTTAATTTTTGGGATTTGTCTTGACCAAGGAGTCAAGGTAGTCTCCAGTGACACTGTGATACCTCCCTGTGTTCCTCTTACCCTTCACAATATGCACTTTCGATATCAAGAAGGGAATAAGAGCAAGAAAAGAAGATAAGGGGAGGAAAAAGAAGCCGCTTTTTCTTCTTCAGGCATATTTTCAAAATTGAAAAATATACAAAACAAATGTCCAAAATGAGGGAGTATCAAAAACAAATGGGAAAATATATGGAGGAAGACATGTGGTATTGCAAGGCCGCCTTGTCTCAACAACACCGGTTCCAACACAACTTCCACTCGGCTCTTGGAACAATGCTTTCAAACTGGAGCCTGCATGATGGACATGAAAAATCTGTCCTCCCACAACCTCTAACATTTGAGCTACCTCCAAACTCTGAATGGCATGAAGAGGATGAAGCTGATGAAGAAGAAGAAGAAAAAGATGAGAACGATGAAGATGAGTAGACAGGTTGTCATTTTATTTTTATTATTATTTTAATTTTATTTGTATTTATTTTATTTTTGATAAATCTTAGTAAAAATCATTACCCCCTTATCTTGTACTGCTAAATTTTTTATTCTATTTTCAAAATAATTTTCTAAAAATTTTTATTGTGCAAAATTTATCTGCAATGATATATATGAAAACTTTTGGAAAATTGAGTTACTTAACAAAATATGAAACTTTGAAATTTAGTGATTCTAAAATATTTATGTTGAGTAAGATTACTCTCTAGTCACTATTAGTACCCTCAAATAAGAAATTTATGATGCTGAAACTAAGTGTTGGGGTGAAAAATTAAGGAGCTTGATTGAGAGAAGTAAGAAATAGTGAAATCAAGAATGTGCTAGGTTTTTGTAGGACTTGTTGAATGCAATGAATGATTAAAAAGGGATGAAAAAAAATATCAATCCCATGGAATAAATGAAAAAAGAAAATGAAGGGATGAAAAATAAATATCTATCCTGAAATAATTGAGAAAATTAAGAAAAGTAGAATGAAGAAAAATATCTCTCATAAAAACTGATATTCATTGAAGTTCACATGAAGAAACACATATAACACCAAAAATTCTAAAATAATGAATCTTGTTTTTTCTCAACCAAGAAAGCCTAGAAATTCCTCCAGAACATGTAGGTCTAATATCATACATTAAGAGAGAGGGAAAATAGAATAGTGAAAAGAGTGGAAAATACTGGGTTAAGTACAATTAATCATTCATATTTCACTGTTCACCATTTAAAGTAAATTTCTAAAGCAAGAAAAATTTCACAGTCATCCTTAGAATTATGAAACTAAAGAATTTTAAAAAATTGTCATAATTCTTAGAGGACGAGTAAGAAACCAAGTGTGGGGGTGTGATAAATCTAAGATTTATACTAATTTAAGTTAATAAGAATAACACTTTTCATTAAAATTTGTATGCTTCCTTCCATGAAAAAAATAGCTAAAATCAATTATGCAGTGAAAACCAAAAAATTTGGAAGAAACACGCTACGATGCGCCACAACGCGCTGTGGCAAAAATAAATTTGAAAGGTAAGCGCTGCCGCGCGCTGTAGCGGACCCAAGACCGAAAGTTTCGCACTATCGTGCACCATAGTGGCTACAAGATCGAAATTCAGATGATACCGCACACTATAGAGGACCCATGATCGAAAGTCTGACACTACTGCGCGCTACTGTTGATAAAAAATGTTACTTGAAGCCTCACACTTGTGCAAATATTCAAAAATTCCGCGCTACCATGTGTTGCAGCGGCATCAAAATTGAAAGTGTCACGCTACCATGCGCTGCAATGGTACCTAAATCGAAAGTGCCATGCTACGGCGCGCTGCAACGATACCTAATTTGAAAGTGCCACGCTACCGCACACTGTAATGGTCTCAATACTGAAAGTCTGGCGCTATCGCGCACCGCAACGGTACCTAATTCAAAAGTCCCGTGCTACCGCAATGTAGTGCCCTCAAGATCGAAAGTCTGTGGCACCGCACGTCGTACCTCCCACTGTAAAAATTTTCAGAAATTAGAATTCAAATCAGCATTGGGAAGAGAAAGGAATTTAATTCCTCCTCAGCCCACATCAACAAATAAATCTAGTGTATTTAATTCTCCTTTTTCTCAAGAGAATAAAAGAATAAACAATTAAGAGAATTTAATTTTTGAGGAGATGAAAAGGTAGCTGCACTTATGTTGAGAGGGATGTCTAGGATTTATAAAAGGGGGACTTTAAGACTAAGAGAGGGTTCTAGTTCTTCATACTCAAAGCTTATTGGAGATAGAAGCTGCTGTAAAGAAGAAGAGAAGAGAGTACCCCTGCCCAAGGAAGGTGACGGCTGTACATGCAAGGATAGAACAAGAACGAAAGAAGGAGAAGGAGAAGTGATTCAAGATAGAGGAAGAGATAGGCGAACACGACAGCAGTTCCCTAGTATCTTACCTTATCTCATACCTTTAAATTTTCTCTATAAAAGTCATGCAAAGGCTTCATTCTTCTTGTGATTTTTCTATTGTTTGATTTTCAATGGAAGCCTAAACCCTCATTGAGGAGGGTTGGGCATACACATATAATGATTTAAGGAATGAAAAGTATTTGTACTCTTCTATTATTAATGTATCTTCTTAGTTATTTCTTATGATTAAATGATGTGGAGAATATATTTGATGAATTATTTTGTCATGAATATATTTTAAGCAAATAAATGTCTTTAAACTAGGAAAACCATTGAGCTCGTGAATCTATTAGAATTAAGGGTATGCATATTGAGCATCATCACTACAAATATTCGTGATAACATTTGTTGTGCAAAGATGACTAATGCAATTTCTTAGATTTAAGATGATCAAAAGAGCTGTGGAATAATTAAATAATCTTTGAGCTCCACTACTCACCATAGCTTATGCGAGGAGTTTGTGCATGATTTTCTAGTGCCTTGTCACAAGCTCTATGGGCATCATAGCATAGTTCCTTTATTAAGTTGAGAAGTGGATGCATGTGAGCCGAGAGCCACCGATTGAGCTCCATAGCTCGTATTATGTTTATGTGAGGATTAGGACACATTATGTGCTATGGGTGATATGACATAACCACTTAGCCCAATGGCTCTTTTCATTAGCTAAACTTAGAACTGATGCATGTGAGATATTAGTGGAATCAAGCTTAAGTGATGCCCAACTAAAGCTATAGATTTCATAACTTGGACGTAAGTATTAAACTCAACCAATATTGGTGACATGAGGGTCTATGTGCTGAGATTGAACCTTCTTGTGTTCATCTCTAAGCACTAGGAGACTTAGTACATTTGGGAGACACCCTTGAGAATACTACATTTCTTGATTGTAATTAAACCATCCAATTTATTTGATACTAAATTGATAAAAAAGAGTGCTTCCATGAACCCTTAATGAATTGCATGCTAAACTCAACTCTTCCTACTTTCCAAATAAGTAGTTTCTAATCCAAAAAACTCTGATTTTGCTAAATTAGAACCAAAATATCAACCAATTTAATCATCATTCAAACATTAGTAAACTCAAGTAAACTTTAGTAATGAAACTACATAGTTCCCAGAGGACAATAAATCTCGGGATCTCACCATCCTAATATTTCATATCATGTGCACTTGTGTGTAAGCACAAACATATAAATTTCAGTCTGTCACTAGCATTTGGTAGTTTTAATGGGATGCAGATAGTTAAATCCACCAGCAATCTCTCACACACATGGGTCACTCACCAATATACTTGTAATGACTTGCGTTGTTATATAAGTTATCAAAACAATTAAGTCACTTAATGTGGGGACCTGCACCCCCCGTGGTTATGCTGATGTTGAAACCAACACGTTTACAGAGAGTACAGTCCCCGTGCGACAACCCTCCCAACTATAGTCGAGTCAGGTATGAACCCAATCCGCCTTGGCTGAGAGGCTTGCCGACTGAGGCTGGAGGTCAAGCATCAAAATATCAGTATCAGAAGCAGATAAGTGTATAACATCCACATCACAGCATAGTAAGGAAAATAAAGGACAATAATTCAGCTCAATATAAAAATGTAAAAAAAGAAATATATCCATAATATTTTATTATTATAAACAAGTTTAATTAAAGAGAACTCTCTCATCCTCACAAACAAAAACAAAAACTAGCTAAGTCTCTGTAGTAGGAAGATCCTCCTCCTGACCGAACTCCTCACTTGAAGCAACCTCAACGAACAGCTCCAAACATGATATTTTGTTTTACAATGCCAGGGCCCCAGCTAAGACAGAGAAAAACTTACAGTTAGATAAATTATCTAAGTACATTTTAGAATGATTAAATGAGACTAAATATTCAAGATATCACATTTTACTAAGCATACAAGTATTTAAGGTGCAACAAGCAGCAAAAGCAGGGTATTTATACATTAAGCATTTTTAACTTAAACAAAATGAAGTATGTAAATTAATATATCTCAACCCAAAGCTACAACTAAGGTTAGGCAGAATATATATATATATATATATATAATAATAATAATAATAATAATAATAATAATAATAATAACAACAACTCAAAGAACTGAAAGTAAACTCATCATATCATGTTTATGATCAATTAAATACGTGCTGATTTGCATAAAGAAAATTTGTACTGAAACATAAAAGAACTGAAATAAAAACTGGCATCATAAAATATGTAAGTACGGAATTAAAAAGCACTGAATTGAAATAACTATACTAAAATGAACTGAAATTGAATTGAGAATAAAAAATATGCATAACTGATAATATATATAACATGGCCAAATGAAGCTGCTAAATTGAAAGAGAGTCTAATAAATACCATCATAGCCAACCATAGAGCTAAGCCTGGTTAGACTTAAAAGATAAAAATAGAGAAATGTATTTAAACTAGTACTGCCATAACAAAAATAGGCTAAACAAAGCCACTGAACTGAAAAAGTTTAACAAATACCATCCGAGTCAACTGTAGATCTAGGCTTAGTTAGACTTATTGAAATAGACGAATACCATCCTAGCCAATGATAGAGCTAGGCTTCGCCTGTTCTATAGCAAAAGTACTGAACTGAAGAGGCATACTAAATAAAATACACTCTACTAAACTGAGCACTAAAAAACTAAATGAGCTGCATATACTGAAATATACTAAATAAATTGAATTACAGATTTAAGTAATGATGTATTATGCATTCAAGACAGACATATGATATTCATCAAAATATCCCATGTTCAACTATTATGTTCAAGGTAATAAGCTTAAAATACAAGGTATGCAAAGCAACAATAATCAAAGCGAGCAAGAGACTCAACTAAATATATGTGATATATGTTGTTCTCTAATTTAATTCATTTTATCTAATCTGAGATAGTACAAGCTCATGATCTCTAATATCCATATATCCAATAAAAACCTAGATTTATGACCTTGTAATTAATATTAGAACTTAACAAGTTTTAATTTATAATCAGAAGGATGACTACAAATGTTAAGTAATTAATTAATGACTTAATTGTTTTATTTTGATAGCACAAACCCAATCTTAATTATGTGAATTAAGATTTAAGAATTTTGGGTCCAAACTCTAAATTAGGGTTTAAACTTGAATTATAGGTACTAATCTTCTAAGAATCTAAGGGTTCACACTCACACTTATTCTAAAGGTAGAGGATCTTAGAAGCTAAAAGATTAAAGAAACTGTAATCTTATAGAAAAGCTAAATCTAGTTGTCATAAGATAAAATAATCAAATAAGAACTTTAAGAATCTAAGATTTAAGCTCAATCCATAGAATAATCTCATTTTTTTATAGGTTGAACCAACCTAAAACCACTACAAGGATTTTAAAGGATTCAATTAATTAAGAATTTCAAGAATAGAATGATTCAATCCAAACTAGATTTATAAGATGATGAACTTCTAAGGATCCAAAATCTTAAAGTTAAGTTAAGATTATAAATTATAAGAATTATTATTAGGTTTAAGAACTTTGGTTTACTAGTCTAGATTTAAATGTTAAAATCAACAAGAGTTGAATGAATTCATGCAAATTAATAATTGCCAAAATAAGAAGTTCAATTTAGATCAACTTTCCTTTGAGGTTAATTAAGGTTGATTAAGTACAATATCAATGTTGCCTTAAGAAATCTAAATCATATGATAAATTAATGATATTAATTGGAAAATGAATGCTATCATTAACTAATTATGCATAAAATTAATTAACACTTTAATTAACAATTTAAGAAATTCATAATTCAAATATAGTTAAACAAATAAATTTCTAAGTATTCTAAACATAGATTTTAAAAATCACTTCTATATTTATTCAATGCATGATTTTATTAAAACCATGTTTGATTTTGGTATATTTCGCATTATTATGGTTTCACAATCATCAAAATACGAAAAATATGCAATTTGGGAATAACTGGGCAGTTCTACGCGCTATGGCGCGCAACATTGCTTTCAGGAGCAGCGGTGCGCTATAGTGCATATTGGTCGAGAGTCAACAGCTATGACATGCTGCACATTAGCTGATCCAAGCCCGGGGGCTACGGTGCGCTGTAGCGCCCCTTGGCTGACAGCCAGGTGCTATGACGCTAGCCAAACTGAGCCCTGGGCGCTACTGCGCGCAGTAGCGCCACCTTGGTCGAGAGCAAGATGCTATAGTGCTCCATGACGCCGTTCAATCCCGAGACTCATGCGCTATGGCGCACTGCAGCGCTTTCAGGCGCTACACTAGATTTTAGCACTGCGACGCACTGCAGTGCTTTCAGGCACTACGACGAATTTCAGCACTGTGGCGTATTGCAACACTTTTAGGCGCCGTGGCATGCTGTGGTGCCAGATTTCCTGAAGCTGGGTGCTACGGCGCGGCCAACCTGAGATGCGGGCATTACGGTGCGCGACAGCGCCTTTTGGTCGAGAGTCTGGCGCTGTGGCGCGTGGTAGCGCTCGATGATGATTTTGCCTGTGTGAAAATTGAAATGTGTCCCCTTTGGCAGCCAAATACTTTTGATTTAGGGCACCTCAAGTGCAGTGCCATATATCGATTAAAAGGTCATTCCAAGGACTTTCCATTGATACTAAAATTAACAAGAAATGATTATTTTAATGTAAACAACAAAGCTTAAGGTTCTGGTATACAAGAATCATATTTGCAGAATTGATTTTCTTTTCTAAAATTTAATATCTTAATGAGCTCTAATGGATTCCATATCTTGACCATAGATTCTTAAGAATGAGAAGTAAGCATAAGAACAAAATGAAGTAGTCATTGCATCAAACCAATGGAGGAAATGGGTGGTACCTTATACTTGCAAATGATAGATTTCTCTAAGGACCCTTGGGGGGTTGAGCTTAAGAGTATCTTCAGTAGCTTAAGTAAAAATGAAGAATGGGGGCTGAAGTGGTTCTTTTAAAGAGGATGTGTAAAAACAAACTAAATTTGGCAACGGAGCGGCACACCACTCTAGAAGGCATAACCCATCTCTTTGAATGGGCTAACTAAAGAAATTAGCCACACTAAAGGCTGCTGACAACCCAAGAGGAGGGTTTAGAGTCAATACTTAAGATAAGAGTAAGTTACTTATCCTATGTGTTAAACTAGTACATACATTGGATTATAAAATTAAGTAAGGAATCTAATATATGTTTTCGAATATTAGTATTTCCATTATACTGATCACATCATAATATTAAGTACAGTAGTAGAATAACAGAGTGCAGATGCTAAAGCAGAACATCTAGAATGCATTCATCACGGAACAGTAGTAATCATTCATCTTAGAAAAGAAAAGTAAAAATGCATCCAAAATTATTACAAATTATTTACTGAATAATACAAAAATAAAGTCTAGCTAATGAATTGAAATAAAAGCAGAAAGGTGAGAAGGTTGAAGGAAAGTCCACTAAGGTTCCACGTACTCCTCCTGAATCTCTTGTGAGTCCTTCTGCCCTGGCTCAGCTAACTACTCAGGATCTAGTAAATTGCTGGATCCCAAAAGTACCCTGTATTAGATAAGAAGTCTAACACATCGAAACTAAACTAAACAGTTCTAAAAATAAGTGCAATGAAACAGTAAAGTAAATAGAACTACAGAAAAATTGTAAAGGCAATGGAATAACTAAAACTATGCAAAATTAAGTAAAGTAAAATTGAACCATAATCTAAATGCTGAAAATAACAAAAAACAACGAAAGGTCTGAAATTGATGTAGAAATACCTAAACTATACTATATGTCACTGAATTTATGCATCTGAATATGCAACAATACTGTATGCCACTAATATGCAACTGAACTATCACTGAATTGCTATGAGCCGTACGTCTAATGTCTACATACATCATGTTGGGAAATTTTATCGTGATGTCTCAACATCCTGAATTTCCCTTGTTAAGGTATGTAACATTCCGTAACTCAAAAATCATCACTGATGCTCATACATCATGCTCATGCCTCTACACTACATGACTTAAATCCAGAAATCCAGAATTGCTTGAAATCAGATTATGACTCAAATGTCTCCGTTGTGCAGAACCTGCTAAAAAAAATTTTCACTTAGGAATTTATTGAAAATCATTAGTTGGAAGGATTGTAATACATATTGAGTATGTTTTCAAGAAAGTGGATTTGACACTTAGTTTGTTTAAAACTACATTTATCAAAGCACACTAAGATAAGAGGCAGAACCTGATCACAGTTTATATCTCAAATTAAACTGTTAAATACTCTAATTATAAGCATTTAGAGTGTTCTAAAGTGGGTAACTTAAATTACTTAGTTTGTTTAAAATAGTAATTATCAAAGAGCATTAAGATAAGAGGTAAAACTTGGTCACAGTTTATATCTCAAACTAAACATTTAAGTCCTTAATTATAACACTCTTAAGATTGATTGATTTCCTATAAGCGAGATTTTATCTGCCTAAGCCCGCAGGATAACACAAAGATAAATCTTACTTAGAGTGACTCAATAATTCTTGAATAGTGCTGGAGTGATCCAGCACTATGGATATACACTACTATACTTAAATAATAATTTGGGTTCAATCAATTCTTATTAATCACCAAGGATTTATCCTATTCTATAAATCCTTATTCTAACTAGATGAGTCCTACACAAGGCTCCAAAGATATGACCAAGTGGTCACTCAACATAGGTTACTACCACATGGAAGAATCTCAATCTAATATCTTAGGTGTATTCTACCACAAGGTTTAGAATCAGCTTCTAAGGTTAGGGTGGATCATCTAGGTTCTTATCTTAATATGTCATAATAAGTGTTTCCTACCTCAATAAGTAATATTCTTTAAGGATTTTAAATATTTTAAAGCACTCCTAAAGTAAGATCCGTATGATCTCACTCTTCTACCACTTAAGCTAACATTCAAGGTTTACTTATTAACTTAAATTAAAGTGCTCAGATCAGATGATTAAATCCATATAATCCCATTATATTCTATAATCATGGGATGAAATCAAAGATATTATTAGAGTTAGATCATTATATGAATCATTACAATTTTATTGTCCATCTTATGCTAATAATCTTATATAAGAGAAAATTAAAGATCTAAAGCTTAGATTCAGATGATTTAATTACATAGATTTAATATTAACCTTAATACTTCTAATTCAATTATTTAAGATCAATACTAAATTAGATGCATTATTAGAATAATGTTAATTGAATTATCTTACAATCAAGTTATATGTTTAAGTGATTAAGGATTTAGATCATAATTAAATTGGTTAGAGTTTAAATAATATTATTACCCAATTAAGATTAATTTTTGATTTAAAAATCAAATGTTAAATCAATAGATTATTGATGCATT
Organism: Gastrodia elata; assembly: GCA_016760335.1. Classification (NCBI taxonomy): domain Eukaryota; kingdom Viridiplantae; phylum Streptophyta; class Magnoliopsida; order Asparagales; family Orchidaceae; genus Gastrodia; species Gastrodia elata. Next base: position 50,279,616 of record CM028670.1, read on the forward strand.
ATTGGTGGAAATATCAGATTGGGATCAAGTATTAATAACTTGATTAAGATCTTAAGATTTCTTAAGGTTAATTAAGAATTTCAATTACTTAATTCAAGTTTACTAAATAGGTCAATTGAGTATTAACATAAATGAGTTAAGTTTATTCACATTATTCACATTACTGTTATAAGGCATATTAACAGAAAAATTTAGAGAAATAAAAGGTAATTAGTGCTAATCAAACCTTAATCTAAAATAAAAGGATTAGTACTCAATTACAAATCTAACCATTATAATTTTGTACAACTTGACAGATATAATCCATACAATCATGTGAACTATTAGAGACTAAGTTTACTAAATTTTAATAATCAGAAACACTAATTTTCACTAATTATGCAATTATAAGATTAGGGCATAATTAAGAATACAAAAAATAGAATATTATTAAACCACTTAGCACATTCTTTCTACAAGGCAAAAGGAACACAATGGAACTTAAATCATGCAATTTGGCTAAGTATACAAGTAAATCAACCCTAATTAAGTTATGCAATAATTAGGCTAATCCAAAGAGTCCAACAATTAAAAGTTAAATATTATCTTATATTCAGATTCCTGATAAGTTTCTGATCTATTTGGTATATAATATCATAAGGTTTGGACCAATGGATTAAAAATTATCACATTAATTTAATTTGTATTTTTCCAATTAAATTTCCTATGATTGGATTAATTGGATTTTTTTCCTTAAGAAAATTAAATCCAATTAATCAGATTTATTAAAACGGGCTCGGCCCGAAATCAAAAGGCGCGGGAAAACCGGGGCCCGGGGACTCGGCACTGTCGCACAACGTGGGTCACGGGCTGACCCGATCCACACAGTGCCGTCATCCTCGACTCGATCCCTCTCGACAGAGGCCGAATAGGGGAACACTAATCGGTAAAATCCTTCGCTTAGAGTGCATGCCATGGCCTCAGGTCAATCGCAATTCCATCCCCGAGCCAGGACGCACCGATTGGAACTCCAAGCCCCATGTGAGGAGGTCTGGTTGCCTGAACCTTGCTCAGCCGAGAGCTCACGAGCTGGAGCTACTGTGGGGAGACAATTCTCCCCACAGAGGCCATGACTGACCCAGGGCTTGATCTCTACACCTTCAGGAGGTGAGGCATATCAAAGCCCCTTGGCCTAAGGGTCTGAGGTGGGCTGGATCGCTGGGTCCTTACTCGGACCCAGCCCTTTTACGGGACTTAGCCCGATCGGTCGAATTTGATCGATTGGAGCTGGCTTAGGGCATAGACATGATCACATTGAGTTTGATTGGATAATACTCATTCAAGCAAATAAAATGAAGAGGAGTCTAAGCCACATTGGCTCAGATCGAGCAAACTGATGTACCTGATTCATCGGTGGGAGTTTGATCGGTCGAGAGAGAGAGAGGAAGGTAGAGGCTGCAGAGCTTCAGACAAATGCACATAGGATTCCTGAACATTAGGAATTGCCTCTATCAGTGGTACACATGCCAGTAATGCTTAGGGAAGCTCGGGAAGGCTGGCAATAGTGGAAGAGACAGAGAGAAATTCGAGTTCAATTAGGTCGCAAAGGGATCAAGGGAGGAATGCTAAGGCTATTTATAGCCTTGTCAGAGGGTTGGGAAGCTTCCAGATGGCTGGGTCGGGCTAGGGAGGCCCAAGAAATTGGGCCATGACCGAGCTCTCAATTTTCCAAATTGAGCTCGGCTAGGTCACGAGGTTTGATCGGGGCTCCATAGCGATATGGGAGAGGTCATAATAACCTGCTGAGGTGGATGCAGGAGTGGGAGACGGAACCAACAGCTGGAAGTACGGGGAAGATCTCCTATCGAGTGCGAGCAAGAGGAAGATGAAGGTCCATAGTAGGGGGACCTTCGGATGCCGTATGATCAATCGATCAGATGGCAGAATGGCTTGGATGACTCATATCATAACGGCTGATCGCGGAAGCGATCTGGGCCGTAGGATCGGTTGGGCAGATCCAATGGCAGATCTGCGGCTCCGTGGATCTTACATCGCAGTCATAGGATCCACGGAAGGAACGGCGGGATGGAACGAGATTCCGCTGTCGCGTGACTCGGGCGCCACAATGGATCGCTCATGGTCCGCAGGGTAGATTTGCAAAATTAAATTAATGGAAACCCTAAAATGCAATTAGACCATTTTAATTTAAATTGAATTATGGTCTAAATAGTCTCCAAATTTTACCAAACTTTCACCCCTAGCTAATTTGGGGGTGAGGAATTCAAAAATACAATCAGATTTTAATTCTGAGATCAAAATATTTTAAGTCTTATTTAGGGCATCTAGATTGATGAAAATGCTAACTGGACTTAGAGAAGTCAAATAGGCTTCACATTTTTAGGGTAAGCTTAACTTGATATTCTTAATGTAATAGGATCAAAATTAATGTCTGACTAAAATGAGAATTAATAGGATAATAACCTAGGTTTGTTACAGACTTCCCCACTTAAGAACAATATCGTCCTTGACATCATCTCAAGAGAGAAAATAACAATGCATAAATTTTAAGAATAAAATTACAAGTTCAAAATTTAACGGGTACTTGGATCATCAGAAAGACCGGGATACTTTCTTCGAATATCAGCCTCTTTTTTCCAAGTAGATTCTTCTAAAGAGCGATTCCTCCACTGAACCTTTACCATTGGAATTGAGTGATTTCTCAGCTGCTTTTGATCCTGAGCTAAGATCTTAATTGGCTCCTCCGCATAAGAAAGATCCGACTGGAGAGATATCGTTAGAAGTTGAATTAGATGAGAAGGATCGCAAAGACATTTTGGCAGAGAGGAGATGTGGAACACATTATGGACTTCAGAGAAATCTTTAGAAAGCTTCAATCTATAAGCTGCATAACCAATCTTCTCTAGAATTTCAAAGGCCCCGATGTAACGGGGACTTAGCTTCTCGGCTACATCAAAACGATATACGCCTTTCATTGAGCTTACTTTAAGATATGCAAAATTTTCAACTTCGAATTCTAAAGTACGATGATGAGCATCATGATACTTACTCTGGCAATCTTGAGCTGCTTTAATTCTCTGCTGGATTAGCTAAACTTTACGATTAGTTTCTTCAACTAATTATGTGTTGAATAATTGAACACTACTAGTTTCAGACCATGCCAGGGAGTACTGCACTTCATGCAATACAAGGCTTGATATGAAGCCATGCTGATACTCTCCTAGAAACCTGACTAGGGACGCTCACTTCTCCAGCTACCAGCGGAATATGATCTTCCCAGAAACCTCCAAATTACAGAATACAGAGATGAAGGAGATCCCCCAGAGCTTGGTTGACTCTTTCTGTCTAACTGTCTGTATGAGGATAAAAAGCGGTGCTCATGGCTAGGGTAGTCCCCAAGTATTGATGCATTGGCTGCCAAACTTTAAAAGTGAAATGACTATCTAGATCAGATATAATAAACCTTGGAATTCCATGGAGCAGGATGATTTTTTTGATATACAGCTTTGCTAATTTCTCTACGGAATTGGTTTGACACATAAGAATAAAATATGCTGATTTAGTCAGTCGATTGACAATGACCCAGATTGAATCTGTACCAAATTTAGATTTTGGCAAACCCATCACAAAATCCATAGAAATATTAAACCACTTCCATTTAGGAATTGCCAGAGGATGGAGAAGCCCTCCAGGCTTTTGATATTCAGCTTTGATGAGATTGCAAGCATGACACTTTAATATAATTTAGCCATGCTTTTCTTCATTCCAAGCCACCAGAATGATTTCTTCAATTATTGGTACATCTTAGTACTACCAGGATGTACTTGATAACCCAAATTATGGCCTTCTACTAAAATTTCCTACTGCTTGAATTTACAAATCCATAAGCAATCTTCTTGATAGACTACATTACCTCGCAGCTGAAGATCAAAATGACGACCACTTTTGATTTCCATTTTGAACTTCAGATAGTCTTCATCCGTTGTTTGGGAGATGGAGATATCTCGATGAAATATTAGTTTTACTGTACTCATAGATATTAGTTCGCTTAGCATAGCATCGTGAACTGGCTTGATATCAAGTCTTCTGCATTCTTCCTCCAAAGGACTTAAAGTTATTAAGGAGGAAAGTAAAGCATGACGACTAAGTGCATCGGCTATAACGTTCGCCTTACCGGGATGGTATTGAATGCTTAAATCATAATCAATTATTAATTCGAGCCATATTAGCTGACGGATGTTAAGCTCATGCTGCATGAAGATATACTTAAGCTCTGATGATCGGTGAATATAGAATAATGGACACCATATAGATAATGATGCCAAATTTTCAAGGACAAAAGTATAGTGGCTAATTCCAAATCATGGATAGGATAATTCTATTCATGCGAATTTAACTAACGAGACACATTTGCAATAACTTTTTCTTCTGGAATAAGTACACAACCTAAGCCTATCCCAGATGCATCGATATAAACTTGGTAGTTGAGACCTTCTTTAGGTAAGGCCAGAACTGGGGCAGAAGAGAGAGCATCTTTCAATGCTTGAAATGCCTTCTCACACTCTGGACTCCAGACGAAAGGTACTACTTTCTGTGTTAACTTTGTGAGAGGAGACATAATTTGTGAGAAGCCTTTAACGAATTTTCTATAGTAACCAGCTAAACCTAAAAAACTTCTGATATCAGTCATGGACTTTGGGTGTGACCAATCCTGAACTGCACTTACTTTATTCTGATCAACCCTTATTCCTTGTGCATCTATAATGTGACCTAAGAAAGCAACTGAGTCAAGCCAGAATTCACACTTATAATACTTAGCATATAATTTGTGGCTTTGAATCTCTTCTAATACTAATCGCAGATGATTTTTGTGTTCAGCTTCGCTTCTTTTAATCAGGATATCATCGATGAAGACAATGACAAATTTATCTAAATAAACTTTTAATATGCACTGCATTGAATCCAATAAAATGGACGACGCATTTGTGAAGCCGAAAGACATTACCAAAAATTCATAGTGTCCATAACAGGTTCTAAATGCAGTTTTCTCAACATCTGAATCTTTGACTCACAGATGGTGATTGCTTGATCGCAAGTCAATTATTGAGAAAACTTTAGCTCCAGATAGTTGATCGAACTGATCATTAATACGCGATAAAGGATGCTTATTCTTAATGGTTATTTTATTCAATTATCTATAATCGATGCACATTTGCTCGAACCATCATTCTTTTTCACAAATAAGATTGGCGCTCCCCAAGGAGATGAACTTGGGCAGATAAGACCCTTCTCTAACAACCCTTGAAGTTGCTTGTTCAACTCTTGCAGTTCCTTAGGTGCCATACAGTATGGAACCTTCGATAGCAGCTGGGTTCCAAGGATTAACACAATTGTAAACTCTACTTCTCTAACTGGAGGAAGACTAGGTAGGTCTTCAGGAAAGATGTCGGGAAATTCATAAACTATTTGATTCTCTGAAATAGGAATGACTTCTTTCCTATCTCCTAGCATTGTTACGAGATATGCATCATAGCCTTTCTTAACTAATCTTTCTGCTTTCGTCACATTAATTAATGATGCTTGGGTACTAAATCTACTTGTAAAGGATTGAGACTGACTGCCAAAAGTGATTTTCTTTTTTTGGCAATTTAAGGATGCACCATGTTTGCTTAGACAGTCCATACCCAAAATTATATCAAAATTTGCAATTGGCAATAAGATTAATTTGGCCCCATAATTTTATTCTCCAATAGGAATATCAACATTATAGAATTACTGGGATTGCATACTAGCTCCAGAAGGTAACCTGATGCTCAATGAATTTACTAATCGATAGGTTGGCAGATTAAGAGTCTTAACCCAGCTTTTCGATACGAATGAATGACTTGCTCCCGTATCGAAAAGAATATTATAAGATTTATCCTTTATCGTTAAGGTGCCTATGATTACAGCCGTTATAATGAGAATTGATATTCAAACATTTGAAAATAGAAAAGGCTGATATTGAAACAGCAAGAACTGAAAATAAAATTTAAGACGTACCTGAAACAACATCATTATCTTCAAGAGCTGAGGCGGGAGTTAGCATGTAAGCTCTCACAAGAGTTGATGGTTGGTTGCCCTGAGGCTGCTGACCTTCGCGATTATAGGCCTGCTTTGGCACATGAGAATATGTGTTCTTGTTGGCTGCAGGCACTGGAGCTGGCATTACTGCTAGGACTGGAGCCTGACTATTCAATGGTTGCAGCAGAACACTTTATTATGATGAGAGTGATCGATGAGAACTCTGTCAATAGTTATTTTAGAGTCACACTAGTAGTAGCGGTGACCATCTCGGTAACAGGTGAAATATACGTTGCCAAAGTGATAGCATTTACCGTATAGATGAGCACGTTTGCACTTAGGAGTTTCCGATTGGGATTGTTCCATTTCCAGATTGAAGACTTTAGCCACCTTGCGATGACCAAAATGTTCTCTTCTTGGCTGCACAAATGCAGCCTTACCCTTACAATCCATTTGTCCTTGAAATCCTTCTTGGAGGCGGCTGAGCCGCCTGGATCAATTCTGCGAAGTTCTTGATTTGACGGGACACCAAATGAGCTTTTATGGAATCCCTCAAACCCTTCAAGAATCGATGGCAACTGGCTGCTTCCATTCTCACAAAGTTCGGAATAAATCGTGCTAGCCTTCAGAACTCTTGTTCATAGTCGAACACAGACCTATTCCCTTGCGTAAGATGGAGAAGCTCATCCTCTAAAATGGCTTGAGTTGATGCGATGATGAATGCTTCATGAAATGTTTCTAGGAACATATCCCATGGGATATCTTCTATCTCATAATCGGCAAACTTATTGTTCCGCTCATTTTCCAACTAGTACTCTGCTTCCTCTTGAAACATGTGAGTGACTAAGAGAATAGCTTTTGAGTTTGGACCATTTATGCTAGCCAAATTCTTCTCAGTCATTTTCAACCAAGTAATAGTGTGCATGGGGTTGAGAGCCATGCTGAAGGTAGGTGTCCTTAATTGTAGGAAACTATAAAGAAGCTCGTCTCCTGAGAAGTGAGAGGAAGATGGAGCTCCTACTTGAGGAAGAGATTGCCAATGAACTCTTAGTATAAGGGCATGAGTATCTTGCGCCTGTTGGACATTACTTTCAATCAGCGCCTTCATTAGATTCTCCATAGGATTTATTTCGTTGGGTACGCCTGAGGGCGAGACCGTGTTCTTAATCGGTGGGGAGCAGAAAGAGATCCGGGATTCATGGCTGTAAGTGCAAGTTAAACTCAGTGAATAATAAAATTTCATTATCATTTAATTCATTACTTTCTCAAAAGAGAAGTTATATAGATCCACAAAATGCATAAACTATTCATGAAAAGAAAGATCTCAATGGCCTCTAGTTACAGTATTCTAACCAAAAGGCAGCACATAAATCCTCAGAGCTAACCTCCTATAAACCCAGAACCACCAATGACTCACCGACCCTCTAAGTAAGATCTTCACGATCTGAAGACGGTGCTCATCGAGACAGGCTGTCTCTCGAAGGGTCGTGGTTGCACGATCCAACCACTCTCTAGCAAGTACTGGGAGATCCGTACCTCCGAAAGATGGATGGGTAAGGATCTTGTCCAAAACTTTGACTCCTTGAGATGATACTTCATCGATGTTCCTACCATAGATCTGGCCATCTCAAAGATCATCTATCCAGTAGTCTTCAAATCACTTAAGGTAGAACCAGAATATTGACTGCGTATAGTCCATTTCTAAAAGTAACTCAACTTATAAGTACTTGATTCATAACATTATTATTATCTTTGAAGTTTATTCAAACCTAGGATGTCCAATTTGTATTTAACAATTCACTATTTCAATAATGTTATTATGTGCGTTCAATTCCTAGTATGTTCTCATTCTAGACATAATCAAATTTTCATTTCTAAGATAACTTGACAAACTCTTGGATGTTGCTTTTCCTACACTTAGTAACTTGTGATCTTGACTTGATACAGAGAACATATCATAAAGTAGATAGGAACAAGCTCCTTATCTGACTTTTTATGATACTTCTTTGATACTAACTGTAGTACCCCCGCCCCGTCGCTGCGCGAAAACAAACTAAATTTGGCCATGGAGCAATGCGCTACTCGGGAAGGAATATCCCATCTCCCCAAGTAGCTGGAATTGCAACACAACTTAAGGTTGTTGACTCAACCCAAGAGGAGGGTCGAGAGTCAATACTTAAGATAAGAGTAAGATACTTACCCTAAGTATTAGACTAATACCTATGTTGGATTATAAAGGTAAGTAAGGAATCCAATATATGGTCACAAATATCAGCATTTCCAGTATGCTGATCACATCACAATACTAAGTATAGTAATAAAATAATAGAGTGCAAAAGCTAAAGCAAAATATCCATAATACATTCATCATAGAATAGTAGTAAGCATTCATCTCAGAAAAGAAAAGTAAAAGTGCATCCAAAATTATTACGAACTATTTACTGAATAATACAGAAGTAAAATCTAATAAAGGAACTGGAATAAAAGCAGAAAAGTGACAAGGCTGAGGGTGGGTCTACTAAGGCTCCATGTACTCCTCCTGGATCTCTTGAGAGTCCTACTATCCTGGCTCAACAACTACCCAAGATCTAGCAAATTGCCGGATACCAAAAGTACCCCGTGTTAGATAACAAGTATAACACATCGAAACTAAACTAAAAAGTTCTATAACATATGCAATATAACTATAAAGTAATTAAAACTGTAGAAAAGCTATAAAGGTAACTAAATAACTGAAACTATGTAAAATTGAGTAAAGTAAAACTAAATTGTAAACTGACTACTGAAAATAATGAAAAATAACTAATGATTTAAAATTGATGTAAAAGCATCCAAACTGTGCTATATGTAACTGAATTCAAGTATTTGGAAATACCACAAGACTGTATACCACTGATATGCAACTAACTATCACTGAACTGCTACGAGCCGTACGGTCCAATATCTATATATATCATGTTGGGAAATTTTATTGTGATGTCTCAACATCATGAATTTCTTCTATTGAGGTATGCAACATTCTATAGCTCATAAATCATCACTGATACTCATACATCATGCTCATGCTCATGCCCATGCTCATACCTCTATACTACATGACTTAAATCCAGAAATCAAGAAATGCTTGAATACAGATTATGACTCAAATGTCTCCATTGTGTAGAATCCTACTAAAAGAATTCTGACTCCTATATTTTAATTTCAAAATTTTGTTTTACTTAAGATTTTACTTAAAATCATCAGTTGGAAGGATTGTATATAAATATTGGGTATGTTTCCAAGAAAGGTGGATTTAACACTTAGTTTGTTTAAAACTACACTTATCGAAGCACACTAAGATAGGAGGCAGAACTCAGTCGCAGTTTTTATCTCAAACTAAGCTATTAAATATTCTAATTACAAGCATACCTATGGTCCAAAAGAAGTTCACTTAAATTACTTAGTTTGTTTAAAAATGCTCTTATCGAAGCGCACTAAGATAGGAGGGAGAACCTGGTCGCAGTTTATGTTCTTTCAAACTAAAGAATTAAGTCCCTAATTATAACACTCGTAGTATTGATTGAATTAATCTAAGCGAGATTGTATCTGCCTAAGCTCGCAGGATAACACAAAGAAAAATCTTACTTAGAGTGACTCAACAATTCCTGAATACTGCTAGAGTGATCCAACACTATGGATATATACTACTATACTTAGCTAATAATCTGGGTTCAGTCACTTCTATTTACCACCAAGGATTTGTCCAACACTATCAATCCTTACTATAATTGGGTGAGTCCTATATAAGGCATCAAAGATGTGACCAATAGGTCACTCAACATGGGTTACCTACCACATGGAAGAATCTCAATATCTTAGGTGTGTTCTACCACAAGGTTTAAGATCAGCTTCTAAGATTAAGGAGAATCATCTATGTTCCTGCCTCAATATGTCACAATAAGTCTTTCCTACCTCAAGATGTAATATTCTTTAAGAATTTTAAATATCTTAAGGCGCTCTTAAATCAAGACCCTATGATCTCACTTTTCTACCACTTAAGTTAAGGATTCAGGATTTACTTATTAACTTGGATGCAAATGATCAAATCAAATGATTAAATCCATCTAAGCACACCCTATTCTACAATCATGGGATGAAATTAAAGATATTATTAAAGTTAGGTCATTTCATAAATTAATTTAATTTTATTATCCATCTTATGCTAATAATCTTATATAAGAGTAAATTAAAGATCTAAAGCTTAGATTCAGATAATTCAATCACATAATTTCATTATTAATCTTAGCACTTCTAATTCAATGATTAAACATCAATATTAAATCAGTTGCATTATTGGAATAATGTTAAATCAATTATCTTACAATCAAGTTATTTGATTAAGTGATTAAGGATTCAGATTAGTGTATTTTTGGTTAGAGCTAATCTAGAAAATCCAACCATTAAGAGCTCAATTTTTATATATATTATGATTATGATTTTCTGGTCAATTTTGTATATAATATAATAAGGTTTGGACCAGTGGATCAAAAGTAATCACATTAATTTAATCTGCATTTTTCTAATTAAATTTCACTATAATTTGATTAATTGGATTATTTTCCTTAAAGAAAATAAATCTAATTAATCAAATTTAAATAAAACGGGCTTGGCCTATTAACAAAAGGCACGGGTCGGCTAGGGTTTGAGAGACCCTGGACTATTGCACCGCGCGGGTCACGGTTCAGCCTGACCCACACATTGGCTTCATCCCCGTCCCCTTGTCCCGATGGATGCCCGATTAGGAAAACCCTAATCGGCCTATTCATAAGCACCCAGGATATGGCACGACCACCCGGCAGAGACCCAAAGCCTTTTGTGAGGTGGTCTAGATCACCCAGACCTTACTCATTCAAGAGCTCCCTCAATGGAGCTACTATGGGGAGACAATTCTCCCCATAGAGGCCATGATTTTCCCAGGGATCGATCCTTACACCTTTAGGGAAGTGAGGTAGATTGAAGCCCCTTAGCCTGAGTGTCTAAGGTGGGCTAGATCGTTGGGTACTTACTCGGACCCAGGATGCTTAATAGACTTAGCCCGATCGATCAAAATTGATCAATCGAAGCTAGCTTAAGGCACATACATGATCGCATTGGGTTCAAAATGATAATACACAATCATACAAATCAAAAGGAGATAAGCCCGAGCCTCATTGGCTCAAAGCTTACAAATGGGGGTAGCTGGTTTGACGGCTAGCTTGCAGATGATGAAGAGAGAGACAGGGGCACCAGCTAGCTTCCCCAGATGAGCTAAGGGTTCAGAAACACCATGAGACACCTTCTATCAGCACAACACATGCCTGGACACATGGGAAGTGATGAATCCATAAATTATATCTAAATAAAGGGGAAAATTCATTTATTCAAAATATTTATGCTGCTCCTAAATCAAATTTTTTCTATCTTTTTCAGGGAAATGGAATCCAAAGGAGTTCTAAGGCATTTTTGCAGAAATTTTAAAATTTATTAAGGGAATCCGCTATAGCGCACTGTAGCGCACTACTGCGCACCGCAGCGGGCTGCAGCGGAAACATCTAAACTATATAAAATGAATGCATAAACTAATTGAACAGTAATCACGAAAATCACCGCTACAGCACGAGGTCAGGCGCTGTAGCGGTCTGCAGCGGAAATATTTCCACTATATAAAGATGGCGGCCCAACCAATTGAATATTGTTTGCGGAATAAGCCGCTACAGCGCGCGGTCACGCGTTGCAGTGGTTTGTACCGGAAATACTTAACTATATAAATAGGGCTGCCCAACTAATTGAATAGTGTTAGCGGAATAAGCTGCTATAGCATGCGGTTGCGTGCTGCAGCGGTCTGCAGTGAAAATATTTCTAACTTTACCCAATGGAAAAAAACAACAACTAATTGAACAGTGTTTGTGGAGTAGACCGCTAATGTGCGTGGTCGCGCGCTGCAGCGGGGGACTTAGCCAATTTGCTAAGAACCAGAGCACGCGGCAGCGCGCCACAGCGCGCTGCCGCGGCCCGCCGCAATTTTTTCCCAGACAAGCATTTATTGCGCTGGGGACACGACCTCTGTCCTACATTTTGTCCCCAGCCATCATTTCCTGCAGCAGCCCATTTTATTTGAAAAAGGAGGCTTTGAGGTGATGTTTTGGGTAAATAATTGAAGATTATTGTCAACTCACCATCAATGGGAGATATTGTTATGATGAATTCAATTTTTAAATAAAAAAGCTGGTGTGAGATAAAGAGAAGAAGATGGTAGCCCCCCCCCCCCCCCCTCTTTTAAATACCCCTCCTCTTGACTAGAGGAGGGTTCACAATTCTAGCCAAATTTTACTAAGTAAGGAGGAGAGCCAACGAAAGAGAGGAACTCCCCAAGGGTGGCAAGGCAAGCTCTTGCTTTGGAAGAGGAGGAAGAAGGCAGAACTAGAGACCTAAGGAGGAAACATTGAGAAGGAGAAGAAAGATTCTGGAGAACTTCTATGGAGTGTTCCTAGTATATTCTAAACTCCATTATTGTATTTCTTTTTAGTTAACCATGAAAGGGTCTTTATCCATGTATGTGTTTTTCTTCTCTTCTTATGCAAGGAGTAGCTAAACTCCCTTGGGGAGAGTTGGGGGTGAAGTCCCATTTGCATAATGTAATATTAATGTATGAATGTTTTCACTCAAGCATAATTTGATTATTATTTTAATGCCTTACTAAGAAATTTATGTCTAATTAGTCTTGAATGTTATTATGAGAAAAGAACTAAAAAAAGAAAAATACGAAGAACTAATTGTCTTGTGCTCCTTATCTCATCTTAGGTTGGATGCTAGATTATGAGTGCATGAAGGCTTGGAACAATGTGAGAAAGTTCAAAAGCTCAATGCACCTCAATCTAAGCTCAACCAAAGAGTTGATACAAGTGATTCTAAGACCCACTAAATGAGCTCCTTAGCTCAATATAATTGAGGTAGAGGAAAGAAGTGTTGAGTGCTCATAAACTAAGTGACACATTCGTTGAGCCCAACATGTGAATCCTCATCTCAACTATGTATGATGCGAGTGATGCTCGAAAGCGGAAATCAATGCTTGTAAGATCCTAAGGTTTAAAAATCAAGCTCTCATTGATCAAGAGAATAAGATTAAAATTTAAATCCCAAGAATCTTACAAAAATCTTTGTGCCAAGGTAGAACCAAATGTGAGTTCATTTTGTGCACAAGATTTGAACTTGTAAGACCTTAAGCTAGACTCAAGGACAATAATATGCATTTGATTTTAATTAAATTAAATGATAAAGCTTGAGAAACTAATCTACATAAATATTATGTCATGGAATGTGGGATGGCCCCAACTCTCCTCTTTCTTAAATCTTGTTATTTTTACTTAGTAAATATTTGTGCTAATTTCAGACCACTCATCCAATACATACTTTAGCTTAAACATTAGTGAGAATAGATACACCTTAGTGCCAAATCAACCAATTCTATGAGGATCGATAAATTCCCGGAAAGTCACACTTTCCACTTATTACTTCACACCACGTACACTTGCGTGCAAGCATAGACATGTATTTACAGTCTATCAAGTTTTTGGCGTCGTTGCCGGGGAATTGGTTTCTGATTTGAATTAAGGACAATCTATAAGTAACTAGCGATTTAAGCATTTGATTGCATATATTAGTAGTTTTAGATTTTTTGTAATTATCAAGCTAACATTTTATATTTCTTTATGTTTATTTTATTTTTGGAAAATTTGTGTGATCTTTATTGCCAAACTCATTCTTGATAAGCTATATTATAACTTGTATGAGTAAAAGAGTCTGTACTGAATATCTTTTTGATCCCGAAATAGAAAGAACATACTTACAAGCTAGGCGAGAACAAAATTTATCAAACCAACAAGCTGTTATGGATAAATTCACTAAAAATTTAGAAGAGTGCCTAGGGATAGAGAACTTAGAGATTACGCACTACCCACTGTTAGGGGAATCCCCCATGCGATTGTAAGGCCAAATATAGAAGCCCAAAATTTTGAAATCAATCCTTCCACACTGAGTATGGTGCAAAACAATCAGTTTGGAGGATTAGCCATTGAAGATCCTAACTCACATATTTCAACTTTCCTTGAAATATGTGATACCTTCAGATTTAACGGTGTCTCCGAAGACGCGGTTAAATTGCGGCTATTTCCTTTCTCACTGAGAGATAGAGCCAAGAGTTGGCTCAGCTATCTACAGAGTGATTATATCTGTACTTGGGACAATTTGGCTAAGAAATTCTTAGCCAAATACTTCTCTCCAGCTAAAACTGCACGATTGAGAATTGAGATCACCAACTTTACTCAGAAGGAAGGTGAGACTCTTTATGATGGGTGGGATCATTTTAAGGAGTGCCTTAGACATTGCCCACATCATGGGTTCCCTCTATGGATGCAAGTGCATACCTTTTACAATGGTTTGAACACTCCAACGAGGACACTCATTGATGCAGCTGCCGATAGTTCCATTAGGGGAAAAACCAAGAGGAAACTTACGACCTCTTGGAGGAAATGACCAATAATGCTTACCAATGGCCTCTCCAATGGAACGATCACAAAGATAAAAAAGAGTGTAATTCACTAGTAAACTCACAACAATTTCTAGAACTGCAGAATCAAATGTCTTAAATTAATAAGAAGTTAGAATTTAGATGTGTAAGCTCATTTCAGGAGAGTGATGGGGATTCGAGAGACATTAATATGATCATGAATCATGGAAGGAATGGAGAAATATTTGAAAACTCACTTAAAGAATTTAGAAACTCCACTATTGAATTCATGAATAAAACTGATGCCACATTAAACAGGCATGAGCACACTCTCCTCAGACAAGAGGAGACGGTTAAAAGATTTGAACAAAAATTGAAAGATATAATGAAGCAGTTAGAACAACCTTCACTAGTAGGGGTGATCGGGGAATATGAAAATGAATCAGGGAACACAATAATCTTAAGAAGTGGAAGGATTACTCATGAGATTGTGAGAAAAGAGAATAGCGAAGACATCGCTAAATCAAGAGAGGAAAAGGAGGAAGGAGAAACAATAAGGACAGAAAAGAGTGTGGCAAGGCATGCCGCGAGGGAAGAACTTAGAGACCCACCTAAGGAAACCCCTCATATACCTTATTCTCAGCGTATGGCTAAGGAGAAACTCGATGTTCAATATCAAAAATTTCTTAAGACCTTTAAAACTCTCCACATCAATATCCCATTCGTAGAAGCCCTCGAACAAATGCCTAGTTATGCTAAGTTTATGGAAGACATCTTATCCAAGAAAAGGAAGATTGATGAAAAGGAGACCATGGCATTAACAGAGGAATGCAGTGCAATCCTTCAAAGAAAAAATCCCACTAAAAAGAAAGATCCAGGGAGTTTCACTGTCCCATGCACGATTGGATGCCAATCTTTTCAAAAGGCCCTTTGTGATCTTGGTGCATCTGTTAATTTGATGCCTTTCTATATATTCAAGAAACTAGGAATTGATTATTTAAAACCTACCTCTGTTCTACTCCAATTTGCTGATAGATATATAAAATCTCCTTTAGGAATTGTGGAAAATATACTTATAAAGGTTGACAAGTTTATCATCCCGGCAGACTTCATAATCTTGGACATGGAAGATGAAAATCAGGAGATTCGTATTATTTTAGGTAGACCTTTCTTGGCCACAGGACGAACCTTAATTGATGTAGACAAAGGGGAATTGATGTTGCGTTATGGAGAGGAAGAGATTAAATTCCATGTGAATAATTCTATGAAACACCCTTCTAAGTTAAATGAGGAATGTTGGGAGATCAATTTATTAGAAGAAGCTGGGTTAATGGAAGATGTGGGAGAAGAGGGAATGATGGGATGTGAGGAATATGAAGATCCCACTGAAATGGAAGTTATTGAAGAATTGATTGAGGAAAGGAAGATGATTCAACCTTCGATAATTTGCCCTCCTAAAATTGAATTAAAACCTCTTCCCTCACATTTAAAATACACGTACCTAGGAGAAGATGAATCACTTCCTGTAATAATTTCCTCATTATTAACTTAACATCAAGAGAGTCTTTTATGTAAAGTTTTAAAAGATCACAAGAAGACAATAGGATGGAGTATTGCATATTTAAAGGGGGTTAGTCCAACTCCGTGTTTGCATCGTATCCTATTGGAGGACAACTCCAAGCCTTCAATTGAACCTCAGCGGCGATTAAACCCAAACATCAAGGAAGTAGTTCATAAGGAAATCATCAAGCTCTTAGATGTCGGGATCATTTTCCCCATTTCTGATAGCCCTTGGGTGAGCCCCATACATGTAGTTCCCAAAAAGAGTGGGATGACTGTTGTCCTCAACAACAACAATGAACTAATCCCCACTAGGACTGTGGCTGGTTGGCTAGTTTGCATTGATTATAGGAGATTAAATAAAGAAACTTGAAAAGACCATTATCCCCTCCCCTTCATCGACTAAATTCTTGATAGATTAGCTGGAAATCCTTATTTCTGTTTTCTTGATAGTTATTCAGGATATAATCAGATCCTGACTGCGCCCGAAGACCAAGAGAAAACTACTTTTACCTGCCCCTTTGGAACATTCGCCTTTAGGAGAATGCCGTTCGGTCTGTGCAATGCCCCAGCCACTTTTCAATGCTATATGATGGCAATTTTCTCGGACATGATAGGAGAGTTCTTAGAAATTTTTATGGATGATTTTTCTGTTGTTGGAACCTCTTTCGATTATTGCCTAATTAATCTGGGGAAAGAGTTAAAAAGGTGTGAAGAGTCAAATTTAATCTTGAATTGGGAAAAATGTCACTTTATGGTTGAAGAGGGTATTGTTCTTGGTCATTTAATTTCTAGGAGAGGGATAGAGGTTGATAAAGAAAAAATTGAAGTAATTGAAAAACTTCCTCCTCCCATCAATGTAAAAGGAATTAAAAGTTTCCTTGGGCATGCTGGTTTTTATCGAAGATTTATCAAAGATTTCTCAAACATAAGCATGCCGCTCTATAGGCTGTTAAGAAAGGATGTTGAGTTTAACTTTGATAAAAATTATCTAAAAGGTTTGAACACAATAAAAACTGCCTTGATCTCTGCTCCAATAATTTCTGCTCCTATCTGTGATTCACCTTTTGAAATTATGTGTGATGCGGGTGACCTTGAAGTAGGTGCTGTTCTTGGGCAGCGACGAGAGCAAACCTTCTATTCAATCTACTATGCTAGTAAACTCCATGATGATGCTCAAAGAAATTACGCCACCACTGAAAAGGAGCTTCTAGCTGTAATTTTTGCTTTCACTAAATTTAGGTCATATCTCATCAGGTCTAAAACTATCGTTTACAAGGATAATACTGGTATTAAATATCTCCTCTAAAAGAAGGAGGCAAAACCACGCTTAATACATTGGGTGTTGCTCCTACAAGAATTTGATCTCAAAATTCAGGATAAGAAGGGGAGTGAAAATGTGCTCGCTGATCATTTATCTAGATTGACCCGCATTGATCATGATAAGTCGACCAATATTAGTGAATCCTTTCCCGATGAGAAGCTTTATGGGGTAGCTACAAATGACCCTCCCTAGTTTGTTGATATTGCAAACTACCTTGCAGGAGGGGTTATACCAAAAGATATGAGTTACCAATAAAGAAAAAATTTTTTTGCAGATACACAAAATTACTTTTGGTATGATCCCTTCTTATATAAATGTTGCAATGATCAACTCTCGAGGACATGTGTTCCTGATTTTGACACCAGGAATATTCTCTTCCACTGCCACACATCTCTTTATGGAGGGCACCATGGGATTGAGCAAACGGCTACAAAGGTGCTTCAATCCGTATTCATTTGGCCCCATTTGTTCAATGATGCTGCTGATTTTGTCAAAAGTTGTGACAAGTGCCAAAGAACCGGAAATTTAACAAAGAGGGGCGAGCTTCCTTTAAATGGGATTTTTGAAGTCGAACTATTCGATATTTGGGGAATCGACTTCATGGGACCTTTTCCCTCATCCCAAGCTAATATGTATATCCTTGTGGCAGTCGAGTATGTCTCAAAATGGGTTGAGGCTGTGGCATGTGTTAACAATGACGCTAAGACAGTGATCAAATTTCTCAAGGAACATGTGCTAGCTAGATTTGGGATACCTAGGTTCTTAATTAGTGATGGGGGAAAGCACTTCTGCAACAGGCAGTTCGAGAATGTATTAAAGAGCTATGGGGTGAGACATAAGGTGGGTACTCCCTACCACCCTCAAACTAGCAGGCAAGTTGAAGTCTCCAACAGAGAACTTAAGCAAATTTTAGAAAAAACTGTGAACTAAAATAGAAAGGACTGGACTTCAAAACTTCAGGATTCCCTTTGGGCTTATAGAACTGCCTTTAAGACCCCTATAGGAATGTCTTCTTATAAGCTCATTTATGGAAAGTCCTGCCACCTTCCGGTGGAACTTGAGCACCGCGCCTTTTGGGCAATGAAGAAATTAAATTTTGACCACCAAAAGGCAGGGGCGCAAAGACTGCTACAACTTAATGAACTTGATGAATTTAGGTTAAACGCCTATGAGAGTGCCAAGTTGTATAAAGAAAAAACAAAAAAATGGCATGATAAGCTAATTAAACCTAAGCACCTCCAACCAGGAATGAAGGTATTACTCTTTAACTCAAGATTACAACTTTTTCCTGGAAAACTAAAATCATGTTGGATATGACCATTTACAATCACAAAGGTTTTTTCTCATGGAGCTGTCGAAGTTGCCTCCAATAATAGCACATTTAAGGTGAATGAGAATCGTCTGAAGTTATACTTCGAGGAAGAAGTCTTTCAAGAAAAGGGCGGATGGACCCTTCAGGACCTTTCAAATGATGGAATCATATAACATCTTTCTCGTGTCAGGCTGAGACATTAAAATAAGCGCTTATTGGGAGGCAACCAACAACTAATTAGGTTGTATTTGTTCGTTTTCATTTTTCCCTTGTATCTTTAATTTAGTATGTTTTTATTTTGAGATTTCAATTTATGAATTTTCATATTCCCGCATTTTTGAGTTATTCTTAATTGACATATTTTTTTTCTGAATTTTTCAGAAGAAATGAAAATCACAAAAATATAAAAATCAAATGTGATATAAGTAAAAGAATGCTTAACAAAAATGATTAAATGAATTATAAGCAATAAAATGTTTTAATTGAGGAATGAATGGAGGAAAATCTAAATCTCTAAAAATTTAAATAAATGCTTGAGCTAAGTGTGGGGGAATACATAGGACTTAAACTTAAGAAAAAAATATATGGCATGGATTCTAAATGGAGTGTGATATGATCACAAAGATGTTAGGGATGAAGAAAAATGTTTCTCCTGAAGGATGAAAAGAACAAAATATTTATAGAAAAAGGGATGATAAAAAATATCTCTCCAAAATGAACAAAATATGAAAGGATGAAAAAAAATATCTCTCATTTAAACTTTTCATCTTTGTGATTCATAAGAAGGAGCATATATAGCATAACTCTAAGAATCTCTAACCATTACTTTAGTCTAAAAGTCCATAATGAATTGTACCCATCACTTAATATCAATCATTGAAAATTCAAATATTTGGAGATTCATTGATTAAACCACCTTAGTGTCCCAATTGAAAACATTAATATCGCTACAATGTTCATTTCATTTTTTGCCATGCACATATTTTGACTTATACTTACTTTATGTACATTATTGTGACTTTCATCCCTCCAAAACAGAAAAAAATTATTTTGAGCTTACTCGAGGACGAGCAAGAATTTAAGTGTGGGTGTGATGAATCCATAAATTATATCTAAATAAAGGGAAAAATTCATTTATTCAAGATCTTTATGCTGCTCCTAAATCAATTTTTTTCTATCTTTTTCAGGGAAATGAATCCAAAGGAGTTCTAAGGCATTTCTGCAGAAATTTTAAAATTTATTAAGGGAATCCGCTACAGCGCGCTGCTGCGCGCTACTGCGCACCGCAGCGGGCTGCAGCGAAAACATCTAAACTATATAAAAATGAATGCCTAAACTAATTGAACAGTAATCACAAAAATCACCGCTATATTGCGCGGTCGCGCGCTGCAGCGGAAATATTTTCACTATATAAAGAGGGTGGCCCAACTAATTGAATAGTGTTTGCGGAATAAGCCGCTACAGCGCGCGGTCGCGCGCTACAGCAGTTTGTAGCGGAAATACTTAACTATATAAATAGGGCTGCCCAACTAATTGAATAGTGTTTGCGGAATAAGCCGCTACAGCGTGCCGTCGCGCACTGTAGCAGAAATATTTCCAACTTTACCAAATGGAAAAAAAAACAACTAATTGAATAGTGTTTGCGGAATAGACCGCTACAGCGCGCGGTCGCGCGCTGCAGCGGGGGACTTAGCCAATTTGCTAAGAACCAGAGCACGCCGCAGCGCGCCACAGTGCGCTGCAGCGGCCCGCCACAATTTTTTCCCATACAAGCATTTATTGCGACTGGGGATATGACCTCTATCCTGCATTTTGTTCCGAGCCATCATTCCCTGCAGCAGCCCGTTTAATTAGAAAAAGGAGGCTTTGAGGTGATGTTTTGCGTAAACAATTGAAGATTATTATCACCTCACCATCAATGGGGGATATTGTCATGATGAATTTAGTTTTAAAATGAAAAAGCTAGTATGAGATAAAGAGAAGAAGATGGTAGCCTCCCCTCCTATAAATACCCATCCTCTTGACTAGAGGAGGGTTCACAATTTTAGCTAAATTCTACTAAGGAGGAGAGCCAAGGGAAGAGAGGAACTCCCCAAGGGTGGCAAGGCAAGCTCTTGCTTTGGAAGAGGAGGAAGAATGCAACACTAGAGACCTAAGGAGGGAACATTGAGAAGGAGAAGAAGGATTCCGAAGAACTTCTACGGAGTGTTCCTAGTATCTTCTAAACTCCACTATTGTATTTCTTTTTAGTTGACCATGAAAGGGTCTTTATCCATGTATGTGTTTTTTTCTTTTCTTGTGCAATGAGTAGGTAAACTCCCTTGGGGAGAGTTGGGGGTGAAGTTCCATTTGCATAATGTAATATTAATGTATGAATATTTTCCCTCAAGCATAATTTGATTGTGATTTTAATACCTTACTAAGAAATTTTTATCTAATTAGTCTTGAATGTGATTATGAGAAAAGAACTAAAAAAAGAAAAACTCCAAGAACTAATTGTCTTGTGCTCCTTAGCTCATCTTAGGTTGGATGCTAGATTATGAGTGCTTGAAGGCTTGGAACTATCTGAGAAAGTTCATAAGCTCAATGCACCTCAATCTAAGCTCAACCAAAGAGTTGATGCAAGTGATGCTAAGACCCACTAAATGAGCTTCTTAGCTCAACATAATTGAGGTAGAGGAAGAAAGTGTTGAGTGCTCATAAACTAAGTGACATAGTCATTGAGCCCAACATGTGAATCCCTCATCTCAACTATGTATGATGCGAGTGATGCTCATAGTGGAAATCAATGCTTGTAAGATTATAAGGTTTAAAAATCAAGCTCTTCTTGATTAAGAGAATAAGATTAAAATTTAAATCCCAAGAATCTTACAAGAATCTTTGTGCCAAGGTAGAACTGAATGTGAGTTTATTTTGTGCATGAGATTTGAACTTGTAAGACCTTGAGCTAGACTCAAGGACAACAATGTGCACTTGATTTTAATTAAATTAAATGATAAAGCTTGAGAAACCAATCTACATAAATATTATGTCATGGCATGTGGATGGCCACAATTCTCCTCTTTCTTAAATCTTGCTATTTTTACTCAGTGAATATGTGCTAATTTTAGACCACTCATCCACTACATACTTTAGCTTAAATATTAGTGAGAATAGATACACCTTAGTGCCAAATCAACCAATTCTTTGAGGATCGATAAATTCCCAGAAAGTCACATTTTTCACTTACTACTTCAGACCACGTACACTTGCGTGCAAGCACAGACGTGTATTTACAGTCTATCAAGAAGCTCGGATAGGCAGCAATGGAAGCTCGAGAATAGCGAAAGAAAGCTTGACTCCAACTGATCATTAAGAGATCATAGGGAGCAGGCCTGAGACTATTTATAGCCTCAGTGAGGGAATGGGAGGGTTATAGAGACTAGATCTCAAGTTGGGGAGGCTAGAGAGGTAAGGCCATGATCAAGCTCTCAAATTTCTAATTTGAGCTTGGTCGGGTCACGAGGCCCGATTGGGGCTCCATACCAATACGAGAGAGGTCCTAATGAGCTACTGTGGTGGATGTGAGAGTGGGAGATAGACCTAGCAACTGGAAGTATGGGAGGGATTCCCCATCATGCATGAGTGAGAGGAAGGTGAAGGTCCATAGTAGTGGGACCTTCGGATGCCGTCTGATCTATCGATCAGATGGCGCTATGGCTAGGATCACTTGAATCCTATCGACCGATCGCAGAAATGATCCTGGTCATAAGATTTAAGGATTCATCTAGCGGTGGATTCATGATCCACAGAAATTAAGTTTGGACCGTGGGATCAAACGGATTGATGGTGGGATCAGGGGGACTTCGCTGTCGCGTGACCCGAGCTCCACAGCGGATCGCCTGCGGTCCGCTCAGCGTATCCCTACTGTTTAATCGGGTATAAGGGTACATTTGCAAAATGGAATTATTGGAAACCCTAGAATGCAATTAGACTATTTTAATTTAAATTGAATTAAGGTCTAAATAATCTCCAAATTTTACCAAACTTTTATCCCTTACAAATTTGGGGGTGAGGAATTAAAATATGCAATCATATTTTAATTCTGAGATCAAATATTTTTAGGTCTCATTTAAGGCATTTAAACTAATCAAAATGCTAATTGGACTTAAAGAAGTCTAATTGACTTCAAATTTTTAGGAAAAGCTTAACTTAATATTCTAAATTCAATGGGATCAAAAATAATGTCTGATTAAATTGAGAATTAATAGGGTAACAACCTAGGATTGTACAATCTGTAACCTTCAAGTTATTCTAATGGATTTTCTTGTGGTGTGGCTTCATGGTTTTTCCCATTCTTAGGTTTTCCATGTGTTTCTTTGTATTTGAATGTTTCATTGGGTGCAGTGAAGTTGCATGCATGTGCTGTGATTTTAGTCTTGTAGTTTTGTGATCCTAATTTTGCTTGGTAACAATCAACGCAACCCCGGTCCTCGAATTTGAAGTGAGCGCACTCTTTTGTCAATTACTTCTGTTGCGAGAAGGAGTTCTGCACTCGGTGGAGCTGAGTTAATTTATTTACAACCAGTGGTATCAGAGAGACATTACTTTGTTGGTCTTAGGGTTTGCTTGCTTGAGTGGAGCAATGGCCGAAGAGATAAGACACAAGATTGAGAAATTCAGCGGAATGAACTTTGCATCGTTCCACAAAATGTAGATGGATGATCTGCTCTACAAGAAGAAGTTGTATCTTCTATTGAAAGGAGCCAACAATAAACCTACAGCTATGATTGATGAAGAATGAGAAGTTCTTGATAAAATTGCACTGGGTTTGATTCATTTATCACTATCTTCTTCTATTGCTTTTAACATTATTAATGAGAAAACTATTATAAATCTCATGAATGCCCTAACGGGGATGTATGAGAAGCTCTCAGCTTCAAATGAGGTTTTCTTGATGAAAAGGTTGCTTAATATGAAGATGATGGATGGCTATTCAGTGAATGAACACCTCAATGGGTTCAACACCATGACGATCCAGTTGAGTTCGATGGGCATTATTTTTGATGATGAGGTCTGAGCTTTGTTACTCCTCTCTTCATTACCAAATAGTTGGGATGGGCTAGTTACAGCCATCAGCAATTCATCAAGGAATGCATCATTGAAATTCAACAACATCATTGGGCTTATGCTGAATGGGGAGGTGCAGAAGAAATCTCTTGGAGAGGCATTAACCTCAGCCCTGAATGCTGAGAGCAGGGGAAGACATGTTGAGAGGAGACGTAGCAAAAATAGGTCAGTTTCTTGACAAGGAAAATCAAGACCTAGAAAGGCAAAGCTGGATTGCTGGAACTTTGGAAAGGCAGGTCACTTCAGGAGGGACTGCCCTACCCTAAAAAAGCCAAGTGGTGGTGTAAAGATGATGAACCCCACTGTGAATGTTTCAGCTGAGGAGGATTAGGATGCATTGATCCTCTTAGTTGTCAACACTGAGTCCTGGGCTGTGGACTCGGGAGCATCATGGAGCATCCTTTCATGAAACTTCGTCTAGGAATGCCTTCAAGAGTTACACCAAGGGTGACTTGGGGAAAGTGTATATTGGAGATGATAAGGTGTGCGACCTCATTGGCAGAGGTGATGTGGATGTCAAGCTATCAAGTGGCACAGTTTGTAAGCTCAATGATGTTAAACATGTGCCATGTTTATGGAGAAATCTGATCTCAGTGAGCCAATTAGCCAGAGAGGGCTACAATACTTATTTTAGAGGAGACGCATGGAAGGCCACCAAGGGTGCACTCATTTTTGTATGGGGTAATATGGAAAGTACACTTTACTTGATCAATAAAGTGTCTGATACTATTACAGCTGTAGAATAGATAAATGCGGATCTATAGCACTAGAGGCTTGGCCATATGAGTGAGAAGCGGCTGAAATCCTCATAGTCAAATTGGAAACTCCAAGGATTGAAGTCAGTAGAGTTGGATTTATGTGAAGGTTGCATGCTGGCAAAATTGAAGGTGGTTTCATTCTCCAAAGTTGAAAGGGAGCTGAAAAGCAAGGAATTAGAGTTGGTGCATATAGATGTACCAGATCCTTTATCTTCCATAGGTGGAGCTACATGCTTATCACCTTCATTGATGATTGTACTAGAAAGGTATGGGTTTATTTTCTAAAACATAAAATTGATGTGTTTGATATGTATGGAAAGTGGTTAGCTTTGGTGGAGAACAAGATAGGATTAAAGTTGAAATGCTTGAGATTTGATAATGGTAGCAAGTATTGTGATAAGGAGTTCTGTGCCTTGAGAGGAATTAATAGGGAGAATACAATCCCTAGAACAACACAACAAAATAGTGTTATAAAATAGATGAACAGAACAATCATAGAAAGAGCCATGAGCATGAGATTGGATGTAGGTCTCCCAAAGCAGTTCTGGGCTGAAGCCGTTAACACGGCTGATATCTAATAAATAGGGGACCTTCCATACCCTTAAATGAAGGGATCCTCGAGGAAGCTTGGAGTGCAAAGGAGGCAAAATTAAACCACCTCAAGGTATTTGGCTGCTCATCCTATGTGCATATTTATGCAGGATCCAGGAGCAAACTTGATGCTAAGGCAATCAAGTGCACATTTGTTGGATATGGTGCAGGCTAGTTTGGTTACAGATTCTTGGGACAATCAGAACTAGAAAGTCTTTAGAAGCATGGATGTCAGTTTCAATGAAAGTGAGGTGTACAAGAATTGTATAGGAGTCAATACTGATTCCAAGGATGCTTTAGATAGAGAACCCAACACATAAAGATTGATGACAATAATGTTGAATCACAAACACCAATGCTAAAAATATTCACAAGAATCTCTAGACCACCATAGAGGTACTTTACTTCTTTGTTCTATCTGTTACTAATGGATTGTGGTGAACTAGATAGCTTGGAAGAAGCACTTCAGATTGAAGATTTGATCAAGTGGGAGGCTGCAATGAATGAAGAAATGGCATCACTCATGTCAAATGGGACATGGCAGCTGGCACCCTTACCAGCTGGGAAGAAGGCTCTTCAGAATAAGTGGGTGTACCGGGTGAAGGAAGAACCAAATGGGAGCAAGCACTACAAGGCGAGACTAATAGTAAAGGGTTTCCAGCAAAGGCATGGGATAGACTACAGTGAGATCTTTGCCCCAGTTGTGAAGATGATAACCATCAGGGTTGTGTTGAATATTGTTGCAGTAGAGGATTTACATTTGGAACAAATGGATGTTAAAACTGCATTCCTTCATGGAGAATTAGAAAAGGAGCTATACATGAAACAACTTGAAGGGTACAAGGCTCAAGAGAATGGAAAGTTTGAACTAGTGTGCAAGCTCAAGAAGAGCCTCTATGGATTGAAGCAGTTGCCAAGGCAGTGGTACAAAATATTTGACAAGTTCATGTCAGAATCAGGGTACAAGAGATGCTAGGTGAATTACTGCTGCTACATAAAGCAATGTAAGTACACCTATATCATTCAATTGTTGTATGTGGATGATATGTTGATTGTAGGATCAGATATGGAGGAGATAAGGATACTGAAAGGAATGATGTCAAAGGAGTATGACATGAAAGACTTGGGGCCAGCCAAGCAGAATCTCGGAATGAGAATCAATAGGGAGAGAAGTGCAAGACTTCTGAAGCTGTCGCAGAAAAAAAATGTTGAAAAGGTGCCCAAAAGGTTTAACATGAACGAAGCAAAGCTAGTGGACACTCCCTAGCAAGTTAGTTCAGCTTATCAAAGGAACATATGTTAAAGGCTGAAGAAGAGAAAGAGCATATGCTGAAGGTTTCTTCTACTTCTGCAGTTAGGAGCTTGATGTACGCAATGATCTGCACAAGACCAGATATTACCCATGCAGTGGGAGGGGTCATTAAGTTCATGGAAAACCTAGGGAAGCACCATTGGGATACTATCAAGTAGATCCTAAGGTATCTGAAAGGTATAGCAAGCAAAGCAATATGCTTTGGGAGATCTGACATTATTTTATAGACTATGTAGATTTAGAACTTGCAGGAGATGTTGATAGTAGGAGAAGCACAACAAGTTATGTGTATACATTGGGAAGTGTAGCAGTGAGTTGGATCTCTATGTTACAAAACATCATGATGCTTTCTACCACGCAGGCAAAATATGTTGCCATCACGGAGGCAAGCAATGAGATGATTTGGTTGAAGGGTTTCATGGTAGAATTGGGCAAAGAGCAGAGAGATGTGAGGCTCTACAATAATAGTATGAGTGCATTCATCTGGCAAAGAATGCAGCCTTCCATGCCTGTATAAAGCACATACAACTCTGTTACTATTTTATCCGGACACTGTTGGAAGAAGGACAGCTAGGATTGGAGAAGACCCATTCTTCTAAGAATCTAGCTGATATGCTTACCAAAGCTATAATAGTGGAGACACTAAAGCTATGTGTAGCTTCAGTTGGCCTTGGTAGGTGAATAGAGAGAGGGGTGAACCACACCACATCTCTTGACAGACACAGAAGAAGACAATGAATATATAATGCAAGAAGAGGGGGTGATTGCCTAAAGGTCTCCAAGTGGGAGATTATTGTGTTATGGAGACTTCTCAATGTCCAGGAATAGCATAGGCACTATAGCGCAGCGTGGCACACCTCAGTGCACCCGGGCAATCCCAATCCAAAACTGAGGCGCTACAGCCCGCCTCAGCGGTATAACCCGAAAAGCAAGTGCTGCAGCGCACCGCAATGAAAATTATTGATGCAGCGCGCCACAACATGCTCCAGCGAGTCTATCCCAAAATGCGGGAGACACAAGCTCTACATCGTACCGCAGTGGGTCTCTACCCGAGATGTGGGTGCTCCACCAAGCCAGAGTGGGTCTTAACCCGAGACGTGGGAGATGCAGCGCATCGCAGCGGGTCTCAATCCGAGAGCTGGGCGCTACGGCACGCCGTAGCACCAGGTGGAAATTTGCTTGGTCCAGTTTATGCCCTAAGCAAATTGGAGGGCATTTTGGACTTTTCAGGGTCCATTTTTCATCTAGGTACTTAAGCAAAGAGGCTAAGAGGAAAACCTAAGTGTTGGTAGTTCATATTGGAGGCTAAAGCTACTGTGAGGAGAAGAACCCTAGGATGAACCCTAAGGAAGCTGCAGTTCAAGTTATCCCTTGTATAGGTGGTGGCTGGTTTCTCTCCTCTCCATTCTAGAGTAAGAGGCAGAGCATTTGTGCTATGGTGATAAGCTCTTCTTAAAATTGTAACCTTCAAGTTATTATAGTGGATTTCCTTGTGGCGTGGCTCCATGATTTTTCCCATTCTTGGGTTTTCCTTGTATTTCTTTGTGTTTGGATGTTTCATTGTGTGATGTGAACTTGCATGCATGTGCTGTGATTTTAGTCTTATAGTTTTGTAATTCTGAGATTGCTTGGTAACCATCAACGTAACCCCAGTTCTTGAATTTGAAGTGAGTGCATTCTTTTGTCAATTGCTTTTGTTGCGAGAAGGAGTTCTGCACTCGGTGGAGCAGGGTTAAATTATTTACAACAATTAAATCATCCAATTCATTTGACACTAAATTGATAAAGAATAGTACTTATATAAACCCTTAATAAATTGCATGATAAAACCCAACTATCCCTAGTTTCTTTAAAAGTACTTTCTCATCCAAGAAACTCTAATTTGTTAAATTAAAACCAAAACACTAACTATTGAGCACTTAAATATTAACTAAATTAAGCAAACTCTAGTAGCAAAAGTAAACTATTCCTAGAGGATGATAAATCTTAGGATCTCACCATTCCATATTACTTCAGACCACATGCACTTTCATAGACATGTAATTTCAGTCTACCAAAGTTTTGGCACCGTTGTCGGAGAACGATATATTCATTTTGTATTAAAGATAGCTTAAGAGTAACCAGTGATTTAAGATTTTGTGTATATCTTTTCAATTTCTTTTGTAATTTACTTTTTTCTTAAATTTATAATTTTTATTTTTATATATGGAGCACTCAAATTTCTTGGTCATGCACAATAATAATCAAAATTGGTGTATGTGGTATGGTGGAACACATTCAACTTCTGATTGTAATATAAATAGCTCTTTTGTACCTTTGAGAACAAAACTGATTAATGACATTAAGTGATCACAACTCGAAATACTATTACACTCACTATGATATAAACATTAATAACATAAATTTTATGAGTGGGCAATCATACTTAGAAAAATCTGTGGAAGATTGTAGTCGCAACGTGAACATAAATTTGCATGAAACTGAACCAACCTTGATTAAGCAATCAAAAGCGTATATGTACGTCAATTGAGGCTAAGCTAGAATTTATATTGCAACAATTAGCTAAACATGTCCAATAAGTTCTTGCAAATGAGCAAATAAAGGAAACATCTCAAGAAGTGCCAATGTCAAGGGAGGAAATTTAACTCAAACAAATAATTACAATAACAAATAGTTAGTGTATCAATTTAAATTAGACCCCTCAAAAGGCAACAAAAAGTTCTAATTTTTAGGGAGAAAACCTTAACTCAAACTAATAATGACTATGAGAAAGAGTTAAAGTATCAACTCAAGGTAGCCCATTCGGAAATGCAACAAGAAGTGCCAAAATGTAGTGAAGTAATTTTAACTTAAACAAATAATAAAAATAAGAAAGAGTTGGAGTATCAATTTAAATTAGACAATTTGAAAATGCAACAAGATTTTCAAACAAAAAAAGTTGATCAAATGTATTTTGAAGGTCATGTCTCCTACACACCTCAAGTGCATCTACCTCATTATTTAATAATAGGTGACACATTGTTTGAGGATGACCAAGGTAATTTGATTCAAAGTAATGAATGTGCCAAGACCATTTGTGGTATCTCAAACATCAACAAACCCCATAGTAATCTTGATGATTATTATGTGCAATTTGAATTTGTAGAGAAATGCTTTGATTATACTCCTAAAAATTAAATTATACAACTCTTACAAAATGAAATTGAGAATGATGTTACTGATGAATTTAATGAGTATGATGACAAATATAAGGCGAGAAAGGAGAAGAATGAAAAGGAGAATAAAAATTTATTAGTAAGATTTCTTCGGCTGGTCACGGGCGTGGCGAAGACAAAGATCCACAGTGCGGGTGCGCTGTGGGATGTCTGATGGATCGATCAGGATTGCAAAATGGTCCTGATCCTTTGGATCCTAACGGCCAGATCCGATTTGATCCACACCGCAGGATTCACGGGGTGCATCTGACGGATGATCCCTGGGTTCTGCAGGATCTAATCCTAGTCGTCGATTATTTAAGCGCGACGGTTAGATTTATGGGGCCCCATTGTTGTGCAACCTGGGCTCCGCAGCGGATCGCCCGCGGTCCGCACAGCAGATCCCGACCGTTATTTTAGTTATAGGGATATATTTGTAATTTTGAAAGATTAGGAACCCTTTTATGCAATTAGATCATTTTAATTAAATGTGAATTATGGTCTAAATGATTTTCAAATTGCACTAAACTTTCACCCCTAGCTAATTTGGGGGTGAGGAATTCAAAAATGCAATCAGATTTTAATTTTGAGATTAAAATATTTTAGGTCTAATCTAGAGCATCTATATTGATCAAAATGCAATTATAGACTTAGGGGAATATAATTGACTTCAAATTTTCAGGATAGGCTTAATTTAATATCCTAAAAGTATTAGGATCAAAATAAATGCTCAATTATGCTAAAATTTAACAGAGTAGCAACATAGAGTTGTTACAGTCTAATCACATTGGCTTAGACCGAGCAAACAGAGGTACCTAGTTCATCGGTGGGAGCTAGATCGGTCGATAGAGAGGAAGGCAGAGGCTACACGGCATTAGATGAATGCACTTAGGATTTCTGAACACCAGGAATTGCCTCTATCAGTGGTACGCACGCCAGGGATGCCTAAGGAAGCTCAGGAAGGCCAGCAATGGCGAAAGAGGCAGAGAGCAATTCGAGCTCAATTAGGCAGCAAAGGGGTCAATGGAGGAATGCTGAGGCTATTTATAGCCTTGTCAGAGGGTTGGGAAGCTTTTAGAGGGCTGGCTCGGGTTGGGGAGGCCCGAGAGATCAGGCCATGGCCGAGCTCTCAATTTTCCAAATTGAGCTCGTGTGGTGCTCCGCTCCTTAACCCACAAACATCAGACTAAGGAGTGGAGTGACACATTAGAAAATCCCTTACTTAAGATTGGATTAGGTACTGACCCTAATACATTAGTAAGGAAGAGATAAGCCACTACATTCATGCCTTAAACTCAATCACTAAGCGAATACAGATCAGAGTGCGGAAGCAGAGTAAAATAGGTATACATCCAGATCATCTCAATAAATAAGAAAAGGGCAACATACAGCTCAGAGTATAAAGTATAATAAAGAAAAATACAGTCAAGGTACCTGTATTATTACAACATTATAAATAATAGTTCAAAGAACTAAAATAAAATCTCTCATCCTCATAGAAAGCTAGAAAAGAAACTAAGCAACATTTGTCTCTCCCGGCTGATGCTCCTCTTTAATAAATGGCTCATCCTCTTTAGCAACTAGCTCCTCAAACCTATCTAAATCTGACATTGTCAGTTTCACAATGTCAGGGCCTCAGCCAATAAAAGAAATTCTTATTAGATAATTATCTAAGTATATTTTAGGCTTAATATTTTACATGAATTATTAATGTCACCATTAACACTTAAACTCAACAAAAAGTGAACTATCTAGCATATGAGCATGAAGCATACAAGGGATAGGATAAGTTATAATTATAGCATATACAACTAAATAGGAATTGAGGCAAAAAGCACATCTCAAGCAAACTAAACAAGGAATAGGCATACATATATAATGCAGTAAGTAAGAATACTATAAGAAAAATCTAATCCTAAATATGCTGATGATCACATGATATATGCTGATTAAAAATAGTAAGTTTGAAAGTAGTACATATAGTAAGCAGTAAAATCTAGCATCCTATAAATATGTATAAGTGAGTAGGTAAGCAAAATACAGCGGACTGAAATAACATGCATCAATAACATTATAAATAATAAACTGAAACTGAAACAGGTATGTAAAATTACCATATCAGAAAATTGGCCAATCAGGCCCAGACAAAAATTCCCAAAGCCTTCTTGGGCTAGGGCAGACAGAATAGAACAACAGAACAACAGAACTGAGGAAGCAGTAAATACAAATATAGAATCTTTTAGTTATTTTACTTTTGTTTCTGTGGACACATCCGAGGAGTCAAGCACATCTGCAAGACTATACGAGTTCCAAGCATAACACACACTCCTTAATGAGTAATGCTAAGCATCCTTATTACTCCTTATCCCTGTCCATTAGGGTAAATGTTCACTAGAACCTACCAGAATATAATTGAACCCAAGGTAACTGTTATCCTAATCATCTTATATTTTCATTTTATGCACAAAGTTCTTATATGACATATCCAAGGAATTAAGCAAAAAATATAAGGAATGCGTAGCACAAATAAATCAAGTAGTAAGCAAGGGACTCTTCTAAACATGGTGACACTATTGTTGTCTAATTAAACCATTCTAACTATTCTAGGCTACATAAGTTCAGGATTTCCAATTTCTACTATCGAGTGTAACTTAGAAATACGGCCTTATAGATTACAAAATATTAGGACTAGCTAGGTCCTAATTTGATTAAATCAATATCGACTATGTAAGTTAAATAATAAATCAGTATGACCTAATTAATGAATTTAGATGTTCTAAACTAAAAGCTAACCTAAATCTACTAAGCTTGAGATTTTGGATTAATCACCATGAGCTTGGGCTTAACCACATAATCCCAAGGTAAAGTCTAAGAGTCTAAGGTTTTAGTTCTAAGTGAATTAATAATTAAGGTAAATTCTATTAAGCAAAGTCAAGCTTAATAGGATGATTCTCTTATTCTTAATCTAAAATTGAAAGATAAAATGATCAAAATAAAATTATGAAAATCTAGAAACTAATAAAATCAAGGATTCATTCATTGAATAACCCCGTTATTCAATGAATGAAATCAAACCAAAGATCTATTCTTAATCCTAAGGAATATATCTTAAGGTGAAGTGAGGATTCCTAGTGAGCTCCTAATGAAGAAACTTAGGGATATTTTAAGAGTAAATTGAATTTCCTTGCATTTAACTTAATTTGCTATTTCTGATCAATTAAAAGAGTTGGGGATGGATTTTAGCTAAGTAAGGATCTTTTTCCTTAGAGATTTTTAAGCCTAAAGTTGGGATGTCTTACAAATTATTCCAATTGAGGGATTTATGACTTAAATTGATCCTAAATCAAATCTATTACTGATTTTAATGATTAAAAGGTATTTTAAGGGTAATGGTACTTAACCTAGATTTTGGGCAAAATGACCATTTTGCCCTACTTAAGGGTCCAAAAAGCTACTTTATGAATTAAGGCTCCAAACTAAAATTTCTTACTGCCAAATGATTCCTTACTGTCTAATATGAAGATAGACAGTAAGTACACTAAATTTGGATACGAAATAGCTCATATAGGTCCAAACTAGGTTTTTGAC
Organism: Gastrodia elata; assembly: GCA_016760335.1. Lineage (NCBI taxonomy): Eukaryota > Viridiplantae > Streptophyta > Magnoliopsida > Asparagales > Orchidaceae > Gastrodia > Gastrodia elata. The sequence continues at coordinate 50,312,948 of CM028670.1, forward strand.
CTAATGGGTATTTTAGTAAATTACATCTAATAGAATCTAAATTTTAATACAGTTTACTATTGGTTACTGTTCAAGGATTCCATTGAGTCTAAGAATATTAAATTCTAAGATCTAATGAATTAGTTGTAACAATTTCAATTTCTAAGGGCAGTTTGGTAATCTTCTTAGTTAAGAGGGGTCAAAAACCTAATTTTTCCATTTGGTGTCCAAATTTAGCAAACTCAGTGGCTATAGCATCCCTATATCACACTGAGTACTTTGACTGGGAGTAGACCTAAATTGAACCTCAATTGGTCAAGTTATGATCTAATTAGGGTTAAGGGTATTTTGGTTAAGTTAAGCTTTCTAGGGTTCAGAACATAAATATTATTTTAGTTTATTATTGGCACTAAATTTTTAAGCTATCTAGCACTTTGAATTTTATGATTTGAAGTTTAATTGACTAAGATATGGTCAAATCAAAATCTATATGATGGGTCCAAAGAGTCATTAGGCAAACTAGTTACCAAATGGCAAAACCAATAATATTATGGTGTTTCTATTATTCTCCTGATTACTTTAAGACCCATATTGGCTAGGGCTGGATCACTAGGTACAAAGTTATGAGGGTTCAAAAGTTTGGCACAAGTGAGAGTATGTCCTAAAATGTCACTATATTATTTAGGCATCTTATGAGAAAATTAATACTACAATTAAATTTCTCTTATTTTTTTGATTAAAATGAGATATATATTTATTATGTTTGGACTTATGAGTTAAAAGTTATTAATGATTAAAGTCATGTGATTAGTTTAATTAAATTTAAATTAATTAGGCTACTGATTGCATTATATAATTAAATTAAATAAACAGGATAAATAAAATAAATTAAAATGGCAGCGGGACCCACGGCTAGATGCGTGGCAGCCACAGATTCGACAAGCAGAGCAGCGGGACCCACGGATGCCACATGGCGCTTACTTAAAGGCGGTAGGATTGCAGCGAGCCCTACGAGTCTAGCCGAACTGACGGGGGCAGACACGCGTCAGCGCTGCATTGGACACTGGTCGATGGTGGGTCCCACTTGGCGTCTGCAGAGCTGACAGACAGACTGTAAATACACCTCTGTGCTTGCACGCAAGTGTACGTGGTCTGATATAATAAGTGGAAAGTGTGAATTTCCGGGAATTCATCGAACCACAAAGAATTGGTTTATTTGGCACTAAAGTATATATATTCTCACTAATGTTTAAGCTATAGTTTATATTGGTTGGTTGGTCTCAAATTAGCACGAATATTAACTAAGTAAATAACAAGATTTAAAGAAAGAGGAGAGTTGGGCCCATCCCACATGCAATGATATAATACTTGTGTGGATGTGTTTCTCAAGCTTTATCATTTAGTTTAATTGAAATCAAGTGCACATTATTGTTCTTTAGTCTAGCTCAAAGGCTTACAAGTTCAAATCTCATGCACAAAATGAACTCACATTCGGTTCTACTTTAGCACAAACATTTTTGTAAGATTCTTGAGAATTAAAGTTAATTCATTTTCTCCTTATTTAAGGAGAGTTTAAATTTTCTTAAATTTCAAGATCAAACAAGCACTGATTTTCCACTATGAGCATCACTTCGCAACTCATATAGTTGAGATGAGAGAATCACATGTCGGGCTCAATGACTATGTCACTTAGTTCATGAGCACTCAACACTTCATTTCTCAATCTCAGTTATGTGGAGCTAATGAGCTCAATTAGTGGGTCTTAGCATCACTTGCATCAACTCTTTGGTTGAGCTTAGATTGAGGTGCATTGAGCTCAAGATCCTTCTCACATGGTTCTAAGCGTCCATGCACTCAAAATCTAGCATCAAACCAAGGGTGAGCTAAAGAGCACAAGACTATTATATCTTAGATTATTTAGTGCTTTTCTTATAAGCACGTCAAGAATAATTTGATAGGAATTTCTTAGTAAGGCATTTAAATCACAATTACATCATGCTTGAGGGAAAACATTCACACAATAATATTTCATCATGCAAAATGGGACTTCATCCCAACCCTCTCCAACGGGAGTTTAGCTACTCATTACACAAGAAAATAAGGAAAACACATATATAGCAAAAGACCCTTTCATGGTCACTATAAAGAAAATACAAGATTGAGTTTTGAAGATACTAGGAACGCTTCGTAGAAGTTCTCTGAGATTCTTCTTCTCCTTCTAATTACCTTCTTCTTAGGATGCTAGTGCTGCCTTCTTTCTCTTCTCCCTTTGCAAAAAACTTGCTTTGTCACCCTTGGGGAAGGGGGCTGCATGCTCCTCCTTATAAGCAACCAGATTTCTCCTTTAAAAATACTGAATTCATCATTGCATTAATTTTTAAATTAGGGTGAGGTGACAATAATCCCATTTTTTAGCCACACATCACCGCAAAGTTTTACAAAAATGGCTGCTACAGGATATTGTGGCTGAAAACAACATTCAGGATAGAGGTCATGTCTCCAGTCGCATTATATGCTCTGACTGGAAAAACAAATTCGGCGGGCCGCTGCAGTGCGCTGAGCGCATTGGAGCGCCTTGCTGCATGCCCTAGCATACCTTGGTTCCAAGCAATTTTAGTTAAGTCCTCTGCTGTAGACCGCTGTAGCGCGCGACCGCGTGATATAGCGAGAAATTCTGAGAAAAACACTGTTCAATTAGTGCTTTTTTCGTAGCGGTTAATTTCGCAAAAAACACTGTTCAATTAGTTGGGCGGCCTGATTTATATTGCCAAGTTTTCCGCGATAAACCACTGCAACGCGCGACCGCGCGCTGTAGCGGTAAATTCTGCCAAAACCCTATTCAATTAGTTGAGCCCCCATTTAATTATCATACATATTTCCATGATACACCGCTGCAGCGCGCGACCGCGCGCTGTAGCGGTGAATTCTGCAGAAAGCACTGTTCATTTAGTTGAGCCCCATTTAATAATCATAAATATTTTCGCGATACATCGTTGCAGCGAGCGACCGCGCGCCGTAGCGGTGAATTCCGCAGAAAGCACTATTCATTTAGTTGAGCCCCATTTAATAATCATAAATATTTTCGCAATAAGCTGCTGCAGCGCGCGATCGCGCGCTGTAGCGGTGAATTCTGCGAAAAATACTATTCAAAATTGGGGGCCTGTTTCATATGGTTTAAATGTTTCCTCTGCAGCCCGCGGCGGCACGCGACCGCGTGCTGCAGCACGCTATAGCGGATTACTTTGTTATATTTTTTATAAAATTGCAGAAATACCCTAGAGCTCCTTTGGAATCCATTTCCTAAAAAAGATATAGAAATTTGATTTATGAATAGCAAAAAATATCTTAAATAAATGAATTTTCTCCTTTATTTGAGATGTAATTTATGGATTCATCACACCCCCACACTTAAATTCTTGCTCGTCCTCGAATAAGCTCAAAATGATAATTTTTTCTGTATTTTAAATGGATGAAAGTCACAATGATGTATTTGAAATAAGTATATGTGAAAATATGTGCATGACAACAAAAAATAAAATGAATATTGTAGCAATCTTAATATTATCAATTGAGTCACTAAGGTGGTAAGTCACTAAATCTCTAAATGTTTGAATTGTTTAATGCTTGAAAATAGGTGATGGGTTACATGTATTTTGGATTTTTAGACTAAAGACATGGTTTAGAGATTCTTAGAGTTGTGCCATATGTGCTCCTTCTTATAAATCACAAAGATGAAAAAAGTTTAAAGAGAGATATTTTTCTTCATCCTTTCTCATTTTGATCCCTAGGGAGAGATATTTTTTATCATCCATTTTTCCATAAAAATTTTGTTCTTTTCATCCTTAGGGAGAGATATTTTTCTTCATCCCTGATATTTTTGTGATCATGAAGTCGTACGGGAGCCTAGCACACTCCATTTAGAATCTATTCCATATACTTTTAGTTTAAATCCTATGCCTTTCCCTACACTTAGCTCAAATATTTATTTAAATTTTTGGAGATTTAGATTTTCCTCCATTCATTCCTCAATCTCACATTTAATTGCATAATAATTCATTTAATCAATTTTTTTGCTAAGCATTCTTTTACTTATATCTCATTTGATTTTTGCATTTTTGTGATTTTCATTTCTTTTGAATAATTCAGAAAAAATATGTCAATTAAGAGTAACTCAATAAATGCGGGAATATGAGAATTCATAAATTGCAATCTCAAAAATAAAAGCAAACTACAATAAGGATAAAAATACAACCTAGTTAATTTGCCTCATTCTCATCATCGTCTTCCTCCAACACATACGCCGTCTCGGTGGGGTAGTGCGTCTCCGGTATGGGTACACCGATGGGAGGCCGTGGCAACATGGAAGCATCCTGTCCGCCGTGCAAATTCCAATCATCAAATAACATCCCGAGGGCTTTATGGAATTCTGATTGGAACTGGCGTTATTGGGCGTATTCCTGTTTGAAAAATTCCATATCAGTAGTTAGAGCTTTACTAAGCTCTACGTTTTGATTGTGGAGGCGCATTAAGAGTTGGTTCGTGAGACACGAATCAGAAGGTGCAGACGCTTCTGCCCTATGGCCCCTTCTTTTCTTGGGCAATTTCCGTTCACTTGCCCAGACGTTAAGGTTCGAGGGGTGCAGGGCAACGTTGGGGGGGAACAATGGTGTTGGAGGAGAGGATCTTAACCCCTTGGGCTTCGCATAACCCAAAAATCAAAGACCCGAAGGCCAATGCTGCGCATGAACCTTTGAGAGCCTTCCAAAGCTACTTAAAGATAATGTTTGAGATGCGGATTTCGCCTGCCCTAACCAATGAGCACAGAAGGAGTGCTCGGGCACAGGTGACTTCAGTTAAGTGACTCAAGGGCATGACATAGCTAGAAATGAAGACTAGCCAAGCACTACTCATCTCCATTAATTCGGAGCGAGGAATGTTGGCGAGTCTCCATTCCCACTCGGTGTCATTATTGACGATCTCCGCAACAAGAGCGTGGGGGTCAAAGCGAGAGTCCAAGAGGTTAGAATTTGAACAAGAGATTACCTCCGCCAACCCATAGAATTGCTCAATTTGAGTAATTCCTAGGATGACACCCTTTCCTCGGCAGAAAATCCGCTGCCCGGATGCGTCTATTGCGTTTGCATACACTTCTTGGACAATTGTCGTGTATGTGGGAGCTCTCTTGGTCACAAACTCATGCCATCCTCTAGGATTGACCTGATCATGAGGGACGGGGTAGGCACCGCTGAAGCTTCGCTCCAGGATCAACTTCCGTTGGGAAGTGATAGAGGTGAAACGGTGCTCGGCCTCCACCGAGGAGAACCTCTTCGAGTTGAAAGTACCTCCGGATGAGGAAGCTCCAACATCCTTCCTAGCGATTGCCTTCTTCCCGAAATACATTATGTGGGATGAGAGTTCTTAGAAGATCAAGAGAATGAAGAAGATGAAGAGAAGGTGCAAGGATAACCCCCCATTCCCTCCTTATTTATAGCCAAAAAAATTCAAGGCAAGAGAAGATGGTCAAATGGTCTTCCCCATGCCATTAATGTGGTGATCCATGTGATGGGGGGGTAGCTTTTTCAGTAACTTTTTGACTGCCTTGGGAACCCAAAGGTCATGACTTTTTGACTGTATTTTCCCAAGGCAGAAAATCTGGGCAAACTGCGGCAAACCGTTGCAGCGCGCGGTAGCGCGCTGTAGCGTGCGATCGCGGGTTAGGGTGCGCCCGGTCGGAAAATGGTTCAGCGTGCTATCGCGATGCCATTTATGCGCGGGTCACCACAGCAGCGCGCTAACATGGTAGTTCCACTGCAGCGCGCTATCGCGGAATTTCTACTGCAGCGCGCTATTGCCGACAATCCGTTGTAGCGCGAAATTTTTTTTTTTTTTTTTTTGTGAGTGTTTGGGTTGCCTCCCAAAAAGCACTCCGTTTAACATCCTAAGCTAGACTCTTTTAAGATTAATATGATGGATCCAGCGATTTCATTAGGCTAAGGATGTTCAAGTGAGCACATCTCTCTTGGTGGCTCAAACTTTGTTCATCCTCAACCTTAATCGAAGGATCCATTCTTTCAACTTCATAATTCGTGGGGATTTTTTTTGTTTCTTTTTCCCTATCACATTTTTCCCTTTTTCACTCCTTTGCTCTGGTTTTCATAGGAAAGAGTTGAGCTATGATCAGAATTTTTTTCTTCCAACATTAGGTCTTTAAGTACATCATTAACCCATAGTCTTTCTTCTCTTACCCTTCTCATCACCTCATTTTCCATCTTTTTTTTCTTAAATAAAGTGGGTTTAAGGTCAATTAATTCAGTTTTTCCTTTTACATTTGCGCTCACAAACCCACGACTCACATCAATAATAGCTTTTACACTCATTAGAAAGGGTCTCCCAAAGATAATCGTGGAATTTTAATTCCATTGATCCCATTCACAAACCATAAAATTAGTTAGAACTATAAAACTTCCTAGTTCGACTGTAACATTTTTTATCATTCCAAGAGTGGTAAGAGATTCTAAATTGGCAAATTCCAAAATCATTGAGGTATATTCCATCTCTCCTACCTTTAGATGTTCATAAATATGGTAGGGTATAATATTGACTGAAGCACCTATATCACACAAGAGATCTATAAATACTTTATTTCTGATTATGCAGGGGATGCTCAACCTCCCTAGGTCTTCAAATTTAGGAGCTGTTAGCTTCTCACTCTCATTCCCAATTTTTTCTTTCCCTTCCTTTAGCATATAACTTGTTTCACTCATACTTTCAGTTTTAATTCCCCCGCATGTATCTTCCGAATGTATCACACTAACCAACTCCCTGGGGTTTATTTCGGTCGAACTGGGTAGGGCCCCTTGCTGCTGAGAGGTCAGTTGCTTGGAGATCTGCCCCAATTGGGTCTCTATATTCCTCAGGGAAACCTCTATCCCTTGGATAGAAGCATCATGGAGCGTGATAGTTGCTTCCATGCGGCGTATAACTTGGATTGTTTCCGCTTTGAAAGAGCTGAAGGCCCCTTCAAAATTAGGGTGATGATTATTGTTGTTATTTCCACTATACATGCCTTGTTGATTGGATGAGCTTCTCCCATATTGATTTGTGTTATTATTATTATTACTCCAAGAGAAATTTGGATGGTTTTTCCATCCTGGGTTGTACGTGTTGGAGTAAGGGTTATTAATCGTCTTGTTATTTCTCAGGTAATTTACTTGTTCAGTGTTAGTTTGTACAAAAGGATTATTTAGATTGCAGTTTTCACTGTTATACTTACCCTCGCACAAATCACAATGCACCTCAAGAACAACATTGACATTTATTCTTTATATTTTTTCATTTAAGGCATGTATTTCCTATTGTAACATCATTATTTGATCGGACTCATTTACCTTTAAAGCTTCCTTTTTTAACCTTTCAGAAGGCCATTGGTAAGCGTTGTTTGCCATTTCTTCCAAGAGGTCATAGGCTTCCTCTTGGGTTTTTCCTCTAATGGATCCCCCGGCTGCTGCATCAATGAGTGTTCTCGTCGGAGCGTTCAAACCATTATAAAGGTTTGCACTTGCATCCAGAGAGGGAACCCATGATGCGGGCAACATCTGAGGTACTCCTTAAGGCATTCCCACCCATCATAGAGAGTTTCACCTTCCATCTGAGTAAAGTTGGTGATCTCAATTCTCAACCGTGCAGTTTTAGCCAGAGGGAAGTATTTGGCTAAGAATTTCTTAGTCAAACCATCCCAAGTACGGATGGAATCTCTCGGTAAAGAGCTGAGCCAACTCTTGGCTCTATCTCTCAGTGAAAAAGGAAATAGCCTTAGTTTAACGGCGTCATCGGAGACGCCATTAAACTTAAATGTATCACATATTTCGAGGAAGGTTGAAATATGTGAATTTGGATCTTCAGTGGCTAATCCTCCAAACTGATTATTTTGTACCATACTCAGTGTAGAGGGTTTGATTTCAAAAGTATGGGCTTCTATATTCGGCCTTACAATCGCATGGGGAATGCCCCTAATAGTGGGTAGTGCATAATCTCTAAGTGCTTTACCCCTAGGCTCTTCTAAGTTTTCTGTGAAAGTGTCCATCTCAATTTGTTGGTTTGATAAGTTTCATTCTCGCCTAGCTTGTAAGTATGTTCATTCTATTTCAGGATCAAACAGATATTCAGTACAGACTCTTTTACTCATACAAGTTTCAATAAAGCTTATCAAGAACGATTTTAGCAATACAGATCAAACAGATATATTTTGGAAATGAAAATAAATAAAAAGAAATATAAAATGTTAGCTTGATAATTATACTAGACAATGTAAAGCAAGAAGAAATAAAATCAAATGCTTAAATCGCTAGCTACGTATAGATTATCTTTAGTTCATATCAAAAACCAATTCCCCGGCAAATGCGCCAAAAACTTGACAGACTGTAAATACACATCTGCGCTTGCACACAAGTGTACGTGGTCTAAAGTAATAAGTGGAAAGTGTGACTTTACGGGAATTTATCGAACCACAGAGAATTGGTTGATTTGGCACTAAAGTATATCTATTCTCACTAATGTTTAAGCTATAGTTTATATTAGTTGGTTGGTCTCAAATTAGCACGAATATTCACTAAGTAAATAACAAGATTTAAAGAAAGAGGAGAGTTGGACCCATCCCACATGCAATGATATAATACTTGTGTGGATGTGTTTCTCAAGCTTTATCATTTAGTTTAATTGAAACCAAGTGCACATTGATGTCCTTTAGTCTAGCTCAAAAGCTTACAAGTTCAAATCTCGTGCACAAAATGAACTCACATTCGGTTCTACTTTAGCACAAACATTCTTGTAAGATTCTTGAGAATTAAAGTTAATTCATTTTATCCTTATTTAAGGAGAGTTTAAATTTTCTTAAATTTTAAGATCTCACAAGTATTGATTTTCCACTACGACCATCACTTCGCATCTCATATAGTTGAGATGAGAGAATCACATGTTGGGCTCAATGACTATGTCACTTAGTTCATGAGCACTCAACACTTCATTTCTCAATCTCAATTATGTGGAGCTAAGGAGCTCAATTAGTGGGTCTTAGCATCACTTGCATCAACTATTTAGTTGAGCTTAGATTGAGGTGCATTGAGCTCAAGATCCTTCTCACATGGTTCTAAGCATCCATACACTCAAAATCTAGCATCAAACCAAGGGTAAGCTAAGGAGCACAAGACTATTAGATCTTGGATTCTTTAGTTCTTTTCTTATAAACACATCAAGAATAATTTGATAAGAATTTCTTAGTAAGGCATTTAAATCACAATTACATCATGCTTGAGGGAAAACATTCACACAATAATATTACATCATGCAAAATGGGACTTCATCCCAACCCTCCCCAAGGGGAGTTTAGCTACTCATTACACAAAAAAATAAAGAAAACACATATATAGCAAAAGACCCTTTCATGGTCACTAAAAAGAAAATACAAGATTGAGTTTAGAAGATACTAAGAACGCTCCTTAGAAGGTCTCAGGGATTCTTCTTCTCCTTCTAATTAGCTTCTTCTTAGGATGCTAGTGCTGCCTTCTTCCTCTTCTCCCTTTGCAAAAAAGCTTGCTTTGTCACCCTTGGGGAGTTCTCTCTTCCTTTGGCTCTCCTCTCTACTTAGGCAATTTTTGCTAAAATTGTGAACCCTCCTCTAGTCAAGAGGAGGGTTATTTATAGAAAAGGGGGGCTGCATGCTCCTCCTCATAAGCAACCAGAATTCTCCTTTAAAAATACTGAATTCATAATTGCATTAATTTTTAAATTAGGGTGAGGTGATAATAATCCTATTTTTTTAGCCACACATCACCTCAAAGCTTTACAAAAATGGCTGCTGCAGGATATGGTGGCTGGATTCAACATTCAGGATAGAGGTCATATCTCCAGCCGCATTAAATGCTCTGACTGGAAAAAAAAATTTGGCGGGACGCTGCAGCGTGCTTAGCGCGCTGGAGCGCCCTGCTGCATGCCTTAGCATACCTTGGTTCCAAGCAATTTTAGCTAAGTCCTCTGCTGTAGACTGCTGCAGCGGGCGACTGCACGATGTAGCGGGAAATTCCGAGAAAACACTATTCAATTAGTGCTTTTTTTCCGATTGTATAGAGAAATATTTCCGCGGCTGCCCGCTGCAGCGCGCGACCGCGCGCTGTGTAGCGGTGAATTTCGCAAAAAAACACTGTTCAATTAGTTGGGCGGCTCGATTTATATTGCCAAGTTTTCCGCGATGAACCGCTGCAGTGCGCGACCGCTCGCTGTAGCGGTAAATTCTGCGAAAAATACTATTCAATTAGTTGAGCCCCCATTTAATAATCATATATATTTCCGCGATACACTGTTGCAGCGCGCGATCGCACGCTGTAGCGGTAAATTCCACAGAAAGCACTGTTCATTTAGTTGAGCCCCATTTAATAATCATAAATATTTCTGCGATACACCGCTGCAGCGCGCGACCGCGCGCTGTAGCGGTGAATTCCGCAGAAAGCACTGTTCATTTAGTTGATCCCCCATTTAATAATCATAAATATTTCCGTGATAAGCCGTTGTAGCGCGCGACTGCACGCTGTAGCGGTGAATTATGTGAAAAATACTATTCAATTAATTGGGGGGCCTGTTTCATATGGTTTAAATGTTTCTGCTGCAGCCCGCGGCGGCACGCGACCGCGCGCTACAGCGCGCTGTTGCGGATTACTTTGTTATATTTTTTATAAAATTGCAGAAATACCCTAGAGCTCCTTTGGAATCTATTTCCTGGAAAAGATATAAAAATTTGATTTAGGAACAGCAAAAAATATCTTAAATAAATGAATTTTCCCCTTTATTTGAGATGTAATTTATGGATTCATCACTGACCGTGGCCCCACACTCGCGTCCGTGGATAGGGTCGACACGCAGCAGCTTTGGGGGCTGACAGCACATCCATGGAGGGCCCCACATCTTGCAAATGATGGACACACAGACCTGAACTTCTCCTCGCGGGTCAGGCTCAACCCAACCCGATCCACGGGCACCTTCTCCTTTGCGATAGACCCCGACTCGCATGCCTAGGGCTTCAAGTTTGCAGGTCTTCCCAGCAGAACTAGGGTCCGGCCCACACAGTGCCAACAAGGGCTCAATGAGGATGACTCGTTAAGGGTCGAGTCAACGCTGGTGGTGGCTCTGTCTAGCTTCAGGACCTAACCCTAGGAACCTAAGGTTTGAGAACTAAGGGCCTAATGGATTCCACGGTAGATCATATTGAAAATTAAGTAATTGGCGATGCCAGGTTTCGACCAGATGCAATCAAACGAAATTAGAAGATGTGAAATAGCATTGCAGATGAAGTATTAAGCAATCACATTAGGATCGGGAGAGATCGAGGTACCTGAAACGGATGGTCACGAGACGCTGAGGTACGAATGAGGAAGACTGATGCGTCCAAAGCCAACAACATGACCCCGAGGTCTCAGGTGAGTGATAAGAAGGTGAAGGCAAACTCATCGAGGCCCTCCGGGCCGTGGATGGGTGACCGCAGCGGTGGCCTTCCTTCGTGTGCCACGTGGAGGGGAACTGCGGGACGAAACACAGTAGTCGTTCGATCGATTGATGGAACGGCTACGATTCGCCGTTGGATCGAACGTTAAAGGAGGGCGAATGGCACGCGGGAGTGGACGATGTTGGTTTGGATTAACGGCGCCGCAGGAATTAATAATAATAATGAAATAACATAAATAATTATTTTATTTAATAGATTTTAAATTTCAATTTTTCTTAATTATTTTTAATTAATTAAATGATCTCAGAAAAATCTCAAATATTCACCCCTAACTAATTGAGGGGTGAGAAATGCAACGGTGAGGTTGGATATTTGATCCGACTAGTATTTTATTTTTCGAATTTTTGGGGTATTTAAATATTATTAAAATATTCGACAAAATTTTGATGACTTCCGATTGCCTCCAAAACATCACCCCTAGCCAATTTGGGGGCAATGAACATAATGGCGAAGTTCGATTTTTGATTTGATGTCAATTTAGATAGGTCAATTTCTAGGGTTTCTAGAATTTCTAAAAAAATTAGGATTTGATCCATTTGACTCTTGATTTGGACTAGGCCCTGGTGGTGAACTCCTAATGGCCTAATTAGAGTACTTAAGACTGAGATTAGGACCTAGATTAGTCCTAAATGACTTGGGTAACAATTCAAGTTGTTATAGCTCAGTCAGGTCACAAGGTCTGATCGAGGCTCCATACCAATATGGGAGAGGTCCTAACGACCTGTTGAGGTGGATGCAGGAGTGGGAGATAGAATTAGTAGCTGGCAGTATGGAGAAGATCTTCTATCGGGCACGAGCAAAAGGAAGGTGAAGGTCCATAATACTGGGACCTTTGGATGCCGTCTGATCGAACGAACAAATGGCGGAACGGCTCGGATCGCTCAGATCCTAATGGCCGATCGCGAAAGCGATCCGGGCCATAGGATCGGTCGGGCAGATCTAATGGCAGATCTGCGACTCCGCGGATCTTAGATCCCAGACTTATGATCCACGGAAGGAGCAACGGGATGGAACGAGATTCCACTATCACGTGACCTGGGCTCCACAACGGATCGCCCGCAGTCCGCACAGCAAATCCCAATGGGCAAATTAGTTGAGGGTAGATTTGCAAAATTAAATTATTGGAAACCTTAAAATGTAATTAGAACATTTTAATTTAAATTAAATTATGGTCTAAATGATCCCCAAATTTTACCAAATCTTAAACCTCAGCTAATTTAGGGGTGAGGAATTCAAAAATGTAATTAGATTTTAATTTTGAGATAAAAATATTTTAGATCTTATTTAGGGCATCTAGATTAATCAAAATGCAAACTGGACTTAGAGAAGTCCAATAAACTTCAAATTTTCAGGGCAATCTTAACTTGATATTCTAAATGTAATGGGAATAAAATTAATATCTGGATAAACTGAGAATTAATAGAGTAACAACCTAAGGTTATTACAGGATGGAAGCATGGCTCTTGGATGGGATGAGCTTGAGTCATCCCATTATAAGCATAGGGAGAAAACTTGGCAGATAATGGAGAGACGAGGGAAGGCTTGCGTGTATAATAATGGAGAAGAAAGGAAATGCTGATCACAACAAGAAAAAGTGGGGTGCGGTCCAGCCAGAGGAAAGAAATGGAGGAAAAATGTATTTTAATATATTTTATTTAATTAATTAATGCTTTAAAAAATCAGATCGATTGACGAGCTTCGAAAAATCCCAAAAATTTACCCTATAGCTAATTTGGGGGTGAGGAACTCAACGACAAAGTCAGATTTTAATTTAGAGGTCAATTTAATTTTCATAATTTTGGGATATTTAATATATTAAAATAATCACAAAAATCTGACGACTTCTAAATACTTCAAAAACATCAGCCATAGCTAATTTAGGGGTCACGAGCACGATGACGAAGTCAAATTTCGATTTCAAGGTCAAATTAAATATCTCAATTTCCTAATTAATTTTAATATTATTAAAATATTTCAAATATTAGATTGAGCTCTGAATCGCTCCAAAATTTCAATGTTTGGTTCACTAGTTCAAAATTTACTTGGTATAACTAGTAATTGAATAACCCAATTTTTGCCAAATTGGACAAAGTCTTAGTTAACCCCAACTGGTATAGCTATTTTCCTCAAATTTTTTTCTTACAAAATTGTAGCTCAGGTGTTTCGGATCATGTGCCCCTTCTCTTATCCCTACATAATCAAATTAAGAGTAAATGTCAGTTCTCTTGTTCAAATCATTAGAGGCATTATGAAAATTATTCTGACCTTAATAGTACTACTTGGAAACACTAAGTTAGAGGTGACTCTTTCGGTTCTCATAAACAAAACAAAAAAATACCAAGGGTGCTCTCCTCCACCTCATCCACACCCACCCCACTTCCTTAATTTCTGCTCAAAGCAAAATTTTCATTTTTGATAGCTCTGACTCCATTGAGGAGGTGCTCCTAAATAAAAAGTAGCTTTCTAAAGAACTTGAGTGGATCAAGCAGAGGGCTAAAATCAAATGGCTCTTAAGAAGTGAAGATGACATTGGTTTCCTTTATAAGCATATTAACAGTCGCAAAAAAATCAAGCCAATATTAACCTTATGTAAGGTGTTCTAGATCAAGACAACACAACTGATCTGCTCATTTCACATTTCAAAAATCTTTACAATAAGAATAAAGATCTGAATTGTTTTACATGTCCCATCTCTCCTACTCTATCTTTGGATATTTTTTCTTTCTTACAGATATCACTGCTCCTATCTCTAAAGAACATATTTTTAGCACATTAAAACCTATTGATAATAACGCGTTGTCGGGTCCAGATGGATTCTCTTCTGCCTTCTATATTATAAATCAGGGCTTGTTTAGGATCCAATTTTTTGTGCAGTCCTCTTCATCTCTAAAGCAAATTTCTAGTGGATATCACGCACACAGTTATTGCTCTCTTCCCTAAACTCAGCATGTCAATAACATTCAAGATTTGAGGTCTATATCACTTTGTAATACTATTTACAAACATATTGCCAAGCTTTTGGCGACTAGACTCAAACCTCACTTGCAGTACATTATTGACTTAGCCCAAGCTATTTTCATTCAAGGGTGTGTTATCATCGAGTTAGTCTTCTTGCAACAGAGATCCTGCACACTTTCAAAAAGGGTCATGAGAAGTAATTTTGTGCTAAACTTAATATCAAAAAAAACTTTTGGCATAGTAAATAGATTATTCATTCTTGAAAGATTCAAAAGTCAAGGTTTTCTTCTTGCATTTATTAATTTCATAGTGGCTTGTATCTTTATTATCCTTAATGATGAGATGCATGGTTATTTCTCCTCTATTAATGCTATTATGCAAGATTGTCCTCTTTCCTCTTACTTGTTTATGAATGATATGATGATTTATCAACACTTTTCAATAAAGCAGTTGCACATTTTTCTGCTTCAGCAGCGGAGGCTTCCATATTTAAGCTCAGATCAGTAACTCCTGAGTGCGAGGAGTCACCATCACTCTCCTCGTCCTCAAAATACTCTATCATTTCATCGCGGAGATCCATCTATAAAAGGCAAAATGATTAATACATAAATGTTATTTTAAAACTCCCATTATTTAAAAGTAAAGAAGAAGAAGAGCTATTACTTCTAAATATGCTACTATTATCCTTAATAAAATTTAAACCTTTTTAAAATGGATATATCTTTGTTTTTGTGTATATTTTTTCCCTCAAATGTGCTCAATCATGCTCTAATATCAACTGTGATGCTTTGATGCTGGTTCAGCAAGAACTATCCCGACATCGGGTGGCCACATGTCGCAGGATCATATTGAACAATTTGAAAGAAAAGGAACACATATAAAAGATAAATTATAATTTTCATTCATTTAAAATTCATGAATTACAAAAATCTCCACTATTCCTCTTATAATGTTCATCAAAGATGAACTAAAACAAAAGGAAAATATAAATAAAAGTAAAACTAAAGTAGCATTATTGATTCGTCAACAAGTTTGAAAATATATGAATTAGGGTTCTTGTTTGAATTCTCCTAGGAGCACTTGATCTGGTATTGTAAAGAAAATAGTCAAGATTAGAATTACTAGTAATTATAGAATACTTTAAATACTGCAGTAAATAATAAGATATTATACTTTTATAAAAGTAGATATGCAATTAGCAGAAATAAGGGTGTAATAAATATGCAGGAAAAATAAGACAATAGCGCAAAAGGAATAATCAATTATTACAAAAATCATTATCACAAAATGTAGGTTACTAATTTTATTTTTTTAGTAACCCACCACAAATATTACTGATGTCATTTTTCTAGTAACTAAACACAAATGTTACTGATGGCATTTTTCAAGTAACCCACAAATATTATTGATGTCATTTCCAGTAACCCATAAATGTTGCTGATGTCATTTTTCTAGTAACCCGCGAATATTACTAATGTCATTTTCCAATAATCTATGAATGTTGCTGATGTCATTTTTTTAGTAATCCATGAATATTATTGATGTCATTTTTCCAATAATAACCACGTTATAAAAGGGATGTTAGTTCCGAACAACCAACCAAACTTCTATATGAATTTGGCTCAAAGGGAAGCTAAGTAGAAATAATATGAAAAAAAAAATACATGTCATATATTGGGTACCTTTTTCCTGAAGTTTAAATGTGCGACAGTTTGATTGAATTTGCATTTAGAATTTGATATTTTAAATTAGCCTTTTAAAGATAAGATATATTTTTGGGGATTTTTTACTTTATCCTTTTCTATTTTGTCTTTCATTTATTCTCTCTTTTGATAAAAAATAGCATTTCTAAGTCATTAAGGCTAGCAATTATATTTGATATAATATTATTATTATCATTATTTCAAGGATGATAATAATATATGAATGAAAGAAAAACAAAATAGAAATGACTATAAAAATAAAAATAATCATTTTTATTAGAATTATTTGCTATTTTAATGTATTGGGTTGTTTTAATAACTTTTTAGCTCAATATCTATTTTACAAGCCAGAAATGCATTTTGAGGAAATTCGAGCACCACAGCTCGTCATGGCGCCAAGGTTTTGACAACACCTTTATTGTTTAATATCTTTTTAGGTTAAAAATTCAAATTCCACATTTTGATAATATTAAAGAGCTCCTCTCTATCAAAGACTTTTGTTTAATGGATTGGTAGAATGCATGTTGCAATGACATTCCCATTAGATAATCACTTGAGCTTATCAATCATACAAGTTGGTTTATCTTTCACAATGGTGCATGCTGACTACTTGTTGCAGATTTATTTTATCATATAAATCTTTAGAAAGTGCAATATCCCTTTTTAGAACAAGGTGCCGGTTATTCTAAGAACTAAGAAACAAGTGTAGTAAAAGTATCAAGAAAAATAAAATAAGTGTACTTGGGAACTTGTAGATTGGAGCCATAAGATATGTATGCATGAAATAATAACTCCAAACCCAACATCACTAATGATGTAAAAATTATCAGTGCATCAAAAGCATACTTTATGAAAACACAACAAAATTCAACTCTATATGTGGAAAACCAAAATTCAATTTTGAGAATATCATGCAATTATTTCCAATTAAACAAAAACACTAATATAGTTATTTATCAAATATAATTCATCATTTACAAAGTCATATATTTCAAAAATATTTATATTAAACACATGGTCCCATTGTTACATATTAAGATAAAAGAGGCTAAATTCATTTATTCTTTATCACACTTGTTAGTTTAAAGCATTTGAGATCAAGTTCAAAAAGTATCCATTTTTACTAGTTCTCAAATCATGAAAAATATCATTTACCAATCATTCAGAAATGCTTAAAAAATTTAATAAAATATATATTTTAACATCATATACGAGGTATAAAATGAGCAACAATGTTGATTTATAGAATTTTTCATTAAATATTCAATTTGCATTGATTCTATAAATCTTAGATTGCATTATATTTTTTACAGAAAGTAAACAATAGCAATAATAATAATAGAATCTTATCATAAAAAAATGACACAATTCTCTTTTTGAACCTATGACCCTTTAAAACCTCATTGAGAAACTCAGGTCATATGTATACATTAGAAAGTATACAATTACATGTTGATAATTCTCCATAATTCAATAGACAACTCTTTCCTTTGTATCTTCTATAACTTCATAGTGGGCTGGACTCTTTTTTTCAAAGGGGGTGATAGCAATACGTACACACTTCTCCATTTAAAAAGTTTTACCACAAACTTGTAATAAGTTTTCATGATAAAATATTTCAATTTTTTAGCAGTTAATGCATATTAATGTTATTAATTAAATTATTATTAATCAACTATTATCATTAATTTATAAATAATAATTAATGATGATTAAAATAAATAATTAATAATGTAATACTTATAAATTATTTTAATTATAATTAACATTATAATTAAAATTATAATAATTAATTAAATAGGTAATTAAGATTTTATCTTAATTTGTAATTCATAAACTTTTAATCAATGATAATATATTTACTTATATCACTATCATCATCATCATCATTATTATTATTATTATTATTATTATTATTATTATTATTACCACTATTATTATTATTATTATTATTATTTTTATTATTTATTTATTTATTTATTGTATATTATATATTATTATTAGCATAATTAAGATAATAACAATAAATTAAGATAATTAACATATGATCATAATTTATATTATAAATTAATTAATAATTAAAAAAAGTTTATTTACTTACTATTATTATTATTATTATTATTATTTATTAAATATTATTAATTATTATTAAGTATTATTAAAATAAAAATATATTTATAAATGACATGATAGTTAAGATAATAATACTTAATTAATATAATTAAGATATCCAAAATATTATTTTAATTTGTATTATATATTAAATCAAAATTCATGAAAATTTATTTACTTATAATAATAATAATAATAATTATTATTATTATTATTGTTATTACATATCATATATTTTTAATTTATTATAATTAAAATATAAATACATTTATATTTAATTATAATTAACATAATAATTAAGATAATTAACTGAAGTATTTAATTAAGATTATAATCTTTATAATAATTAATGATAATTTATTTCATTATTATCATTATTATTATTTATTATTATATAATATTGTATTATTATTATTTATTTATTATTATTATATTTGACATTAATATTATCATTATTATTATTACTTTTATTATAATTATTATTACTATTATTATTATTATTATTATTATTATTATTATTATTATTAGTATTTGTATTATTTTTATTATTATTATCATTGCTATAATCTCTCCAAGAGTATAGTTTTATTAATTATCCTAAAAGACATAATTTTATGTTTATCAAACTTAAGCCTCCATTAACTTTAGGAAGAGCAGCATTCTCCCATTTAATAAGCCTCATTTATTTTTTCCTATAAAAATCCTTAAAAAGAAACTTAGATCATAAAGAGAAATTTAAACTATTAATACCTTTAGAAATATGCCTAGCACTACCCCAATATGTAATGAGGTTCTAGTGCAAGAATTTAAGCAATCAACACTTGCTCGCACAAGCGAGCAATTTGTGAGGACAACCTCTGGAGACCCGATGCCGAATTAGTGGGGACTAACTCGGCATTAGAAATCGCTAATCGTAGGATCCAATTGAATAATTTAAAAGAAAGGAGAAAATGACAGATGTAAAAGTTTAAAGGAAACACATCATATCCATTAACCCAAAATTTCTCAAATATAAACATAAATGCCTTCGATGTTCATTTAAATTACACAACTTCTTAAAACTGCAACTCTAAGTTTCCCTGCAACAGTCAGACATCATCACCGTCATTCATCAAAATTTGATTTGGGATTGTAAAGACAATGTTGATATTTGAATTCCTAGTAATTAGAAATTATTTTAAGAACTTCTACAGATATTACAGGTTACACTTTTCAAGTTAGCAAGCATTAAGCAGAAATAACAACATAAAATAACTGCATAAAACATGGTTTTGGCACAAAGAAAGCTGGGCTGGATCAGTGGGGATGAAGGTGAACATGGACGGGTGTGTTGCGGGTTGTCTGATGGATCGTTCAAAACCACGGAACGGTCCCGATGCGCCGGCTCGTAATGGCCGAATGCGGAGAAGATCTAAGTCGTTGTATCATGAGTGCGATCTGACGTCTGATAGCATATCCGGGTTGGATTCGATCTGGGTCGTCTGATCTGTGGGAATAGATGACCTGATGGCACTGGTTTGATTGTTGAGTGACCGGGGCTCCACAATGGATCGTTCGCGGTTTGCAAAGCAAATCCCAGGGTTTTGTCGACCGTTGGAGAGTATAATTGCAATTATTTGAATTGTGGCATTATGTACAATTTCCCCAATTTAATTTTAATTGAATTAAGAATTAAATGACTTTTAAAAATTTTCAAAAATTCACCCATACTAATTTAGGTGAGAGGAAATAAAAAATACAACCAGAACTTAATTTGGAGATAAATTTAATTTAGCTAATTCCTGAATCATTAAATTGACTAATTGGACAATTGATCCAAACAGATTCTGATGGATCCCAAATTTTCAAGGTTTGATTTTAATAATGATTAAAATTTAGTGGCACAAGTTTTAAGGTCTAATTAAGCACATATTAGGAATGTTAACAACTTAGTGTTGTTACAGAAGCTCTATGAGTTTATGTCACATTACTCATGATTTACGCGCGTCGAGTTTCCTCACTTAAGTCATGAATAAGCATATACCACCGTGAATTGGTCTCGGCTCATTTGCATCAAATTTCTAACTTCACATAGTGATAAGCAATAGACCCTACGTGAACTTATGTCACTTCATCCACTTTGTAACATGCTCTTGTTCAAGTCTAGAATTTGTCCATAGAGCTCAGAGATTTTCTTAGATTATTCTTCACGACTCGGATGTGTCGAATCTCTTAGTTAAGAGCATTTGCACAAGCAGTGAAGCTCATTGAACTTATTTCATCTCGTTCACAGTTTACATGCTCTTAATGCATTTGTTCTATATCTGAGATGAGCATCTAGCTCAGTGAAGATTTGATAATAAGATTTATTTGTAAGCATTTTCATTTCAAAATTATATTTTCATTCATTCTTTAAAACATAAAGACATTCAACACAAAACTAAATGATATTTCATTAAATTAAAGAATTCTTTTACATGCACAATGTTTAATACATCTCATAATAGAGGCCTAGCCATTCCCACAAGGGGGGTTTATGCTGACATTACAAGAAATATGAAAAAAAATAAAGATACAACACAATGAACTCATGATGTTCTTACAATATAAAAGAATTAAGAATGCAAATTTAGAGATACCATACACAGGAACGATTTTTTCAGCATTCTCTTTTTCTTTTCCCAGCTCCAGGTTCTTCTCTATTGATTTTGTGTTCATTCTCCTTCTTTCTGGCTGCAATTCTTCTCTTTAGGAACTCGTTAAAATATTCAGTGTGGCTAGGGTTCTTACCCTCCTTAGGGGTCAAAAGATCTCGATTGTTTTTCAAAGTTTCCTTAAATAGCAATTTAAACTATTTATTTCCCTCAATTAATTTCTTCTTTGGAATCTGAAGTTTTTATTATTTGTTTCCTGAATATTCCTCTTTGATTCTCCTTGGTAGTTAAAAGGCGCAATTTCCTTTAAAATCACTCTTATCAGTTGAAGCGATAAATAAATTAAGTCCATTGAACTCCCAGCAGTTCAATTTAATTATGCTTTTTTGATGACTGGCGCCACGACACGCTGTCCTTCACGCTTGCAATAGTTAGGCGTCATGGCGCTAGGGTTTCGAATCTTCAATTAATGCATTCCGCTTTTATGAATTTCGAATTGCGCCGAGACGTGCTCTGACGCTCATTTTTCAATTAATGCCTTGAATAAATATTCATTGGATTCCTGCTACAACACTGTAGGGTCGCGCTTGCGGTGGTCTGGCGCTACAGCGCGCACAGGCATTGCACTTGCGGTGCTTTGGCGGGAATATAATCGGTCCCATGATAGATCTGCTTCGAAATGCAGAGTTTGATATCTAGAAAGAGGCAGCATGGGCCATTTCCAATGCCATTTCTGGGGGCACCCATGACAGATAAAGTATATGCATGCACATACATGACTTTTTTTACATTGGAGCTTTGACTCTTTTCATTAGTAGTTTCTTGCCCTTACCTTTATTCTTTCATTATTGTTTTTATTCGTGTTATGGAGTGCAGGTTTTTGGTGGCCAGGGTGCATCAAGCCGCTGTGCGATCTTCCGGTTTGCCCTGACCCGAGGATCGTGACGGTCTGCCTGGAGGGCCTTGAGAACATCCTGAAGGTTGGCGAGGCCGAGAAGAACCTTGGCGCCACCGACGGAGTAAACCTCTACTCCCATATGATTGATGAAGCCGAGGGCCTCGACAAGATTAAGAGCATGCAGAGCGACGACAACACTGAGATCTACAAGAAGGCTGTGAAGATACTAGAGACCTACTGGCTTGAAGAGGAGGAGGATGAGGCCATGCCCGCCGGAGACAAGAAATACAAAGATGCCTTTGGATTTATGTATTTAAAAATGGCAAGGATCTCATCTAAGGAAAAGGGTTTCTGAAGCTCCCTATCATCATCAATGTTAAGCTGCATCCAGAAGCAAGAGTTGCAAGATAATCTTGTTCAGGAGCATCGAATAAATTACTATGTAGCAAGCTAATTAGAAATATCCTATACATAATCCAGGCTTTAAAGACTAATTAAATAATTATAATCTCATAATTGCCATACAGTGATATAAGAATATAAAGCCATTCACTTTTGCTCTTTGGTTGATCCAAACAAAATGACCTTAAGGAATTAGAAGCATTCATAATATCATCCATCTTGCAAGTGAAAGCAGACGGGAAGTGATCCTTGTTACGCATTGATTTAGACAAGCCAAGTTTAATGTTCTTTATTTGCTCATGAGCACAAAGAGAGGATCCCCCTTTGAACCCAACGATTAATGACAATATCCTTGTAATCGTTGTAAAGCTTCCAAGAGTTGCAATATTTAAATCTAATACCAATATTTCCAATCTCATCCAAAGCAAGTAAGAGAGGAGAATGATCAGAAGAGCTGAGTCTAAAGCATTTTATCCAGACTTGCTTGAGAAGAAGTAACACCTCACATGAGAGTTCATCTATTCCAACCTGAAATGGAAGAAGTGTTATCTGCATTTGAAGAGTTCTTCGACCTAACTAGAGATTTCCTAGAAGGGGAAGAGCACCCAAAGTTGCTTGCAATCGCCCCTTCTTTCAAAAAAGCAACATTCATTATAGTTACCCATCAGATAAACAAGTGCCAATAAGCATAAATCATATGATTATGTTTGTAAATCCCCCTTTCTTAAACAAAACCAAAATTTTATAAAAAATACCCATAATCCACCAAACAAATCATTTTTGCAAAATAAAAATACCCAAATACTCAGATATCAATTACATAGACCATTCTCTTAAAGAGCAACCAAAGTTGCAATCAATCCCCCTTTCTTTTCCAAAAAAAAAAAAAAAAAAACTCACCTTGAACCTTTGCTTCTCACTGTACAACAAACAAGCCAAGCCTTTCCCCTCCGTCCTATCAGCATTCAACAGCAGAGGGGGCATCGAACCAGACCATTCTCGTTGCAACTCAGGCATCTCTTAAACCCTTCCCCTTCCTCTTCTTCTCCTTCCTCATCCTCCTCCTTCCGAACATAAACCTTACAACTCCCAGAGCAAATCTTGCAAGGCACAAATCTATAATCCCCACAGGCCTCGCAAGCCTTGAATCCCTCTTCCACCCTCTCGCAATGCTTCAGCGCCTCAGCCAACTCCCCATTCTCGTGCATCCTCTTCACCTCTTCCTCCCCCCCCAAAAGCCCTCCGTTCACAAAGACCCTGGGAAGCTTCTTCGCCCCAGTTCCCAAAATCTGGTTCAATTCCTCTCTGAATCCGGCGTGCATAGAGACATCCCTCTCGTCGATCCGAACTCCGTAGCTCTGAAGGATGGCTTTAGCGTTCAGGCAATCTTCGTAGGTCTTGCGGACTCCTCTGAGGCTGGTGAGAAACAGAACCACTTTGCCTTTTCTGAAACTCGCTCTTCGGGCATCGATCCTCTGCTGGAAAGCGGCGACTCTGGCCTTGACGATTCCGGGGAATTTGGGGATTTCTTCGGTCTTTGCTTTTCTGGAGGTTGAGAGGAACTGGGGGCTTTGAGGAATCCAGTATGGAAATGGGCCTGAAGATGCGGAAAGAGTGGGATTGGGACTGTCTTCTACGAGCTCCCATGAATTGATGATTTCCGATTTTGGGTTTTGGGCGCTGTCTTCTTCGGACGAAACGTGGGTGGATTCGAGCCGGAGAGAGCCGAGGGTTGAGAATGTGAGGGAGACTACGTGGAGGCTGTCGCCTTTGAGGCGATGAGCGGCAGGCATGGAATTGCTCCGGCGACCCAGTTTGGCTTCTCTGGAGCTTGTGCATCCCATTGGGAAGAAATCAGGAGAGGAAAAAGGCTAGATTTCGAGTAAAGACAGGATTCAAAATCAGATCTTTTTTCAGGAACGGCTATCTCCGTGAAGAAGCGCAAACAGATTGAAGGCTGGATTTGGAGTAAAGACAGGATCTTTTTTGCAGAAGCGGTGGGACGGGGGGAATTTGAGTGAAGTGGGTGGAATTAGAAGCTTTGGAGAGAAAGAAGGAGGAGGGGAAATGGGGAGGAAGAATTAGTAAATGGTATTAAATTCAATGGGATTGGGATCATCTAAGAAAGATTAGTTGCCGGCCATGATTAGAGGCTCTTGGAAGGCACTAAACATTTGAGTTGAAAAACAATGAATGAAACGGCACGCGCTATTTTGGTAAAGAAGAGGCACACCTAATTCGTTGTCAATCTATTTACCAAAATTATTATAAATCTTCTCATATAAAATATATATAATTGTGAAATTCAAAGCAAAAGTAATTAATTACCATTCTATTTGGGAGCTATTTAGCATTTTTCTAAATTAATTTGCCATTTTAATCCTATCCTTAAGCTATAAATCAAAAGTAATTCCTTACCGCCCAAAAACTATATAATTAAAAGCCTACTTAAATTCAAGAAAAACGACTGCCTAAATTAATAGACTCATTTTTATGCGTTACAAAAATTATTTATTATACTATTTACATAATTACAGTACAATAAAATTATCTTCAATTAAAGGCAATTATTTATAAAATAAAACTGATATTAAAGAAGCACTTATAATAAATAAAATATAATTATTTACCTCCCAAAATCGAATATATATATATATATATATATATATATATATATAAGTATTAAAAACTCTCATAAATTAAAAAAAAAACAAAAGCCTATACTTCTAATGGCTTATTTTTAAGTTACACAAAAACAGAGCATTCTAATAGTATTAATGTAAATTAAAGATGATGCAATTAGGAAATAAAACTGCCATTAAAGGAATGCTAATAATAAATTTAATGCATACTTATATTTAAATTAAGTTAGTAGAATGGAAATTTAGGTATAAATTGTTTATTTTTTTAAAAGTTCTATTATGCTGTGAGAAATATTAAGAGTTCAAATTCTACGGGCTTTGCATTCACTTTGTTATGGTGCTGAGTTGGATCACCAAGTGGAGAGCAAACAATATTCTGGTGTATTCTGAGACATATCTATAGAAGCCAACAGCAAGACTAGTGCCCAAGCACTCCCTGTGCGCCAAGCAGATAGAGAGTTTGGCGCTCGGGCGCCAAGTAGACGGAAGGTCTAATGCTCAGGCACGCCACATGCACGCATCAGACATAAAGTATGACGCTATGGAGGGCTCAATCGCCCCAGTACGGTGCTCGGACCCGCTCAGGCTCTCAGAAGCATCTATGCACGGGCATCGGCGGTGCCTGCGAATATTCCAGCTCTGGTGTGATGTGTCCATAACTATTTAGGGCATTTTGAAAGATGGTTTGAGACTCCATATAAAAGAAAATATTATGGGTTATGGTTATGTGAGTGTGATTCTTTCTGTGAGAGCTTTTGGTGGATTTAAGGCTTGAAGCTTGAAATCCTAGAGTGAGAACAATGATAAAACTGGGAGAGAAGAAGAAGAAAAAGCTTATGACGAAAAATCTCTTCTTTCTCAAGAAGATTGATGAGTTCTTTGTAACTCTGTAATCATTTCTTCTATACTGAATTTCCTTGTGATGGTATGACTTTGTGATTTTTCCCATCATTGAATTTTTCACGTATATCTATATGTTTATATGCTTGTGTGCTTGTGAATATTTGTGCTGTGATTTTTCAATTTTTATGTTATATTTTTTGTATTTGTTTTGGTGATTTTCAGCGATCAAACCCCAATCCTAGGGATTCCTTTGGAGATGAAGTTCTCCCGATTATCTCAACAAAGGGTATTAGAGAGGTTCGGGTGTTAAGGTTTGTTAGCTTGAGTGTAGGCAACGACCGATGAAATGATACACAAGATTAAAAATTTCAATGGAATAAGCTTTGTATTTTGGAAGATGCACATGGAGAATTTGCTCTACCAAACGAAGTTGTACTTAACATTGGAAGGACTCGATTAGAAATCTAAAACTATGTTAGAAGGGGAATGGAAAGTCCTCAAAAAAACAATATTATGCTTGATATGCCTATCTTTATCATCGATAGTTGCATTTAATATGGTGAATGAGATGACTACAATCAATCTCAAGGAGACCCTTACTTGAATGTATGAAAAGTCCTCAGCTTCCAATAAGCTATTCCTGATGAAGAGGCTATTTAACATAAAGATAATAGATGGCAGTTCAGTAATAAAACAACTGAATGAGTTCAACACTATAACAAGCAAATTAGGCTCAATGGAAATCAACTTCAATGACGAAGTTAAAGCTTTGTTACTCTTATCTTCTTTGTTAGGTAGTTGGGACAGACTGGTGACTACAAAAATAATTCTTCTAGAAATGTCAAGCTAAAATTTGATGACGTTATCAAACTGCTGTAGAATGAAGAAGTAAGGAAACACTTCAACAATGAAGCGAATAATTTAGAATTAAGTGCACAATTTAGAGGAAGAAGTACTGACCGAAAACTTAACAGAAATAGGTCTAAGTCAAGGCGAGGAAAATAAAAGTTGATTAAGGGAATGGCAGAATGTTGGAACTATGGGAAATCTAGACACTTCAAGAAAGAACTAATATGCCTTGAAGATGTCAAGAGGATGAGATAAAGACAAGAACCACTATGTGAATGTTTCAACAAATGAAGATCAAGATGCATTGATCCGATGCATTGTTAGCAATGGGTCTTCCGGGGTGGACTCAAGTGCTTCCTTTCATGCAATCCCAAATAAGGAAGCTTTCAAGAACAAAACCAAAGGCGATTTGGAAAAAAATTTCTTGGGAGATGATAAATCTTGCTTCATAATTGAAAAGGGTGATGTGGATATCTAGTTTTCGAATTGGTCAATATAAAAGTTGAAGGATGTTAGACATGCTCCTTATCAGAAGAGAAACTTGATTTTTGTTAGCCAATTAGCTCGAGAGGGATACAACACAAGCTTTATAGGAAATTCTTATACGGTGACTAAAAGAGCTCTGATAGTTGCTTGGGGCTGTATGGATGAGACACTTTACCAGATCAATAAGGTGTCTTACTCCATTGTAACAGCAAATCTGATTGATGCACGTCTATGGCGCCACAGGCTCGGTCATATGAGCGAGAAAGGATTTGAGTTCATGTTATCGAAGGGAAAAAACCCAAGCCTAAATCCATGGACTTAGAATTTTGTGAAGATTGTGATAAATCTAAAATTCATAGCAGAATAAGTGAATAAAACAAACACTTTTTATGATAAGAATGTATAATTTTATGTCTTTCTACTGCTTTTTTTGGATTAAGTTGTGCTACCTGGTGCGCTTTATGGGTTCTAGAGAATTAAGAAGACCCATAAAATTCCATGGAGTGGGAAAATTGAAGCAATCTCTTTGAACAAGGACTGCCACACGGTTGATGCTGAAAGTAAGCGCTAAGAATAACACAATTCAAAGAAAAATTTGGGCCAAATATAAAAATTCTGGAAGAAAAGTGCCACAGCAAGTTTAAGCGAGCTCAACCCGAGAGCTCCGTGCTATAGCACGCTGCAGCAGAACTCACTGGACTTAAGACTTAGCAGAATTCTTAAATGCCCTCACTGCCACGTGACACAACGGGCTCAACCCCAGAGCTCGACGCTATAGGATATCGTAGCGGACTCAAACCCGAGAGCCCGGCACTACCGCGCGCTGCAGCGGAACCCACTGGATTCAAAAACTTAGCAAAATTCTCAAAGGCCCTCGCTACAGCGCACCGCATCAGTCTCAACCCAAGACTCTGGCGCTACCGCGCGCTTGCAGTAGATACAAACAAAGTGCTCGACGCCATAGTGCATCATGGCGGATCAACAGAGCCAGGACTTAATGAAAAAATTTAAGGCATCCCGCGCCGCAGTGCGCCACGGCGTGCTTAAGCATGCTCAACATGTGAGATTGGCGCTATAGCGCACCGCAGCGCTACGTAATTCAAAGCGACCCGCTATAGCGCTGCAACGGCTATAACCCAAGATGCGAGCGCTGCAGCACGCTGAAACGGGCATTCACTTGACAAATATTCTGAAGCAAAATCGATGCGGCGCGCTGCAGCGCGCCTTAGCGCCCGTCGTAAATCCAGCTAGAAATGAGCATTTAATTCAACATAGGGAAGACCAAAAATTCAATTCTTTTATTTTCCCACAACTGCAATTAAACTCAAAATAATTTAAACCTTGCCATTTTCAAGAGGAATAAATGGAATATTCATTGACAACTATTAAAGCAAAAGGAGATGAAAGGTTTGACAAATTTAATTCAAAGGGCTAGAGGCTGTAGCAATAAAAGGAAGAGAAAAATACTTAGAGGTGGTTCCTCTTTTTGACATTCTCAGCTCTAAAAATTCTGAAGCTGCATCAAGAGAGAAGGGAGAAACCCTACTCAAGGAAGGATAAGGTGACCACCAAGGGGAAGTAGAAAGAACATTTAAGGAATCAGAAGAGAAGGCAAGGTTGGAGAGAAAGAAGGACACCGGTGAACGCAAGGGCTGTTCCTAGCATTTCTCTTAATCCCTTCTTTATTTCCTTTGCTGTAAGGACCATGCAAAAGTTCATCTCCTTATTTTGTATTTCCTGCATTTCATTTATGATGGAAGGCTAAACCCTTCTCGGAGAGGATTGGGTTAAGTTATATAATTAATTATGGGAAAAATGAGGTTTGTACTCATTTTCTTCAACAAATAAAATTCTTAATCATTTTTGGTTTAGATATGACCTTGTTTGAAAGCATGCTATGTGATGAATGTTGTATTAAACAAAATGGTTATTAATGAAAATACTATCAAGCCAACTAGTCTTATTAAAATTAGAGACATGCATATAAAGGTCATCGTAGCAAATACATGTGATAATATTCACTATGCAAGGATTCTTGGTGTAAACACCTTAGGATTAATATAATGAGTTGAACTTGATAACTTAACTCTCTCAGACCTCCATAACTCACCAATTGGCGTAAAGCTAGGAATATGTACATTAGTGCTTAGAGCCCAATGACAAGCTCTTGAGCCTAATAGTATTATTTTTTGAGCTTAATCAAGAGGTTGATGCTTGTGAGCCAAGAGCCAGCAGTTATGCTCTATAGTTCATCATACGTTAAAGGAGGAATATGAAGAATTCCGTACTTGTGGATGAATGTGACATAATCCACTTAGACTAATAATTCACTTTCTTAGCTAAACTATGAGATAAATACATGATGCTAATTGAGTGGAGTCAAGTTTGTGTGATCGCTGAAATTAAAATTACGAATATGATAACTTAGACGTAAGAAATCAAATTTGACTCATATTGATCACACAAGGGCCTATGAGCTAAGATTGAACCTTCTTGAGTTCATCTCGTGCACTAGACGTGAAATAGTTGGAATTAGAGGACCAATCTAAGGAATACTATTATCACTTAATTATAATTAGTATGTGAACAAGTATCATCTAAAGTTGATGAATAAGAGTGCTTACACCAATCCCTTAACAAATTGCATGATAAAACCCAACTCTCCCTTCTTCTCAAATTATATTTTTGAATTAAGATCTTTGCATTGTTAATTAGGAGCCAATAAAAACAACAAAATATCATTGGTTTAAACATTATTAAAAGTAAATATACCTTAGTAACAAAACACTCCGTTCCCTGTGGACGATAAATCTCGGAACTTACCTTCCATTATTACTTCGGACCACGTACACTTATGTGCGAGTACAGACGTATATTTACAGTCTGTCAGATTGCGTGTATGACAAGCACAAGAAAGTCAATTTCTCAAGGAGTGGGATAGATTTGTAGTCTTAGAAGTTGGATCATGTGCACACAGATATATAAGGACCAGTTCCCACATCCTCTCTTAATGGAGCTACATATTTTGTCACTTTTATTGATGATCATACTATAAAAATAGGAGTATACTTATTGAATTATAAATATGATATATTTGAAGTGTTCAATATTTAGTTGAAAATAAGACATGCCTGAAGCTCAAGTGTCTCAATTCCGATAATGACGGTGAACATTGTGATAAATAGTTCAAGAAATTATGTGCTTAGAATGGGATCAAGTAAGAGTTCACTGTTCCAGGTATACCTCAGAAAAATAGTGTTGCAATGCACATGAATACGACTCTTATAGAAAGAGCCAGTAGCATAAAGCTTCATGATGGGTTGCCCAAGCAATTTTAGGTAGAGGTTCTGAATATAGTCGCATATCTGATCAATCTGGGTCCTTTAGCTCCCTTAAAAATAGGGATATCTAAGGAAGCATGGAGCAACAAAGAGGTGAATTTGAATCACCAAAAGATATTTGGTTGTTCATCATATGTGTACATTGATGCATGTTCCAAATGAAAGCTTGATTTAA
The DNA here is from genome assembly GCA_016760335.1 of Gastrodia elata. Lineage (NCBI taxonomy): Eukaryota > Viridiplantae > Streptophyta > Magnoliopsida > Asparagales > Orchidaceae > Gastrodia > Gastrodia elata. The sequence continues at coordinate 50,343,520 of CM028670.1, forward strand.
ATGCAATTACTTGCACATTCATTGGCTATGGAGTGGGAGCATTTGGCTACAGATTATGTGACAATCATAATAAAAAACTATCAAAATTTGGGACATCATATTCAATGAGGATAAGATGTGTAATGACAAAAATGGAACTTCAGATGATGCACCAAATTGCATTTAACATAATGAAAACATTAAGCAAGATGAGTAGGCATAGTTAGATGATCATGATGGTGGAGAGCAAATAGCTCCTCAGACTTCAGCTACTGAGTTAAGGAGATCCATAAGAATTTTACATCTTACACAAAGGTGCTCTCCTTCATTATATTGTTTGTTACTAATAGACTGTGGTAAACCAAGATGTTATGAAGAAGCCCTTCAAATTAATGACTCGATCAAGTGGGGGCTAGCCATGGATGATGAGATTAAGTCACTCATGTCAATTAGAAATGCAAGATGGCCATAATTCTAGAAGGAAAGAAGGCCCTACAAAATAATTAAGTATACAGGTTGAAGAAAAAACTGGATGGTAGCAAATGCTACAAAGCAAGGTTTGTGCAAAAGCATGGCGTAAACTACAATATTCTTACTATATGGTGAAGATGACTACTATCAGAGTAGTGCTAAACATCATGGTAGTCAAAAATTTATATTTGAAGTAGATGAATATAAAAATTGCATTCCTTCATGGTGATATGGAGGATGAACTATACATGATGCAACCATGAGGTTATGAGACCCCAGAGAAAAAGTGAGCTAGTTTGCAAGCTTAAGAAAAGCTTGTATGGCTTAAGACAAGCTCCAAGGCAATGGTATAAAAGGTTTGACAACTTCTTATTTGTGAAGTCTCGATGTTGGTTTAGCAAGAATTAACCCGACATTAGGTACTCACTAATTACAGGGTCATATTGAGCAATTTAAAGAAGAAGGAATAATACAGGAGCAAAAATTAAGGAATTATTTTCATTTATCATAATTTAATATTAAAATATAACAACCAATAGTATGTTTTACAATGTTCAAAATTTGCTACATAGATACGCCGAAATAAGAAAATAAATAAAAAGGATGATGACTTCAGTTCTACCAGCAACTTAAAACTTTTTGGTAAACACTTAAAGTTCACCTTTGAGTCCTTCCAGAAGTACCTAACCTGTCATTATAAAAATAACACTAGGATTGGAGTTCTCAATAATTAGAGAATAATCTTAATACTATAATAAATTTATTTAAATATTACACTTCTTAATAAGAAAAAGTGATTAACATAAATAATATATATATATATATATCTATAACCAGCCAAATATTATTTTTTAGTAAACAACCAAATGTATATTACTGGTGTTTCTTCCCAATAACCAGCCAAATGTATGAGGATGTTGGTTTCATATAATTAACCAAGCATCAATATGAATTATGTTCGAAGCTATGCTAAGAAGCAATAGAAATATGTATAAGTGCAAAAAGTAATATATATAGTTGTTGGGTACCTTTTTCTCTAAGTTTAAAAGTCAACAATTGATCATATATGCATAAGGTCTAATATTTAATTAGTTTATAAGCTAGGATAAATTTGTAACTCTATTTTATTAATAATGATAAAATTATAGTTATCAAATATAATAAATAGTCATATAAGAAAAATAATCATAAAATTATGATAATAGAATAATAATAATATAAGAGAATTAATATTTATTTTTTCTCTTACTCTCTCTCTCTCTCTCTCTCTCTTTATTCTCTCAATGAAATTATTATCTCTTCTTCTTCTTCTTTCTCTTTTTCTGTATCACCCTAATGTTAGATTAGGTAATCTAATCTAACACTAAGTGTTATTATAGTACTTAATATTGGATTAGTGAATCTTAACACTATTAAGTATCATGGGGAGCCAAGAATCTCTAAGATGAAATAATATATGTAAAATATAATATATATATATACCATCCCAGTAATCCAAATAAAGAAAAATACATCCAAAAATGAAAAGTAAAACAACTAGAGTTTGATTAAATTATACAAGAATTTTAAGATGTAATGATACTCATACTCACCAAAAATATAAAGTAAAAATAAAATGAATAATAGAAAGATAAACCAAAAGATGTTATGTGGGGCCCCAACCCCACCGTGGTCTAATTTAAAAGTGTGTTAACATGATTATGGTGGTGTGGTCACCGTGACGAATCCCTCATTTATAATTAGATTATGTTTTCACCCAAATCCACTCATAACTAAGGGATATGCCACATAGTTGAATTAAGACTTCACTATATATACATACAAAAGATACAGAGTGTGAAAGCAAAAAAAGTTAAACAACCATTGACCATAATGCAGAAAGAAATATAGTCTAACTCAGAATAAAATATATAGTCATAAAAATACATCTGAAACATGTATTATTACACTCATCCTCATAGAATTGAAAATAAAGATTATCTAAGGATTCACAGCAACAAGAAGATCCTCCACTTGATCTAGCTCCTCACCTGGTGCTACAACTTTAAATAGCTCAGAATCTGACATTGGCAGTTTCATAATGCCAAAGTGTAACAATCCTAAATTGTTACTTAGCTTAATTTTAGCTTAATCATATGCTAATTATCATTCCATTCGGTTCATCTAGTCATTAGACAAAACCATGAAGATTTGGAGCAATTCGGAGCTCAATCGAGTATTTGGATTATTTTAATAATATTTAATTAATTTGAAAATTGAGATAATTAATTTGACCTCAAAATTATAATATGACTTTGTCATTGCATTTGTCACCTCCAAATTAGTTAGGAGTGGCATTTTGGAAAATTTTAGAAGTCATTAGATTTTCTCGAATATTTTAATGTATTTAAATACCCTAAAAATTAGGATAATTAAATTAATCTCCAAATTAAAATCTAACTTCACTATTACATTCCTCATCTTTGAATTAGATAGGGGTAAATTTTTAGGGTTTTTTGGAATCCAAATTAGTTATGGGTGAATTTTCAAGATTTTTTGGAGTCCGTTTATTCATCCAACTTTAATTAGAGAAATGTGTTAATTAAAATTAGAAAATAATTAACTGAAACTTTAAATCCTCCATTTTTATTATGTGTTGGGACCCACTCCCTTCTCCCTCCATTTCCTGTGAGCGCTAGCCCCTTTCTGTGCATGCAAGGAGCTCCATATCCTTCCTCATGCTGCCAATGAGAGAGGACTTGCTCCCTCTCCTAGCCCATGCTTCATCTTCCTTTAAGTTTGGAGCCTCAGCCTTCCTCCCTCCCCATTTACTGACAACTGAAGCTTCTTCCTATCAAGTTTTTTTGAAGAACTCTGAACTCTCTTCGTCCTCTTGCTAGCAGCTGAAGAAGAAGCTCATTCCTTCCAAGCTCTTGAATAACTATAGATGGAGCTCTTCTTCCATTTGCAAGCTCAAGTACCTTTCCTTGTACACCTCTTTCAATGGATTTAATCAATGCATTTGTTAAATGATGTTTTGAGTTGCTCTTGCATGACATTAGGATTTATTATCGAGCTTTAATCAGATTCGAAAGAGTCTGATTGAAGCTCATTTTGTCCATTAAGAAAATAGTTCTGCATGCATACTTAGACCCAGGGCATCATTATTTGTAATGTTAGAATAATCTTTTTGTGTTGATTTTGGTACCAATGGAAAGATATTGGAAATACCTTTCCATTGGTATATGGCACTGCACTTAAGGTATCCAGAATCAAGAGTATTTGGTGCAAAGGGGAGACGTCCCGTTATTTGTCCAAGCAAAATGACAGTCGAGCGCTACAATGCACCGTAGCAATTGGCTCTAGGCCAGGCAAGTGCAACAGCGTGCCGCAGTGCCCGCATCTCAAGAAATTTGGCATCGTAGTGCCTGAAAGCACTACAATGTCCGGGCCTTAAGAAATTTGGTGTTACAGCATGCTGTAGCGCCTGACTCTCGGCCAGAAAGCGCTACAATGCGCTGTAGTGCCCGCGCCTCAGGATTTTTGGCACCGTAGCATGTCGTAGTACCTGGTTCTCATATAGGAGGGAGCTACAGAGCGCCGCAGCACAGAAACTTGATGTAGCGCGCCATAGCGCTTAAAAGCGTTGCCGCGTGCTGCAGCGCTTAGCTCTTGGCCAAGCGAGTGCTATAGTGCGCTGTAGCGCACAGAACTGCATAATTTTGCTCAAACTTCTTTTTTTTCATGTTTATAATGAAATTATGCATTGAACAAATATAGAGGTGATTTTTAAATATGAACTTCTTGCTTAGGATGTTTAGACCTTTTGAACACATACTTGTATGGTAAACTTGCACTTGTAGGCCTTTTCTTTTGATTGAATCAATGTATTATTGTTTCTTATAACCTAAGATAACTGTGTCAATTAAATAGCTTCATTTTATTGCTTTAAATGTGGAACATTAGGCTTGAAACATTGTGATAAGTTATTAGGATGCTTATAAATTAATTTGCTTAATTAGATTTTAAATTTGAATATTTAAGTTGCTCATTAAGTGCCAATTTCTTTAGCTCATAATTAGTGAATGTTAGCATTTATTTTATAGTTAACATTCCTAATTTATCAAGTGATCTTAGAAGATTAAGTCTTATGATGATAAATGAGATTTAACTATCTTAATCAAAACCTTAGATCTAATTAATTCCCTCTTAAGTAAGATAATTAGCATAAATTAATCTTAATAAAACATGATTGATTTACAAACAATCAATTCCTATGGGTTATATAATTTTACCTCATAATCAGAGTTTTTGGTTGAATTTGAATTTGATAATTTTGCATACTTAACTTTTGCATCTGAATCTTATGATTGACTCTTAAACTTACATGGGATCTCATCATCCTAATTTCTTAGAATTTAGCTTATATATTAAATGTGATGATTAGCTGCTTTAGATATTCAAAGTACAAATACAGTTCTAAGATTAAGTAAATAATATACCTATAATGGGGTTATCTTTGAGGTAGGAAATGCCTTAATTGTCTTATTTATAGATAGGTTTTTAGATGAACCCCTTAAATATTAGATAATTGACCTTACATCCTTGTGGTAAGAAAATATAAGATACATTAGTTTGAAGCTATCTAATCATGATAGAACACCTATATTTAGTGACTTTTATGTCATGACCTTAGAACCCCATTGCTAGTATTTACAATGGAGATGGATTCATTAGTCTGAATTTTCTTGGATTCTAAAATAGTTAGCATAGAAATGATAACCTTAGTATTTATCATGTGAAAATTATAGCACATATCTATATAACTGATTTAATTTAGTAGAGTATGAAATTGGTTATTTTGTCCCGAATAAGATTGTAAGAGTGTTTCATCCACTTATCTTTGTGCGCATAGATAAGTGTAGTTCAATTCGGGGTGAAATATCATAATTCCAAGTATGTGTTAATTAGGGAATTGAACATCTTAGCTTGAGAGAATAAACTGTAAAAGAGTTTTGTTCCCTTATCTTTGGGCGCATTGATAAGTGCAGTTAAACAAACTTAAGTGTTCTGACTGACCTAAAATACATTTGCGCTTGCACGCAAGTGTACGTGATCTGAAGTAATAAGTTGAAAGTTTGAGTTTCTAGGATTTATCAAATCTCAGGGAATTGAGTGTTTTGTAACTAAGGTAAATCTATGATCCCTAATGTTTATGCTATATGTGTATTATTGAATTTGGTTCTTGAACAAGCACGGCAACTCTTAGTAGAAAATAATTCTGATTAAAAGGAGGAGGAGAGTTGGGTTTCTCCCACATAATATGATAGATAACTTATGTATGATGATTCCTTAAGTGTTCATCTTTTCTTTACTTAGTTTTTAATCAAGTGCACATTGTCCTTCTTAAAGTTTTAACTCAAAGATTTACAAGTTCAAATCTCGTGCATGAAATGAACACACAGTCAGTTCTATTTTAGCATAAAGACCCTTATAAGATTTTAGATTTTTAGTTTTCCTCTCATCTCTTGATCATAGAGATGAGGGTTATGAAGTTAAGATCATACAAGTATTGATTTCACTAAGAGCGTCACGCGCATCATGCATAGTATAGATAAGGGAGTGATTTTACTGGGCTCAATGACTATGTCACCTCGTTCATTAGAACTCAATGAATCCATTCCCTCCCTTAAGTATGCTGAGAAACGAAGCTCAATTAGTGGATCATAGCATCACACGCTTCAACTCTTTAATTGAGTATAGATCAAGATGCACTAAGCTCAATAACATTCTCACATAGTTCAAAGCTCTCATGCACTCGTGAATCCAGCATTAAAACTAAGAATGAGCTATGGAATATAAGACTTTTTAATCCTTGAATTCATTTAGTCCCTTGTCATTTGGTCCACATTCAAGTCCACAATGGTCCTTCATATTTTTTTAACAAGTCATTGAGTTCACAAATTTTATTAAAGCTTGAGAAAAATTTCATACATCATAGTATCTTTCATTACATGTGGGATTGCCCCAACCCTCCGCAAAGGAGGTTTAGCTCTCCATTACAAAAGAGATGAAAAAGAACACATACATGGATAAAGACCCTTTCATGATCAACTAAGAAAAACACAAGACAAGAGTTTAGAAAATATTAGAAGCATTATTTTGGGAAGTTCTCTGGACTTCTCCTCTTCTTACTTGTGGTTGCTTCTCCTACGTCCGTAGTATTGCCTTTCTTCTTCTTCTCCATAGCAAGAGGAGTTCTTTCACCCTTGGAGAGTTCTCCTTCTCTTCTATGAATCCCTCTCCTTACTTAGGATATAGTGAGCCAAGTTGGGAACCCTCCTTAAGTCAAGAAGGGCAGTATTTATAGAGGTGGGCTGCATTCTTCATTCTTTCATTCAAAATTCTGCATTGCTCTTAAGAAAATTTGCTGTCATGATTGCCAATCCCACTTGAGGGATGAAGTGACTACCACTTTTCCATTGTTTAATCTCCACATCACCTCAAGTGTCAATTTTCCTTTAAAAATGAATCTGTTGCAGAAGGAATGATGGCTGGAGATAAGAAGCAGATTGGGGGTTTTGTCCCAACCGCATTTAATGCATCTACTGAGACAAAATTTTGGTGGGCCGCTGCAGCGCACTGTAGCACGCTATAAAGGAAAGATTTTGCAAAATGGTCCGCTGTTGCGCGCTGTGGCATTTTGGTTCGTACATTGATGATCCGCTACAGTGTGATGTAGCATGTTGCAGCGCGTTATAGCGCTAGAATTTTAGCCTGATGATCCACGGCAGCGTGCTCTAGCGCCAGTATTTTGCAAATGGTCCATTGCAGTGCGCTATAGCACCAGTGCATTTACAAATTGCTCCTCTGCAGCGCGCTATAGCGCCAGCATTTCGCAAATTGTATGCTGCAGCGCGCTATAGCGCCAGCACATTTGTAAATTGATCCGCTGTAGCGCGCTATAGTGCTAGCATTTCGTAAATGGCCCACTGTAGTGCGTTATAGCGCTAGTGCTTTTGCAAATTGCTCCTTTGCAGCGCGCTATAGTGCTAGCATTCGTAAATGGCCCACTGCAGTGCGCTATAGCGCTAGCATTTTGCAAATGGCCTGCTGCAGCGCGCTATAGCACCAGTGCCTTGCAGGATGGACTGCTGCAGTGCGCTATATCGCCAGTGCCTTGCAGGATGGACTGCTGCAGCGCGCGACAGTGGATTATTCTAGAAATTTTTGGGAAATTGTCCAGAGTTGTTCAAAAATTGCTAAATGAGCATTTTTCCTGAAAAATAGACAGAATTTGATCAAGGAAGCAATATCAATATAAAAATGAATAAAATTTTTCTTTATTTTAGAATGTAAATTATGAATTTATCATGCCCCCACACTTAATTTCTTGCTCGTCCTCGAGTAAGCTTAAAATAGTATTTTTCTATTTCTTAGGTATGATAGTCAACAAGAAATATCAATAAGAATTTGATTTGCAATTCAAAGCTTGTGCTTAATTGAAATGACAAGAGCAATTGACATTAATTAATTTTTTCTAATCTTAGATATGAACCAATGTTAATAGACTAAACTTTAAGTATAAGTATTTATGCTTGGTGCTAGGTAATGGGGGAGGTTCTTTGGAGTAACTTAACTAGGGAGGTAGTGAGTAATCAAGATTTTTGTGCTATATGTGCTCCTTCTTATGAATCACAAAGATGCTTAGATTTAAGGAGAGATATTTTTTATCATCCTTTTTCATTTCTTTCTTTTTGGGAGAGATATTTTTTCATCATCCTTGTTTTTATATTTCTTCTTTTATTCTTAGGGAGAGATACTTTTTTTCATCCCCATTTTAAATTTTTGTGATCATGAAGTCCTATGGGAGCCTAGCACACTCTTTTAAATTACTCACCTTAATCACTAGTTTTTAGTTCAATGCCTTCCCCCACACTTAGTCCATAGCATTGATTTAAATTTTGGAGATTATATTAACCTTAAATCATTCATTTGTTACAAGATTTAATGCTGTCAATGCATTTAATCACTTTTTGTTAAGCACCCTTTGATTTCATATTATTTTTTTTTATTGATATTTTTGTGACTTCCATTCTTGAAAAATTCAAAAAAATTTGTCATTTGCAACTTATAGAAAGATTTTGGGACTATGATAATCCATAATTTAATTCCTCAAAATAAAATAAAACATAAAAAAAAAGTATAAAAATAAATAATGCAAATAAATAGAAAAATTATAACCTATTTATTCTTGGGTTGCCTCCCAATAAGCACTTAGTTTAACATCTCTAGCTAGACTCGAGTAAGATCTTCTATGTGATACCTTCATCCAGGAGGATCTGAAGTGTCCATTCTTCCTTTTCTTTGTAAAATACCTTCCTCTAAGTACAGCTTTAGACGGTTCCCATTTACTTTAAAAGTGCTATCATTTGAAGCGACTTCAACTGCTCCATGAGGAAAAACCTTAGTGACAGTAAATGGTCATGTCCATCTTGACTTCAATTTTCATGGAAATAATCTTAATCTTGAGTTAAGAAGTAGTACTTTCATTCCAGGTTGAAAATATTTTGGCTTGATCAGTGTATCATGCCATTTTTTTATTTTCTCTTTATATAATTTTGCGCTCTCATAGGTGTTCAGTCTGAATTTGTCAAGCTCATTTAATTGCAGTATTCGCCGTGCACCTGCTTTTTGGGTGTCAAAGTTTAATTTTTTAATTGCCCAAAAAAGGCACGGTGCTCTAATTCTACCGGGAGATGACATGATTTACCGTAAATGAGCTTATAAGGAGACATTTCTAAAGGAGTTTTAAAGGTAGTTCTATATGCCCACATGGCATCTTAAAGCTTTGAAGTCCAATCCTTTCTATTTTGATTCACAGTTTTCTCTAAAATTTGCTTAAGTTCTCTATTTGAGACTTCAACTTGCCCGCTAGTTTGAGGGTGGTAAGGGATTCCCACCTCATGTCTCACCCCATAGCTATTCAGAACACTCTCCAACTGCCTATTATAGAAATGTTTTCCCCCATCACTAATTAGGAATCTGGGTGTCAATCTAGCTAGCATGTGCTCCTTGAGAAATTTAATAATAGTTTTAGCATCATTGTTCACACATGCTAATGCTTCAACCCACTTGGACACATATTCCACCGCCATAAGAATATACATATTGATTTGGGATAAGGGAAATAGGCCCATGAAATCAATTCCCCACACATCGAATAACTCTACTTCAAAAATTCCACTCAAAGGGAGCTCATCCCTTTTGCTTAAGTTTTCAGTTCTTTGGCACTTTTCACAACTTTTGACAAAGTCAGCAGCATTTTTGAACAAGTGAGGCCAGAAGAATCCGGATTGTAGTACCTTTGCCGCCATTCGCTCAATCCCATGGTGTCCTCCATACGGAGATGTGTGGCAATGGTAGAGAATATTTCTGATTTTGGAGTCAGGAACACATCTCCTTAGGAGTTGATCGTTGTAACATTTGTACAAAAGGGGATCATACCAAAATTAATTTTTAATGTCAGCAAAAAATTTCTTCCATTGTTGGTAGCTCATGTCCTTTGGTATGACTCCTCCTGCAAGATAATTTGTAAGGTCAGCAAACCAAGGAGAGTGATTGGAAGCAATGGCGTATAAGTTCTTATTCAGGAATGATTCACCCAATGTATCAAGCAAGGTTTTGCTTCTTTCTTTTGAAGGAGATACTTAATAGCTGCATGATCAGTGTAAACAATAGCCTTAGACCCAATGAGAAACGACCTAAATTTAGTGAAGGCAAAGATGATACCTAGGAGTTCCTTTTCCGTGGTAGCGTAATTTACTTGAGCATCGTCAAGGAGCTTACTAGCATAGTAAATTGAATAGAAGGTCCGTTCCTTTTGCTGCCCAAGGACAGCACCAACTGCAAGGTCACTCGCATCACACAATTTCAAAAGGTGAATCCCAATTTGGAGTAAAAATTATTGGAGCAGAGATCAAAACAATTTTTATGATATGGTTGAATGCTATAGCTTCCGCACTCTATTTTTATTACTACATATACTATGTATTATGATATGATCAGCATGTAAGAGATACCAATACTCATATATATCAGTTTTTTATTAAATTTACTACCCATAATCCAATGTATTTGAGTACTATATCTAATACTTAAGATAAGCATTTTATTCTTATCTTAGGAATTAGTCCTTAGCTCTCCTTGGGGTTGAGGTTCGGCTTACAGTAGTATTCGCGGAGGTTCAATAGTATTTTTGGGAGCCCATTTATTAAATCTAAATTTTTATAAATTAAAAATTAGAAAACATTTATTTCATAAATCCTTATTTTCATTTTCCTCTCTCCCTCTTTTCTCCCTCCTAGCTGGCACCTCTTTTTCTTCTCCATACAACGCTTCCCTCTCCTACCGCATGCAAAAGTGGTAGAGCCCCTCTCCTTCCCTTTTTTCCATCATCCCTTCATGCTTTAGATGGGATAACTCATTCCTATCCCATCCTAAGGCCAACCTCCTCTTCTCCTATAAGAATGGAGCTCCAACCACTCCTTCCTCCATTTGGTCAACTAAGCTCTTCTCCTCTCCCAAGCTCTCTTCTTCCTCCTCGAGCCTTCAAGCCTCCAAGATCCTACAGAGATCCAAGCCTTCTTCCTCCAAGCTTCCACTGAAAGCTAAGATTTTCTTCCATCTCTAAAGGTACCTCCCTTTCCCCCATTAAATGGATTCAATGGCTACTTCATTTTGCTCTTATGCTTATTTTGCATCCTTAGAAGTTTGTGCTTGAGTACGGAAGCCATTAAAGTTCATTAAGGTATTAAATTTTATTGTAAATGAAATTCTTATGTTTTCCTCCTTGCTGCATACCTGAACCTTTAACTCCATTGTCTGTATAGTTAAAATAATTATTTTATGCCGATTTTAGTATTGATGGAAAGGTCTCGAAAATACCTTTCCATCGGTATATGGCACCGCATGTGACATGCTCTAGGTTGAGAGTATTTGAGCCCGAAAGATGACCCATTATGGTTTTCACACATGCAAAATCACAGTCGGGCGCTACGTGCACCGTAGCGCCCGAGTCTCGGGCTGAATCCGCCGTTGGGCGTCGTAGCGCACCACAACGCGCTGCAGTGGCATATTAATTTGATGCAGAAAATAACTTTGATGAAACATAAAACTTGACGAAGCTTATATTTTGATAAAGCATATAAATTTGATGAAATAAATTAAATGTGCATCAGTACTGAAATCCGCTGTAGTGCGCCACAGTGCCTAAAAGCGCTGCAGCGCGCTTAGCGCGCCGTAGCTCCTGGCTCTCGTCTAGGGAGCGCTACAGCGCGTCATAGAATCCTGTTCTCGGGAACTCTAGCACCGTAGCACTGCCACGTGATGCAGCACTGCAATTCGCTATGCGCGCCACAGCGCGCCATAGCGTCTAGCTTTCGGCTAGAAGGCGCCACAGCGCGCACAACTGTCCGAAAGTGACCAGAACTGTTCGGAATGGCCGAAACTTCACATTTTTTGCTTTCTTATAACCCTAGGACCTGAATGGGGCCAAAATATATCAAATTTGAACTTAATTTTACTAAAATTAAGTATTATATAAAATTGTAGGTGATTTTTTAATATAGAAAAATTAGGTTTTGACCCCTTTCATAAAAGTAGAACTATAATATTGAAATGACTATAACTTGATCATTAGATATCAGAATTCAGTGTTCTTGAATTCCATGGAATCCTTGGACAATAAAAAACAATAAACTAATTGAATTTTTAGACCTTATTAAGTGAAATTACCAAAATACCCTTATAGGTTAAAATCCTTAAATTGGACTTATAGGACTTATAATTGTCCAAATTTAAAGTGCTTACTATCTATCTTCATGTTAGAAAACAATGAATCATTTGGCCTTAACAAAATTCAATTTTGAGTCATTGATCAAAAAGTAGCATTTTAGACCATTAAGTAGGGGCAAAATGGTCATTTTGCACAAAATTTAGGTTAAACACCCTTAACCTCCAAAACATTATTTAAATCATTAAAAATAATAATAAAACTAATTTGGAATCAATCTAAAACCCTTAACCCCATAATTAAGTAATTTGGTAAAATTCTCATTCAAGTCTTGAAAACTCCTAAGTAAAATTTATGCTTCTGACTTAATCCTATTCACACACCTCTTTAAGTAAATTAGAACATCACATAAGATAAATTGTAATAATTGTCATCAACTCTTAAAATCTCTTAAGTCATTTATTAGGAGCTTCTTAGGATCTACACTCCACCTTAGGATCTTTTCCTTAAGATTATGAATAAATCACAAGTTATATTTCACTCATTGAATAAATGGGTTATTCAATTGATGAAACTTTAGTATTATTAGTTTTTAGACTTCCATACTTTAATTTTGATTATTTTATTTTTCAACTTTAGATTAATATTAGGAGAATCATTCTATTAAGCTTGATTATGCTTAATAGAATTTACCTTGATTATTAGTTCATATTTAGACTCATACTTTAGTCATTAAGATTTAACCTTTGGATTATATGATTAACTCTAATTCATGGTGTTTAATTTATAATCCCTAGCTTTAGAAGATTTTGATCAGATCTTAGCTTAGAACATCTAAATTCATTAAATAAGATGTATTAATTTCTTATTTAACTTGTAGGCAATATTGATTAAACTAAGTTAGAACCTGATCAGTTCTAATTACTTTTAACTTATAAGACTGTGCTTCTAAGTTACACTCAATAGTAAGAATTAGAGATCCTGAACTTGTGTAACTTAAAATAGTTAGAATGGCTTATATAGATAACCATAAATGTCACCATATATAGTAGAGTCCCTTGCTTATTATTAGCTTACTTGTTGCTTTTGCATTCCTTGTACTTTGTGCCTTATTCCTTGAATATGTCATATAAGAATATTGTTGCATGAAATAAAAATATAAAAGAATTAGGATAATATTTGCATAAGGTTTATTTACTTATTGATCTTGCCCATTTTACCCTACTGGATAGGGGTAAGGATAGATAAGGGTTTCTTAACATTACTCATTGAAGAGTGTTGTGTTAAGTTGGAACTCAAACAATCTTACATACATGCTTAACTCCTCAGCTACTTTTGGATATATTCACAAAAGTAAAGTAAATAACTAAGAAATTATTATATTTGTGATTACTGTCTCTTTAGTTCAGTTTCTGTTCTGTTATTCCGGCCTATCCTTAGATGACGCTAGGAATATTTTATCGCCTTAGCCTCCTTGTTGATGCTAGATTAGCCCTCTTTTGAAATGACAGTCATTATATACCTATTTATTATTTATTATTCATTGTTTACTATTTACCATTTACCATTTGCTGTAGTACTTTACTTTAGTCAGCTTTACTTTTATGGCACCCTAGCCCCACCATGGTCATGTTAACTCTTAAATTAACATGGTTATGGTGAAGTGGTCACCAAATGACAATTTTCTCATTTATAACTAGATTAGACATTGATTTTAATCTAACATAATTAAGGAAATTACCATATTTACAAATGATTTTCACTAAATGGTAAATACAAGAAATCAGAGTGCGAAAGAAGAACATAACATCCATTTCATCATAAAATAGTAAAAAAAAAATATATAACTCAAAATAAGTGCAGTAAAAGAAGATACTATTCAACCTGAATTATTACAAAACATTTGAATAGCTAAACTGAAATGAAAATAAGAGCACTCAGCCTTCCAACAAATAAAGGAAAATAATGCTAATAATATAGAAGTCTTCAGGAGCATGAGCTTCCTCCTGAAGTAGATCCTCAAATGACCCTGCAATTTTGAATAGCTAAAATACTATCATTATCAGTTTTATAATGATAGGACCCCAGCCAAAAAGAAAAAAAAAATCTTATTAGACAAAAATATCTAAGTACATTTTAAGCTGATTAATTATTAAGTTATTTAGATTTCACTATTAAAACTCAACTAAGCAATAATATAGGTGTAGGAAAGCATATGAAATGAAAGGATAATTATAAGTAATAAGTTTATAACTTAAACAAAAGAGGAAGTAAGCACATATTTCCAAACTCTGCTACAACAAGGTTGGGTAATAAAAGAAGGAATAGAAATACAAATAACAAAATAAAAGGAGACTCATCCTATTTATGTTTATGATCAATATAACTCATGCTGATTTATATAATTTACGAATCATGAAATATAAATAAACAATTTAGAATATAATTAACATCCTATATAAGAAATCAACTACCCAATTCTAGCATTCTATAATAAATGAAACTAGCATCCTATAATGAATAAAACTAACATCCTATAATGCATAAGACTAACATCATATGATGAATAGGACTAGCATCCTATATTCAATAAGACTAGTATCCTATATTGAATAGGATTAGCATCCTATAATGAATAAGACTAGTACCCTAAAATAAATAGGACTAGCATCCTATAATAAATAAGACTAGCCACCATATAATGAATAGGACTAGCATTCTAAAATTAATAAGACTAGCACCGTATAATGAATATAACTAGCATCCTATAATAAATAAGACTAGCACCTTGTAATGAATAGGTCTAGCATCCTAAAATGAATAAGACTAGCACCCTATAATGAATAGGTCTAGCATCTTATAATGAATAAGACTAGCACCCTATAATGAATAAGTCTAGTATCCTAAAATGAATAATACTAGCACCCTATAATGAATAGGTCTAACATCCTATAATGAATAAGACTAGCACCCTATAATGAATAGGTCTAGCATCATATAATGAACAAAACTAGCACCCTAAAATGAATATGTCTAGCATCCTATAATGAATAAAGCTAGTATCCTAATATTTAATTAAATAGATAAACAAATTAGGCATCCTATCATAAGAAACTGACATCCTATAATATGCCTACTAAAAATGTAAAAATATAGTAAAAGAAGTGCAAAAGTACTTAAAAGTAAACTAGAAACAGTAAGTACAAAATTGAAAACTGAAATGGCTAAACAAGACATTTAAAATTAAAAGTATTTATCAGTCTCACTTAGCCTACTGGGCTAAGGCAAAAGCTTTGAACTAAAAGTACAAACACTCTTAGCCTTCTAGGCTAAGATAGAAATACTAAGTAGAAGTGTACTTAAACTAGTAATGCCATATCAGATCCCAACAGATAAAGTCAGTGGGGCAAGCGTCTATTACGCACCATCCTAGGCTGCCGTATATGGCTACGTATGGTATAGACTATCATACTAATGACGAGGTCTAGCCGATCTCGATCGAATGAACTAAAGAGGCATACTAATTGGGTCACAACCTATGGAACTAAAAAATACAAACATACTTAGCCTGCTGGCTAAGACAGAAACATTGACTAGAAGTGTTCTTAAAACTAAAAATGCCATATAAGATCCCGACTGATAAAGTCAGTGGGACAAGGGTCTATTATGTACCATCCTAGGCTGCCATATAAGGCTAGACATGGTATAGACTATCGAACTAACAATGAGGTCTAGCTGATCTGATCAAATGAACTAAAGAGGCATACTAATTAAGCTACACTCTACTGAAAACATGAGTAAAAGTGCAAATGCTACTTATGCAAATTCAACGATTATGTACACAACATATGTCCAAGGTATAAAGCTCAATTATAAGGTAAGCAAGGCATCAATTATCAAAGTGAACAAGAGACTCTACTAAGACACATGTGATATCCATTATTGTCTAATTTCTTCATTCTATATACTCTAAGTTACTCAAGTTCAGGATCTCCAATTCCTACTATCGAGTGTAACTCAGATTCACGACTTTATGAGTTGAAAACAATTAGAACTAGCCAAGTCCTAATTTGATTAAATCACTCACAACTATAAGTTAAATAAATAAATCAATCAACTTACTTTGATAATTTAAGAATCCCAAGCCATCTTGATTAGCCAAATCAAGATGAAATGATTAAGAATTAAACTCCAAGTCTTGGGGTCTAATTACTTAATCTAAAGGTGAACCTAAAGGACTAAGGTTTAAAACCCAATTCTCACAAATTATGGTTAAGGCCAATCCTATTGAGTAAAGTTAAATTCAATAAGATAGATCTCTATTCTCAATTCTAAGGTTAAAAGATCAAATAATCATTAATAAATTATAAAAATCTATAATCTATCAAAACAAAGGCTTCACCTATTGAGTAACCCAATTTACTCAATAGTTGAATTCTAACCTAAAGACTAGTCCTAACTCCTAAGGAAGATTTTAAGGGACTAAGATGAACACTCAAGCTCTATTCCTAACTAATGTTAATAGAAAGACTGAGAATGAATTAGAAAGCTTAAGAGAAATATTAGAAGATTTAGAGAAGGTATGATGTGAGATGAACCTCACATCATGATACTTAAAACCTATATATTTTGCTTAAAAAAAAGGATATTATTTAACTTGTAAGTTATATTAAGATTAACTTAGATTAAACCTAGTTTTAAAGATCTCAAAAATTAAATATATTTCATTTAGAAGCAGTGTTGATTTAATATTCTATAAAACAACAGCATTTGATTTAAAATTTCAAGAGACAACAGAAATTTAATTTAATAATAAAAAGGATAGCATTATATTTAGAATGATCATCAAGCATAATTACTTGGATAAGATGCAGCTTAGATAAGAAGCAGTTCCTGTCAAGCTTTTACAAAAAGGATGGCATGAAAGAACTAATATATACAAAATTTGTATTGAGAAAATATCAAAAACACATTTT
Source organism: Gastrodia elata (assembly GCA_016760335.1). Classification (NCBI taxonomy): domain Eukaryota; kingdom Viridiplantae; phylum Streptophyta; class Magnoliopsida; order Asparagales; family Orchidaceae; genus Gastrodia; species Gastrodia elata. The sequence goes on from CM028670.1 coordinate 50,360,719, forward strand.
AAAAATATGAAATATGACAAAGCTTCAAGAGAACAAGAATGAGATAGGATTTATTGCTAGAAAAATGAATAGTGAAAGTTCCATAAACTAAAATTTGTATTGGGAGAATTAACATAAAATATTTCTTATAAATAGTTTCTTTGGAGCTCTAGATAATGTAGTTAAGCTTTGATTGGTACATACGATTTGATAATATTGCTTTCTTTCACTTGGTAACAAAGTTTGAATAAAATAAATGACATTTGAATACAACCTATAACATAAGCAAGCAACATAAGAACAAAAGAAAATCATTCGCACAAGTAAATAATTTGTCTATTTCAGCTTAATAATCTAAGCCTAGGCTATTCTTTTTGTTTAATTTAGCTAACAGTAATGACACTATAATAAGCCTTTACTAAATTTCATAATTCACAAAATGAAAGAATAGCAAGCCAGAAATGTTATGAATTCATTTGTATAATATTTTGGACAGAAAATATAATATAATAAGAGAAAAGAGAACTATTAGAACAATTACGATTTTAAGATTTTACTATTCGATTGAATACAGGGATGGCTTTACAGTGAAATAATACTGCTTATGTTAAGAAATCTACAACAAATCATTAGGTATTTTACATACATTTCGGAATAGAAGAAGAATAGATCACGATATTTTTAATACTCAATTGGATTTTAAAACTATTGTTGTTCGTACATGAAAGAATTTGTCAAGATCTAAAATCGAAGATTACTGACTGATAATTGAAGATAGTACTAAAAAATTTGCATACCAAAACAAACTATAAATAATAAAAATATAATTTACTGAATTCAAAATTTCACAGAGCAATTTCTGACAGTATTTGTTCATGCTCGATTTAATTCAGCAACAAATTTGGAGAACTCCAAGCATGCTAGAGAGATTAGATTAGGGTAAAGCAAGAATAAGGTGGTGTAAGCTATCCAAACTCCTTTCACACCAATCAACATAAAGTATCATATTGTGTGATGAAATGCATATTTTTAGGCTACTCTAGAACAACAACAAAAATGTTGTAATTATAATTCCTCTAATAATTGGTACAACATATCAAAGGATATTACAAAGTATGAACATCTTTATATTATCCTTTTATTTTATTTGAACTTTCATCCACTAATACTTCACATAAATACTCTATTTCCACTTTTATCTCATCACCATAGAAAATTAACACTAGTTGACTATATGTTTCATGTTGATTCACCATCAATCTTATCAACTCTGATAAATATTTATCAACACTTAAGAAATATATACTAAATCACGCCCATCAATCAATACTATCATTTAGTTCTTGATCACATATCTTACTTGTTTCATACATTTTTCTCATTTCATTTTACTATTTCTTTTAACAATAAATAAAAAGCAATTAAAATTGAAATTGATGCTTGTCACTTGCCACATATGAAACCCTCTTTACTCGTCATGGGTTATGGATTTAGATTTTCAAATGGTAGACTTAATTGCTACAAATCTAAGTCAGTGACAAAAAGATATATTCAAATGCATGACATTGAATACTTGAGAACTTGCTCTCCAACAAATCAATTGAATTATGCGAATCTTCTTCTCTTTATTGTTATAAATATTGGACAGTCATTAGTCCAAATATATGTCAGTTACCTAAAATTGATTGCATAGGGCAGCCTCCCGGTAAGTTGCTAAAGTGGGAAATTGTTTGCAAACTTCAAGGAACCAATTATGTCAAGTTCTCATGCATACTTTAGTAAACTACGTTAAGTTCTTAATTAACTTGACTTATAACATAATGTATCTGATTAATTTATCTTCATTCATCATACCTCCTCCAGGACAGTGATCCTCTTATATGATGATGCCATAGATCTTATTAGAAACAGTAATTTAAGAATTTAAGAGAAAATAAGGACTACAAAAAAAAGCTTTAATCACAAAAATCTGGGATAAAAGTAAAAAAGAGTATATGCCAAAAATAAAAACCCCAAATCAACATTCACACTTATATAATCAACACTTGATAGGAGAATCGGGTGAAGTGAAGTACCTAAAGTTGACGAATGGAAGATCGGTGCTGCTTCGGCCATGTGGATGAAGGTGGCTAGAATACTTGCTTGAGATTTTTCATTTTGTGATCTCCCTCGCTGCATGAAGGGAAGGTCGAGCCCATGCCATCCATAAGTGAAGAGAGCAGCAGAGATGAAGAAGAGATAAGAGAGGCTGAGCTTGTGAGGGTAGACGAGGACACGTGGCGGGCGACGCGAGCCACACGTCGAGGGGGAGGAGCTGCGTCGACTGAATGCGTGCGAAGAGGAGGAGTTGGGGATTTAGGGCAAGAGGCGATTAGGGGAATTAGGAAATAAGATTAAAGGAAATTTATTTATATAATTAGATTTTAATTAAATAATTAATCTTCTTTTTCTTCAATAATTTAATTAGTTAAATAATTTTTCAAAAATTACCAAATATTCACTCCTAGTTAATTGAGGGGTGAAGAATGCAACGATGAAGTTGGATTTTGATTCTGATGAGCATTTAATTTTCTCATTTTCTGGATATTTAAATATTATTAAAATATTCGATGAAATTTCGACAACTTCCAATTTCCACCAAAATATCACCCATAGCTAATTTGGGGGCAATGAGCATAATGGCGATGTTTGATTTTCGATATGAGGTCAAAATAAATAGGCCAATTTACAGGATTCCTGAAATTTTTAAAATCAGGATTTGATTCATTTGACTCTAATTTAGACCAAATCTTTGTGATGAGTTCTTAATGACTTAGTTAGCACACTAAAATCATAATCAGGACTTGATTTAGTCCTAATTAACTTAAGTAACAACCTGGGTTGTTACAACTTTACCTGCTTACTTACTTATAGGACGCTACTTTCGATTAGTGCTTACTATACATATCATAGCTAGATTATTTATTTTTAACCTGTCAAGTGATCACAAGCATGTTTAGGATAAGTCTTTTCCTTCAGTATTTTCCTTACTTTACTTATACTTATATGCCTAACCTTATTACAACTTTGGTGTTGAGGTATGTTCTTTTACCTCACATATTGCTTAGTTATAAATGCCTTTATTTATAGCTTATTCCTCCCTTTGTATGCTTGTTGCACCATTACGCTTTGTTTGTTTTTATAGTCTAAGTAAAATAATGATATCATAAAACTCATGTAATACTAACAGCATAAAATATACTTAGACAATATGTCTAATAATATTTTTCTTTTCTTTGGTTGGGGCCCTATCATTGGGAAACCAACAATGGTAGATTCTGAGTTATTCGAGGTAGTCGAGCCTTATGAAGGTCAAATTCAGGAAGAGTGTGCTGCCGTTGGAGATCCTTAGCATAGCTTCTCTTTTATTTTTGTGAGGATGAGAGCTTTATCATTTTTATTAAGACTTATTTAATGTTTATAATAATTCAAATATTTATGTATATTCTTTTATTGTACTATTTTATTATGAGCTGCGTATTTACTTCTTACTTATATTGTGGTGGATTGGATGTAGAATATTTTTTTGTCTTTGCTTCTGTACTCTGATGAATGTATATACTTAGTGAAGGATTTCGTTGTATTATCTAGGGCACATCCTTCCCTTATTAATGAATTGAGGAATTACACTTTAATCTTATAATAAGTGAGGGATTTGCCAGCATGACATACCGCTCTTATCCTTGATTATTGGAGGTTAAGGGGCGGGGCCACACATCTTTAGACCCTCAAGAATTAATGCCCTGGATTTAGAGTTTAAACTCCAAATTTGAGTTTAAACCTTAAATCCTTAAATCTTGATTTTCTCAAGTCAAGATTTGAGCATGAGCTATGAAAATACATTAATTAAGTCATTGATTAATTATTTAATCATTGCAGTCATCATTTTTAATCATGAGTTAGAATTTATTAAGTTATAGTGTTTAACTTTAAGGTTGTAAGCCTGAGATTGTACTAGATAGATGGATATTAGAGATTCTACACTTGTACTATCCCAAATTAGATAGAACAAATTAAATTATATAATAACAAATATCATATATATTTAGTTGAGTCTCTAACTTGCCTTGATTATTATTACTTTGTATACCTTGTACTTTGAGCTTTATACCTAGCACATAATACTTAAACATGGGGTACTTGATAAGTATTCTATGTCACTTTGAATGCATAATTATAAATCAATTCATTTAGTTTATTTAGTTCATTCAGTTTTTCTATGCTCAGTTCAGTCGGGTGTGTTCTAATTAGTCTGCCATTTCTACTCAATTATTTTGATATAGAACAAACAAGACCTAGGCTCTACGGGTTGGCCAAGATGGTATATGTTAGACTTTTCTGTTCAGTGGCTTCGTTTAGCTTGTTTCTGTTATGGTAGTACTAATTAAGGCACATTTCTCTTTCCTAATTCTTTTGTCTAATTAGACCTAACTCTATGGTTGGCTAGGTTGATATATGTTAGAGACTCTTTCAATTTAGTAGCATCATTTAGCCAAGTTATTTTATTAGTTATGCATGTACATTACTATTTTCTGCTCGCTTTTAGTTCATTTCAGTACAATTATTTTACTTCAGTGCTTTTCAATTCAGTTACTTGCATATACTAGGATATTAGTTTTATTTCAGTTTGCTTTTACATTTTAGTACCATTTGATTATTTTATAAATCAATATGCATTCAGATGATCAAAAGCATATTAGGATGAGCTTTCTTTCAATATTTTTAGTTATTATATATTTACTACCTAACTTTGTTGCAGCTTCTGGTTAAGGTATATAGTCTTATATACATCATTTTGCTTAGTTATAAATGATTTATTTATAACTATCATGTTCTTTGTTGCTTGTTGCACCATTTTTAAATGCTTGCATGTCAGTTAAATGTGATATCTTAAAATATGCAATTTATTAAATCAGCTTTAAATGTGCTTAGACAATTATCTTACTGTAAGTTTTTCTTTTTTTGGCTGAGGACCTAGCATTGTGATATCGATAATATCAGATTCAAAGCTGTTCATTGAAGTTGTATTAGGAGAGGGGATTAGTCAAGAGGAGGATCTTCTTGCTGCCAAAGAATAGCTATTTTTTTTTTCCACTTGTGAGGATGAGTGTTCTTTTCATTTAAACTCAATTTATAATAATTAAATATTTTGAATGTATTTACTTTTTGCAGTTTCATATTGAGTTGAGTTACTATCTTTACTTTTCCCTACTGTGCGGTGATGTAAATGCTATGCTCTTATTTGCTTCTGCTACTTTGATATTTTGATGCATGATTTTTAATTTTAGGTGACAAGTCTTCCAATTAAGATGGGTTGGGTTTATACTTGACTCGACTATAGTTGGGAGGGTTGCCACACAGTGACGGTATTTACCGTATTCATGTTAATCTCAGTATTAGCATGACCACGTAGGGTACGGGGCTCCATAGTTGGTATCAGAGAATGCCATAAGGTTCCAGATTAGAATTTATATTCCTATCTACCTAATGTATAGTTCTTTTGAAATGCAGTCATCAAAACATAACATCCATATCACAATACTCTCAAGTAACTCTATATGAAAGTGTGAATTGGAAAATGTCCATATAAGATGAATAAATCACTCTCAAGTAACTAGAAGACTTATAAATTCTCTTAATAGAACCAAATGGAATGTGGGAGGTCTAAATTGGACGACTACTTAACCGTATTCGATACCGTATGGGAGTACGACTAACATTGGGGTCAAGAAAGTGGAAGATCTATAGTCAGAGTATTTGCCAAAGGAGTCCTAGTTCTGGACCAGCTTCTTTAGCAACCTAGCTTCAGAGGTTTTGACTTCCCAATTCTAGACAAGGAATGGTTGAATCGTGTGGAATCAATTTTGGATCATATAGAATGTCTTGATTCTATCTGTGTTGATCCTGTGACCTTTCTACTCCAAGATGCTACAGAAGATTGGTGGATCGTCACTAATTGGAAGTTAGAGAAGAAATGCAAGAGAAAGCCTTGTGTTGTAACCTTCGCGGACGTTCATCTTGCATTTTGTGCCAAGTTCAAAGATGCAAACTAGCATATAATAAAAAGTCAATTGTAATCCTTTATCATTTCATATTTTTAGTATTTATATGAATTATCATTTCATCTTATGTAATCTTTTTTCTTAAGTAATGAAATTTGTGTTTGCAAAATTTGATGTTCAGTTTAATCTCATTTCATTAAATTCATTCTAAAATTAAGGTTCATCTTGCTATAACAGGATGAATCCCATATCACCCCCGTCAAGTACAACCATTAGGAATGAAGTAGCATCTAGCAGTTCCACTGATGAAGTCACTGACTTGCGGAGTATGATAGCAGCTATGGTAGAGAACCATACTCAGCAGGCATTGGAAATTCAACAAATTATTGCCATCTATCCGGTGCCTGTGACCACTAATAGCACTGCATTAGCAGCATTTGCATCCTTTGCACCTCACTCATTCCATCAATCTGCCGATGGACTTCTGCACAACTTCTTGAGGTTGAGACCCTTAACCTTTAGCGAAAACTTATCTCTAATGGATAAAACCATTTGGCTAAAGATGGTAAAGAAAATCTTGGACATCATCAAGTGTTCGAATTCTGAAGCTATTCATCTTACTGTCCACCAACTCCACAAAGAGGCAGAACACTTGGGATAGCGTCTGAAGAACTCAGTTTGCCAAGTATGATATCAAGGATATCTCTTGGGATGAATTTGTGAGATTGTTCAAGTCTGAGTTCATCCCCCCATCCTCATAGAACATGATAGAAGATACCATTCTGTAGCTGAAGCAAGGCAGCCGTTCTATCTCAAATTATGAGATGGAGTTCAGGAGGCTTACCCCCTTTGCCCCAGATATAATTCAAACCGAATCTTCCAATTGTCATAGGTTCCAAAGTAGATTGCATGATAATATCAAAGATCACATTGCTTCACTCCGACTTACTAATTTCTCCCAGCTTGTAGTAAATGCAATGGTGGTAGAGCACCACCAGCTCGAAAGAGATCTGAAGTGTAAAGTCCAAGCGGTACTGAATCGCCATAAGCATTTATGAGGCATAGGCCTCAGTCTGCAAGATCTATCAACTTGAAGCAACTCCATTTGTTGAACCTATTATAGGCTGTAACAGTCCTCACCCCTATGGCAAGTGATCACTTCGGCCATAGGTTCTTCACTTGCGGCCATCAAGGCCACATGTTTTACAACTGCACGCACTCAGAAACTATAAATGATGTCCGCATAAATCATTCACTGCGAAACCAGGTCTTCTGAGCTACACCTTTGAACAAAAGGGATACAGGAATGGCAATAATGCCAGTTCCTGCATCTGAGCCAGCAAGGGAACAAGCTGCCACTCCAAAGTTCCTGCTAGTCCTGCACAAGTTTATGCTCTAATGCCACTTAAAGATGCAGAATATAATAATATGGTTTCAGGTACACATTTATAAATCCCTTCTTTTATTCACATTTCTTGTATGTTATTATTGATATTAGTAATGCAATTTATCTACTTAACCTTAGGAACACTCTATTTTAATGACAAACACTACAATGCGTTATTCGACATCGAGGCTAATTATTTTCTTATATCTAAGCATTTTGTCAACACTCTTAAGCTGCCTTTGTACAAATTAGCTAAGTCGCTAAATATTGAACTTCCATTTGGAGCCCAACTCAGTGCTCATAAGTTTCATGACACCAAACTTCTGATTAATACGTAAGCTTTCGATTCCAAGTTAACTATTTTGCCTTTGGCCAATTTTGATATTATCCTTGGAATGAATTGGCTTAGCAGTAATAAATTGCCTAAAGAAAAAAATCACTCTTCATTCTCATGGAAAGCCCAAAAATTTCATAGAAAATATTAGTACTCGATTATCTTTAATAAATGTTACTAATATTGAGAAATTATTCAGTAAGGGATGCGATGCTTTTCTTGTCACCATGATGGCTGAAGTCATAGAGAGCATTCCTCTCTCTGATTGTAAGATAGCAACAGATTTTGCCGATGTATTCCCTGAATATATTCCAGGAATACCTCCATCTAAGGAAGTAGAATTCTCCATTGAGTTAGTTCATGGAACCTAGCCGATATCTTAAGCTTCTTATAGAATCGAACCTAAGAAATTACAAGAGCTTAATGAACAATTGTAAGAGCTCTTGAACAAAGGCTTCATCAGGCCTAACATGTCATCTTGTGGAGCGTCAGTTTTGTTTGTAAAGAAGAAAGATGAATCTATGCGAATATGTTAGGTTATTGTGAACTACATAAAGTTACTATCAAGAATAAATACCCATTACCCTGAATTGATGATTTATTTGATCAGCTATCTGGTACTGTTATATTCTCAAAGATCAATTTAAGGTCAGGATATCATGTAACAACCCTGATGTTGTTACCTGTCAATTAGTAATATAATTGATTCTAATCTTCTTTCATTACTCTTATAATAGTGTTAAGAGTTTTCACCTCAAATTTCATGCGATTTGGAAGTAATTTGATAATTTCTAGTATTTTCTAGTTTTCTGATAATTCTGAAAAATACCTAATTTATTTAGACCTCAAAATAAAAAACAGAGTCCACCATTGGACTCGCCACACCCAAATTAGCTAAAAGTGGTATTTTGGAAATGTTTGGGAGTCGTTGAATTTTTTGCAAATATTTTAATATTTAAAAAATTCTGTAAATTAAATATACCTCCTATCAAAAATTTAATTGCATTTTTGAGTTTCCTACCTCTCAATTAGATAAGGGTGAAAATTTAGAATTTTTTAGAGTATGTTTGAGTATTTAAATTTAAGAAATAAAATAAGGAAATATATTAATTAAATAGCTAATTATATATATATATATATATATATATATATACATATATATAAATTATTTAAATGGCTAAAATTTAGACCACGCGGATCCCGTGCACGAGTCCAATGCACGGGATAGCCGTGCGGGTTCATGCCAACTATTGTGCAATTTAGATATTAAATCAAACGGTCCAGACTCAATCCAATATTTATCAAATGATCTAGCCATTTGATCGTCGAATGGATTGGATGGCCGAGATGCATTTACTATACGTCTCTCACTATTTGCACCCTGCGTCGTCTGAAGGGCGTACTACGGTACCTAGCGAGCCTCTAGCTGTCCTTGTCGAAAGGTTAACCCTCCAATCAATCCTTACTATCCTCATTTTTACTCTAGCTACGCTTGAGAACCATTCTGGGAGCTGGAGAGTTGTTGTCGTAAAGGTGGGATATTGCTGTAAAACCCTTCTTCTTCCATTAATTTTGGCCTAACTCAAGGTACTCTTCTAGCTTTATTTTCCTTTATATTATTATTTAATACCTTCAATTCGGTTGATTAAATAATCTGAGATAATCGATTAAATTACTTTAAGTTACATCAGCTCCTAATTAAATTAGGAAGGTTCAGCCCTTAAGACGGATCCCTAGCCGATAGTTCATGGCTAGGGCATCATCCCATTTGTAAGAAAATTCTTTCCCGGCTTCCTTTTCTAGCCCAACACAACGGCCGTGAAGAGACCTTCACACCGACGTGCGGGTCGATCCCTGAGACTATCGGCATGACCTGGATTAGACCTAACCCTAAATGTGCATTTCTAAACTTTTGCCGAGGAAGAAGAACATGTTCAGCTCGATTCTTTGAACCGGCCGGTTCGACCCAGCTTGAACCACGCCTTATTCCAAACGCCCTTTGATTTCAAGTCGACAAGCGTCTCTCCTAGAGAGCAGACGTGTGTCATCCTAATTGTGCGGGTTTCCATAAAATTTACGACTGTCAATTAACAACAGTCTTCCATTAAATCTATGCCTCATATTTTGCGCCATTTCAATTTTAACCGCTGAGTCGAATGCAATAATTAATTAATAATAGTTACAATTAGTTTAATTGATGATAAACTAATATAAACTTTATTTAATGATATCTAGAAAAATAATTATCCAAAATATGCATTATTATATACTATTTGATCCCAAAGACGCATAGATTAATAATATGCCATTCATTTTCTATTTAGATGATTATTTTATTTAATCATTATTTTAGCTTACTTAATTAATTATAATTTAATTTTTATATTGTATATGATAAAATTTGATCATTTAGTGTCCAAACTTAATAATCAAATAGTCCATTTCACTCACAAAAATGTGAGGAATAATAATATGAGATCTAATTTAGGTTTTAAATCTTAGATCTCTTAATGACATTTTAACCCCAATTAGGACCCCTCCAAGCCCTTGAAAATTCAATGTTGTCCAAATTCAATCTAATTAGTGTCAATTTACTCCTTAGGACATAAGTATCACATTGACATGTATATCATACCATTTGGACAATATTTGGATATTTTAGATATCTAGCTCTTTAATTTTGGTAAAATGTTAATTCCTTATTTTTCAAATATGTTTGTTTTCAAATGTGTGAACCTTAGGACAACAAACTTGTTTCATTTTATTATTCACATATAGTTTTAAATTGTATGTTTAAATCTTACATTTCCATAGATGTGATAATTGGAAATATTTAATGCTCATTCATGTTAAATTTCTTCTATAATAGGATTACTTAGGAATGAATTGAATTGAATGAAATGCATGTATCTTTTCAAACTAGAATTTTCAAATCCATGTTCCTAATTCTTATATCAATGTGATTTGTGAATTAGAAATATTTAGAACTCCTTTAATTGATTCATTTTAATATGTAGAATAATTTCATGAATGATTTGAATATAAAAAATTGTATGAAATTATCTAAGGTAGAATTATCTCAATTATTGTAGCATGTTTTCACAACTTATGTAATTATAAATGTTGTGAATCTAACATGATTAATTGCATAGTATATGCTGAGTTTAATTCTTCTATTTTATATATGCTTTATATTGAATTTAGATTATTTGACTTGAATGTATTATCATATTTCGTGTAAACTAGAATATAAAGTTACATGTAATTTATTTATGTTGAAACTTATTTAGAACTAATATCATATGCTTTAATTAAGTTAATAATAGTTCTTTAAATAAATTGTTCTTTCATTTCATCTCCTAACAAATTGATAAACTATAAGGTCATCTAATGTTTTATTTTATTTTGTAAATGTTGTAATCATGATTTTATAAGGGAGTTTCAATTACTTATGTCATGCTAGACTAAAATCAGAATAAGCATTTTATTTATTAAATTGGCTAAATGTTAGTTCCATAATATTCCTATCTTTATTTAATCTTCTAAATAGTAGAAGAGTCGTATGTTAACTTTTTATTTGTTTCTTTTAAGTAAATATCATAGAGTTCGTGTCAAAATTATTAGAATTGGATAAAGATTCTTATGTTTTACATCTTTTACTTCTCCTTTAGTTGCATGTTAGATTTAATTAAGAATCCTTTAATTTCTTTTGTATTCTGATTAACTTAACACTTTCAATTTGTAAGTTACAATTCTTTATAGGAACTCATAATTTGACTAGTGCCCAATCAATCATTTAGATGATTAGCACATATCTCCATAGTCTTTAACCTTCCAAATTAGTTCTCAATTGATTTAACTAGAGAACAATAGCTTCATTTCATACTTGAACAAGTTAATAAAATTCCATTAGCCTATAACTATAAATGAATTAGTACTTGTAGAAAATAAACTATTTCTTTCCTTATCTTTAAATACTCAACATCAATTAATCTTAGATGAGTTTATGATTAAACTGATTTGATACTTTCTAGTTTGTAAGCTAACTAGATGAAGCTAAGAGAATTTTCCTTAGCTTATACTTCTATTTGCTTATCAACTATAAATCTTACTCTCCTTTACTAGTTTCCTTAAACTTTAATTATTAATCTACTTGATTTGATTAGTTTAGGACTAGTATAAGATGAATTTTAATTACTTGAAAATACTATTTTCCAAACTTCTCTTTCCTCTATTATTAATTACAATTAATGTAAGGATCAATATCTATAAGTCAATTGAGAGCTCAATTAGCTCCAAACATTAAGTAAATTATTAAAATTTAGATAATAAATGGATATCACATAGCTTACAATTATTGAAATTTCTTGAATTTGCTTAGCTTTTAGCCTTTTCCTTAAACATTCATACAAGATCATTGTGCATAAATAAAAGTTTCATAAAACTTTAAGGGGAATGCCTTATGGCAAGTAGAACAAGAATGATATCGCTTATATTAGGACTTAACATTTTAGAGAAGGTAAATATGAATGTTTGACCCCCCACTATATCTAGTTAGGCAGACGTGCTTAACTCCTCGTCCCATTCTGTTGAGTTTTCCTACAAAATGAGATATTTTCTAAATATAACTTCAACTAATTATGTAATAGTTCTTTTATAATCTTATTGATTGTAAGATCTCTTCATAACTATTTAGTTATGATTTCTTTTCATAGTCCTAGTATATGTTTATCTTAGACTAAAAGTCTAAGATACTTCCTTACTTTTTATGCTTTACACTCTCTATTTCCAGTACTGTGTTTTACTTACTTACAACTCATTTAGAATATAGTGTATGTTGCTTTATTCATTTAATGCTTCATTGTATTACATTTTCTTATTAGCATAAATTTCATTGAACATGTATTATTTTTACTTTATTTAATTTAAATGCACATAGTACTTTCTAGCCTTTTATGATGCTTTTCCCTTACCATTTTTAGATGCAGGCTAGGACTTATATATACAAGTGAGTATTCTTACTCAATTTATTTTACTATCTTCTTTACAGTTATGTCTACTTACTTCCCTTTCTTTGACAGTTTTTATAGCTCCGTTGTTTAGATTAAATTGTAATTTATACTTGTGATATCCTATTAACTTAAAATGTAGCCAATCTTAAAATGTGCTTAGACTATTTAGTCTAACTACACTTTTTCTTTTATTGGCTTTGCCTTATCTTATTTAAATACTAAAATATGATAGATTGAGAGCTCTTTAATTCAGGTAATGTAGATCAAAGTGCATGATAAGCTCCTAAAATGAATGCCTTTCGCTTACTTTTATGGTTTTCTTGCACATTTAGTTTGAGGGAGGGAATGATTATATTCTCTCTTACTTTTTATTTTAAATGGTTTTGTAATAATTAATTTAGACTTTAATTGCTTGGGTTATTTTTACATTTCTGTGTTGTGTTCCTTATTTGCAATTGCTTGGGTTGAATGAGTGGATGATATTAATTGCTTGTATTGTTTATACTTGAAATATTATGTTATATATCTTCTTAATTGTTTTTAATTGCTTATCATTTTAACTTAACAACTACTCATAAAGAGACTTAGCCACTTAATATCTAGTATCGATTAGTTTCCTAATTATTTATTAGGTGCTAAGGTAACATCCCAATGTTGGATTAATCTTTTATCCAATTATTGGGGTCGTTACACTTGGCATCAGAGGCAAGGTTGAGAATTTTAAGTTAAAAAGAGATATCCAGTCATCTAAGATAGCAACACATAAAGGTAAAAATACTTAAAAAATGTCACTTTAGGAAAGTGAACAAAGTTCTAATCTAATAATTGATCTTAACTTTACTATAATCTAAATCAACTGACTCCCAGATGGAGAATCCAGGGTCAGAGTTAAGAAAGTATACTAGAGCATTCTTTCAGTATTGGGAAGACGACCAGTGGTTCAGCTCGATGTATGGATGTCTCTACTTAAAAGTATCTAATTATGGAGGTGAAGTGCTAGACAAGATTTTAAAGTACTTTGTATTCAGGAGAGATTGCATCCCTCGATTAGCAAGAGAGTGGCTCTTAAGGGTCTCCAATACCCTTACAGCTACTCAATGCCCCGACCACATACACCTCCGAATGTTAGAAGAATTATTTGACAACTATGTCGAAGAATGGTGGGTTCATGCCCATAGTGTTCTCATTAGAGCAAGTAGATGCTTGCATCATGCTCCTCTTTATTCTAATTTTGAATCAATGTTCTACAATAAATTTTGTAAATGAATAATCAGTTTCCATTTTCTAATAATTTTCATAGTACCTTATACATTTTAGTTACTATTTCTTTTCTACTGATATATCCAAAATTTATAGCAAAATAAAGTGATAAAAACATTTAAAACATCATACAAACTAACATACTATGAGTGAAATTTGTGCATTTTTAGGAAAAATGGAGAAAAGGATAGCTAGAGCTAAATTGGAGAAATCTGGACGAAAATTGCTGCAACACGCCACAGCGCGCTCCAGCGGGCCATAGCGAACAAGTGCACTAAACAAAGACCTGGAACCTGATCTATCAAACTGGACGAAAATTGCTGCAGCACGCCACAGCGCGTCACAGCGGGCTGCGGCGGCATTTCAGATTTTTAATATAAATTTTATATGAATTAATTAAATAGTGCCAAATATGCAATTTTTAACTTTTAACCGCTGCAGCGCGCCATAGCGCTCGATGCCTTACGAAGATTTATGCAGACCTGGAACAAAATTAATGTAGTCCACCGTGGCGCGCCACAGCGCACCCTGGTGAATATCTTACAAATAGTAACTTATCTTAAGTAAATTGTATTACTAATTTAGGTACCAAAAAAAACCCAAAAATCAATTATTCTAAATATTAGTGAAAGTAAATAAGAGTTAGTATCAAAACCATCATTTCTTGAGGATGATATAAATTCCCAGAACTTATTATTCCGCTTATTACTTCAGACACGTACACTTACGTTCAAGCGCAAATTTACAGCCTCTCAAGTTTTTGGTGGCGTTGCTAGGGAACAGTTTTGTTTTGTATTATGTATAATCTTCGATTAAATAGTGATTTAGATCTTATTTTAATTTTTCATATAATTTTAGTTGTTGTAATTATATTGTGCTAACTTTAGTGTTAATTTAAATTTTGCTTTAGTTATTTGTTATTGAAAAATCAAAAATTTCTAAAAATTGTGCTGAACTATTTTGCTGATTACTATTTTACATTACAGAAATCTGTGAATTGTTGTAACTATATTGTTGAATTAATTCTGTTGAACTATTTGCTCAAATCTGTGTTTGCTGAATTTTTGTGATAAATAAATTGCTAAAATTGCTTAGTTCTTTCTAGATGAAATCTTTGAATTGCATGAGTAGAAGAATAGGCACTGAATTACTTTTTGATCCTAAAATAGAGCGCACTTACTTAAGAGTTAGAAGAGAACATGTATATCTAAACCAACCTCAAATTGAAATGGATAATCTAGAAGCAAACCCTGCAGAGCCACTAGTTAATATGAGAGGTAGAAGTTTAAGAGACTATGCCCTCCCAATTATGGGAGGAGTGCCTAATGCGATTGTTAGACCCCTATTCAAGCTAATAATTTTGAAATTAAACCTTCAACTATAAGCATGGTCCAGAATAATCAATTTAGTGGTCTAGCTTCAGAATATCCAAATGCCCATATCTTGAACTTTCTTGAAATCTGTGATACCTTTAGAGTTAATGGCGTGTCCGATGATGCGATTAAACTAAGACTCTTTCCATTTTCTTTGAGAAACCAAGCTAAAATTTGACTCACTTCCTTACCTGGCGAGTCCATCAGGACTTGGGATGACTTAGCTAGGAAATTCCTAGCTAAGTACTTCCCACCTGCTAAGACAGCTAGGCTAATAAATGAGATATCAAATTTCTCACAGTGAAATGGTGAGAATTTATATGATGTCTCGGAACATTTTAAGGGTTGCTTAAGACGCTGCCCGCGTCATGGGTTTGAATTATGAATGCAGGTACAAATATTCTATAATAGTTTAAACGCACCCACTAGGACTCTCATAGATGTAGCCTCGGGGGGATCTTTAAATAGCAAGACACAAGAGGAAGCTTTTAACCTTCTCGAGGAAATGGCAACTATAGCACATATCAATGCCTAGTGAAAGGCTTAACATAGAAAAAGGAGAAGTCAACGTGATCTCTGAGTTAAGAAATTAATTTTTCCATCTTAATCAAAGACTTGAGAATATGCAACAAAATTCATATCATTGGAACACTAGTGAAACAGAAGGTGTCAATGTTGTCCTAATTCATTAAAATAATCAAAGAGAGGATAGAAGGGGATTAGAGCACTCTTTCAGAGAGCTTAGAACATCCACAATTGAATTCATGAACAAAACTGATGCAATATTAAATAGACATGAGCACACCCTCTTGAGACAAGAGGAATAGTGAAAAAAATTGAGTTGCAAATAAAAGAAATAATGAGCAAAGTAAATAAACCAGCCATAGTTAGAGCAATAAGGGATTATGAGAATGAATCAAGAAATTTGATCACATTGCAAAGCGGGAAAATTCTAAGAATATATCTAAGGTTTTAAGAGAGAATTCAGATAAGGGAAGGGAGAAGGAAGTGAGGGAGGAAGCCCAAATTCAGTTAACTAAACAACCTGAATATATCCCTAACATTCCTTACCCTCAAATAATTGCTAAAGAGAAATTAGATGTTCAATTTAATAACAGTCTAAAAATATTTAAAACCATTCACATAAACATTCCTTTTGCTGAAGCCTAAGAGCAAATGCCCAGCTATGCCAAGTTCATGAAGGACATATTATCCAAGAAAAAGAAATTATATGAGAAAGAAACAGTTTCCCTAACTGAGGAATGTAGTGCCATTCTTCAGCAAAAAATCCCCATCAAGAGGAAGGATCTAAGAAGTTTCACCATTCTTTGTACTATAGGAAATTATTTATTTCAAGAGGCTTTATGTGATTTGGGAGCTTCAATAAATATAATGCCATTTTTCATCCTTAAGAAGTTAGGAATTGATCAGTTAAAACCTACATTAGTTCTTCTCCAACTAGCCAACAGATCCATTAAAACTCCCATTGGAGTCATAGAAATTGTTTTAGTAAAGGTTGATAAGTTTGTCTTCCCGGCTGATTTTATTATTTTAGAAATGGAAGATTAAAATCAAGAGATTCCTATAATTCTAGGTAGACCATTCCTTGCTACAGGCAAAACTATGATAGATGTTGATAATGGGGAATTGAGTCTTCGATGTGAGGGAGAAGAGGTAAGATTTCATATAAATGATGTGATGAGGCACCCGGTTAAGCCAAATGAAGAATGTTGGAAGATAGATTTGATAGAAGAGGCGCTGATGTCAGGCGAAGTAGGAAAATCAAATTTTGAGATAGATGAGGAAGTCATAGATCTAGAAGGCAAGGTAGAGGAACTAGTGCAGGAAAGAAAGAAAATTCAACTTTCCATTGAAGAGCCCATTAAGCTAGAACTAAAACTATTGCCAAACCATTTGAAAATTATTTTTTTAGGGGAAGGGACTTCACTTCCAGTAATAATCTTTGCTTTGCTAAACAAAAATCAAGAAGATCAATTGTGTAAGGTGTTGAGTGAGCACATGAGGGCAATTGGGTGGAGCATTGCTGATCTTAAAGGGATTAGTCCAAATTTATGCATGCACTGAATTCTTTTAAAAGACAACACTAAGCCCTCTATTGAACCTCAAAGGTGCCTTAACCCAAACATAAAGAAGGTAGTTTATAAGGTGATTATTAAGCTCTTAGATGCTAGGATAACCTTTCTCATTTCGAATAGCCCTTGGGTGAGCCCAATTCATGTGGTGCCCAAGAAGAGTTGGATAACTGTAATTCTTAATAAAAATAACAAATTAATTCCAACTCGAAAGGTGACGGGGTGGAGAGTCTGTATTGACTATAGGGGACTTAACAAGGCAACCCGAAGGAACATTATCCTTTACTGTTCATTGATCAGATATTAGATAGGTTGGCGAGAAACCCTTCTATTTTCTTGATGGTTATTAGGGCTACAACCAAATTTTGATGACCCCAGAAGACCATGAGAAAATAACCTTCACTTGCTCCTATGGAACATTTGCTTTTAGGAGGATGCCCTTCGGCTTGTGTAATGCACCTGCCACCTTCCAAAGTTGCATGATGGCTATTTTCTCTGATATGATAGGGGAATTTCTAAAAATTTTTATGGATGATTTCTCTATGGTAGGTAAGTCCTTTGGCCATTGCCTAGCTAGCTTAAGTAAATTTCTAAGAAAATGTAAGGACACCAACCTTATTCTAAACTAGGAAAAATGTGACTTCATGGTAGAAGAGGGGATAGTCCTCGGTCATCTTATATCTCGGAGGGAATTGAGTTAGATAAGGCTAAAAATGAGATGATTGAAAAGCTACCACCTCCCACCAATGTAAAGGGAGTTAGGAGTTTCCTTGGGAATGCAAGTTTCTATAGATGGTTTATCAAAGATTTTTTGAAGATTAGTTTACCGCTATGCAGGCATTTAGGAAAGGATATAGAATTTTAATTTGATGACAACTGTATGAAGGGATTTAATGCCATAAAATCTGCTTTAATCTTAGCCCCCATCATCTCTACCCCTAGCTGGGATCTCCCTTTTGAAATCATGTGTGATGCTAGTGATCCAGCTATGGGCACAGTCTTAGGACAGTGAAGGGAGAGAACATTCTATTCAATATATTATGCTAGTAAATTAATGGATGAAGCCCAAAAGAATTATGCCACCACCAAGAAATAACTGCTGGCAATTGTATTTGCCTTCAACTAATTCAGACCTTATCTCATTGGTTCAAAAATGATTGTTTACATGGATCATGATGCGATCAAATACCTACTTCAAAAAAAAGCAGCAAAACCATATCTCATACGTTGGGTTTTACTTCTACAAGAGTTTGATCTAGAAATCTATGACAAAAAGGGATGTGATAATGTGGTGGCTGACCACCTCTTAAGATTAACCTATCTTAATCATAAAGAAGGTGAGGAGATATGTGAGACATTTCCCGACGAGCAACTTTATATCATTGCAGCAAGTAGACCTCCTTGGTTTATTGATTATGCTAATTTTCTTGCGAAAAAAGTGATTCCAAAAGAGTTGAATTTTCAACAAAGAAAAAAATTCCTTACTGACATTAAAAACTACTTTTTGTATGATCCCTTCTTGTACAAATACTGTGCTGATCAAATCTTAAGGAGATGTGTGCCCAAATTTGAAGTAAACAACATCCTCTATCATTACCACACGTCCCCTTATGGAGGGCATCATTGGATAGATTACGTAGCTGCCAAGGTGTTGTAATTAGGGTTCTATTTTCCTAAACTATTTAAGGATACTGCTAAATTTGTTAAAAGTTGTGACAAATGCCAAAGAATAGGAAATTTAGGAAAGAGAGATGAGTTGCCGCTGAATGGAATTTTTGAGGTTGAGATGTTTGACGTTTGGGGAATTAATTTTATCAGACCATTTCCTTTCTCCAAGTCAAACACATACATACTAGTGGGAGTTGAGTATGTTTCTAAATGGGTTAAAGCAATTACCTGTGCAAATAATGATGCAAAGACAGTAATTAGGTTCTTAAAAGAACATGTCTTAGCTAGATTTAGCACACCTTGAATTTTGATAAGCGATGGAGGAAAATGTTTCTACAATAAATAGCTTGAGAGTCTTTTGAAGGGCTATGGGGTGAGGCATAAAGTAGGCATGACATTCCACCCTCAAACTAGTGGAAAAGTCAAAGTGTCAAATCAGGAACTAAAGCAAATTCTTGAAAAATGGTTTTCAAAAATAGAAAGGATCGACCAATTAAATTGTAAGATGCACTTTGGGCTATATGACAGCTTTTAAAACTTCGTTAGGAATGTTTGCCTACAAGCTGATGTATGGAAAGTCCTGTCACTTGACGATAGAACTGGAATGCTGGGCATTTTGGGCAGTTAAAAAACTAAATTTTGACTTTAAACAAGCTGGAGAAAGGAGAATTTTGCAACTGAATGAACTAGATGAATTTAGGTTGAATGCTTATGAAAGTTCTAAGATGCATAAAGAGAAAGCAAGAAAATGGCATGATAGATTAATCAAACCCAAACATTTTTAGCCTAGAATGAAAGTGCTGTTATTTAATTCAAGATTAAAGTTGTTTCTTGGAAAACAAAAGTCTAGATGGATGTGCCCATTCACAATAGAGAAAGTATAACCCCATGGAGCTGTTGATATCACTTCAAAAGAATGAATATTAAAGGTGAATGGGCAGCGACTAAAACCATATTTAGATGAATATGACTTGCAGGAGAATAAAATATGTCAATTACAAGACCTTCCTAGGGAAGGAATCACATAGGAGACTCAAAATGCGTCGGGCTGAGACGTAAAAATAAGCTCTTGGTGGGAGGCAACCCATTCCCATAAAGTTGTATTTTATCTGCTCATTTTTATTTTTTTTTGTTTTTGTTTTTCTTTCAGTAGCTGTAATTTTGTTTTTAACTAAATAAATTTTAGATCTTTGGCCCCCTCATCATTGCTATAATTATGTTAACAAGTTCAATTTTTTGAACACTATTACTTCATGGATTCAATAATAAATTCAAATAAGTAATATTAAGGACACTAGTATGCTTGAACTCAAGGTGATAAATCAACATTACAATCCTACACCTCCTAATAAAGTAAATACTCTAGTGAGATTCAGTTTCCAACAAATTGAAATGAATATGTGCTTAGGTTTAAGTGTGAGGGTGGGGAAACCTAGGGAATTACAACTAGCAAATGGCAAGGTGTGAGTGAACAATTTAGTGTGCTAGGCTCCTGTAGGACTTAATGACTACAAGGAACTAATTCAAGGATGAAGAAAAATATCTCTCTATTGAACTGAATTTAAAAAAAAAAAAGTGAAAAATAGGGATGATGAAAAATATCTCTCCCAAGGTGCAAAATTGAGAAAATAGGATGAAGAAAAGTGTCTATCCTAAAAATATAAATATTCCTTGTGATGCATGAGAAGGAGCACACATGGCACAATACTCTTGTCACTCATCAAATGCCTAGCTAAGGTTTGAAAGTCCTAAGGTAATTACCACCCCCCCCCCCCCATAATGAAGACATAAGCATGAATACTTGAGATTGAAGCTAGATTGTAACTAGGACTTGGAGCTTGATTAGGAGGGTATTAGAGGTTGGAATTTTAAAATCACATTAACTTAGAGCAATATTCAGTGACTAAAACATTTCACATTGCCGTCCCACATTGAATCCATTAACTAAAATTTAGAAAATCATTTGTGAGCTTACTCAAGGATGAGCAAAAATTTAAGTGTGGGGGTGTGATATATTTAAAATTTATAGCAAAATAAAGTCGTAAGGACATTTAAAACATCACACAAACCAACATACTTTGAGTGGAATTTGTGCATTTTCAAGAAAAATAGAGAAAAGGACAAGCCAGAGCTAAATTGGAGAAATTTGGATGAATACTTCTGCAGCGCGCCACAGTGCGCTACAAGGGGCCACGTCGGACAAGTGCACTAAACAAAGACCTAGAACCTGATATGTCAAATTGGAAGCAAATCACTGCAGCGTGCCACAACACCTCACAGCGGGCTGCGACGGCATTTCAGATTTTTAATATAAACTTTATATGAACTAACTAAATAGTGCCAAATCCGTGATTTTGAACTTTTGACCACTGCAGCGCGCTCCAAGCGCACCACAGTGCGCTATGCCTTTTGAAGATTTACGCAGACCTAAAACAGAATCACTGTAGCCCGCCGTGGCGCTCCATAGCACGCCACGACGGCATTTCATATTATTCATGAAAACCTTATATGAATTAATTGAACAGTGACAATTCCACATTTTTGAAACTCGAACCACCATAGCTTGCCATAGCAATAAATTGAATTAATTCGACCCACTACAGTACGCTGCAACTGAATAGTGTTTGGATTGAAGGTGCCACAGTGCGCTATGAAGGATCCTCATCAGGATAGCCCATCTGGAGCTAAATTCAATAGAATGAAATGTAATCGCTGGAGCATGCCCCAGCATGCTGCAGCGCACCACAACGCACGATACAGAAAAAGCTCCAAAAATTGCATTTAATACAGCATAGGGAAGGCCATAATTTTAGACCCTTGGCCTTCCCCAGCCTCTTGAAACCTAAAGTAACATTAAATTTGATGAATCCCAAGTGAATAATAGAATAAAATTTGAATTACTTGTATTGAATCAAGGAAGATGAAAGGTCACATGTGATTAATGCATGGGGGCTGAAAACTCTCCTATTTAAGGGGCAATTTTAGACCAAGTAAGGGTTCCAAATTTTTATATTCTAACATCTAAAGGAGAGGGTGCTGTGAGAAAAAAAGAGGAAAGAACTCTCCAATGAGAAATTAAAGAGAACTATAAAGGATTAAGAAAAAAAGACAGTAGAAGATCTCAAGAAAAGGAAATGGAAGAAACGGAGGAATACCAAAAGAACCCCATAAAACATCTGGGATGTTTCCTAGTACCCATTCTAAACTCTGTCTAATTTTCCTTATTGTGAATCGATGTCAAGGTTCATTTTATTTTTCCTATTTTTTAGTATTAATTTTGAAATGGAAGGCTAAACCCTCCTTGGAGAGGGTTGGGTTGTAGTTGTGGGATAATGTAAGGGTCTATGGTGTTGTACACTATTTTGAAATAAATAAAAACTGGTTGCTAAATTGTTTCTTATCCTTATTTAATGCAAATGCCTGGATGTATCTTATAAAACTCTTTATTAAATTAAACTAGAAATGAATTATCATTAAAAAGGACTTATGCTCCAAAGATCATTAATTGGATTAGAGCAAGGAATGAGTGCATATTTGAGATGAGAACTATGTGACAAGTTCTCAAGCTTGTTAGCACCATTCCTTAAAGCTCATCCGAGAGATTGATACTTATGAGCTAAGTCCCCATCAATCTTTCTCTGTGGCTTAGCAAAGTAGAAGGAATGAGAGAATATTGGACACCCATTGGATGATGTGACAGTTCAATGAGTCCAATGCATTCTCTCATTTAGCTAAACTGCGTGTGTATGCGCATAATGCAGATTGATAGAAATCATGCTTGTGATATCAATTAACTAAAAGTAACATTTTGGTGACTTAGATGTTGGAAATCAGAATTGAAGTAAATGAAGATCTTATAAGGGTATATGTGCCAAGGTAGAACCCTAAGGGTGTTCTCCTTACTACACTAGACTTGAACTTGTTGAATTAGAGGATTTGTCTAGTTTAGGCAATGTTCACTTGATTATTTAGGCATAGGAAAACACTTTATAAGTTTCAATGACTAAATGACAGCACCAAGCCCTTACGAGTCCCATAACCAATCCCTAACTCTCTCCTCTTGAACAAATAGTATCTTACCTTAAGTAAATTATATTGTTAATTCAGGAATCAACAAAAACCCAAAAATTAATTATTCTAAATATTAGTGAAATAATATAAGACTTAGTATCAAAACTACCGTTCCCTGAGGATGATAAAAACTATCAGAACTTACCATTCCACTTAATACTTCGAACACGTACACTTGCATGTAAGCGCAGATTTACAATCTGTCATCACCTTAATGTATTTTTCTTAATAAATCTCAAACTTTTGAATATTAATGAGAAGTCATTCTTTTTCTACATGTTCTGAAATTTCATCTTTCATTACTAAATAGAATGAGTCCAAATTACGAAGATCCTTCTTCTTTTATTGTGAAGGATGTTAAACCCAGTACTCCATCTCTTCAAGAAGAGATGAGGTAGATTATGGGTTTATTCAAGATAATGATTGAGGCCCAGATAATTATTGCTGAAAGAATAGCTTCTACAAGAAATCCTTCTCAACCATCTTCTTCTTCTCCTTTCCCCTCTCCCATCCTACCACAATCTTCATAAGTCCCACTTTCTTATTTTCTTGCCTTATCGAAAGCTTCTGCTCCACTACCACCTACCCAAGGCCTAGTAGTGGATGTTTTTCTCCTAGCTTTCCTACGCTTAAACCCTCCTACTTTTAATGGTCAAGCCTCACCAATGGAGGTGGCCAATTGGTTTAGTGCAGTAGAGAAACTCTTGGAAAGTATAAAGTATCCTGAGAGCGAAAGTATAAGATTAATCACTCACGTTTTTAAGAGGAGGCTGAGTTCTGGTGGGATAGCGAGTTAAAGGCTTGCTTTTTAGATGCATGTTTAGAAGATATTCTTTGGGAGGAGTTTGAATAAATTGTTAGAGATGAGTTCATTCCTCCTTCTGCTCAAACAATTATAGAAGACGATTTCATGCAGTTGACAAAGGGAAATCGTACGATTTATGAATACGAAGTGTAATTTAAAAAATACTCTCATTTTGCACCAGAAATAGTCCGCATGGAAGTGGCAAGGTGCAGTCATTTCTTGAAAGGCTTAAAGAACTATATTAAAGGTCATCTAATGTCCTTATATCATGATAATTTCCTAAAGCTAATAGAGGGTGTAAAAATGATCGAGCACCACCAAGCTCAATCTGAGCTGCGAAAAAGCCCTCGTCCTCAATCATAATGCCATGACTCTTATAAAAAAAGTCATGCTCAAGGTCCAAAAGCATTCCATATGTCAAAAGGTAATGAGCAACTAGGAAGCTCGTCAGCCAAGTGCAATAGATCACACCTATATGGCAAGTGCTATCACATGGGGAATATGTGTTATATATGTGGTAGAACTAATCATTATTATCAAAATTATCATGTGGCTTGGACTGTTGATCGAATGAAAACTAATCGTCAACAACAAGTGTAGAATCCCACTCCCTATAGTACTAAGGCCTCGCTCCCTGCTCTTATGACCCTCCTGCAGGCAGAAATTTTCACGATAAGAAGTAAGTATTTTCTCAAGCCCTAAGGCAAGGGCTGGGTAATCATACCGACAAGGGAAAAGCTATCGTTCAATCCTCAGCCATACTTGGAGTGTATGCTCTTTCAGTTTCCATCGCTTAGGATAAAAGTGACGTTGTGACTGGTACATTTTACATTTAAGTTTTTCGTTTCATGTCATTCATTTTTAGTACCTTTACTTCTTTCACTATTTGCTTTTAAATTTCTTATGTAGAAGTTGAATTTTCTTTTCTTTCCTATTATAGGAATATTGTTAATTAAGAACTAGTTGTGTGAAACTCTTTTTGATATAGGAGCTAGTCACTCCTTCATATCAGAGAGTTGTGCATCTTTCCTAAACTTTCAATATTTCAGTCTAGGTAATACATTAAAAGTGCAGATGCCATCTGGTGCTGAAATGTCAGCAAATAGATTATGTTTGGTAGATATCCCAATCAACAATCAACTCTTTCCCTCCAAACTTATTATTATGTCAAAGTATTCCTTCAAGTAGGGAGAAAACCAGAAGTCTTTGTAGGTAAGCTTGGCCTAATGGCATCATTAATAAATACACATGAAGCTAAGTGCCTAATTGGTAAAGGCTGTTATGCTGTGCTAGTGATTTTAATTGGTGAAGAGAAAGAAGATAAAAATCTAATGGTTACCCCAATCGTAAGAGAGTTCTTAGATGTATTTCCAGATGATTTTCCTGGACTACCTCCAATGAGAGAGGTAGAGTTTTCAATAGAGCTAATTCCGATAAAACTCAACTTAAATCCAAAGCCCCTTATAGGATGGCACTAAAGGAACTTTAAGAACTTTGTGAGCAGTTAAAAGAACTATTATAAGAAGATTTTGTGCACCCTAGCATGTCTCCTTGGGGAGCTCCTATCCTTTTCGTGAAGAAGAATGATAGATCCATGTGAATGTGTATAAATTATAGAGAGCTCAAAAAAGTGATGGTAAAGAACAAGTTTTCTCTTCCTAGAATAGACGACTTATTCGACCAATTAGCTGGAGCAAAAGTCTTTTCTAAAATTGACTTGAGAATAGGATAAATTAGATTCAAGTTGAGGATAAAGATATTCTTAAGATTGCATTTAGGACCCATTATGGACACTATGAATTTCTTGTCATATTTATTGGATTGACTAATGCCCCTTCAATTTTCATGGACCTAATGCAGTGCATTCTGAAGCCTTACCTCGATCAGTTTGTAATAGTCTTCATTGATGGCATCCTAATTTATTCCAAGTCAGTTGTTAATTACAAGAACCATCTTTGTGCTATCCTAATTCTTCCAAGAGAGTATAAGCTATATGCTAAATTTCTGAAGTGCAAATTTTGGCTCAACTCAGTGGCATTTCTAGGTCACATAGTTGATACTGAAGGCATAAGAGTTGACCAAAATAAGATCTAAGCTATACAAGAATGGATTCAACCTAAATTTGTAACTGAAATTCGTAGTTTTTTAGGACTTGCTGGATATTACAGAAGATTCGTTCATGGATTTTCTCAAATAGCATCTTTGTTGACTCTGTTAAAAAAAGAAGTTTCCTTCATTTGGAACATAGATTGTGAAGAAGCATTCCAAAAGTCGAAACAACTATTAACTTCTGCATTAGTCTTAATGTTACCTCAAGAAAGCAAGGACTTTCAGGCTTACACTGATGCCTCTAAGGTAGGATTGGGATGTGTCCTAATGCAAGATCGACATATCATAGCTTATGCTTCAAGACAACTAAAGCTAAATGAGAGAAACTATCCTACATGATTTAGAACTTGCAAGTGTAGTTTTTTCTCTTAAAATCTGAAGACACTACTTGTATAGAGTTAAGTGCAAGATGTTTACTGATCATCAAACTTTAAAGTACATCTTTACTCAAAAAGAACTTAACTATCATCAGCATAGGTGGTTAGAACTGATTTATGATTATAACTTTGAAATTATTTATCAGTTGGGCAAAGCTAATCTAGTAGCCGATGCCCTAAGTTGTAAGACAGATTTATCTTCATTATGTTGCAGTGATTTTTTGATTAAAGATTTTGAAAGATTGAATTTAGAACCATTTGGATCTGCTAATTTGTGCAATTTTCTATGTACTATTCAGTCTAAGTCATCTCTTAGGTTAATAATAATTGAAGCTCAGAAAGAAGATCTTTTATATTCTCAATTAGTTTCTGATATTGATAGTGGTAAGAGATCTGAATTACATCTTGATGCTGAATGTGTGAGTTTCCAGAAGTCTAGGTTATGGAATCCTAAAATCTTACAGTTACAAGTATTGTCTAAAGCTCATAACTCTAGCTATACTGTGCACCTGGGTAGCTGTAAGATGTATTAGGATCTCAAGAAATCAGTTTGGTGGTTCGGCATGAAACGGGATATAGCCATTTTCATTTCTAAGTGCCATCCTTGTTCCATAATCAAGGCTGAGCACTAGTAGCCTGGTGGACTTCTTAAACCTCTAAACATTCCTGAATGGAAGTAGTCTGATATCTCCATGGACTTCATTGTAGGTTTGCCTAAGAGTAGATCTAGTTCTAACTCAATTTGGGTGATTGTCGATAGACTCACTAAATTAGCTCATTTTCTAGCTACTATTGATAAGTTAGCTAAGCTTTATCTTAAAGAGATCATCTGCTGACATGGTTCACTGAACTATATAGTTTTTGACAGAGGTAGTAGATTCAATTCCAAATTTTGGTCTATTGTTCAGGAAGACTTGGGAATAATATTAACATAGAGCATTACTGTCCATCCTCAGACAGATGGTCAGACTGAACATGTTAATCAAATCTTAGAAGATCTCTTGCATCTTTATGTTATTGACTTCGGTGGATCATGGGAAGATCACTTAGTTTGGTTGAGTTCTCCTACAATAATAGCTATCAGTTTAGTATTGGTAGGACTCCTTAATGAAGCTCTTTATGGAAGAAGATGTACAACTCCTATTACGTGGATTGAAGTATGAAACTATCAACATTATGATTCTGAATTGATTGAAGAAACCACTAAGAAAGTTCAGCTGATGAAATACAATATGATGGCAGCTCAAGATAGGCAGAAGAAATATCAGGATGCTCATCATCATCAGTTAGAATTTTAAGCAGGTGATAGAGCTTATCTTAAAGTGAGTCTGATGAGATGTGTGTAGAGATTTGGTGTTTTTGGAAAGCTGAGTCCAAGATACTTAGAACCATTTGAAGTGATAGAAAGAATTGGAACATCTACATACAGATTAGAGTTGCCTGAAAACTTCTTGGCAGTGCACAATGTGTTTCATGTATCATCAATAAGGAGGTGTTTGCCAGATCCTTGCCAGCAAGTTCAAATACTAGCAATGGAACTGCAACCCAATCTGACATTCATTATTAAGCCTATTACAATTCTAGAGAGAGATCTTACGTAATTAAGAAATTGCAGTATTATTATGATTAAAATCCATTGGCAGAATCATTCTGATAAAGAAGCCACTTGGGAAAAAGAAGAGGATATGTGAAAGAAATTTCGAGAGTTCTTTCAATAATCAGGTAATATAAGTTCTTTCATTTTTCAATTGTGCTTCATTGAGACATCCTCCTAGTATTTGAATTATTTTATTTTAATTATTGTGTATCATGGGTGACACTCTTTTTAAGGAGGGTAGTCCGTAACAACCTTAATGTTTTTACTTGTCAATTAGTAACCTAATTGACTATATATTATTCTATTACTCTAATAATAGTGTTAAGAGTCTCCACCTCAAATTTCATGCAATTTATAGACCGTTTGATAATTTTTAGCAATTTTAGGTTTTTGCTAATTCTGAAAAATACCAAATTTATTTTGACCTTAGAATAAAAATGTTACCCACCATTGGACTCACCATACCAAAATTAGCTAAGGGTGGTATTTTGGAAGTGTTTTGGAGTCGTCAAAATTTTCGCCAATATTTTAATAATATTTTAATATTTAGAAAATTAAA
This sequence comes from Gastrodia elata, assembly GCA_016760335.1. NCBI lineage: Eukaryota > Viridiplantae > Streptophyta > Magnoliopsida > Asparagales > Orchidaceae > Gastrodia > Gastrodia elata. The sequence continues at coordinate 50,389,384 of CM028670.1, forward strand.
TAAATTAAATATACCTCCGATTGGAACTCTGATTACATTTTTGAGTTCCTCACCCCTCAATTTGGTAAGGCTGAAAATCTGAAATTTTTCGTAGTATGTTTGAGTATTTAAATTTAAGAAATAAAATTTGGAAATATATTAATTAAATAACTAATTAAATTTAAAATATATTTATTTATTTATTTATCTATAAAAAAATATTCCAAACGGCTAAAAATTCAGACCGTGCGGATCCCGTGCACGAGTCCAATGCACGGGACAGCTGCGCGCTTCATCCCAACGGTTGCGCAATTTATATATTAAATCAAACAGTCCTGACTCAATCCAATATTTACCAAATGATCTAGGTGTTGAATCGTCGAATGGATTGGATGGCCGAGATGCGTTTAATGTACGTCTCCCATGATCGGCACTCTGTGTTATCAGAAGGGCGTACTACGGCACCAGGCGAGCCTCCAACTGTCCCTGCCGAAAGGATGACCCTCCATTCAATCCTTACTATCTTCACTTTTACTCTAGCTATGCTTGATAACCATTTTGGGAGCTGGAGAGAAGCTGTCATCAAGGTGGGATATTGCTGTAAAACCCTTCTTCTTCCATTAATTTCAGCCTAACTCAAAGTACTCTTCCTGCTATCATTTCCTTTATATTATCATTTAATACCTTCTATTCTGCTCATTGAATAATCTGGGATAATCGATTAAATTACTTTAAGTTACATTAGCTCCTAATTAAATTAAGGAGGTTCAGACTTTAGGATGGAACCCAAACCAATAGTTCATGGCTACGGCATCATCTCGTCTGTAAAATAAATCGTTCCCAGCCTCCTTTTCTAGCCCAACATGTTAGCCGTGAAGAGACCTTCACACCGACGTGCGGGTTGATCCCTGAGACTGTCGGCATGACCAGAATTAGACCTAACACTAAATGTGCATTTCTAAACTTTTGTCAAGGAAGAAGAACATGTTCAGTTTGATTCTTTGAACCGACCGGTTCGACCCAGCTTGAACTGTGCCTTATTCCAAATGCCATTCGATTTCAAGATGATACGCGTCTCTCCTAGAGAGCAGACACGTGTCATCCTAATTGCGCAAGTTTCCATAAAATTGATGGCTATCAATTAACAGCAGTCTTCCATTAAATCTATGCCTCAAATTTTGTGTCATTTCGATTTTAACGGCTGAGTCGAATGCAATAATTATTCAATAATAGTTACAATTAGTTTAATTGATGATTAACTAATATAAACTTCATTTAATGATATCTAGCAAAATAATTATCCAAAATATGCGGTATTATATACTATTTTGATCGCAAAGACACAGATTAATAATATGCCATTCATTTTTTGTTTAGATAATTATTTCATTTAATCATTATTTTAGATTACTTAATTAATTATAATTTAATTTTTATATTATATGTGATAAAATTTGATCATTTTGTGTATAAACTTAATGATAAATAAGTCAATTTCACTCACAAAAATATGAGGAATAATAATATGAGATCTAATTTAGGTTTTAAACTTTAGATCTCTTAATGACATTTTAACCCTAATTAGGACCCCTCCAAGCCTTTGAAAATTTAATGTTGTCCAAATTCAACCTAATTAGTGTCAATTTACTCCTTATGACATAAGGATCATATTGACATATATATCATATCATTTGGACAACATTTGGATATTTTAGGTATTTAGCTCCTTAATTTAGGTAAAATGTTAATTACTTATTTTTCAAATATGATTATTTTAGGATGTGTGAACCCTAGGACAACAAACTTATTTCATTTTATTATCTTACATATAGTTTTAAATTGTATGTTTAAATCTTACATTTCCATAGATGTGATGATTGGAAATATTTAATGCTCATTCAAGTTGAACATCTTATATTGTAGAATTACTTAGAAATGAATTAAATTGAATGAAATGCATGTATCTTTTCAAACTAGATTATACAAATCCTTGTTGCTACTTCTTATATCAATGTGATTTGTGAAATGGAAATACTAAGAACTTCTATAATTGATTCATTTTCATATGTAGAATAATTTCATGAATTATTTGAATTAAATAAATTGTATGAAATTATTTAAGTTAGAATTATCTCAATTATTGTAGCTAGTTTTCACAACTAATGTAATTATAAATGTTGTGAATCTAACATGAATAATTGCATAGTATATGCTGAGTTTCATTCTTCTATTTTATATATGCATCATATAGAATTTAGATTACTTAACTTGAATGTATTATCATATTTCATGTAACTAGAATGTAAAGTTACATGTAATTTGCTTATGTTGGAACTTAATTAGAACTAATATCATATGCATTAATTAAGTTAATGATAGTTCTTTAAATGAATTATTCTTTCATTTCATCTCCTAGAAAATTGATAAACTATAAGGTTACCTAATGTTTTATTTCATTTGGTAATTGTTGTAATCATGATTTTATAAGGGAGTTTCAATTACTTATGCCATGCTAGACATAAATTGGAATAAGCATTTTATTTATTAAATTGGCTAAATGTTAGTTCCTTTATATTCCTATCTTCATTTAATCTTCTGAATAGTAGAAGACTTGCATGTTAACTTTTTATTTTTTTCTTTTAAGTAAATATCATAGAGTTCATGTTAAAATTATTAGAATTGGAATAAGATTCTTATGTTCTACGTGTTTTACTTCTTCTTTAGTTGCATGTTAGATTTAATTAAGAATCTTTTAATTCCTTTTGTATTCTAATTAACTTAACACTTTGAATTTGTAAGTTACAATTCTTTAAAAGAATTCATGATTTGACTAGTGCCTAATCAATCACTGAGATTATTAGCACATATCTCCATAGTCTTTAACCTTCTAATTTAGTTCTCAATTGATTTAACTAGAGAATAATAACTTCCTTTCATGCTTTAATAAGTTAATAGATTTCCATTAGCCTATAACTATAAATAAATTAGTACTTGTAGGAAATAATCTATTTCTTTCCTTATATTTAAGTACACAACATCAATTAGTCTTAGATGAGTTTATGATTAAATTGATTTGATACTTTTTAGTTTGTAGGCTAACTAGATGAAGCTAATAGAATTTCGTTTAGCTTATACTCCCATTAGCTTATCAACTGTAAATCTTACTCTCCTTTACTAGTTTCCTTAAGCTTTAATCATTAATCTACTTGATTTGATTAGTTTAGGACTAGTATAAGATGAATTCAATTACTTGAAAATACTATTTTCCAAACTTCTCTTTCCTTTACTATTAATTACAATTAACTTAAAGATCAATATCTATAAGTCAATTTGGAGCTCAATTAGTGTAATAACCCAAGTTGTTATCCTAGCCAATTATGACTAATCCAAGTCCTAATTTTGATCTTAGTGCACTAATTAAGTCATTAATAGTTCACCACCAAGACCTAATCCAAATCAGACGTCAAAGGGATGAAACCCTGATTTTGGAAATTTTAGAAACCCTAAAAATTGACCTAATTATTTTAAATTCAGATTAAAAAATGGACTTCGCCATTGCACTGATTGCCCCCAAATTAGCTAGGGGTGATATTTTGGTGGTAATCGGAAGTCGTCAAATATTTTAATAATATTTAATTAATAGAAAATTGTGATATTTATTGTGACCTTAAAATCAAAATCTGACTTCGCCTTTGCGATCATCACCCCCAAATTAGCTTGAGATGATGTTTTGGACGCGTTTGGAAGTCATCGAATTTTGTCGAATATTTTAATATAACTAAATACCCCGAAAAATAGGATAATTAAATAATCGTCAAAATTGAAATATGACTTTTCCGTTGAATTCTCACCCCCAAATTAGTTAGTGGTTAATTTTTGGGATTTTTCATAGCCCGTTTATTAAATCTGAATTTTTATAAATTAAAAATTAGAAAACATTTTTTTCTAAAATCCTTATTTCCATTTTCCACTCTCCCTCTTTTCTCTCTCCTAGCTGGCACCTCTTTTTCTTCTCCATTTGGCGCTTCCCTCTCCTGCCGCATGCAAAAGGGGCAGAGCCCCTCTCCTTCCCTTTTTGCCATCATCCCCTCCATGCCTTGATGGGATAACTCATTCCTGTCCCATCCCAAGGCCAGCTTCCTCTTCTCCTATAAGAATGGAGCTCCAACCTCTCCTTCCTCCATTTGGCCACCTGAGCTCTTCTCCTCTTTCCAAGCTCTCTTTTTCCTCCTCGAGCCTTCAAGCCTCTAAGATCCTGCAGAGATCTGAGCCTTCTTCCTGCATTCGTTTCCATTTGATAGCCAAGGCACCTCCTTTCCCCCATTGAATGGATTCAATGGCTGCTTAATTTTGCTCTTATGCTTATTTTACAACATTATAAATCTGTGAATGGGATATAGAATCCATTAGAGCTCCTTGAGCAAGAAAATCTTACGATGAAAAATCAGCTCTGTTTTCCCTTCTTTCTGTATACCCTAACCCTTAACTCCATTATTTGCATAGTTAAAATAATTATTTCGTGCCAATTTTAGTATCAATGGAAAGGTATCAAAAATACATTTCCATTGGTATATGGCACTACATGAGCAGTGCTCTAGATTGAGAGTATTTAATTGCAAAAAAAGACCCATTGCTATTTTCGCACAGGCGAAATCAACGTCGAGCGCTGCAGCGCACCACAACGCCCGAGTTTCAAAATTGGGTCCGCCGTAGCGCACCATAGCGGCATAATAATTTGATGAAGCATAAAAACAATTTGATGAAATTAAATTTACCCACCACAGTGCACCGCAGCGCGCCGTAGTGCGCACAGCGCCCCATAGCGCCTGGCTTTCGACCAGAAGGCGCCACAGCGCGCCGTAGTGCCCAGAACTGCCCGAAAGTGCCCAGAACTGTCTGGAATTGCAGAAACTTCACATTTTTCGCATTTTAATGATCCTATAACTCCAATGGGGCTAAAATATATCAAATTTGAAACTAGTCCTAGTAAAATTAAGCATTGTATAAAATTGTAGGTGATTTTTTAATATGGAAAAATTAGGTTTTGACAACTTTCATGAAAATAGGACCATAACATTGAAATGAACATATTGTGATAATTAGATATCATAATTCAGTGTTATTAGACTATACAGAATCTTTGGATAGTAAACAATAATAAACTAACTAAATTTTTAGACTTTATTAAGTGAAATTACTAAAATGCCCTTATAGGTTAAAATCCTTAAATTCATCTTATAGGACTTAATAATTATCAAAATTTGAAGTACTTACTATCTATCTTCATATTAGAAAGCAAGGAATCATTTGGCATTAACAAAATCTAATTTGGAGCCCTTAATCATAAAGAAGCATTTTAGACCCTTAAGTAGGGGCAAAATGATCATTTTGCCCAAAATTTAGGTTAAGTGCCCTTAACCTCCAAAACATCATTTAAATCATTAAAATGAGTAATAAAACTGATTTGGAATCAATTTAGAACACTTAACCCCATAATTATGTAATTTGGTAAAATTCTCATTTCAAGTCTTGAAAACTCCTAAGTAAAATTTATGCTTCTAACTTAGTCCTAATCACACACCTCTTTGAGTAAATTAGGACATCACATAAAGTTAAATTGTAATAATTATCATCAACTCTTAAATCCCTTAAGTCTTTTATTAGGAGCATCTTATGATCTACACTTCACCTTATGATCTTTTTCTTAAGATTATGAATAAATCCTATGTTAGATTTCACTCATTGAATAAATGGGTTATTCAATTGATGAAACCTTAGTTATATTAGTTTCTAGACTTCCATACTTTAATTCTGATTATTTTATTTTTCAACTTTAGATTAAGATTAGGAGAATCATTCTATTAAGCTTGATTGTGCTTAATAGAATTTGCCTTGATTATTAGTTCACACTTAGGCTCAAGCCTTAGTCCTTAAGACTTACCCTTTGGATTATGCGATTAAACCCAATTTGTGGCATTTAATGCATAATTCCTAGCTTTAGTAGATTTTGATTAGATCTTAGTTTACAACGTCTAAATTCATTAAATAGGTCATGTTGCTTTCTTATTTAACTTGTAGGCGATATGGATTGAATTGAATTAAAACATGATTAGCTCTAAATGCTTTTAACTTATAAAGCTGTTCTTCTAATTTACACTCGATAGTAGGAATTGGAGATCCTGAACTTGTGTAACTTGAAATAGTTAAAATGATTTATAGATAATAGCTGATGTCACCTTGTGTAGTAGAGTCCCATGCTCACTATTATTTTACTTATGCTTTCGCCTTCCTTGTACTTTGTGCCTTATTCCTAAAACATGTCATGCAAGATATCATTATTGTATGAAATGAAAATTTAGAATAATTAGGATAATATTTGCATAAGGTTCAGTTACTTTTTTATCTTGCATATTTTACCCTACTGGACTGGGGTAAGGAAAAATAAGTATTACTTAACATTACTCATTGAGGAGTGTTGTGTTAAATTGGAACCCAAATAGTCTTGTAGACATGCTTGACTCCTCAGCTACTTCTGGATATGTCCATAAAAGTAAAGTAAATAACTAAAATATTACTATATTTGTGATTACTGCCTCTTCAGTTCAGTTTATGTTATGTTATTCCGGCCTAGCCTCAGATGATGCTAGGAATACACATATACTTGTTGCAGCAGGCTATATTAGCCCTCTTCCGATATGGCAGTCATTACATACATGTTTATTATTTACTATTTACTATCTACTATTTACCATTTACTATTACATTTTACTTCAGTCAGCCTTACTTTACCTGTTTACTTAGTTATAGGATGCTACTTTCTATTATTGCTTACTATACATATCACAATCAAATTATTTATTTCTTATCTGCATATGTCAAGTGATCATAAGTATGTTTAAGATGAGTATTTTCCTTAAATATTTTCTTTTCTTTACTTATACTTATATGCCTGACCTTGTTACAGCTTTGGTATTGAGGTATATTCTTTTACCTCACATGTTGCTTAGTTATAAATAAATTTATTTATAGCTTATTCCTTCCTTTGTATGCTTGTTGCATCCTTACGCTTTGCTTATTTTTATAGTCTAATTAAAATGGTGATATCATAAAACTCATGAAATATTAACAGCCTAAAATATACTTAGACAATATGTCTAACAAGATTTTTCTTTTCTTTAGCTGGGGCCCTATCATTGTGAAACTGACAATGATAGATTCCGAATTATTCGAGATAGTCGAGCCTTCTGAAGGTTAGATTTAGGAGGAGGAGTGTGCTGCTGCTGGAGACCCTTAGCTTAGCTTCTCTTTTATTTTTGTGAAGATGAGAGCTTTATCATTTTCATTAAGACTTATTTAATATTTATAATAATTCAAATATTTATGTATATTCTTTTACTGTACTATTTTATTCTGAGCTGCATATTTACTTCTTACTTGTATTGTGGTAGATTGGATGTAGCATATTTTATTGTCTTGCTTCCGCACTCTGATGAACGTATATACTTAGTGAATGATTCTGCTACATTATCAAGGGCACATCCTTTCCTTACTAGTAGATTGAGAAATTACACCTTAATCTAATGATAAGTGAGAGATTTGCCGAAGTGGCACACCTCTCCTTAGCCTTGATTGTTGGCTATTAAGGGGCAGGGCGCCATTATTAGCTCCAAACATTAAGTAAATTATTAAAATTTAGATAACAAAGGGATATCACGTAGTTTACAATTATTGAAATTTCTTGAATGCTTGCTTAGCTTTGAGCATTTTTCTTGAACATTCATACATGATCATTGTGCATAAATAAAAGTTTGATAAAACTTTAAAGGGAATGCCTTATGGCAAATATAATAAGAATGATAGTGCCTGTAATAGGACTTCACATTTTAGAGAGCGTAAATATGAATATTCGACCCCCCGCTATATCTAGTTAGGAAGATGTGCTTAACTCCTCATCCCATTCTGTTGAGTGTTCCTATAGAATGAGATATTTTATAAATATAACTTCAACTAATTATGTAAGAGTTCTTTTATAATCTTATTGATTATAAGATCTCTTTATAACTGTTTAGTTATAATTTCTTTTCATCATCCTAGGCTATGTTTGTCTTAGACCAAGAGTCTAAGATACTTCCTCACTTTTTATGCTTTATACTCTCCATTTCCAGTATTGTGTTTTGCTTATTTATAGTTCATTTAGAATATAATTTATGTTGCTTTATTCATTTAATGCTTCACTGTATTTTATTTATTTATTAACATAAATTTTATCAAACATGTATTATGTTCATTTCATTTACTTTAAATGCACATAGCAGTTTCTAGCCTCTTAAGATACTTTTCCCTTACCATTTTTAGATACAGACTAGGAGTTATCTATACAAGTGAGTATTCTTACTTAGCTTCCTTTTCTATCTTCCTTACAATTATGTCTACTTCCTTCCATTTATTTGATAGCTTTTATAGCTTCACTGTTTAGATTAAATTGTAAATTATGCTTGTGATATCCTATTAACTTAAAATGTAGTCAATTTTAAAATGTGCTTAGACTATTTAGTCTAACTATACATTTTCTTTTATAGGCATTTTCATATTATATTTAAATACCAAAATATGATAGATTAAGAGATCTTTGATTAAGGTAATACAGGTCCTAGTGCATGAAGAGCTCCTAAAATGAATTTCTTCTGCGTACTTTTAAAGTTTTCTTGCGCATTTAGTTTCAGGGAGGGAATGATTATATTCTCTCTTACTTTTTCCTTTAATTGGTTTTATAATAATTAAACTAGACTTTAATTGCTTGAGTTATGATTACCTATCTTTGTATATCTATGTTGTGTTCCTTATTTATAATTCCTTGGGTTAAATGAGTGGATGATATTAATTGCTTGTATTGTTTATACTTACAATATTGTGTTATATATCTCCTTAATAGTTTTCTATTGCTTATCATTTTAACTTGACAACTACTCATAAAGAAACTTCGCCACTTAGCATCTAGCGTTGATTAGTTTTCTTCTAATTGTGTATTAGGTACTAAGATAACATCCTAATGTTGAATTAATCTTCTATCTAATTATTGGGGTCGTTATATATCATCAATTGTAAGTAAAGGACACTGAAGTTGTGAAGATAGCCTTTTGTACTCGCTATGGCAATTACAAATTTCTTGTGATGTCTTTTGGACTCACTAATGCGCCATCAATATTTATGAATTTAATGCAAGGAGTCCTTAAGTCATATCTGGACAAATTTGTTATCATCTGTATCGATGATATTCTCATTTATTCTCACACTCAGAAGAATCATGAAGCATTTAAGAGCTGTATTAAAAACCTTACATAAGCACCAGCTGTATGCCAAATTCTCCTAATACAAATTTTGGCTAGAATTTATAGCTTTCTTAGGTCATGTAGTTGATGCCCAAGGTATTCGGGTAGATAAAAACAAAGTAAGTGCAATCCAAGATTAGTTAATGTCTAAGTCTGTAACTGATATCAGAAGCTTTTTGAGATTAGCTGGATACTACAAAAAGTTTGTTAAAGGCTTTTTTTAGATCGCCTCACTGTTAACCAAACTGACCCAAAAATCCATACCTTTCGTTTAAAGTCCAGAATGCGAGAAAGCATTTCAAACCTTAAGAGATGCACTCTCTACCATTCTAGTGCTCGTTCTATCTAAAGAAGGTCTAAACTATCAATTTGTAGTAATGCATCTGAAACTGGTTTATGAAGCGTATTAATGCAATAGGGTAAGGTAATAGCTTATGTCTCTTATCAGTTGAAATTATCCTGCTCATGACCTTAAACTTGCTATTGTGATATTTGGTTTGAAGATATGGCATCATTATTTATATGAAGTTCAATGTTCCATTTTCACTGATCTCTAGAGTTTGAAATACATCTTCAATCAACGCGAACTAAACCATCATCAAAGAAGGTGGTTGGAGCTAATTAGTGATTATTATCTAAGTATTTAGTATCATCCTGGTAAAATAAATGTCATAGTCGATGCTCATAGTCATTGTGCTACATTATCTGCTATGATTGCTGAAAGTTTGTTAGAAGAAGAATTCCGTAAACTCAAGATCGTGTCAGTTCGCAGTGATATGCAAAGTAGTATGCTATCTATGAGCACCGTTGAAATCAGATTTCATTGAGATGCTCCATCTCACAAATGAAAGATGAGGATTATCTAAGGTTTAAAGCTGCAATTGAATGCAAATGTTGCTCTGATCTCCAATTGCATAATCGTGTTGTCTATCAGAATAATTGTCTTTGGATTCCTAAATTTATGCACTGTGAAGTTCTTACTGAAAGCCATCACTCTAGATATTATGTTCACCCTGGATGTGCAAAGATGTATCAATACTTAACGCAGTCACTTTGGTGGCCCGGCATGAAGAAGGGAATAACCAATTTTGTGGCCAAATGTCATACTTGCAATCTGGTAAATGCCAGACATGAAAGGCCTGGTTGTCTTCTACATCCACTGGATATTCTTGAGTGGAAATGGTTTGATATATCAATGGATTTTGTTATGGGATTGCCTCGCACAAAATTTGGTGTTGATGCAATTTGGGTTATTGTTGACCGTTTAACCAAATCTGTGCATTTCTTTTATATATGTCAGATTGACTCTGTATAAATCTTGCAAAGCTTTATATTAAAGAAATTATTAGGCTGCATAATATTCCTAAGTCGATAGTATTCGACAGAGATAGCAGGTTTACTTCTAAGTTTTGGCAAGTAGTGCACCATGATCTAGGGACTACCCTAGCAATAAACATGACTTTTAATCCTCAAATAGATGGTCAGATTGAAAGAGTAAATCAAGTTCTTGAAGATCTGCTTAGGCTCTGTATTCTTGATTTTGGTGGTCCCTGGGAAAATTATATTATGTTAGTGGACTTTGCATATAATAATAGTTTTCAAGCTAGTATTAAAATGGTTCCCCATGAAGCTCTATATGACAAAAAGTGCAGTACTACTCTGGCGTGGTCAAAAGCAAGAAGCGTTCAGCTTTACAGATCTGAACTGGTTGAAAAAACAAACAAAAAGATTCATCTGATTCAGTAGGGATTCATTCAGCTCATGATCATTAAAGTAAATATCACGATGCTCACCATTATTATGTAAAATTCAGTGTTGGAGATTCTGCTTATCTGAAAGTCAGACCGATGAAAGGTATCTATAGATTTGGTGTATCAGGGAAACTCAATCCCCATTATGTCGGACCTTTTTAGATCTCAGCCAAGGTAGGAACATCAGCCTACAGGTTAAATCTTCCAGATGATTTTGCAACAGTTTATAATGTGTTTCATATATTATCATTAAGAAGATGTATCATAGACCCTTCACACCTTGTTCAGCTTCTAGCAGTAGAGATCCATTCTAATCTTTATTATATCGAAGAACCTATTAAAATCTTAGCTCGTGATCAAAAGTAGCCAATGAATCGTTCTATTCCAATAGTTAAAGTTCAATGGAAGAATCGCTCGTTAGAAGAATCTACTTTGGAAAAGGAAGCGGATATGCGCCATAAATATCGAAAGCTTTTAGAAAATCCAGGTACTTCTTCTATTCATTTTCTTTTCTGTTATAAATCAATATTTCATTTTGCTGTGCTTTCTTCACTTGAGTGATGTCAAGGACAACATCATTTTTTAGTGGGGTAGTCTATAATAATCCTGGTTATTACCATAGCTATTCCAAATTAATTTAAGCCAAACAAAGCCATAATTTTCATTCCACTATACTTAATGAGTAATTTTAACCTAACCCAAGAGGTTTGAAATCAATCAGAGATCAATTGATCAATCTAGCTATTTTTCCTAGTTTAAGATCCTAAATATTAGAAAAAATAATTTGACCTCTAAATTTAAATTTGACTATATTATTAAATTTCTTGCTCCCTAATTAGATAAGGGTGAATTTTTGGGAATTTTTGGTGCTAATTTAGTCCTAAATTGGATATAAAATTATTAGGATTAATTATAATTAATTAAAGGAATTATAATTAATTAAATAAAATTATTTAATTAATTTTAATTATGTGGATTTGCTGTCGGGACCGCGGTAGATCCGCTGCGGGGTCCTGTCAGCTGCGCATGCTCTCCATTAAATGGATGCTTTCACATTCATCCTAGCTCACATGCCTGGTCCCCCCAATAGCTCAACCCTTTGCAGGCTTAGTGACAGTATGGAAGCACCCCGATTTTCCTCTTCTGCTCTCGAGTCCATCGGCTTGCCAACTATCTTCTCCCTAAATTTCTCTCGGCCATTAGAACCATTCCTCTCCCTTGGTTGGAGCCTAAGCCATGGCTCCCATCCACGGCAGCCATCCCAAGACCTCTCCACACCTATAAATAACTCATATAGAATTTTAGTGAGTTCCTTTACTCACTGTAAATTCTCAATTTCCCAATTCATCATTCCCAAGCTCTCAGTGTAATCCGGTGTTACAGTTGTTGCGTACCACTCATAGAGGGCCAAGTCTAGTGTTCAGACTCCTTGTGTTACTCCCTGAGTCGTTTGGAAGCGCTCCAACTCCCCTCAATTGTATCTATTTCACCATTTCCAGGTACATCCTCTACCCTATCAGATCGAGTGGATCCAATTTCAACTTATCATGCTTAGGACAATTTTGTGATGCTCTGAATACTTTTCCCTATTCTTTAGGATAGTTATGATCAATCTAAATTGAACTGGTTCATTCTAGACGATGAGGATCCATTGTCTAGGCAAAACTTAGTCCACAAAAAGAGATGACACTTCTCTGGCTTCCCGAGCATCAATTCCTATCGATTCCATTCGCTGATTATTTTAGTGAGCAAACCAGACCCAATGTGATTGTCTTTATGGTCTGGGCTAGTTCCAATCAATCATTCTGATCAATTGGGTTCTACCAAAGCTCATAATCGAGCTCAAGTAAAGTTATCTGGAACATCCCAGCCATCGTGGCAATAAGTCTTCGATTCACCCACCACTAGGATGGTGTAGGGATCGAGCTCTGGCAAATAGTGGCATCTATGAGGAGAACTAACTCCTCACAATATACCTTAGATGCTATAATAGGGTCAAATCCTTATAGTAGCCATCTAGCGATCCAACGCATCTCGGTGACGACTTTTAGGTTCAATCAATGCATCTTGACTCCCTGATGGTGTGATGATTGAATGCTGGTTGCAGAATGGCATATAGGCGGCAAATTTGGCAGTCCAATGTAGCCTTTAGTATCTATCTGTGAATGGGGTACTGTAACAACCTAAGGTTGTTACCTAGCTTAATTTAAGCATAATTATATCCTTATTATTATTCCATTAAGTTCATCCAGTCATTAAAACCAAACCCTGAAGGCTTGGGCAATTCGAAGCTAAATCGATTATTTTGGAGTATTTTAATATTTAATTAATTAGAAGATTGAGGTATTTATTTTGACCTAATAATCGAAATCCGACTTCACCGTTGCGATCGTCACCCCCAAATTAGCTAGGGGTGATATTTTGGACGTGTTTGGAAGTCGTCGGATTTTCGTGAATATTTTAATATAATTAAATGCACAAAAAATAGAATAATTAAATAGTTGTCGGAATCGAATTCCGACATCGCCGTTGGATTCCTCACCCCAAATTAGCTAGAGGTGAATTTTTTGGATTTTTCGGAGAGCATTTTAAAAATCTAAATTTTTAAATAATTAAGGGAAATAAATAAGCAATTATTCGATCCCTAAATTACAATTTCCCCCTAATTTTCTAATATATCCTATCAGCTCCTCTTACATTTTCGGCTGGCCATCCCATCCCCCTCCTCTTAGCCATGCCTCAATGCCCCTAAGACCATGATGGCTCCCCTAGCTCCCTAGCTCATGATGAAGCCTCCATCTCCTTCCTCTCCTTTAAGAAGGCATCTCAACCTCTTCCCTTTGGCTTACTGAAAGTTTCTCATCTCCCCCTCCATTGCTTGATACACTTGTGTTGAAGAAGAAGGAGTTCAGCTCACCTCTAAGGCTTTGGAGAAAGACAAAGGTTTCCTCTTCCTCCACCCCTTGCAAGGACTAAGGGTACCCCTTTACCCCTCTCTTTTGCCTTCTTCATATAGCTACAATGCTTGAATACATCTCTAGACATCCATGTTTAAGTATGCAAGCCATTACAGCTCTCCAAGAGATTAAATTTAATGCTCTATTTTTCTTGCATTCTGTATACCCTATCCTTTATCCACCTTTTTGTATAATTAGGATACTCCGTTTGTGTTGATATTGGTGTCGATAGAAAGGTATCGGAAAGACCTTTCCATCGATATATAGCACCGCTCATGGAACGCTCTGAATTGAGAGTTATTAAGCTCGAAAGTAGGCTTTCCAGGTTTTGTCCTGGCGAAATTGTCGTCTAGCCCTGCAGCGCCCGATTTTTGCAAAATAGGCCGCTGCAACGGTATTTTAGAAAAATTAAAATAAATCCATTAAATTAATTAATTAAACAATAAAATTCGCAAAATAGAGCGCTACAGCGCGCCATAGCGGGCTGCAGCGGGCCATAGCGCGCTGCAGCGGAAATATTTTTTTGGAAACATTAGGAAATGTCAAAATAAATTAATGGAACAGTAATTTTGCAAAATGAACCGCTGCAGCGTGCCGCAGCGGGTCGCAGCGCACCCCAACGCGAAAAGAGCTACAGCGCGCTGCCGCGCGAAAAGCGCTATGGCACGCTCTAGTGCGCTGCAGCGCGCTGCAGCGTCTGAACTTGCAAAATGCCTAGAATTTTGTAAAAACTGCCCAATTTTGGCTGAAATGGCCAAAACTTCACTGTTTTTGTATTTTAAGTTCCCTAGGACCCTAGTGGGGCTGAATTATATCAAATGTGAAACTATTTTAGTTAAAATTAAATATTGCATAAAATTCTATATAAAAATTTAGTTTGAAAACCTTATCATTTATAATAAGTGCTCACAACCTACCTTGTGCCTTAAATGTATTGTGCAAATTATTAGATAACTTAGAATTTCAGTGCCAATAATAATCCAAAATAATATTTAGGTTTTGAACTTTAAAAAATTAAAAGAAATGACCAAAATACCCCTTACCATAATTAGGTCATAACTTGACCATTTGAAATATAATTTGGGTCTACTCCCAGTTAAAGTACTTAGTGTGCTATAGGGAAGCTATAGCCACTGAGTTTGCTAAATTTGGATACCAAATGGAAGAGTTAGCTTTTTGACTCCTCTTAACGTAGAAAATTATCTATTTACCTTTAGAAATTCAAATGGCTATAAGTAATTCATTAGACCTCAAAATTTAGTGTTCTTAGATTTTATGGAATCTTTGAACAGTAACCAATAGTAAACTGCATGAAAATTTAGGTTCCCCTTATATCAAAAATCTTAATTGGGACCTATATGATATATTTCTTGTCTAAATTGAGTGAAATTACTGTCTATCTTCAAGTAAGACAGTAAGGAATCATTTAGTACCAAGAAACTTCAATTTGGACTCTTAAATCAAAAATTGACTTTTTGGACCCTTAATTAGGGGCAAAATGGTCATTTTGCCCAAAATTTAGGTTAAGCGTCATTAACCTCTAAATTATGTTCTAAATTACTAAGATCGATATTAGAACTATATTAGAGTCATCTAAGTAAGAAAAATCAACTATTAAGTCAACTCATCAAAATTCCCCAAAAATGTTCTAAGTCTTTTCTTAGGATCTTTTCACCTCACATTAGGATCATTCTTGAGAGTAGCGCATAGGTTAGATTTTATTTATGAGATAAGTGGGTTATCCAATGAATAAATCCTTGTTTTTATTAGTTTCTAGACTTTTACAAGTTATTTGGATTATTTTGTCTTTCAACATTATTTAGGATAGGAGATTCATCCTATTAAGATTGATTTGCTTAATAGGATCTACCTTAATCAATAGATTACTTTAAGACTGAAACCTAGATCTTATGTCTTAATCTTTTTGGATTATGTGATTAAGCCCAATCTCGTGGTGCTTAATCCATAATCTATAGTCTAGTAGATCTTGATCAGATCTTAGATATGACGTCTAAATTCATAAAATTAGGACGCATGATTCATTGATATAACTTGAAGTCATATTTGATTGAATTAGATTAGAATCTGATCAGTTCTAATCCTTTTAACATATAGGACCGTGCTTCTAAGTTACACTCGATAGTAGGAATTGGAGATCCTGAACTTGTGTAACTTAGAATAGTTAGAATGGTTAAATTAGATAACAACAATGTCACCATGTATAAAAGAGTCCCTTGCTTACTTGATTTAATTTTTGTTGCTACGCATTTCTTATATTTGTGCTTAATCTCTTGGGCATATCATATAAGAGAACTTTGTGCATGAAATAAAAACTTAGAATAATTAGGATAATAGTTGCCTTTGGGTTCAGTATATTTAGTAGATTCGGGTGCGCATTTATCCTAATAGATAAGGGTAAGGAGTAATAAAGATGCTTAACATTACTCATTGAGGAGTGTGTGTTAAGCTTGGAACCCATATAGTCTTGCAGACGTGCTTGACTCCTCAACTGTTTATGGACGTGTCCACAGAAACAAAGTAAAATAACTAAAAAATTCTACAATTGTATTTACTACCTCCTCAGTTCTGCTGCTGGATTCTGTCTGCCCTAGCCTAAAAAGGCTATGGGGATTTCTATCTGCCCAAGCCCAGAAAGGCTTTGGGGATTTCACCGGCCCGATGCCCAACTTTCTGATATGGCAGTCTTTACATACCTGTTTCAATTTTCAACTTACTGTGTACTATGTTATGATGGATATTTCAGTCAGCTATTTTTCTTTACTTACTTGCTCAATTGTACATATTTATAAGATGCTAGACTTTACTGCTTACTATATGTACCATGTTCAGATTTCTATCATTTAATTTGCATATGTCATATGATCATCGACATGTTTATGGTTAGACTTTACTTTCAGTACTTTTACTTACTATACTATACATGTATATGCTCATTCCTTGCTTAGTTGTTGAGGTGTGCTTTTGCCTGATTTGTTGTTTAGTTATAAATATTATATTTATAACTGTCCCTATTCCTTATTACGCTTACTGCTCCTACTGCTTAGTTACTTTTTGTTGTGTTTAAGTATAAAATGGTGACATTAATAACACATGTAAAACATTTAGCCTAAAAAGTACTTAGACAATTGTCTAACAAGAATTTTCTTTTATTGGCTGGGGCCCTGGCATTATGAAACCGATAATGTCAGATTCAGATAGGTTTGAGGAGCTAGGTGCTGAAGCAGAGGTGCCTTACTTAAAGGAGGAGCTTCAGCCAGGACAGCCAGATATTGCTTAGTTCCTTTTAGCTACTTGTGAGGATGAGTGATTTATCTTTCAGTCTTTTAAACTATTTAAATGTTATAATAATACAGGTACTGTAACTGTGATTTACTTTATGCACTTTATTATTTTTTGAGCTATCTTATTACTATTTCTTATGTGATGCATAGTGAATGGATGAATTATTTACTTCATTTAGCTTCCGCACTCTATATGTATGTCAGATTTAGTGACTGGTCCTCTTAATTATTCTGTGCACGTCCTTGCCTCATTAGTGGATTGTGGATCTTACCTAATCCAATGATAAGAGAAGGATTTGCACAAGTGACCTCCTCTCCTTAGCCTATGATTGTGGGCTTAGGGAGTGGGGCACCAGAAGTATCCAGGATAATGACACTATCATGTCGGGCCAGTCCAACCTAGTCTCGCGCGATGCGATAATGCCGACCCAATCAAGCCCCGATCCGATCCACGCCTTTTGGATATTGGGTCGTGCTAATTAAATTTAATTAGGAATTATTTTTTTTATTTAATAAATGAAAAATGCATTTGATTAAATTGTCAATGGTTTGATTAATGGAAATTATTCAATCCAAATTAATTGAATAACTTTAGTTATACTTATCCAAATGGTATGATCTAATATACCATTTTGATCAGAAAAACTTGAGAAATATTAATCTACATTAAAATATTAGATCTAACGATTAGATTTTTTAATTTATCTTAATCTCTCTTTAAAATTAATTAGCGAATAATTAATTTATTTAATGGCCAAACTACATGGTTAAGGTCTCTGATTGTTCTTGAGATAGAGAAGAACCCAAGTATACCCTTAAAAATATTTTAAGAGTTCTAAATTTGCTAATAACCTCTTAATTATCGTAAATCTTGAGTGTCTAGTGACCATGCTTAACCTCTGATCTTAGTAAACTAAGAGCCAACTACTTTCTTAAGATTGTTAGAACTTACTTATATGCTTAGAATTATATTTTATGTTCTAATCTCCTTATTCACTTTTCTTAGCCTTGAAAAGTGATTAGTGCTAATTAAATCATCCTTGAATCTAAACTTGATTTTTTACTCTTATTCTTCTAATTAGACAATTTTAAGCCTATTAGAACTGATTAGAACTAATTTGGATGTTTAAATCTTAAAATCCTAATTTTAGCCTAAAGAAGGGTTTTTTGGTCTTTTTGACCAAAAGTTGGCTTGAGAGCCCTTAAACCCTAAAATTATCATTAAAATAATTTTAATTAGTATTATAATGCAGTAAGATCATTCCTTAAACTTTTGAACTAAGTTGATTGATCTTACTTATTTAAGCTTCAATTCTCTCAAAATCCATTTAAGAAATTATTAAGAAATCTTTATGTGATCTTAACCCTTTCACATGACATCTTAGAATGGAAATTGAATCTCTTGAAATTAGTCTTAGCTAACTTATTGAAACCTAATCATAATAATTATTCTTAAGTAAATATCTTAATAATAATCCTAAGTCTAAATCTTAAATGAAATATTAAGTTATTAGATCAAAATCTTAGATCTTAAATCCTTAGTGATTATCAATGGAAATCCATTTGCATTGTTAGCATTCCATTAGTGAATTTCTAAATTGATTGAATCCTTTGAAATCCATTTAGTGGTTTTAGGTTTATTCAACCTATAGAACAATGAAATACTTCTATAGATTGAATTTAGATACTAGATTCATAAGTTATTCTCTAATTATTTTATCTTATAACTATAGACTCAGAATTTGCATATAACATCATAGTTTTCTTAATCCTTCAACCCTTAAGATTCTCTATCATTAGAATAAGCTTTGAGTGTGAACCTTAGACCCAAAGGAATTATTACCTTAGATCTAGTGTTTAAACTCCAAATTTGAGCTTAAACTATAAATCCTTAAATCTTGATTTGCTTAGGTCAAGATTTGGGCTTGAGTTATCAAAATAGATTAATTAAGTTATTGATTAAAATTAATTAACAATTGTAGTCACATTTTTGATTTTGAGTTAAAACTTGTTAGGTTATCGTATTTAAATTTAAGGTTGTAAATATGAGATTGTACTAGATAGATGGATATTAGAAATCCTACGCTTGTACTCTCCCTGATTAGATAGACCTAATTAAATTAGACAAGAACAATTATCACATATGTTTTGTTGAGTCTCTTGCTCACCTTCATTATTGTTGCTTCGCATACCTTGTACTTTGAGATTTATACCCTGCACATAATACTTGAACATGGGGTACTTGATAAGTATTCTAATAAGTTCAGGATTTATTGCATAATCAAACAAGAAAACATATAAATCTTTTACTTCAACATCATGCATTGATGTATTTTCAACTATTTAAGGGACAAAATAAAAAAATTGCAATTCTGGAGCAAAAGGAAGGATTCTAGGAGAAAACTGCTGCAACGTGCCATAGTGGATGAAGTAAAAACTGAAGAACCAGGGAGCCCTCTGCAAGGCCTGGGAGAAGAACCGCTATAGCGCTCCGTAGCGCGCCACAGTGCGCTCGAGCGAATCGAACCCAAAAGCTCGGCGCTACAGCGCACCACAGCGGGCCATCCGAATTCATAGTTTGCATTCAATTAGACGCCCTCAGTACAGCGTACCACAGCGGTCTCAACTCGAGACACTGGCGCTACCACACGCCGTAGTAGATCCAAGGGAAAAATAATTTAGAAGTGTAGATATAAAGCTGAACCGTTGCAGCACACTCAGAGGTACTGTAGCACGCTCAAGCAGAATCTTCCCGAGAGCTCGGCACTACCGTGCACTGCAACGCCCTATGCAGAATTTGCCAGGCAGAGAATTTATGGCAACATGGGGAAGACTGGAAATTCAAACCATTGGCCTTCCCCAGTCGCTTGGAAACTAATATCACATTAAAATCTGCTATCTTTCAAGAGAATAATGGAATTTAATTTAAATGCTTGCCATGAATACAAGGTAGGGAAAGAGGAAGCAGAATTCATGCTAAGTGGGTTGAGGAGATCACTATAAATACTGTCATTTTTAATTATGAAAGGGTTCCAAGTTTTGATATTCTAAGACCTAGAAGGAGGGATTGCGGCTGGAGAGAAGGAGAACTCTCCAAGGAAAGGTTCAGATTACCTTTGCGTGATCAAGAGGAAGGAGAAGTATAAGGAGCTTGAAGGAAGGAATGGAGAGGAGAAGAATAAATCCAGAGAACCTCAAAATTCAAGGCTATTCCTAGTATTTTCTCTTTACTTTATCTTGTTTCTTTTACAGTCAAACTGATGTCAAGGTTCTTATCTTTGTATGTACTTTTCTGTATTGTGATTGTAATGGAAGGCTAGACCCTCCTTGGAGAGAGTTGGGCCATAGTCATGTGATGAGTGTGGGATGTATGGGGTTGTATGTTGAAGTTGCATTAAATAATTTTTAATTTTAAAGTTTACTTATTCTTATATTTCAATTTAAATGCCTGAGCTTATTATATGTAAGTCTTTATTAAAAGACTTCTGCTCCAATGCTCACTAATTGGAATAGAGCAAGGGGTGAGGGCAATAGAGCTTAGAGCTATGTGACAAGTTCTCAAGCCTATTAGCACCACTCCTTAAGCTCATCCAAGCCCCCTCCAATCATGCTCATCATGAAACACCCATGGATGATGTGACATATTGCATTCGGTCCAATGAATCCTCTCCCTTGGCTAAATTGTGTGTGTAGCACATGATGATGATTGGTGGGAATCAATGCTTGTAAGATCACCCAACTAAATGTTATTTTGATAACCTAGATGTAGGAATTCTAAAATAAATCTAATGTGACATCATAAGAGTCTATATGCTGAGGAAGAATCCTAGTGTATTCACCTTGCACACTTGATTTGAACTAGTCAAAATTAGAGGACCAATCTAAGGAACACTATGTTCACATGGTTTGAATGGCATAATCCAAGTACCTTATGAAATGCAATGAATTTAATACAACACCAATCCCTTACAAGTCACATGACAAAATCCAAACTTTCTATTCTTAATCAATAGTATCTCTATTTAAGCTCCTTGCATTGTTGATTTAGGAACCAAATAAAGCACCAAAACTAGTCTTCTAAATATTATTGAAAGAAGGTAAAACTTAGCAACAAAACCACCGTTCCCTATAGACGATATAAATCCAGAACTCACTTGTAACAATCCTAGTTGTTACCCTAGTTAAATTCATATTAATTAAACTAAACCAAGCTTTGATTTTAATTCAATAGACTCGATGGGCCATTTAAGCCTAACCCTAGAAGTTTAAAATCAATCGGAGTTCAATTGAGTATTTTAGTATTTTTGCTTATTTTTGGATCATGAAAATTTGCTAAATTAAATTGATCTTCAAATTAAAATCTGAGTTTATTTTTGAATTCCTCATGCCCCAATTAGCTAAGGGTGAATATTTGGGAATTTTTGGAGCTCATTTAGTCCTAAATTGGATTTATAAATTTAGTAGAATTATTATTTAATTAATTAAATAAATTTTTATTAATTAAATTAAATATATATATATATATATATATATATGATTTGTTGTCAAGACCGTGGCTGATCCGCTGCAGGTCCTGACAACGGCACTTCAATCCACGCCAATGGATGTGTTAACACGCATCCTGGCGCACTTCATCCAACGGAGTAGCCATCTGGTGATCCACTACATCCCATATGGGGGTTCTTAGCTCAATCAATACATCTAGTGTTCCTGATGGTTTAGCCATCGAGATCTAGATGTGGCGTGGTCTGATGACGAAGAATTTGGCGCTGGAAGTTAGCCCTAGGAATCCTGTGGTCGGGGAAATGGCGTGGGGACGATACACAGTGCCGGGTCGAGTCAGACCCCGACTCACGCATTTTCATTTCTAGGTCACAAATAGTTAAGGAATTATCGAATAAAATTCTTTCTGTTTAATGTTTGATTAATACTTAAAATTATTTAACCTATGATCTAGATTAATTAAAATATTCATATTAAATTATTTAAATAACTTGGCCTATACTTATCCAAATGGTATGATCCAATATACCATTTTGATCAAAAAATTGCAAAGAATAATAAAATAAAATAAAAACTAAGATTCAATGCTTTGATTTTATAAAATTGTCTAATCTTTCTCTGATCTTAATTAATTTATAACTAATTCAATTAATATCCAAAAATTATGATTTAAGTCTTTGATTGCTCATAAGATTAAATAGAACCTATTTAAGCCATTACAAATAATTTAAGAGATTTAAAATTGTTAATCACCTCTTAATCACCCTAATCCTAGATTAAGCATTAATTAACCATCTAATTAATTAATTTAGTGAAATTAAGCATTAATTAACCCTCTGATTTTTATGAACCAAGTTCCTAATGCTTTTTTAAGAGTATTAGAACTCCCCTATGTGCTTAGATCATCTTAATGAACTCTAATTATCTTAATCCCCTTAATTAGCCTTAAAAGGAGATTAGTGTCATTTAAGCTTAATCTTGAGCTAAATATTGAGTTAAGTGTTTCATCCATCTCATTAACTAATATTAAGTCCATTAAAACTAATTTGAATCAAGTTGAATGATTAAATCTTAAATTTCAAATTATAGCCTTAAGAAGGGTATTTTGGTTATTTATGACCAAAATATTGTTTAACACCCTTAAACCCTAGGATTTCAGTAATGTGTTTCTAATTAGTATATTAGTATGTTTTCTATAACTTTAAGTCTAATAAATATAGTATAAGTAATTAAGTCTTGAATTTTCCCTAATTAGATCTTATGATCTTAATGAGAAGTTAGGACTTCCCATTAGAGAATAACTTAATTAATTTTAGCATTCAAATTCTAGTTCAAATTGCCTTACTAAGACCATCCATGAGCTATAACTTTAAAAGAAGTGTTATGTAAATCCTAAGGTTACATCTCAGTTTAGATCTTAAGTGATCAATCTTAGATCTTAGATCTTAGATTTTGGACTCTAATCATTTTGATTTAATTGTGCCATCCTCTTAGAGATCCTTAATTAATTTGATTGTCTAATTCTTTTGAAACCTCCTTGCGGGTGTAGGATTTGTTCAACCTATAGAATAATGTGATTATTCTATGGATTGAATATAGATCTTAGATTCTTGTATTCTTAATTGATTATTTTGCCTTTATAATAATAGAATAACGCTTCATTAAGATCTTAGCTTCTAAATCTTTTTAGCTCATAAGATTCCTTATCCTTAGATTAAGGTTGTGTGTGAACCTTAGATCCTTGATAGGGTAGCACCTTGGATTCAAGATTTGAATCCCAAATTTATAGAATTTAAATCTAGAATCCTTAATCTTGATTAGTATGATTAATCTTTGGGGTGAGTGAATAAGCATATTACTTAAGTCGTGGATTTATTTATTTTAATCCTTTGTAGTCGTCATCTGTTTTTGGATTAGAACTTGTTAAATTCTAAGATTAACATTAAGGTCATGAATCTGGGATTATACTCGATAGCTGGATATTGGAGATCCTAAGTTTGTATCTTCTCAGAATAGTTAGAATATATTAAATTGGACAACAGCAGATATCGCATAAGTCTAGTTAAGTCTCTTGCTCACTTTGACTATTGTTGCTCTGCACACCTTGTATATTGAGCCTTTTTCCTTGGACATAATAGTTGAACTCACGATATTGATATTGTATCCTAAGTTAGTATTTGAAAAGCATAAATGTTCATTCAGCTCATTCAGTTCATTCAATGCATTTAGTTCAGTAGGGTGTGTCCTAGCTTAGTCTGCCTCCTCAGCTCTAGTTTTGTTATAGAATAGACTCGTACCTAGCTCTATGCTTGCCTTGGATGAATACATGTCTTATTCTATAAGCTCAACACAGACCTAGCTTTGATGATGTCTATGACGGATACATGTTGAACTTTCTGTTTAGAGGTCCTGTATGGCCTATTTCTGTTATAGCAGTACTATATTTAGGCGTGCTTTTACTTCAATTTAGTTTTAGTACTCTGGCTTATTTTGTCACATGCTTCAGTGGCTTTACTTTTATTTTATTTCAGTGTTTTGGCTTTCTTTGCCACATGCTTCAGTGGCTTCTATTTTTTTTAGTTCCGCATACATGGATATTTATACTAGTTCAGTATTTATTTAGCATAAGCATATTTAGGATGCTAGTTTTGTATACTTATTTCAGTACAGCTTTCTTTTATTAAATCAACATGTATTCATGTGATCATAAGCATGTTAGGTTGAGTCTTACTTTCAATACCTTGCAGCTATTTATACATTTTAGCCTTACCTTGTTTAGCTTCATATTTAGTATGTTATTTTGCATACTTCATTTGTTTAGTTAAAAATGTATTGTTTCTAGCTATCATGTTTTTTGTAGCTTGTTGCACCTTAAATTACTTGCATGCTTAAAGTAAAATGTGATATCTTTAAATGTTCAGTTCACTTAATCAGCCTAAAATGTACTTAGACAATTTGTCTAACTGTAAGCTTTTTCTTTTGTTGGCTGGGGCCCTGGCATTTGTGATGCCGACAAATGTCAAATTTGGAGCTATTCATTGGTGGTTCTGCTGGAGAGGAGCTCGGACAGGAGGACGATCTTTCTATTGCTGCTTAGTTAGATTTTATTTTTTGCGGTGAGGATGAGAGCTCTTTCCTTTCATTTAAATATTCAGTTTGTAATAATTCTTAATCTGGATATGTTTACTTTCTGCACTTTGAGCTGAGTTACTGTTGCATCTACCTTTCTATACTATGCTGTGATGTGAATGTTATGTTATACTATTTTTTGCTTCCGCTACTTTGATATGTTGATGTATGTTCTCAGTTTCAAGTGACAAGTCTTTTGCTTAAGGCGGCTTGGGTTATACCTGACTATACTTAGGTTGGGGATTTGCCACAGTTTGAGCACCGTACTACTCATGATTATGTTAATATTAGTATTAGTATGGTCGTGGAGGGTATGGGACCCCACATCACCATTCCAATTTATTACTTCAGACCACGTACACTTACGTGTGAGCGCAGACGTGTATTAACAATCTGTCAAGTTTTTGGCATTGTTGCCAGGGAACAGTTTCTAGTTTTGTATAAGCATAATCTTCTGGTAAATAGTAATTTAGATCTTACTTTACTTTGTATATATTTTTTAGTTACTGTAATTATATTTGTGCTAACTATAGTGTTACTTTAGATTTTACTTTTGTTAGTTGCTGCTGAAAAATCAAATCAAAGATCCTGAAATTGTGCTGAACAATAGTGCTAAATTATTTTTGCTGAAACATGTTACTGCTGAAACTGTATTACTGAAGTGCATTTTAAATCTGATTTTTCTAAGCTGTGTTGAATTATACTGCCGAACATGATTGCTGTAAGTTATTTTTGCTAGCTGTAATTTTTAACTTGTATGAGTAGGAGAAATCTTTATGAAATCTTTTTCGACCCTGAAATACAAAGAACCTATCTTAGGGGTAGGAGCAAACAAACATTTTTAATTCAACAACAGCTCGAAATGGAAAACATAGAAGCAATTTCTAGAGAACTAGTAGTAGAATAAAGACCTCTAAATCAACAACAACCCATAAGGGAAAACATAGAAGTAAATCCTAGAGAATTGTTAGGGGAACAACGGGGTAGAACACTATGAGAATATGCACTGCCTACTGTTAGAGGCATTCCCCATACAATTATTAGGCAAAACATAGAAGCCAACAACTTTGAGATCAAACCATCAACTCTTAGCATAGTTCAGAAAAACTAATTTGGGGGACAAGCCACGGAGGACCCAAACTCTCATATCTCAAACTTTCTTGAGATTTGTGATACCTTTAGACTTAATGGCATTATGAAGATGATGTTAAACTCAGGCTTATCCCATTTTCTTTAAGAGATATATCTAAGAGCTAGCTTAGTTCACTACCGGGTGGCTCTATTCACATGTGGGATGACTTTGCTAGGAAATTCCTAGCCAAATATTTCCCTCCGGCAAAGACAGCCCGGTTGACAATTGAGATCACAAACTTCAATCAATTCGAGGGGGTGACACTATATGACATCTGGGAAATATTTAAAGAATGCTTAAGGCAGTGCTCTCATCATGGGTTCCCTCAATGGATGCAAGTTCAAACCTTCTACAATGGTTTGAATGCACCAACAAGGACACTCATTGATGCGGTCGCCCGAGGCTCTCTAAGTAGTAAAACCCAGGAAGAGGCTTATGACCTTCTAGAAGAAATGGCCAATAATGCATATCAATGGCCTACTGAAAGGCTCAACCTTGGAAAGAGGGAGGCAAATCAGATTTCAGAAACCAATCAAATAACTGCTATATTAAATGAAACCCTAGCCTTGAATTAGAAATACAAAACATAAATGTAAACTATGTTCAAGAAGCCTACTGTGAGCTGTGTGGAGAAAAACACGTGAGCGAAAACTGCAATCTGAATAACCCATTTACACCCTCCCAAACTGAACAAATAAGCTTCTTGAGAAATAACAATAATAACAATAACCCCCACAACAGCCCCTACTCTAATACATACAGCCCGGGGTGGAGAAATTACCCAAACTTTTCTTGGAGTGAGGGGAATTCTCAGGGTAATTACAACTTTCAATAACAAAATAGGCCAAACCAAAATTTTAATAACTCATATAAGTCTAATCAACATAGAAATCAAGAACTTGGGCTAGAAGAATCTTTTTTGGCCTTTAAAACTAAAACTGTGCAATTTATTAAAAGGACCGAGTTGACCATGAATAGGCATGAAACATCAGTTCAAGGAATTGAGGTATCTCTTAGGAATATTGAAGTCCAATTGGGACAAATTTTCCAACAGCTGTCTACTTGGCAGCAGGGAATGCTCCAAAGCTTGATGGAAATAAATTGAGAGAGACGGTGAGTGTGATCAACTTGGACACGGCAAAAAAGACTGCATGAAACATGACTCTACTGAAGATATTATAGGAGGAAAAACTAGGGAAATTGCTACTGAGAGCATTAAGGGAGATAGAAAAGCCATTAAACGAGCAAACCCTGAAAGAATGAATATTCCTTGTATCATTGAGGGTGAAGTCCTTTTAGATCCCTTGTGTGATTTAGGGGCTTTCATCAATGTTATGCCTTTACACATATACTCCCAACTAGGGATAAGGGGAATGGAATAAACACCCATCATTCTTGAATTTGCTAATCTTGATTTTATGATTCCCATAGGAATTATGAGGAATATTCAAGTGGGAGTAAATAGTTTCACGATTCCTACTGATTTTCTTATTTGTAAATGGGACAGATGGAGTGAAAACTCCATTGTAACTTTTGGGAGACCATTCCTTGCTAGCTCAAGAGCAATAATTGATGTAGAAAGAGGCTTGATGATGGTGAGAGTAAATGGTTTGAAAGAGATCATAAATCTGATGCCTTTAATGTTTAAGGAGAAAGTTATAAAAGCTGATTGGAAAAAAGCCAATTTGACCAAATTTCCAAATTTGAAGCTGGAAAGTAAAGGGGATACATTTAGTGAAGCTAATTATGCTAGTCACTTGGATACCTCATCTGGAGGAAGTGACAAGAAAGGGGAGAAAGAGAAAAGGAAAATGAGGAGAGTGAAAAGGAAGAAGAACGAATCTTCCCTTCTAATTATTGAAAATGGGGCAAAAAATAAGGCCAATGATGAAATCATGAGTTCGAGCACAACTTTGGTTGGTGCTCACTCAAATAAATTAACAACATGGAAGAAGAAACCACCCCTGAATTTAGACCCATTTTGTTCCTAAACGTGTCGGGCTGATGACATTAAGCCAAGCGCTTCTTGGGAGGCAACCCAAATTTTTGTTTGTATAACTTTGATCTTAGAAGTAGATTAGTTAAAATATAACAACCTAATTTTTGTGAGTAAAATGATTCTGGAAGCCATTTTAAAGTTAGAAAATTTTGCTTCTGAAGGCGCTACAGCGGAATTTTCTGCTACAGCGTGCCGCAGCAGATTTAACCACTAGAGCGCGCCGCAGTAGATTTTGCTGCTACAGCGTGCTGTAGTGGATATTTTGCACGCATGAATTTTGTAAGTTCCTAAACGCTATAGCGCGCCGTAGCGCTTGGCGCCCAGTTGCATGTCATTTTAGCTGCTTGGGATTCCCCAAGCAAGCAAAGGCGCTACAGCGTGCCTTGAAACTTAAAACCTTGAGATATTGCTGCAAAAGCTAACATTTTCCACACAATTAAAGCTGATTTCAATCACATTCATTGCATGACATTAAAACAATTTTTGATTGTACTTAAGCATGCCTCGAATGTGATTCCCCTTGCAAAATCTTCTAAAATGTTTTGGTTATAAATACCTAGGTGGAGGAAAAGAGAATTCTACCCTTAAAACTAAAAGTTTATTTTCCATTTTATAAACCCCTCAACTCTCCTCTCCAAATGTCCTCCCAGAAGAAGACTGTAGTAAACAAATAGGCGAGGGCCTCAACTTCTGGAGGCCCCCTACAATAAAAGCAATTTTGCTCGATGGAGGCCGAGCAACGCTTCGATCAAATCACTTTCCACCGTAAGCTTATCCCAGAAAGGGGATTCAAACTACCCTATCTGGTCTACTACTCTTGTGTCCACAACCGAGGCTGGCACAACTTGGTCTCTTTACAGACCGACTCGTTGCCTTCCCTCGTCTAGGAAGTGTATGCAAATGCTATCAATGCAAAGAAGCGTACATTTTTTGTACGGGGAAAGACAGTGAAATTCGGGATCAAAGAGAGCATGACTTTCGCTTATAAGTTGTTGATCAAGATGTATGCTCACCAAAAGGACTTGGGGGAAGCAATGGCCAAGGAAATGCAATGCCCGGACACACCAGTTCGAGTTCGAATTTTACGAGGCTATAGGAACGATATTCCAAGAGTGGAGCCTGCGTGGAGGACCAGACGGATCAAAGCTACCACGGCCCCCTATTGGCAAACCCATCCTGATACTCCTTGGTCGATGGATTATTCCTATAAGAATGTTGAGCTGGAAGAAGAAGAAGAAGAAGAAGAAGAAGAAGAAGAAGAAGAAGAAGAAGAAGAAGAAGAAGAAGAAGAAGAAGAACAGGATGATGAGGAATAAGAAGGTTGTCTTGTTTTTGTGTTTTTAATTTCTGTTTTTCTTTTGTAGTTTTTTTTTTCTTTTCTTTTTTTTGAATAAATAAATCTTGAACTATAATTGAGCCCATATTGGCTGCTTTGGTTTGCAAGAAGTTAATTTTCTGAAACTTACAATACAAGGATTTAATCAACAAATTTAAATGTGAAGCCTTGAGTCCTCAACTGTGCTTAACCAAGGATGATCAAATTAAGTGAAAATCCTAATACTTCCTAAATAAGGTAAAAGTCCTGAACTATCTTTCAGTCTCCAACATTTTAAATGAACAAATGCTAAGAATCTAAGTGCGAGGGTGGGAGATTTCAGGAACCAAACTTAGTAATTGGCAAGAAATGAGTGAACAAATGAGGGTGATAAGCTCCTGTAGGACTTCATGATCACAAAAGAATTGAAACAAGGATGAAGAAAAATGTCTCTCCCTTTAGCGAAAATAAGAATTTTAAAATAAATCAGGGATGAAGAAAAATATCTATCCCAATATAAAAATCTGAGACTAACATGATGATAAAAAATATCTCTCCTGAACAATTTGAATTGTTCTTTGTGATTTATTAGAAGGAGCACAAATGGCACAAATCTCTTAGTCACTCATTAATGCCTAACTATTATTTGGGATACCTAAGGAAATTTTCTTCCCTAATGAAGAATTATGCATCTCATTTGCTAAGGATGGAGACTAGTGAAAGAGGCAAGGGTTTGAACTAGGAATTGGAAGGTATTAGTGGCTAATATTTGTGTATCACCTTAATTAAGAAACATTAAGTGACAAGCAACTTCACATTGACATCAAAAGTTGAATCCATACTCCTAAAGAACTAAAAAAGTTACTTTTTAAGCTTACTCGATGACGAACAAGATTTTAAGTATGGGGGTGTGATAAGTCTAAGATTTATTGCATAATAAAATAAAAAAACATATAAATCTCTTACTTGAACATCATGCTTTGATGTATTTTCAACTATTTCAAGGTCAAAATAAGAAAATTGCAATTTTGGAGCAGAAGGAAGGATTCTAGGAGAAAACCACTGCAGTGACTATAGCGCACCATAGTGGATGAAGTAGAAACTAAAGAACCAGGGAGTCATCTGCAATGCCTGGGATAAGAACCGTTATAGCACGTCGTAGCGTGCCATAGTGCGCTCGAGTGGATCGAACCTGAGAGCTTGGCATTGCCGCACGCTGTAGCGGGTCCGTCCAAATTCAGAGTTTGCATTCAAATAGAAGCCCTCGCCACAACGCGCCGCAGTGGTCTCAACCCGAGGCACTAGCGCAACCGCACGCCATAGTAGAGCCAAGGCAAAAAGAACTTATAAGTGTAAATATAAAGCTAAACTGCTGCAGCGCACTCAAGCGAAGTCTTCCCGAGAGCTTGGCGCTACCGCAGGCTGCAGCGAATCAGAAGGGGAGAGACTTAGAGGATGAATAATAAAGCGAACCACTACAGCATGCCACAGAGCGCCATAGCGGAGTCTTCTCGAGAGCTCAGTGTTATTGCACACCGCAACGAGCATCCTTATATAAACTAGCCTGTAGCAAGAACCGTTGCAGCGCGCTGTAGCACCCTATGCAGAATTTGCGAGGCATGGCATTTATGGCAAGCTGGGGAAGACCGAAAATCCAAACCATTGGCCTTCCCCAGCCGCTTGGAAACTAAAATCACATTAAAATCTGCTATCTTTCAAGAGAATAATGGAATCTAATTTAAATGTTTGCCATGAAGATAAGGAAGAGAAAGAGAAAGAGGAAGCAGAATTTATGCTAAGGGGGCTGAGGAGATCACTATAAATACTACCATTTTTAACTATGAAAGAGTTCCATGTTTTGACATTCTAAGACATAGAAGGAGAGATTGCTGCTGGAGAGAAGGAGAACTGTAGCACCCCGCCCCGTCGCCGCGTGCAAGCGAGACAGTTATAATCAATTTTGGCGATGGAGTGGTGCGCTACTCGGGGAGGAATAACCCGTCTCCCTGAAATAGCTGAAAACTAAGCTCATCTAAAGGGCTACTGACTCAACCTTAAGGAGGATTGAGAGCTAATATTTAAGATAAGAGTAATATCTTTATCCTAAGTATTAGATAAATACATACATTGGATTTAAAATACAATAGGAATCCACCATATGTATAATATATCAGCATTTTCAGTATGCTGATCACATCACAATACTAAGTATAAGTAGTATATAACAGAGTGCGAAAGCTTAAAACAAACATCCAGAACATTCATCATAGAAGCTGTATGAAAACATTTATCTCAGAAAAGAAAAGAAAATACATCTAGAGTTATTACAAATATTTTTACTGAAATACTGAAATAAAATTAAGTACTGAACTGAAAATACTAAGCAGAAAGTAAAACTGAAGGAGAGTCCACTAGTGCTCCATGAGCTCCTCCTGAATCTCCTGGGTGTCCTCCTGACCTGGCTCAATATACTGCTCAGGGTCTAGCAAATTGCCAGATCCCAAAAGTACCTCATGTTAGACAATAAGTCTAATACATCGAAACTAATTTAAACAGTTCTAGTTATTCATTTAACATTAACATAATATAGTTAAATCTGCTGAAATACTATAAAGATAATTGAAAGCATAAAACTGTATAAAACTATACAAAACTATAGCAAAGTAAAGTAAAATTGAACTGTAAACTAAATACTGTAAATGAATCAAAACAGTATTGCATCTAAAACTGAGTAATCATATGTAAACTATGATGTACGTCACTGAGACTGTGCATCTGAATATACCACAATACTGCATGCCACTAATATGCAGCCAAAATATCATTGAACTGTTATGAGTCGTACGGCCCAATATGTACATACATCCAGTTGGGAGCTGCGATGTCGATGCATTCTGAAATTCCCTAGTCAATGTATGCAACATTCCGTAACCCATAAATCATCACTGATACTCATATGTTATCATCGATACTCAACATCATGCCTATGCTCATGCTCATGCTTCTAAGCTACATGAGATAAATTCAAAAAAATCCAGAAAATGCTTTGAAATCCAATAATGAATTCTAGGTCTCCATTGTGCAGAATCCTATTAAAAGGATTCTGACTCCTAAGTTCTAGCTCGATAATTGGTTAAAGTTGAGAATTTACTTAAAATCATCAGATGGGATGATCGTATACACATATCTAGCATGGTTGCAAGAAAGGTGGTCCTTAACACTTAGTTTGATTAAGCCACCCTAACAAAGCGATCTTCGATAGGAGGCATCACCCGATGGTGATTTGTATTTCAAGCTAAGTCATTAAGATGCCCAACTCATAATCACACTTAGTGTTCTAAAGAAGGTGACTCGATTACTTAGTTTGTTTAAGCCACACATATTGAAGCGATCTTCGCTAGGAGGCATCACCCGATGGTGATTTGTATTTTAATCAAACTAAGGAATGAGTCCCTATTTATAACACTCTTAGAATCAATTGATTTACTCTGAGCGAGGTTATATCCACCTAAGCCCGCAGAATAGCACAAAGATAAATCTCACTTAGAGTGACTCAACCATTCCTGGATACTACTAAAATAATTCAATACTATGGGTATACCATACTACACCAATCAATGACCTAGGTTCATACAACTCTATTTTAATCACAAGAATTTATCAAATCTATTATTCCTTAGTCTAAATGGGTGAGTCCTACACAAGGCTCCAAGAATGTGATCGAATAATCACTCAATATAGGCTGCTACCACAAGGAATGAGTCCCACTTTAAGTACTTTAGGTGATCCCTACCACAAGGTATCAAATTCAATTTCTAAAGTTGTGAAGAATCATCTAAAATTCCTATCTCAATAAGTTACAAAAGTCCTTCCTACCTCAATGTATCAATAATTAAAGTCTTTAAACATTTCAAGACGATCCTAAAGTAAGACCCTTAAGATCTCACACTTCTACTTCATAAGTTAACATTCAAGTGGTCAGATCAAATGATTAAAATTTATTTGATCATTTTCTATTCTACAATTATGAGATAAAATCAAGTATGTTATTAGAGTTAGGTCATTTCATCAATCATTATAGTTTAATTATTCATCTTATGCTAATAGTCTTATATAAGAGAAAATCAAGGATCTAAAATTCAGATTTAGATGATCGAATCACACATATTCAATATCAACCCTAGTGCTTCTAATTCAATGATGTAAGATTCATATCAAATCATGTGCATTATTAGAATAATTTCAATTGAATTATCTTTCAATCAAGTTAATTAATTAAGTGATTAAGTTTAGATCTTAATTAAGACAAGATAGGGTTTAACCCCTAACCTTGCTATCATTAAGAACGATATTAATTTAAAGGTTAAAGATAAATTAATGTATTATTAGTATATTATTGATGTCAAACTTAAGTTTAGATTAAGTATAATCTACTTAATCAAGTTATCAAGATTCTTATGTTCAAGTTTAATTTAATAGCAATTACACACAATTAAGTATCCAATTAAGTGTTCAAAGTTTTCTAACATACATCTTAATATCATGAAAGTATACAAATAAAAAGATGACATAACATAAAAAGGTAATTAATGTTAATCAAATTCTAAACCAAACTAAAGAGATAAGCACTTAATCACAATTCTAAAAAACTTAAGTTTCATGCCATTTAGGTTATTAAAGTTTACCTATTTGATACATGTTTTTAAGGATTCTATTACTTAGCATTTGATATGACATACATTTAAAGTACATAGTAGATTGTTGAGCACATTAAGAATGGCAAGATTTCAAATTTAATTTCAACATATAATTTTATGCAATTGTCAATTTTAGCTAAAATACCAAAATAGTGAAGTTTTGGCCATTTCAGCCAAAATTGGGCAGTTTTAAAAAAATTCTGGGCATTTTACAAGTCTGGGCGCTGCAGCCCGCTGGAGCGCTTTTCGCGCGGCAGCGCGCTGTAGCGCTTTCAGTACGGCAGCGCTGCGACCCGCTGCGGCCCGCTACGGCGTGCTATGGCGCGCTGCAGTGGTTCACTTTACAAAATTACTGTTCAATTAATTTATTTTCATATGTTCTAAAGTTCTAAAAATATTTCCGCTGCAGCCCGCTACAGGACGCTGTAGCGGTCTATTTTGCGAGTTTACTATTCAATTACTCTATTATCTATTGTAAAAGTTTCTGCCGAAATGCCACTGCAGTGGCCTAGCTCTGCAACTTCGGGCGCTGCAGCGCCAGATGGCATTTTTCGCATGGACGAAAACTTGAGGCCTATTTTTCGAGCTCAAATGCTCCCAAACCAGAGCATTCCATGAGCAATATCATATATCAATAAAAAGGTCTTTCCGATACCTTTCCATTGACACCAAAATCAGCACAAACGGAGCATCCTAGCTATGCTAAAAATGTAGATAAATGACAGGGTGTGCAGAGTAAATGAAAAACAGAGCAGCATATTTTATATCTTGGAGAGTGGTAATGGCTTGCATACTTAAACATGACTATTTAGAGAAGCAATAAGCATAATAACAAGATGAACTAGATAAGGAGGGGAAGAAGAGGAGCTTTATTTCCTTCAAGTCCTTGGGGATGAGCCTTCTCCTTCAAGGTGCAGCAATGGAAGGGGAGGGAGAGAGCTCTAGAGCTTACTTGACAGCAAAGAGGAGAGGAGAGGAAACCAAGCTCCATTTATGGGGAAAAGAGGATGGGATGGAGGCATGGCTAAGAAAGGATGGGAGGGATGGTCTCAACCATCCTTGCTTGCAATGAGGGAGAGGCACCAAATTGGGGGGGCTGGTGTCAGGAGAATTAAGTAAAATGGGGGAAATTGCAATTTGGGAAGTGCATATTTACCTATTTATTTTTCTTAATTAATTAAAAATTCAAATTTTTGAAACGCACTCCGAAAATTTCCAAAAATTCATTCCTAGCTAATTTGGGGGTGAGGAATTCAATGGCAAAGACAGAATTCGATTCTGATGATTATTTAATTATTTTATTCTCCGGTGCATTTAATTATATTAAAATATTCGCAAAAATTCGATGACTTCCAAACACGTCCAAAACATCACCCCTAGCTAATTTGGGGGTGACGATTGCAGCGACGAAGTCGAATTTTGATTTCGATGTCAAAATAAATATCTCAATTTTCTAATTAATTAAATACTAAAATATTCTAAAATAATTGATTGAGCCCCGAAATGCTCCAAACCTTCAGAGTTTGGTTCTAATGACTAGATGAACTTAATTGAATGATAATTATGATATGATTAGGCTAAAATTAAGATGAGTAACAACCTTGGATTATTACAAGAACTCTCCAAGGAAAGGTTCATAGTACCTTTGCAAGATCAAGAGGAAGGAGAAGTACAAGGAGCTTGAAGGATGGAAGAGAGAGGGGAAGAAGAAATCCAGAGAACCCCAAAATTCAGGGTTATTCTTAGTATTTTCTCTTTACTTTATCTTGTTTCTTTTACAGTTAAACCAATGTTAAGGTTCTTATCTTTGTATACACCTTTTTGTATTGTGATTGCAATGGAAGGCTAGACCCTCCTTGGAGAGGGTTGGGCCATAGTTATGTGATACGTGTGGGATGTAGTTTAAGTAACATTGAATAAATTTTAAGTTTAAATTTTACTTATTCTTACGTTTCAATTTAAATGCATGAGCTTATTATCAAATGTAAATCTTTATTAAAAGACTTGTGCTCTAATGCTCACTAATTAGAATAGAGCAAGGAGTAAGGGCAATAGAGCTGAGAGTTACGTGACAAGTTCTCAAGCCTATTAGCACTGCTCCTTAAGCTCATCAGAGAAGTGGAAGATTGTGAGCCAATCCATCAAATCATGCTCTGCAACTCAGCAAAGTAGAAGGAGGAAGAGATCTTCGAACACCCATGGATGATGTGACATAGTCCATTGGGTCCAATGAATCATCTCCCTTAGCTAAACCACATGTGTGGTGCATGATGCTAATTGGTGGGAATCAATGCTTGTGAGATCACCCAACTAAATGTTATTTTGATAACCTAGATCTAAAATCTAAAATA
This sequence comes from Gastrodia elata, assembly GCA_016760335.1. NCBI lineage: Eukaryota > Viridiplantae > Streptophyta > Magnoliopsida > Asparagales > Orchidaceae > Gastrodia > Gastrodia elata. The sequence goes on from CM028670.1 coordinate 50,425,828, forward strand.
AATCTAATGTGATCTCATAAGAGTCTATATGCTGAGGAAGAACTCTAGTGTGTTCACCTTGCACACTAGATTGGAACTAGTTGGAATTAGATGACCAATCTAAGGAATGCTATATTCACATGGTTTGAATGGCATAATCCAAGTACTTTATGAAATGCAATGAATTTAATACAACACCAATCCCTTACAATTCACATGACAAAATCCCAACTCTCTCTTCTTAACCAATAGTATCCCTATTTAAGCTCTTTGTATTATTGATCTAGGAACCAAACAAATACCAAAACGGGTCTTCTAAACATTATTGAAAGAAGGTAAAACTTAGTAACAAAACCATCGTTCCCTGTGGACAATATAAATTCGGAACTCACCATTCCAAATTATTACTTCGTACCATGTATATTTGTGTGTGAGCGCAGATGTGTATTTACAGTCTGGTAAATTCTATGTCACTTTGATTGCTTAATTATAAATTAGTTCATTTAGTTTATTCAGTTCATTCAGTTCATTCAGTTCATTCAATTCATTCAGTTCTTCTGTGCACAGTTCAGTAGAGTGTGTTCTAATTAGTCTACATTTTCAATTCAATTCTTTTGATATATAACAATCTATACTTATGCTTTGCAGGTGGCCAGGATAATATATGTTTGATTCTATAATCTTGCTTACCTAAGCTCTGTGGTAGGCCAATATGATATATGTTAGAATTGTCTATTCAGTAGCTTCATTTAGCTAGTTTTTTTTATGGTAGTACTAATTTAATCACATATCTCCTTTTTGATTCTCTTATCTAACTAGACCTAGCTATATAGTTGGCTAGGGTGATATATATTAGACTCTCTTTTAGTTCAGTGGCTTCATTTAGCCAAGTTATTTTATCAGTTATGCATGTACATTTCTTTTTCTGCTAGCTTTCAGTTCACTTTGTACAGTTATTTTAGTTTAGTGCTTTTCAATTCAGTTACTTACATATACTTGGATGCTAGTGTTATTCAAGTTTATTTTTACTTTTTTGTATAGTTTGATTATTTTACAAAATTAACATGTATTTATATGATCATAAGCATGTAAGGATAAATTTTATTTCAATATTTTCAGTTATTATATATTTACTGCCCAACATTGCTGCAGCTTCTGGTCGAGGTATGTAGTTTTACATACTTCACTTTACTTAGTTATAAATGCTTTATTTATAATTATTTTATTCTTTGTCGCATGTTGCACATTTTTTAAATGCTTGCATGTCAGTAAAATGTGATATCTTAAAATATAAAGTTCATTAAATCAGCTTAAAATGTGCTTAGATAATTATCTTACAGTAAGTTTTTCTTTTCTTGGCTGGGTCCCTCTTTGTGATACTGACAATATCAGATTCAGAGATGTTCATTGAAGTTTCTTCGGGTGAGGAGATTAGTCAAGAGGATTACCTTCCTGCTGCCGAAGCTTAGCTAGTTTTCTTTCTTGCCGTGAGGACGGGTATTTTTTTCATTTAAACTCAGTTTGTAATAATTAAATATTCTGGATGCATTTACTTTCTGCATTTTCAAATTGAGCAAAGTTGAAGTCCTTACTTTTCTCTACTGTGCTGTGATGTGGATGTTATACTCTTACTTGCTTTCACTACTTTGATATTTTGATGCATGATTTTCAGTTTTAGGTGATAAGTCTTCCAATTAAGATGGTTTGGGCTTATACCTGACTCAACTTTAATTGGAAAGGTTGCCACACAGTGACCGTATTCACCATAATCATGTTACAGTGCTAGCATGACCATAGGGTACGGAGCTCCATAATTAGTATCTAAAAATGCCATAAGGTGCCTGATTGGAACTTGTATTCTTATCTACCTAATGAAAAATTCTTTTGAAATACGGTCATCAAAATATAACATCCATAGCGCAATACTTTCATGTAACTCTATATGAAAGTGTGAACTGGAAAATGTCCATATAAGATGACTAAATCACTCTCAAGTAACTAGAAGAACTTATAAATTCTCTTAATATAACCAAATGGAATCTGAGAGGTCTGAATTGGACTACTACTTAACCACATTAGATACCTTTTGGGAGTACGACTACCGTTGTGGTCAAGAAAGTGGAAGATCTATAGTTAGAGTATATGCCAAAGGAGTCCAAATTATGGACAAGCTTCTTCAACAACTCATCTTCAGAGGTTTTGACTTCCCAATTTTATCCAAGGAATGGTTGAATCATGTGGAATAAGTTTTGGATCATATAGAATGTCCTGATTCCATCAGTATTGATCTTATTACCTTTCTGCTTCAATATGCTGCAGAAGATTGGTGGATTGTGATCAATTGGAAGTTCGAGAAGAAATGCAAGAGAAAGCGTCATGTTGTAACTTTCACAGACTTTTGTCTCGCATTTTGAGCCAAGTTCATAGATGGGAACTAGCATCTAGTGTAGAGTTGTTAAGTCAACTGTAATCCATTATCATTTCATATTTTTAGTATTTATATGAATAATCATTTCACCTTATGTAATCTTTATTCTTAAGTAATGAATTTGTGTTTACAGAATTGAATGTCCATTTTATTCTCATTTCATTAAATTTGTTCTGAAATTAAGATTCGTCTTGCTACAACAGGATGAATCCCGGATCACCCCGTCAACAACACTCATTAAGAATGCAGTAGCATATAGCAGTTCCACTGATGAAGTCTCTCACTTGCGGAGTATAATAATAACTATGCTAGAGAACTACACTCAGTTGGCATTGACAATTCAAAAATTAATCGCCATCCTTCCGATGTCAGCGACCATTAATAGCACTGCACTAGGAGCATTTGCATCCTTCGCACCTCCCTCGTTCCATCAATCTACCGATGGATTTTTGCATAGCTTCTTGAGGTTGAGACCCTGAACCTTTAGTGGAAACATATCTCTAATGGATTCAGCTAGTTGGCTGAAGATGATATAGAAAAACTTGGACAACATCAAGTGTCCAAATTCTGAAACTATTTGTCTCACTGTTCTTCTATTCCACGAAGAGGTGGAATACTGGGGAGATAACGCTCAAAGCACTCAGTTTGTCGACTACAATGTCGAGGATATCCCTTGGGATGAATTTGTTAGATTTTTCAAGTCTGAGTTCATCCCTTATCCACACAGAACATGAAAGAATATACCATTTTGAGGCTGAAGCAAGGCAGTCATTCTATCTCAGATTATGAGATGAAGTTCATGAGGCTTACTCGCTTTGCCCCAGATACAATCCAATCCTAATCTTCCAAGTGTCACAGGTTCCAAAGTGGATTGCATGATAATTTCAAAGATCACATTGTTCCACTCCGACTTACTGATTTCTCTCAGCTCATAGAAACTGCAAGGGTGGTAGAGTGCCACCTCTCCGAAAGAGATCTAAAGTGTAAATTCTAAGCGGTACCGAATCACCATGACTCATTTAAGAGGCACAAGTCTCAGTCTGCCAAGGTCTATCAACATGAAGCAACTCCATCTGCTAAACATATTCCAGGCAGTAATAGGCCTCATCCCTATGGTAAGTGTTATCACTTCTGTCATATGTGCTTCACCTATGGCCATCAAGGCCACGTCTTACAACTGCACGCACTCAGAAACTATAGATGGTGTTCGCATAAATCCTTCACCACGGAAGTAGGCGTTCTGAGCTACACCCTGGACCGGCAAGGGAGCAAGAAATGGAAATATTAGTACTGGAAATAATGCCAGCTCTTGCATCTGGACCGGCAATGGAGCAAGCTGTCGCTCCAAAGTTTCAACATAACTTTAAAAAGCAGGTTAACAACAGTGCTGCTGGTCCTGCACTAGTTTATGCTATAATATCACTTAAAGATGCAGAAGATAACAATTTTGTTTCAGATACATATTTCTGAATCCCTTCTTTAATTCACATTTCTTGAATGTTATTATTGTAATTAGTAATGCAGTTTATTTGTTTAACTTTAGGAACACTCTATTTTAATGAAAAACTCTGCAATGTGTTATTCAACACTAAGACCAATCATTCTTTTATATCTAAACATTTTGTCAATACTCTTAATCTGCCTTCGTACAAGTTAGCTAATTCGCTGAATGTTGGACTTCCATCCAGAGCCCAATTCAGTGCTCATAAGTTTTGCGATGTTAAAATTCTGATAAATAAGCAAGCTTTTGATTCCATGTTAATTGTTTTTCCTTTGGCCAATTTTGATATTAACCTTGGAATAAATTGGCTTAGACGTCATAATGCAGTAATAAATCGCATAAAGAAGAAAATCACTTTTCATTCTCATGGCAAGCCCGAAACTTTCATAGGAAATATTAGTACTCAGCTATCTATAATAAATGTTATTAAAGCTGAGAAATTAATCTGTAAGGGATGTGATGTTTTCCTTGTCACCATGATTGGTGAAGTCAAGGAAAACATTCCTCTCTCTGATTGTAAGATAGTAAAAGATTTCACCCATGTATTCCTTGAAGAACTGCCATGAATACCTTCATCTATAAAAATTGAATTCTCCATTGAGTTAATTCCCAAAATCCAGCCGATATCTAAAACTCTTTATAGAATGGCACCTAAAGAACTACAAGAGCTTAATGAATAATTACAAGAGCTCTAAAGCAAAGGCTTCATCAGGCCTAGCATGTTACCTTGGGGAGTGCCAGACTTGTTCGTAAAGAAAGATGGATTTTTACAGATGTTCATAGATTATCTTGAACTAAATAAAGTCACTATCAAGAATAAATACCCATTATCCAGAATAGATGATTTATTTAATCTGCTATCTTGTGCTGTCATATTCTAAAAGATTGATTTAAGGTCATGGTATCATCAATTGCGAGTAAAGGATACTGATATTAAGAAGAAAGCCTTCCGTACTCGCGATGGCCATTACAAATTTCTTGTGATCTCTTTTGAACTCAATAACATACCATCGATACTTATGGATTTAATGCAACGAGTCCTTAATCCATATCTGGACAAATTCATTATCGTCTTTATCGACGATATTCTCATTTATTCTTGCACTCAGAAGGATCATGAAGATCATTTAAGATGATGCTCTTAGTCATCGTGTGTATCTATTATGATTGCTGAAAGTTTGTTAGATGAAGAATTACATAAACTCAAGTCATCATGCCAGCTCACAATGTGCTCCATATATTTGTCATTAAGAAGATGTCTTAGAGACCCTTCTCACCTTTTTTGGCTTCTGGCAGTAGAGATCTAGACTGATCTTTCTTATGCCAAAGAACCTATTAAAATCATATCTCGAGATCAAAAGCAGCTAAGAAATCATTATATTCCAATGGTTAAAGTTCAATGGAAGAATCCCTCATTAGAAGGATCTACTTGGGAAAAGAAAGCAGATATGCGCCTTAAATATGCGAAGCTTTTTAAAAATCAAGATATTTCTTCTATTCCTTTTCTTTTCTATTATAATTCAATATTTCATTTTATTGTGCTTTCTTCACATGAGTGATGTTGAGGATAACATTATTCTTAAGTGCGGGAGTCTATAATAATATTGGCTACTACCCTAGCTATTCCAAATTAATTTAAGCCAAACCAAGCCTTGATTTTCATTCCACTATACTAAATGGGTAATTTTAACTTAGCCATAGATGTTTGAAATCAATCAAAGATCAATTAATCAATCTATCTAGAACCATTCCTCTGCTTCAGTCCAAGCATAAACCAGGGCTCCCAACTATGGTAGCCAGCTTAGGACCTCCCCACATCTATAAATACCTCTCCTAGAATCTCTGTGAGTTCCCTTACTGTTATTTCTCAATTTCCCAATTCATCGTTCCAAAGCTCTCAATAAATCTCAGCATTCTTATTACTGTGTACTACTGATTGAAGGCAAGGTCTGGTGTTCAAACTCCTTGTGTTACTCCCTGAGTCATATGGAAGCTCCAGCTCCCCTCAATCACACCTATTTCACCATTTCCAAGTATAGCCTCTACCCCATTGGATCGAGTGCATCCAATGTCAATTTATCATGCTTAGGACAGTTCTGTGATGCTCTGAAAGCTTTTCCATAATCTCTAGGATAGTTGGGATCAGTCTGGATTGAACTGGTTTAATCCAGACAATGAGAATTCACTGTTTGGATGAAACTCAGTCCAGAGAAAGTGTCGATACTTCTCTGACTTCCCGAGCTTCAATTCCTATCGATTCCATTCGCTGATCATTTTTGTGAGCTAACCAGACCCAAAGTGGTTGTCTCTAGGGTTTGGGCCAGCTTTGATCGATCATTCTGATAGACTGGGTTCCACCGAAGCTCGTTGTCAAGTTTGAGTAAGGACCCAACGATATTGAACCTTCTAGCCGTCATGGCTATAAGGCTTCAATCCGCCTCACCACCAGGATGGTGTAAGGATCGAGCTTTGGTCAAATGGTGGCCTCTAAGAGGTTAATTAACACTCATATTAATCCTTAGATGTTGTGATACGGTCAAATCCTTAGTGTACAATCTGGCGATCAAGTGCCTCCTAGTGATGGCTTCTAGGCTCAATCGACGCACCTTGACTCCCTGATGGTGTGGCAATTGAATGTTGGTTGTGGAATGACATATACAGCAAATTTAGCGGCCCAATGTACCCTCTAGTGTCTGTCTATGAATGCGGTATTGGGGATGACGACACTATTGTGTCGGGCCGGGCCAGACTAGACCCACGTAATGCGATAGTGCCGACCCAATCGGGCCCCGATCCGACCCGGATCTTTTGCATTTGATTAAATTGTCAATTGTTTGATTAATGGAAATCATTCAATCCAAATTAATTGAATAATTTTAGTTATACTTATCAAATTGTATGATCTAATATATCATTTTGATCAGAAAACCTATGGAATATTAATTTACAATAAAATATTAGATCCAATGGTTAGATTTCTTAATTTAGCTTAATTTCTCTCAGATATTAATTAATGAATAATTAATTTATTTAATGGCCAAATTTTAAGAGCCTATTACTTTCTTAAGAGCCTATTACTTTATTTAATTGTCAATTGTTTGATTAATGTATACCCTTAACAATATTTTAAGAGTTCTAAATTTACTAATAACCTCTTAATTACCCTATGTCTTGATTAGTGTCTAGTGACCATGCTTAACCTCTAATCTTAGTAAACTAAGAGCCTATTACTTTCTTAAGTCAATTAGAACTTACTTATATGCTTTGAATTATACTTTAACTTCTAATCTCCTTAATCACTTTTCTTAGCCTTAAAAAGTGATTAGTGATAATTAAATCATCCTTAGATTTAAACTTGATTTTTTACTCTTATTATTCTTATTCAATAATTTTAAGCTTATCAGAACTTATTAGAATCAATTTGGAGGTTTAAATCTCAAAATCTCAATTTTGGCATTAAGAATAGTAATTTGGTCATTTTGACCAAAAGTTGGATTGAGAGCTCTTAAACCCTAGAATTAACATTAAAATGTTTTTAATCAGTAGTATAATATAGTAAGATCATTCATTGAGCTTTTGAACCAAGTTGATTAATCCTATCTATTTAAGCTTCTGTCCTCTCAAAATTTATTTAAATAATTATTTTAAAATCTTTAAGTGATCTTGAACCCTTCAAATGTAATCTTGGAATGGAAATTGAATCTCATGAAATTAGTCTTAGTTAAATTACTTAAATCTAATCATGATAATTATTCTTAAGAAAATATCTTAATAATAATCCTAAGTCTAAATCTTAAATGAGATCTTAAGTGATTAGATCTTAGATCCTTAGTAATTATCCATATAAATCCATTTGAATTGTTATCATTCCATTAGTGAAATTCTTAATTGATTGAATCCTTTGAAATTCTTTTAATTGGTTTAGGTTTATTCAACCTATAGAACAATGAAATTATTCTATAGATTAAATTTAGATCTTAAATTCATAAGTTCTTATTTGATTATCTTATCTTAAAATTATAGACTCAATCTTTCCTTATACGATTATAGTTTCCTTAATCCTTCAGCCCTTAATATTTTCTATTATTAGAATAAGATTTGAGTGTGAACCTTACACCCTCAGGCCTATACCTTGGATCTAGAGTTTAAACACCAAATTAGAGTTTAAACCTTAGATCCTTAAATCTTGATTTGCTTAAGGCAAGATTTGGGCCTAAGTTATCAAAATACATTAATTAAGTCATTGATTAATTATTTAGCCTTTGTAGTCATCATTTTTTATTATGAGTTAGAACTTTTTAAGTTTATAATGTTTAACTTTAAGGTCGTAAATCTGAGAATGTACTAGATAAATGGAGATTGGAGATCCTAAGCTTGTACTATCACAGATTATATATAACAAATTAAATTAGACAATAACAAATATCATACATATTTAATTGAGTCTCTCTTTCTCTCCTTGATTATTATTGCTTTGCATACCTTGTACTTTAAACATTATACCTTACACATAATACTTGAACATGGGGTACTTGATAAGAATTATGTCATTTTGAATGAATAATTGTAAATCTGTTCATTCAGTTTATTCAGTTTATTCAGTTTATTTAGTTCTTCTATGCTCAATTTAGTAGAGTGTGCTCTAATTAGTCTGCCTCTTCTGCTAGTTTTTTTGATATAAAACAACTTAGACCTAGGCTTTGCGGGTGGCCAAGATGATATATATATGATGCTATAGTCTAACTTGTGGTGCCCTGCCCTCTAAGCCCACAGTTATTAGGCTAAGGAGCGGAGGGTCACTTGTGCAAATCCCTCTATTATCATTGGATTAGGTAGATCAACAATCCACTAATAAGAGAAGAATGTGCACGGAACATATGAGGGGATCAGTGTAACAACTCAAGGTTGTTACCCAGCTTAATTTAAGCCTAATCTTATCTTAAGTTTCATTCCATTAAATCCTTCTAGTCATTAAAACCAAATCCTGAAGGTTTGAAGTTATTCAGAGCTAAATCTAATATTTTAGATTATTTTAATATTTAATTAATTAGAAAATTAAGGTATTTATTTTGACCTCGAAATTGAAATCCGACTTCGCTGTTGCGATCGTCACCCCCAAATTAGCTAGGGGTGATGTTTTGGACGTGTTTGGAAGTCGCCGGATTTTCGCGAATATTTTAATATAATTAAATGCACCGAAAAATAGAATAATTAAATAGTCATCTGAATCGAATTATGACTTCATCGTTGGATTCCTAACTCCCAAATTAGCTAGGGGTGAATTTTTGGGATTTTTCGGAACACGTTTCAAAAAAAATCAGAATTTTTATATAATTAAAGAAAATAAATAGGCAATCTTTGGATCCCCTATTTGCAATTTCCCCACTCATTTTATCCCATATACGACTAGCCATCAACTCAGCCGACGCCCCCTCTATCTTGAGCTGTCCAATGATGGCACCTCCCCCCTAGGCCAATGATGGCCTAATCCCCTATCACTTCTTCCTCATTTCTCCTTAAAGAAAGAGCTCAAGCTCCTTCTTCATCTTCTTTGCAAAGAGCTGAACCTCCCCCTCCTTCCTTTTCTTCTCCATTGCTGCATTGGTGTTGAAAGAGAAGACTCCACTACAAGATCTTGAAGGAAATAGGGTACCATCTTCCTCATCTTCCTCCTCCTCTTGCAAAGGACTAAGGTACCCCTTTATCCATCTCTTTTGCCTTTTTCATATGGCTACAATGCTGGAATACATCTCTAGATATCCATGTTTAAGTATGGAATCCATTAAGGCTCTTGAAAGCATAATAGAAAAATGCTATGTTTTTCTTGTATTCTGTACACCCTGTCATTTATCTGTATTTTTAGTATAGCTATGACGCTTCGTTTGTATCGATTTTGGTGTCGATGGAAAGGTATCGAAAATACCTTTCCATTGATATATGGCACCACTCATGGAACTCTCTGAATTGAGAGTAATTAAGCTCGAAAAATGGCCTACACGGGTTTCGCACCTGGCAAAATCACCGTCTGCGCTACAGCGAGCTGCAGCGGGTCGCAGCGGTTGATCGCGGGCGTAAAAACTTAGGGAAAATGAATAAAAATGCATATTGAACTAATTGAAGAGTAAATTTGCGAAATGGACCACTACAGCGCGCGGTCGCGTGCTGCAGCGGTCTGCAACGGCATTTCAGAACTTAGGAAAACTGCCTTAAATTTAACTGAACAGTAAATTGTAAAATGGGCCGCTACAGCGCGTTGTAGAGCACAACAGCGGACTATAGCGGAAATTCAGAACTTTATAAAATGTGAAAATAAATTAATTGAACAGTAGATTTGCAAGATGGACCGCTCCAGCGCCCGGTCGCGCGCTGCAGCGGTCGCGCGCTACAGCGGTCGCGCGCTGCAGCAGTCTGCAGCGGTAGTTATGCAAAATTTATAAACTCATTTAAAGAAAGTAATTAAACAGTGGTTTTGCAAAATGAACCGCTACAGCGCGCCATAGCGCACTGCAGTGGGTTACAGCGGATCGCAGCGGACCGCAGCGCAAAGGCGCTACGGCGCACTGTAGCGCGAAAAGCGCTGCAGCGCGCTGCAGCGCCCAAATTTGCAGAATTTCTAAAAGCTTCAGAAAACTGCCCTGATTTTTATAAAACTGCCCAGTTTCAGCTGAAATGGCCAAAACTCAATTGTTTTGATATTTTAAGACCCCTAGGACCCTAGTGGGGTTGAGTTATATCAAAAGTGAACCTCAGTTAAGTTATAATTGAACACTGCATAAAATTCTATATGAAAATTAAGTTTGAAACTTGCCATTTTTAATAAGCGCTCAAAACCTACTTTATACCTAGAATGCATTATGCAAATTGCTGGATACCTTAGAATTTCAATGCCCACACTAATCAAAAATAATATTATATTTTGAATGCTAGAAAATTAAGAGAAATGACCAAAATACCCCTAACCTCAGTTAAGTTATAACTTGACCATTTGAAGTCCAAATTAGGTCTACTCACAGTTAAAGTACTTAATGTGCTATATGGAAGTTATAGTCACTAAATTTACTAAATTTGAACACCAAATAAAAGAGTTAGCTTTTTGGCCCCTTTTTACTTAGAAAATTACCTATTTACCCTTAGAAATTCAAATGACTATAACTAACTCATTAGATCTCAAAATTTAGTGTTCTTGGACTCTATGGAATCCTTAAACAGTAACCAACAGTAAATTACATGAAAATTTAAATTCCATTATGTATAAATTACAAAATCACCCCTTCGGTCAAAAACCTTAGATTGGACCTATAGGACTTATTTCTTACCCAAATTTAGTGTACCCACTGTCTATCTTCATGTTAGACAGTAAAGAATCATTTGACAGCAAGAAATCCCAATTTAGAGCCTTAAATCCAAAGTTGACTTTTTGGACCCTTAGTTAGGGGCAAAATGATCATTTTGCCCAAAATTTAGGTTAAGCGTCATTAACCTCTAAATTATGTTTTAAATTATTAAAATTAGTATTAGAACTATATTAGAATCATTTAAGAGGGAAAAATCATTTATTATGTCAACTTAGTAAAATTTCCCAAAATTCTCTTAAGTATTTTCCTTAGGATATTTCACTTCATATTAGGACTACTCCTAAGACTAGGACTAGCTCATATGTTAGATTTTATTCATTAAATAAGTGGGTTATTCAATGAATGAATCTTTGATTTTATTAGTTTTTAGAAATTTTACAACTTATTTTGATTATTCTATCTTTTAACCCTAAATTTAGGATAAGGAGATTCATCCTATTAAGTTTGATTTGCTTAATAGGATCTACCTTAATCAATATATCACTTTTAGACTAAAACCTAGATCTTATGTCTTAACCTTTTGGATTATGTGATTAAGCTCAATCTCGTGGTGTTTAATCCATAATGTATAGTCTAGTAGATCTTGATCAGATCTTAAATAGAACGTCTAAATTCATAAAACTATGACGTATGATTTATTGAATAAACTTGTAGTCGTGTTTGATTGAATTAGATTAGAACCTGATCAGTTCTAATCCTTTTAACTTATAAGGCCGTACTTCTAAGTTATACTCGATAGTAGGAATTGAAGATCTTGAACTTGTGTAACTTAGATTAGTTAGAATGGTTAAATTAGATAACAATAGTGTCACCATGTATAGAAGAGTCCCTTGCTTACTTGATTAATTTTGTTGCTACGCATCCCTTGCTTTTGTGCTTAATCCCTTGGACATATCATATAAGAGAACTTTGTGCATGAAATGAAAACTTAGAATAATTAGGATAACAGTTGTCTTTGGGTTCAGTACATTTAGTAGATTCGGGTGCACATTTACCCTAATAGACAGGGGTAAGAAGTAATAAGGATGCTTAACATTACTCATTGAGGAGTGTAGGTTAAGCTTGAAACTCATATAGTCTTGCAGACATGCTTGACTCCTCAGCTATTTCTAGATGTGTCCACAAAAATAAAGTAAAATAACTAAAAAAATTCTGCATCTGTATTTACTACCTCCTCAGTTCTGCTGCTAGATTATGTCTGCCCTAGCCCAGAAAAGCTATGGGAATTTCTGTCTGCCCAAACCCTGAAAGGCTTTGGCGATTTCACAGGCCCGATAGTCATCTTTCTGATATGGCAGTTTTTACATACCTGTTTCAATTTTCAGCTTACTGTGTACTGTGTTCTGATGTATATTTCAGTCAACTGTTTTTCTTTACTTATTTGCTCAGTTGTACGTATTTATAGGATGCTGGACTTTACTGCTTACTATATATACCATGTTCAAATTTTCTGCCTTAAATCAGCATTTGTCATATAATTATCAACATATTTAGGATTAGACTTTACTTTCAACATTTTTACTTACTGCAGTATATATATGTATATGCTCTTTTCTTGCCTAGTTATTGAGGTGTGCTTTTACCTCATTTGTTGTTTAGTTATAAATATTATATTTATAACTTATCATGTCCTTTGTACGCTTACTGCTCCTACTGCTTAGTATTTTTGTTGTACTTAAGTATAAAAATGGTGACATTAATAACTCATGTAAAATATTTAGCCTAAAATGTACTTAGACAATTGTCAAACAAGATTTTCTTTTATTGGCTGGGGCCCTAGCATTATGAAATCGATAATGTCAAATTCAGATAAGTTTGAGGAGCTAGGTGTTGAAGTAAAGGTGCCTTACTTAGAGGAGGAGCTTCAACCAGGAGAGCCGGATATTGCTTAGTTTTTTTTAACTGCTTGTGAGGATGAGTGATTTATCTTTTAATCTTTTAAACTATTTAAATATTGTAATAATACAGGTACTGTGATTGTGATTTACTTTATGTACCTTATTATTTTCTGAGCTATCTTATTGTTATTTCTTATGTGATGCATAATGAATTGATGTAATATTTATTTTATTTAGCTTCCGCACTCTGTATGTATATCTTAATTAATGACTGATCCTCAGATGTTTTGTGCATGTCCTCCACTTATTATTGGATTGTGGATCTACCTAATCCAATGATAAGTGAGGGATTTGCACAAGTGACCCTCTGCTCTTTAGCTGAAAATGAACTAATTAATACATACAGAGTGCGAAAGCAAAATGAACTAATTAATACATCCATCCACCATGCATCACATAAGAAATAGTACTATAGCTCAATAAATAATAAAGTTTAAAGAGTAAATTACAGTCACAGTTCCTAAATTATTACAACCTTTAAATGAATAATTTTAATGATTGAAAATAAATCACTCATCCTCACAAAAGCTAAGAAATGACTAAGTAGTATCCGGCTCTCCTGGCTGAGGTTCCTCCTCGAATATGGCACCTCTTCTTCAGCACCTAGCTCCTCAAACCTATCTGAATCTGACATTATCGCTTTCATAATGCCAGGGCCCCAACCAATAAAGAGAAAAATCTTATTAGACAAAATGTCTATGTACATTTTAAGCAAGTAAATTTTATTAAACAATTATTAATATCACCATTTTTACATCCTCTAAGCAACAACTATATCAAAATAGGAGCGACTAGCTATACAATAAGAAAGGGAAACGCTATAAACAACATTTATAACTTAAAGCAAAAAGGAGGCTAAGACATGTCCCAAATATAAGCTAAGTAAGGCAGGACATAAAAATAACTAAACAAGTATTGAAAGAACAATCTATACCTAAATATGCTGATGATCATATAATTGATGCTAACTAAAACATAAATCTAAAGATGATACATATAATATAAGCAGTAAAGTCTAGCATCCTATATAAGTATCTATACAAGTGAGCAGGTAAAATAATACAGCTAACTAAAATAACATGCATCTATAACATCATCAACAGTAAGTTGAGAAACTGTAAAGAAACGTAACTGTCATATCAGAAGAATTGACCAATCTGGCCCAACATATATATCTATCCATCCCCATAGCTTTTCTGGGCTAGGGCAAACATATCTTAATAATAATGTGTGACTGAAGAGGCAGATAATACTATGCAACATCTTTTAGTTATTTTACTTTTGTTTTTGTGGACAATTTCAGAAATAACTGAGGAATCAAGCACGTCTACAAGACTAAACGGGTCCCAAGCTTAACACACGAGATGCGTAGCAACAAAATTAATCAAGTAAGCAAGGAACTCTTCTATATATGGTGACACTATTGTTATCTAATTTAACCGTTCTAAATATTCTAAGTTACACAAGTTCAAGATCTCCAATTCCTACTATCGAGTGTAACTTAGAAGTACGACCTTATAAGTTAAAAGGATTAGAACTGATTAGGTTCTAATCTAATTCAATCAAGTACAACTATAAATTTAATCAATAAATCACAATGTCCTAATTTGATGAATTTAAACTTTCTATCTAAGGCCTGATCAAGATCAACTAAACTATAGATTATCACCACGAGATTGGATTTAATCACATAATCTAAAAAGAATAAAACAAAAGATCTAGATTTTATTCTAAAAGTGATCTACTGATCAAGGCAAATCCTATTAAGCAAATCAAACTTAATAGGATGAATCTCCTATCCTGAATTTAGAGTTAAAATATAAAATAATCAAAATAAGTTGTAAAAATCTAGAAACTAATAAAACTAATGATTCATTCATTGAATTACCCACTTATCCAATGAATAAAATCTAATCTATGATCTAGTCTTAGTCTCAGGAATAGTCCTAATATGATTTGTACAATCTTAAAAAAAAAGACTTAGAATATTTTAGGAAATTTAACTAATTTGATTGAAAAGCTTATTTGAAATATTATAAGATTTAATGAATGCATGATGTGAAATGAATATCACATCATGAAGCTTAATATTTATTTATTTTGCACAAAAAGAAAATGTGCAATTCAACTCATAATTCCATTATTATTCAATTCACTTTTTTTTTACTATTCAATCCGTTATTTTTACTATTCAATCCGCTCATTACTATTTAATCCACTGTTTTTACTATTCAATCCGCTCATTACTATTTAATTCGCTGTTTTTACTATTCAATCCGCTCATTACTATTTAATTTGCTGTTTTTACTATTCAATCCGCTCATTTCTATTCAATCCGCTGTTTTTACTATTCAATCTGCTATTTTTATTATTCAATCCGCTCATTACTATTCAATTCGCTGTTTTTACTATTCAATCCACTTATTTCTATTCAATCTGCTATTTTTACTATTCAATCCGCTCATTACTATTCAATCCGCTGTTTTTACTATAAGGTACGGAAAAATTTCAGCAAGACTATAAAACAATCTCACAACACTGAATCAACTATAAACTGAAATATGTTAGTAATGTTGATGTCTAAATATATTGACAACTTAGCAATCATCAAGTGCTATTTGGCTCACCAACAATTTAATGCTATCAAATAGCTATCACATATACATCAAAAATATCTTATTTAGTAGCCATAGAATTTTACATCAATATCACTCTCCTTGAAATTTAGATCTCTACATGATTTAATCAACATCTAAAATATAACTAATTGCAAGAATTCTCACAAGTCGAGCATGGTATGAGATAGTCTAGAATGACTTGTGCTCAATTTGTAAGGAAGCTTGTGTTTAGTCCAAGAAATAAGCTAGCAATTGATCTTAAACGCATACTTGATGATCAATTCCTTATTGACACGAACATAATCAGTGTTATATTCGATCGTGTTCAAATTAATAGCAGCACGATCATAGATTTATCAATAACTTGTTACTTATAAAATTTAAAATGTAAAATAATTATTAAATGAAAACCTTCACATACATGCTATTAACAGTATAATATTAAACATGCTCCTCAACAACTAATGTAAATTTAAGGTACACAAATATTACAAAAAAAAAAAAAGTTCTCAATTTAATCACCCAATTCTCAAGAGAAAGACTTCTTGCAACTGTAATAAACTCCTAACTTGAATGGCCGTCTTTTAGCCTTCATCATTTTTTTTTTGTCATGCTTACCTTGGTAAGTGATTTCTTATCACCCAACACTCGAATCTGTACACTGATATTCTCTTTAAAGACAACTTTCTCTTATCACATGATATTCTCTTATCACAAATATTTCCAACAGGCTTCTCTCTTTAAACCACTCACTATAAATTTTAATAAATTACGTACTTGAAAGTCACTATTTTATTTGGTATAATAGATTCATTCATTATTTAAATGTCCTACTGATCATATGCGTGTCATAAAAAAAAAAAAAGCATACCAAAAACAGATCAACACAAAGAATAGTTCATCAATACTACCATGATACGAGTCAAGAACTTGAGATTGAATTTTCAAGCTCCAAGATTATAAGTTCTAATTTTTCAGTACTCTCTTCGCCACACGATTTTTTTTTTGTGCTATTGTAGGATATAATCCTGCTATATTAATGAGAAATCAAAAAGAAAGTTATAACAAAATGCTGAGATTCAGCATAGTGAAAGGTAACTTCTACATCGCCCAATTACTTTAACGTGCAAGTCACAAATTTAGATGGAGCCTTAATACGAATCCTAATATATAAATGGAAAATGACGAATAAGGAAATGAGAAGCCGGGCTTCAATAGGGTTCAACCGAACTCAAATAAAGATTGATAACACTATATTCCTATAGTGTTCGAACAATTTGAAATGTTATTGTATTCGAACGCTTATAGCACATAGCTTGTTAGCTGTTTTAATACAAGATTTCATATATTGTCACAGGAAGCAAACATATTTTAATTTATGTATTTTAAATTAATTTCAGGATGGAAATGCTGAACTGTTAGTCCTATACATAATACTTAGAATGGATTTGCTCCTCATTATTCAACTTGATAAGATACCTTAATTGCAAAATATATAGCAGATAAATTGAAATGCTTGACAGGTAAAAGAGGGGTGGAAGCAATAGTCGCATTCGCATACATAACAACCAAGAGGTGAATTCTAAACTCCATTTGATTGCATAATCATCTTAATGCATTCAGCAAAGAGATCGCAAGGAATCTGAACTTAAGAAATTAACGGGTGAAGTGAAGTACTTTGACGGCGCTTAGGGAGATTGGCTAGGGAAGATGCTGCAGATTTCAGCCATCAATGGAGGGGACGGCAACTCGACTTGAGTGAGAGACGGTCAGACGGTTATGACCAAGCCATAGAAAGGAGAAGAAGAAGCATTCTCATTTGCTATACGCTGCCTTTATATATATATATATATATATATATATATATATATATATATATATATATATTCCTACTGCTTTGCTCTCCTTCCTCAAAGGAGAATTTGCATGGATCCTTGCCGGCGCACGAGGAGGAAAAGAATTCGTGGCTCTTTTGGTCGCCAAATGGAGGAAGGAGAGACCGGCGAACTCGTCGAAGGAGGGGAGAGGAATCGATTACCCTTGCATGGAATGGAGAGAGTAGCAAGCAGTGGGGAAGAGAGGGAGAGCCGAATGGAATGGGTGATCCCACCATCCCGAGCCAAGCGCAGCTTTGAGGGCCGGGAGGCGGAGACCGCGATGCTTTGGACAGCGGCGATTGGGCAATCGGGCGGCGGCGAAGGCTCCAAGACAGAGGAGGACGCGTGGAGAGTGTTAGGCGAGCGAAGGGATTGTGTCGGCTGCTCGTGCGCTTGCTTCAAAGGGGGCCGATCGTGCGAATGGGTCTTTAGGGCAAGAATCGGGAAAAAGAGAAAAAAAAAGCAAAAAAAGAAGATATAAAGAAATATATATTTAATTATATTTAGCTAATTTAAAACATAATTTTCCTAGTAATAAAAAAAATACATAGTTTAATGTTTTCCAAAATTTCTCAAAAAATCACTCATAGCTAATTAAAGGGTAAGGAACGCAACGGCGAAGTCGGATTTTGATTCCGACAAGTATTTTAATTTCCCAATTTTCGGGGTATTTAAATATTATTAAAATATTTGTCAAAATTTTGACGACTTCCGATTGACCTGAAACCATCACCCCTAGTTAATTTGGGGTCAATGAACGCAATGGCGATGTCCTTTTTTTGATCGGAGGTCAAAATAAATAGGTCAATTTCTGGGGTTCCTAAAATTCCCAAAATCAGGATTTGATCCGTTTGACCTCTGGTTTGGAGTGGGTCTTGGTGGTTGACTCATAATGACTTAATTAGTACTTAAGATCAAGATTAAGACTAAGATTAATCCTAATTGATAATAGTAACAATTTGGGTTGTTACATAACTAGACTTAGGCTCTGTGGTTGGCCTAGATGATATATGTTATACTTTTCTGTTCAGTAGATTCATTTAGCCAATTTCTATTATGACAATAATAATTTAAGCACATTTCTTTTTTCTGGTTCTCTTGTCTAACTTAACCCAGCTCTATGGTTGGGTATGGTGATATGTGTTAGGCTCTCTTTTAGTTCAATGGCTTTATTTAGATAAGTTATTTTATCAATTATGCATGTACATTGCTATTTTCTACTCACTTCTAGTTCATTTTAGTACACTTATTTCAGTTAAGTGCTTTTCAGTTCATTTACTTGCATATACTAGGATGCTAGTTTTATTTGAATTTGCTTTTACTTTTTAGTACAGTTTGATTATTTTACAAATCAGCACGTATTCTGATGATCATAAGCATGATAGGATGAGTTTTCTTTCAGTATTTTTAGTTATTATATATTTATTGCCTAATCTTGTTGGAGCTTCTAGTTGAGATATGTAGTTTCACATACTTCATTTTGCTTAGTTATAAATGCTTTATTTATAATTATCATATTCTTTGTTGCTTGTTGCACCTTTTCAAATTCTTGTATATCAGTAAAATATGATATCTTAAAATATGTAATTTATTAAATCTGCTTAAAATGTGCTTAAGCAATTGTCTAATTGTAAAAACTTAAATTTTGAAATTTGGATAATTAATGAGCTTAATATTTACTAATCTATTTTAAGATAATCAGGATTGATTAAGAAATATATCTACTAAAACTAAAATTTTCTTATAGTTTACTATTCCTTATATTTTATGATCAAAATAATATATTTGATCATATGAGTTGGAACTAAATTGGTTAAGTTAAAAGCTAATGAAGTTTAGGGTTTAATGGGGTTTAAAAGGCCTAAAAATGTCATTATATAAATTAAGCATCCAAAAGAAATTTGACACTACCAAATTATTTCTCATATTTTCCTGAGCAAAATAAGATATATTTTTGTTATGTTTGAATTTCTGGATTTAGAGTTATGAGGGTTTAAAGTTTGGTAATTAATTAATTTAATAAACTTAATTTATTTCCTAACTAAAAGCTTTAACTGAAATGGCAGGACCACTCCCTAGCATGGCAGAAGATGACTCTGGCTTGTTAAGATTAGGACCAACTTATCAACAAACTCAAATCATCATTCAAACATTAGTGAATTATAGTAAACTTTAGTAACAAAACAAATACCATTCCCAGGAGATGATAAATATCAGGATCTCACAATCTCAATATTACTTCAGACCATGTGCACTTATATATGAGCACAAACATACAAAAATAGTCTATCACAAATGTTAGGTGACTGAGCTCGAACGGGAGGTAGAACAATAATCCATGCATTAAAATAAGATTACGAATTGAAATGATATGGATTGCGTGAAGAATGAATGAGGGCGGTAACTTGATTGATAACCGAGACGTTCGGAACAGGGCTAACGGTTGTTTTCAACTCCACTTATTTTCATTCAATGCAATTGAAGACGGGAGGTGAAATGGAGATAAATTAGAGCTCCTAGTGGGCCTTAAAGTAGTGGCTGCCACCACCAGCGAGAGAGTGTCGCATACCCTGCCATCGACACATACAGGCGCGGGATCATGCACGTGAAGGAAACGGCCTTCAGGCTGTCCAATCAGGTGGCTTGATCGAACGATGCAGATTGCGTCGTTCAGGGCCTAATCAGTCCGACCCAGCCCGGGTGCAAATGACAAGCCCCACCCGCCGATTAAAATTAATATTTATTTAATTCAATTATGCCAAAGTTTATATTTAAAATTGAACTATTAAATGGGCTCCGAAAACTCCCAAAATTTTATCCCGAGTAAATTTGAGGGTGAGGAACACTACGACAAAGTCAGATTTTGGTTTTGAGGTCAATTTAATTATTCTACTTTTTGGGTTATTTTAAATATATTAAACTATTCAAGGAAACTCTGAAGACTCTCAATGTGGGGTCCCCCGTACTAATGGTAGAGAGTATGGTACTCCAACTGTGGCAAAGCCCAACTCAAGTAAAGTCAGGTGAAACTCAACCTGCCTTAAGCCAAGGACTTGTCACCCGAATACAACTATAAACACACATCAATACATATCAAAGTAGCGGAAGCAAGGAATAAGATGTAACATCCACAGGCATAACGTAGTATATAAAACATGGAAATAGTAGTAGTAACTTAGAATAAGTGCAAAAAGTAAAATATATCCAGAATTTAATTATTACAAACTGAATTTAAAAAAAATATAAAGGTCTCTCAATCTCACTGAAATAAAAATGCAAAATCTATCTAACCTGCAGCAGAACGATCCTCCTCCTGAACTGGCTCCTCTCCTGCAGCACAGCCCATGAATAAGTCTGAATCTAATATTTGTCGGTATCACAAATGCCAGGGCCCCAGCCAACAAAATAAAAATATTATAGTTAGATAATTATCTAAGTACATTTTAGGCTATTTTAAATGAACTGATTAATTAAAAATATCACATTTGATTAATCTAATATGCAAGCAATTATGTGGTGCAACAAGCTATATAAGAAACGGGTAATTATAAACTATCCATTTATAAAAATCAACAAGTATGTGAAATAACATACAAAACACAAAAGTAAGCAAGGTGAAGTTAAAAGCAAAAGTAATTGCAACTACTGTAATAAATCTGATCCTAACATGATTATGATCACACTAAAATATGCTGAGTATAAAAGAATACAAGTACTGAATATAACAAGAAATTCTAATATTCTAACCATGCCAATATATATAGCTAATATATAAGAGTATACATACAACATGCAAATTGATACGAAAAGGAAAGAACACTGAGACATGTGGCAATAAGCAAAACAATCAATGCATCGTAAAGCCACTAAGACATGTGGCAAAGCAAGCAAGTAAGGCCACTAAAGCATGTGGCAAAGCAAAAACAAAACTAAAAACTAAGCTAAAGTAGTAGTAAGCCTAAGATATAGTACTGTCATACCAGACAATAGGCCATACAGGGCCTCTAAACTGAGAGTTCAACTATAACCATTCTAGACATCTCATACGCTAGGCCTGAGTTGAACTCATAAAATAAGTCTATAACCATCATAGATATCCAATATGCTAGGCTTGAGAATATTCTATAATAATACAAGAACTGAAGAGGTAGACTAAGCTAGGACATACTCTACTAACTGAAAGCGCTACAAGAACTAGATGAATGATATGCCTTACAAACATTAACTTATGATGTATCATCGATATCCTAAGTTCTCCTATTATGCTCAAGAAATAAGGCTCAATATCCAAGGTATGCCAAGCTATCAAGTCAAAGTGGGCAAGAGACTCAATTTAGACTTATGTGATATCTGTTATTATCTAATTTGTCCAATCTAATTGTTCTAAGAAGATATAAGTTTAGGATATCCAATATCCAGCTATCGAGTAAAATCTCAGATTTACGATCTTAAAGTTAATATTAGAACTTAGCAAGTCCTAATTCAAAATTATATGATGACTATAAGGTCTAAACAAATGAATTACGACCTCATTATTAATATTTTTCTCTCTTTCCTAAATCTTGATTAAGTAAATTAAGATATAAGAATTTTGGACTTAAACTCCACCTTAGTGATCAAATCCTAAATCCAAGGTGATGTCCTAATAAAGATCTAGGGTTCATACTTAATACCAAAGTTACAGATAAAGGATCCTATAAGCTGAAAGATTTAAGAGCTAAGAACTTAGTGAAATGCTACTCTACTTATTATAAGATAAAATAATCAATTAAGAATTTGAGAATCTAAGATCTATATCCAATCTTTTAGGATAATTTCATTATCCTATAGATTGAATCAATCATATACCCACATGGAAGGCTTCAAAAAGGTTAGACAATAAATCATTTAAAGAATTTCAATTGGGGATAGTTCAATTCAAGTAGAAGATCTAAAGTCTAAGATCTAAGATTTGATCACTTTAGTCTTAAATTAAGTTTTCAACTTAGACTTTACTAAATGTGTTTCTTTTAGAATTTAAGCTTATGAACTAACTTAATTGCACTTATCAAATTGAGATTTAACATCTAAAATTATTAGATTCAATCATTAAGGCAAAGTGACCCCTTTTTATGATCACTTAAGATCTAAATATCTTAATTAAGGCTAAATAAAGATTTCTTAACTTGACATCCATATTATTAACATCATTAGTCTAAGATTTCAATAAAACATTAATGATCTAACTAAGGGTATTTTATTGAATTTTCCAAAGTTTAAGGGGCACTTAAGCACATTTTGGTCAAAATGACTAAAATACCCCTCTTAAGGCTATATATGGGATTTGAGGATTTAATTATCCAAATTACTTCTAACATATTTTAATGTGTTTCATATTGGTTAATGAAGTGGAAAATGCACTTATCTTAGGTTTTGACAACCTAATTAAGCTAATTAGCACTAATTACCTATTTAAGCCAATTAAGATGATTAAGAAAATTAGGATATTCTAGGGCCATCCAATCTTATCCATAGGCTCTACTACACTTAAGATAACATTAGGAACTACACTTAGCAAAATTAGAGGCTTAATTATGGTTTAATTCACTAATCCTTGATTATGGTAATTAAGAAATGATTAGTAAAATTAAATACTTTAAATTAGTTTTAAGGGTCTATAATTGTTCTCTAAGGTTATAGGAGTAATTAGAGCCCTTATTTTCCATAGTTGGGCATTTATTTAATTTAATATGATTTAATTAAGAACAAAAAAGGATTAGGCAATTATTTAAATCCAATCATTGGATTTGTGATTTTATTTTAGATTTAGATTCCTTGTATTTTTCTGATTCAAATGGTATATTGGATCATACCATTTGGATCAGTATAACTAAAGTTATTCAAATAATTTATTTTGCATTTTTATTTAAATAAGAACCATAAGAATTGATTTATTAATTAATAACCATAGAAAATGCAATCCTATAATTCGTTGTTAACCGCGGCCCAAAATCAAAAGGCGCGGGTCACGGGTCGGCTCGACTCACGACTTCATCTTCCTCCTCTCGACGGGCTCCGCCCTAATGAAACTTCAACACCAAAATTCTCAATGTTCCGGCCATGCCACGCCTAGCTGTCGATGGCTACACCTTCAGGAGACTCAGACGCACCAATTAAGGTAAGAACCCCCATCTGGGTCCTTCTGGATCAATGGGGTGCTACTCAACTGAGACACCTGCTTCACAGATGATTAGGGTTTAATGTGAGGAGTAAATTCTCCTCACAAAGGCAACCATTTGGCCCGAGCTCGATCCTTACACTATCCTGGTGGTGAGGCAGATCTAAACCCTCTGGCCACAAGCCTTGGGGTGCCCTGGATTGTCGGGTCCTTACTCGAGCTCAGCTGTGAGCTTGAGGCGCAAACCAGACGATCGAAGGATCAAATTAGGCTAGCCCAAACCCTATGGACAATCACGCTAGGTTTTCTAAGTGACTACGGCTACCTAGACGACATCCAGAGGCTTAATTCAGAGACAGAATGGAGGATTGAATCAACGAAATTCAATGGCAAAATGTTGTACCTGAAGTCGAGGTCGTAGGTTTGGCCAAGGGGAATTGAAGGGTGCTGGAGCTTCCTAGACAACAGACGAAGGTTCACAGGGGTCTGAATTCTAGACCTCACCCTCGATCAGTAGTGCTCAGCAGGTTCAATCACCGGGATCGCCGAGAGCTTCATGGTAAGCCACAAGGAATTAAGGGGATCACAATGAGTAAAGGGACTCACTGTGATTCTTGGGAGGTATTTATAGGCTTAAGGGAGGTCCGGGGTGACTGCCGAGGTCAAGACCCTTGGCATAGGCTCGGCCCGAGGGTGCTCCCTCAATTTCCAAAATTGAGGTGGTTGAGCCTCAAGCTTGGCTGGGAGTGCTAGGGAAGCTAGGGCAAGGTTGCAACGGCCTCCCTGACGTGGCACGGGAGTGGCAGACAGGCTGGAGGATGTGGTTGTATGAAGGGATTCGGCTGCCGGGAGCGAGCTGAGGAGGAAGTCGTTCCACAGTCGCGGGGGACTCCAGGAACGTCTGATGGATCATTAGTTGGTGCGGGACAGCTCTGATCTCCCGACATCTAATAGCCGAGGGAGGAGGCTGGATTCACCGTTGGATCGGATCTAAAGATTGAACGGGCGATCGAGCCTACTTAAGACGGATACTCAAATGCCATTGGATTAAGATCTCAGAACTGCGGAACGGTCGAGATGAGGCGGGTAATGGTCGAAAGCGCGGCCGTTGGATCAGATCCGTGGAATGGACGGCCAGGATGGTGCCCGCGGTTTGGGATCAGCCGACCGTTGGAAGAGGGTATATTTGCAATTAAGAATTGTTTAAAACCATAAATTGAAATTGAACTAATTTAAATTAAATCCAAAATGTGCCTAAATGACCTCCAAAAATTCCCAAAATTTTACCCTAAGCTAATTTGGGGGTGGGGAATTCAAAAATGAAATCAGATTTTGATTTGGAGATCAATTTAATTTAGGTGTTTTCTAGGGTTTAAAAATAACCAAAAATACAAACATTTCTATTTTAGCTCCGATTGATTTCAAACTTCTAGGGTTAGATTTTAATGACCCATTGAATCCAATGGAATCAAAATCAAGGCTTAAATTAGCTTAATTAATCTAAATTTAGCTAGGATAACAATTAGGACTGTTACAGACTCCCCCACTTAAGAATGATGTCATCCCCGACATCACCTAAGTGAAGAAATTCTTACGAGAACTGAAATTTAAATGCAACAAAAGGGAAAGAAGATAACCATACATGGGCTTGCAAAGAGCTACGGATATTTATTGCGCATATCCACCTCTTTCTCTCAAGTTGATTCTTCTAAAGATCAATTCTTCCAATAAATTTGACCATAGGAATCGAACGGATTCCTAGCTGCTTTTGATCACGAGCTAAGATTCTGATAGGTTCTTCGGTATAAGAAAGATTAGGTTGGATCTCTACTGTTGGAAGTTGAATGAGACGAGAAGGGTCTCTGAGACATCTTCTCAATGATGATATGTAAAATACATTATGGACAGCTGCAATGCCATCAGAAAGATTTAACCGGTAGGCATATGATATACCTTGGTCAAAATCTTAAAAGGTCCAACATAGCGGGGACTGAGTTTCCCGGCTACGCCAAATCTGTAGACACCTTTCATTGGGCTGACCTTTAAATAAGCAGAATCTCCCACATTAAATTCTAGGAGATAATCATGAGAATCATGATATTTGCTCTAATGATCTTGAGATGAATGAGTTCTCTGCTAAATTAACTGAATCTTACTGTTGGTCTCTTCAACTAACTCTGATCCAAACAGTTGAACGCTTCCTATTTCCGACCAAGCTAGCGGAGTACTGCATCTTCTACTATACAATGCTTCATAAGGAGCCATTTTAATACTGGCTTGAAAACTGTTATTGTAGGCAAACTCCACTAACGAAATGTGATCTTCCCAGGAACCGGCAAAATCAAGAATACAGAGTCTAAGCAAATCTTCCAAAACTTGATTCACCCTTTTAGTCTGACCATCCGTTTGAGGATGAAAAGCTGTACTCATGGCCAGAGTAGTACCCAGATCTTGATGCACAGCTTGCCAAAACTTAGAAGTAAATCTTCTATCTCTATCGGATACGATTGATTTCAGAATCCCATGCAATCTGATAATTTCCTTGATATAGAGTTTTGCTAACTTCTCTACATAATCAATTTGAGGGATAGGAAGAAAATGCGTTGATTTAGTCAAACGGTCCACTATAACCCAGATTGCATCGGCACCAGATTTAGCGCGAGGCAATCCCATGATGAAATCCATAGATATGTCGAACCTCTTCCATTCAAGAATTTCTAACGGATGCAGAAGACCACCAGGTCTTTGGTGCTCGGCCTTTACTAGATTATAGGCATGGCATTTAGCCACAAAGTTGGCTACATCTTTCTTCATACCGGGCCACCAAAACGATTACTTTAGATCCTGGTACATCTTCAAACTGCCTGGGTGAATATGATACCCAAAATTATGGCCTTCAATTAAAACTTCACGATGCATGGACTTAGGAATCCACAATCGATTACCTTGATAAATTACACCATTCCGCAACTGCAGATCATGACAAAAACCACCTTCAATATATGTCTTAAACTTCAAATAGTTGTCGTCTTTGGTCTGCGATATAGAAACGTCTCTGTGGAAGGTAGGTTCCACATTGATATTTACTAGAAGTGAACTTAGCATATCACCACTAACTGGAGAAATTTTGAGCTTACAAAATTCTTGTTCTAAGGAACTGGAGGCAATTATAGTCTATAAGGTAGCACAACGACTAAGAGCATCAGCCACCACATTGGCTTTTCTCGGATGATACTGAATACTGAGATCGTAATCACTGATGAGTTCTAACTATCTTCTTTGGCAACAATTCAATTCTCTCTAAGTGAAGATGTACTTCAAGCTTTGATGATCGATGAAAATTGAATATTGCACTCCATACAAATAGTGACACCAAATCTTTAAAGCAAAGATCACAGCGGCAAGTTCAAGATCTTGAACTGGATAGTTTTTCTCATGGGGTTTTAACTAACGAGAAGCGTAAGCGATTACCTTACCCTTTTGCATTAATACACAGCCTATACTAATTCTAGAGGCATCTATGTATACCTGATAGTTTAAACCTTCCTTAGGCAGAACGAGAACTGGAGCGGTGGAGAGTGCATCCTTCAGAGTTTGAAATGCATCATCGCATTCAGTACTCCATATGAAAGGAATGACTTTCTAGGTTAACTTAGTCAAAGGAGAAGCGATCTGAGAAAAGCCTTTAACAAACTTTCTGTAATATCCAGCTAATCCCAAGATACTTCTAATATCGGTAACAGACTTAGGTTGAATCCAGTCCTGAATAGCACTCACTTTACTCTGATCTACACGAATACCTTGGGTATCGACTACATGTCCCAAGAACACAATGGACTTAAGCCAAAATTCACACTTAGAGAACTTGGCATACAATTGATGTTCACGCAGAGTTTCTAGCACCAATCTCAAGTGTTCTTTCTTCATGATCTTCCAAGGTTTTAGAATAAATGAGGATATCGTCGATAAAGATGATCACGAATTTGTCTAAGTATGGCTTAAGAATTCGCTGCATCAAATCCATAAAGATTGATGGTTCATTAGTGAGTCCAAAAGATATCACTAAAAATTCAAAGTGGCCATATAGAGTACAGAAAGAGGTCTTTCCTACATCATTTTCTTTTACACGCAATTGATGATATCCAAATCTTAAGTCGATCTTGGAGAATATGACAGCTCCGGATAGCTGGTCAAATAAATCATCAATTCTAGGCAATGGGTATTTGTTCTTTATAGCGACTTTATTTAGTTCACGATAATCTATCCACATATGCATAGATCCCTCCTTCTTTATCACAAATAAAACTGGTGCGCCCCAAGGAGACATACTGGGCTTAATAAAGCCCTTACTCAAGAGCTCTTGCAATTGCTCATTGAGCTCTTGAAGTTCCCTAGGTGCCATTCTATAAGGTGCTTTAGATATAGGCTAGGTACTAGGGATTAATTCAATAGAGACTTGACTTCTCTGGAAGGAGGTACCCCAGGTAGATCTTCTAGGAATATGAAGGGCGAATTCTTTAACTACTTTACAATCAGAGAGAGGGGTACTTTCTTTTGTTTCACCCATCATAGTGACGAAATAAGCATCGCAACCCTTACTGATCAACTGTTCAGCTTTAATTGCATTTAGTAACGATAACTGTGTATTGGTTCTTCCTACAAATTTTCCAAACTTGCCCTGGGAATGGAGAGTGACCTTCTTCTTAAGGCAATTTATCACAGTGTTATTGTCACTGAGCCAATTCATCCCAAGGATGATATCAAAGTTTTCTAATGGCAGGATGATTAATTTAGAGTGAAATTCCTGACCATTTATTGGTATTTGGATGTTACAAAACTTTTGAGCACTTAGTTGGGCTCCATATGGAAGCCCAACACTCAAAAATTTGGGTAAGTTATATGAGTGTAGCTTAAGGATATTGGCAAATCATTCAGAGATAAACGAATGACTAGCACCGATATCAAATAATAGTTACAAGGTTGGTTATTGAAATAAAGTGTGCCTAATTCATATGAATTGCATTAACGACTTGCAAGAATTTAAAGTATGTAAATGCAATTGTTGAAAGAGGAGTTCAGAGTTGTTTACCTGAAATTACATTATTATCCTCTGCGGCTTCGATAGGTGTTAAGGCATAGACTCGCGCAGGACCAGCCGGACGATTATTGGTCTGCCTCCTGAGATAGTTCTGAGAGTTATGAGCTGGTGACTGTGCTGGTGCAACTTCAGATGCAGGTGTTGGCATTATTGCCAGATTTGGCTCTCTCCGGTTCAGCGGAGTTGCTCTGAACACTTGCTTCTTCTGATAGGGCTTCACTGGAACTCCATCCACTATTTTCATGTGGTCACAGTGGTAGAACCTATGGCCTGTGTGCCCACAATTGTAGCACTTCTAGCCAAAGTGGTAACACTTGCCATACGGATGAGGTTTAGTACAGCTTTGAATTTGTTCGGCAGTCGGTGCATCTTCTAGCTGATAGACCTTCACAGGATTAGATCCGTGTCTCTTGAAGTTTCCCTACGGGTTCAGAGTCGTTTGCGCTTTTCGTTTGAGATCCCCTTCATATTTGTGATGCTCAATACTTTAGCCGTTTCCACTAGCTTGAAGAAGCTAGTCAAGCAGAGCAGCACAATCTGATTCTTTAGTGAATCTCGGAGTCCGCAGAGATACCGGTGGCACTTAGCTGACTCAGAATGAGTAACTTCTAGGGCAAAGCGAATCAACCTATGAAATTCCCTTTAGTATTCAGCAACTGAGCAACTCCCTTGACTCAACCATATAATCATGTTTGCAATAATGTTTTGTGCAGATGGGGGAATGAATTCAGTTTTGAAGGCTTCGACGAACTCATCCCATGGGATGTCCTCCAGTTTGTAGTCAGCGAACTTGGTGTTCCGGACTTCTTCCCACCAATATTCTGCTTCCGCATGAAACAGACGTGTAGTGAGACGGACAGCCTCTGAGTTCAGGACCTTCAGACTAATGAGATCTCTTTCCACAGCATTCAGCCAGTCGACTGTATCCATTGGTGATAGGTTCCCACCAAATGTTGGAGGTCTTAACCTCAAGAAATTGTGAAGGAGATTATCCATCGAGTGATGGAAAGAAGAAGCAGGTTGTGGGGCAGGGACGACAACAGTGGTTAGAACAGCATGATCACTCAACATCTTCTGCATGACGATCGCTTGTTGGGCTTGGTTCTCCAGCAAGGTTGCTACCATTGCCTGCAAATGGGCCACTTCATCGGTAGAACTACTGAATGTGACAGTGTTCTTGATAGAAGTAACGGCAGGTGGTGATCCAGGTTTCATTTTATTTAAGTAATACAAACCATGTCTTAGAATTTTATTGAACGAAAACAGTCGATAAATATTAAAAATTTTGATTACTTGCTGAAATAACGAATTACATAAGATTTAGAAAATGTCAAGAAGCATATTCTACTGAAATTATATAGGCCAAAAGATAATAATTATTCTAACTAACACTCAGATATCCTTAATATACTCATT
The DNA here is from genome assembly GCA_016760335.1 of Gastrodia elata. Lineage (NCBI taxonomy): Eukaryota > Viridiplantae > Streptophyta > Magnoliopsida > Asparagales > Orchidaceae > Gastrodia > Gastrodia elata. The sequence continues at coordinate 50,456,155 of CM028670.1, forward strand.
CCTAAAGGCCATCAAAAGTCACTTCTTGACGCTTCCTCTTACGCTTCCTCTCGAGCCTCCTCATGGTGTCGTACCACTAGACTCCTGCTAGTCCAGCATCAGATCCATCACAAAGTCCATGTAGAGTGACTCGGGACACTCTATATGTATCAAGATTGACTCCTCTCGGCTCAACCATTCCTTTGCGTATATAGGAAAGTCAAGCCCTCGGTACACCGCTTGATGTAGAAGCTTGTCCAAGACCAAGGTCCCTCTTGTCAAAACTCTTTCAATCTGCCAGTTACTATCCTGTCTCCATTTGAAACTACAGTCCCAAGCTAACTTGAAGGCATGCAGATAGTAGTCCACATCAGACTCTCCAGAATCCATTTGACTCTAAGGAAATAATTCTATTAGGTTTTTATTAGACTTAAGGTGACTTGATCGTTAGGATGTGAGTATTCTTCTTCTACATTTTTCATAGAGTTACTGATACTACTATGTTATGGATGCTACATATATTGATGTTTGCAATTCAGAAGAACGATCCATTAGGTAAAAAGGAATCATAGATCCCATCCTGACACCTTATGGTGTTCTCTGATACCAACTGTGGGGTCCCCCATACTAATGGTAGAGAGTATGGTACTCCATTTGTGGCAAATCCCAAACTCTAGTAAAGTCGGGTGAAACCCCACCTGCCTTAAGCTAAGGACTTATCACCCGAATACAACTATAAATATACATCAATACATATCAAAGTAGTGGAAGCAAGGAATAAGATATAACATCCACAGGCATAATGTAGTATATAAGACATGGAAATAGTAGTAGTAACTCAGAACAAGTGCAGATAGTAAAATACATTCAGAATTTAATTATTACAAACTGAATTTAAAAGAAAATATAAAGGTCTCTCAATCTCACTGAAATAAAAATGCAAAATCTATCTATACTGCAACAGAACGATCCTCCTCCTAAACTGGCTCCTCTCCTACAGCACTGCCCACGAACAAGTCTGAATCTGACATTTGTCAGTATCACAAATGCCAAGGCCCCAGTCATCAAAATAAAAAGGTTACAGTTAGATAATTGTCTAAGTATATTTTAGGTTATTTTAAATGAACTGATTCATTAAAGATATCACATTTGATTAATCTAACATATAAGTAATTACGGGGTGCAACAAGCTATACAAGAAACGGGTAACTATAAACTATCCATTTATAGAAACCAACAAGTATGTGAAATAACATACAAAATACGAAAGTAAGCAAAGTGAAGCTAAAAGCAAAAGTAACTGCAACTACTATAATAAATCTGATCATAACATAATTATGATCACACTAAAATATGTTGAGTATAAATGATCACAAGTACTGAATATAATAAGAAATTCTAATATTCTAAACATGCCAATATATATAGCTAATTCATAAGAGTATACATACAACATGCAGATTGATACCAAAAAGAAAGACCACTGAGACATGTGTCAAAAAGCAAAATAATCAATGCATCGTAAAGCCATTGAGACATGTGGCAAAACAACCCAGTAGTGCAAGTAAGGCCACTGAAGCATGTGGCAAAGCAAAAATAAAACTGAAAACTAAGCTAGAGTAGTAGTAAGCCTAAGACATAGTACTGCCATACCAGACAATAGGGCATACAGGGCCTCTGAACTGAGAGTTCAACTATAACCATCCTAAACATCCCATATGCTAGGCCTGAGTTAAACTCATAGAATAAGTCTATAACCATCCTAGACATCCAATACGCTAGGCCTGAGACTATTCTATAATAATACAAGAACTGAAGAGGCAAACTAAGCTAGGACATACTCTACTAACTGAAAGCACTGCAAGAACTAGATGAATAATATGCTTTACAAACACTAACTTAGGATGTATCATCCATATCCTAAGTTCTCCTATTATGCTCAAAAAATAAGGCTCAATATCCAAGGTATGCTAAGCTATCATGTCAAAGTAAGCAAGAGACTCAATCTAGACTTATGTGATATCTGTTGTTGTCTAATTTATCCAATCTAACTGTTCTGAGAACATACAAGTTTATGATCTTCAATATCCAGCTATCGAGTAAAATCTCAGATTTACGATCTTAAAGTTAATATTAGAACTTAGCAAGTCCTAATTCAGAATCATATAATGACTATAAGGTTTAAACAAATGAATTATGACCTAATTATTAATATTTTCTTTGTTTCCCAAATCTTGATTGAGTAAATCAAGATTTAAAGATTTTGGACTTATAAACTCCACCTTGGTGTTCAAATCCTAAATCTAAGGTGATGTCCTAATAAGGATCTAGGGTTCATACTTAATACCCAAGTTACAGATAAAGGATCCTATAAGCTGAAAGATCTAAGTACTAAGAACTTAGTGAAAGGCTACTCTACTTATTATAAGATAAAATAATCAATTAAGAACTTGAAAATCTAAGATCTATATCCAATCTTTTAGGATAATTTCTTTATCCTATAGATTAAATCAATCCTATACTCATATGGAAGGCTTCAAAAAGGTTAAACAATAAATCATTTCAATTGGAGATAGTTCAATTCAAGTAGAAGATCTAAAGTCTAAGATCTAAGATTTGATCACTTTAGACTTAAATTATGTTTTCAACTTAGACTTTACTAAATGTGTTTCTTTTAGAATTTAAGCTTATGAACTAACTTAATTGCACTTATCAAATTGAGATTTAACATCTAAAATTATTAGATTCAATCATTAAGGCAAAGTGACCCCTTTTTATGATCACTTAAGATCTAAATGTCTTAATTAAGGCTAAATGAAAATTTCTTAACTTAACATTTATATTATTAACATCATTAGTCTAAGAGTTCAATAAAACATTAATGATCTAACTAAGGGTATTTTACTGAATTTTCCAAGGTTTATGGGGCAGTTAAGCACATTTTGGTCAAAATGACCAAAATACCCCTCTTAAGGCTAAATATGAGATTTGAGGATTTAATTATCCAAATTACTTCTAATTTATTTTAATGTGTTTCATATTGGTTAATGAAGTGGAAAAAACACTTATCTTAGGTTTTGATCGCCTAATTAAGCTAATTAGCACTAATCATCTATTTAAGCCAATTAGGGTGATTAAGAAAGCTAGGATATTCTAGGGCCATCCAATCTTATCCATAAGCTCTACTGCACTTAAGATAGCATTAGGAACTACACTTAAGGTAAAATTAGAGGCTTAATTAGGGTTTAATTTAGTGATCCTTGATTAGGGTAATTAAGGAGTCATTAGGAAAATTAAATACTTTAAATTGGTTTTAAGGGTCTATAATGGTTCTCTAGGCTTATATGAGTAATCAAAGCCCTTATTTTCCATAATTGGGCATTTATTAAATTTAATATGATTTAATTAAGAACAAAAAAGGATTGGGCAATTATTTTAAATCCAACTATTGGATCTGTGATTTTATTTTAGATTTAGATTCCTTGTATTTTTCTGATTCAAATAGTATATTGGATCATATCATTTGGATCAGTATAACTAAAGTTATTCAAATAATTTGTTCTGCATTTTTATTTAAATAAGAACCATCAAAATTGATTTATTAAATAATTACCATAGAAAATGCAATCCTATAAATCACTATTAGCCGCCACCCAAAATCAAAAGGCGCGGGTCACGGGTCGGCCCAACCTGCGACTTCGTCTTCCTCCTTTCGATGGGCTCCGCCATAATGGAACTTCCATGCCGAAATTCTCCACGCTCCGGCCACACCACGCCTAGCTCTCAATGGCTACACTTTCAGGAGACTCAGACGCACCAATTAAGGTAAGAACCCCCATCTGGGTCCTTCTGGATCAATGGGGTGCTACTCGACCGAGACACCCACTTCACAGATGATTAGGGTTTACTATGAGGAGTAAATTCTCCTCACAGAGGCAACCATTTGGCCCGAGCTCGATCTCGACACCATCCTGGTGGTGAGGCGGATCGAAACCCTTTGGCCATATGCCTTGGGGTGCCCTAGATTGTCGGGTCCTTACTCGAGCTCGGTTGTGAGCTTGAGGCGCAAACCAGACAATCGAAGGATCAAATTAGGCTAGCCCAGACCCTACGGACCATCACACTAGGTTTCCTAAGTGACTATGGCTACCTAGACGACATCCAAAGGCTTAATTCAGAGACGGAATGGAGGATTGAATCAACGAAATTCAATGGCAGAAGGCTGTACCTGAAGTTGAGGTCGCAGGCTTGGCCAAGGGGAATTGAAGGGTGCTGGAGCTTCCTAGACAGCAGACGAAGGTTCACAGGGGGTCTGAACTCCAGACCTCACCCTCGATCAGCGATTCTCAACAGTTTCAGTCGCCAGGGTCACCAAGAGCTTCAGGGTAAGCCGTAAGGAATTAAGGGGATCACAGTGAGCAAAGGGATTCACTGTGATTCCTGGGAGGTATTTATAGGCCTAAGGGAGGTCTATGGTGGCTGCTGAGGTCAGGAGCATTGGCACAGGCTCGGCCCGAGGGTGCTCCCTCAATTTCCAAAATTGAGGTGGGCCGAGCCTCAAGCTTGGTTGGGAATGCTAGGGAGGCTAGGGCAAAGTCGCAACGGCCTCCCTGATGTGGCATGGAAGTGGCAGACCGTTTAGAGGATGTGGCTGTACGAAGGGATTTGGTTGTCGGGTGCTTGCTGAGGAGGAAGACGATCCATAGTCACGAGGGACTCCAGGACCGTCTGATGGATCATTAGTTGGCGCGGGACGGCTCTGATCTCCTGACATCTAACGGCTCTGATCTCCCGACATCTCATTTTCTTAATTATTCAAATTTTGCAAAATTAGGGTTTGGTCTAATTGACTTCTAATTTGAACCAAAACTTCAAGGCTTGATCCTAATGACTTATTAAAATTATTAAAACAAAGATTAGGGCTTGGCTTAGCCTCAATTGATCAAGATAACAATTTTGGACTATTACAGACTCCCTCACTTAAGAATGATGTGGCCCTCAACATCACTCAAGTGAAGAGAAATGCAAATAATTAAAATAAGGAAATAATGATACAGAGATTCAAGAAGAGATTGTAGAGGTATGTAAATTTTCAAAATGCTTCAGATATTTGAAACACATATCTTTTCCCAGGTGAATTCTTCAAGAGTGTGATTCTTCCACTAGACTTTGACCATTGGAATGGCATGATTTATTAAGTGCTTCTAATCATGGCTTAATATTTTAATCGGCTCTTCCGCGTATTAAAGATCAAGTTGAATATCAACAATTGGAAGCTGGACAATGTAAGAAGGATCTCTAAGAAATTTTCTTAATAAGGAGACATGAAATACATTATGAACTGTAGAGAAATCTGCAGATTCAATTTTTGCTGATACTTCAAAAGGTTCAATGTAACAGGGACTAAGCTTCCTTTGCAAAATTTGAAAGCCCCTTTCATCGGACTAACCTTTAAGTATGCAAAATAACCAACACTGAATTCCAGAGGATGATGATGAGCATCATGGTACTTACTCTGCCAATCTTGGGCTCTACAAATCCTCTAATGAATGAGTTGAAATATACTTGATAGACTATAAATACATGTTGCGCTCACACACAAGTGTACGTGGTCTGAAGTAATAAGTGGAAAGAGTTACTTTCTGGGATTTATCGAACCACAGAGAATTGGTTATTTTGTTACTAAGGTCTATCTATTCTCACTAATATTTAAGTTATGATTTAATTGATGAGTTAGTCCTAGACTTAGCACAGTAACTACTAAATGAAGATAAGTTAGATAAAAGAGAGAGGAGAGTTGGGGTTATTCCACACGTGATGATACATTACCAATGTACTTTTGATTTCTCAAGCTTTGTCTTTCATTTTTATTTTGTTTATCAAGTGCACATTGATCACCTTGAGATTTTATCTCAAAGTCTCACAAGTTCAAATCTTGTGCACAAAATGAACACACATTTGGTTCTACTTTGGCACAAAGATTCTTATAAGATTTTAAGTTTTAGATTTTCATCTTATCTCTTGATCAAGGAGATTATGATTATTTATGTTTTAAGATCTTATAAGCATTGATTCCACTACGAGCATCACTTGCATCCCACATAGTTGAGATTAGGGATTAATATGTTGGGTTCAATGACTATGTCACTTAGTTCATGAGCACTCAACTATTTCTTCCTTTACCTCAATTATGTTGAGCTAAGGAACTCATTTAGTGGGGCTTAGCATCACATGCATCAACACTCTGATTGAGCTTAGATTAAGGTGCATTAAGCTAAAGAACTTTGTCACATAGTTCTAAGCTCTCATGCACTCATAAACCTAGCATCCAACCTAAGGTGAGCTATGGAGCACAAGACAATTTAGTTATTGAAATTATTAGTTCATTTTCTTTTATCCACATTCAAGACCAAATAATAAAAAGCATATTTCATTAAGTCCCTTGCAATTTAATTTCACTTGAGGAAAACTTCATACATTAATAATAACGCATACACATGAAAATTCCCCAACCCTCCTCAAGGGAGATTTAACTACTCATTACAAAGGAAGTGAAGAAAAACACATACATGGATAAAGACCCTTTCATGATCAATTAAGAAAAGAGAATACAAGAGTAAAGTTTAGAAGATACTAGGAACGTTCCTTGGAAGTTCTCCATATTTCTTCTTCTACTTCTTCAAACTCCTCCCTTAGGTCGCTAGTGCTGCCTTCTTTCTTCTCCTCCTTAGCTAGAGCTTGCCTTGCCACCCTTGGGGAGTTCCTCACTTCTCCTTATGCACTCCTCCTCTTTACTTAGTGTCTTGAGCAAAATTGTGAACCCTCCTCTAGTTAAGAGGAGGGGTATTTATAGGAGAGGGGCTGCATACTCCTTCATCCTCTCCAAAACCAGAAATTTGATTAAAAAAATTTGAAGTAATGATGGCAAATCCCAAATTAAAGATGAAGTGACCAATATCCTTCTCTATTTATCCTTCTTATCAAATCAAGAGGCCATCTTCCATTAAAAATCGAAGCTGCTGCAGGGAATGATAGCTGAGGATAAGATGCAGGTTGGGGGTCTTGTCCTAGCCTCAATAAATGCATCTGACTAGCAAAATTGGCGGCGGCCGCTGCAGCGTGTTGTGGCGCGCAATGGAGCAAGCAAATAAGCTAAGTCTTCGGCTGCCGCGTGCTACCGCATCCACATTTTGCAAAATTACTCGCTGCAGCGCGCTATAGCGGTTCCTTTTTGCAGGTCATACCACTGCAGCGCGCTGTAGCGGAAGCATTTCGTAAAATGCTCTGCTGCTGCCCGCGGTAGCGGCTCAATTTGCAAAACGTCCCGTTGTAGCGCACTATCGCGCCTGCGGTTCGCAAATGGATTCGCTGCAGCGCTCTACCGCGCCCGCGGTTCGCAAGTGGACGCGCTGCAGCACTTTATAGCATCCCCGTTTGCAAAAAGACCCGCTGCAGCGCGCGGCAACGGATTCCTTTGAAAAATTTTAGAATTTGGCAAAAATTATCACAGAACTCCTTTGGATGCCATTTTCCTGAAAAAGATAGATAAAACTTGATTTAGGAGCATTTTAAAGGTTAGAAATGAATGGATTTTCCTTTATTTTAGATATAATTTATGGATTCATCAATACTCATAAATCTTACTATTACTTAAGTCTAATAATATTTTACAGCTAAGACTACTCCATCCCTCAAACTTCTACCAGCGATTTTCTCCAAATGGAAGGTTCATTAGACTAAACTACTAATCTTCCCCAAAGCCTAAACTCTATGTATAGGGTTATGATTTTAACTAACTCAGTTAGATTTTAGGTATCTTCACCGCTATTAATATTTCACATTTCATAGTTTATTAAAACTAGGTTAAACCCCCTTCTAGTATAAGAGAAGGAGGTACTAAACTATACTTAGCTAATTCACTCAATAACTCCCTATTCAAATGGTTGTTTTAAGGTGACCTAATACTTTCTCACACAAGACTTAGGGCTTTAAAATTTGATCTACAATTATTACATGTCTAAGGGTGAGGCAATTTTTATTATCTTTATCTCTCTCCTTAAGATTGAGATTCAATCTAAGTAAATTAGGGTTTGACATTTGCTAAGTTAAACTAAGTGTTTTCCCTACCAAAATCATATTTTGAGATTAGTCACATGATCAAGATTAACAGGTGTTGTCCTATTGTTTAGAGAGGCTAAATGGGGAATGCCCCAAATTTTGAATAAAATATTGATTTAATTAGGTATCATAATCCATATTTATTATTTGATGTCAAATGAAATGATATCACTAAATATGAACTCCCTGGAGCATGAGGATTGTAATAACAGTACGTATAGTCAATTTGAACTTCAAATAGCCTAATTAAGTCTTAATAATACTTAATAATGATTAGGAGGTGATTAGTAAAATTTGCAATCAAAATTGAAATTAAACTTTATATTATTATTCTACACACTTTTTGATTATTTTAGTATATAATTTCAATATGTTTGGAAGTGTATTTAAAAATTATTTGTACAATTAAAATTGTATTAATTGGTTTGATTGAATTAAATAAAAAATATTAAAAGAATATTCCTTATTTATTCCCTTTGCACGGCCGGACTGTGAACCGAGTCACAAATCATTCGTAATTATGGACCGAAGAAAGTGCTGGTGGGTCAGGGTCGACCCGCTCGACACTGCTCCTCTCCTCTGCCGGGTGTTGAAAACTAAATGAATTTCGCAATACTTAGCACATATACACTTAGATAACACAACGTATTTCTAAATGAAGCTAAGATTGTGTAACAATCTTATTATTGTTATATAATTTTTGTAACGACCCCAATATTAGATCGGGAATCAAATCCAATAGTGGAGCGCTACCACCACACTTAACACTGGGTTGGATGGAAACCAACCCCACTATTGAGTACTATGTGGCTAAGTATCTTTGTGAGAGTGTTAAGTTAAGAAAAAGATAATAGTAAAGAAGGAAGAACATGAAATATATGCAAGTAGAACTAAAAAGTATCCACTATCCAAACCAAGCATTTTATTGAGAAAATAAATTCATCACAAAATGAAGTAAAAATATTATAGAAATTAAATTATTTCAAACTTTTAAATTAGAAATTTAAAGGACATAAAAGTCTCTCTCTCTCACATAAGTAAAAGAAAATAAAGAAATGCGGAAGCAGTATAATTCTTCAAGTACTCTAAAGTTCAACTCCACTAGTCTGAAAAAGCTTCTGATCTACCGTAGTTTTGGTATTGAAAATGCGGTAGGGCACAACTGATAAATATTGAATTTAAAGTAAATTAGGTTAATAAAAACAACACTTTTCGATAAAGAAATGTATACTTTGATATGATTTTACAGTATTTAGAACAAAAAAGGAGCGGAATTGAAACTTGGGCTGAAGTTTGAAATTCTGGAAGAAAATTGTTGCGGCACGCCCAAGCGCCCCACATCGCGCTGTAGCGGATCAAGACAGAGAACTTGATGCTACCGCACGCTACAGTAGATCAAGATAGAGAGCTCCGTGTTATTGCACGCAGTAGTGGGCCAAGGCAGAGAGCTCAGCGCTACCGCGCACTGCAGCGGATAAAGACAGAGAGCTCTGTGCTACTGCACATTTCATTAGACCAAGACAGAGAGCTCCGCGCTATTGCGCACCATAGTGGAACCAAACAAAGGCTTGGGCTCTATTGCGTCCCACAACAGAAGCAATTATTTCCCAGACTTAAGAAAAATTCAAAAGTATCTCGCTGCGGCACACCGTAGCAGTCTCAAGACAGAGACTATGGTGCTACCACGCGCCGCAGCGTTACATAACTTAAAGCTCACATGATACAGCGTGCTGCACTGGTCCAAAAATAGAAACACGGGCATTACGGTGCATCGTAGCACCTATCGTAAAAATTGTCATCCAACAGCATTCAAAGTAATATAAGGGAGAGCAAAGGGCTAAATTAATTCTCTTACACATCAAAATATAAATGTCAATAGCTTGAACCCTTCTTTACCAAGGGAATAAAAGGATGATCATTAAAGGAAAACATAACTTTCTAAATGAGATTTATGGGTTGAATTAAATCTGAAATAGCTGAAATGTGTCTATAAAAGGGAGAATTGAAGAATAAGAAATTATTCCTGATTTTTGAATTAAGCAAATAAATATTCCACCACCAGCTCCAACAAGAAAAATAGAAGGAGAGTTCCACCCTCCCCCAAGGAATGAAGAAGGTTGTATTCTGAAAAAGAGAAGATATAGTTCTGGACGCGAGGAAGAATAGCTATACAAAGGGAAGACAAGCCGGTGAACGCAACAATATTTCCCTATGTAGTATTACCTTCTAACTTATTTTCTTTCTTGTAAAAGCCATGCAAAGGCTTTCCATTACTTATATACTTTTCTATTTTTTCTCTATTTAATGGCAGCCTAAACCCTTCTTGAGGAGGGTTGGGCGTAGGCATGTAACAAATCAAGAAATAGAAAGTGTTGTACTTTTAAATTATCAATGAATGTATTTCTATCTTTGATATAAATATCGTGATGAATGAAATGGATGAGTTAATGTTAATATGAAAATATCTTAATGAATGAATTGAATTAGATATGTGAAAATTTTTGAGTTCTCAATTCACTAAGAGCCAAGGGCTTACATGTGGAATATCCTCACCGCTAATGACAATGACAACATTAGCTATGCAATAATGGCCAGTACAACCCCTTGGTTCTAAGTGGATTAATTGAGCCAAGAATATTATATAATATCTGAACTCCATGGCTCACCATCAGTTTATGCGCGATGTTGGTGCATAACATCAGTTACTGCATGATGTTTTGTTGAATCAAGAAGTTTATGCATGTGATCCCGAGAGGAACTAGTTGTGCTCCATATCTCTATTTAGGTTTATGCAAAGAGTATGATTCATTATGTGCTCAGGGTGATGTGACATAGCCATGTAGCCTAATGAATCATCTCTTTGGCTTAACCTAAAATCGATGCATGTGAGCTATTATTGGAATCAAGTCCATATGATTGAAAAACTCAACTCGTGAATTTCATGGCTTAGATGTAAGCGCTGAATTCAATCATTAGAAGCTCACATGAAAACCTAAGTGCCATGATTGAGCATTCACATGCTCATCTTGCGCACTAGGCTTGATCTAGTCAATTTGGGGGACACTCCAGAGAAGACTATGTCTCTCGGTTAGAATAGATCATTCATTTCATCTACACTAAATTGATATCAAAGAGTATATACATGAATTCTTGATAAGTTGCATGCTGAAACCTAAATCTCTCTATTTTCTCTAAAGTAGTTTCTGATAAAAGAAATTTGTTTGCTAAGATCTAGACCAAGTATCAATAAAACTAGATCCATCATTTAAACATTAGTGAACTCTAGTACATTTTAATAACAAAACCAACATTGTTCCCAAAGAATGATAAATCTAGGGATCTCACCATCCCAAATATTACTTCAGATCATGTGCACTTGCGTGTAAGCACAGACATACAAAAACAGTATGTCAAGGTTTTGGCATCGTTGTCGGGGAACTGTTTGATGGTTCTGTATTAAAGATAGCTATGTAGTAACTAGTGATTTATATTTTTCTATTTTTTGTGTTTATATTTGTCCATACTTATAGTTTCATAATTTCTTTTCCTTTGTAATTGTTATTGTTGTGAACTGAAACCCCTTAATTAGAAACTAGGCATGCATGAATAAAAGAGACTGTTCTTACATACTTTTTGATCCAAAAATAAAAAGAACTTATTTATGAGATTGGAGAGAACAATTAATTTTAATTCAAGCTCAATTAGAAATGATAATGTAAATGACAATCTAGTGGGAGGAGAAGGAGAGCAAAGGGGGAGAGCCTTGAGAGACTATGTTTTACCTACTATGACAAGAATTCCTCATGCAATTGTTAGGCCAAACATAGTTGCTAATAACTTTGAGATAAAGCCATCAACCCTAAATATGGTTCAAAATATTTAGTTTGGGGGGTTAGCCACTGATGATCCAAACTCACACATCTCCAACTTTTTGGAGATATATGATACATCTAGATATAACAGTGTCACTGATGATGCTATTAAACTTAGGCTATTCCCCTTCTCTCTGAGATACCAAGTAAAAAACTGGCTTAACTCTTTGCCTAGTGACTTAATTTGCACCTGGGATGATTTGGCTAGGAAATTTCTAGCCAAATGTTTCCCAACTGTGAAGACAACTAAGTTGAGAATTGAAATAACCAACTTCTATCAATTTGAGGGGGAGACACTTTATGATAGCTAGGAACATTTTAAGAAGTGCTAAAGGCATTGTCCTCATCATGGGTTTCCATAGTGGATGCAAGTTCATACATTTTATAATGGACTGAACGCACCCACTCGAACCCTAATTGATGCAGCTGCTAGAGGTTCCTTGAGTAGCAAAACTTAAGAAGAGGCGTACGACTTGTTAGAATATATGGCCAATAATGCTTATCAATGGCCTACTGAAAGACTTAACACCAGTAAAAATGAATGTAATTTTCTAACTAAATCACAAGAAATTGTTGAACTTCAAAATAAGATTGCCCAACTCAATAGAACGATGGAGAGTATGCAAGCCAATGGAAATCAACACGATGAGTGCGAATTAGGAAATGTAAATTTGATTAGTAATAATGAGAAAAATCCTAATAGGAATAAGGGGAACTTTGAACATTCCTTTAATGAATTCAAGACCTCCACAACTAATTTCATGAATAAAAATGATGCAATACTTAATAGACATGAAAACACCCTTATAAGCCTTGAAGATACAGTAAAAAGAATCGAGCAAAAACTACAAGATATCATTAATCAACTAAAAAGACTTGTGTTAGTAGGAGAAATAAGTAAGAGTAAAAAGGAACAAGGGAATGAAATTACCCTTAGAAATGGGAAAATCACAACACCCCCAACCCCTGCAGGAATTGTATCAAATTCAAACAATGGAAGAATGTAGGAAGAGAACGAAACAAATTAAAATAAGGGTATAGAAAGGGAAAATTGTACCTAATGAACCCATTGCACATACAAGGCAATCACAAATCAGTCAGGCCCTACCATTTCCACATTGCATAGCTAGAGAAAAATTGGATATGCAATTGCAAAACTTCTTGGAAACATTTAAAACACTTCATATTAACAAAACATTCGCAAAATCTCTAGAACAAATGCCAAGTTATGCCAAGTTTCTGAAAGATATCCTCTCTAAGAAAAGAAAAATAAATGAAAAAGAAAATGTAGCTCGAACTAAAGAATGTAGTGCAATTTTACAATAAAAAAAGTCCTATAAAAAGAAAAGATATAGGGAGCTTTATAATACTCTGCACTATTGGGAATCGTACATTTCCAAAGTCCCTTTATGATCTAGAAGCTTCAATAAATCTGATGTCATATTACATCTTCAAGGAATTAGGGAATGATAGTTCAAAACTGACCTTAGTCCTCTTACAGCTAGCAGACCGATATGTAAAAACCCCTTTGGGAACTCTTAAGGATGTTTTGGTAAAATTTGATAAACTTATCTTCCCAGCTGATTTTATTATCTTATATATGGAAGACAAAAACCAAGAGGTCCCCATAATTTTAGGGAGACCATTTATAGCTACTGGAGAAACTTTGATAGATGTAGATAAAAAAGAGTTTAGTTTGCATTGTGATGGAGATGAAATTAAGTTTAATATTAAGGACAGCAAGAACCACCCTCGATAGAGAAATGATAATTGTTGGAGAGCAGATCTAATAAAAAATTTGGAAGTGAATGGTGATATAGAAGAAAAGGAATTTCATTATGATGATAGTGAAGAGTATGAAAAAAATGGAGAGATTGAAGAGCAAAGTAAGGAAAGAAAAGGTTGTTACCATCAATTGAGGAACCCCCTAATTTGGAGCAGAAAACTCTCCCAGCCCATCTCAAATACATTTATTTAGGCGCTGAGAACTCCCTACCTGTCATAATTTCTACTTTACTAAATTCTGATCAATAAGTTAAATTACGTGACGTGTTGTTTAATCATAAAAAGACCATTGGATGGAGCATAGCCAGCATTATGGGGATCAGTCTGACGGTATGCATGCATAGGATTCTAATGGAAGATAACTTCAAATAAACTATGGAACTTAAAGATAATTAAATCCTAACATAAAAAAAGTTGTGCACAAAGACATCATAAAACTCCAAGATGTATGAATAACTTTCCCTACATCTGATAGCCCATGGGTGAGTCCTATCCACATTGTTCCAATGAAAAGTGGGATAATCGTTGTGTTGAATGATAACAATGAGCTCATTCTCACTAGAAAAGTGATGGGGTGTAGAGTCAGTATTGATTATAGAAAGCTTAATAAATTCACTCATAAAGACCATTGCCCCTTATCTTTCATTGATCAAATGCTTGATAGACTTGTTGGAAAACTATATTATTGCTTCTTGAATGGTTACTCCAGTTACAATCAAATTTTGATAGCCCCGGAAGACCAAGACTTTCACTCATCCATATGGAACTTTTGCCTTCCATTGCAAGCCATTTGGATTATGTAATGCCCCTGCAACCTTGCAACATTGCTTGATGGCAATATTTTCTGACATGGTAGAAGACTTCTTGGAAATATTAATGGATGATTTTTCTGTAATGGGATCTTCTTTTGAAGATTCTTTAATGAAATTAAAATGGGTCCTTAATAAATGTGAGAAAACTAACTTAGTTCTAAATTGGAAAAAGTGTAATTTCATGACTAAGGAGGGAATAGTTTTGGGACATCTGATATCCGGAAGGGGGATAAAAGTGGATAGCGCAAAAACTAATGTTATTGAAAAATTGCCCCCTCCCTCTAATGTAAAGGGGATATTATGTTTTCTTGGGCATGCGGATTTTTATAGGAGATTTATAAGCTATTTTTCAAATATTAGTCTCCCTCTTTTCAAGCTTTTGGGAGAGGATGTGGAATTTGACTTTAATAATTTCAATACTATTAAAATTGCGCTCATTTTTACTCCAATAATCTCGTCGCCAAATTGGGACCATCCCTTTGAGATTATGTGTGATGCAAGTGATTCAGCAGTAGGAGCTGTGATGGGACAAAAAAATAGAATTTTTCATTCAATTTGCTAGCATGGTCCTAAATGATGCTTAGAAAAACTATACAACAACTGAAAAAGAACTCTTAGCAATCATTTTTGCTTTTGATAAATTTTGTTCCTACTTGATTGGCTCAAAAACTATAGTTTATACTGATCCTGCAGCCATCAAATACTTATTAGATTGATAAGATGGATATTACTTCTTCAAAAATTTGATTTGGAAATTAGAGACAAAAAAGGGAGTGATAATGTCATGGTAGATCATTTGTTTAGATTAACTCATCTTGAGGTTGATGAAATTGATGAGATTGGTGAAAATTTTCCTGACAAGCAGCTTTATCTAAACCACCCTGGTTTGCTGACAATGCTAATTTTCTGGTAGGATGAATCATACATAAGGAATTTTCTTATCAACAAAAGAAAAAATTCATGTCTAAAATTAAACAATATGTTTTGGTATGATCCCATCCTCTATAAATGATGCTCCGATCAGCTAATGAGAAAATGTGTCCCAGAATATGAGGTGGGAACAATTCTCTTTCATTGTCAAATATCACCTTATGGTGGGCACCATGGCATCAAATGGACAACAGTCAAAGTTCTCCAATATGGATTCTCTTGGCCAAACATCTTTAGAGACGCTGCCAATTATGTTAAAAATTGTGATAAATGCCAAAGGACAAGAAATATTGACAAACGAGATGAATTGCCTTTAAATGAATTTTTGAGGTTGACTCTTCGATGTTTAGGGGATTGCTTTTATGGGACCTTTCCCTATGTCTAAATCTAACAATTACATTATGGTGGTGGTTGAATATGTGTCAAAAGGGGTGGAGGCAATAGCTTGTGCAACTAATGATTCAAAAACTGTTATAAACTTCCTTAAGAAAAATGTGTTATCTAGGTTTGGCACACCTAGAGTTTGATAAGTGATGGAGGAAAACATTTCTATAACAAACATCTTGAAAAGCTACTAAAAACTATGGAGTAAAATATTAGGTAGGGACTACATATCACCCCCAAATAAGTGGCCAAGTTGAGGTATCAAACAGAGAGCTAAAGCAGATCCTAGAAAAAATTATAAGTCAAAATAGAAAAGATTGGTCCTTAAAATATCACGACCCATTTTTGGCTTTCTAGACCATGTTCAAAACTCCATTAGGAATGTCCCAATACAAGTTGTTATATGGAAAATCCTGTCATTTACCGGTTGAACTTGAACATAAGGCTATTTGGGCCGTTAAAAAACTGAACTTTGACTTAAAGCAAGCTGGCGAACGAAAGATGCTACAGCTAAGTTAACATGATGAAATTAGGCTTAATGCATATGAGAGTGCTAGAATTTACAAAGATAAAACAAAAAAATGGCATTAAAAATTAGTTAAACCAAAAAGATTTGAACTAGAAATGAAGGTCCTATTATTTATCTATAAGCTGAGATTGTTCCCAGGAAACCTGAAATCGAGGTGGTTCGGACCTTTCCCAATTTTCAAGATACATCCACATAGTGCCATCGAAGTGGCATCAAAATACAGTACATTTAAAGTGAATGGTCAACGACTGAAACTTTATTTTGAGGAAGAAAACTTGCAAGAGAAGGAAGAGTGGATATTGCAAGATTCCCCTATGGAAGGAGTCATATAGTTGATGTTACCCAGGTTCGGCTACAGACATTAAATCAAGCGCTTCATGGGAGGCAACCCACAAATGATCAAGTTGTTTTTTTTTTCTTTTTGTTGCTTTCACAATTTTTCTTTGTACTTTAGTTTGGTTTCGATAAATCTTTGCAAAATTTCATTCCCCCACTTTCTTGTGCTAACTGAAATTGTCAATCTTATCTCCAAATATTATGAATCTTAAGTGCTCACAATTCAGCTGTTATGGAACATGCAAAAAGTTTTAGAATTTTGAACTACTTAAGAAAAGTTGAACATTTGACAAGACATTGTTCTGAAATTTTCCATGCTGACTGAGTTTACTGTCCAATTACTCTATTTTTTTGCAATTTAAATATGAATGATGCTCAAATCTAAGTGTGGGGTGAGGAATCAATAAACTTGATTAGGGGAGCAATAAATGGTGAAATAAAGAATGTGCTAAGCTTCTGTACGATTTACTAAAAGTAATGATTGATAGATGGGGGTGAAGAAAATTATCTCTCTCTTGAACTAAATATAAAAAGAAAATCCAGGGATGAAGAAAAATATCTCTCCCAATTGAGAAAATTGAGAAAAATAGGATGAAGAAAAATATCTCTCATAAATAGAACATTCATTGCTATTTATAAGAAGAAGCACACATATAGCGCAAGCAAATTATAAAGCACTGATTCTTAACTTTTCCAAATTAAGGAAATCTAGAACCGCCCATGGAATATATGAGTTAAACATCATCCATTTATGAAGAAGGAAAATTAAGTACTGAAAAGAAAAGAAGCAACTGGTATGGGACATTTGGAATTTATGTTTCTCTAATCAAATTCTTAAGTCAAATCATAAATGACAAAAAAAATTTTAAACTCATCCTTTTGAATTGTGTAATATAAAGAAATCAGAGAAAAATTATTTTTGTGCTTACTCTAGGACGAGCAAGAAATTAAGTGAGGGGGTGTGATAAATTTGGGATTTATAATAAATTAGGTTAATAAAAACAACACTTTTCTATAAACAAAAGTATAATTTGATATGCTTTTGCTATGTTCAGGACAAAAGAGGAGATGAATTGAAACTTGGGCTAAATTCTGATATTGTGTAAGAAAACCGCTGCGGTGCGCCTGGGAGCACCACAATGCGCTGCAGCAGATCAAGACAAGGAACTCGGTGCTATCACGCACTGCAGTGGATCAAGAGAAAGAGATCGATGTTATTATGCACTACAGCAGGTCAAGACAGAGAGCTCGGCGCTACCGCACACCGTAGCAAAACCAAACAGAGGCTTGGGCTCTACTGTGCACCATAGCAGAAGCAACTGTTGCCCAAACATAGCAAAAATTCAAAAGCATCCCACTGTCGCATGCCGTAGCAGTCTCAATACAAAGACTCTGGCGCTACCACGCACCGCAGCATTACATAACTTAAAGCTCACACGCAACAGCGCGCTACAGCGGTCCAAAAATAGAGACACGGGCGCTACGATGCACTGTAACACCCTTCGTAAAAACTGCCAACCAACAATATTTAAAGCAGCATAAGGGAGATCAAGGGTTTGAATTAATTCTATTATATAGCAAAACAAAAATGCTAATAGCTTGAATCCTTCATTACCAATGGAATAAAGGGATGATCATTAAAGGAAAACATAATTTTTTAAATGAGATTTATTGGATGAATTAAATCTGAAACAACTGAAAGGTGTCTATAAAAGGGAGAATTGAAGATTAAGAAAAGGTTCCTAATTTTTTGATTAAGCAAAGAATTATTCTACCACCTGCTCTTGCAAGAGAAATAGAAGGAGAGTTCTTGTAATAACTCTAGGCTGTTACTTGGCTAAATCTTAGCTCAATTGCAGCCTAATTATAATTTCATAAGTTTATTTAGTCATTAAAATCAATTCTAAAAGATTTGGAGTGATTCAGAGCTCAATCAAATATTTGAATTATTTTAATATTTTAATTAGTTAAAAAATTGAGATATTTAAATTAACCTCAAAATCAAAATTCGACTTCGCCATTACGCTCGTCACCCCCAAATTAGCTAAGGGCAATGTTTTGGTCATGTTTGGAAGTCGCCAGATTTTTGCAAATATTTTAATGTATTTAAATGTACCGAAAAATAAAATAATTAAATAATCATCGAAATCAAAATCCAAATTCACCATTGAGTTCCTCACTCCCAAATTAGCTATGGGCAAATTTTTTGGATTTTTCTAAGACCGTTTATTTGTTCAATTTTTAATTAGAAAATTTTAGATAATTATAAATTAGAAATTTATTTATTTAAATCCTAAATTCATTTTCCATTTTTCTCTCTTGCGCTGAACCCCACCTCTTCCACTCCTATTCGGCTCCCCCTCCCTAGCATATGCAAGAGTCCCCTCTCCCTTCTCATTTTGCTCAAGTCCTCATCCATGCCTTGGATGGGGTAACTCCTTCCCATCCCATCCAAAGCCATGCTCTCCTTCTCCTATAAGATGGATGCTCAGCCCTTCCTTTCTTCTTTTGCTATCAACCTAAAAGCTCCTTCCACTTTCCAAGCTTATCCTCCTCCCTTCACTTGCTATGCTTGCTATCAAAAAAGCCCTCAAGCTCCCAAGGAGCCAGCAAAGATCGATCTCCATTCTTCCATAGCCAAGGTACCTATTGCTATCATCTTCTTTGTGTTCCTTCTTTCTCCATTTTTGCAAGACCAAGGTACTTCTTCGGTACCTCATTTCTCATCAAATTAGTTAAGAATTTATCTTGCATGTCTATTTCATACGCTTTAGAATTTGTGTTTGAGATGTGGAGCTCATTAGAGCTAATTAAGATTGTTGATTTTAGAGGAGATGAATAGTTCTGTAAATAGGATTCCTGCAAAACTAGTCCTTTAGCACCATTATTTTCATGGTTAAAATAATTTTCTTGGGTCTATTTGGGTATCAATGGAAAGGTCTCAATGGCACTGCATGTGAGGTTCCCAATATTAAGAGAATTTCTGTGCGAAAGGAGATCCGTTACGGTTTTCACATAGGCAAAATCACCATCGAGCACTACAATGTGTCGTAGCGCCTGGCACTAAGCCAGGGACTGCTACAGTGCACTGTAACACTCATGTCTCAGGTTGGCTACACCATCTTGGGGTCTTGTACCCTCCACGGTCATGCCAATACTGAGATCAACATGATTACGGAGAGTGCAGTCTCCAACTGTAACAATCCTCCCAACTATAGTCAAGTCAGGTATAAACCCAACTCACCTTAGTTGAAAGACTTGCCACCATAAATTAGAGGTCAAGCATCAAAATATCAAAGTAGTGAAAGCAAAAAAGAGTATAAAATCCACATCACAGCATAGTAAGGAAAGTAGAACAATAGCTCATCTCAATATAATAGTACAAAGAGTAAATACATCCAGAATATGAAATTATTGCATACTGAATTTAAAAGAAAAAGAACACTCATTCTCACAATTGAAAATAAAGCTAACTAGCTAAGCTAAACAGTAGGAAAGTCCTCCTCTAAGCCAAGCCCCTCTCCAGAAGAAACCTCAATAAATAACTCTGAATCTGATATTGTCAATATCACAATGCAAGGGCTCTAGCCAAGAAAGAGAAAAACTTACAATTAGACAAATTATCTAAGCACATTTTAAGTTGATTAAATGAGACTAAATTTGCAAGATATCACATCTTTTACTAAGAAAGCAAGTAATTAAGGTGCAACTAGCCATGAGAAACAGGATAGCTATAAATTAACATTTATAACTAATCAAATTAAAGTATGTAAAGTAAAATACCTCAACCAGAAGCTATAATAAGATTATGTAGTAAATATATAATAAATAAAAGTATTGAAAGTAAGCTCATCCTAACATGCTTATGATTATATGAATATGTGCTACTTTTGATAGGTAAATATGAACTGAAGCATAAGAAAATTAAAATAAAATTAGCATCCTAAATATACAAACACTAAATAAAATGCTGAACTGAAAGTACTGACTAAAATGAACTACAAATTCGTACAAAACAAATAGTAAAAATGCAACTAAAATTGATGGCTAAACAAGCCACTAAATTGGAATTGAACTGAAAGTAGAAGTATGCCTGAAGTAGTACTGCCATAACAGGAAATGGGCCAAAATAGGGCCACTGTATAGAAAGTTCAATATGTATCCCCCTAAGAATTTGCATAGCTAGGTCCGAGCTAAGCTTATATACTTAGACATGTATCCCCCTAGCCAATCACAGAGCTAGGTCCGAGTCTAATCTATAACCAAAGAACTGAACTGAAGAGGCAGACTAAATTAGAACACACTCTACTGTACTAAATAAATTGAATGAAGTTAAATCATATTTTTGTAAATTTTAATCTAACATAGAGTACTCATCAAATATCCTATGTCCAACTAATATGTCAAAGGAAAAGGCTCAAACACAAGGTATGCAAAGCAGTAATAATCAAGTAAGCAAGAGACTCAACTAGACATATGTGATATTTATTGTTATCTAATTTAATATGTTTAATCTAATATGAGTTAGTACAAGCTTAAGATCTCCAATATCCATCTATCCAGTACAACTCAGATTTACGACCTTATAATTAATATTATAATTAACAAGTTCAAATTTATAATCAGAATGGTGACTACAAAGGTTAAGTAATTAATCAATGAATTAATTGTTGTATTTTGATAACTTAAACCCAATTCTGATTATGCCAATCAAGATCTAAGAATTATGGCTTCAAACTCTAAATTGGGGTTTAAACATGAATTATAGGTACTAAACTACTAATGATCTAAGGGTTCACACCCACACTTATTCTAAAGGTAGAAGATCTTACAAGTTGAAAGATTAAAGAAACTATAATCTTATAGAAGGGCTAAATCTAGTTGTCATAAGATAAAATAATCAATCAAGAACCTAAGAATCTAAAATTTAAGCTCAATCTATAGGATAGTCTCATTATCTTATAGGTTGAATCAACTTAAACCCACTACAAGGATTTTAAAAGATTCAAATAAATAAGAATTTCAAGCATAGAATGATTCAATTCCAACTGGATTATAAATTGATGAACTTTTAAGGATCCAAGATCTTAAGGTTAAGTTAAGATTATAAATCACATGAATAATTATAATATTTAAGAACCTATGGTTTACTAGTCTAGATTCAAATATTAGATCAACAATTGCTGAAAGAATTCATGCTGATTTATAATTAGAAAAATAAGAAGTTCAATTTAGAGTAACTTTCTTATGAGTCTAATTAAGGTTGATTAAGGTCAAAATCAATATTACCTTAATAAATCTAGATCACATGATAAATTAAGATGTTATTTGGAAAATGAATGTTATCATTAACTAATTATACACTACAGTAATTGGCACTTTAATTAACAATTTAAGAAATTCCAAATTTGAAATCTAGTTAAACAATTGAATTCCTAAACATCCTAAGCAAGGACTTTACAAATCATATATAAATATATATATATATACTCAATGCATGATTTTATCAAAATCAAATTCAATTTTGATTTATTTTGGCCCTATTAGGGTCCTAGAGTCATTAAAATGTGAAAAATATACAATTTGGGTAAAACTGGATAGTTCTGCGCATTGTGGCGTGCGGTAGCGCCTTCTAGCCGAGAGCTAGGCGCTACGGTACACTGCGGCACTAGTCACTATGAGACCTGGGAGCTATGGCGCGTTGCAGCGCTTTCAGGTATTGTGGTGCACTGCAGCATATTTTCAGCGATGTGGTGCGTCGTAGCCCTTTCAAGCGCTACGGAGCCAAATTTCCCAAGACTCGGGCACTGTAGCGTGCTGTAGCTCATCCTAGCCAAGAGCCAGACGCTACGATATGCTGTGGTAGATTTCAACGCTATGATGCACCGCGGTGCTTTTAAGCGTTACAGCACTAGATTTCCCGAGAGTTGGGTACTACGGCGTGTTGTACCATCCCCCGATAAGAGCCAATGCTACAGCATAGCCAACCCAAGATGCAGGTGCTGCGGGTGCTGCAGCACACCGTAGCGCTTCCCGGTTGAGAGTCAGGCGCTATGGTGCGCTGTAGCACTTGACAATGATTTTGCATGTGCAAAAATCGCAACGTGTCCCCTTTGGCACCCAAATACTCTTAAATTATGGCACCTCAAGTGCTATGCTGTAGCATGAAATGGTTATTTTAACAATGGAAATAATGAATCTAAAGGTTCACGTATACAAAAAATCATATTACAAAGTATATTTTCTGCCCTAAAATATGAAACCTTAATGGCCTCTAATGGATTCCATGCTCAACCGCATTTTGTTTTTTGATATGCAAAACAAGCATTATAACAACATGGAGTAGTCATTGGATCAACCAATGGGGGGAAAGGGAGGTACCTTAGACTTGAAGATGCAAGTAGATGTCTTCTAAGGATCCTTAAGAGCTTGAGCTTGACAACTTCTTCAATAGTAGCAGCTTGAGCAAAAGGAGAATGGAGGCTCAGGAGGGTCCTTTTAAAGAGGATGGAAGCGTGGCTCTTGGATGGTATGAGCTTGATTCATCCCATCACAGCATGGGGAGGAGATGACAGAAAATGGAGAGAATGAGGGGATGGCTTTCCGTGCACAGGAGCAGAGGATGAGGGAGGCGTACGCAGGATTTAGGGAGAGGAAAATTTAATTAAATGAATTTTTAATTTAATTTAATTAATTAACTAATGCTCTAAAAATCAGATTTTATAAATGTGCTCCGAAAAATCTAAAAATTCACCTTTAGCTAATTTGGGGGTGAGGAACTCAACGGCAAAGTCGGATTTTGATTCTGATGATTATTTAATTATTCTATTTTTTCAGGGTAACTAAATACATTAAAATATTCGTGAAAATCTGACGACTTCCAAATATTTCCAAAATATCATCTCTAGCTAATTTTGGGGTGACGATTGCAATGGCGAAGTCAGATTTTGATTTTAAGGTCAAATTAAAAATCTCAATTTTCTAATTAATTTAAATATTAAAATATTCCAAAAATACAATTGAGCTCTAAATCGCTCCAAAATTTTAGTATTTGGTTCTAATAGGTAGATGAACTTAATGGAATGACAATTTGGATGTGATTAAGCTAAAATTAGGCTAAGTAACAATTGTAGCGCACTACAATCGCTATCCAAGGTTCCATAGCGCATGGCGCCTAAGGAGCTGCAAGAATTGAACAAGCAACTTCAAGAGATGTTCGAGAAAGGTCTCATTCGGCCAAGTTCATCTCCTTGGGGAGTGCTAGTATTATTCGTAAAGAAGAAAGATGGATCGATGCATATGTGCATTTATTATCGAGAACTGAATAAAGTAGCCATGAAGAACCAATACTCATTACTACGAATCGATGATCTATTCGATCAATTATCCAGAGCTAAGGTATTCTCCAAGATTGACTTGTCATCCAGTTATCATCAGTTATGAGTCAAGGACTCAGATACTAAGAAAACTACAATCATAACAAGTTATGGAAATTATGAGTTTCTGGTAATGTCTTTTGGTTTAACAAATGCATCGTCCATTTTTATGGACTTAATGCAGCGTGTGCTGAAGGCATATTTGGATAAATTCATCATCATCTTTATCGATGACATTTTGATTTATTCAAAAAGCAATGCGGATCATGAAAATCACTTAAGGGCGGTGTTAGAAGAACTGCGAGACCACAAACTTTACGCCAAGTATTCCAAGTGCGAATTTGGGCTTGACTCAGTTGCTTTTCTAGGTCATGTCGTAGATGCTCATGGAATCAAAGTAGACCAGAACAAAGTCAGTGATGCCCAGGATTGGTCACAGCCAAAAAAATGGGATTAGAAGGCTATTACAAGAATTTTGTAAAAGGCTTTTCTCAGATAGTGTCACCTCTAACAAAGTTGACTAAGAAGGTAGTGCCATTCATCTGGAGTCCTGAGTGTGAGAATGCATTTTAGTTGTTGAAGGATGCTCTTTCTTCTGCCTCAGTATTAGCTTTACCTAAGAAAGGCCTCAAATACCAAGTTTATACTGACGCCTTTATAATAGTCTTGGGGTGTGTGCTAATGCATGAATGAAAGGTCATTACCTATGCATCTCGTCCAATAAAACCACATGAAAAAAATTATCTTGTTCATGATCTCGAATTAGCCGCTGTAGGTTTCACCTTGAAGATCTGGCGTCATTATTTGTAAGACGTCCAATGTTACATTTTCACAGATCATCAAAGCCTAAAGTGTATTTTTCACTCAGCGCGAACTTAACCGTCATCAACAAAGATGGCTCAAATTAATAAGAAATTATAATTTAAGTATCCAGTACCATCCTGGTAAAGCAAATGTTGTGGCTATTGCACTCAGCTGTCATGCTACCCTTTCTTCAATAATAACATCAAGTTCATTAAAAGAAAAAATCATAAAGCTTAATATCAGGCCTATTTGTGGTGTTATGCTAAGCGAGCTAATATCCATGAGTACCATTGAACCAACCTTTCAACGTGATGTCTCCATCTCATAAACAAAGGATGAAGACTATCTAAAGTTTAAAATGGAGATCAAAAGTGGGCATCGTTTCTATCTACTGCTGCGAGGAAATGTAATCTATATGGATTCCCCAATCCATGCATCGAGAGATTTTAGTGAAAGGCCACAATTTTAGGTACCAAGTTCATCCTAGCAGTACTAAGATGTATCAAAATCTGAAAAAGTCATTCTGGTGGCCTGGAATGAAGAAGAGCGTGGACGAATTCGTTGCAAAGTGCCATACTTGCAATCTGGTCAAAGTAGAACATCAAAAGCCTGGAGGACTTCTCCATCTTCTGTCAAATCCTGAATGGAAATGGTTTGATATTTCCATGGACTTTTTTATGGGTCTTCCTAAGTCGAGAACCGGTGCTGATTCTATTTGGGTCCTAGTCGATTGACTGACCAAATCAGCACATTTCATTCCAATGCGTCAAAACCAATTCTGTGGAGAAATTGGCAAAACTATAAATTTAAGGAAACTGTCAGGCTGCATGGAATTCCAAGGTCAATCATATCAGATTGTGATAGCATATTTACTTCTACATTTTGGCAGGTAGTGCATCAAGACTTGGAATCATCCCAGCCATGGGTACCGCTTTTCACCCTTAAACGAATGGTCAAATAGAACAAGTTAATCAGATTCTGGAAGATCTTCTTCGCCTATGTATTCTGGATTTCGGAGGTTTTTGGGAAGATCATATTCCCTTAGTTGAATTTGCTTATAACAACAGTTTCAAATCAAGTATCAACATGGCTTTGTATGATACCTTGTACAGTAGAAAGTGCAGCACTCCTTTAGCTTAGTCATAAACATGCAATGTTCAACTGTATGGTTCTAATTTAGTAGAAGAAATTAATAAGAAAGTGCAATTAATCCAACAGAGAATCAAAGCAACTCAAGATAGTTAGAGTAAATATCACAATGCCCATCATCATTCTTTGGAGTTCAATGTTAAAGATTTTGTGTATCTCAAAGTAAGCCCAATAAAAGGAGTATCTCATTTCAGTGTATTTGGGAATCAGTCCTCGCTACATTGGGCCATTTGAAGTAATAAAGAAAATCAGTTCTGCAATCTATAGATTGAAACTCCCTGAAGATTTCTCTGTAGTTCACAATGTGTTTCATATCTTCTCCCGTTGAGATGCCTTTGTAACCCATTCCTCCTAATCCAGCTTCCAACAATATCTCTTCAATCAGACCTTTCATATATGGAAGAGCCTATTAAGATCTTAGCTCATGATCAAAAGCAGCTAAGAAATCATTCTATCCCTATGGTGAAGGTTCATTGGAGTAATCGCTCTATTGAAGAATCCACTTGGGATAAAGAGGCAAATATGCAACAAAAATATTCAAAACTCTTTGAAAATCTAGATACCCTTAAAATTCTAAATTTTAGCTCTTAATTTTCCTCATTTACTTTTCCCTTCTTAGCAATGATGTTGAGGACGACATCGTTCCTAAGTGGGGAGTCTATAATAGCCTTAAGTTGTTACTTAGCCAAATCTTAGCTCAATTGTAGCATAATTATCATTTTATTAAGTTTATTTAGTCATTAAAATCAATCCTAAATGATTTAGAGCGATTCAGAACTCAGTCGAAAATTTGGATTATTTTAATATTTTTAATTTGTTAGAAAATTGAGATATTTAATTGATCTCGAAATCAAAATATGACTTCACCATTGCACTTGTCACCCCTAAATTAGTTAGGAGTGATGTTATGGTCGTATTTGCAAGTCGTCGAATTTTTGCAAATATTTTAATGTATTTAAATAATTACCGAAAATAGAATAATTAAATAATCATTGAAATCAAAATCTGACTTCATCATTGAGTTCCTCACCCCCAAATTAGTTATAAGAGAATTTTTAAGATTTTTTGAAGGCCGTTTATTCGTCCAATTTTTAATTAGAAAATTTGGAATAATTAGAAATTAGAAATTTTTTTATTTAAATCCTAAATTCATTTTCCATTTTTCTCTCCTACGTTGGACCCCACCTCTTGCCCTCCTGCTCGGTGCCCCCTCTATGGCATACGTAAGAGCCCCCTCTCCCTTCCCATTTTGCTCTAGTCCTCCTCCATGCCTTGGATGGGATAACTCCTTCCCATCTCATCCAAAGCCATGCTCTCCTTCTCCTATAAGAAGGAAGCTCAGCCCTTCCTTTCTTCTTTTTTTCTCAAGCTAAAAGCTCCTTCCACTTCCCAAGCTTCTCCTCCTCCCTTTACTTCCTGTGCTTGCTGTCAAAGGAGCCCTCAAGCCCTCACACTCACAAAGAGACATCAAAGATCGACCTCCATTCTTCCAAGGCTAAGGTACCTATTGCATGTCTATTTCATATGCTTTAAAGCTTGTGTTTGAGATGTGGAGCTCATTACAGCTCATTAAGATTATTATACGATTCCTATATACCTAGTCCTTTAGCTTCATTGTTTACATAGTTAGAATAATTTTTTTGGGTCAATTTGGGAATCAATGGAAAGGTCTCAGAAATACCTTTCCATCGGTATATGGCACCGCATGTGAGGTACCCAAAATTGAGAGTATTTGAGTGCAAAAAAGACCCATTACGGTTTTCGCACAGGTGAAATCACCATCGAGCGCTACAGCGCATTGTAGCCTTTAGCTCTCGATCAGGGACCACTAAAGCGTGTCGCAGCGCTTGCGTCTCGGGTTGGCTATGCCGTAGCATGCTACGCACACTGTAGCGCTTGGCTCTTGGCCAGGGAGCGCTACCGTGCGCCGCAGCATCCATATCTTAGGAAATCTAGTGTCATATCGTGTTGTAGAGCCTGAAAGCGCTGCAGCGTGCCACGGAGCTGAATTCCATCACAGCGCGCCGCAGTGCCTAAAAGCGCTGTCGCATGACACAATGCTTAAGTCCACCATAGCACATCGCAGCTCTTGAAACTGCTGCAGCACACCGTAGAACACAGATCTCGAAAAGTTCTAGCGTCGTAGCGCGCCACATCACTATTGTGCGCCAGAATGCCGAAATTCGCCGCAACACCTGAAAGCGCTGCAACACGCCGTAGCACCCAGATGTCAGAAAGTTCTGGTATCGTAGCCCGTCACAGCGCCTGAAATCGCTGCAGCGCGCCATAGCACCGAAATCCACCTCATCGTCTGAAAATGCTCCGACAACGTAGTGCCCGCGCCTCGGGAAAACTAGTGCCGTAGCACGCCTTAGTACCTACCTCTTGGCCAGAAGGCGCTACGGTGCACCGTAGTGCTCATAATTGTCTGAAATTGCTCAGATTTGTGATTTTTTCACATTTTAATGCCTCTAGGACCCTAATGGGACTAAAATATATCAAAATTAAACCTAGATTTAGTAAAATTAAGCATTATGTAAAATTAAAGGTTAATTTAAATGTGAAATTATTCATTTACCCTAAATGTCATGTCCTAAATCTCCTAGAGAATTACTTGAATATTTTGTATCAAATGTAAATGTTAGAATGTTTGATTGCTTGTATGACTATGTAGAACTTAATAACCAAACATTATAAAACTTAAGTGTTTTAAATTTATAATCAAGTGCTAATCCCTTTTGAGCTTGATTTAAGATTTGATTAGCCTTAATTACTCTTTTTTTTATCAATGTGATGCCTATGAATGTTTAAGAACTTTAATTTTGGTTTGGACACCTTGGTTTAATTAATTTGACATTAATCAATATTTAACCCTAAGAACCTTAAGAAATGATTAAGTTAATCAATGCTTGATCTTGAACTTGAAGTGAACACCATTAATGCATCAATAAGTTACCAATTTGTCATTGATCCTTAAACTAAACAATTGATCTTAATTTGATTAAGTTAGGAGTTCAACCCTAGCTTATCTTGATTAAAATCTAAACCTTAGTTAACTTAATCAATTAACTTTGATTAAAAGTTAATTCAACTTGCATAATTCCAATAATACATCTGATTTGACATTGATCTTAAACTATTGAATTAGAAGTGATTATTAAAGAACACATGTGATTTAGTATCTAGACATATCCATAAGATTCCTGATTATCTCTTACATAAGACTATTAGCATGAGATAAATGATAAAATATGCTGATTTGCAATATGATCAACTCATAATAATATTCTTGATTATACTTAGAATAAAGCATTGAAGGCTGCTGACTCAACCTCAAGAATCATTGAGAGATAATACTTAAGATAAGATTAGTATCCTTATCCTAAGTATTAAGCTAATACATACATTAGATTATGAGTCAAAGAAAGAGAAGTCCAATATATGTATAGAAACATCAGTATTTCCTGTATGACAATCACATCACAATACTAAGTATAAGTAATATAAAGATAGACTGCGAAAGCTAAAGCAAATATCCAGAAACATTTATCACAGAAGCTAAATAAAACATTTATCTCAGAAAAAATAAGAAAACACATCCAAAGTTATTACAAATAATTTACTGAAGTACAGAAAAGAGTCTAAATATTGAACTAAAAAAATAACTATACAAAATAATAAAGGCTGTAGAAGAGTTCACTAGTGCTCCACAAACTCCTCCTGGATCTCCTAAGTATCCATTGAATATAACTCCACTAACTACTCTAGATCTAACAAATTGCTGGATCCCAAAAGTACCGCGTATTAGACAATAAGTCTAACATATTTGAAAGCTATTCTAAACAGTTATAATTATCTACTTTAACATTTAAGTAATTTAAATAAAATTATAGAATAATTGTAAAATAGCTAAAAATCTGAAAAAAGTATAAAGCAGAAGTAAGGTAAAACTAAGCTGTAAACTGAATGTTGAGTGCAAGTAAAGCAGTAAATAATTTGAATTTGAGTAAGTAATGATGGAAAACTATATTGTATGCTACTGGGATTATGCATCTGAATATGCCACTATACTCTTTATCACATATATGCAAAATATTAATGAACTACCATGGATATACATTCTACTGTCTACATACATCCTGTTAGGTAATACAGTTTACTGTGATGCTTGAACATCTTGAATTTCCCCTATTTATATATGCAACATCCCATAATTCTTACATAATCACTGATACACATACTCATGCTTATGCTTATGCTCATGTTTCTAAGACTACATGTCTTAAATCCAAAAACTTAGAAAACTGCTTTAAAATCAGATTATGAATCTATTGTCTCTATTGTGCATAATCCAACTAAATAGATTCTAACTCCTAGCTCTAGATCATTAGGTGGTTTTACTTAGTAATTCAGTTAAAATCATCAGCTAGAAAGGTTGTATACATATGGTTGGTATGTTTCCAAGAATGATGAATTTAACACTCTGTTTTCTTAAAATTGTGCTTATCGAGGTGCACAACGGTATGAGTCAGAACCCGATCACTATTTATCTTCTCAAACTGAGCTGTTAAATACCTTAACTACAAGCATATTGAGTGTTCTAAGAAGGGTGACTTGAGATACTTAGTTTGCCTTAAACTGTGCTTATCAATGCGCACGATGATAGGAAGCAGAACCTGGTCACAGTTTATCTCCTCAAACTAAGGATTTCATTTCCCTTAATCACAACACTCTTAAAATTAGAAGATTTACTCTAAACTAGACTGCACTTATCCAATCACATAGGATAAGGCCGAGACTCTATAATCTTACTTAGTATGACTCAATGAATCCTAAAATTTTGCTAAAGTGTCTCAGCACTTATAGATATACACTATTACATCCAACTAACAATCTAGGTTCTAGCAATTCTATTTAATAACCAAGAAGTATCAAAATTATGACTCTTTACTCCATTAAAGGGAATCCTACACATGGTTCCAAGGATATAACCAAGAGGTCACTCAATATAGGTGCTTTTTATAATCCTACCACAAGGGTCCAAGACCAAGCATCTAAGGCTAAGAAGGAGCATCTAGGTTCCTGCCTAAAGTTTCAACAATAAGATCTTCCTACCTCAATGCTTTATCAATAGATAAGGCTTAACAATTATTGCATTAATAACCTAAGGCAAGATCATAAAGATCTTACACTTCAAACAAGAAAGTACAATTAAATCTTATATTTTTACTAATTCTTATTATTTTTTATGTTTGAATTGATCAAATTAACACATATGCTGCAATTATGGGATACAATCATGAATATTATTAGGAGTTGATCATATTGCAAATCAGCATATTTTTATGGTCTATCATATGCTAATAATCATATACAAGAGATAATCAGGGATCTTAAGGTATATATCTAGATATTAAATCACATGAGTTCTTTAACAATCTAAGCACTTCTAATTCAATGGCTTAAGATCAATGTCAAATCAGATGTATTATTTGAATTATGCAAATTGAATTATCTTTCAATCAAAGTTAATTAATTAAGGTAATTAAGGTTTAGATCTTAATTAAGACAAGTTAGGGTTTAACTCCTAACTTAATCAAATCAAGATCAATTCTTTAGTTTAAGGATCAATGACAAAATGGTGAATTATTGATGCATTATTGGTGTTCACTTTAAGTTCAAAATCAAGCATTGATTAACTTAATCAATTCTTAAGATTCTTAGGGTTAAACATTGATTAATATCAAATTAATAAGATGTCCAAATCAAAGTTAAAATTCATTAACATACATAAGCATCACATTAATTAAAATAACGAGTAATTAAGGCTAATCAAATCTTAAATTAAATCCAAAAGATATTTGCACTTGATTACAAATTTAAAATACTTAAATTTCATGCAATTTAATTATTAAGTTCTACTTGGTCATACAAGCAATTAAATATTCTAATATTTCTATTTGGTATAGAACATTCAAGCAATTCTCTAGGAGATTTAGAACATACTATTCATGGTAAAATGGTGGATTTCCCATTGAAATTCACATACACATTCATACAATGCTTAATTTTATAAAATCCAAACACAATGCCTATATTTTGGTTCCATTAGGGTCCTAGGGTCATTAGAATGTGAAAAATCACAAATTCGGGCAATTTTGGACAGTTCTAGGCACATTCTAATAATTCAGGGTGCTACGACGCGCCGTAGCTCCTTCTGGCCAAAAGCAAGCGCTACGGCGCGCAATGGCACCTGCTCTTTCGAGGCGTGGGTACTATAGTGTGCCACAAAGCTTTCAAGCACTGCAGCAGATTTCAACACTGCAGTGCCAGAACTTTTTGAGATCTGGGTGCTACGGCACGCTACAGCATTTTTAGGCGCTACGGCGCGCTGAGGTCGGTTTCAGCATTGTGGCGCGCTGTAGCGGTGAACTTACGAGTCAAATCTGCTGCAGCATGCGGTAGCGGATCTATTTTAATTTCATCAAATTTTTATGCCATTGGGGTGCTCTATGGTAGATTCAACTCGAAACTCGGGCGCTACGTGCGCCGTAGCGCCCGACGGTGATTTTGCCTGTGCGAAAACTGTAACGGGTCTCCTTTCGCACCCAAATATTCTCAATTTCAGGCACCTCTCATGTGGTGCCATATACCAATGGAAAGGCCTTTTTGAGACCTTTCCATTGATACCAAAATTGGTATAAAACAATTATTTAACAATACAAACAATGGAGCTAAATGACTAGATATACAGAAATCCTACAGTTTGGACTTCGTTTTAATGGAGAACTTGAGCTTCGATCGGACTCATTGAGTCCGATTGAGGCTTGATAATCATACATAGACTCTAAACAATAGCTAATTGAAATACCATTCATAACACTTTGATAAATAATATGGAGAGAGTAGCACAAGGAAGAGTATAGCAAAAGGGTACCTTAGCCTTGGGAATAGAAGAAAAGGTCTTAGATTCTTGATTTTCACAAGAACTTGGGGAGGGAGCTTCTTCTTTCTTGGCTTGGAATGGAGCCTTGGAAGAGTGAGGAGCTTTTAGCTTGAGCAATTGGAAAGGAAGGAGGGGGCTGAGCTCCATTTTATAGTAGAATGAGAGCATGGCTCTCCCTTGAGCTCTCCCATCAAGCATGGAAGAGAAGAGGGAATGGAAGAGCTGAGCCCTTGTGTGCGCAGGGTATGAGGGCGCTGATCATAGGTATGAGGCACCAAATTATGGAAAGGAGCTAGCCATAGGAGAGAGAGAGGAAAAATATATTTAAATGAATAAATAATTATTTATTTCTAATTTTTTTAATTTATTAAAAAAATTAGATTTGATAATGTGCTCCAAAAATTTCTAAAAATGTACCCTTAGGTAATTTGAGGGTGAGGAATTCAACGGCAAAATTAGATTTCAATTTTGACGATTAAATAATTATTCTATTTTTGGTGCATTTATATACATTAAAATATTCGCGAAAATCCGACAACTTCCAAACACGACCAAAATATCACCCCTAGCTAATTTGGGGGTGACCAACACAATGGCGAAGTCGAATTTCAATTTCAATGTCAATTTAAATATCTTAATTTTCTAATTAATTAAATATATTAAAATATTCCAAATATTCGATTGAGCTCCGAATTGCTCCAAATTTTTGAGGATTGATTCTAATGACTAAATATACTTAATAAAATGTTAATTATGTTGAAATTGAGCTAAGATTTGACTAAGTAACAACCTAAGGTTATTACAGACTCCCACACTTAAGAAAGATATCATCCTCGATATCATTGCTAAGAAGGGAAAAGAAAATACAGAAAATTAAGAACTAAAATTTAGAATTTTAAAGGTACCTAGATTTTCAAAGAGACTTGGATTCTTCAGTTGCATATCTGCCTCTTTCCCCAAGTGGATTCTTTGAGAGAGCAATTACTCCACTGATCCTTCACCATATGGATTGAACTGTTTCTCAACAGCATTTGATCACGGGCTAAGATCCTGATAGGCCATTCCA
This sequence comes from Gastrodia elata, assembly GCA_016760335.1. Classification (NCBI taxonomy): domain Eukaryota; kingdom Viridiplantae; phylum Streptophyta; class Magnoliopsida; order Asparagales; family Orchidaceae; genus Gastrodia; species Gastrodia elata. Next base: position 50,490,241 of record CM028670.1, read on the forward strand.
TATAAGAAAGGTCTGGCTGAAGAGATACTATTGGAAGTTAGATTAGGTGGGATGGGGTATGAAGGCATCTCTGTAGTGAGGAGATATAAAACACATTGTGGACTACAGAGAAATTTTAAGGGAGTTTCAATCTATAGGCTGCAAAACTAATTTTCTCTATTACTTCAAATTGTCCGACATAGCGAGGACTGAGCTTCCCAGCTGCACCGAAACAAAATGGTCTGACGCAACAATTTTCTCTATTACTTCAAATGGTTTGACGTAACGAGGACTGGGCATCGTGATATTTACTCTGGCGATCTTGAGCTTCTTTGATTCTCTGCTGGATCAATTGCACTTCTTATTCATTACTTCTACTAAATCTGAACCATACAATTGAACATTGCATGTCTCTGACCAAGCTAAGGGACTGCTACACTTTCTGTCGTACATTGATTCATACGAAGCCATGCCAATATTTGATTGGAAATTGTTATTATAAACAAATTCAACTAAGAGAAGATCTTCCCAAAAAACTCCAAAATCTAGAATACATAAGCAAAGAAGATCTTCCAGAATCTGATTAACTTGTTCTGATTGAACTTAATAAAATAATAATTATGCTGCAATTGAACTAAGATTTGGTTAAGTAACAACCTAGGGTTGTTACAGGTGTATACTTGACTTGATTGTAGTTGGGATGATTTCCTCAGTTAGTGATCGTATTTGTCATAATTATGTTAATCGCAGTATTAGCATAACCATGGAGGGTACAGGGCCCAACAAATCTCATCCTTCCATATGCAAATTAGTGAGGAAATGGACAATTAAAAATTCTCCAAGAGCGAGCAATGCTCCTCCTTTCTACTCGGCCACGAGTGAGCGCAATCATGCCTCAGAGCCCGTACGCGCGCGTGGTCATCCTTTGTTAGCTTCCCCCTTCATCTATAGGCCGTAATTTGTATGCCACTTCTTTTAACTTGATGTGACCAAGCTGCGGGTGAGACCGTAGAAGGTAGAGCGCTTGTAATAACCCAATGTTGTTAATTAGTAACTAGTAGTTAAATTAATTGGTAATTATCTCCATTAGTCTCCAAAAGGTATTTAGAACAAACTCTAAAAAGTTGGAGTAATTCAGAGCTCAATTGAATATTCTGATTATTTTAACATATTTATTTAATGAGGTAATTAAGATAGTTAATTTGATCTCCAAATTAAAATTATAGTTCATCATTAAACTCCTCACTCCCAAATTAGCTAGAGGTAAAATTTTGTGAATTTTGGAAGTCGTCAAATTTTCCCTAATATTTTAATATATTTTAAATATATAAAAAAAATAAGATAATGAAATTGTCTTCAATTAAAATTTCAACTTCATTTTTGAGCTCCTTACCCCCACATCAGCTATGGGTGAATTTTTAGAATTTTCAGAGCTCATTTGTTAGCTTAATTTTAATTAAACAAATTATAGTTAATTATTATTTAAATTAATTCCTTAATTTTGATTTTCCATTCTATTTATCAGGATCTGTCATTTGATCGAATGACGTGTGATATGCATTGTTCGATCAAACTTTCATTTCAAATGACTGAGAGTTGTCATTCTCATCAGGCTCTGCAAATGCGCTGCACGTGATAGCTGTGCAAAAACATAGCATGTGCAGGCTGCGGTAACTACCACTCGCCGCTTCAGAACCTCTCCAACCTCTCTTTATCAACCATTCCATTCCTTAATCTCATTACACTATTTAGAATCTTTTATGAACCTGAGAAGCCAACCCCATGATCGTCCCGAGCCAAAGACATTCCTCCCGTCACGAATTTAGATATACCCCTTTTTTCTTATGATTCGCATTCAATTATCATTTTTATCATTATGATTCCATATAACAATCATTATTTTATCGATCACTGGCCTTAATTGGGCTCAAATGAGCCCAATTAAGGCACGACGATCCTCGACTCCTCAGCGATAAACAGTAAGGTCGACCCTAATTAATTAGTGTTTGTGGTATATGTAGCATCTACTAGCATTTCTATGGCCAACTAGTAGAGCTCACTAAGAGCTTTGATTTGACATATTATATGCTTGCTAGAATGCCCTGTGTAATAAATAATGTGATGCCCTATGTCACTCCCCCATCACCCCGACGGGTGAGATCTACAGTACGGGTCAGGTCAGGTCGGGCCCGACCCATATGGCCTAATGCATGGGCCCTGCCCTTGCTGATAGCATGTGTGCGCGCTGCAGAGCCACGACCATGGAAACTGAAGCCCACATGCGTATAAATTAGTTAGGGTTTAATTAATTTAAATTAATTAAACCATAAATAATCAAAGCCTCATAATTCTAAAAATACAAGTTCAAATATATTAAAGTTATATCTCAAAATGATCAGAAAATACAAAGAACATTAATATGATGTTCAAATTTTCTTTTAATATTTAATTTTGCTAATCACCTTTTTAATGATAATTAAGGATGATTAAGCCATGTTTAAGTCATTTGATATCCAAATTAAGCATGCTTACTATCATTTTAATTCGCGTAATATAAGGATCATTTAATTGCTAATATTTGTGCCCTTCGGATATTATTTGGTAAAGTTTGTATTTTTGCACTCTCTTATGTATTAATGAGATTCATACATAGGATAATTGTATTATTTTGCTTCCTATGACTTAGGACAGTAAAGTTTGATTTAATTCAATGCATAGTTGAATTCTAGAAACATTCTAATTGAAGAGATTAGATAGTTGTAGATTCATCAAATTGCTTAGAGCAATCTCAAACCATAGGAGTAAGATTAAGAGCATTAAGATTGAAACTTGGGATTACAGCCTTATGATCAAACCTAAACTTATTTTTGATAGTAAGAATAGAATATAACATTTATGTAAGCTATATTAGATTTAAATATAATATCTTTAATTATTATATATTTACATATTAACTCAAAACCATCACTTACAATTCATTGATCAATCCTTAAACCTTTAAGATCTCACCTTATACTAAAAATTGGCTATAATAATAAAGATTAAACTCTAACTCACATTATAAAGACATTTTTAATTACATTATTTAAGATTAGTACTTAATAAAGAGTTTCACATATGTGAACATAAACTAAGCCATAAGAGGAGAGTATTCACTTTAAGAAGTATAAGTAAAATATTACTCTCATTTTAAATTGAGAGTTAATCATCCTTAATCATATTAGATCATATAAGAGTGGCTAACTCTTTAGGAGCTATTAAAGTAACTAAAACTGGGTTGTAGGAATTCATAGATTGATATGAGAATGAAAGAAAACTTTAGAATTAACAATAAGTGATAATTTTATAATATTAGTAGGATTTTGTGAATAAAATAATAGAGAGATAATAACTTTTAGAATACATTAAGTACAAGCATAAATACCCAAGCACGTATAAGGCCTAGAACCTTCTTGATTCAATAAATAAAAGATTAATCCTAATAACCTATTATTGAATGTCAGAAATTAGAATTTTCAAATTTAAGGAAGAGAATTATGCATTCCCAAACAAGAAAGTGTTGAGATTTATGAACCCAGGAAGTTATACCATAAAACAAATGTTTAAACTAAACTAATGGCCTTGTAAATATAATTAGATTATGATTAAATTAGCAAAATTAAGTATCCTTAATTAGGAAATTATATTTTTGATCAAATTATGGCTTCTTGAAACTTTCAAGACTATTTTCTACTTAGTGAAGTTCTATTAGGGTTATCAATAGGTAGTTGTTAAAAAGGTGTCTCTAGAAAGTACTTAAACTTTTAAGATGTTTCTAATAAAACTTAAAGTTTAGTATAAACCCTAAGGAAAACTTAAGTGTAGGGTTAAATTATTTAGTAAAATAATAGAAGATACTAAGTTAATTAGAATAAGGTAAGCCTTAGAATAAAATTCTAAGGCATCGTAAACTAGAATAATGATAACTTGAAGTCAGCAATAGTAAAATTGTGCTTGATAAATATAAGTGAATTATTAGATGAATTACTCTCAATATGATGACTTTCAAATAATTGTGTTTGAATCTTTATTAACTGAGGATTAAGACAATTATTCTTAAGTATACATTCTAATTCACATTTAGCATATATATAAAATAATGGATATTATGTGGTTTACAATAATTTGATAATCCTTGAAATGTTGTAATGCATTGAGACTAAACCTTTGAAATCATACATTAAGATATTGTGCTAAAAAAGAAATATGATAATTTTATTTCTAATGGGTTTTTATTTGGTGGATTATAGTATAGCTGTCTTTTAGCTTTGAAAGGTATTGGTGTATCAGGAGACCACATAATTAGGAGATTTGCCACAGTTGGAGACCGTATTCATTGTAATTATGTTAATCTCAGTATTAGCATGGCCACAGAGGGTATGGGGCCTTACAGTTATAGGGAAACTATAGCCACTGAGTTTGCTGATTTTGGACATCATTTGGAAAAGCTAGGTTTTTGACCTTTCCTAAAACCCCTAAATTACAGAATTAAACACTATTGTTTTGGCCATAACTTAGCCAAATGACTTCATAATTTAGTGATCTTAGACTTTATGGAATTCTTAGACAGTAAACAACAAAAGTATAGCTGAACTTTTGTATTTTCCTAAGTAAAAATACTAAATTGCCCCTAATGAGCTAAACCCAAAATTTGAGCTCACAAGGCTTAATCCTTACCCGATATGGGTGTACTTACTGTCTATCTTCATATTAGATAGTAAGTAACCATTTGAAATTAATAACTTTAATTTGGAACTCTAAATTAAAATGTTATACTTTTTATCCTTTAGTAGAGGCAAAATTATCATTTTGCCCAAAATTAGGATTAAGCATTCTTAAGCCTTAGAAACCTGAATTAGTTAGTAAAATCAGTAATATATATGATTTGAAATCAACATTAGCTCAATAATTAATTTTGTACCCCAATGAACCTCATAATTCTTTATGGGTTAGGATTCTTCCTCAAACCTTAGGACTTTCCTTAGGATTTAGGTAAATAATTAGGTTAGAGTTCATTTATTGAGTAAATGGGTTACTCAATGGATGAAGCCTTAGTTATATAGCTTTCTAGAATTTCATCCTATATTTATGATTATTTTGTGTTTTAACTTTATTCTAAGTTTAGAGATCCATCTTATTAAGCTTGACTTTACTTAATAAGATAGCCTTAATCTTTAGTCCATAAGAATTAAAATCTAAACCTTAGCCTCTATGATTACCTTTAGATTAAGAGATTAAACACTAATATTTGTAGTTTAATTCTTAATCCCTAAATCTTGTTTTATATTAATCAAGATTGTCTTGGGGTATTTAAAATTATTAACATAGGATGTTTGATTTATTATTCAACTTAAGTAAGCATCATTGTTGTGTTATATTAAAACTTGATTAGTTCTAATTGTTTTCTACTTTGTATGACCAGTATTCTGAGTTTATACTGGGTAGTAAGATATTGGAGATCTTGAGCTTGTATTAATATTAAATTAGTTAGAACAAATTTAATTAAAATACAAGTGATGTCACAGATTTTGTGCAGTGCTATTTATTACCTTGTTTCGATGCATTGCTTCCTTGTCTTGAGTATTTACATTATGAAAATATATTATGTTAGTTTTGAAATTTGCATGAGACATATCCATGAATAGCTAAACTAAATAAAATTAATAAATTACATAACTTTTTAATTGGAATGTGTCCTACTTAGTCTGCCTCTATAGTGTTGTTGCACATATTTGAGATGATGAAGACCTGGGAAATTTCTCCTAGATGGTATATTTTTAATGGACCTATTGATTATGAAAATTTCTCCTAAATGCTTCTGAATTTTTAGTGGCTAGACGAGCCACCATTTCCTATTATGGAAGTTCTAAGTAGGCATATGTTCATATTGTGATAGCATTTTCATTATACTTTCATTTTTATATTTTTTTTTTTGTAGAAATTATGCAACATTGCTATATTTCCAGTATTTATTCTTACATATTCAGCAGTCTTGATTTGATATACAAGCATATTAGGATGCTAGACTTATTTTAGTCTTACTTATCTTGCATTTTATTTATAAAATTAGTATGTGCATAATTGATCCTATTTACTTATGATGTTTCCTTGTACTTAGTAGTTTCTTTTACATATTCATTACCTAACATTTCAGTAGCTTTAGGTTGAGATATGTGCTTACCTCACATTTTACTTTAAGTTATAAATGAATGATTATAGCTTTTACCACTTTCTTTTGTTATTTTATTGCTCCTAAAATGCTTAGGATATTTGTAATATCATTAAATACATGAATATTTATAGCCTAAAATGTACTTATAGACAATTTTCTAATCAATATTTTCTCTTTTTCTTAGCTGGGGCCTTGGTATTGTGAAACCAACAATGTCAGTTTCTGAGCATTTAGAGGAGTTAGCACCTGTGGAGAAGCAGTCCTAGGAGGAAGAGCGCCTTGAAGCTGAGGAGCCTTAGTTAGGTTGATTATTTTATTTAAGTGAGGATGAGTGTCTTTTGTATTTTCTTAGAACTTATTTAAAATATTATAATAATACAGGTACTCTATGTATTTTCCTTTACTGCATACTTTTATTCTGAACTGCATGTTCTCTATATGTGGCATTATGGTTCTCAATGGATGTAAATTGGTTATTTTCTTTCTTCCGTACTCTGATTATTATGTATGTTATTTAGTGAATGGTTCAGCTTTACACAGTGCACATCCTTCTTTTATTAGTGGATTGGGGATTATAACCTAATTCAATGAAAAGTGAGGAATTTGTCAAGTGACAACCACCCCAAACCACCTTGTCGGGGGACGAGTCGCTACAGATAATGAATCAAAATTTTACTTTGTTGCTAATGAAGTAGAAGATATCTCTTGAGATGATTTTGAAGAAGTGTTTTGAAGTCAGTTCATTCCCCTTTCTGCTCAAACAATCTTGGAAGATGAGTTAATACAATTAACTTAAGGTAATAAAATAGTTCTACAATATAAAATTGAATTCATGAGACTTTCCCAATTTACTCTTGAATTGGTTAGATTGGAGGCTACAAGATGTAGTTTATTTCTTAAGGGATTACAGAATCTAATTAAGGACCATCTGGCATCATGACATCATCATAAATTTGCTGATCTTTTGGAAGGAGCGAGTGTAACAACCCAAGTTGTTATCTTAGTTAATTAGGACTAATCTTAGTCTTAAATATAATCATAAGTGCTAATTAGGTCAATTGGAGTCAACCTCTATGGCCTACCCCAAATCAGGAATCAAATGGATCGAATCCTGATTTCTGGAAAATCCAAAAACCTTAAAATTTGACCTATCTAAATAGATCTCGGATTGGAAAACGGACACCGCCATTGCGTTCATTGACCCCAAATTAGCTTGGGGTGAAGTTTTCATGTCAATCGGAAGTCGTCGTAATTTTGACGAATATTTTAATAATAATTTAAATGCCCCGGAAATCGAGGAATCAAAATACTCGTCGGATCAAAAATCCGACCCCGCCGTTGCATTCCTCACCCCTCAAATAGCTAGGAAAATCATGTTCAAAATTTTGTTTAAAAAAAAAATATTAATTTTTAATTAATTAAAGTTGACGGCGACGTCCCGCGCCGTCAACTTAAGTGGACGGCGCCGTCTGAACGGACGGATCCATCAGGACCGTCCGATCCGCTTGAATCGGATGACCCGTAGGCGCGATCCGCGACCCGCAACCCGGGCCATCCACGCGTCGCGGGATCCGACGGTCCAGAGACTTCGTCCTCGGCAGCTCCATCCCGAGCGCCACGCGGCGTGTCCGCCGCCCCTCCGGGCCCACCGGCGCCCTCCCCGGCCTCGTCGAGGTCGCCGATGCTCCTATAAGGCCTCAACCGAGCTCTGGGCTCCGGGTTTGCGAAACCCGAGCCCAGATTGAGTGAACCCGAGCTGAGCCCCGTCTGCGTCCGCAAGCCGTTCGAATCAGGTACCCCGATCTCCCTCAATACTCATTCAATAATTGCAATCTAAGTTCGAAATGCTATTCCATATGCCTGATTGACGATCCATCGGCTCCGATCGAGGCTAGCCTGACCGGATCGACGAAATTCGGGGCCGGACCCACAGTGGATTCCGTTAAACCCACGTAACCCGTAACCCTATACCTAGATTTAGGTTTTTCCGGCGACTCCGGCCACCTCCGGCGAAGGTCCGCCCACCGACATGTAGGCCCTGACGAGGGCTACCATCGGCCATGCGGGTCGAGGTGGTCCGGCGCCAGGAAGGCCGGCAAACGCCGTGCCCTAGCCCAGCGCCCTCGGGACGCTCCGCGAGGGAGACGAAGTCCGGGCCAGGCCGGGTCGACCCGAGCCCGACCTGAACCCGGTCAGGTCCACGTAATCCTAGTGGGGCCCACAACATGTCATGTGGGACCCACAAGCAAACTCTGCGAATCTTCAGCTTCGACCGTGGGGCCCTCAGTGCCACGTGGCAGCCTCTGGGCATGCCACGTGTCAGGTGGGGCCCACTCCCCGAGCCCCGCTCGACCGTGGGGCCACAGTGCCACATGGTAGCCTCTGGGCATGCCACGTGTCAAGTGGGACCCACTGTCTGGTTGCCCGAGACTCTTCAGCTTCCCAGTGGGGTCCACAGGGCCACGTGGCAGCCACCGTGCACACAGTGTAGCGACCAGTCAGAAGCTGCCACGTGTCATAGGTGGGCCCATTGTCAAATAATTAAATAAATTAAGTACTGTTAACTCTTAATTAATTACAGTTAGCTATTAATTAATTGTAATTAGTGCTAATGACTTTTGAATAGTAATCTTATAATTAATTAACTGTAATTAGTAATTAAAGGTTAATTAGGATTATTTTAAAGTTAATTAAATCTTAAGAGTAATTAGAATAATTAATTACTATTAAATAGTAATTGTAATTAATTAGTCTTAACTAGATAATTAGTATATAATTAAGATTAAGTGAACAATAATTAATAGTTAATTACTTTTCTACACTAAAATAATAATAATATTTATAATTAAATTAATTAATGGATTAATTAATGTTAATTAATAATTAAGCTCTAATTAATGATAGATTAATTAATTATCAATAATTTCAGAAATATATATATATATATATGTATATATATATATATAACTTTAGGAATGAACAGTAAATTAATTTAATTTGAATAAATGAATAGTAAATTAATACAAATTATATTTTTGAATAATAAAACTTAAAAGTTTAATAACTTTTTGTAGGATGATCCAAATATAGCCAATATAGGTCTCAAAATACTCAGAAAAATAAATAGAATCAAATGGCGTAATATAAAAATTAATTTTGGGGTACGCATAATGAGGTAGCATTTTAGGATATCTTTAGGACCCCATAACTCTTTACCCAGTTATCAGAACATAGTCAATATGGGTTTTAAAATGCTCAGGAGAGCGGCCCCATCACTGCAGTAGTATTAGTTTTCCCATTTATACATCAGGACAAAAAGTCAACCCTAGAACTCTTAGTGAAAAATGACCAAAATGCCCTTGGAATTCAAATGACCATAACTTGGTCAAATCAACTCCAAATTCAAAAATTCAAGATGCTAACTAACTTAGAATTTCAATGTTATTAATAAACTGAAATAATATTTAGGATCTAAACCCTATAAATTTAGGTAAAATACTAAACTACCCCTAACCTCATTTTGGTCATGACTTGACCGTTTGGAGTCCAATTTGGACGTGCTTATTATCTATCTTCAAGTTAGACAGTAAGGAATCAGTTGGGACTAAGAGAAATCAATTCAAACCCATGAGTCAAAAGTTGACTTTTTAACCCTTAAAGTGAGGGCAAAATAGTCATTTTGCCCTAAGATTGGACAAAGTACTCTTAACCTCTAATTAACATTTTTAAAACTTATAAACCAATGTTATAAAGATCTTAGTGACCTTTAAGTGAGTGAAATCAACTATTAGGTTAGATTCCAGGATTTCTCTAAGTCTTTAACACTACACCTTAAGGACCTTTCCTAAGACTAGGACTAGATCTTATGTTATAGTTCATTCATTGGGTAAATGGGTTACTCAATGGGTGAAACCTTAGTTTTACTAGTTTTAGACTTTTATTTTATTTTACAACTTGTTCTGATTATCTTGTCTTTTAACTTTAGTTTTAGGATAAGAGATTCATCCTATTAAGTTTGATTACCTAATAGGATTGGCCTTCATAAGTAGATCACTTTTAGAATGAAACATAGAACTTAGGCCTTACCCATTTTAGATTATATGATTAAACCTAAATCTCATAGAGTGTAATCCATAATCTATAAGTTTAGAAGATCTTGATCAGATCTTATTTAAAACGTCTAAATTCACCAAAATTAGGATGTATGATTTATTGATTCAACTCATAGTCGACTATCTGATTGAACTAGATTAGAACCTGATCAGTTATAATCCTTTTTAACTTATAAGGATGAGTTTCTAAGTTACACTTGATAGTAGGAAAATGGTGATCATGAACTTGTGTAACTTGGAATAGTTATAATGGTTAATTAGAGAACAAATAATATCACCATATTTAGTAGAGTCCCTTACTTACTTTGATATTTTGTGCTACGCATTCCTTATATTTTTGTGCCTTAATTCCTTGAGCATATCATATAATATCTTTGATGCATAAATAAAATATTAAGAAAATATTGAGACTCCTTAGATTTCTTGTGAAAATATTAAAGTGATTAATGAGAATATAATAGTTATATATAGTTGAGCTGCCTCTCAGATATATTCTTATTGCCTAGTCTCCTTATGGAACTAGGGGAAGGACTTGTTTTGTTGTGTGCCTAGTTGCCTATCCTCCTTATGTCGCTAGGGGTACACCATTGGTGCCTTAGCCATACTGGTGCTAAGATCCTTCGATTTATTTGTGTGCTTAGTTGCCTAACCTCCTTATGTCGCTAGGGGTACATAGTTTTATGACTTATCCGTGATGGTGCTAAGATCCTTTGACATTCGATGGGCTAGATTAGCTCTATTTTGTATGGAAGTTGGTACACTGACATTTATATATATGTAGTTATGATGTTTTATTTACTTTTCAGCATTTTTATTCAGCCAGCTATTCCTTTGTATTGCTTATATATTTTAAGATGTTAGAACCTTGCTGCTATTTATATGTATCACTGTTGAGTTATTTTATTTTGATTGGCATATTTCTTTTGGTTACTAGCATATTTAGGATGTAGTATTTTTCTTACAGTACTTGTTTGATTACATATATTTATATGCCTTATCTTGCTTAGCTCATATTTGAGGCATGTCTTAGCCTCTCTTTTTGCTTAAGTTGTAAATAATGGTTTATAGCTTTTCCTTCCTTTTGTATTGCTTATTGCTCACTTATATATTGTTGCTTAGAAATTGTAAAATGGTGCTATTATATAACACATATAAAACTTATCAGCTTAAAATATACTTAGACAATTATCTAACACAAGATTTTTACTTTTTGGCTGTGGCCCTACATTGTGAAACCGACAATGGCAGATTCTCTTCAGTTGGACGATCAAAATCTTGGTGTGGAGCCATATCCGAAGGAGGAGCCTGTGGAAGAAACAGCTATTTAGCCTTCCATTATAAGTGAGGATGAGTGCACTTTTATTTTTATTATTTGGAACTTAAATTGATGTAATAATACAGGTACTTATGACTGTATATTCGGATTATATGCTTATGTACTGAGATGTATTTCTTTATACTTATGTTATGATGCTTTGATGTTTTATATTGTAAATCGCTTCTGCACTCTGTATGTTTACTTAGATAGTGACTAAATGTTTGATTCTATACTCACTCCTTCCCTTATTAGGTGGATTGTGGATTTCATCATAATCCAAATGTAAGTGAAGGATTAGCTTGAGTGACACACCACCCCTTAACTTAATCTTGTGGATAAAGGGGTGGGGCGCCACAGCGATACTTGTTGAGCACCATCTCATGTAAAAAGATAAATAAAGGAAATTGTATCTCGTTCCCTCAAAATCTGAAGTCTTCAAGCAAAATAGGCCTAATCTACCTAAATTATATAACCTCACTTAGTAGAAATAGCAACAAAAATAAGTAAACTAAGCAAGAAAGGTGCCAAAGACCGCGCCCCTATGGTAAGTGATACCATCAGAGAACATGCTTTACCTACAGAAGAACAGGACATCGTTATTGGGAATGTCATGCAAGGTGGATTGTGGACAGAATAAAAATCAATCATCCACAAAATTATGCTCTAGCTAAAACCTTACTAATCATGCCTCCTCCATTAGCTATTCAGGCACCCAATCAACCGAAGGCACCCCAAAATTCTCCTCCATCACCTCAGAGAAATGTTTAGAAAGGGAAGATAGTTAATCAAGCTACCAATCAACCTAAAGTTTTTGCTTTAACTATCGTTGTTGCTCCCGAGGACAACAACATTGTGTTAGGTATGTTTTAAATTTTCTAAAGTAAATCTTAGTTCTTGTATTTTAATCTCTACAAAAATGAAATCATCTTGAAAATCTCATCAGGTACACTTTATATAAAAACTTGACTTTGCGACACATTATTTGAGATAGGAGCAAGTCATTCATTTATTTCTGAAAAATGTGCATATATTTTGAACCTTCCTCAATTTAAGTTAAGCAAATTGATGCATGTTCAAATGCCATTTGGAGCTGAAATATGCGCCAGTAAATTCTGCTTATTAAAAATCCCAATCGATAATCAAACTTTTGAGGCCAAGCTTATAATCATGCAAATAATCAATTTCGATATAATTATGGGTATGAATTGGTTGAGTGAACATGATGCAATGATAAATTGTATTTAACAGAAAGTTACCATTAGATCTGGGAAAAGGTTTGAAACTTTCATTGGAAGACTAGGGGTAAGTGCTTCACTGATAATATGGTAAAAGCCCATAAATTTATTGGATATGGATGTGAAGCATATTTAGTAACACTCATGGGTGAGACAAGAAATCCAACACCAATTGATGTTATGAATGTGGTAAAGGAATTCAAGAGGTATTTCCTAATGAATTTTTTGAGCTTACCTCAACTCAAAGAAGTCAAATTCTTAATCGATCTGGTGCCAAACACTTAATCTAAATTAAAGATGCCTTTTTGAATGGCTCCCAAAGATTTGCACGAGCTATATTAGTAATTGCAAGAAAGAATGGAGCATGATTTTATTAGACCCAAGATGTCTTTGTGGGGAGCTCTAGTATTATTTGTTAAAAAATATATAGTTCAATGTGTTTGTGTATTAGCTACTATGAATTGAACAAAGTAACAATAAAGAACAAATATCCTCTACCAATAATCAATGACTTGTCCGATCAACTATCTAGAGTAAAAAGTTTTCCAAAATAGATTTGAGATGGATATTATTAGATAAGGGTTAAAGATGATGACATCCTAAAAATTGCATTCAAGACCCATTATGGGCACTATGAATTTTGAGTCATCTTCTTTGGGCTAACTAATGCCCATCTATATTTATGAACCCAGTGCAGTGCATTTTAAAATCCTATATCGATAAATTTGTTATCATATTTATTGATAACATCTTAATTTACTCTAGAACTATAGCTGATCATGAAAATCAGCTCCGTACCATTTTAAAGTTACTGAGGGATAATAAACTTCTTGCCAAATTTACGAATGTGAGTTTTGGTTAAACTTAGTGGAACTTTTGGGCCACATTATTAATGTTGAAGGAGTAAAAGTTGATTAGAAAAAGATCAGTGATGTTCTGCAGTGGGTACAACCCCGATCGGTGACTGAGATCAAAAGTTTCATGGGCCTTGCTGGTTATTACATAAGAATTGTACTAGGATTTTTCCAAATTGCTTCATTATTAACTTAGTTAACTAATAAAGATACTTTGTTTATCTAAAGCTCTAACTGTGAAGAGTCTTTCTAGAAGATTAATCACATGTTAACATTTGCACCAGCTTAGTTCTACCCTAAGAAGGGAAATACTTCTAAGTCTATGCTGATGCTTCAAAAGTAGGACTTGGATGTGTATTAATGTAGGATGGAAAAGTTATAGCCTTTGCCTCGAGATAGTTAAAACCTAATAAAAAAACTACCCTATCTATGATTTGGTGATGGCAGTTGTAATCCTCGCCTTAAAAATTTGGAGACATTACTTATATGGGGGGAAGTGTGAAATATATGCTAATCAGTAAAGCCTTAAATATATTTTATTGAGTTAATGTAAGATTCCAAAATTTTGAGTGTGTAAAGTTATTATTTATTATCTTAGTTAATTTGAGTAATCTATTAGTCATATTTGTAAAACAAAAATATCAAGTTGTTAAGAATAATTTTGGAGAGTTTTGGGAAATTTTTAGAAATATTTCCATTAGAGAATTTTGGATCTAAAATGGATGAGTTATGATAAATATGCATTAGAATTAAAAAAAATAAAATTTGGTCGTTACGGTTTCAACAAGCATGATTTTGGCCAACTTTAAAATCAAATCCCGGGACAATCACTTGGCCAAATTGGATAATTTTGGTGTCTATGGATTCCTATCAATGGAATCTATATTTTGAAATCTTTAATTAAAATTTTGGAGATATATTTTTTATTTAATTTGATAAATACAAAAATTTTCATTTTTAGCCAAATTAAGAAATATTATGTCATAATTTTTGGGGCTTTTCATTTAAATTACCTAATACAAAGCACCAATTGATATTCCATAGAAATTTTTCTCAATTAAGTCAAATTATGTTAAGCTATTAAAATTCTACCATGATTAGACCTACGCCATTGGATATTTGTTAAAGCCTTATATGGACTCATAGACCTTCTGACCCTAATTAGAAATCTTAAATCCTGCATTTATTTCTTTCTTACCTCCATTTGAAAGTATTAGTCAAACTCCTTTTCCCTTCCTCTCCTCCTCTTCTTCAAACTCTAAGGACTTCATCTCTAAGCAAATCCCATGGTAAGGATAAGATCTTGGAAGCTCTAAAACACATACGGAAAAAGATTTATGCTACAATATCTCATTCTTTTCACAGCAAGGAAAACATCTATGCTTCATCAAAATTTCTTTGCTTCAAGGTACTCTCTTCTATGATTTTCTCATTATTACTCCTTTTTATCAAATATATTCATGTTTGAAATATATATATCAATCCAATAAAGGATAATTACAATATTGGTAGGTTATAGGCACACCCATAATGATATTTTAGATTGCATAATTTATATGTGTATATTCATAAAATTCTAAGGATGTCTCTTAATTTTTTTAAATATTTTATAATTCTTTATTTTTATTTTGTACTAACATAATTCTTGTTCTATTCAAAATTAGTTGTTGTAACTTTGCACACACAATTTCATATGTATTTTTAATAAATCACTAGAAGACAATCCACATTAGTTTTGCACACATAAGATGTTCAAAACTCGCCCTAAAGTTGAGAAATATATTTTATTTTATTTAAACATTTGTTTTTTGAAATTTCAATTTTTTTGACAACTTCAGTGAGCTGTAACTTTTCAACAACCAAGATTTGAGTGCTATAACTTTGCATGGTTACTCTCCTATAGTTTGTGAACAATTTCACAGAAAATATCTATTTGAACTCTAAGGTCACCATTTAAGCACTCAAACCTTATCAAACATCCATTTAAATCTAAAGAACGGATTTTGGCAGATTTTAGAAATTTTCCTACCATATTGTTGTTGTCATAATTGTTAATCTAACCATTGAATTTAGCTAATTTTTGGCATGATTACTCACTGTTATGTTAGGAACAACTTCACTATTGAACACATAATATATTTTTTCAACTTAGGTCTTCATTTTTAGATTCAAAGTTCGAAAAATAATGTGACTATTTCTTAGAAAATTTTAGAAACCATAAATATTTTTTCCAAACTTTGCATATTCATAACTTTCGAAATACTTTGAACTAGTAACTGAAACTTAGTATGCTTAATCCTTAATTAATTAGGAACAACTTTCATTTATACATCAGTAGTTAAAAATATCATTTGGACCTTTATTTAGGTATCCAAAGTTCACTTTAAAATATTAGTCACATCACCTAACCAATTTTAAAGTTTTCACCCAAACTTTGTAATGTTGACCCAAAACCTTTATATTATTATTTCTTAGGTTTTAAGAAAGTATATTAATGTATAATAATTAATGTGTAACATATTTATATAAGGAAAGTTCTGCAGATTAAACGAACGAATCAAGTACGTAGAGATACTCTAATTGTATTATTTTTAGCATTATTTGAGCTTACCTCCTTTTGAATGTATGCAACTTTTGCATGTACCCCATTATTATGATAAGTTAAAATGCATCTTTACTTTCCATAAATGCTTGTGACAAATATATGTGGTGAGTGTCTTTGGAGGTATAACAAAACTGAACTATACAGGTAGGGTGTGCTAGCAACCCATGACAAAATAATAAGGGATCCAGTCCACTAGGAAGGGGCAAAAGATACAGAGGAAAGACTCACCAAAATGATATTTATGTGAATAATTACTAATGGGTAATTGTATACCTTCCTAAAATAATTCTGATGCTGATATCTAGGTTTCACAATAAAGCTTGGGGGTCTTAAGCCCAAAATGATATATTTATGTCACATAGTAATTTATGCTAAGTTATCCCCATTCATGTTAACTTATATTTATAATAAATTATTTACTTTTATGTCAATTAATATGTTGCTTTGAAATCTTTTGAGCTGCTTGAGCATTGCGAGTTGAAATTAACATAATCCTAAAATTCTAATGATGATATTTCCTTCATACTTTGTTGCATTGATTTTGTAACCTATATAAGATGCTAGAAATTAATACTTTTAGATACTCTACGTACTCCTGCCTAATTGGCAATATCGATAATTAATACAGGTTGTGAGAATTATAAGAGGAGGCTCACTTGATTTCAAGAGCTAGGAAGGATCTTATTATCAAGAGTGAGGTGGAGACTTGTTATTTTAATTTTATAGTATTTTATAGTATTTTATATTTATATAAGTTAAGATAATTTGTATAACTTTAATTTATATTTTTTGGCTCTGTGATGTATGGATATTATTTTATGTAATAGTTTTTGCGATGAATGATTATTCTCAAATTATTACTTGTAATCACCCAACCCCGGTCTTCGGGTCATTACAATTGGTATCAAAGCCAGGTTGGGAAAACTCAAGTGGTAATTTGAGCAGAGTTAAGACCAATAAAAATATAGGATTAGAGATTAAATTATAGAAGTTTAGTAGCAAAACATTAATTATAGTGTTCATATTAGTTAGAAAAAAAAATTATCGTTTCAGGTAGATGGATCACCATAACCAAATTAATAATTATTCTTCGAATGATAGAGGTTGTCAGACAACTTCGAGCACTAATGATCCTGCCTCACCTCATCACGAGATAGTTTATCCATTCAATCATGATGGAGCAAATTAAATGTTGTAATTTATGGGCATGATGGTTCAATTTGTAAGCAACCAACAAACTCAAGTACCATTGCCTACACCCTTAAGGACCCAAAAAAAGAGATGATATTCTTTCTCAAATTGCAACCCCCAAAATTTGATGGAATGTCATTCCAAGCTAAATAATGGATTCGAAGGATTGAAAACAAATTCAAATGTACAAGAAGTGCTGAGGAACAAAAAGTAGCATCGGCTACTTTTCTTCTCATTGACTTTGCCAAGAAGTGGTGGAAAACTGCAAGGATCACTACATTTCAAGGAAAAGCTGAATAAAAAATTTCTTGGCCAAAATTTGTTAAGGCGTTCCTTGGGAAGTATGTGCCTCAATATGATTGTCAAGAAATGAGGAAAAAATTGTTCACATTTAATCAAGGAGGTAATATAGTGACTGAATACGAGGTTAGCAAGCCTTGCACCAAAGATAGTGGCCACAGAAGATGTCAGATATCATTTGTTTTTTAGTGGCTTAAGAGACTCTTTCCAGCACATTCTCACACCTTTCCAAATATCTGAATTTACTCAACTAGTGGAGAAGGCTAAGTTAATGGAAACACAAGAGAACCATTCATCTCAGAAATTTAAGATGCCAGGCATGCTCCACCCTGTTTCACATAAGAAATCACACTTCCTTAAACCTCATAGAAGACTTCACAACATTCAGGGCAACACTGCTCATGTAACAACTCTAGGTTATTACCTTGCTAATCTACAGTCTAAGTAATCATTAATTTTAATTTCCATTGCTTTTAGAACATCAATTGAAACCTATCCTAAAAGTTTGAAGTCCATTGGACTTCTCTAAGTCCAAAATAATATTTTGATCAGTCTAAATGCCCTAGATTAGACCTAAAATATTTTGATCTCAAAATTAAAATTTGATTGTATTTTTGAATTCCTCACCCCCAAATTAGCTAAGGGTGAAAATTTGGTGCAATTTGGAAATCATTTAGGCCATAATTCACATTTAAGTAAAATGGTCTAATTGCATAAAAGGGTTCCTAACAATCTTTAACTACAAATCTACCCTATTCCATCAGTCGGCCGCTTTCAAAATAGGGGGCGCCATCTGAGCCGTCTGTTTCCCAGATCAGGTCATGCAGTCCGCGCCTTAGCTTAGATCCGATCCATCTCGACTGTTCCATGGTTCGAAGATGGGATCGGATGGTATCCACCCACTCCCTGTAAGTAGCTTTGATGATCCGTTGGATCCAAAGATTTAATCCAACCGACGATCTTCTCCCCGTGTTCAGTCGTTAGTTGTATGAGGATTTGAGCCGTCCCGCTCCAATGAACGATCCATCAAACGGTTGTCGTGGATCCCGCACTGCTCATTGTCTTTCCCCTCTCCGCTCGTATCCCTGACAGTAAGATCTACATCCTCGACAAGCAGAGCCTGTCCCCCCACTCCCCTGGCTAGCTCAGCATGGCCGTTGGTAGTTTCCCTAATGCGGTGTAACCTCTGGACCAGGCTCTTTGGCCCGATACACCTTTGAATGGAAGCTCTGATAGCTATCCCAAGTCTCAGCCCTACCCTTAACATTTCCCTGAGGCTATAAATAGTCCCTGTTCTCTCCTTAGAAATTTTTGTTGTTCAATAAAGCTCAATTGGAGTTCCTCCCATGCTCGCCATTGCTGGTCTATCGAGCTTCCTCCAGGCAGTCCTGAGCTTGCGTACCACTGATAGAGGGCTGCTCCTAGAGTTCATGACCCCTAAGAGCCTCTAGAGCCTCTCTGGTACAGCGAATCACCTCCTGTCTTCCGGTTCAAGCTCCGTCCAGCAAAGCCAGGTACCCCTTCTGCCTTTGACTAAGTCGAGTAGGCTCAGCTCCTCCTTCTAATGCCTTCTGCTTGCACTCTCAGTCTAGGCGATTGTAATGCATGAGTCTAGTGGATCTAGGTCAGTCTGATTGATCATATCGATCGATCATATCGATCGATCCGATCGATCGATCGATCGATCGATCATATTGATCGATTGAACTGCATCGCATAAGCAGTCGGGCGCCCGAGCAAGGTCCCACGCTTCCAGTGGTCCTCGGGTCAAGCCAGATTGGGGCTTGGGTGCGCCTTGTCGCCCTGAAGGTGTAGTAAATAAGCCCCGAGCCTAGCGAGCCCTCTATGAAGAGTATCGATCCCCCACGTCATTGGCCGATGAAGGTTTTGGGCCTAGTAGCTCCCCGGAGCTCCAGCCACCCTCGGATGGGGGTTTTGGGTTCCATCAGTGCATCTTGATATGCTGATGGGACCCTGATCCATTAGAGGTTGTGAGGTGGTCGGGGAGAAGAGAATTTAGCCAGTTATGGTTATCCTAATCGGCTGGCTCTCGGGATGGCGCCGGGAGGTAGAAGATGCATAGTGCAAGTCGGGTCGACCCGTGACCCGTGCTGTGCGACAATGCCGGGCCATCGAGTCAAAGCCGACCCGCTCATTTTGTAAACAGGTCAGGACCCATTTTAAATTAAATAAAATATATTCCTAATTATTTTCCTTAAGAAAATAGATTAAATTAATTAGAAAAATGCATAATGTATTAATTAAATAACTCTTAATCCACTGGTCCAAACCCTAAGATACCATATATGAAATTGATCAGAAAATCATTAAGGATCTGAATATAAAGTAATATTGAACATCCAATGGTTAGATTTTTTGATTTTTCCTAAGTATTGCAGATCTTGATTTGGGTGAATTAACAATTATACTTAACCAAATTGTATGTTTAGGGTGCCATTAGCCTCCTTATAAAGAGTAGATGAATGTGCTAAGTGGATAATTTTTCTGATCTTTGTACTTTAACTTATGCCCTAAACTTGTTAAACCATGATTAGTAAAAATTAGGGTTTATATATATATTAGATCTTAGCAAACTTAGTCTCTGATTAATTATATGACTGAATAAAACTTATGTGTCAATTTGCATGAAATTTTGATGGATAGATTTGTAATTATGTGCTAATCCTTCTTGAATTGATTTAGGGTTTGGTTAGCACTAATTACTTTCTATTTTCATAAATTTTTCTGTTAATTTGCTTCATAGCAATAAGGAAAATATATGCAAACATTGTACTCTAATTTATAATATATAAATTGAATAAATCTGAAATTGGAGAACTTAATCACCTTAATTAATTTAAGAAGTCTTAAGACTTTGATCAAGCTTTTAAGACTTGATCTAGGTCTAAGATTGCCACCAATAATACATACTTAATTCACTGATTTGTCATTGACCTATAAATGAACACTTGATCTCAATTAAGATATGAGTAGGGACCAACCCTAACCTGCTTAATTAAGATCCAAACTCGTAAACACTTAATTTAATTAATTGATTATAAGATAATGAGATTGACATTATTCTAATAATGCATTTGATTTGGTATGGATCTTAAACATTTGAACTAGACATGCTAAGCTTAATAATAAGGATGTGTGATAGCTTAATCTGAATCTAAATTGATCCTTGATTTTCTCATAAATAAGACGATTAGCATAGTAATATTTATAGAATCATATTGATTGAATAAGTGATCTAACTCTAATAACATTCTTGATTTAAATCCCATAATCCTAGAATAAGGAATGGTCAGATGACTTAATCATCTGATCTGATCATCTTAAATCTAAATGATAAGTAAAACTTAGAGTGCTAGCATAAGAGTGTGAGATCTTAAGTATCTCAACACAAGATTGTTTTTGAAATATTTTAAAAACCTAAATCTGATTATACATTGAGGTAGGAGGACTTTGTATAACTCATTGAGGTAGAAGCTTATATGACTCCTTAACTTTAGAAGTTGATCTTAACCTATGGCGCCCCACCCCTTAATCCACAAGATTAAGCTAAGGGGTGGTGGGTCACTCTGGCTAACCCTTCACTTATCATTGGATTAAGATGAAATCCACAATCCACCTAATAAGGGAAGGAGTAAGCACAGAATCAATATAATCAGTCATTATATACTAAAAACATACAGAGTGCGGAAGCAATTTACAAATGAGAAACATCCAAGCATCACAGTATAAATAGCAAAAAAAATAACTCAAAATAAATGTATAGTAATCCAAATACACAGTCAAAGATACATGTATTATTACATCAAATAAAAGTAAAATATGCTCATCCTCACTTATAAATAAGGAATAAAATAGCTGCTTCTTCCAAAGGCTCCTCCTCTGGATAAAGCTCCACTCCTAACTCCTGATCATCTAAGTGAAGAGGGTCTGCCATTGCCGGTTTCACAATGTAGGGCCCCAGCCAAAAAAAGAGAAAAATCTTGTGTAAGATAATTGTCTAAGTACATTTTAAGCTAATACATTTTATTAGTTTTGTAATGTCACCATTTTACATTCTCTAAGCAACAACTGTATCAAAAATAGGGAGCAGCTAGCAATATAATAAGAAAGGGAAAAGCTATAAATAATCATTTATAACTTAAGCAAAAAGGGATGCTAAGACATGCCTCACATGCAAACTAAACAAGGCAAGGCATATATAAATAACTAAATAAGTGCTAAGAGAAAATACTACATCCTAAATATGCTATGATCAAAGGAAATATGCAAATTAAATAACATAACTCAGCAATGATACATATAATAGCATCAAAGTTCTAACATTCTAAAATATATATAAAAGCAGGACAAAGGAATAGCTGACTGAATAAAAAATGCTAAAAAGTAACCAAAACATCAAACTGATATATATAAATATTTGTGTACTAACTGCCATACAGAAAAGAATTAATCTAGCCCACTGAATATAAAAAGGATCCTAGTGTCATCAAGGAGACTAGGCACAAAACTATATAACCCTAGTGTCATTCAAGGAGACTAGGAAGATATATAGGGTTTTCTCCTATTGTCATCAAGGAGACTAGGCAAAGAAAATATAACAAATCTTCTCTTAGTGTCAACAAGGAGACTAAGCAAAGAAGATATAAACAAGGTCTTCTCCTAGTGTCAACAAAGAGATTGGGCAAAGAAGACATGACTGAGAGGCAGCTCTAACACATATAATTATTATCTTTAATAAATTACTTTAATATTTTCACAAAGAATCTAAGGAGTCTCCATATTTTCTTAACATTTTATTCATGCATCAAAGATTTTATATGATATGCTCAAGGAATTAAGGCACAAAAATACAAGGAATGCATAGCAACAATCATCAAAGAGAAGCAAGGGACTCTACTAAACATGGTAATATCATTTGTTTTCTACTTAACTATTCTAACTATTCTAAGTTACACAAATTCAGGATCACCATTTTTCTACTATCGAGTGTAACTTAGAAATTCATCCTTATAAGTTAAAAGGATTAGAAATAATTATGTTCTAATCTAATTCAATCAAATGATGACTATAGTTTAAATCAATAAATTATACGTCTTAGTTTTTGTGAATTTAGACGTTCTATCTAAGATCTGATCAAGATCTTCTAAACCTATAGATTATGGATTAAACACCACGAGATTGGGCTTAGTCATATAATCCAAAGGATAAGACATAAGATCTAGGTGTTATTCTAAATGTGATCTACTAATTAAGGCAAATCCTATTAAGTAATCAAACTTAATAGGATGAATCTCCTATCCTAAAACTAAGTTAAAAGACAAAATAATCAGAATAAGTTGTAACATTCTAGAAACTAATAAAACCAAGGTTTCATTCATTGAATAACTCATTTACCCAATGAATGAAATCTAACCTAGGATCTAGTTCTAGTCTCAAGAGTAGTCCTTATGTGATATGTAAATCCTATAGAAAAAGGACTTAGAGAAATTTTTAGGGATTTTGATGAATTGACCTGAATATTGATTTTACTCACTTAAATGATTATAATATAGTTATAATATTAATTTTTAGTAAATTAGAAGATTAAATAGAGGTTAAGGATATTTAACCTAAATTTTGGGCAAAATGACTATTTTGCCCGTACTTAAGAGTTTAAAAAGTCAACTTTTGATTTAAGACTCCAAATTGGAATTTCTTACTTGTCAAATAATTCCTTACTGTCTAACATGGAGATAGACAGTAAGTATACCAAATTTGGATAGAAAATGGGTTCTATAAGTCCAAACTAAGGTTTTTAACCTAAGGAGTATTTTGGTAAGTTGCACTTAATGAAATCTAAATTTTTATTTAGTTTACTGTTATTTGATATTCAAGGACTCTATAGAGTCTAAGAATACTAAATTCTGAGATCTAATGAATTATTTATAGCCATTTGAATTCCTAATTGTAGATTTGGTAATTTTTCTAAGTTAAGAGGGGTCAAAAAGCCATAACTCTTTCATTTAGTGTCCAAATTTAGCAACCTTAAGAGTTATAGCTTCTCTACATCACACTGAATATTTTGACTGGTAGCAGGCCCAAATTGGAATTAAATTGACCAAGTTATGACCTAATTATGGTTAGAGATATTTTGGTCATTTATGAATTTTTTAGAGTTTAAAACTTAAATATTTTTTTTAATTATTGTAGGCACTGAAATTCTAAGCTATCTGCACTTTAAATTTTTGAATTTGGAGTCCAGATGACAAAGTTATGATCGATTTAATTTTCTGGCCACTGCGGTACGCTGTAGCATGCCGTAGCGCGCTGTAGCACGCCGTAGCACGCTGTAGCGGCCAAAAACATCATTTTTACATGCCTACAGTGGTCCCTATTCAAAACAGGGGCACTGGAGCGCGCTGTAGCGAGCAAAATTACCGTTTTCGGCGCTATGGCGCGCTATAGCAGACCCGGATTAAAAACTTGAGGCGCAGCAGCGCGCTGTAGCAGATTTTTGCACTGCAGCGTGCTGTAGCGAACCCAAAATCGCAACTCGGGGCGCTGCAGTGCGCTGGAGCGTCAGACAATGATTTTGCCTGAGCGTAAACAGCGATGGGTCAACTTTCGGGCTCAATTACTCTCAACCTAAAGCACTTCACGTGCGGTGCCATATACCGTTAGAAAGCTCTTTCCGAGACCTTTCCATCAATACCCAAAACAGCCCCAAAAAATTAAATTAACAATACAAATAATGGGGTTAAATGATTGGGTATGTAGAATGGAGGAAAAACAGGATGGCTTTATCTTCCTAAAATCGCAACCTTAATGATCTCTAATGAACTCCATAGCTTAAATACAAATTTCTAAGGATGCAAATTAAGCATAAGAGTGAAATGGAGTAGCCATTGAATACATTCAATGGGGGAAAGGAAGTACCTTAGTGTTGATAATGGCAGATTTCCTAGGAGAGGCTTGAGAGCTTGAGAAGTCCTTTCTTCTTCTCCTTCAGCTACTAGCAAGAAGAGGAATGGGCTAAGGCTTTCTCCAACAGTAGATACAACAATAATGGGAAGTAGGGGGAGAGTTTCAGCTGGCCAAAATGAGGAGGTTGAGAGTTTGAGAGTTTGAGAGCCAAAGGCTCTCTTAATGGGGAAGAGGACAGCCAATAGATGGGATAGGGGAGGGGCTGGTAAGAGATAGGGGACAGCTAGGTTGAGCACAGCAGGGGGCTGAAGGGAAAGGGGGCTCAGCTAGATTTGGGTGGCTGTGGGTCCCACCCAGCCAATGAAGAGGGAAGAAGACAAAGATTAGAGTTTAGGAAATTAATTTAGTAAATCTCAAAAATCATATTTTAAAAATGTTCTCCAAAAAATCCCAAAAATTCACCTTAAACTAATTTAGGGGTGAGGAACAAAATGGCAAAATCAGATTTTGATTTCGATGATAATTTATTTTTATTATTTTCTAATTAATTTAATTATATTAAAATATTCAAGAAAATTAAATGTTCTCCGAAAAATCTCAAAATTTCACCATTTGCTAATTTGAGGATGAGGATCGCAACGGGGAAGTTGGATTTTAATTCTGACGAGTATTTAATTTTCTTATTTTTCAGGGTATTTAAATATTATTAAAATATTCGTCGAAATTTCGACGTCTTCCGAATGACTTGAAAACGTCACCCCTAGCTAATTTTGGGGCAATTTGTGTAATGGCGAAGTTCATTTTTCGATTGGAGGTCAATTTAAATCAGTAAATTTTCAAGGTTTTGGATTTTCCAAAAATCAGGAAATAATCTATTTGAACTCGGATTCAGACTTGATCTTAGTGGATGATTCTTAATAACTTAATTAACACTTAGGATCAAGATTAGGATGGAGATTAATCCTAATTGATAAGAGTAACAACTTGGGTTGTTACACCTCATAGTAAGAATCACTTAAGATATTAGAATGACACCCTTCCTTGTGGTAGAACCTATATTGAGTGATACTTGATCACATTTTCTTGGAACCTTGTATAGGACTTACCATTTAGTATAAGAGTTATGTCTTGATAAATCCTTGTTAATTACATAGAGTTGGGTGAACCCAAATTATTGGTTGGTATAGTAGGGCATACCCATAGTACTGATTTGCTTCAGTAGTATTCAGGATTGGTTGATTCACTCCAATGTGGACTTATGAGCAGGTGCTATCCTAAGGGATTAAATGAATACAGTCCAATTAGAGTAAATATCCCAAGACTAAGAGTGTATTAAATGAGTACTCATTCCTTAGTTTGATTGAAATACAAATCGCCAACAGGCGATGCTCCTAGCGAAGACCGCTTCAATAGGTGTGGCTCAACCAAACTAAGTAATTAGAATCACCTTCTTTAAGACACTGAGTGTGATTGTGAGTTAGGCATCTTAATAAGTTAGCTTGAGATACAAATCACCAATGGCGATGCCTCCTATCGAAGATCGCTTCGTTAGGGTGGCTTAATCAAACTAAGTGATAAGAACCACCTTTCTTGCAAATGTGCTAAATATGTGTATACGATCATCTCACCTAATGATCTTTAAGTAAACCTTCAACTTTAACCAATTATAGAAGCTAGGAGTCAGAATCCTTTTAGCAGGATTCTGCACAGTGGAGACTTAGAATTCATTTTTGGTATTCAAAGTCTTGTGGATTTCTAGATTTTACTCATATAGAATAGAAGCATGGGCATAAACATGAGCATGAGTTTGAGGAATCATTTCAGCAGTGAGGTATGAGTATCAGTGATAAATTATGGGTTACAAAATATTGCATACATTCACTGAGGAAGTTCAGGATGCATTAGCATCACCATACTGTCTTCCCAACTAGGTGTATGTATATATTGGACCGTACAACTCATAGCCTTTCAGCGATAGTTCCGTTACATACCGTGGCATATAATTTTGTGGCATATTTGGGTGCATCATTTCAGTGACATATAGTATAGCATTGGACATCTTTTACATTGATTTCTAAGCTTTTGATACTTTCGTTTACTTTTAGTATTCAGTTTTGATGCAATTTTACTTTGTTTGGTCCTTATAGTTTCAATTACATAGTGCATTTACTATTATTTCCTACAATTGTATTTACTTTACTATCTATTGCATTTATTTTAGTACTGCTTAGTTAGTTGCGATGTGTTAGACTTCTTGTATAACATGGGGTACTTTTGGGATCTGGCAATTTGCTAGATCCCGAGCAGCTTGTGGAGACAGGGCAGAAGAACCTACAAAAGATCCCGAGCATCTTGTGGAGACAGGGCAGGAGAAGCTACAGGAGATCCCGAGCAGCTTATGGGAAGTTGTTGGTGGAGATGCACAGGAAGCAGTAGCGTCAACTGGAACAAATGACCGGGAAGTCAAGGCATGGAAGAAAATGAATGCGAAAGAAGAGTTCACTCTAAAAAGGACAATCTCAACAGATTTGTTCAATCACATTATAGGGTGCAATTTGGCGTCAGAAATTTGGGCATCTCTTGATGGTTTGTTCAACAAGAAAAATGTGGCAAGGCTTCAATTTCTTGAGAATGAGTTGGCGAAAGCAAATCAAGGAGAGCTTTCTATTTCTGTATTCTTCCGAAAGTTGAAAAATCTATGTGCAGAGATTACCGCATTGGATCCGGAAGAGCCAATTTCTGAGGCAAAGATGAAGAGGCATATTATCAGAGGATTACGAAAGGAGTATCTATCATATGTCACAGTGGTGCAAGGATGGGCTACTCAACCATCTCTAATGGAATTGGAGAACCTCTTGGCATCTCAGGAAAGTTTGGTTAGACAGATGGCAGGAGTGTCCATCTCCGGTGAAGGTGGTGATGTTTTATACACCAGAAAGAAGAAATACTGGGATAAGAAAAAGAAGAATGATAGTGGAAATTTCTCTGCCTCATCTAAGGAGGGTGGTGCTCATTTCTCTCCTAGAAATGATGAAGGAAAGAAAGTTGTCAGATGCTTCAGATGTAATAAGGTTGGACATTACAAGCATGATTATAGGGTCAACCTCACATCAGGTCATACAGCAGAGAAGAAAGAAGGTATACAAGAGGACGAAGGTTGGGGGGAGATATTTTCTTGCCGAAAAGGTCTCTACTGTGGAAGCCTTAGCCTCTGTGAACTTCGAAGATGATTGGATCATTGATTTTGGATGTGGACACCATCTTACCGGTGATGGGTCCAAGTTCTTATCTCTGCAAAAGTATGAAGGAAATGATGCAATCGTGACAGCGGATAACACAGTCCATGCGGTGGAGCAGGAAGGGATTGTGATAGTGGGTAGTGATCAAAGTGCACTCACGTTAAAGAGTGTGTATCACGTGCCGAGCATGAAGAAGAATCTCTTTTCAATAACAAATGCGGTTGATGCAGGGTACCGTGTGCTTTTTGGGCCAACTGAGGTAAGGTTTCTACGAAACTTAAATTCGGTAAAAGCAGAGGTGACTCACACTGGAAGATGAGTTCATGATTTGTTTGTTCTTTCCACAACATCATACGTGGACAAGATGAATAGCAATGACAGTGCTGTAATTTGGCACGAAAGGTTGGGGCACGTCGGCATGGAAAAGTTGAGTGTGATGGTGGCAAAGAGTCTTGTTAGAGACTTACCTAGCTTATCTTCTTTCGGTGACGGGCATGTATGTGAAGGATGTCAATTTGGGAAGGCTCATCGTCTTCCATTTGACATGCCTCTCTCGAGGAGCAAGAGACTGCTATAATGCATCCATAGCGATGTGATGGGGCCAATATCTACCTCATCTTATTCAGGAAATAGATATATATTGTTGTTTGTGGATGACTTCTCATGCTACACGTGGGTGTATCTCTTAAAAGAGAAATCAGAAGTGTTCGGCAAGTTCTTGGAATTCAAAGAGAGGGTTGAAGGTGTGCTTGGACAAAAGATCAAGAAGCTCAGAACGGATAATGGTGGAGAGTTTACATCTGCCGAGTTCTTTTCTTTCTGCCGCAAGCATGGAATTAAAAGGGAGTTATCTTGTGCTTACACGCCACAACAAAATGGGGTGGTCGAAAGGAAGATTTGACATATTACTGAGACTTGTAGGTGTTGGTTGCATGCCAAAGGAATTCCCAAAGCCTTATGGGTGGAGGGAATGGTTTGTGCGGCATATGTGATAAACCGATTGTCATTAAGCCCGAACAATCAAAAGTCACCGCATGAACTTATATTTGGAGAATTGCCGAGTGTGAAGCATATGCGAGTGTTTGGAGCAACTTGTTATGTTCATGTCCCAGATATACGAAGAACAAAACTTGAAGCCAAAGACATAAAATGTGTTTTCATTGGCTACGATGAACAAAAGAAGGGTTGGAAATGTATGGACCCCCAGACTCGAAGGTTCATTGTCTCTCGTGACGTGGTGTTTGACGAATTGACATCATATGATGGAGGGTCTAATATCATGTTGGAAGAGAATGGAGGAGTAGCAAGTCTTGAAGAAGAAACTGAAGAAGAATCAGTTGAGTTACCAGTGTCTCCAGGAGCCCCATACTCTTCAAATTCAACGTCAATGGAGACGGAGTCAAGAAGAAGGGGGAGTAATGCTTCAAGTCATGGTGATAGGGGAGCAAGTGCAAAGACAAGAGGTGGAGAGGTGGAAAGTAGTTCTACTCTTAGAAGATCAAACCGAATGATTGTGCCACCTACCCGCTATAGAGAAGGAAATTTAGTAACAATGAGTTCATGTTACTTTTCCAGCTCACTTGATGAGCGGGAGCCGTCGTGCTATGAAGCTAAAAGTGTAAAATAATAGGTATAAGCTATGGAAGAGGAGATTAATGCCCTCAAGAAAAATGAAACATGGGATCTTGTGCCCAAGGTTGATGGCATTACCCCGATTACTTGCAAATGGGTTTATAAAGTGAAGAAAAAAGTGGACGGTAGTGTCGAGCGCTTCAAAGCTAGGCTTGTCGCTCGAGGGTTCTCACAAAAGTATTTAGAGGACTATGAAGAGACGTTTAGTCCGGTTGCGAAGATGACATCGGTACGTGTTGTGATTGCATTGGCAGCATGCAAAAATTGGAAATTGTGGCAGTTGGATGTAAATAATACATTTCTTTATGGGGATATTGATAAAGATATCTTCATGGTGCAGCCATAAGGATACGTATCTAAAGAGCATCTTAATTATGTTTGTAAGTTGAAGAAAGCACTATATGGTTTAAAATAAGCACCGCGAGCATGGTACGGAAAAATAGCAGAGTACTTGCAATTCTGTGGATATTTCGCTTCAGATTCTAACTCAAGTATGTTTGTGAAGAAGTGTGGCAACCTACATGTTCTTGTGCTTTTGTACGTTGATGATATGATTGTGACAGGAAATGACGATGGGGAGGTGTCAATACTTAGAGAGGAGTTATCAATTCGGTTCAAAATAAAGAACCTAGGTGAACTTCACCATTTCCTTAGCTTGGAAGTTCAAAAAAGTGAAGAATGGACTAATTATATGTTAGACTGGATATGCTAGGAAGATTGTTGAACGATTTGGCATGAAATAAGGTAAGTCATGTTCCATACCCTTGAAAACGAACTTGAAATTAATTCGTGAAGAAGGTAGGATTTTAGTGGATCCTAAGCCATATCGTGCACTAGTGGGGAGTTTGATTTATTTAACGATCACGAGGCTAGATATTTCATATGCGGTGGGCCTAGTGAGTCGTTATATGCAAGAGCCACAAAAACCACATATTGATGCGGCTAAAAGAATTCTCAAATATATCGGGTCAACCTTGGAATTTGGGTTATTGTATGAGAAAAACACAGATATTGTGTTGCATGGATTTACAGATGCAGATTTTGCTGGAGATAAAGATGATAGGAGGTCGACATCTGGGTATGTATTCATGTGCGGGTCAGCAGCAGTCTCATGGTGCAGCAAGAAGCAGGATTGCGTGTCTATCTCCACTACCGAAGCAGAGTACAAGGCATCATCTTTAGCAGCTCAAGAGTGTATCTGGCTTCGTAGACTTCTGGAAGATGTGTTTATGAAGATTGAAATGGCTATTACACTCTGTGATGACAACGAGAGTGCCTTGAAACTCATAACAAGCCCAGTTTTTCATGCTCGGACAAAGCATATAGAGATTGAGCACCATTTCATTCGGGAAAAGGTGCTTGATGGTGCCATTAATGTGGAACATGTTCGGAGTCATGAAAATGTGGCAGACATATTCACAAAGTCATTGCCAAAAGGACCATTCGAACATCTTTGTAGTTTGCTTGGAATGGTATCAAAAACTCATCTTGAGGGGGAGTATTAAAATAAATATATATATATAATAAATCAAGATGAGTTTAATATTTAGATAAGTGTTATATTTTTATTTTTTTCATTAGGTGTGTCTTTTCATTAGGAATGTATCTTTTGAGGTGTGTCTTTTCATTAAGGATGTGTCTTAGGTGTATCTTTTTATTAGGGATGTGTCTTTTCATTGACACCACTTAGACTATTATATTTACTAATGTATTTGTTAAATTATATGAGCAAGAACAAAATATTATTCCAATATATTAAATTATATCTTTTTTCTTTTATGCGAAGATGGTGAATTATTCAAGTTCTCTTTCTTTACATTCTTTGTGGAACAATTTTGGTCACCTTAGCCGAACTCTTTAGATTTGAGCTGGAACTTGAAACCCTCCCTCCTATTCTAGAAAATTTTCAAGCAATCTAGCACCTCTGGCAGCCTATCAGATCTCTGGTGGTGCTTCTCGTGACCACCCTATGACGGTGTGCCAACGCCAATAAACTCCTCCACCGCCGCCTGCTCCCCTCACCCATGAAATGAACTTTGAAGAAAAATAATTTTTTGTCTTCTTTTATCATAATCTTGTTACATTTGATATATATTCCTTAAATAATGATTACATTACAAGATTCTACACAGTACATTAATACATAAGAATATTACTCATCCGTGAAAAAAGTTAAATTGTGATGTGAACAGAGAAATCGTTATTGTTGTCGTCTACCCGAATCTTTTTATATTGGAAATACACTATTCATACAAATCATTTTATAGGAAAATTATGCACATTACTTTGATAAATATACAAACAGAATACTTTATATAATTTATTTAAATACGTTAATACATATACATATAACTCATTCATGAAAAAATATAAATTGAGATGTGATAGAAAAACCATCATTGTTGTTGTTTATCTACTTTTTATATTTGAAATACTCTTTAAGCAATTATTATCTCAGAAATTTATGTACATTGCATTGATGCATATGAATACTAAGCAATCAGGATATTTTATATAATTTACTTGGGATACTCTTGCATGGTTGACACAACACTAAAATTGATATGTATCAATCCAAGTCGTATAGAGAGAAGCTCTGAAAGGATATCAACCACTTCATCAAAAGCATGTATATTTGTTACTTCATGGACATACCAATTTTCCTAACAAATGTTATGCTTCTCATGTGACTTAGGACTATAAAATCAAAAATATATCTTTCCAAAAGTGCATATCTCTTCAAGAAAACTTGGATGTGAGGAAGAGAATTGTGAGTTGCAGGGTTGATCATCGTCTATGCGATAACCCATAAATCTAGTGTGCCTCATCTTCATCTGCATTTATCATAAGTATTATATTGTAGATTATTTACTATGATTTAAGACTAAAATAAATAAATAAAGTTTTTTGAACTCTTGCCTCATCTTGAGCATGACACTATGCTATTTCAATGTTGAAAATTACAGCTATCAATTTCATCCACATCTTTATTTTCTTAGGTCTCCCTAGCTATTTCTTAATTTGTGGATCCTAAGCCACAAGGGTGGTCTATTTGTCGATCGTATCAAATGACCATAAACGCTCATATATGTATCTACCACATAACATGAATTGACAAAGTCTTCTTGTAATATTCTTTGGAAGAAATTGCTAGTAATGCATGTTTATAAATTAAGCTAGTTAGATCCGACTTGTAAGAACTGCATGTAAGTTTTTCCAAATCAACAACATATTGATTATCACTAACTCTAACTTCAAATGCAAATCCATCAAACCAAATGGGTAAACACTTTCAAGAACCTTTTTTTTTATTTTTTTTCTAATAGGGCAAACAACTCATTCATGCTTAAGCATTATATCTCTATTGCTTTAATCACACATCATAAGATGAATTCATAATCCTTCAATCATATGAATTATTGATTGTTCTCAAAGGCCCACCTTCAAAAGAGCAACGTTGAATGACTAAAAAATATTATTCAATAACATATCATAGTGTGACTTGCTTGAAAATAATGTTGAGCCCAGTGCTTAGTAGAAACATTCATCAACTACCGATGTGAATTTATGTTATGAAGAGATATAATTGTCATATATTCATCCAACATATAAAATGTACAATTTTGGTTGCTTTCCAAATGCATCTCTTAACCTCTTTCCTTTATGCTTCTTATAAAAGTTATACACAAAAAATGATGGTCAAATTGTGAATCAAATAGAAGCAAAATTAGTACAAACCCTTACATAAGGAAACAATTATAATATTTTTAAATATTAGTTCATATTGATGCCTAAAAAATAATATTTAATTAATTATACATTCATCAAACTTATAAGATGTACTAATTTTGACTGCTTTGCAAAATGAATTTTTTAACCTCTTCCCCTTAATGCAATTTCTAAAAATTACCATATAAATGATGCACACAAAAATGATGATCCATTTGTGAATTAAATGAAGTCAAAGTTGGTACTAACATCTACATAACCAAACAATTATAATATTGAATATTAACTCATATTGATGTATAAAAAATATTTTTTTAATTATTTACCATCAGAATATTCAACTGTGCTCTTTAACTATGATAATAGCATGTAATAGATTACTAATGAGCCATCTCTTTGACTCTTTACTCTCTATTTCAACAACTGCAAATGCAGCAAGCAAATTTCTTTCAAGTGGCATTCATATAGAACTACAACCATCTAAGAAACCTTCACGACTCCCTGACAAGCAGGCATGCATCTTCTTGAATATGAGTTGATCGGTTTCAATGGCTAGCTACACTGCTTCCAAGATTTGATCTCTCAAACTCCTTTGCATAATTCCAAAGAGAATTATATGGATCATTGTAATCCCCAATAATATTTAAGATTGCTTTACTCCTTGCCCGCTCTCTTGGCCGTGAGTAAACTTGATTGAATATTTCCCCCTAATTTTGTTTTGAAGAACCTAAAACTACATGTGTGCATCATTTCTTATCTCTGCTTCACATGCCTATCCGTCTATTATATGTGTGCAAAGATTTAATTCTTTTACAATAAATGTGTATTCTTTTCTCGTCTTTGAAATGGCTCCTCCCACTAACAAAATAAAGTAAGTTCGAGTTATGTATGACTTTAATCAAACTTAAAATCGAATCCTCAAAATATATAAAATAAAAATAGTTAGTTTACTTGCAGTAACAAATTACTCAGCCCGGTGGTAACGATGTTTCTTAGCTTTATTAGTCTGACCTCGGGTTCAATTCTCTCACGTCCGAGGTTGGGGCCTCGGGTTCAATAGTTATTATGATTTAGCATGATTGTTAAAATCTATAAAAAAGCTAATAACTAAGGATTAAAAGTATAAAGAAAAGAGAAACATGAATTTTTACAACAATGATGAAATTAAATAGATATTGGGAGTATCAAACATCATCAAATAACACTAATATGGAATTCATTATAAAGAAAATTTTGTGTTCTTTTTTTTATCCAGCAAATTATGTAATTAAACTAATAACTTGGAACATCAAATATTATCAATTATGAACTAAAACTAAAGCCAGCATGATCCATAAGGATGAATTATATTTCAGCATCTCATATAAAATCAGATCAATGACATTTGTTAGCCAATTTGTAGCACAATTTGAATAGAGAAGCTTGAAACAACAAGTAAATTACAGATATATGCACTATATTGGATCATAACCTACAACAAAAAAGCATTACCAAGCTTTGATGAGTTGAAACCTTATTGATACAACCACTGCATTGAAATATAATAGCAAAAGAGTAAAGATGTACTGATACATCATTCTACTTATAAAGCTGGATTGGATGTCCAATGCTAGCGCTAGCTTTTCTCTGGCGCGGTTTGCCACCACCAGTCCATTGAGCTCTTGCTGTCCGTTCGGTCGTGAGCCCGGACTCATGTATGTTTAAGCCCGCATTTAGGTTGAGGCCGCGTAGCGGAAAGGCCAGGGACCACAAACCACCGACTTCAATGGTTAGAGCCTTAAGTTCAGCTAAGAATGAAGATGTAGCTTCAACTTTACTACATAAAGCAAATACTACCAATCCATTCTAATCCTTTAATGCTGCACTGTAATTTTTTGTATGCATATCGTAACAATTCATTTGTATACAATATTGCACATGAAAATGGTTTATAGTAATACTTGCATCTCAAACTTGGTTGAGAAGGAATTACACAAAGCATGAATTAGGAAATTCTTAAGATGTTCCATTGGCGAGCAGGCGGACGTCGTCGAAGAGATATAGAGTCGAAAGATGTGTTGTCCGAGGAGCCGTAGCTTGGAAGTGCCGTCGATAGGAGAAACCTTCGAAGGATGCGTTGTTGGAACTTAGATGTGCCGTCCATGGAGGTGCCGTCGGAGCTTCGAGGCGTCGTCGGGACTTCGAAACACCATCTGAGAGAAGCCTTCAAAGGAGTGCTGTCGCTTCAAAAGCGTCACCGCAGAGAAGAAGAAGCGAGGCCTCGTCGGAGAAGAAGCTTCGAGTGATACTGGTTTTGGCCAACACAAATCAGTTTCTTTGTCAGTCCAACAAAGCTCAGCAGGATAGGAAGATTATTACTTATGCTGAAAAAGGCCTCATTAAAACTATTTCATTCCTATTCTGAATAATCCCCTGCATGAGCAAATCTCTTAATTCACCATAATTAGTACATTCATATAGTTTAAATACTAGTGTTAATCTTTAATGGAAGTTAAACGATACATAAGCGCAAATTTCACAATTAGTGAATTTACTTAAGCTCAATAAAAAATAAAATCAGAAAAAAATACCAAATAACTTTCCTTTTGTTGAATTTTATTTATTTTGAATAACTTAAGTTTGTAATGTTAAGATTGGGTATAAAGTACTGTAGAATATGTAATAGAGGATTTAATCATCTGTTATAATTAGTTACATCTGTATGCAATACAACCTCGGAGGTAGTGTGTTATTTTTTTTATTTTCTTTTAAAATTCAGTACTTAGACATTTTAATTATTTAATTAATTGGTTAATTACTTGCTTTCCATTTTGCAGGAAATATGTACAAAAAGCAAAAGAGTTGTTTCTTCTTTTTTATTAAGAAATAAATCTGCTTACAATTCAAATAATGTGCATGCAAATGCTAGATAATAATATATATAATTTAAATTTAATTTGATCTAATATAATTATCAAATAATTTTTGGTTAGTTTTATATTAAAGTTGAATCGAAATCATTAACATTGACTCAAGTTGACATAAGTCAAGTTCATTGCGAGTTCGTGTCGAGTTCAAACTCAAATATAAGTTATGATTACATTTGAAGTTAACTGAAGAAAAATCTTCAAATATTGAAACCCCTTATAAAAACTATTTAAGGGCGTGTTAGCTTTATCTGCCTAAATATCTTTTACCAATTAATTCAAATACTATGAAGTTTAGCTATTTGATTTGAAGTCAAAGTTTAAATCTGGCATATTGTCTTATAAGACTCAACATTTTAAAAAAGAAATAATAATAACTAGTATATTTACAAAGTTATCAGCCACATTCATTACAACAAAATTTTCATCACCCAATCAATGCCCAAAGTTAACCCAAGCAAATTATACAAAAGATGCACAAATTCTTCTGAAAACTTTGAGTGCAGACATACCATTAAAATAAGAGCTTAGCGCCAGGATCTTGGCAACAATTTTCATATAAGTGTTCACAAATGAGATTTCAAAAATGCCTCGTTCCAAGCATATTTGTTAGACACTCAGAAAGAGAACTTGAACAACATGTCATGCCTGTAAATCTGCCCAGGATTAACAGTCTGTGAAGGGAACTGAGGTCGATTCACAGAATCAGGAAAGCCTTGTGTCTCCAAGCACAATCCACCATACTTCTCATACACTGCCCCTCCCTTTCCCTTAACATGATCAAGGAAATTCCCAGTATAAAACTGCAACCCAGGCTGGTTTGACCACAGCTCAAATTGCCTCCCTGATTTGTTCTCCTTCACAAAAGCAACCTTCTTCATTCCCACCCCATTCACAACATAGTTCATGTCATAGCCGCCTCCTTTGACTTTGTCAATTCGATCTCCGACGGCTTGTTGCGCGAGAAAATCAAATGGGGTGCCAGAGACGGGAGAGAAGGACCCAGTCGGGATTAGATTCCCGTCAACCGGAGTGATTTGGGAGGCAAAGATCTGGACTCTGTGGGAAAGAATTGAGCCGGAGTCGTGCCCCCCGAGATTCCAGTAATTATGCTGCACGAGGTTCACCGGCGTAGCCTTCGTCCGTGGCATGGCTCTCATGACGACACTCAGCTCGTATCGACCAGAAATCTTGTAGGTGACGTAAACGTCGAGATCGCCGGGAAAGCCTGCGCATTCGTTTTAAGTGTATGCTGTGCTAATTAAGATGTTTCAAGTGCATATACTGTTAGATTTGAATATTCATGATTATGATGTGCTTTCACATGAGAAAGATTATTCTCAGAACAAGTACACCACAATATGAGTAGAGGTCTCAATTACAGGCTTGTTTGAATTTGTGCATATTCGAATCATTAACTTAATACAGTCTTCATAAGAAATGCAAGAATTAGCATTACGTTACAAAGACAATAAGAAAAGATACATGCATGGTTTTCATGTCAAAGTGTTGTGATTTGTAAATAAGCAGCAGCATGACAAATAAAAGGTTAAAAATGAAAATAGAAAAAAAGATATTTGGAATGAATAAAATTTCATGTCAAAATGTACTGATGATAAACAGCCATTTTTACTCATAAAATTATGTTTTCACTACAGTACAAAATAGGCGTAAAGAAAAAATTATTTGATTGAGTCGATTATAGAGGTTAGTAAAAAACCGCGACTTGGTTTAATGAATGAAATGCAGGCATTCTCAGTAAAATATAAGGGAGGTATCACATGAACATTAATACATATGCATATTGCATTTTTTTGTTTCGAAATTTGGAATAACAGAATCACATAAATTAAAATAAAATTATAATTTTTCTAATGAATTTTTTTTTAATTATGCTAGAATAAGATATGTTTAAAGGTACTTTTCAATAATACGAAAGCATAATACATGGAACCAAGTGTATTAAATTTGTTGATTCAAAATTTGCAAATTTTATGAAGAACTAGTTGAATAATTCATACTTACATAATACACAAATTTACTAAGGCGGTCATATTCCCATGTACTCATAATTGCAGTGACCAAATAAATATGGAGTGATAAATGGCATATCTTGATATGTAGTGATGGTGGAGCCTTGAGTACTTTGGAGGAGTACGGGTTTATTGAAGGCGAACCGGATGCGAGACTGACTTTATATCAAGTAAAAGTCTTTTGGGCTCCTGGGAGCGCCCACGCGCCTATTCAATCAAAGCGGCAGCAAAGACTTGGGCGCCTACTGGGCGCTAGCATCTTCAACAGAAGTTGAACAACCGATGCTTGGGTGTGCCCAGGAAAGAAAACTCAGCCAAGCTGCAGGTCAAGAGCGCGGCAACTGGGCGTGCTTAAGTGCCCTCTTTTCAACAGAGCCAACCAAAGGCGCCCTGGGCGCGATTAAGTGTTGGATTTTCAACGGTGCCAAACAGAGGCGCCTGACCATGTAGGCACACCCAAGCGCCTAGGTTCTATCTCATCCAAACAGCCATTCAGTCAGAGATTGAGGCTTTGACGCCTAGTGCGAACCATGCAGGTTAATGCCCAGGCGTTGAATTGGGGCCATATTTGGAACGTTGGTGTTGTTTTGAGTGGGGTATAAATACTCATACTTAATTAGGGTGAATTGTTTGCAGAAGAGTCATTGAGTGCATGCAAAGGTGGTGACTGTTGTGTGGGTGTGAGATTTCAATCTTCTTTCATTAGTAGAACTCTGTTTTCATACAAGGGAAATTGTTGCAAATCTAAAATCCTTCTTTGAATAATGAAATCAATATTTGTTGTGGTGGCTTCATTGTTTTTTTTTCCATCATGAGATTTTCTATGTAAATTCATGTCTTCTTTGTTATTGGATATTCTTGTGGTGGGTCTATGATTTTTTACCGTCATGGTATTTTCCATGTAAATTCATATCTTCTCTGTTATTGAATATTATTTGTGATGTGCGAAATTTTGTTTCATGTTTTTAATTTAATTCTTGTTTGCTTGAATTTATTGGTCGTTGTGCAATAGACCACAGATCCAGGTCGGAGTGTTGTGTAGTGAAGTGGTTTCTTGTGCCACTTCACAACAACCAGTATTAGAGCACACTAACAATTGGGTCGAGTTCATGTGAGAGTAACGGCGGATGAAGCTAGATACAAGATTGATGAGTTTAGTGGAACCAACTTTGAGATGTGGAAAATTCAGATTTAAAACTTGCCTTGCCAACAGAAATTATACCAACGGCTAGAAGGAGAAGAGATGAAACCGTCATATATGAGCACTGACGAGTGCAAGGTGTTTGATAGAACACCTCTTGGATTGACTCTTAGTCTGATTCGGCTCTCTTTAGTGTCATCAATTGCCTTTAGCATAATCAACGAAGAGACCACAATAGAACTCATAAGCGCGTCGTTGCAAGAAAAACCCTCAACATTCAGCAAAATTTTTCTAATGAAGCGGATCTTCAATATAAAGATGGTAGACAATAGCACAATGGAAGAGAATATAAATAATTTATATATCATGACGAGTCATTTAAAATCAGTAGGTATTATTTGAGGATGAAGTCAAGGAGTGTTGCTACTAATCCTCGTTGTTGGACAACTGAGATAGTTTTGTCATGGCAGTGAGCAGTTCATCTCAAAATGCTACATTAAAATATGATGATATTGTTGGATTGATCCTTAGCTTGAAGGTTCAAATGAGATTGAGTTTTGAAGCATCAACCACAGCATTGAGAGTGAAAGGCAGAGGAAGAAATTTGAACCAGATTGTGAATCAAAACTGGTCCAAACATAGGAGGGGAAGATCAAAATCAAATGCCGCATTGAACGTTGGAATTAAGATAAGATGGGACACTTGAAAAAGCATTGCACATTTCCCAAGAATGGTGCAACAAATAACATAGCAGAAGGGCTCTCAGATACGTTGATTATATCGTTGGACAACATCGAGTCTTAGGTGGTAAACTCGAGCATGTCATCTCATGTCATGCCTAGCAAATGCACATTCAAAAACTATGTTGCATTTGACTTTGAAAGAGTACTTGGGAAACGACAAAGCATGTAATATTGTTGGCAAAAGAGATTGATATCAGATTGCTGAATGGCTCAATTTGGCAGCTAAAAAAGGTCTAGCACATTCTATCATAGAAGAGGAACCTATCTCAATGAGCCAATTGGCTCGAGATGGATACAACACCACATTCACTAGAAGGTTGTTATGTGTTGTGTTTGGTTGAGCCTCAAGGGCAGCACGATGAGGTGGACATGCAGCCGATGTCATTGGAGCAGGCCATGGGACAATGGCGAAGCTTAGAGTGGCTTTGGGCTAGCCACAAACTAACCAGATGTGAGCTAGACGCGCACAGACATCGTGGCAATGTTCTAGACTTGCATGGAGCCGAAATCCCGACGCCTAGGAGTGCCCTAGCGCCGAAGTATTGACCTGAGCCAAAGACTGACCGTGAAGCAGGGTGGTATTTAGACAGCTCGGTACAACAACAGTCACCACAGCTGCCTTCCACCAGCATCCTAGCTTGTATTCAGGCAATCATCGTGCAACTGCCTCTGCCTTTTCGGCCACCCCGCTTCGCAATACCTTCAGCCGCCTTGGGGTGGTGCAGGCCTCTATGGCAGCTTCCAGCATCAGCTACCTCCTAGTCCTGGCTCCAGCCTCAGCCTCCAGCTGAAGGAAAACAACAAGCCCTACACTTAGGGTATAAATAGCCTCCAAATAGTTTTCATTTGCCTCTACTTATTCCCAGATCCTTTGGATTTCATCCATGTGTCCTACGTACATCCTGGTCATGCCAAGTGTTCAAATCGTCAGCAATTGAGAATCGCGAAGCGGAGTGGCCGAAAAGCCCGGCAATTGCACGATGCCTGCCTGAATACCAGGCCATGATGTTGGTGGAAGGAGGCTGTGGTGGCTGTTGTTGTAGCCGAGTGCTGGAGATGCAGAGGTGGCTGGCACAGCTATGGAGCTGCCTGAGGAGCTGCAGAGCGAAGCAACCTAAAAATTTGCGAGTTAGTTGCATGGGGTTACTGGAATGCTGCTGAAGCTTTTGGAAGCTGACCCAAGCAAGGAGACTTGAGTACCTTGGTCATGCAATGTAACCATGGTGAAGGCTACGGGGCAGCAGCAGCGGACTACGGCGAAATGTTGGCAAGATAGCATGCAGCAATGCAGCGTGTGAGGCTGCAATTTTGATATTATTGTAAGGCAACCTGAAAAAGCTTGTTGTACTTCTTCCTGATTCATAGTAGATTTCTTCGTTGACGTGGCTACGTAGTTTTTCCCCAATTTTGAGGTTTATTAAGTTTATTAAATTTCCTCAAATTGATAAACAGTTTCACTTTTAAGTAAATTTTAACCAAGGCATCATCCACATAAAGCAAGACATTCCGACTCTTTTGAGCATGGCATATCTTGTCCTAAAGGCATTGCATTGGTAGGTCGGCCCGACCTTCTTCAACCCTGACGACATCATCCGATAACAATGTGCCAAATTGAGTGATAAACATCATTTTTATCCTCATCAACTAGGTCCATCTTTTTTTGGTGGTACCTAAGTATGTTTTAAATAAATTGCAGTTGGTATGGGATATGAGTTCTTAGAGCATTTGTCAATATCCTTTTTGACCATAACAATTTTCAACAACGAAGTTAAGTATTGGATTTTCCAAATGGAACCTATCTTTAGAAGGCTCATAACCCCAATAGCTGAGACTTGTTCTTGCAAGGACTATCTTAATTTTTTGGGTGACTTGAGGCTTATTAGTCAAGGGCACCCTACATATCTTGCAAGAACTAGGTGAAACAAGAGAAATACTTTCTAAGTATGCTGACTAGCTTAGTAAGAAACATACCGTGCACCAAGCTGCTGACAAGGAAGCCTTTTGTCTCGGATCCTTCAGGGTCAACTAGGACCAACTTCATTTCAGGGGAATCCATATGATCGGCCCAGCGAGCTTCTTCTCTCAAACCGATCTTGGATATGTGCATGAGCAAGCTCCTTCCCAAGTCTTAAATCTTGAACAATTGTTCCTATGCCTTAATCATGAACACTAAAGTTTCCCTAAAGGAAATCGAGTCACCTCAAACAGCGACTATCACACCAATCACAAGAAACTTAACTGCAATGTGTTAGATGAAGGCTATGGCTCAAATTGTTCATCAAGGATCAATTAGTAGTCATTATAGCTCACAGTTGG
Source organism: Gastrodia elata (assembly GCA_016760335.1). NCBI lineage: Eukaryota > Viridiplantae > Streptophyta > Magnoliopsida > Asparagales > Orchidaceae > Gastrodia > Gastrodia elata. The sequence continues at coordinate 50,532,709 of CM028670.1, forward strand.
GATTTGGATTATAGCAAATTTCTCATCTCGTGCCTCGTAGTCCCAATCAATCCCCCTTGTGATCAGAAGATAAATCTATCCAACCAATGCACACATCTCCCTACTGAAGCCAAAGTATTGATGAGTCATCGATTGGAGATTATACAGAAGGACATCGAGCTGCTAGAGGACATGCAACTTTAGTATGTTCACACGGCACTGACGGATAACCGGGAGACTCAGAATATACCAGCAATGGCTTTAATCACTCCAACTTCATAAAATGGGTTGGTGAAGTTGGGCACGTCGGCATCGATGAAGGTAATGCTCATCCATGGCTAAATAGCATGAATTGAACATCCTCTCGACATAGCCTCTTCACGTTGCATGCCCAGATAGCCTTCAAATCCAAGCTACCGAAGAATGCATAGAGGGTCTTCTTTTTCGCAATCCTTGAAGCATGACTCAGAGTCCTCCCCGAAATAATCAACCACCATATTTATGCTATTGGCAATGGCCAACGATAGTTGATTTCAATTGTGCCAAGTTTATTATTTTCCCATGTTGTCCTAGCACAACAATTGTGGTTAAGTGACTTCCTGAATGTCATCTCTTCGCAAAGGATGAACTCCTTCAATTGTCCTACCTTATTCAACTTAAGAAAGTCTTTCAAGGAAAAGAAGTTGGACATATCATGTTCTTCCGCATTGAAATAGAAGCAAAACTTATTTGCCACCCTTCCGAGCTTTTGCCTTGATTGTTAGGTGGTTATTAGAACCATTTACTCTTCAACTACACCATTAGCTTGAGTAGACTATGTCTAGTAGCTCGTCGACTCGGTGCACCTTCGGGTACATTCTAGGGTGAAACGTTTGCTCGTCATATTGTATTCGTGATCCTCGATTATCCTGCAAGTAATGATGATATATTGTTTTTATTCGACCGAGTGTTTTTATTCACTTGACCAAGAGTATTAGATGTCCTCTCTCTAGATGGTTTTGGAAGGTATCATTTTAGAAAATTAGCCATCTCCTCAACGTTAATGTATTTGGTGACTCAAACAAGTAACTATGTTATACTAGCCAAAGGTTTCTCCATGCAACTGTATTGAAACCTCAACTTTTGTAGACCATGGATGAAAGTAGCTAGAGTGAACAAAGCAATAGGTTGTCTAAGGGTTTCTCCCTACAGCACAAACAACAACAAGTGCTGAGAGAACTTGGAAAGTCTCCTAGCTGCTAATGACTGACTTGTCCATGGAGGAAGCTCATTACACTCTCATGGGGTTGTTGATGATAAGATCGTGGGTTTGATCGTTAAGAATCACCGAAGTAATATACAAAATAATAGCACAAAAAAGAAATATAATCACAGCACAAGTCACACAATCAGAATCACAATCACAATGCAATGATTTATAGAGCCTGCAAGCAATACCATCTTCAGTATTTGTAGTAATTCTTGTATTTGTAACGTTGCAACGCCAATTCTCTCAATAAGAAAAGTGTTGTTAATATCAAGTTGGTATGAGTTCCATCCCATGGCGATAGAGCTATATTAAGGATGCATTTTATGGTAATGGACATAGCTACAGTGCAACGTCTATTTGTAATCAAGGCTTTCAAACTTTACCAAATCTTTTGAAATGCTCTCCAAAGTCATTCTATGTTTAGAAACATTGCCCCGGTAGCAAACATCTCAATGCACTTTACAGTTACAAACATTACCCCCTATTTGTTGTATACATTATCAAAAATCTAATAAAAATAAATTTTCCTATTATGTGAATCATGTTCACAAGCCCCAGCCAGTTTTAGAATACGCCATCCAAGTTCAAATATTAAAACCTTGATTTGATCAATTAAGATTATGCTGCATTAACCAAATAAAGCTAAAATATTAGACTTAACTCATAGAAACAATTAGAAAATTTGAACAAGCAAAGAAGATGAGTCATACCTTGTTCCCCATCAAAACTGTAGTAATAGAATGTAATGTAAGGAAATTCCCCATCCACTTTCTCTTTTACTGTCCAAAACACTTGGCTAAATCCTCTGTTCCCGCCTACAAATTAAGTTAAGCCAATAAAAAAGAAGCTCCAGAAAAATCAGTTAATGAGTTTTCTTGTTATTCGGGAATTAAACATACCATGGAGAGTATTCTTTCCATCATTAGGATACAATCTATATGTAGTTCCGTTAAGAACAAATCTAGCCCCTGAAATTCTATTAGCAACCCTTCCTACCAATGCCCCGAAGTTAGCAGTCCCATTCTGATGAAATAAGCACAACAAAAAAAAAGATCAGTTTTTGAAACACTTCAGTTAATATAAAACTTTAGCATGCAAATTAGATATAGCTCAAATTAAGTCTGAACGATGATGTTGTCACCCATTACATACTCATGTTAGCTAGAGATTAGGCCATCATCAAAAGATTCCTATGGGAAGGAAAAAATGGAGGCGGCGGTCTTCACTATGTCATATGGGAGGATGTTTGTCGTCTAATGTCTGGTGCTTGTCTGGGGATCCATGATCTCAGTCATGGCAGTGGGTTCTTGTGACACGCACTGCCTCAGCTCATAGGTGGAGAGGACCTCCTGTGGGTCCGAGGGCCAATATGGATCCCACGAACAATCCTTCCTTGTTGGTTGGAGTAACTCAACGGTTTGGCGGAAAATCTGCAAGGGTTGACGATTGTTCAGCAACACACTGTTTGCAGATTAGCAGTACCCAGGTCTCTGCCTTGGAAGATGATTGGACCGGGCTAGGAGACTTCCAACGTACATCAATCACTGTAGACATGGCCAAACTCCAAGGCCCCAGAATCGCAGATCTCCTTGACAAGGAGGCGAACTAGCACATGGACAGGACAAACTACAACAGCTTCTGGGAGAGGATTCAGCAAAGCACGACCAAGTTCACCGCTCAAAGGGGGATATCATCCAGTGGAATAAGGATAGTCTCATAGACAGCGTATCCAACCTACTCTACTAGGCCAAGGCAGGGGCAATGAATCTAGGAACTTTCATCTGCATCTAGGAACTTCAACTGGGCTCACAAGAGGATTGTTTCCTCCGGAAGTTCTAACGGTTTTCCATCTCCACGAACCGGTGGTTGCATAGGAGAGGGTTGTTTGCCACTGCTAGCTGTGTCTGGGTTGTAATATGGTGGAGGTCAGAGAGCACTTTGCTACTAGTTACACCTACATCAGAGCCATCTAGGAGGTATTTTTCAATGGGAGCAGCTACTTTCACTCTACTTAGGCAGACGTTCCATTAGGAGGAAACATTTAACGGGTCAGCTCATCTCTACCAATCCTAGAGGAACAAACTGGAGAGGAAACGCATATGGGTCTTCCCCACCATGGAAATTTGTGATAGCTCGATCCTTGTGGTGATGGGTAGTGCGGACCTATGCGACCATACAAACAACTGGGGCACCAAGGCCCTTATAGGTCCCTTTACCACCCTCAAATGGTGCCCCCCCTTCGCCATGTTGGCTCAATGTCAACATCGGCGGTTCATACCGCTGCGGAGTAAGAGATTTCTTTGGAGGCCTCGTCATCAGGGGGAAAACTGAGGCAGACTGGTAGTCGCGTATAGGGCCCCATCTCCACATTTGTGCTACTACTGAAGCGTACGTCCAAGATGTCCTATTGCTGCAATGGGTGACCCAGGCCTGGATGCCAGAACTAGATGGCTTGATCGTCAAAGGTTGTCCTACTTTCGCTCTACTCAGGCAGACGTACATAAAATGAGAAGCATAATAAATGTATTTTTTATGTGCTTCGCTTGTAGTAAAGTGAATTATGGTGTATTTGAAATTTCTCAAGGGTTCTTTGGTATGAAGAAAATACAAGGTTAAGTAAATTCACACAAAAATAATTTTTATTAATTTTTGAGCTTTTTAAACTTAAGAAATTGGGTGACAAGAAATTTTGGAGAAGAACCTTTTCTCCAAGAAAACAAACTCCTCAAATTTGAAATTCTCCTAATACGAAAGAATTCTAAACCCCAATGTGCACAATAGGCAAATTTAATAAGAAATTTGTTTGCCTGCTTCCCTCCCATTATTGTTTTAGCTAACCTCCATCTTGATGTTTCCAGCCTAATTATACCTACCCTCATCCCCCCTCATTAGCTTCATTGCCACCCTCACACACAACCTCCTCGCCGATGCACTAAGACCATGGTTTGTTCTCTTGGTGGCAACTTCCCAACCTCGCATGTTTGTCAGAAATTTTCAGCAATTTATTAGTTATACCTCTAAAACAAATGCCAATTACCTAAACTTTATATCCAGATTTATCTTTACCCAAAAACAAACAAACTAAAAAATAATTATTATTAAAATAATCAAAGCCAGTAACTTATGTTACACAGAAAATCATCTCCGCTATAATTATACAATTTCTATATAGATTACTCTAGTGTGCATAGGATGTAGCATACCTACCTAAATAACCATATGTATAATTGACTTTTTCCTAAAAAAATTACAATCAAGTATTATAGCTAATAATTACTTGTGTTCTCCTCTCAGCATTTAAATTCACCTTCCATTCAACATTTCCGATTGCCCTATTTTCACTCATCACCTCTGTTATAAACAAAAATTTTGGCATTTATTTTATGCAATTAATTTCTACTAATGTTTCTAAATTTCATACCTTAATTTCTAACTTGTTTATATTAGATTTTCCTTTTACACATGGCTTTGCAGCTCATACAGAGTCTTGATCAAGTATAGATCACCCTGATGTCATTCAAACACTCTTTAAACAACAAGATTTAACAGTTACGCAATGAACTAGCTGCCATACATTACTACTCAGCTATGTTTCCATTAATATTTAGCCATTACAGCTATAATTCCATTAATATTTAGCCATTACTACTCAGCTGCCATACATTACTACTCAGCTATGTTTCCATTAATTATTCTTTGGCTCAATCCTGTTGCAATAACTATTACATATAAAATCCAATACACAAATCTTGAAGGTCATATTCTACTTGCAAACATACCAAAAAACATAGTGAAACCCAAGAGAAGAACTCATCTAAAGAGAACCTGGCTCATCCAAGAATCGAACCACTAAAATTTTTGTGCAGTTTATGCTTTTCTTTTCTTTCGTACTTTTTTTTGTTCATTTTGCATGCTTTATAGTTGAATGAGATTTTTTATGTAGTAAAACAACAACAAAACTTCATCTGGTTAACACACCCAAGGATCACTCGGCTGACTCCTAAGTATAACATCAAAGCATCATATTTGATGAGCATTCTAACAATTCTTTCTATGTAAAGCAAAAATGTTCTTTAAGCAACGAGCATAGACAAACAATTGAAACTTTAGCAATAATCAATCCACGTCTGAGCCAGGCTCCAAGAGGAATAACCCAACAGCAACTGCACGAGCAGATCAACACCTTGACATAGGCAATTCAACAACAACAAGATATCACCCCTTTGCAGCCTATGAAATTGGTTGCACGAATTGGGAGAACAAGTGTTGCCCTAGCTACAAACACTGCCAAATCTTTTGAAACCTCGGAGAAAGCTGTACCCCACAATGAATGTTGAATACCCTCTGAAAGAAGTTTCAGCTGGTAGACAAGGAAATGCAAGTGGTTCATCAAGTGCTAGAGATGACTATAGAGAAATTCTCGGGATAATTTTACCCTTTTTCTATAGTCTATACAAGTATGTGAGAGAATTAAAATGCCAAGACATTATTAACCTCCTCATTATCAATCAAAGAAGCTTGGGAGGGACCCACAATAATTTTGTTTGTGCCACAATGCCAAGGGTCATAGCACTTCTAATTGTTATGCCCTAAAGACATTCCTAGATGAGTTGATAATGAATGTCAACTTGAGGAACTTTTGTTAAAATGAGAGAAGAATGGAATGAGCCTGGCCGCAACATGACTTGAGGCAATATAGCCAAGATTTACCTCCACGCTCATATCAACAATATTAACATAAATGTCTAATTATCGAGCAAATGTCCTCTGCACCATCATTGGTGACTAATGGGTCACCGCCAATGTCATAGTGTTAACATACACTGTCAGCCACTAAACAACCACAATCAGCCACCATCACAATTGTTGGGCCATCTTTGGGTGGCAATCAAGCCACTGTCAAACACTACAGGGGCACCATAAAACACTATAACGCTATTAAAAATCATCATTGCTTTTCCGTTTTCATGTAACAATGATCCACAGTCATCCAGCAAAGTTGAGCATGGGAAACTTTGCACATTTTCTTAAGAAATATGCCAAAGTAGCCCCCCAAATATTTCATGTTGATGAACTTAGTCTTTTCTTATTAAATAAACATAATATAATCGCCTAAGTATTCAAAATAATCCCAACTTAGTCCACAAACTATTTAATTTGACCCAGTATGAGGCACAAATAGGAGTAAATTCAATAGTTAAGAACAAATTGATTTGGGACTAAATCGGGAACCTTTATTAGTAAATGGGCTATTTTAGCAAATTTCTTCTTTCCTGTTACAATATATATTTTAAATGTATGCATTGTAACCTCATGCAATCAAAAGAGAACAAAAAAAAAAAAAAAACTACAAGAAATATTATACAAAATGCCAACAAACTAAAGCCAATTAAAATCAAACTTCAGTTCAACCTTCTCAAAGAATAAGAAAAAGTATGCGTTTAAAGCAACTCTTACAATATATGGACGAATCCCTTGATATCCAAGCGCAACATCAGCCAATTTCCCTAAAGTGACATGAAACACGTAACACATTCAACTAAACTAGCCAATGTTTAGATTCAAGAAATAAAAATAAAAAAGCAATTAGAATATATTTTTTAATTATTCAAAGTTCAAATAAAAACAATGAAGAAAAAAAAAAACAAACAAACAAACAAACTGACCTTGGAAATCTGGAAGAATAACAGAGAGAATTGTAGCTCCCCAGTTGGTGAGTTTCATGGAGAAATCCCCTTTCTTGAGTTCATAGATCCCGGCAGCCTTCCTCGGAGTTGCAAAGGATGAACAAATTAACATAAAGGAAATGAGGGGGAAGAGAAATGCCCGAGTTGCAGGCATGGCTGCTGTATCTGAAAGAGAGTTGGAGAGATTAGAGAGGAGAATAGGTGAATGGGAACAGAAAAATTAGGGTTTCATGGGGGAAAAAATGAATAGAAAGAGGGAAACCAAAGCGATATTGCTGTTGGAGCTGTCATGCACGCCGGCGATCGGTGCCACTTGCAGTGTACAATTCCAGCTGGCTGGCTGACTGGCTCTTTCTTCATAGTTCAAACTATTTTCTTCATAGTTCAAACTATTTAACAGCATACGGATTATATGTACTTACAGAATAATTCTTAATAAATGAGATTATAATACTTTGTTACAATTATTAAAAATTAGAAATTTAAATTGTACATCAAATTGCAAACAAGGTTACTAATATTGATGAAAATATGTAAAGATAATATTTTTTTCGAAAAAAATAATTTAACTCTTATTTTGCTTCTAATGAGTATTGATGATTTTGATTAAATTTTAAAATATTTTTGAGCTCCGTATGCAAAAATAGATTTAGTTCATTTTTTTAGTGAGAAAATTTTAGAGTCCTGATACGCATCTCCTGTTTAACTCCCAAAAATGCTCGATGAGTAGGATTGTGACGTGGAGCCACATGTCAAACTTTATTTTCGCACCACAACCTCTCAATTCTAAAAACCCTAAGCGAACAGCTAAACTCTACCTCCCGAACATCTCCTTACACACAGCCGCCCGAATCCCTTCTTCCTCCCCTCGATCTTCTCCTCATTCTTACAGGACACGCAACCATCGGTGGCAGAAGGAAAGGCGAACTTGATGTCTCGGCGTTCCCCGTCCTCACCCATTGAAGTAAGTGTGCCGAATCATCGAACCATTCTCTTAAATTCCTCCGTCTTTTCTTTATCTTAAATCCTCCCCCTCAATCTCTCTTCTCCTTCCATGGCGAAAAGAGACCTATTCATCTCCAGTGCACCACCAGTATAAGCGGCAGCTCCCTCGGCTTTACTTTAGCCTCTCTTTTCACCCTTCAGATCTTTCTCTCTTTCAAAAGTGTTGTTCATAGAGATCAGCGCCTCCTCTAGGTTAAAACATGGCCTCGGTTCTCATATAGGCATCAGGACATTAACTATTCGATATGGGTTTTTCCGCCATATTTGCTTCCAAGATGAAAAGGCTCTTCTTTTCCAGGAGAGTCAAGGTGAAGAGTTCCGATGAATCCATGATCCCCAGCCCTGCACCCAAGCTTGGCGCCACGAATTTTGGTACGTTTCTACTGATTTTTAGCTGAGTATGAAAGCTAATTTTGGATTCTTTGATGTTTATTTGCTATGATTGGGGAATCAGAAAAGGGCAGCAGTTGGGGATTTCTTCACAATTCTTTCTTAAATCTTTTGTAGTCATAATTCTTCTTTTTTTCATTTTCTTTTGTGCAAACGATCGATTGTTCAAAGGGCTGATTGAAAAGGATAGAATGATTAATGGAATACCATATTGTAATTTCCTTATTTATTTTGTTTATTTTAATTTTCAGTCACTGTGTTGATGAAATTTATGGCCGTTATAACAAATAATACAAATATTCAAAAGTTCTCTTATGAATGATTTGATTTGATCATTTTACTTAAGGTGCTTCATTTTCCCTTGGAGAATGTTTTTATTCGTCTCCGGATCTTTACTGTCATTGAGACTAAAGCATGACATCTTAATATTATGGAGTGATTTTGTTGCTTTTATGATATTATATATTTTACCTTTGTTTTTAAAATTTAAGCATGTCATGGTATCATGCAGAGATTCTGAGCAGAGATATTTCAATGTTTACTATTTTGTGTAGAATATTGTAACTATAATTAACCTAATGTGTCAACTTGATACATTGATGTAATGTTAATGGAATTAGGTTGCAAATAAAGTTTTCTTATTGATTGATTGCTTCTTATGGCACCGTGATTTAGGTGAAAACAAATGGTTTGTTTTCTTATTTGTTTATCATGTAGACAGGTACTGATTTTTTACTATAATCTGTATTAAAGCTCAGATTGAGCTCCCCATGCCAAGTTGTTATCTAACTGAGCTCAATTAGAGTATAATAAATGAGGTGAATTTATATTATTGCTGGTATATTTTATGCATTTTGAATCTAGGTTGGATGATTCATTATTTGATTTGCAATTGAACTATATATGTTTGTTGTGAAATTGATTTTCATTCACAAGGAGATTGTGTAAGCCATATATGATTTGTGCATTTTTTATTGTTCTCATTATGCTTTAAATTCATTATTCATATTGCTTCATTCATTTGTGCTTACAAATTTCTTTCCCAATTATTGTTCAGTATGGTGTGCTAAATGTGCCAACGCCAAATGTGAGCATGATATGTTATATTCATATACACCAAAAATTTATTCTGATAAGCGACCAACTGTCAATTACAAAGCTAAATAGAAGGAAAGGTATGTGATCAAAAGGTTAGGTGAATGTAGAGTGACAAAAATGTTCCCATGTTTGCAGCAACCTTAAATGTCGATAAGATTTGCATCTTTAACTCTTTGCCCACAAACAGAGTTTCTAATTGAATGCTTAGATTAGATTTTTCAACTTTAATAGTGATTGTTCACTATCTGGATGAATTCCTAGGTAATTTAATTTTATACCCTGCATTCTTTAATCTATATTGAAGATGAGTAGTTGTTTTCAAGAGTTGTTGGAGAGGAAATTGAAGTGATCAACTTCTTAATTCTTTTCTCGTAGTGAAATCATTATGTTTACTCAAAGATCCCTCAATTTTTTTACAAACCTTAACTTGGAAATGTTGGAAGGTTTTTTAGAGCTTTTTTGAGAAGGAACTTATGTGGCGGCCACCCCTTCTAATCATAAGTGTAAGGAGTGGTCGTCACTAAGCACATTTTATACTTAACATTAGGTTGGAATTTAAGACTCCAATCCAATCTTAAGATAAAATGTACTTTTTATAATAAGGTAAAGATTAATAATCACTTAATGAGTATACTATGAAATCAGAGTGCGAAAGAAAAGTACAAACTGAAGTAATCATCCATACCATAATGTAAAGACATCCAGCTCAGAATATACAATGCAGGAAAGTAAAGTACAATTAGTTCTGTATTATTACAAACATTAAAGTTTTAAAGACTGAAACATCAAATGCCTCTCATCCTCACAAAGTAAAAGTAAGCAATGTATCAAGTAAACTAAGGATCCTCAGAAATCTGAACCTCCTCCTGGATCTGCTCATCTGTAGGCTCAATCTCCTCGAAAAACTTAGAATCTACTATTATCGGTTTCATAATGGTAGGGCCCCAGCCAACAAAAGAAAAATCTTGTTAGACAAAATGTCTAAGTACATTTTAAGGTATTGAATTTTAATGTATTTTAATGATATCACAACTGAAATTAAGTATAGCATAGCAGTAAAATGACAAGAAAGGAAGAACAAATTATGAGATAGAAACATACCTCAACTCAGGCTGCAATACAAGGTAAGTAAAGTACAAGTGCAAATTTATTAAGTATAAAGAAAAGTCCTAAGGAATATGATCAACACTAACATGCCAGTTATAGTATAAGTAAAAGTACTATACTGAAAATATAAAGACTAGCATCCTAACATGCTCTCAAATAAGTAAAACGGCTGATGTACAGAAAGTTCTGAAATGTAAAGGAACTGCAGAAAATGAAAAAAGTATGAAAGAAAGAAAAATATGCTGGAATGGTAAAATAAAGTAAGTCTGAAGTGTAAAGAAAATATGTAAAGTAACTATAAAGAGACTGAAAAGTAAATGTAAGTAATGTAGATTAAAGTACTGTACGTGTGAGATACTCTTACTTAGTCTGCCAAAAAGTAAAGTCCATCTGATAATCTAGGAGAAACATCCCAGATTAAAGTAATGTCCACCAAAGAGGCATCTAGGAGAAACATCCCAGATCCTAAAGTAAAATTCACAAAGTATCTAAAGAGCATATAGGAGAAACATCCCAATGCCAAAGTAAAGTACTATAGGGGAAATTCCCTAGGCAAAAGCTGTCCTAAAGTAAAGTCATACTAAGTGGCAGGCTAAGTAAAACATAAATCACATGTATAATATTGTTTATTAATGTTTCTCTTAAAATTATGCATATAATATGTGAATAAAATTCAAAGTATATCATAAAATATTTAGCAAGTGATTCTAAAATATGTCCAACAGTATAAAAGGCTCAAATAATAAGGAAAGCATGGCAACTTCAAATATCAAGAAAATAATAGCACTACACAAATTTTGTGATATCACCTGTTTTCTAATTTAAACATTCTAACTACTCTAAGTTACATAAGATTCAGAATCATAAATTCTTATACTGTCTATAACTTAGAATCACGAACCTACAAGTTGAACATAATTAGGATTAGCTTCGTCTTAATTATAAATGAATCAAATGTCGCCTATAAAGTTAAATAAGTAAATCAATCATCCTAAGTTATTTATTTTATAAACCCCAAATAAACCTTGATTAGCCAAATCAAGATTGAAAGGATTAAGAATCAAACTTCAAAGAATGAAATCCAATTACTTAATCACAGGGTCATCTTAAGGACTAAGGTGTAATCCTATCTTACTGATTAAAGATTAAGGTAAATCCTATTGAATTAAGTCAAGTTCAATAGGATAGATTTCTAATTCTAACTCTTATGTTAAAAGATCAAATAATCAATTAATAAACTATGAAAAATCTAATAAACTAGTAAGATCAAGGTTTCACCTTAATGAGTAACTCACTTTACTCATTAGATAAATTTTAACTTAAGATCTATTCCTAATCTTAGGAATTAAAGCTCTTAAGTGCTAAGAGTATCACTCAGACACACATCCTAACTAAGGCTATAAGACCTAAAGATTGTTCTAAGAAGTTCAAAGGAAAGAAAGGTTTCTCATAATTCACTTAAGTTTTGCTTAACACTTAACTTAGGGTTTTCATCAAATTTCTAATTTGAGGCTTAGAATTATCTAATTCAAGGTCTAAATCATTTTAATTACTATATATTATGATTTAAAGGTGAAATTAGGTCTTAAATTCATTAAACACTAATCTTGGGCAAAAAGACCATATTGCCCTTACTTAAGGGTCTAAATCTCATATTTGTGAATTAGGGTTATATTCTAGATTTTAACAAAGTGGAATGATTACTTACTGTCTAATATGAGTTTAAACAGTAAGTTCATTAATTTTGATTAGTATTAAGCCTTATAAGATTAAATTAAGGAATTTGACCTATAAGGGCAAATTGGTAATTTTACCCTAATGATACCTAAATTTTCTATTAGTTTACTATAGGTTATACCCTAAGGTTTCCATAGAATCTAAAATTATCAAATTCTGATGTGTATTGGGTAAGTTATAGCCAATACAAGTTCTAGGGTTTAAATGATAATTAAGGGTTCTTAATTAAGATCAAATTTTTCTAACTTCTCCAATTGATGTCCAAATTGAGCAAAATCAATGACTATGATTCACTAATGATCCACTGATTTTATTGACTTATGGTGGGTTCAATTTGAAACTTAATTGGCTAAGTTATGGCCTAATTAGGGTTTAGGGTGATTAGTGAGTGATTAGTGAAATTAATTACCCAATCACTAATCCAACCCTATAGCTAGGTTGTAATAGACTCTATGAGTTTTCTAAAACTTAAATCACTCAATTTGGATTACTAGATTTGCTAGTAATCACTAATTAGGCTTTAGGATAATTAGGGGTGATTATCCAATCTAACTGTTGGATCCTAAATATTTTTATAGATTACTGTTAATTAGGTTTTTCTAATCTAAATTAATGTTTGGAACATTTACTTTGGAGCCCAATTGACCAAGTTATGGTCAATTGAAGTTCTAGGGTTAATTGGAGTAATTAGGGTTAGGTCCTAAATGTGATTAGGCTCAAACTAATCCAAATAGTAAAGTTAATATTCTCAGATTAGTCCTTAGGGTCTTGTGAGTATTTTAAGACCCATATTGGGTATATTTGGATTAAAATATACAAACTATAGTCAATTGAATGTTTGTGATATTATTTGAATTATTTAATACCCATAAATATCACTATGTTAAATACTTATCCAAATTGAGATCTGATAGTTTCATATTAATCATCTATTTTTATTGATCAAAATAATACATATATTTGTATAATTTGAACTTGTATTTTGCAAATTAAGAAGGTTTGAATGATTGTAATTAACTAAATCAATTTAATTAAGATTTAACTAATATTATAATTAATTATTAACATATGAAGGAAAATGACAAAAGGCGTGCCACACTGCTGACTGGATGCGACAGACAGTCCGGTCCCACCACACTCCATCTACGGATGACATGCGTCGCGGGGTCCACCTCCAGGCTCGGGACTTCCCTCGCCGCGGTGCTCTTCGTCCCAGCTTCACGCGAAAGGATCCAGAGGATCCTTTTAGGGCACGCCCAAATGAGGCCCGCCGAGCACGGTTATGAACCAGACCGCATGGATTTATGCAGAGGACGATGAGTTCTAACCAACGACACTTGAATCGACGGCGAAGATGGTCGAAATAGACCAAAATTGGCAGCCCTAGGTTACGATACCTGCGGCTATTGTATACCCAACACTGATCTAAAACTTTTCGGTTGGGTATAATCTATTTGATCAAATGGAATCCTACAATCATTTTTGAATACAATAACATAAGAAATAGTGAGTGGCGGCATAAAGAAAATGAGTATTGGAAAAGAGATACAAATCAAATTGATCAAATTCGAAACATCACAGATTCAAACTTTGGAAGGAAAATTGGAATTAGCATAAGGAAGCAAAATAAAATTGAATTTGATAAACTCTTAAAATTGAGTATTCAGACAGTGGAAGGGAAATACAGGTGGATAGGAGAGTACCTTAAGTGAACGGTAGAGGAGGATTGATGTCCGATCGGCGAGACCTTAGATCACCTTAGGTTTTTCAAAAAAATGCCCAAATCATGACAGGGAAAGCATTAGAGGCTCTTAAGGGAGCTTCCTAGCTTTGGATCGAGCGGTGGGAGGCACCTGGAGAGCACAGAAGTGTTGCGTGCTGAGACATGCGCCACGCGTTGCAACCCTAGAGTCCGGCGGAAGGGAAGGGTATTCGACCGTTCGATCTACGATCGGACGATCAAAAATTAACCGTCTGATTAGACGGTAAAATTAGATTAAAGAGGAATGGCGTTTACTTGATGAAGACGGCGCCACTTATTTATTTAATAAATATTATTATTTAATAAATTTCAACCCTTTTTTTTAATAATTAAAAAAATTAATTGAATACATTCAAAAATTTTCCAATAATTCACCCATAGCTAATTGAGGGGTGAGGAACACAATGGCGCTCTCGGAGTTTTGTTTTGACAAGTATTTAATTATTTGATTTTCCAGGTATTTAAATAATATTAAAATATTCGACGAAAATCCAACGACTTTCAAATGCATCCAAAACTTCACCCCAGGCTAATTTGGGGGTGATGAACGCAATGGCGAAGTCAAATTTTGAATCTAATGTTTAAATAAGAAGTCAAATTCAAGGGTTTTGGGATTTTTCAGAAATCCAGATTTGAATCAATTGATTCCAGATTTGACTTAGATTTTAGAGATGAGTTCTAAATGACAAAATTAAGACACTATAACTATAATTAGGACTTGAATTAGTCTTAATTGACCTTAGTAACAACTTGGGTTGTTGCAGACTCCCCACTTAAGAACGATGTTGTCCTCGACATCACTCAAGTGGTAAAAATTAAATATAAGGAAATGAAAATTTTGAAATGTAATGAAGATAAGGAAGTATAATTATATAATTTCAAATGAGTATATATTAATTAAATTGGAAAGAAAGAATTTTCAAATAAATGATTTGATCTTTGTCCAGGATTTTGACAGGCCTTAGTTTTGGTTGAATTCTTGCTAGAGAAGATAGAAATTAGGAGATAAATTTCATAAGAATATTAAGTTACTTTCAATTAGAGATTGAAAGATAGAGGAGATTTTAGGCACATAAAGCCCTGCAATCATTGGACTGCAATTATGGCACCTTTCCACTAATGCAGAAATGGATTCAAAAATAAAATCCTCATCAGATAGGCATTGTCTTAAGAGTTGAAGATCCGATTGATGATCACTTCTTTTGTTTATCATTAATTGTAAGAGTTAAAATAAGATTCAAACTATTCAAAAGAATTAAGACTTAAGTTTAATTGAAGGATCAAGGATTCAAAATTCAGAATCCTTCATCACTTGTAATTTAAGGCTGAACCTTTTAAAATTCTACCTAAAAGGTTAGGAAATATAAGCCAGTTTATAAGTTTAAGCTAGCTAATCAAACTAAGTGATAATCATCACTCGATAAGAATAGCAATAAAAGAAAGAGAAGCTAATATTCATCCAATCTGAATACAACTTCAAGGGTTTGAAGGTTAATTTTAAATTCATAATTTATGACTTATCACTATAGAATAAGACTATTACTTAACAGGTGATATTACATACTAAGCATAGGATATTATAAGGATCAAAGATCCTAAGAGCTTTGCAATTAAGTGATATTCACCACTTAAGAAAGCTTAGGTGAATTAATTTAAACCACTATAAGATGGATATCACAGATTCTAATTCAGTAATTTAGAATTCTAAGGTTTAGCATCAAATAATTTCTTTGATTACTTATTCTATTAAAATTTTAGAGTTTGGACAAAAATCCATCATTAAAATCTAAATTTAATAATGAATACAATTAGTCTGGCTTATAATTTCTAACTAAGGACAAGATATGGATGGATTAATTATATGAATTAATCCATACAAGGTTTGAACTAATAAAGAGACATTTGATCCTTATAAAAAGGTTTTGATTAAATAAAAAGGGTCAGTATCTAATTAGGATACATCATTTTAAGGTTTTAAGGAAGGACTTAAAATATTAAGTCACATTAGATGACTTAACATCATAAGTTTTAAGAGTAATTATTGTGAGTATAAGCCATAAAGTTTGCCTTAGTAATAGCAGGAATTAAATTATCCATATATATAAGTACTAGGAGATTCAATAAGAACTAAGGCTACAATCATAGATAATATTCTATGACTTATGCCAGAGTTTCAAGAATTGGTTACTAAGATCCAAGTCACGGTATGTGATTTAGATATCTAATGGTTACATTTAATCTCATCTAAATGAGAACTTATTTCAAGGGAGGAATTAATAAATGCTTAAGTCATATCACGACTTAGGCACATATCCAAAGATTGATCTCAAACTAATTAAGAAGTAAAATTTCCTCATTTAAAAGAAATTGAATTTTCTACATTTAGACTATTTACTTTTAGTAACATTCATCACTTAATAATTTACATAACTTTTAAGTAAATTCTCAACTTTAACTTATTTTCGAGGCTAAAATCTAAGACTTAGAATCTTTTTAGCAAGATTCTACATAATGGAGATCTTGAATTCATTATTAGATTTCAAAGCATTTTTTTGATTTTAGGATTTATCTCATGTGGCTTAGAAGTATGAGCATGAGCATAAGCATGATATTGAGTATCAGTAATAATGTATGAGTATCAGTGATTATTTATGGGTTATGGAATGTTGCATACATTGACTGGGGAATTTCCGGATGCATCGGCATCATAGTTCCCAACTGGATGTATGTATACATTGAACCGTGCGATTTATAGCTGTTCAGTGATATTTTGGTTTCATATCAGAAGGATACAGTATTGTGGTATATTCAGATGCATAATTTTACTAGCATACAGCATAGTTTTACGTGCTATTACTCAGTTTCAAATTCATTACTATATTTGTTTACTTTCATTATTCAGTTTACAGTTCAGCTTTACTTTACCTTACTTTAATTTTGTATAGTTTTATACAGTTTTATACTTTCAATTATCTTTATAATATTTTTGCAGTTTATTTATATTACGTAAATGTTAAATGAATAACTAGAACTATTTAGAGTAGTTTTGATGTGTTAGACTTATTGTCTAATACGGGGTACTTTTGGGATCCGGTAATTTGCTAGATCTTGAGCAGTATATTGAGCCAGGTCAGGAGGAGCCCATGGAGCGCTAGCGGACTTTTCCCCAGCCTTATTTTTCTGCTTAGTTTATTTCAATTTAATACTTAGCTTCTATGTCTGCATTTCAGTAAACTATTTGTAATAATTCTGGATGCATTTTCTTTTCTGAGATGAATGTTTTATACAGCTTCTGTGATGAATATTTCTGAATAACTGCTTAGCTTTCATACTCTGTTATATACTACTTATACTTAGTATTGTGATGTGATCAGTATAATGGAAATATTGATATCTTTTATATATATTGGATTCCTCATGTGTTTTACATCCAATGTATATATTGGTCTAATATTTAAGATAAGGATAATACTCTTATCTTAAGTATTAGTTCTCAACCCTTCTTGAGGTTAAGTGTTGAATCCATAAATTATTTCTAAAATAAAAGAAAATACATTCATTTCTGACCTTTAAACTACTCATAAATCAAATTTTATCTATCATTTTCAGGAAAATGGCATCCAAAGGAGTTCTGAGACAATTTTTGCAAAATTCCTAAATTTTTCAAAGGAATCCACTGCCGCGCGCTGCAGCGCGCTCCAACGCACTGCAGCGGGTCATTTTGCAAACGGGGACACTATAGCACGCTACAGCGGGTCCATTTGGTAAATGCGGGTACGGTAGCGCGCTGCAGCGGGTCCATTTGCGAACCGCAAGCGTAGTAGCGCGCTGCAGTGGGACCATTTGTGAATCGCGGGCGCGGTAGCGCGCTGCAGCGGGTCCATTTGCGAACTGCGGGCGCGGTAGCGCGCTGCAACGAGACCATTTGTGAACCACGGGTGCGATAGTGAGCTACAGCGGGTCCAATGGCGAAACACGAGCGGTAGCGCGCTGCAGCGGGACATTTTGCAAATTGAGCCAATATCGCACGCTGCAGCAAAGCATTTTGCAAAATGCTCGCGCTACAGCGCACTGCAGCTGTACGATTGGCAAAAAGAACCTCTATAGTGTGCTATAGCGGGTAATTTTGCGAAATATGGATGCAGTAACGCGCGGAAGCGGGAGACTTAGCATTATTTTGCTTGCTCCATTGCGTGCCATAGCGTGCTGCAACGGCCGCTGCCAGTTTTGCCAGTCAGATGCATTTATTGCGGCTAGGACAAAACCCCCAACCTGCATCTTGTCCCCAGCCATCATTTCCTGCAGCAGCTCCGATTTTCAATAGAAGATGGCCTCTTGATTTGATAAGAAGGTTAAACAAAGAAGGATATTGGTCACTTCATCTTTAATTTGGGATTTGTCATTATTACTTCAGATTTTTTTTATCAAATTGCTAGTTTTGGAGAGGATGAAGGAGTATGTAGCCCCTCTCCTATAAATACACCTCCTCTTGACTAGAGCGGGGTTTACAATTTTGCTCAAGACACTAAGTAAAGAGGAGGAGTGCAAAAGGAGAAGTGAGGAACTCCCCAAGGGTGGCAAGGCAAGCTCTAGCTAAGGAGGATAAGAAAGAAGGCATGACTAGCGACCTAAGGGAGGAGCTTGAAGAAGGAGAAGAAGAAATCCGGAGAACTTTCAAGGAACATTCCTAGTATTTTCTAAGCCTTACTCTTGTATTTTCTTTTCTTAGTTGATCATGAAATGATCTTTATCCATGTATGTATTTTTCTTCACTTCCTTTATAATGAGTAGCTAAATCTCCCTTGGGGAGGGTTGGGGAATTCTCATGTGTATGTGTTATTATTAATATATGAAGTTTTCCTCAAGCGAAATTAAATTGTAAAGGACTTAATGAAATATGTTTTTTATTATTTGGTCTTGAATGTGGATAAAAGGAAATGAACTAATAATTTCAAGAACTAAATTGTCTTGTGCTCCATAGCTCACCTTAGGTTGGATGCTAGGTTTATGAGTGCATGAGAGCTTAGAACTATGTGACAAAGTTCTTGAGCTTAATGCACCTAAACCTAAGCTCAATCAAAATGTTGATGCATATGATGCTAAGACCCACTAAATGAGCTCCTTAGCTCAACATAATTGAGGTAAAGGAAGAAATAGTTGAGTGCTCATGAACTAAGTGACATAATGTAACAACCCGAGTTGTTACTTTAGATAATTAGGGTTAACCCTAAGTCTTAAACATAATCTTAAGTGCTAATTAGGTCATTTGGAGTCAACTACCAAGATCCGGTCCAAACCAGAGGTCAAACGGATTAAATCTTTATTTTGAGAATTTCATGAACCTCGAAAATTGATATATTTAAATTGACCTCCGATCGAAAAATGGACACCGCCATTGCGTTCCTTGACCCCAAATTAGCTTGGGGTGAAGTTTTCATGTCAATCGGAAGTCGTCGAAATTTCAACGAATATTTTAATAATAAAAATATCACGGAAATCGAGGTATCAAAATACTCGTCGGATCAAAAATCCGACTACGCCATTGAATTCCTTGACCCCAAATTAGCTTGGGGTGAAGTTTTCGTGTCAATCGGAAGTCGTCGAAATTTCGACGAATATTATAATAATAAAAATATCACGGAAATCGAGGTGTCAAAATACTCGTCGGATCGAAAATCCGACTGTGCCATTGAATTCCTTGACCCAAATTAGCTAGGAAAAACATGTTCAAAATTTCTTTTTTCTGAAAATGTTTTTTTTTTAAAAAAAAAAAAAATAAAAAAATAATTAATTAATTAATTAATTAATTATTAATTAATTAATTAACGGTGCCGTACGCCGCCGTTAACTCCAGTTAACGGCGCCGTTAGATCGGACGGATCCATCCGGACCGTCCGATCGCGCGCGGATCCTACGGCCCTCGGCCGCAATCCGCGTCACACGGTCTGGAGCGATCCAGACCGTCCGATCGCGCGCGGATCCAACGGCCCTCTGCCACGATCCGCGTCGCGTGGTCTAGAGCGATCCGGACCGTCCACGATCGCACAGATCCGACGGTCCGGAGGCGTCTTCCTCGCCCTCTCCGCCCGCGTGAAACGCGGCGGCCCGTCGCATTTTCTGGCCAATCCGGCCACATCCAGGCCTCGGCGAGGTCGCCGTCCGGTCTATAAGACCTCGGCCTACCCCTAGGCTCCGAGTTTTCACCGATCGGAGCCCGGATCGAGCCGGAATCAAGCCCGGAAGTCAGCCCTTTTTTTTCCGCCGAATCCTTCGCCGATCCGAACTTCAGGTACCCCGATCTCCCTCGTTTACCGTTCGATCGTTGCAAAAATTGTATGATAAGTAGATCAACATATCATCTTCACATCCACCGTTCCGATCGGGCTAAAAACCACCCGATCGGGCGCACCAGTTCCCCGAAGTGGACTGGGTTCGGTCCGCCGAACCCCCGGAAGGCGAAGGGTCACGCCTTCGGGTCGGGTCCGCGTCAGCGCGGGCGGGGCCCACCCGGCCACGTGGCCGCCTACGGGCCCGCCACGTGTCAAGTGGGGCCCACAGCCCCGTCCGCCAGGCTGAGTTAGCCGCCATGGGACCCACAGTGCCACGTGGCAGCCTCTGGCAGTGCCACGTGTCAGGTGGGACCCACTGCCCAGTCACCCGAGCTGAGTCAGCAGCCCGTGGGGTCCACTGTGCCACGTGGCAGCCTCTGAAGGTGCCACGTGTCAGTGGGGCCCACTGTCAGTTAATTAGAAATTAATTAAATTAATGTTAGTGTTAATTAATTACTGTTTAGCCCTAATTAATTACTGTTAGTGGTTAATTAAGTTAGGGTTAGTACTAATTACTTTTAAACAGTAATTTTAATTAAATAATTATAATTAAAGATTAATTAAGGATTAATTAACTGTTAATTAAATCTTAAATAGTGATTAGGATAATTAATTACTTTTGAATAGTAAAATTATTTAATTAATTAATTAATAATTAAATAGTAATTAATTAAATAAAAATTTTAGGAATGAACAGTAAATTTAAATAATTAAATATAATTAGAGATTAATTAATATTAATTAAACAGTAATTAGCACTAATTACTTTACTACAGTAAAATTATTTAATTAATTAATTAATAATTAAATAGTGATTAATTAAATAAAAACTTTATGAATGAACAGTAATTTTAAATAAATAAATATAATTAGAGATTAATTAAGATTAATTAAACAGTAATTAGCACTAATTACTTTACTACAGTAAACTTAATTAATTAATTAATTAATAATTAAACAGTGATTAATTAAATAAAAACTTTAGGAATGAACAGTAAAATCATTCAATTTGAATAAATGAATAGTAAATTAATTCAAATTGTATTTTTGAATAGTAAATCTTAAAAGTTTAATAACTTTTTGTAGGATGATCCAAACATAGCCAATATGGGTCTTAAAATACTCAGAAAAATATTTAGGATCAAATGGCGTAATGTAAAATTTCGTTTCGGGGTACGCATAACGAGGTAGCATTTTAGAACCTCTTTAAGACCCCATAACTTTTTACTCGATTATCGAAACATAGTCAATATGGGTCTTAAAATGCTCAGGAGAGCGGCCCCATCACCGTGGTAGTATTAGTTTTCCAATTTGGACATCAGGACAAAAAGTCAACTCTAGAATTTAGAGTTGACTGTAGTGAAAAATGACCAAAATGCCCTTGGACTTCAAATGGCCATAACTTGGTCAATTTAACTCCAAATCCAAAAATTCAAGAAGCTACCTAGTTTAGAATTTTAATGTCATCATTTTCACAGAAATAATATTTAGGATTTGAACCCTAAAATTTAGGGAAATGACCAAAATACCCCTAGCCTTATTTTAGCCATAACTCGGCCGTTTCTCGTCCAAATTGGACGTACTTACTGTCCATCTTCAAGTTAGACAGTAAGGAATTAGGTGGAGAAAATAAAACTCAATTTGGACCCCTAAATCAAAAGTTGATTGACCCATAAAGTAGAGGCAAAATAGTCATTTTACCTTAAAATTGGAAATGCGCAACTTTAGCCCTTAATTAAAATCTTAGAATACGAGGTTTAATAATGTAATCATATTAGTACCATGTAAGTAAATAAAACAAGTCATTAAATTGAATTCCAATAATTTTTTTTCCTAAGTCTTAAGCATCCCACCTTAAGGACCTTTCCTGAGAGTAGGACTAGATCATAGGTTAGTGTTCATTCATTGGGTAAATTGGGATACCCTATGGGTGAAACCTAGGTTTTAATAGTTTCTAGATATTATTTTGTTTTACAACCCATTCTGATTAGTTTATCTTTTAACTTTAGATTTAAGATAGGAGATTCATCCTATTAAGTTTGATTACTTAATAGGATCTGCCTTAACTAGTAGATCACTTATAGTATAAAACCTAGAACTTAGGTCTTATCCAGTTTGGATTATGTGATTAAACCTAAAATCTCGTAGTGTTTAATCCATAATCTATAGGTGTAGAAGATCTTGATCAGATCTTAGTTAGAACGTCTAAATTCACAAAATTAGGACGTATGATTTATTTGTTTAATTCATAGTCGTCTATCTGATTGAACTAGATTGGAACCTGATCAGTTCCAATCCTTTTTAACTTATAAGGACGAATTTCCGAGTTACACTCGATAGTAGGAAAATGGTGATCCTGAACTTGTGTAACTTGGAATAGTTAGCTGGTTAAGTAGAAAACAAATGATATCATCATATTTAGTCGAGTCCCTTGCTTACTTGTTATTTGTTGCTACGCATACATTGTATTTTTGTGCCTTATATTTTCTTTGAACATATCACATAAGACATTTGATGCATAAATAAAATGTTAGGAAATTATGGAGACTCCTTAGATTCCTTATGAAAATATTAAAGTAAATAAGTGAAATGATAATGAATTGATGTGATTGAGCTGCCTCTCAGTATTCTTTTGATCATACCGAATGTTGCCCTAGCCGTATCGTGCTAGGAGTTGCCCTAGCCGTACTGTGCTAGGATATTTTGGTATGATAGTTGGTGACCTAACCGTATCGAGCTAGGAGTAGCCCTAGTCGTATCGTGTTAGGGCCATATATGTGACTGTTGTTGGCTTAGTCGTATCGAGCTAGGAGTAGCCCTAGCCGTATCGTGCTAAGATCTTCAGTTTCTTTTGGCGAGCTAGTGTAGCTCTTTTCTGTATGGCAGTTAATGTATTATAGTTTTATATGCAGTTGTGGTTGTTTCAGTATATTCTTTTTCAGTCAGCTATTTCCTTGTACTGCTTTATATATATCTAGGATGTAGAATCTTGCTGCTATATGTATATATCACTGTTGAGTTATTCATTTTTAATTAGCATGTTATTTTTATTGATCACCAGCATGTTTAGGATGTAGAATTTTTCTTCCAGCATTTATTCAATTATATTTACACTTATATGTCTTTCCTTGATTACTTGTTATGCGAGGCATGCTTCAGCCTCATTTCTTTGCCTTATTTATACTATAGAGCATAGTCTATAGTTTGCCTTTTTACTTATGTTGCTTACTGCTCCTGTATTTACACATCATGCTTAGAAGTAAATGGTAAAATGGTGATATTATATAACCTTATTAAAAATTCAGCTTAAAATGTACTTAGACAATTATCTAACTAGATTTTCTTTTTTTGGCTGGGGCCCTACATTGTGAAACTGACAATGTCAGGCTTAGAGCAGTTTGAGGAGTCTGCACCCGAGGAGGAGCCTTACTTAGAGGAGGTGCAGCAGTTGGGGCCAGAAGATATCTAGTCATTTACTACTTGTGAGGATGAGTGGATTTTGAACATTTATTTTGTTAAATTTTAATTAATGTAATAATACAGGTACCTGTGACTGTGTGTTCAGATTTCACTATGCTACTTTTCTGAGTTATATTTCTCTTCTTATATATATTATGATGCTTGGATGTCATTTATTTATCGCTTCCGCACTCTGTATTTTTACTTATATAGTGACTGCTTGATTGATTCTGAGTTAACCTTTCTCTAATCAGGTGGATTGTGGAGTTTATCCTAATCCAATGCTAAGTGAGGGGTTAACTAGAGTGACACTCCACCCTTAATCTAAACCTATTGAGGGTTAAGGGTGAGGGTCGCCACACATAATCATTGAGCCCAACATAT
This sequence comes from Gastrodia elata, assembly GCA_016760335.1. Lineage (NCBI taxonomy): Eukaryota > Viridiplantae > Streptophyta > Magnoliopsida > Asparagales > Orchidaceae > Gastrodia > Gastrodia elata. The sequence continues at coordinate 50,556,895 of CM028670.1, forward strand.
TAATCCCTGATTTCAACTATGTGGGATGCAAGTGATGCTCATAGTGGAATCAATGCTTATAAGATCTTAAAATATAAATAATCATAATCTCCTTGATCAAGAGATAAGATGAAAATATAAAACCAAAAATCTTATAAGAATTTTTTGTGCCAAAGTAGAACCAAATGTGTGTTCATTTTGTGCACAAGATTTGAACTTGTGAGACATTGAGATAAAATCTCAAGGTGATCAATGTGCACTTGCTAAACAAAATATAAATGAAAAATAAAGCTTGAGAAATCAAAAGTACATTTGTAATATATCATCACATGTGGAATAACCCCAACTCTCATCTCTCTTTTATCTAACTTATCTTCATTTAGTAGTTACTGTGCTAAGTCTAGGACCAGCTCATCAATTAAATCATAGCTTAAACATTAGTGAGAATAGATAAATCTGAGTAACAAAACAACCAATTCTCTGTGGTTCGATAAATCCCGGAAAGTAATTCTTTCCACTTATTACTTCAGACCATGTACACTTGCGTGTGAGCGCAGTCGTGTATTTACAGTCTGTCATTAAGTCAGCAGCCCTTCAGATGGGTTTATTTTTCAGGCTATTTTGGGGAGACGGGATATTCCTCCCCAAGTGGCGCACTGCTCCACTGCCGATATTGTTTATACTTATCTCTTTTGCGTGCGGCGACGGGGTGGGGCGCTACAATGGGTGTGTTAAGTATTCTAATATTTTGATGACAATATATATGAGATTTCATGTAATACATTTTCAAGTTCTAAACATGCTTAGTAACAAGGATAAATTAATTAAAGTAGGTGAAAAAGTCTTATTTTAAACAGAGGTTCTCAATGAAAAATTATCTCCTGAAGCATGAGGATTTTATTTGACTTAGAGGTGCTTCTATAAAAATATTTAAGTTAATTTCAACTCTTCAAGCATCACTTAACTTTTCATAACATTTTCATGTATGGAAAAGAGAGAGAAAGTGTGATGACCCGATGCCGGTTCAGCGGAAACCGTTCCGACATCAGGTGTTCACATAGCGCTTGATCATATTGAGTAAATTGAGAGAGAATGAATACACATGTAAAGACACAAATATATTCTCATTTATTTCAATATTTTAGATTATAAGATCCTTCATCGAATATCTCATACAAAAGTGAAAAAGATAAAATAAAAAGATAAAAGATGAGCAAAATAGCGCACAGATCTATCAGCAAAATTGAAAATTTTAAGAATTAGGGTTCTTGCGTATTCTCCTAGAAGCACCTGACTTGGTATTGCACAGAAAACAATACTGGAATTAGAATTCTCAGTAATTAGAGAATACTTTAAGTACTACAGTAAACAATAATATTACACTTTTAAAAGATGCGATAGCAGAATTAAGGCAGTAATTAAATTCAAGAAAAGTAAGGCAACATCATAAAATAAGTAAAAGTTTCCTGCAGCAAATATTATCATAATATGTAAGTTACTGATGTCATTTTTCTAGTAACAACCCCAAATATTTTTGATATGATTTTCCAGTAACAACCCCGAATATTACTGATGTTATTTTCCAGTAATAACCCCGAATGTTATTGATGTTATTTTCTAGTAACAACCCCGAGTGTTAGTTCTAAAAAACCCACCAAGCTACAACATGAATTTGGCTCGAAAGTGAGGCTAAGCAGCATTAAAAAATGCAAAATGTAATATTTTTCATGTACTAGATACCTTTTATTCTTTAAGTTCGGCTGAGTGACAGTTCGCTCAATATGCATTAAGTTTCTGATATTTTAGCATTTTACCAATATTCTTAAGAATAAATTTTATCTTTTTTTAAGTCTTTGATTAATATTTATAATTTTGCTCTTAAATTCTATTTATGATAATTCATTATGGGGAAGCCATTTTATCCCATTAATTATAAATTAACCTGCTCATAAGCTGATTCGCTCGTAAAACTTTAGCTCGAGCTTGAGATTGAACTCAATTAACAAAATAAGCTTAAGTTCAAGCCGGAACCAACTCAAGCTCGACTTGGCTTGCCTCAACTCATAATGTAATATGTGTTAAAATCCTTCTCCAAAAATAGCCTACAACATTTAAATAAAAAGTTAAGAGAAGAATATCTCTTACCTTCAAGATTAGGATCGCAAAAAAAATGGAGGGAGGTCGGAGTGGAATGGTCGGACGGTTGGTCGGGGTGGTTGTTGGCCGGCTGAGTTGGCTGGCTAACAGCGGCAGGAGGGCGACCGGCAGCGGCAAGTGGGCTGGCTGGCAGGAAGGAGAGGGCTGAGCTACTGAGTTGGGAGGGGAGGGAGCTGCTGGCTGTGGGAGAGGAAGGAGAATAGAGGGCTGGTGTGATGACCCACTTAAGTAGTAATAAGTTAAACTCTTAAACATCGAGGTGCCTTTTCAGATAATGGTGGAGTACCTGATAAGATCTCCAAAGTTAAGCGTGCTCATGTGGGAGCACTCCCAGGATAGGTGACCTGCTGGGAAGTTATCTTCTGAGGGCAAAATCGTGAGGCCTTTCTGGCCAAAATGAACAATACCTTGATGCTTAAGAGTTTGGAACTGTTACAAATGGTATCATAGCAAACCATAAGGTGTCAGATAGGAGCTAAGTGCCATACAGGATACAAAGTACCACTTCATGTGAGCAATTTCTTGAACCCATGATGGTTAAGGTGCTACATGATTGTGGGTACCTCTTGTGCCTGAAGGGGTCAGCTCTAGTCTTATCTATCCAATGAATAGTTCTTGGATCTGTGTGTGGATACTAACGAGGACGTCAGTTACTTAAGTTGGGGAGATTGTGATGACCCACTTAAGTAGTAAAAAGTGAAACTCTTAAATATCAAGGCACCTTTTCAGATAACGGTGGAGTTCCTGATAAGAACTCCAAAGTTAAGCGTGCTCATGTGGGAGCACTCCCAGGATGGGTGACCTACTGGGAAGTTATCTTCTGAGGGAAAATCGTGAGGCCTTTCTGGCCAAAATGGACAATACCTTGGTGCTTAAGAGTTTGGTACTGTTACAACAGGGCTAATATGTGGGGAGAGGAGGGAGTGGCTAAGGCTTAAATAGGCGCAAGGGGGACATTCCCAGTGCCAAAAAAATTTAATGTGGAGCGCATGGCCTCTGGCGTGCCGTCTGGCGTGGAAGCTTTTTCTGCCAAAGGTGGAAGAATCTTGCACGGGATCGCAAGCGAGGGGAAAAGAATTCTTAAGGAAATAGTTAAACTTAAATTATTCACATTTTCCACCGTTTGACGTCCAAAAATAATAAAACTTGACACTGATGTGTATTACAATGTAATGAACACCCTCGCGCCAAAAATGTTCAATCCTGAGCAATAATTTACTTTTTATTAATTTCTGAAGTTTTATACTTCAAAAATTTATTGAGATCAAACTGACGCTTAGAAATTGATGAAATTTTTTGAGCAACCTTTAAATAATATACCTAACATAACGACATGAAAATTGATGAATTCGGACATGTATTTAATTTTCTCAATTTATTGGATTTAAATAATTCAGAACAATAAAGCGGGAGTTTCTATTATCCGAATTCTCTCAAATTGGGCACTTTGATCTAAGAGTTATTTATATTTATTAGTATTCTTGTTTGCCCTAAATTGAAATTCCGGGAATCCGATTTCTGAGGTGAGAATTTGACTTAATCTGCAAATAAAGACATTGGGTCGTTACAAACTCCCTGCTTAAAAATGATGTCGTTCTCGACATCATAAGAACAAAATAAGATCTAGAAAGGAGTTTTGGGTTGCCTTAATTAAGAAATAAATATGGATATTTCCTCCGCATAACATCTTCCCTTTCCCATGTGGCTTCCTTTGCAGTATGATTATGCCATTGAACTTTAACCATTGAGATCATTCTACTTCTTAATTTACTACAGTCTTTCTCAATGATTTAAAGAGGCTTTTCGACATAGGGCATATAAGGATTCGACTGTCAAATCAAAAATTTGTTGAGAGGATTCCTGAAGGAATTTGCAGAATGCTGAAACGTGGAAAATGCTGGCACGGCATAAAATCTTTCTGGAAGTTTAAGTTTGTAAGCTGAGCTTTCGATTTTTGCAGTTACTTCGAAGGGTCCAACACATATGGGGCTCATCTTACCAGTAATTCCAAAGCGGTTAATACCTTTCATTGGGCTAACCTTTGATAGGCATGATCACCAACGCAAAATTTTAGCATCCAATGTTTGGCGTCTTGATACTTCTTTTGTCGGTCCTGGGCTGCCGAAATTTGGCTCTTGATTAGCTTTATCTTTTCATTTATTTCTTTAATCAACTCAAAGCTATAAATTTGTACATCTCCAACTTGTGTCCAAGCTAGCTGAGTACTGCACTTTTTTCCATATAAGGCTTTATAAGAGGCCATGCCAATACTCGTTTGGTGGTTATAATTATGCGTGAATTCAATTAACGGTATGTGCTTTTCTCAACTACTATCAAAATCTAAAATACTCAACTGTAATAAATCTTTGAGTATTTGATTAACTCTTTTGATTTACCCATCTGTTTGTAGAAGGAAAGCCGTGCTTAGAGCTATCATAGTTCCTAAATTGTGATGTACCACTTGCCAAAATTGGAAAGTAAATATGTTATCTCAATCCGAGATTATGACTTTTGGAATCCCTTGGAGTATGATTATTTTCTTGATATAAAGTTTGGATAACTTTCAACAGTGTCAGTCTCTGCTTAATAGAAATAAAATGTGCTAATTTGGTCAAGCGATCCACTATTACCCAAATTGCATCCGCTCCTGAACGACTCTTAGGTAATCCCATGATGAAGTGCATTGAAATGTCTGACCACTTCTATTCTGGGATTTCTAGTGGATGCAAGGGTCCACCTGGCCTTTGATGTTCAGCATTTACTAAACAAAAAACATGGCATTTGGTAATAAATTCAGCCACGCTTCTTTTGAGTCCTGGCCACCAGAATATTTCCTTAAGATCTCGGTACATTTTATTGTTTCCTGGGTGAACTGTACATATAGAGTTATGGGCCTCTCTTAGTATCTGGTTCCAAATGGATGCATCATTAGAAACCCAAACTCTTTTTCTATGATAAATATACATTCCCTACTAAAGTTGTAAGTCTGTTTGGAGCCCATTTTCTATATCTTTCTTTAGCCTTGAATACTCTAGGTCTTGTTCTTGGGAGATAGTTATCTGTTGCATGAGCGTAGGTTTTGGCAATACTTATATGGAGTATATCGTTTAACTGCTTGCTGGAAATGGGTCTTATTTCTAATTTCTAAAACTCTTCAATTACGGGGCTGGCTAAGATCATCTCATTCAAGGGTACATTTCTACCGAGAGCTTCAACTACAATGTTAGCCTTTCCAAGGTGATATGCTATTGAAACTCTTCAATACTAAGATTGTTGTCGCAATTTAATTTAAGCCATCTTTTTTTTCTGTAGTTTAGCTGCTTTTGAGTAAAAATATATTTTAGCCTTTGATAGTCTGAAAAGATCTCGCATCGTACCCCATACAGGTAGTGCATCCAGATTTTTAAGGCAACAACAACCGATTCTAACTCAAGATCGTGAACTGGGTAACTCTTTTTATGCTTATTTAATTGTCTTGAGGCGTAGGCAATTACCTTCCCTTCTTGTATTAAGATGCATCTCAAGCCATTGTTTGATGCATCAGTGAAAACTTGAAAATTAATTCCCTCTTGCAGTAACATCAAGATTATCATGGCGGTTAGTACTTCTTTCAACTTCTGGAATGCTTCTTCACAATTTTGGCTCCAGACAAAAGGTGTTGCTTTTTGAGTTAATCTAGAAAGAGGTGAGGCTAATAGCAAAAACCCCTTAACAAACTTTTAGTAGTAGCCTGCTTGTCCCAAGAAGCTTTGAATTTCGATCAAAGTAGAGGGTTTTGGCCAAACCTGAATGGCACTTATCTTATTATGATTAACTTGTATCCATACAGTACTAATTACATGACCAAGAAAAATAATAGATTTAAGCCAAAACTCATAATTTGTGTATTTTGCAAATAGTTGATGCTCCCTTAATGTTCCCAACATGAGTCTTAGGTGTATCTCATGATCTTCTTCACTTTTTGAATAAATAAGAATGTCATCGAAAAACATGTCGCGCCCCGCCCCACCATCGAACGCAAATGGGGTAATCGTAATCGATTCAGCATCGGAGTGGCGCACCACTCAAGGAGGAATATACCGTCTCCCCGAAATAGTTGTAACCAAAACCCATCTGAAGGCCTGCTGACTCAACCTCAATGAGGGTTGAGAGCTAATACTTAAGATAAGAGTAGTATCCTTATCCTAAGTATTAGACCAATACATACATTAGATGTAAAATACATGAGAAATCTAATATATATATATATATATATATAAGATATCAGCATTTCTAGTATACTGATCACATCATAATACTAAGTATAAGTAGTGTATAAATAGAGTGCGGAAGCTAAAGCAAATATCCAGAAATATTTATCACAGAAGCTATATAAAACATTTGTATCAGAAAAGAAAAGAAAAAATATCCAAAATTATTACAAATAATTTACTAAAATACAGACATAAAAGCTAAATACTGAACTAAAATAGATTATGCAACAAGTAAAGCTAAAGAAGAGTCCACTAGTGCTCCACAGGCTCTTCCTAAATCTCCTAGGTGTCCTTCTGATCTGGCTCAATATACTGCTCAAGATTTAGCAAATTGCGGATCCCATAAGTATCCCGTGTTAGACAATAAGTCTAACACATCAAAATTAATATAAACAGTCTTAGTTAATTATTTAATATTTACATAATGTAAATAAATTTACAGAAATACTGTAAAGATAACTGAAAATATAAAATTGTACAAAATTGAAGTAAAGTAAGGTAAAGCTATAAACTGAATATCGAAAGTAAACAAAAATAGTAATGGATCTAAAATTGAGTAATAACATGTAAGATTATGTTATATGCTACTGAAATTATGCATCTAAATATGTCACAATTATGTATGCTACTGATATGCAACCAAAATATCATTGAATAGCTATGAGTTGTACGATCCAATGTATACATACTTCCAGTTGAGAACTGCGATGGAGATGCATCCTGAAATTTCCTAGTCAATGTATGCAATATTTCGTAACCCATAAATCATCACTAATACTCATACATCATTACTGGTATTCATACATTATGCTTATGCTCATTCTCATGCTTCTAAGCTACATGTGGCGCCCTGCCCCCTGATCCACAAGATTATACCCAAGGGGTGGTGTGCCACTCTGGCAAACCCCTCACCTATCATTGGATTAGGTAAGATTCACAATCCACTAATAAGAGAAGGACGTGCATAAAATCACTAAGAAGATCAATCACTAAATTTGATATATATATATATATATATAGAGTGCAGAAGCAAAATAAAACAAATATTATATCCATTCACCATACATCAAGTAAGAAATAGTACTATAGCTCAATAAATAATAAAGTGCAAAAAAGTAATCACAATTACAGTACTTGTATTATTATAATATTAAATGAATATTTTAAAATACTGAAATAAAATCTCTCTTTATCACAGAGGGCTAAAAAGGAAACTAGGCAACGTCTGGCTCTCCTAGCTAGTACTCCTCCTCTATGAATGGTTCCTCTTCCTCAGTACCTAGTTCATCAAATCTATCTAAATCTAACATTATTGGTTTCATAATATCATGGCCCCAGCAAATAAAAGAAAACTTTATTAGATAATTATCTAAGTATATTTAAGGCTAAATATTTTAAATAAATTATTAATGTCACCATTTTATACTTAAACACAACAAAAGTGAACTAAAAGTATAGGAACAATAAGCGTACAAGGAATAGAATAAGTTATAAATATAGCATTTATAATTAAACCGAAAGTGAGAAAAAAAGCACAGCTCAAGCAATTAAGTAAGAAATGTGCATATACGTATATATAGTGCAGTAAGTAAAAGTACTAAAAGTAAAGTCTAATCCTATACATGCTGATGATCATATGACATATGCTAATTAAAGATAAAAATTTGAAAATAGTATATATAATAAGCAATAAAGTCTAGCATCCTATAAATACATAAAAGTGAGCAGGTAAGTAAAGAAACACAATTGACTGAAATATGCATCAATAATACAGTACACAGTAAGCCAAAATTGAAATAAATATGTAAGGACTATCATATCAAAAAATTTGCCAATCAGGCCCAGTAAAATTCCTAAAGCCTTTCTGGGCTAAGGCAGATAGAATAGTAGAGCAGAACTGAGAATACAGTAAAAATAAATGCAGAATCTCTTAGTTATTTTACTTTTGTTTCGGTGGACACATCCAGAAATAGCTGAGAAGTCAAGCATGTCTGCAAGAATATACAGGTTCCAAGCTTAACACACACTCCTCAATGAATAATGCTAAGCATCCTTATTACTACTTACCCTTGTCCATTATGGTAAATGTGCACCCGAACCTCCCAAAATATAACTGAACCCAAGGCAATTGTTATCCTAATTATTCTATATTTTTATTTCATGCATAAAGTTTTCTTATATGATATGTCCAAGGAAGTAAGCATAAAATACAAAGAATGCATAGCAACAAAATAAATCAAGTAAACAAGGGACTCTTCTATACATGGTGACACTGTTATTATCTAATTAAACCATTCTAACTATTCTAAGTTACACATATTCAGGATCTTCAATTCTTATTATCGAGTATAACTTAGAAGCACTGTCTTATAAGTTAAAAGGACTAGAACTGATTAGGTTTTAATCTAATTCAATCAAGTACGACTGCAGGTTTAATCAATAAATCACAATGTCCTAATTTGATGAATTTAGATGTTCTATCTAAGATTTGATCAAGATCTACTAAACTATAGATTATAGATTAAACACCATGAGATTGGGCTCAACCACATAATCCAAAAGGATAAGATATAAGTTCTAGGTTTCTACCTAAATGTGATCTATTGATTAAGGTAAACTCTATTAATCAAATCAAACTTAATAAGATAAATCTCCTATCCTGAATCTAGGGTTAAAAGCCCAAATAATCAGAATAAGTTATAAAATCTAGAAACTAATGAAACCAAGAATTTATTCATTGAATAACCCACTTATCCAATGAATGAAATCTAATATATTAGCTAGTCCTACTCCTAAGAATAGTCTTAATGTGAGATGTAAAGTCCTAAGAAAAAACTTAAAGATAATTTAGAAGATTTAACTATCTTGACCTAATAGCTGATTTTAATACTTAGAATGATTCTATTACTGTCCTAATATTAGTTTTATTGACTTAGAAGATAATCTAGGGTTTACAGATGCTTAACTTAAATTTTGGGCAAAACGATCATTTTTCCCCTACTTTAGAGTCCGAAAAACTACTTTTTGAATTAGAGTTTCAAATTAGAATTTTTTACTGCCAAATGATCCTTTACTGCCTTACATAAAGATAGGCAGTGGGTACGCTCAATTTGGATAAGAAACGGGTCCTCAGGTCTAAACTAAGGATTTTGACCTAAGGGCCTTTTAGTTAATTACTTTTAACAGAATCTAAATTTTTATACAGTTTACTATTAGCTACTATTCAAGGATTCCATAGAGTCCAAGAACCCTGCATTCTGAGGTCAAATGACTAAGTTATAGCTATTTCAATTTCTAAGGGCATTTAAGTAATTTGACGGTAAACCGGGGACAAAAACTGAACTTTTTCGTTTGAAGTCTAAATTTAGCAAAATAAGTTTCTATAGATTTCCTATAATGTACTGAGTGTGTTGACATGGAGTAAACTCAATTTAGACTTCAAATGGTCAAGTTATGGCATAAATAGGCTTAGGGGTATTTTGGTCACTTTTAATTTTTTAAGATTCATATTTTAGATATTATTTTAGTTTATTGATAACACTATAATTCTAAGCTAGTTAGAACTTTGAATTTTTGAATTTGGGATTGAATTGACCAAATTATGGTCAATTGAAAATTAGGGGCCATTTGGTTATTTTTAAGGTATGATCCTAAATTTCACTTCTCAAACTAAACTCTAAATGGGAAAACTAATACTTCTATAATATTGGGATTATTCTCTTGAGTATTTTAAGACCTATATTGATTATATTTGGATAACTATATTAAAAGTTGTGAGAGTTTATTTAGGTCCTAAAATGTCACTACGTTATGCATACCCCAAAATGAATTTTTGAATTACGTCATTTGATTCATTTTATTTTTCCGAGTAAAATGAGACCTATATTTGCTATGTTTGGACTATTATTTTTAAAGTTATTAAACTTTAAACTTTTTGAATTAAAAAATTAATCTTATTTAATTTATTGTTCAAGAAATGCAAATTAATCTTATTTAATTTATTGTTCAAGAAATGCAAATAATATTAATTATTCTAAATTATTTACTAACTAAATTAACTAATTGACTGAATTAATTAATGTGCTTAGATTAATTAACCAATAAATACTTATATTCTCTAATATGCTTAACTAAACTAAGTTAATTATCTACTATTGGCTATCTAATTAATTTGATTAGGCATAATTAATAGCATCAATTAATAATGCTAATTATACTTAACTACATTTTAATTAACTAACTTAGTTTAATTAATCTAACACTTATAAAATAGTGATTTCATACAGATATATATATATATATATATATATATTTACTTTGCTTTTCTGCAGGTTAATAAAAACGGCGGGACCCACAGGGACATGTGGCGTGACAGTATTTGCCACGAGCCTCTAGGGTGGGTCCCACGAATGTGTGGCGCCCGCTGATCGGCAGCGAAAGGCAAGGACGGGCCCACGTGCGGACGTGGCACTAACAGCGCCAAGGTGGTGGGCCCCGCGTCCCGCAGCGTTGACTGGCGCTGACCCAGGCCCGCTGAGGGTGTGACACGTGTCCCACGCTTCGGGAGCTGTGCAGAAATCCTGCGGGGCGGGCTTGACCCAGCCAGACCCGAACCAGCCGGCTACCCCGCCTTCGACCGAGGCTCGGGCTCGACACCCGCCGGCCTTCCCGGCGCCAGTAGGACTCAGCTCGCATGTTGACGGGTGGGGTGACGAGAGCTTCTCAACCGATATATGATCGTCGACAAAGACAGTCTGAGCAGCAGGCAGGGGCGAACCCTAGCATTTAGGGTTCGGGACGAGGCTATTTTACCCTGTGAGAATCGCAGGTCCCTCGCACGATGGCTCGATCGGGGTCGACTTAACCCGATCGAATCAATCAACCATTAATCGAGTTCAAGTAATTGACAAGCAAAACAAGAAGTTGCAATTTGAACGGAAGGATTGAGAGGATCGGGGTGTACCTATTGGACGGTCGGAAACTTGCACAGGAGCGAGGCCACGGCATGCATGCTCTCTAGATCTAGGTTCACTCTCACAGGGTTCTTCCCCTACATCCGAGCACTACGGGGCCATAAGGAGAGGGCGGCGACGGAGGCTACAATGCTCGGTCGACGTGCGTCGCGCGACCGCCTGCCGCGCGACCCGCTGAAGCTCGCGAGACGGAAGGAGCTGCAGCCATCTGATCTGCACCGTTTAATCAGACGACGCCGTTGGGCTTGGCGGACGATGCTAACGGTAGCGTTTAAAGTATAATATTATTTAATTCAATTTTAAACTAATTTTAATATTTAGAATTAATTAATAAAACACGTCCCAAAAATTTCTAAATACTCACTCTTAGCTAATTATGGGGTGAGTAACGCAACAGTGCGGTCGGATTTTCGATCCGATGAGTATTTTAATTTCCCAAATCTGGCGTATTTAAATATTATTAAAATATTATGTGAAATTTTGACGACTTCCGATCGACATGTAAATATCACCCATAGCTAACTTGGGGGCAATGAGCGCAATGGTGAAGTCTGATTTTTGATTTGAGGTCAATTTAGATAGGTCAAATTTTAGGATTTTTATATTTTTCCAAAAGTCAAGATTGATCCATTTGACTCCTGATTTGGACTAGGTCTTAGTGGATGACTCATAATGACTTGATTAACACTTAAGATCAAAGTTAGGACTAAAATTAGTCATAATTAACTAGGATAACAACTTGGGTTGTTACATTACATGAATTAAATTCAGAAATCTAAAAAATGCTTTGAAATTCGATAATGAATTCAAGGTCTCCATTGTGCAAAATCCTACTAACAAAAAGGATTATGACTCCTAGATTCTAATCTCGATAATTAGTTAAAGTTGAGAGTTTACTTAAAAATCATTAGATGGGAAGATTGTATACACATATTTAGCATGTTTACAAGAAAGGTGGCTCTTAACACTTAGTTTGATTAAGCCACCCTAACGAAGTGATCTTCTATAGGAGGCATCACTCGATGGAAATTTATATCTCAAGCTAAGTCATTAAGATGCCCAACTCACAATCACACTTAGTGTCTTAAAGGGGGTGACTTGAATTACTTAGTTTATTTAAGCCACACCTATTGAAGCAATCTTCGCTAGGAGGCATCACCCGATGGCGATTGGTATTTAGTCAAACTAAGGAATGAGTCCCTATTTATAACACTCTTAGAATTGATTGATTTACTCTAAGCGAGGTTGTATTCGCCTAAGTCCGCAGGATAGCACAAATATAAATCTTACTTATAGTGACTCAACCATTCATGAATACTACTGAAATAATTCAGTACTATCGGTATACCCTACTATACCCAACTAATAATCTGGGTTCAAAAGATTCTATTTAATCAACAAGAATTTATCAAAGTTGTTAATCCTTAATCTAAATAGGTGAGTCCTACACAAGGCTCCAATGATGTGATCAAAAGATCACTCAATATTGATTTCTACCACAAGGGATAAGTTCCATTCTAATTACTTTAGGTGATTCCTACCATGAGGTGTCAAGATCAACTTCTAAGGTTATGAAGGATCATCTAAGATTTCTACCTCAATAAATTACAAAAGTTCTTCCTACCTCAATATATCAATATTTAAGGTCTTTAAGCATTTTAAGAATAATCCTAAAGCAAGACCCTTAAGATATCACTCTTCTATCTCTTAAGGTAATATTCTAGGTTTACTTAATAGACTTGGATTAAAGTGATCAGATCAGATGAATAAAATCCATCTGATCATACTCTATTATACAATCATGGGATGAAATCAAAGATATTATTAGAGTTAGATTATTTCATAAATCATTATAATTTTATTATCCATCTTATGCCAATAATTTTATATAATAAAAAATTAAAGATCCAAAGTTTAGATTCAGATGATTCAATCACACAAATTTAATATTAATCTTAGCACTTCTAATTCAATGATTTAAGATCAATGTCAAATCATATATATTATTGGAATGATGTCAATTAAATTATCTTTCAATCAAGGTTACTTGATTAAGGTGATTAAGATTTAGATCTTAATCAAGACAAGTTATAATTTAATCCCTAGCCTTACCAAAATTAAGACCAATGGTTAATTTAAAGATCAATGACAAATTAATATATTATTGGTGTATTATTGATGCTGAATTTTAGATTTAAATTAAGTATCATCTACTTAATCAAGTTCTCAAGATTCTTATATTCACTTATAGTTTAATGTTAATTTAAGCGCATTTATGTGTCCAAATAAATGTTAAAGTTCTCTAACATACATCATAATATCATGAAAATATATGAATGTAAATACGACATAAAATAGAAGGTAATTAAGGCTAACCAAATTCTAAATTAAACCAAAAGGGTTAGCACTTAATTACAACTTTAAGAGACTTAGGTTTCATGCAATTTAGTTATTAAGATATATCTAATCAATATAAGCATTCAAAGATTCTATTATTTAGCATTTGACACAAAATACTTAAGGCACAAAAGAGGTTTTTGCACATGCCATAAAAGGCAAACTTTCAAAGTTGATTCTTACACAATATTTTATGCAATGCTCACTTTTAATTAAACTAGGTTCAAATTTGATATAATTTAATCCCACTAAGTTCCTAGGGACCTTAAAATGCAAAAAATAAGGAGTTTTGGCCATTTCAACCATATCTGCGTATTTTTAGAAAATTATGGGCACTACGGTGCGTAGTAGCGCTTTCAGACACTGTGGCAGAAAATAATGATGTGGCGCACGCTACGGCAGAAATTAGGTCTGTGGCGCACGGTAGCGCTTTCAGGCATTGCGACGCGCTACGACGCCCGATTTCCCTATAGTTGGATGCTACGGTGCGCTTCATCGCATTCAAGCGTTGCGGCGCGCTGTAGCGGTCTAACTTTTAAAATTATTGTTCAATTAATTTATTTTCTGGTTTCATATAGTTTTTCAGAAATGATGATGCAGTCTGTTGTGGCATGCTACAGCAGTTTAACTTTTGAGTAACTGTTCAATTAATTTTTTTTTTGATTTCCTATAGTTTTTCCCGTAATGACACTGCAGCCCGCTGCGGCACGCTGTAGCGCGGGGCGGCAGTTTGATTCCATGCCCTTATTTTATCCCTAGAAGCGTTGTGCGGCACGCGGTAGCGTGCTATGGCACGCTACGACGGATTCAGTTCTAAACTCGGGCGCTACGGCACGCGGTAGCGCCCGGCGGTGATTTCGCCTGTGCAAAAATCATGAAGGGTTGCACTTCGAGCGCAAATACTCTCAATCTAGAGCATTTCATGAGGGGTGCTATATATCAATGGAAATGTCTTTCTAATACCTTTTCATCAATACCAAAATCGGCATAAATAGATTATCTTAACTATATGAACGATGGAGTTAAAGGTTCGGGTATACAAAATAGACGAAAAATAGAGCATGAGATTGTCAAAGTAATATGATGCCTTAACGAACCTTAATGGCTTCCATACATAATCATGGATTTTTAAAAATATAAATAAGCATAATAGCAACATGAAGAACATAAGGCGAAGAGGAAATGAGTACCTTAGCCTTGCAAGAAATGGAGGAAGAAGACTTGGAAAGTTTGGTGGAGGAGCTTCTTCTTCTTCTTCTTCAGCACAACACTTCAGCAATGGAAAGGAGAGGAGAGAGCTTTAGAGTTTCAGCTTTTGCAAAGGGGATGAAGAAGAGCTGAACTCCTTCTTAAAGGAGGAGAAGGAGATGGGGGAGGCCATCATGAGTTAGGGAGGCTAGAAGGTGAGGGAGAGGAATGGCCTCAAGTTGCTTGCATAGGAGAAAATGGAGGGATGGCCATCCAAAAATGGAGGGATGGCCAACAGAAAACTATAAGGGAGGAAAGAAGAAAAATGCAAATTAATGAATAATTAATTATTATTCCTAATTTTTAATTTATAAAAAAATTCATGTTAAATAAACGCGCTCCGAAAAATCTCAAAAATTCACCCCTAGCTAATTAATGGGTGAGGAATTTGACGGCGAAGTAGGATTTCAATTCCGACGATTATTTAATTATGCTAATTTTCAGGGTATTTAATTATATTAAAATATTCGCAAAAATCCGACGACTTTCAAACGCGTCCAAAACATCACCCATAGCTAATTTGGGGGTGACTGTAGCGCCCCACCCCGTCACCGTGCGCAAAAGTTTACAAGTAGAAAAAACCAGCGGCAGAGCGGTGCGCTACTTGGGAGGACGAGAACAAGAAAAACTCATATTCCCAAATAGGCTAATAGACTGAGCCATACTGAAGGCTGCTGACTCGAACCTAAGAGTAGGATCGAGAGCCAATACTTAAGATAAGAGTAGAATACTTATCTTAAGTATTAGGCTAACACATATATTGGACTTAAAGAAACAAGTAAGCATCAAATATACGTTATTAATATATCAGCATTTCCAGTATGCTGATCACATCACAATACTAAGTATAGTAGTATATCAGAGTACGGAAGCTAAAAGCATATCATCCAGAATACATTCACCACAGAGCAGTATGTAAATATTCGTCTCAGAAAAGAAAAGAAAAGTAC
This sequence comes from Gastrodia elata, assembly GCA_016760335.1. Classification (NCBI taxonomy): domain Eukaryota; kingdom Viridiplantae; phylum Streptophyta; class Magnoliopsida; order Asparagales; family Orchidaceae; genus Gastrodia; species Gastrodia elata. The sequence goes on from CM028670.1 coordinate 50,572,852, forward strand.
ATCTAGAGTTATTACAGACTAATTTAGCATATGAAAAGTAAAGTCTACTGAAATAAAGCAAAAAAAGGAAGCAGAAAAATCCTCTAGGGCTCCACGTACTCCTCCTGGATCTCCTGCGAGTCGTCCTGTCTTGTCTCTACAAGTTGCTCGGGATCTCGCAAATTGCTAGATCCCAAAAGTACCCCGTGTTAGACAAGAAGTCTAACATATCGCAACTAACTACGCAGTAGGAAAGTAAATACAGTAGATAATAAAGTAAAGAAAACTGAAGAAAAACTGAGAAAACACTAAGTAATTGCAACTATAAATACTAAACAGAGTAAAACTACATCAAAAGTTGAATACTGAAAATAGATGAAAGTGTTAAATGCTCAAAAATTGATGTGAAAGGAATGCCAATGATGTACTATATGTCACTGTAAAGATGTATCAAATATGTGATGGTATAGTATATCACGGATATGTAACAGAACTATCACTGAAAGGTTATGAGTAGTACGGTCTAATGTACACATACACCTAGTTGGGAAGACAGTATGGTGATGCAGATGCACCCCAAAATTCCCCAGTATGTGTATGTAACATATCATAACCCATAATTCGTCACTGATACTCATGCGTCACTGCTGAAATGGTGCTTCAAGCTCATGCTTATGCTTATGCCCATGCTTCTATGTTATATGGGTAAAAATCCAGAAATCCATGAAAACTTGGAATGCAGATATTGAATTCTAAGTCTCCACTGTGCAGAACTCTGCTAAAAGGATTCTGTCTCCTAACTTTTAGAATGATAATTGATTAAAGTTACAGATTTAATTAAGGATCACTAGAGGAAATGATCGTATACACATATTCAGCACATTTGCAAAAAAAGTGATTCTCACCACTTACTCACCACCATACTGAGTGTCTTAAAGAAGGTGAATTTTATTACTTAGTTTGTTTGAGCCACACCTATTGAAACAGTCTTCGCTAGGAGGCATTGCGCTATTGGCAATTTCTATTTCAATCAAACTAAGGAATGAATACTCGTTCAATACACTCCTAGGTTGAATGATTTATTCTAACGGGATTGTATTTATCTAATCCCGCAGGATAGAACCTGCTCATAAGTTCTTATTAGAGTGAATCAACCAATCTTGAATACTACTGGAGAATTAGTAATATGAGTATACTATATTACACCATCCAATAATCGGGGTTCAAACAAGTCTACTTAATAAATCAAGGAATGATTAAGACTATAAAGGCCTATACTACATAGGGAAGTCCTATACAAGGGTTCACAAAAGTGTGATCAAAGATCACTCAACATGGATTATACCACAAGGAGAAGTATTATTCTAATGTCTTAACTGATTCCTACCACGATAGGTTAAGATCAGTTTCTAAGGTTAAGGGATCATCTAAGCTTCTACTTCAATGAGTCATACAAGTTCTCCTATCTCAAGGTATATGCAATTTAGGTCTTTTAAATGTTTCAAGATGATCCTATGAAGAGATGCTTAATATCTCACATTATAAATTCTAATTTCTAACATTTTAGGTTCTATTTCATAGCTAGGTTTAGAATGATCATATCAGATGATTAAGTCATCTAATCACAACTTAATCTAAGATTATGGGATTTAAATCAAGAATGTTATTAACGTTTTGGATCACTTGTTCAATCAATATGATTTTATTAATCGTCTTATGCTGATGGTCTTATTTAGGAGAAAATCTAGGATCTAAAGATTTGATTCAGATCAAATAATCATATGGCTTTATTAACAACCTTATCATATCTAATTCAAATGTTTAAGGTCAATATAAAATCCAATGTATTATTGGAGGAATGTCAAGTTAATTATCTTATAATCAAATTGCTTTAGTTAAGGTTCTTAAGAGTTTAGATGTTAATTAAGTAGATTAGGGTTTGACCCGTGTTCTTATTCAATTAAGATCATGTGTTTGATTAATGATCAATGTCAAATTAGTGAGTTAAGAATGTGTTATTGGTGGCAATCTCAAACTTAGATCAAGTATTAATACTTTGATCAAAGTCTTAAGACTTCTTAAGTTAATTAAGGAAGTTAAGATTTCCCACTTTTGGCTTATTCAAGTTATGCATTATGGATCAATATGTATGGTTTCTAATACATTTAACATACTGTTATGAAGCATAATAATAGAAAAGTTCATAAAAATAGAGAGTAATTAGTGCTAATCAAACCCTAAATCCATTCAAATGGATTAACACTTAATTACAAATCTAGCCATCAAAATTGTTTGCAATTTTGCACACATGTCCTACTTAATAATACAAGTAATCAGAGCCTAAGTTTGCTAAGATCCAATATGTATAAACCCTAATTTTCACTAAATATGATTTAACAAGATTAGGGCATAATTTGAAATATAGAACTCAGAAAAATACTTCACCTAGCACATGCATTCTACTTATCATAAGGAAACTAATAGCACTAAAAACATGCAGTTTGGATAAATAGAATTGCGAATAAACCCTAATCAAGTTTTGATATGATTAAGCAAAAACAAAAAATCTAGCCATCAGATGTGTAATATTTTTCTATATTCAGATTCTTGGTGATTTTCTAATCATTTTCATATATAATATTAAAGGATTTGGTCCAGTTGATTAAAAGTTATTCAAATAATACATTCTGTATTTTTCTGATTTAATTTTCCTATGATTGGATTAATTGTATTATTTTCCTTAAGAACAATAATTCCAATTAATCAGATTTAATATAATTGGGCTCGGCCCAATAGCCGAACCGTGCGGGTCGACCGTGGCCCGAAGTCCCAGGACTGTCGCACCGCGCGAGTCACGGGCTGACCTGACCCGCACAGGGTCTTCGTCCCTGCCCTTAGTCCCGACGGAGTCGCTATATTATGGAAACCCTAATCGGTCAATTCTGGCGCAGCCAGACTACAACAGGCACGACAAAAGATCGCCACACCTTCACCATGACCAGGTGCACCGAATGGGACCCGAAACCCTCTGTGAGATCGTCTGGATCGGCCGGACCTTACTCACCCGAGAGCTCCTCTTATGGAGCTACTATGGGGAAGCAATTCTCCCCACAGAGACCACGCCAGACTCCGGGCTCAATCCCTACACCATTAGGGAGGTGAGGCGGATCGAAGCCCTCTGGTTTGGGGGGCTGGGATGGTCTGGATCGTCAGGTCTTTTCTCGACCGAGATGATCCTTAAGCGACTTAGCCCGATCGATCGGGGCTAGTTTAGGTCCTAGCTATGATCACATTATGTTTGAATTGACAATACACAGGCATAAGAATCAAATGGAAAGAGGTTCGAGCCTCAGTGGCTCGAAACCAACAACTGGAGTACCTGGTGTGTCGGGGAAGCTCAGAATGGTCGATTGGGGCTTTGACTGGCCGTAGCTGATCTCCCAGACACTTCAAAGGGTCCTGAACACTAGGAGAGCCTACTATCAGCGGTTCAGAAGCTCCTGGATCACCTACTCGAGCTCGGACAGACAGTAATGATGGAAGGACGTAGAGAAGAATCGAGGACAATTGAGTAGCAAAGGGGCAGAGGGAAGGATTACTGAAGCTATTTATAGCCTCAGACGAGCCTAGGAAAGCTTCTATAGGGGGAAATTGGGCTGGGGAGGATCGGATTGATCGGGCCATGGCCGAGCTCTCAATTTTCCAAATTGAGCTCGGCTGGGGGTCCTTGATATTTTGGGAGAGGCCTCAACGGCTTACTGAGGTGGACGCAGGAGTGGAGGGGTAGGCTGGGCAGTTGGCAGTACAGGAGATTTCTTCTGTCGGGGACGGGCGTGCTCGGTACGAAGGTCCACAGTGGCGGTGCCTTCAAACTCCGTCCGATGGATTGAAGGGAACGCGCTACGGTCCAGATCCGCCAGATCCTAATAGCCAGCTCGGATTGAATCTGAGCCATCAGATTAATGGGACGCATCTAACGGCAGATCCGCAGTTTCGTGGATCCAGATCCAGACCGTGGGATCTAAGGGTTCGATGGTGAGATCAGCGGGACCTCGCTGTCACGTGACCCAGGCTCCACAGCAGATTGCCCACGATCTGCACAGCGGATGCCGGCTGTTAATTTAGTTTAAAGGATATTTATGTTATTATGAAATATTATAAACCTAAAATGCAATTGGATCATTTTAATTTAAATTGAATTATGGTCCAAATGATTTCCAAATTGCACCAAACTTTCACCCTTAGCTAATTTAGGGGTGAGGAATTCAAAAATGTTTTCAAATTTTAGTTTTGAGATCAAAATATTTTAGGTTTATACTAGGGCATCTAGAATAATCAAATTATCATTTTGGACTTAGAGAAGTCCAATGAACTTCAAATTTTCAGAATGAGTTTCATTTGATGTTCTAAAAGCAATGGGAGGGCTATAATTTTTAGCAGAGTACTAACCTAGGGTTGTTACAGACTCCCCCACTTAAGATCAAAATCATCCTCGACATCATCTCAAGAGAGAAGGCAAATATGAAGAAATTAAAGAATATAATAAGACTTAGAAAATTAATGGGTACTTGGAGTTTCAAAGAGATGGGGATACGTCATCCTCATATCCGCCTCTTTTTCCCAAGTAGATTCTTCTAAAGAGCGATTCCTCCACTGAACCTTTACCATTGGGATTGAACGATTTCTCACCTGCTTTTGATCATGAGCCAAGATCTTAATTGGCTCTTCCGCATAAGAAAGATTTAGTTGAAGAGATACCGCCAAAAGTTGGATTAAGTGGGATGAGTTATGAAGACATCTCCACACAGATGAAATGTGGAAAACATTATGGACTACAGAGAAATCTTTAGGATGCTTCAATCTATAGGATTGGGAACCAATCTTTTCTAGTATTTCAAATGGTCCGACATAGCGGGGACTTAGCTTCTCGGCTACTCCAAAACGATATATGCCTTTCATCGGACTGACTTTAAGGTATGCAAAATTTCCAACATCAAATTCCAGAGTACGATGATGAGCATCATGATACTTACTCTGATGATCTTGAGCTGCTTTAATTCTTTGTTGAATTAATTGAATCTTTCGATTTATCTCTTCCACTAAATTGGAACCATAAAGTTGCACACTGCCAGTTTCAGACCATGCTAACGGAGTACTGTATTTTCTGCCATACAGAGCTTCATATGGAGCCATGCCTATACTTACCTGAAAACTGTTGTTGTATGCAAACTCTATGAGAGGAATATGATATTCCCAGAAACCTTCAAAATCCAGTATGCAGAGGCGAAGAAGATCTTCTAAGACTTGATTAACTCTTTCCGTTTGACCATCGGTCTGAGAATGAAAATCGGTACTCATGGCTAGAGTAGTCCCCAAGTCCTAATGCACAGCTTGCCAAAGTTTAAAAGTGAAACGGCTATCTCGATCAGACATGATAGATCTTGGAATTCCATGGAGTCTGACAATTTTCCTGATATACAACTTTGCTAATTTCTCCACAGAATTAATTTGACACATGGGGATAAAATGTGCTGATTTGGTCAATCGATCGACAAAGACCCATATTGAATTAGCACCGGATCTTGCTTTAGGTAATCCTATAACAAAATCTATAGAAATGTTAAACCACTTTCATTCCGGAATTGCTAGAGGATGAAGAAGTCCTCCAGGCTTTTGGTGTTCAGCTTTGACTAAGTTACAAGCATGATATTTTGCTACAAATTCAGCCACACTTTTCTTCATTCCAGGCCACAAGAATGATTTCTTCAGATCTTGGTACATCTTGGTATTGCCATGATGTACTTTATAACCAGAATCTCTTGATGCATGGATTTGGGAATCCATAAATGATCTCCTTGATAAATTACATTACCTCGAAGCTGAAGATCAAAGCGACGACCACTTAAGATGTCCACTTTAAACTTTAGATAGTCATCATCTTTGGTTTGGGATATAGAGACATCACGATGAAACATCGATTAAACTGAACACAGGTATAATAGAGTGCTTTGCAAAGCACCGTGCACTGGCCTAATTTTGAACTTTCGGAATTCTTCTTCTAACAGGCTTAATAGTATTATAGAAGATAAGGTAGCATGAATACTAAGTGCATCTGCTACGATGTTTACTTTTCCTGGATGATATTGGATGCTTAAGTCATAATCTCTTATTAACTCGAGCCATCTTTGTTGTCGACAATTTAATTTGCATTGGGTGAAGATGCACTTCAAGCTCTGATGATCGGTGAATATAGAACACTGGACGTCATAAAGATAATGATGCCAGATTTTTAGAGCAAAAACTACTGCTGCTAACTCAAGATCTTGGACAGGATAGTTCTTCTCATGAAGTCTTAACTGACATGATGCATAAGCTATAACTCTTCCTTCCTACATCAGTACACATCCCAATCTTATTCCAGATGCATCGGTATAGACTTGGTAATTCAAGCCCTCTTTGGGTAAGGCTAGAACTGGTGCAGAGGATAGAGCATCTTTCAATGTTTGAAATGCAATCTCACATTCTGGGCTCCAGATAAATGGTACTGCTTTCTGAGTCAACTTTGTGAGAGGAGAGGCGATTTGTGAAAAACCTTTGACAAACTTCCTATAGTAGCCTGCCAGTCCTAAGAAACTTCTAATGTCGGTCACAAATTTTGGATGTGACCAATCTTGGACTGCGCTCACTTTATTTTGATCGACTCTGATTTCCTGAGAATCGACGACATGACCCAGAAAAGCGACTGAGTCAAGCCAAAATTCGCATTTAGAATACTTGGCATATATTTTATGGCTTTGTAGCTCTTCTAGTACTAATCGCAGATGGTTCTCGTGATCTGTCTCCCTTCCTGAATAAATCAGAATATTGTCGATGAAGACGATGACGAACTTGTCTAGATATGCTTTCAACACATGCTGCATTAAGTCCATAAAGATGAAAGGTGCATTAGTTAAGTCAAAAGACATTACTAAAAATTCGTAATGCCCATAGCGTGTTCTAAATGCTGTTTTCTCAACATCTGAATCTTTAACTCGTAATTAATGATATCCCGATCGTAAGTCTATCTTTGAGAAGACTGTAGCTCCAGATAACTGATCAAATAGATCATCAATACGAGGCAGAGGGTATTTGTTCTTGATAGTTACTTTATTCAATTCTCTGTAATCGATGCACATTCTCTTCGATCCATCCTTCTTCTTCAGGAACAAAACTGAAGCTCCCCAAGGAGATGAACTGGGATGAATAAGACCTTTCTCCAATAGTTCTTGAAGTTAATTATTTAGCTCTTGAAGTTCTTTTGGTGCCATATGATACGGAACTTTTGATAATGGTTGAGTTCCGGGAATTAATTCAATTGCGAACTCTACTTCTCTAACTGGAGGAAGACCGGGTAGGTCTTCAGGGAAGACATCAGGAAATTCACAAACTATACGATTCTCAGAAATATGCACAACTTCTTTCTTCTCTCCCAGCATGGTTATGAGATATGCGTCGCATCCCTTCCTGACTAATTTTTCTGTTGTCATTGCATTTATCAGCGATGATTGGGTACTAAATCCTCCGACGAATGATTTTGATTTACTTCCACTTCCCAGAGTTATTTTCTTCTTTTGGCAATTTATGGAAGCTCCATGCCGGCTTAGCCAATTCATGCCTAGGATTATGTCAAAGTTGGTGATTGGCAACACAATTAACTTAGCCTCATAGTTTTGTTCCCCAATAAGAATATCGAGGTTGCAAAATTATTGGGACTGCATATGGGCTCCAGAATGTAACTCGATGCTCAAGGAGCTAGTTAATTGATGGGTTGGTAGCTTAAGGGTTTTAGCCCAATCTTCAGATACAAAGGAATGATTTGCCTCCGTATCAAAGAGGATATTACAAGATGTGTCATTTATTGATAAGATGCCTATGATTACAGTAAATTAATAAGAATAGCTACCCAATATTTAAAGTACTGAATGGTAAAGATTGATTACTGAAATGGCAAGAACTGAATACGAATAAATATTAAGGCGTACCTGACACCACGTTGTTGTCCTCAAGAGCAGAGGCAGGAGTACACATATATACCCTAGCAGATGCTGAGGGTTGTTTGTTCTAGGGCCTTTGACCTTGACAATCATAATTTGGCTTCTGTGTCGGCATAATTGCTTTTGAGTTTGAAGTTGGAGCCAGCATTATGGCAGGAGCAGGCTCTCTGCGGTTCACTAGTTGAGCATGGAAGGCTTGTTTATGACGGGAGTGGTCGATGGGCACTCCGTCGATTGTGTTCTTTTCCCTGCATTCAAAATAGCAGTGGCCCTTATGACCACAAGTAAAACATACACCACCGAAGTGGTAGCATTTTCCGTATAGATGCATCTTTTTGCATTCAGAGCTCAAAGATTTGGGTTATGTCGACTCCATGTTGTAGACCCTTGCCACCTTATGATGGCCAAAGCATTCCTTACTCAGCTGCATGGCTATTGCTTTCCTCTTCTGGTCCAGTTGACCCTAGAATCCTTCTTGCAAATGGGCAGCTTCAATTAATTCAATCAGAGTCCTGATCTGATGAGATACTAAGTGTGTTTTGATCGAGTCTCTCAGACCCTTCAAGAAACTGTGGCACTTTGACGCTTCCGTCCTAACTAAATCCGGAACGAAACACGACAATCTTTGAAATTCTTGTTCATACTCAAATACTATATGGTTACCTTGTGCAAGATGGAGAAGTTAATCTTCCAAAATTGCTTGGGCTGATGCGGGTATGAACGCTTCACGGAATGCCTCCAAGAACAAGTCCCATGGAATGTCCTCTACTTCATAGTCGGCAAACTTATTGTTCCGCTCGTTTCCCACCAATATTCTGCTTCTTCTTGAAATAGATGGTCACTAAGCAGATGGCTTCAGAGTTAGGGCACTTTGATACTGGCCGGATTCTTTTCGGCCATTTTAAGCCAGTTCACAGTGTCCATTAGATTCAGCACTCCATTGAAAGTAAGAGTTCGGAGACGAAGGAAACTGTGCAAGATTCCATCGCCCGTGTAGTGGGAAGATGATGAAAACCCTGGTTGGGGTGCAGATTGCTGTTTAACTGAAAGAATAAGAGCATGTGTCTCTTGCGCCTCTTGCGCATTACTTTCTATCAGGGCTTTCAATAAACTGGCCATAGGATTGGACTCTTCAGGTCCGCTCGACAATGAGACCGCATTCTTGATTGGAGTAAGAGTAGAAGGAGAGCCATGATTCATGACTGCAATACAAGTGTGAATTCAGAAGCATAAAATTTTTTACTATAATTTCATTCATTCATTTCTTTCTCAAAAGAGAAGATACATGGATCTACAAACATATCGCTGAGATAAGGAAATGACATAATGAGATTCTCTAAAATCCTAGTTACAATACTCTACTCAAATAGCAGCACAGAAATCATCATATGTGACTGTGGGGTTCCTCCGAGCCAGTCTCCTATAAACCCAATACTACCAACGACTCTCTGATCCCCTCAGTAAGATCTCTACGATCTCTAGACGATGCTCCTCAGGATAGGCTGTCTCTCGAAGCACAGTAATAACACGATCCAGCCATTCTCTGGCGAGTACCGAAAGGCTGGTGCCTCCAAAAGATGAATGAACTAGAATCTTGTCTAGTACTTCAACTCCTCCAGGTGATACTCCATCTACGACCCTCCCATAGATCTGGTCGTCTCGAAGGTCATCTATCCAGTAGTCATCGAATCTCCTAAGGTAGAATAAGGATGCTGACTGTGAATATTCCATACCTAAGATGATTCAACCCATAAGTATGTTTATTATTACTTTGTTATTACTTTCAAAGATCGTTCAAGTTCTAAGATGTCCATTTTAAGATTCGTAGTTTAAATTGATTTATTATGTGTTATATTCCTAAGGTGTCAACATTCTAGATGAGTCTACCCTTTTCATTTCTGGGATAGCTTGATGAACTTTTAGATGATTGCTTTACACTACGCTTAGTGTCGTGTGATCTTTGCATGATACAGAGAACAGATCATAAAGTAGTTAGGAACAACTTCTTATCTGACACTTTATGATACTTCTCTGATACCAACTGTAGCACCCTGCCCCGTCGTCGTGCGCAAAAGTTTACAAGTAGTAAAAACCAACAGCAGAGCGGTGCACTACTCTGGAGGACGAGAACAAGCAAAGCTCATCTTCCTGAATAGGCTAATAGACTGAGCCATACTGAAGGCTGCTGACTCGAACCTAAGAGTAGGATCGAGAGCCAATACTTAAGATAAGAGTAGAATACTTATCTTAAGTGTTAGGCTAACACTTATATTGGACTTAGAGAAACAAGTAAGGATCCAATATACGTTATCAATATATCAGCATTTCCAGTATGCTGATCACATCACAATACTAAGTATAGTAGTATATCAGAGTGCGGAAGCTAAGAGCATATCATCCAGAATTCATTTACCACAGAGCAGTATGTAAACATTCGTCTCATAAAAGAAAAAAAAACTGCATCTAAAGTTATTACAGACTGATTTAGTATATGAAAAGTAAAGTCTACTGAAATAAAGCAAAAAAAAGGAAGCAGACAAATCCTCTAGGGCTCCACGTACTCCTCCTGGATCTCCTGCGAGTCCTCCTGTCCTGTCTCTATAAGCTACTTGGGATCTAGCAAATTGTCGGATCCCAAACCCCGTGTTAGATAAGAGGTCTAACACATTGCAACTAACTACGTAATAGGAAAGTAAATGCAGTAGATAATAAAGTAAAGAAACCTGAAGAAAAATTGAGAAAACACTAAGTAACTACAACTGTAAAGACTAAATAGAGTAAAACTACATCAAAAGTTAAATACTGAAAATAGATGAAAGTGTTAAATACTTAGAAATTGATGTGAAAGGAATGCTAATGATGTACTATATGTCATTGTAAAGATGTATTAAATATGCTAGGGTATGGTATATCACGGATATGTAACAGAACTATCACTGAAAGGTTATGAGTAGTACAGTCTAATGTACACATACACCCAGTTGGGAAGACAGTATGGTGACACAGAAGCACCCCGGAATTCCCTAGTCTATATATGTAACATTCTGTAACCCATAATTCATCACTGATACTCATGCGTCACTGCTGAGATGGTGCTTCAAGCTCATGCTTATGCTCCTGCCCATGCTTCTATGCTATATGGGTAAAAATCTAGAAATCCATGAAAACTTGGAATGCAGATAATGAATTCTAAGTCTCCACTGTGGAGAATCCTGCTAAAAGGATTCTGTCTCCTAACTTCTAGAACGATAATTGATTAAAGTTACAGATTTAAGTAAGGATCACTAGAGGAGATGATCGTATACACATATTCATCACATTTGCAAGAAAAGTAATTCTCACCACTTAGTCACCACCATACTGAGTATCTTAAAGAAGGTGAATTTCATTACTTAGTTTGTTTGAGCCACACCTATTGAAGCCGCCTACGCTAGGAGGCATTGCGCCGTTGGCAATTTGTATTTCAATCAAACTAAGGAATAAATACTCCTTCAATACACTCCTAGGTTTGAATGATTTATTCTAACGGGACTATATTCATCTAATCCCGCAGGATAGAACCTGCTCATAAGTTCCCATTAGAGTGAATCAATCAATCCCGAATACTATTGGAGAATTATTAATATGGGTACACTATATTACAACATCCAATAATCGGGGTTCAAACAAGTCTACTTAATAAATCAAGAAATGATCAAGATTATAAAGGCCTATACTACATAGGGAAGTCCTATACAAGGTTTCACAAAAGTGTGATCAAATATCACTCAACATGGATTATACCACAAGAAGAAGTATCATTCTAATGTCTTAAGTAATTCCTACCACGAGGGGTTAAGATTAGTTTCTAAGGTTAAGGGATCATCTAAGCTTCTACTTAAATGAGTCATACAAGTTCTCCTACCTCAAGGTATATGCAATTTAGGTCTTTTAAATATTTCAAGATGATCTTATGAAGAGATGCTTAATATCTCCCATTCTAAATTCTAATTTCTAACATTTTAGGTTCTATTTCATAGTTGGGTTTAGAATGATCAGATCAGATGATTAAGTCATCTGATCACAACTTAATCTAAGATTATGGGATTTAAATCAAGAATGTTATTAAAGTTTTGGATCACTCGTTTAATCAATATGATTTTATTAATCTTCATATGCTAATGGTCTTATTTAGGAGAAAATCTGGGATCTAAAGATTTGATTCAGATCAAGAAATCATATGGCTTTATTAATAATCTTATTATGTCTAATTCAAATGTTTAAGGTCAATATAAAATCAGATGTATTATTGGAAGAATATCAAGTTTATTATCTTATAATCAAATCGCTTTAGTTAAGGTTTTTAAGGGTTTAGACCTTAATTAAGTAGATTAGGGTTTGACCACTGTTCTTATTCAATTAAGATCATGTGTTTGATCAATGATCAATGTAAAATTAGTGAGTTAAGAGTGTGTTATTGGTGGCAATCTCAGACTTAGATCAAGTTTTAATAGTTTGATCAAAGTTTTAAGACTTCTTAAGTTAATTAAGGAAGTTAAGATCTCCCACTTTTGGTTTATTCAAGTTATGCATTATGGATCAATATGTATGGTTTCTAATACATTTAACCTACTGTTATGAAGCATAATAATAGAAAAGTTTATAAAAATAGAAAGTAATTAGTACTAATCAAACCCTAAATCTATTCAAATGGATTAGCACTTAATTACAAATCTAGCCATCAAAATTGTTTGCAATTTTGCACACATATCCTACTTAATAATACAAGTAATCAGAGCCTAAGTTTGCTAAGATCCAATATGTATAAACTCTAACTTTCACTAAATATGATTTAACAAAATTATGGCATAATTTGAAATATAAAACTCAGAAAAACAATTCACCTAGCACATATATTCTACTTATCATAAGAAAACTAATGGCAATATAAACATGCAGTTTGGATAAATAGAATTGCTAATCAACCCTAATCAAGTTCTGAGATGAGTAAGCAAAAACAAAAAATCTAGCCATCAGATGTGTAATATTTTTTCTATATTCAGATTCCTGATGATTTTCTGATCATTTTCATTTATGATATTAAAGGATTTGGACCAGTGGATTAAAAGCTATTCAAATAATATATTCTGTATTTTTCTGATTTAATTTTCCTATGATTGGATTAATTAGATTATTTTCCTTAAGGAAAATAATTCCAATTAATCAGATTTAATATAATTGGGCTCGGCCCAATTGGCGAACCGCATGGGTCGACCGGGGCTCGAAGACCCGGGACTGTCGCACCGCGCCGGTCACGTGCTAACCCGACCTGCATAGGGTCTTCATCCCTACCCTTCGTCCCGACGGAGTCGCCCGATTAGGGAAACCCTAATCAGTCAATTCTGGCACAACCAGACCACGGCAAGCATGACAAAAGATCGCCACACCTTCACCATGACCAGGAGCACCGAATGGGACTCGAAGCCCTCTGTGAGACGGTCTGGATCGGCCGGACCTTACTCACCCAAGAGCTCCTCTTATGGAGCTATTGTGGGGAGGCAATTCTCCCCACAAAGACTACATTAGACCCCGGACTCGATCCCTACACCATCAGGGAGGTGAGGCGGATCGAAGCCCTCTGGTCTGGGGGGCCGGGATGGTCTGGATCGTCAGCTCCTTACTCGATCGAGACGATCCTTAAGTGACTTAGTCCGATCGATCGTATCGATCGATCGAGGCTAGTTTAGGTCCTAGATATGATCACATTAGGTTCGAATTGACAATACGCAGGCATACGAATTAAATGGAAAGAGGTTCGAGACTCAGTGGCTGGAAACCAGCAACTGGAGTACCTGGTTTGTCGGGGAAGCTCGGAATGATCGATTGGGGCTTTGGCTGGCCTTAGCTGAGCTCCCAGACACTTCAAACAGTCCTAAACACTAGGAGAGCCTACTATCAATGGTTCATAAGCTCCTAGATCGCCTACTCAAGCTCGGACAGACGATATTGACGGAAGGACGTATAGAAAAATCGAGGGCAATTGAGCAGCAAAGGGGCAGAGGGAAGGATTAGTGAGGCTATTTATAGCCTCAAACAAGCCTAGGAAAGCTTCTAGAGGGGGAAATTTGGCTAGGGAGGATCGGATTGATCGGGCCATGGCCGAGCTCTCAATTTTCCAAATTGAGCTCGGCTGGGTCACAAGGCCCGATCGGGGGTCCTTGACATTTTGGGAGAGGCCTCAACAGCTTGCTGAGGTGGACGTAAGAGTGGAAGGACTGACTGGGCAGCTGGCGGTACGGGAGATTTCTTCTGTCAGGGACGGGCGTTCTCGGGACGAAGGTCCACAGTGGCGGTGCCTTTAGACTCCGTCTGATGGATCGAAGGGAACGCGCTACGGTCCAGATCTGCCAGATCCTAACGGCCGGCTCGGATTGAATTTGAGCCATTGGATTAACAGGACGCATCTAACGGCATATCCACAGTTTTGTGGAGCCAGATCCGGACCATGGGATCTAAGGGTTCGACGGTGAGATCAGCGGGACCCCACTATCGCATGACCCGGGCTCCACAACGGATTGCCAGTGGTCCGCACAGCAGATCCCGACTGTTAATTTAGTTTAAAGGATATTTATGCAATTATGAAATGTTAGAAACCCTTAAGTGCAATTGGATTATTTTAATTTAAATTGAATTATGGTCCAAATGATTTCCAAATTGCACCAAACTTTCAACTTTAGCTAATTTGGGGGTGAGGAATTCAAAAATACTATCAAATTTTAGTTTTGAGATCAAAATATTTTAGGTTTAGACTGGGGCATCTAGAATGATCAAATTATCATTTTGGACTTAGAGAAGCTCAATGGACTTCAAATTTTCAGAATAAGTTTTATTTGATATTCTAAAAGCAATAGAATCAAAATAATAACTACTTGGACTATAATTTTTAGTAGTGTAACAACATAGGGATATTACAGTGACAATCGCAACGATGAAGTCGGATTTTGAATTTGAGGTCAAATTAAATACCTCAATTTCTAATTAATTAAATATTAAAATAATCCAAAATAATTATTTGAGCTCCGAATTGCTCCAAATATTCAAGGTTTGGTTATAATGGCTAAATGAACTTAAGATACGATTAAGCTAAAATTGAGCTGGGTAACAACCTTGGGTTTTTACAAAATGGGATCACTGCATAAGATCCATGAAGACGGTGGAGCGTTAATTAACTCGAATGATATTACCAGAAACTCAAAATGTTCGTAACGAGTCTTTAACGTTATTTTTGGAATGTCTTCTTCTTGAACTCGGACTTAGTAATAACCTGATCATAGATATACCTTTGAAAAGACCTTGGTTCCGGTGAGTTGATCGAATATATCGTCTATTCGAGGCAGCAGATACTTATTCTTGATTGTTATCTTGTTTAATTCATGGTAGTCAATGCACATGCTCATCGAACCATCTTTTTCCTTAACAAAAAGAACTGGAGCTCCCCAAGATGATATGATGGGTATAATAAGGCCTTTTTCCATTAGTTCTCGCAATTGCACTTGAAGTTCTTGCAGTTCCTTTGGTACTAGATGGTAAGGTGCCTTTGACAAGGGTTGCGATCCAGATACTAGGTTGATAGCAAAATCTACTTCCCTTATTGGAGGTAGACCGGGAAGTTCGCCCTGGAAGACATCAGGAAATTCTTTGACTATTCTGGTTTTGATAGAGGGATGTCCTTTTCTAATTCACTCATCAAACAGACTATGTAAGCCTTGCAACCTTTGCGAATTAGCTTTTTCACCTTAAGTGAGCTGATTAATAAGGCGTTAATACCCAATCTTCCTATAAACACTTTGAATTTCCCTTTTTCTTTAAGAGTAATTTTCTTCTTCCTACAATCAATGGCTGCCTCATGCACACTCAACCAATCAATTCTTAAAATGATGTCAAAGTTCATTATATGGAGAATTTATAGAGTAGCCTCATATACTACATCATTGATTAGGATGTTGCAAATATAAAATTGCTGAGCGCACATGGTGGCACCAGAGGGCAACCCAATATTAAGAGTGCTGGTGTAACAACCCTAGTTGTTATCCCAGCTAAATTTAAACAAATTAAGCTAAATCAAGTCTTAATTTTGATTCCATTAGATTCAATGAGTCATTTAAACATAACCCTAGAAGTTTGGATCAATCGGAGCTAAAGTGAGAATTTTGGTATTTTTGTCTATTTTTGAGCTCTGGAAAATACTTAAATTAATTTGATCTCTAAATTAAAATCTGATTTCATTTTTGAATTCCTCACACCTCAATTAGCTAAGGGCTAATTTTTGGGAATTTTTGGAGCTCATTTAAGCTTGAATTAGATTTATAATTAATTATAGTTTATTATATTAATTAATTAATTTTATATTATTTAAATTAAATTATTTAATTAAAATAAAATCAAAGGGATTTGCTGTCGGGACTGCGGCAGATCCGCTGTAGGATCCCCACAGCAGCTCAGCTATGCTAGCCACTGGATGCTCAAGCATGCATCCTGGCGCTCTTAATCCAACGACTCATATCATCCGTGCCACGATCTAATCCTATCCACTCGATCGGCATCTCTCATCCAACGCAAAGGATTCAATTAGCGTTTATGTTAATTGGAAGCCGCATCAGGCCGTCCATCATCAACGGCTTCATAATCAGACGACTGCTGGGATCTCCTCCCTATTCACCTTCGTCCCCATGAGCTCCCACATCGACAAAGGACATTTGCCTGTACCTGCCATGTAAACCTTGTCTGCTACTCCCCCGCCAGGTCACCTAGCCCGTTAGGGATTTCCCATTTCTGGCCGAGCCCCCCGGGCGACCCTAAGGCTGGGAGTAACCCCTTTAAGGGGTGGGCTGTTGAGACAGGTCGGGCCGAACTAGTGCCATGAATCCTGACCTCGGCATCAACCCTAGACCCTCTCCAGTTCTTTAAATACCCCCATAGATCCCTCAGCGAGCTCCTTTGCTCACTGTGATCCTCTGATTGCTCGGCAAAGGTTCTGGAGTTCTCGGCAAATCTCGATGCCCTGTAATCACAAATTGCTGATTGAGGGTGCGATCTGGCATTCAAACCTCCTTGTAATACTTCTGCAACTTCCTGGAAGCTTTAGAGCTCCTCCCTACATCCCAGTCATGGCCATTCTCGAACTCCAGGTACAGCCTCTGATCCCATTCCTCTGTTGAGTTGGCTTCAGCTTGACTCACACTCAATTGACCCTAGATGCTGCGATATGACCTCATCTTAGCTCCCTAGTAAGAGTCTAAGTCCTCTGGTAGGAATTGGCAGTGAATCGAACGGCATAATCCTATCTGAGTGTGCACTGGCATCCGATCCTTAAGACACTAGAATGTTGCCATTTTACCTAGGCTTCGAGCCCTATCTTGCACCTCTAAAGCCTCCTGAAGTGATTGAAAACTAATTGTAATCTTTGGGCTCGATCTGATAGATCGATACAACTGGGATCGATCGAATCAAAGCAAGCCTACATCTGTGAAATGCCACGAGTAGCACGCTATTGATTCCTCCACGCTTGGGACTAATTTAGATGCCCAGTTGATGCCCCTTCAATCCCTGAACGCGTAGGTATATAGCTCAGCTCATATTGTTAGCTGTGGGGAGAATATTATCCTCATAGGTGCACCTTAAGAGGACGTCTCGGTCGAGTAACACCTCGACACACCCCCGATGGGGATTTTGGGTTCAGTCGATGCGTCTCATGCTTCTGAAAGTGTAGCCATTGAAATCCAGGCGTGGCGTGGCCTGTGCTCGGTGAATTGATCGAAGGAGGCTAGCCCTAGTCATCTCCTCTGTCGGGCATCCCCGCATGGAAGACGAATAGTGCCAGGTCGGGCCGGGCCCCGGCCCGTGCCTTTTGCTTTTGGGCCGATAGTTAAATAAGGAATTTCTGAATTAATCTCCTTAAGAAAATTAATTCAGTAAATCAAACCTATAGTTTTAATTTAAATAAACATTTAGAATGTATTAATGAAATAATTAAATCAATACTTAACCAAATGGTATGATCCAATATACCATTTTAATCAAAAAAATGCAAGGAATAATAATATAGAATAAAATCAAAGATCTAATAATTAGATTTTAAATAATTACCTAATCTTTGTCTATTTTTATTTAAATCATAATAAATTCATTAATTATCCAAAAATGTTGATTAAGGTCTCTGATTTCTCATGAGGCTATATAGAACCTATGTAAACCATTAAAAGTAATTTAAGATCTTACTTTTGTTAATCACTCCTTAATTACCCTAAAAATATATTAGCAAATTAAACCCTAATTTGACCTCTAGTTTTGGTAAATCTAGTTCTTAATGCTTCATTAAGTATAGTAGAGCCTTTAAACATGTTTGGATCTGTGGCAACCCTCTGCTGAGTTAGCATAGCTAATTCAGCGTCAGATGCTCACTTCTGAGGATCATATTGTGGTTTAGTATAATAGTGCAGTTAGAGATGTATAAAATACGCACTTCTACATTTATTGTAACATTCAGAAATACTAGAATAATATATAAAATATATTCATTATAAAGATAATATTTGTTTTATAAAATTTATTACACACTAAGCAAAAAACTTTAAAACTTCAAGAAAATCAGCATCTAAGTTGCTCCATCATGTATCCGCTTCTCCTCAAAGACTTGATCCAGAGATTGATCATGAACTGCCATATATATATATATGATAGGGCGAACCAAAAAAAAAGAAAGAAAGAAAAGAAAAGAAAAAACTAAATTAGACACAAAAGTCTAAGTAAGGTTTGTAGGATATCCAAATTTGTATTTAAGTGTCATGATTCTGCAAGAGAAAATAAAATGTGATATTTAAGTATGATATGCTTACGATTATTAATGCAATATATATATATATATATATTTAAGATATGTGCTCATTCTGAAATAAAATATAGCAATATATAATATTTATTATGTTGGACAAAGTTACTGAATAATCGAGGAGTTAGATACGTCTATCTAACTATCTGAGATGCGGATTCCTAACTGACTACACATTCTCCCTCAAAAGCTATGTTCAGTCTCCTTATTTCTCCAAATATCAATCTGTACTGGCCTAATGTATTGTCTGTACAGACCTGAGATCAACATGAATGAACCTATGATACTAATTTCTGATTATTTATTTCAAGTTCTGAGCACAAAATCTTATATAAATATATCAAAGTGGGTCAAAGCTTAATAGTGATGTAAATACTGCAAATGAAACAATTAAATAAAAAAAAAATTCTTTATTTTATTTTAAAATATAAATATTAATATTATCTTGATTATTTATCTTAAGAAAATTAATAAGTTTTATTATTATAAGTAATATATATATATATGACAGAAATAAAAGTTACGGAAATTAGGAAATATATACCTATATAGAAAAAAAAGAAAATGACATAAATGAAAATTGCAGAAATTAGGAAATATATATATATACATATAGAAAAAAAAATGACAGAAATGAAAGTTGCCAGAAATTAGAAAATATATATATATTTAAAAAAAAATGACAGAAATAAAAGTTGCAGAAATTAGGAAATATATACATATATAGAAAAAATTGACAGAAATGAAAGTTGCAGAAATTAGAAAATATATACATATATAGAAAAAAAGGAAAATGACAGAAATGAAAGTTGCAGAAATTAGAAAATATATACATATATAGAAAAAAAGAAAATGACAGAAATAAAAGTTGTAGAAATTAGAAAATATATACATATATATAGAAAAAAAAAATGACAGAAATAAAAGTATAGTAATAGTAATATTAACATTAATAATAATAATAATAATAGCATTATTATTATTATTATTATTAAAGAAGAAGAAGAAATGAAAATAGTAGAAAATATTTTATTTATTACTCATTTCTTATACATTTCTTACCATATATTAGCATTAATGAGACTTTACTAGAGGCTGACAGGGGGAACCGGTGGTGGATGAGGAAGAAGAGGGGGAGATGGGAGGAGAAGAGAGGTGGGGGAAGAGAGGGAGTCGGGAAGGGAGTGTGGGAGGAGAGGAGAAATGGGGATGGAGTGGGGTGGGGGGTGTATTTATAAACTTTTTTTTTTAATAATTAATTAATTATTATTTTTTTTCTCATCCATTATTTAGATGAGATGGATGAGAGAAAATTTGTCATGATTATTGGAGTATTCAATTTCATCTTTACTTCCTCTTTATCTCCTCTTTCTCTCTCCTCTTTCTCTCTCTTCTTTCTCTCTCTACTTTCTCTCTCTTCTATTTCTTTTCTTAAAACAACAAAACTTAATGTGGAGGTGCATCTTGATGAGAAAAATACACTCGCGTAAATTATTTTCAATTTGGAGCAATATTTTATTTTTTATTAATTTGTGATGATAAAAACTTTAAAAATTAATTCTGGTCAATTCGGAGCTCTAAATTTGACAAAACTTTTTTTGTATTATCTTTATAATATTTTTAATCTAACGACACTAAAATCGCTAAATTTGGGCTTGTATTTATGTGGCGACCGGGGATCGAAGTTCGTAAGTCTCAAAAGAATGATTCATACATTAAAAATATACATTTATGAAAATAAAGAAAATAAAATACATAAATGTCTATATTTACATTCAAAGCCATTCATATATGAATTTACAATAGTTTTAATATTTACAATAAAGATTTAAACATTCTCAATTTCTCATATCTCTACCTCTTCTCTACTTTATTATTTAGGTAAATCTTCAATGCTTTAATTTTCACATGCTGAAAAATTCAGTTACTAGTTAGGTAGGAGTATGCAAATCATTCTTATAAGAGTAATTATAACAACCTATAATAGGTATAAATCAAATATGGAAATGAATAACATATTTGCATAACATATATGAAAGAAAAGCAAATTTCTCAAATTTAAATATTGCCCTGCATGTTAGCTTTGAAATTCAACATATATGAAAAGTATGAAATATATAAATTTTATCAAAAGCATTTGTAACAATAAGTCGAGTCCATAGACTCCTGAGCCCAAATGGGAAAACCCATAAGCATAACCTTTAGGAAGCTTTTCTCACTACCCGTCGATAGTTTAATCTCAAATTTGAAACTGATGGTGTGTCTTTCCTCTAGATTTGTCCACTTCCTAATAAGGGCTAAATCCCTCCATATGACTCCTAGGGGCTGCCAGCAGGCACAACATGTACAGATTCTCAGTGTTGCTTTCCATCCTCTAAAGACAAACACCACAAAATATGTACCATATTTCATCTTTTTGTTACATGCTTATTTGATAAAATTCTTGTGCAGATTTATAAGCGGTAAGCAATTTTGGAATAATACTCAAATAAAAATAGCTCAAATAAGAATACTGAAATAAAACTTATAAGTAGATTTACATACCTGAATGTTTTTATATAATTTCAATCAAATCAATTTCTTTGATCTGCCAAAAATAATTTAATTCATTAATATAATATTTTATGCTTTTAATATAAATTGGTAATATTAGGTTTCTAAAATAATAATAAATTGAATATTTGAATTAATTTATTAAGTTATTTAATTTTGAGTAATTATTATGCCTTATAAGGTCAAATTAAGAATTTTACCTTATAAGGGCATATTAGTAACTTTATCCTTAATGAAATCTAAAATTTCTAATAATTTATTATAGATTATATCCTAAGCTTTCCATAGAACCTAAAATCATCAAATTCTGATATGTATTGGCTAAATTATAACCAATACAAGTTCTAGATTTAATAATTAGAGTTTAATATGGTTAGTGAGTGATTAGTGAAATTAGTCACAAAATTACTTAACTAATTATACTGTTAGGTTCTAATCTTCTTTATGAGTTCTCTGAAATTTAAATTGCTCAATTTGGATTATTAGATTTGCTAATATTCACTAATCAATATTTTTAATGAATTGAGTTAATTAAGTGATCTAACTGTTGGATCTTAAATAATTTTATAAATTACTATAAATTAGGTTATTCTAATCTAAATAGATATTTAGATCACCTAATTTGGATTTAATTTGACTAAGTTATGGCCAATCAAAATTTTAGGGTTAAAGGGCTTAATTAGGATTAGGTCCTAATCGTGATTAGTCTAAATTTAATCCAAACAACAAAATTAACACTACAAAAATATTCTTTAGGATTTTCTGAGTATTTTGAGATCCATATTGGGTATGTTTGGAGTAGTGTGTGCAAAGTTATAACTAAAGGAAATTTTGTGACATAATTTGAATTTAATTAATGCCCCTAAATGTCACTAAGTGATATATTGCTCCTATTGAAATTTGAATGGTATTATAATATTCCTCATTATTTTCTAATCATAATGGTATATTTATTTGCTATATTTGAACTTATATTTTGTAAGTTATTGATGTATAAAGTTTAGGGTTTAATTATTTAATTAATCTGATTTTAATTAATTGATTTATATTAATATATTTTTGTTTAATTAATTTATAAGGTATGTATTATAAATTTATTATGCAGGTGGGCCCACTGGACCTGACAGGTGGCAACGGGAGGTCAAGTGTCGCGCCAGGATTGGCCGACAGGACGCAGGTGTGGCCCACAATATCAATTCATGCTGTCGGATGAGTCTCCTCTAGCGGGACCCACGGACACGCGTCCAACCTACGAGATGTCCGCATGTCGTGCGGGATCCAACCACGCTAACAACACATGCTGAACTCCACCGGTCAGGTCAGGGTCGACCCGGCCCGACCCGAACACCTTCTTCTTCGCTCGGAGGATACCGCAAGCCGCAACCTAGGGCATCAAAGTCGACGGCCCAAATGATGTCGTCGGAGGTCGATTCACCCACCGACCTTTCGATCGGCACTAGAATTATCACCGGAGGGAGAGTGTTACTCCGACAATATTAAACCCTAGAGTAACCCTAACGAGACGCGAAATTTTAACAGTTTGAACTATATTCAAAATGCTAAATTGGATCGATTTTGATCGGCTATACACGATCGAAACCATACAATATGTAATCCATCTATTGGAATAGCAATTCGAAATTAAGTGACATAAAATGTTGAAGGAAGTAGGATGGATTAAAGAGTACCTAGATCAACGACTAGAAGTAGGTTTGGAATTTTCCAGAACTCGGTCGATCTCCACTGATCCTTGATTCGTGAAAAATGAGGTCAGGGATCGATCAAAAACTCTATATGGTTCCGAGATTGACTTCTACGGTGGTGGTAGGCACATGGCAGGAGGTTCACGCGACGGGAGTCGCGACTCGTGACACGCGAAGGCCTGCTGAGGACGATAACACTGCGACCGTCTGATCGCTCGATCGGACGGATCGAGCGATCTGTCTGATCAGACAGTGCGCGGTCAAAAGGAGGAAATAGCTGATGGTTATGCAAACGGTGCTGTTAACCCTAATTTAAATAATATTAATATTATTTATTTAACTTTAACAATTTTATTAATTAACTTAGCTAATTAAATGTAATCATAAAATTTTCAATAAATCACTCTTAACTAATTGAGGGGTGAGGGATGCAATGGCACGATTGGATTTTTATTTCGATGAATATTTATTTATTCAATTTTTCAGTATATTTAAAAAATATTAAAATATTTGACGAAAATCAACGACTTCCAAATGTCTCCAAAACTTTACCCCTTGCTAATTTGGGGTTGGTGAACGCAATGACGAAGTCAGATTTTCAAATCTGGCGTCAAAATTATTTAAATATTAATAAACAAATTTGAAAAAAATTTCTGGTATATTACATTCTCTCCAACTTAAAAGGATGTCGTCCTGACATCAATCTAAAATTTAAAGAAATTTACTAGATTTAGAATCACTTACTAGTGGAATAAGTGAGGATATGCTTTCTTCATACTTGATTCTTCTTCCCATGTAGCTTCTTCTTTGCGACAGTTCTTCCATCGAACCTTTATCATGGGAATAGATTTATTTCTTAATTTTCTTTCATCTCAATCTAGAATTTCTTCTAGTTCGATTGCATAGCTGAGGTTTGGTTCCAAATTAATATCTTCTACTTCCACTCTCATTGAAGGTTCTGATAAGCATTTCCTTAATGAGGAGAGGTGAAATACATTGTGCATCAAACTCAAATGTGGTGGAAGTTTGATTTGAAATGCCCCTTGGCCCACTCTCTTCAAGACTTCAAAAGGTCCAATAAATATTGGACTTAATTTCCCAGAAACTCCAAATCTTGAAACTCCTCTGAATGGATTTACTTTCAAATATATGAAGTCTGCAACAAAAAATTCCACATGACGATGATGAGCATCAAAATACTGCTTCTGCCTATCTTGAGCTGCTTTCATTCGATGTTGAATTAACTTAATCTTTTCTATTGCCTAAAGAATCAAATCTAATTTTAACATTCTTTTTTCTCCAATATTATTCCATGATAAAGGGGTGATACACTTTGTTCCATAAAGGGCTTCATAAGGAGCCATTCTAATGCTTGCTTGAAAACTATTGTTATAAGAAAATTCAATTAAAGGAAGGTGATCATCCCAACTTCCTCCAAAATCTAATTCACAAAGACGAAGAAGATCTTCTAGAGTTTGATTCACTCTTTCAGTTTGTCCATCAATTTGCGGATGAAAAGCTGTGCTCATACAGAGCTGGGAACCAAGATCTTGATGAACTATTTTCCAGAACCTTGAAGTGAATCGGTTGTCTCTATCAGAAATAATAGTTTTTGGAATACCATATAATATTATTATTTTTTTTAGATAAATCCTTACCAATTTGTCTACTGTATCTGTTTGCTTGATGAGTAAAAAGTGTGCTAATTTTGTAAGCTTATCCACAATTACCAAACAGAATCATTATTGAATTTTGAGCGAGGAAATCCAGTTATGAAATCCATAGAAATGTCTTTCCATTTCCATTGAGGAATAACTACAGGTTGGAGTAATCCTCATGGTTTTTGATGCTCTGCTTTTACTAAGTTACAAGATTCACACTTGGATATGAATTCAGCAATACTTTTTTTCATTCATGGCCACCAAAAGTTTGATTTTAAATCTTGATACATCTTATTATTTCTTGGATGAATAGAGTATCTGGAATGGTGAGCTTCTTTCAATAATTTTGATCTTAGCTCAGCTTTATTAGGTATCCATATTCTAGATCCACACCAAATGTTCGTATTTGAATCCAAATTTAGTTCTAGGTGCTTTTATGATTGAATAGATGCAGCCAAAGAGTTATATTCTTCATCAATATGTTGAGATTCTTTAATTTCATCCATTAATGAGCATTCTATAGCTATTTAAAATAGATTAACATTCGATGGTAACATGACTTTTAATTGGTGATCTTCTATTTCCCTGAGTAAGATAGGGTTAGAGGTCAAAATATGCAAATGTGAAGTTGCCTTTCGACTTAATGTATCTGCTACTACATTTGCCTTTCCAGGATAATATTGAATCGATAAATCATAATCCTTGATTAATTCTAACCATCTTTACTGCCTTAAATTTATCTCTTTCTAAGTAAAGATATATTTTAAACTTTGGTGATCAGTGAAGATTTCACATCTTACTCCGCATAAGTAGTGTCTCCAGATCTTAAGTGCAAATACTATCGCAGCAATTCCAAATCATGAACTGGATAACTTTTCTCATGAACATTAAACTGTCTAGATGTGAAGGCTATAACCTTTCCTTCCTGCATAAGAATACAACCTAATCCAATTCCAGAAGCATCACAATAAATTTGATATTCTTTTCCTTCAATTGGCAACACTAAAATAGGAGCCGATGTTATACATTCTTTTAACTTCTGAAACGCTGATTCGCAAGATGAATCCCATACATAAGGCTCATCTTTTTGAGTAAGATGAGTAAGAGGGACTGCAATCTGGGAAAAGTTCTTAACAAATTTACGATAATAACCAGCTAATCCCAAGAAACTGCGTATTTCTGTTACTGAAGTAGGTTGGGGTCATTCTTGGATTGCACTTATTTTGCTTGGATCAACTGATAATCCATCTTTGCTAATTACATGCCCTAAGAAGGCTACAGATTGAAGCCAAAATTTACATTTTGAGAATTTAGCCTACAGTTGATGTTGCCTTAACAAGCTCAAGGTAATTCTAAGATGCTCTTCATGTTCCTTAGCATTCTTAGAATAAATCAATATATCATCAATGAAGATGATGATAAATGAATCTAAGTAAGGTTTCATTATTTGATGCATTAAATCCATAAAATAGGATGGGGCATTGGTTAACCCAAAAGGCATCACCAAAAATTCATAATTCCCATAACGCATTCTAAAGATAAATTTAGGAATATCCTCATCTTTGATACAGAGTTGGTGATAACTAGACCTTAAATCAATTTTGGAAAATATTGAAGCACCAACTAATTGATCAAATAAATCATCAATTCTTGGTAATGGGTATTTGTTTTTAATGGTAACCTTATTCAATTCTCGATAATCAATACATAGACGCATACTCCCATCTTTCTTCTTAACAAACAAGACCGGAGCTCCCCATGGGGAACTACTAGGTCTAATAAACCCTTTTTCAGTCAACTCCTGGAGTTAATTCTTAAGTTCTTATAACTCTTTGGGTGCCATTATGTATGGTGCTTTGGATAAATAATTCATTCCTTGAATTAAATCAATATTAAATTCTACTTCTCTTTGAGATAGTAACCTTAGAAGTTTTTCTGGAAAAATATCTGCATACTCTTTTACTATAAGAGTTTCTTCAAGAGGCATAGATTTAGCATCAAAATTTGAGAGTAAGGTTAAGAATATCGGGTATTTTTTTCTAATAAATTTTTCAATTTTGTTAGCTGGAATAAGGCTAATAACTGCACTCTTTGACCAACAAATGTCACTTTCTTACTTCCACTATATATATATATATATATATATATATATATATATATATATATATATACTTTCTTTTTCGCACAATCGATTAGTGCTTCATTCTGACTCATCCAGTCCATCCTAAGAATAATATCAAAAGTGGTTACAGGGATGACAGTGAGTTTAGCTTCCCAAGAAATTCCACTTATATTTAACTTACATTTACAAAAGATGCTTATTTCTAAGAAATCTCCTGATGGTAGATTGACCTTGAGTGTTGATGAAAGTTGTTCTACTGGTACTGAATATTTTTGAACCAACTTCGATATAATAAAATAATACGTAGCTCCAGAATAGAAAAGTACTGAACAAGGGTACTGAAATAGTAGAATAGTACCTGTAATTACATCGGGTTCATCTCTTGCCTCTTCTTGAGATAGATTAAATATTCTAGCTTGAGCTAGATTATTCCTTGTATTACTTGAAGATGCTATGTTGATTTCTTGGTTTATTGGTGGTCTGCCTTGATTCCTCATAATTGCTTTGCCTTGATTTGGGAGTTGATGTCCATTTACTGTATAAGTAGCATGACAGAACTTTATTGTATGATTAGTTCTCCCATATCGATGGCATTGACCTGTACCGGTAAAACATTTATCTATATTGTGTATCCTTCCACAAAATCTACAAGTGTTTGCTATTTTTGGAACAGGTCCACTGGGGTTGCTTTAAATATTATAAATTCTCCCTTGAAGTCTTGAGAATTATTACCTTTTAGATAGAAAATGGGGAGAAAAAGCTGGCCTCTTTGTTATTCTTGAAGAATACTGATCTTCTTGGGCTTCCATGAGTTTGGCTTTCTCCACTAGTTGGGCAAAATTTGAAATTTGGAGAGGTGTCAAGATATGCTGAAAAGTATTTCTTAATCCATTAAGGAATAAGTGACACCTAACTTCTTCCGTGGTAACCATCTTTGGGGCAAAAGTAGCTAAGCGAGTGAATTCTTCTTCATATTTAGTCACAGTATGGCTACCTTGCTTTAAGTTTAGAAGATCCTTCCTCATTGTCTGCCTAGCAAACTGGGGTACATACTTTCCCAAGAATAGATTTGCAAATTCTTCCCAATGGATCTCTTTTTCTGTTCTGTTCTATAATGTAATGGTTTTGGCTGTTTTCCACCATTTCTTTGCAACTTCTGTCAGTAGATATGTAGCTAATGATACCTTCTGATCTTCAGAGCTCTTAGCACATTTAAACTCTTTCTCTATTCTTTGAATCCATTCTTCAGCTTGGTAAGGAGTTGCCTTTCCATTGAATCTTGGAGGTTGAAGCTTAAGGAATATCTGCATATCTTCAGGTACTATCTTTCTTTGGGCTGAAATGAGGTTTGGATTTTGGATTTGTTGATTGTTCATGAATTGACTCATCATATTCATGAACTAGAGCATCTGATTTGCTCCACTATGATCAAAAGAATAGACTGCTTCAATATTAGGTGAAATAGTCTCATTATGGCTAGGAGTATTTTGAGGAATATTTTCCTCCTGAGATTGATTGTTATTATTTTGATTATGACTCTCCATAATATCTGGGGAAATAATAAACTATACTTATTATGCTCTCCAACTTAAAATTCAACTACTAATTATAGCATTTTTTTTAAAACTATCTTCATCATGTTGGCTCTAATGAATCATTCTTTAGATTATCTCAAACTCTGGCTCAGATACCAATTCTGTTGTGACTGGAGATCAAAGTTCGAGACTCTCAAAAGAATGATTCATACATTAAAAATATACATTTATGAAAATAAAGAAAATAAAATACATAAATATCCATATTTACATTCAGAGCCATTCATATATGAATTTATAACATTTTTAATATTTACAATAAAGATTTAAACATTCTCAATTTCTCACATCTCTATCTCTTCTCTCCTTTATTATTTAGGCAAATCTTCAACGCTTTAATTTTCAAATCCTGAAAAATTCAGTTATCAGTTAGGTAGAAGTACGCAAATCATTCTTATAAGAGTAATTCTAACAACCTATAGTAGGTATAAATCAAATATGGAAATGAATAAAATATTTGCATAACATATAGGAAAGAAAAGCAAATTTCTCAAATTTAAATATTGCCCTGCATGTTAGCTTTGAAATTTAACATAAATGAAAAGCATGAAATATATAAATTTTATCAAAAGCATTTGTAACAATAAGTCGAGTCGATAGACTCCTGAGCCCAAATGGGTAAACCCATAGGCATAACCTTTATGAAGCTTTTCTCACTACCCGTCGATAGTTTAATCTCAAATTTGAAAATGATGGTGTGTCTTTCCTCTGGATTTGCCCACTTCCTAATAAGGGCTAAATCCCTCCATATGACTCCCAGGGGCTGCCAGCATGCCCAACCTATACAGATTCTCAGTGTTGTTTTCCATCCTCCAAAGACAAATACCACAAAATATATACCATATTTCATCTTTTTGTTACATGCTTATTTGATAATATTCTTTTGCAGATTTATAAGTGGTAAGCAATTTTGGAATTATACTCAAATAAAAATAGTTCAAATAAGAATACTGAAATAAAACTTATAAGTAGATTTACGTACCTGACTATTTTGATATAATTTCAATCAAATCAATTTCTTTGATATGCCAAAAATAATTTAATTCATTAAATTTATATTTTATGCTTTTAATATAAATTGGTAATATTAGATTTCTAAAATAATAATAAAATGAATATTTTAATTAATTATTAAGTTATTTAATTTTGAGTAATTATTATGCCTTATAAGGTCAACTTAGGAATTTGACCTTATAAGGGCATATTAGTAATTTTACCCTAAATAAAATCTAAAATTTCTGTTAGTTTATTGTAGATTATGTCCTAAGATTTCCATAGAACCTAAAATCATCAAATTCTGATATGTATTGGCTAAGTTATAGCCAATACAAGTTCTAGGTTTAATAATTAGGGTTTAATATAGTTAGTGAGTAATTAGTGAAATTAATCACAAAATTACTAAACTAATTACACAGTTAGGTTCTAATCTTCTTTATGAGTTCTCTGAAATTTAAATAACTCAATTTGGATCATTAGATTTGCTAATATTCACTAATTATGATTTTTAATGATTAGGTTTAATTAAGAGATCTAACTATTGGATCCTAAATATTTTTAAAGATTACTATAAATTAGGTTTTTCTGATCTAAATAGATATTTGGATTACCTAATTTGGAGCTAATTTGACTAAGTTATGGCCAATCAAAATTTTAGGGTTAAAGGGCTTAATTAGGATTAGGTCCTAATTGTGATTAGTCTAAATTTAATCCAAACAACAAAATTAATACTACAAAAATATTCTTTAGGGTTTTTCTGAGTATTTTGAGACTCATATTGGGTATGTTTGGAGTAGTGTGTGCAAAGTTATAACTAAAGAAAATTTTGTGACATAATTTGAATTTAATTAATACCCCTAAATATCACAAAGTTATATATTGCTCCTATTGAAATTTGAATGGTATTATAATATTTCTCATAATTTTTTGATCACAATGGTATATTCATTTGCTATATTTGGACTTATATTTTGTAAATTAGGGATGTATAAAGTTTAGGGTTTAATTATTTAATTAATCTAATTTTAATTAATTAATTTATATTAATATATTTTTGTTTAATTAATTTATAAGGTATGTATTATAAATTTATTACGCATGTAGGCCCATTGGACCTGACGGGTGGCAATGGGAGGCCAAGTGTCGCGCCAGGATTGACCGGCAGGACGCAGGTGGGGGCCCAGAACATTAATTCCTGTTGTCGGATGAGTCTCCTCTAGCGGGACCCACGGACATGCATCCAAGCTACGAGATGTTTGCATGTCGTGTGGGATCCAACCACGCCAGCAACACATGCTGAACTCCATGGGTCGGGCCCGGGTCGACCCGGCCCGACCCGAACACCTTCGCTCGGAGGATACCGCAACCCACAACCTAGGGCATCAAAGTCGACGGCCCAAATGATGTCGCCAGAGGTCAATTCACCCATTGATCGAAAGGTCTTAGAGACCTTTTGATTGGTACTAGAATCATCACTAGAGGGAGCGTGTTACTCCGACAAGATTAAACCCTAGAGTAACCCTAACGAGACGCGAAATTTTAACTGTTTGAACTGTATTCAAAATGCTAAATTGGATCGATTTCGATGGGCTATACATGATCAAAATCATACAATACCTAATCCATCTATTAGAATAGCATTTCAAAATTAAGCGACATAAAATGCTGAAGGAAGTAGGATGGAATTAAAGAGTACCTAGATCAACGGCTAGAAGTAGGTTTGGAATTTTTCGGAACCGATCGATCTCCACTGATCCTTGATTCATGAAAAATAATGTCGGGGATCGATCAAGAACTCTATATGGTTCCAAGATTGACTTCGACAGCGGTGGTAGGCGCGTGGCAGGAGGTTCACGCGACGCGAGTCGCGGCTCGTGACACGCGGAGGCCTGTTGAGGACAATAACACTGCGACCGTCTGATCGCTCGATCGGATGAATCGAGCGATTTACCTGATCAGACGGTGCACGGTCAAAAGGAGGAAATGGCGGATGGTATGCAGACGGTGCCGTTAACCCTAATTTAAATAATATTAATATTATTTATTTAACTTTAATAATTTCATTAATTAATTTAGCTAATTAAATGTAATCATAAAATTTTCAATAAATCACTCCTAACTAATTGAGGGGTGAGGAACGCAATGGCGTGATTGAATTTTATTTTGACGAGTTATTTATTCATTCGATTTTTCAATATATTTAAATAATATTAAAATATTCGACAAAAATCCAATGACTTCCAAATGCCTCCAAAACTTCACCCCTAGCTAATTTGGGGTTGGTGAACGCAATGGCGAAGTCAAATTTTCAAATATGAGGTCAAATTATTTAAATATTAATAAACAAATTTGAAAAGAATTTCTGGTATTTTACAATTTAATTTTCCCAATTTACTGAATTTAAATAATTCAAAAATTAATTCAGGAGTATTTATTATCCGAATTACTCCCATACTTAGGCATTATGATTACAAAAATATACTCTATCTAATGATGTTTTTAGTTTT
This sequence comes from Gastrodia elata, assembly GCA_016760335.1. NCBI lineage: Eukaryota > Viridiplantae > Streptophyta > Magnoliopsida > Asparagales > Orchidaceae > Gastrodia > Gastrodia elata. The sequence continues at coordinate 50,604,868 of CM028670.1, forward strand.
CTCTAATTTTGAAGTCACTTAGGATCCTGATTTTTGAGTTGGGTTTAGTCCTAATAATCCTAGTAACGACTTGGGTCATTATAGACTCCCCTACTTAAAAATGATGTCATCATCAACATCACACAAATAAAATTATTTATGGTTGAGAATATTACCTGACATATTGATCAGTGTTTGGTAATTCTTCCTCATGGAATCTTCTCTTTCTCAAGTGGCTTCTTCTTCTGATGAATTCTTCTATTGTACTCTTACCATTGGGATGTGATGACTCTGTAATTTCTGATTATCTGAACTTAATATTTTGAGTAATTCTTCTTTTTAAGTTAGATCAGGTTGGAGGTTGATTAAAGGATAGACACTTAGTGGAACAGTTTCTATAGACACCTTGTAATGAAGAAATGTGAATAGTTGTGAATGGCAGAATAATTGTCTAGTAGTTTGAGCTTACAAGCGACATCTCCAATTTTGGTGATTATTTTGAAGGGTCCAATATATCTTGGACTTAACTTTCCTGCTATGTTAAACCTATGAACTCCTCTTATTGGGCTTACCCTTAGATAAGCATGATCTCCTACTTGAAATTTTAGCATTCTATGTTTAGCATCATGATATTTCTTTTGTTGATCTTGAGCTGTAGCAATCCTATTCTTTATTAGATGAATTTTTTTATTAGTCTCCTCTACTAGATCAGATCCGTATAATTGAACATCTTCTACTTCAGTCTAGGCCAATGGGTGTGATATATTTTCTTCCATACAGCGCTTTATATGGGGCCATTCCAATACATGCCTGATAATTGTTATTGTATGCAAACTCCACTAATATAAGGTGATCTTCCCAACTACCGCCAAAGTCTAATATGCTTAATCGAAGAAGCTCTTTAAGTACTTGGTTTACTCTCTCGGTCTGACTATCAGTTTGAGGGTGAAATGCTGTACTCATAGCCAATATTATCTCCAAATCTTGATGTACTGCTTTCCAAAAATGGGAGGTAAATCTACCGTCATGATCCGAGATAATAGTTTTAGGGATTCTGTAAAGTTTGATTATTTCTTTAATATATAACTTGGTCAGCTTTTCCACTGAATCTATTTGCTTAATCGGAAGAAAGTGACTGATTTTGTTAGACAATCTATGATTACCCAAATTGCATCTACTCCAGTACGACTTCTAGGCAATCCCATCACAAAGTTCATAGAAATATCTGACCATTTCCACTCTGGGATATCAAATGGATGCAATAGTCCACCTGGTCTTTGATGTTCTGCTTTTACCAAACTGCAGACATGACATTTAGCGACATATTTAGCTACATCTTTCTTTAGTCCAGGCCACCAAAAGGTCTCTTTCAGATCCTATACATTTTATTATTTCCAGGCTGAATTGTATATCCTAAGTTGTGAGCTTCAGTTAGAATTTGATTCTGAATGTATGTATTATTTGGAATCCAAATCCTTTTTCCATGATAAATATAAACTCTTTTTTATAAATGTAAGTTTGTTATGTGACCATTTTCGATGTCTGCTTTTAGCTTTGAATATTCTTTCTTGGGCATTTGTTATACGCTGCATGAATGTAGGCTCTATAGAATTATTTCCAAGTAAATTATTTACCTATTTTCTATTAATTAGTTTTATACCTAACTTTTGAATTCTTTCATTAATGGACTTTTCATTATAGCATTTAGGTCTACTTTTCTGCTGAGGGCATCATCTACGACATTAGCTTTACCAGGATGATATTGTATGTCTAAGTCGTAGTCGCTGATTAATTCCAACCATCGCCTTTGTTGATAATTAAACTCTTTCTTAGTGAAAATATATTTTAAACTTTGATAATTGGTAAGAACTTTACATCTCACTCCATATAGGTAGCGCCTCTATATTTTTAAGGCAAATACTACACTGCCAGTTCTAAGTCATGCACTGGATAATTCCTTTCATGAATATTTAATTGCCTATATGCATATGCTACTACCTTTTTCTCTTACATGAGAACACAACCTTACTATGGATGTGTCAGTATAAACTTGATAATTTTTTATTTCTTGTGGTAGAGTTAGTACTGGGATGGTTGTTAATGCTTGCTTTAGCTGTTGAAAAGATTCCTCACATTTCTGACTCCAAATGAATGGAACTGCTTTTTTGTGTTAATTTGGTTTAAAGTACAGCTATTTGCGAAAATCCCTTAACAAATTTTCGATAATATCCTGCTAAACCGAGAAAACTGCGAATATCTGTCACGGTCTTTGGTTGGGGCCATTCCTGAATGGCACTTATCTTTTTTTGATCGACCTTGATTCCTTTAGCATCCACTACATGACCTAAAATTGCTACAGAATCAAGCCAAAATTCACATTTATAATATTTGGTGTAAAGCTGGTGATGCCTTAGAGTTTCCAGAATGGTTCTTAAATGATTTTCATATTCTTCCTTGCTCTTAGAATAAATTATAATATCATCGATGAATACTGTTACAAACTTATCCAAATACGATCTAAGGATTCTTTGCATTAAGTTCATAAAGATGAACAGAGCATTGGTTAGACCAAAAGACATGACCATGAACTCGTAATGCCCATAGCGAGTTCTAAATGTTGTTTTTAGAATATCTTCTTCTTTGACTCTTAATTGATGATAGTTTGATCTTAGATCTATCTTGGAAAATATCTTAGCTCTTGCTAATTAATCAAATAGATCATCAATACGGGGTGGAGGGTACTTATTTTTAATGGTTATTTTGTTGAGTTCACGATAATCGATACACATTCTCATCGAACTGTCTTTCTTCTTTACAAAGAGCACTGGGGCTCCCCATGGTGACCTGCTTTGTTGAATAAAACCTTTGTTCATCAGCTCTTGTAATTGTTCACTTAGCTCTTGCAGTTCTTTGGGTGCCATGCGATAAGGTGCTTTTGCTATCGGTTAAGTGCTATGAATTAACTCAATTGAAATTTTGATTTCTCTTACTGGTGGTAATTCAGGCAATTCATCAGGGAATACATCTTTAAACTCCTTTACAATTTGAGTGTTTGCTAAAGAAATTTCTTCCATCTTTTCTCCCATCATCATTACTAAGTATGCATTACACCGCTTTTAAATTAATTTCTTTGCTTGTGAAGAATTGATTAAAGATGTTGAAATTGCTAATTTTCCCATAAATAATTCAGGCTTCCTCCCACCCTTGATAATGATCTTCTTTCTTTGATAACTAATCATAACTTTATGCTTGCTGAGCCAATCATTCCTAGAATGACGTCAAAATTTACTATATGCAGTATTATCAGGTTTGCTTCATTTGTCTTGCTATTAATTGGAATGTTATAGTCGCAACATTTTTGTGCACTCAAGAGGGCACCAGATGTAAACCCGACATTTAAGGCTTTAGCTAAGTTGTAATATGGTAGTTCAATAGTCTTAGAAAATCTTTCTAAAATGAATGAGTGACTTGCACCAGTGTTAAATAATATATAACAAAAATTATCATTGAAATGTAAGGTGACTAGAGTTTAAAATGAAAGATAATTCTTGCTATATCTAAATATAATATGAAAGATGTTTATAAAAAGAAAGAATGCGGTACCTGATACCACTTTATTATCTTATGGGTTAAAACTGGGGTGAGGGTATAGATCCTCGCATGAGTAGCATGCTAGGGAGCAATTGTTTCTCCCTTTAATTAATAGATGGTGCTTTAGGAGCAATGGATGGACCTCTCCTTTGTACTGAAGCAGTTGTAAGTACATGAGCTAGTCTGGCTACTGGGGTGAGTTCTTGCCTTCCATGTGGTATGGATGCGTATTGTTGCATCTGAGAATGATGAGTGATCCACTAATTGTCCATTGTACGGGTTTCTTGACATTGCCAAGAGTTATGACCTGGTTGTCCACACGTATAACATATTTTGCTCCTGTGATAACAATTACTATAAGGATGCGGTCGATTGCATTTTTCCAGTAGGTGTTTGCTGAGTTATTTGATAAACTCCTGCTTGAGGCGGTCTTGGCCTCTTATATTCAATTTATTGTACATGTGTAGATGGGGGTCTCTTTCTTTGCTCTTCAACTTTTTTTTTCCCCATATTCTAATATTTTTGCACTTTCAAGCATGTCTGAGAATTTAGAGATTCGAAGAGCCATAAGCATTTTCTTGATAGAAGGTTTTAATACTTTTAAAAATCAACTACATCGAGCAGATTCAGTGCTCACTAGTAGTGGTGCGTAACGGGATAGTCTTGAAATTCAATTTCATATTCAGTGACACTACAATTGTTTTGACATAACTTCATGAACATATCCTTCATGATGGCTTGAGCAGAAGGAGGGATGTATTTGGCTCTGAAGGCTTTGACAAATTCTTCCCATTGGATATTCTCAGTATCTATGCCTACAAACTATAAGCTTGTTGTGGTTTCCCACTATCATTCTGCTTCTCCTTCTAACTTAAAGATAGATAATCTAATTTTATCTATATGTGGGCATTTCATGCTAGTTAATATTTTTTCTTATCTTCTTTACCCAATCTTCAGCATTCATTGGGTTAGCACTTCAATTAAATACTGGTGGTTGGAGTCTTAGAAAGGCTTGAAGTAGTCCATCTATCTTGATATTTGGGAAATTAGTAGCTGATAGTATAGAATTATGACTATTTAATGTGGGTGTTTGTTGTGTTTGAAGTTTTTAAAATGTTTGATTTTGTGTATCAACACGTTTCAATAGAGCATTCATAATATCAAATAATTTGTCGATACGGTCTACGAAAGTATTGGCAGATATCGAATCTCTTTAAGTGTGTTCCGACAATCAAAGGAGAATCTTCAGGAGCCATCTGAAAAATAGGATTTTTATTATTCTTTTATTGGAGTAGAGTAGATTTACAAGTATAATTATCAAATACTAGATGAAAATAAAAGTATTCTTATTAGCAAAAAAAATAATAATAATTAAAAGTATATTATTTTATGTAAGTCATATATATTCTTTTATTATCCTTTTGATAATTTTTGAAAATTCACACTTTATATATTTTTATTTATTTATTTTAGAATTCCAATTTCATGAATAATGGCTTATACACTTTTATACTAATTTTCTCCCAATCCTATTCTAATACCAACTGTGGTGACCCTCCGCTGAGTCAGCATAGCTATTCTAGCGACAGATGCTCACTTCCCAGGATCATATTGGGTTTAGTATAATAGTGTAGTTAGATACGTATAAAATATGCACTTCCACATTTATTGTAATATTCAAAAATACTAGAATAATAAAAGTAATATATTCATTACAAAGATAATAATTGTTTTACAAAATTTATTACACACTAAGTAAAAAACTTTAAAACTTCAAAAAATAAGCGTCTAAGTTGCTCCATCATGTATCAGCTCCTCCTGAAAGGCTTGATCCAGAGATTGATCATGAACTACTATATATATATATATATATATATATATATATATATATATATATATATATATATATATATATATGACAGGGCGAACCAAAAAAAAAAAAAAAAAAAAGAAAAGAAAAGAAAAAATTAAATTAGACATAAATGTCTAAGTAAGGTTTGTAGGATATCAAAATTTGCATTTAAGTGTCATAATTTTGCATGAGAAAATAAAATTGGATATTTTAGTATGATATGCTTACGATTATTAATGCAATATATTTAAGATATGTGCTCATTCTAAAAGAAAATATAGCAATATATAATATTTATTATGTTGGACAATGTTACAGAATAATCGAAGAGTTAGATACGTCTATCTAACTATCTGAGATGCGAGTTCCTGACTAACTACACATTCCTCTCAAAGGCTATGTGCAGTCTCCTTATTTCTCCAATATCAGTATATCCTGGCCTAACATATTGTCTATACAGACCTGAGATCAACTTGAATGAATCCATGATACTAATTTCTCATTATTTATTTCAAGTTCTGAGCACAAATCCTTATATAAATATATCAAAGTGGGTCAAAGCTTAATAGTGTTGCAAATGCTGTAAAAAAAAAAAAAAAAAAAAATATTTATATTTTAAAAAATATCAAATTAATATTATCTTGATTACTTATCTTAAAAAAATTTCATAAGTTTTATTATTATAAGTAATATATATATATATAAAATAAAATGATATAAATGAAAGTTATGGAAATTAGGAAATATATATATATATAGAAAAAAAAGAAAATTATAGAAATAAAAGTTGTAGAAATTAAGAAATATATATATATATATATATATATATATATTTAGAAAAAAAGAAAATGACAGAAATAAAAGTTGTAGAAATTAGAAAATATATATATATTGAAAAAAAAAGAAAATAACAGAAATGAAAGTTGCAGAAATTAGAAAATGTATACATATATAAAAAAAAAAGAAATGACAGAAATGAAAGTTGCAGAAATTATAAAATATATACATATATAGAAAAAAAGAAAATGACAAAAGAAAATGAAAGTTACAGAAATTAGAAAATATATACATATATATATATATATAAAAATGACAGAAATGAAAGTATAGTAATAGTAATATTAACATTAATAATAATAATAATAATAATAGCATTATTATTATTATTAAAGAAGAAGAAGAAATTAAAATAGTAAAAAATATTTCATTTCTTACTCATTTCTTACACATTTCTTACCATATATTGGCGTTAATGAGGCTTGAGGATGGCGGGGTGGGACAGGGGGGGGGATGAGGAAGAAGAGGAGGATGAGGGAGGAAGAGAGAGGGGTGGGGGAAGAGAGGGAGGGGGGAGTGAAGGGAAGGGAGTGGGGAGGAGAGGAGAAAGGGGGTGGATGGAGGGGGGGGGGGTGGATATAAACATAAAAATTATTATCTCATCCAATGGATAGAAAAAATTTTTCATGATTGTTGGAGTGTTCAATTTGATCTTTACTTCCTCATTTTTATCTCTTCTTTCTCTCTCGACTTTCTCTCTTTTATTTCTTTTCCAGAAAATAACGAAATTTAACATGGAGGTGTATCTTGATGAGAAAAACACACTCGCATAAAAAAATTAATTTGAAGCGATATTTATTTATATTAATTTCTGAAGAAAAAAACTTTAAAAATTAATTCTGGTCAATCCTGAACTCTAAATTTGACGAAACTTTTTCTGTAACATTTTTATAATATTTTAATCTAACGACACTTAATTGCTGAATTTGGACTTATATTTAATTTTTCCAATTTATTGAATTTAAATAATTCAAAAATTAATTCAGGGGTATTTGTTATCTAGATTGCTCCCAAACTTAGGCATTACGATTATAAAAATATACTCTATCCAACGATATTTTTAATTTTCTCTAATTTTGAAGTCATTTGGGATCTTGATTTTTGAGTTGGGTTTAGTCCTAATTATTCTAGTAACGACTTAGGTCGTTACAGGATCGTTCTCAGTATGCCCTAAATTCCTTAATCACCTTATTTGGCTAAAAAATATGATTAGTGCTATTAAGGCTAATTAGGTTACCAAACCTAAGATAAATGTGTATCCTACTTCATTAACCAAGATGGAACTCATTAAAATAGATTTGAATTAATTTGGATAATTAAATCCTAAAATCCAATTTTTAGCCTTAAGAGGGGTATTTTGGTCATTTTGACCAAAATGTGTTTAAGCACCCCTTAAACCATGAAAATTCAGTAAAATATCTCTAGTTAGATTATTAGTACCTTTCCGAAATCTTATGTTAGTAATATTGAAGTTAAGTGAAGACATCTCAAGTTGGTCTTATTAAGATCTTAAAACCTTAAGTGTAACGACCCGATAATTGGATAGGAGATTAATCCAAACATTGGGATGTTACCTTAGCACCCAACACTCGATTAGGAGAAAGCAAATCAAGTGTAGATGCTAAGTGGCCAAGTCATTTTATGAGTAGTTGTTAAGTTAAAATAAATTTATACAATTTGAATGCATTAAAAATACATGATAAGGAGATACATGTAGATACAACATTGCAGTTAATTCTAACTCAAATAATTTGAATAATCCACTCATTCATCTCAAGCACTTACAAACATAGAAAAATAAGTATGAGTAAAAGTAACTTAAGTAAACTCAAGCAGTTTATAATTTAATTATTACAAACCTTTTAATAGTAAGAATAGAGGATAGTAAACAGATCACTCACTCACTCAAAACAAAATACAAGTAAACTGTAAAATTAAACGGAAGCAGAATTCTTTATAAGTCCTTCAAGTATTCGCACCTGTATTATCTGAATCAAAGGGGTCTTGATCTATCATATTTTGGTATTTAAATATGATAGGGCAAAGCCAAAGAAAAGAAAAAGTGTAGTTAGACTAAACAGTCTAAGCATATTTCAAGATTTGCTAAGTATTTAAATTAATAAGACATCACAATTACAATTTATAATTTAAAGTAAGCATCAGAGCTATAATAATTATAAAGTATAAAAAATGAACTAAGCATAACTGTAAAGAAGACAGTATAAAATAAGTTGAGTAAAAATATTCACTTTTATATAAGTCCTAGCCCGTATCCAAAATTGGTAAGGGAAAGCATCCTAAAGGCTAGAAACTACTATGTACATTTAAATAAATGAAAAAGCAAAACAAGTTCAATAAAATTTATGCTAAGTAAGCAAATGAAATACAGTGAAGCATTAAATGAAATTAAGTAATATACACTGTATTCAAATTGAACTGAAGTAACCAATACACAATACTGGAGATAGAGAGTGTAAGGCATATGAAATAAAGAAGTATCTTAGATTCTTGATCTAAGACAAACATAGCATAGGACTATGAATTGTAAGCATAACTAAACAGTTATGAAGAGATCTTGCAATCAATAAGAATGTAAAAGAACTCTTATATCTTTAATTAAAGTTATATTTAGGAGCTACCTCATTTGTAGGAGTACACTACAGAATGGGGAGAGGAGTTAAGCACCTTTCCTAACTAGATACAGTGGGGAGGTCGAACATTCACATTTACCCTCTCTAAAATGTGAAGTCCTATTATAAGCGCTATCTTTAATACTCAATTTTCCATAAGGCATTTCCCTTAAAGTTTTATGAAATTCTTTATTCATGCACAATGATCTTGAATGAATGTTCAAGAAAAAGGCTCAAAGCTATCCAAGTATTCAATAAATGTCAATAATTGTAAACTATGTGATATCCTTTTGTTATCTAAACTTTACTAATCTACTTAATGATTGGAGCTAATTGAGCTCCAAATTGACTAATAGATATTGATCTTTAAGTCAATTTTAATATAAGTAGAAGGAAGATAAGTTTGGAAATCAATAATTCCATGAATTAAAGTTCATCTTATACTAGTCCTATGCTAATCAAATCAAATATATTATGATGAAAGTTTAAGGAAACTAGTAAGGAAGAAAGAATGTTTAAAGATTTCTAAGTTAATGAAAGTGTAAGTTAGAGGAGATTCTAGTAACTTACTTATTTAACTTATAAACAAAAACTATCAACTCAATTAAATCATGAAGTTATCTAAGATTAATTGATATTAAGTAACTGAAGTTACGAAAAGAGATAGATTATACCCTATTTGAAACAATTTAACTTATTATTATAGGAAATTAGGAGTTTAAGAACTTATCTAAATTTTGAAAGGAAGCTATCACCTTCAATCTAATTGATTGAGGGTTAATGTTTTTAATTGAACAATTGAAATGAATACTTATAATTGAAGTGAACAATTTCAATTGAAGTTAATACTTACAACCCTAGATATGAAACTCTAGATGTATTATAAGTATCTAACATGTGAAAATATCTAATATTTTCCTTGAAATTTCTAAGTCCTAAAATTCTTAAAAATTTTGACAAAGTCTCCTTTGTTTTTGTTCAAATAAATAATTTCACAATTCAATATAAAAGTCAATCCATTGACTATTTCCAGTTCTAAAATAGAGTTCAATCCATTTAAGAGGATTGCTCATTTCCAATTCTAAAATAGAGTTCAATCCATTAAAGGATTGCTCATTTCCATTTCTTAAATAGAGTTCAATCCATTAAATGATTGCTCATTTCCAATTCTAATAGTTTTGACAATTATAAAGAACAGCAATTTATAAGTCAATCCATTGACTATTTCCAGTTCTAATAATTTCAAGTTATAAAATTTGAACAAAACAATCTACTAACCTATAAATTCATACATCCTATATCAAACATCTATGAAATTAATAAAAGATGCGTAGATAAATTTTGAAATTTATAGGAGCAGCATCATTTGGCTTATTATGCCATAAGGCAATAACATTTAGCGCAACATTTCTTTTGATACTAATTTATAACTCAACCTGCAGAATACAACATCATTAAAGTCAGCATTTACATATAAAAGAAACAAAAATCATTTAAACTGAAATCTATCGTAACATTAGTTTCTTACAATGTATTAAATGAGAAAACTTAATTCAATACAAATAATACAAAGGGCAGTATTAAAATTGATGCTTGTAATGAAAAATATTTAAAGGGAAATCGCTATACAGACTAGAAAGGGATGCTAGTCAAACAAAATATCTAATAAAATTTAACATTGTCTGATTTACCAAACCAACATTCATCAATGCTTTTCACAACTAACATTAGTTAGATACAAATAAATATTAAGGTATTTCAAATTTATGAGAAATATAAGAGAAACACACACTTAATTATTTAAAAGATTATTTAGTTGCATTTAATCTAATTTGAATGAATAACAGCATTTGATCTTTTGATTTAATTAATAGTAATTAATTCATAAAAATCATTTATTAACATTTGGTTCACTTTGAAATAAGAGTAGCATTTATTCTCTTAACATAAAAGATAGTAGCATGTGATATTGGTAAGAGAAAAACAGCATTCATTCTCATAAATTAAATGGCAATATGTAATCACATTTGAAGTAAATAGCAGCATTTAGATTCTATAAATCATTGACAGCATTTGATTACATTGAATCACTCAAGATCTTTTAAAACTAAAATGATAGTATTTGATCATAAAATAAATGACAATAATATGGGTCTTACACATGATAAATGAAGGCATATGATTCTAATAAAAGAATGACAGCATGTGAATCTCTTAACACAAATGGCAATATTTAAATCACTTAAATTAACTAACAGCATTTAGTCCGCATAATTCAGTTGATAGCATTTGGTCATACAGATTAATTAATATCATTTGATTCACAAAATGAATGGACAGCATTTGAATCTCATTTAATTAAATGGCAGTATTTGTATTTTAATATAATCAGTGATCTCACATTAAATGAAAGGCAACATTAAATCTTATATGATACATTGTCAATGTCTTTCAAATATAATGAAAATTCACATATATGTCAACAAGTAATTATGCTGGCTAGAATTAATCATACTTCAATAACTCAATTTGTAAACTTCAAAATAAACTACTTCGTTTACTTTATGAATATTTCCTTTCTAATTCATGCGCTAGTTCATTCTATAATTATTTTATGTTAGTTTTGCAAAGGACATCTATATGTTACTTAGCATGTAAGAAATGATAGCATCTAGTTCAAATATAGAAGACATCAATCATTCAAACCAAAAGTTGGCATCCTTGGACCAAATGATCTTAACAAAACTGAGACATAGTCATAGATCAAAGTATATTAATTCAAATATATATTAGAATCTTACAACACTCAAATTACTAAAAAAAATGGATGTACTTTGTTTCGAATTCAACTGTGCTTGTTCGAAACTCAAAATAGGTTTACAAATTGAATAAGCAACTATGTAAGCAATTTAACAATAAGTATGCATAGAAAGAATCAATTTCAAAAGTATGGAAAGAATTTAAGTGTTAACAGAAATAAAAATGAATTTTTTTAGAGACTTAATCTTAAATTAGGTTCAGATAAATTCAATTGTAAAATCTCCAATGAAAGAATTAGGTTAAATAAAAGAGATTCAACATACCATATACATATCCAAAGGAACTACTAATGGAGATGTGGAAGTACTTTATGGACAAACCAGTCTGATGTCGTATCACCTTTACGTTTATGATGAAGAAAAGAATTAGGGTTTTTATTCAATACCTCATCCTCTGCCTTCGGCTAGGTTGGCTCGCTCGTCAAAATGAGATTAATCTCACTACTGACGAAATGCACTATAGTTCGAGCTCATTCGTCAATGAAGGAAGAGGCGAAGTGATGCCCTAGATTGTCGGCGGAAATGGGATTCGGTGAATGGCCTTAAAGGTGCTAATTCTAAATGATATTTAGAGAAGAAAAATCGAATCGAACTCCTATAAGTGCACTCGAGCAAGTATATTTACATCTATTCGATTTATCAAACAATAAATCACTTAATTGAAAGAAAGGGAGCAGATCTATGTACCTTTACGTTTATGAAGTCTACAGCTTCTCTTTTTTAATCTGCTCGAATGCTTTTCGCTCCCAATTTTGACACTCCTCCCGCAGCACTTCGTTTCCGCAAAAAAAAGCTTTAGCCCGGGTGCTCTCTAGTTGTGAGAAGCCTTCAAGGATAAACTGGTGAAGGGAGGAGCCAGCTAAGGCGTCGTACCTCCACTCCTCTACAACTTTTTGCACGAACGTGTGTAAAGTGGAGAAGGCGTACTGATCAATAATCGTGATCGTTGAATCACAACGTTGATGCAACGGCTGAATTTTCATTTCCAATCCTTCGCCGTTGATCTCAGATTTTTAGTGATTAATGGTTTTGATAAAAAATTTGTTGTTTGGTATTTTGCTCTTAATAACGGATTCCGCTCTTTTTATTTGATGCCATTTGGATTTACTTAATTAATATATATTAATATATTTCAAAAACAATATTTAATCAAAATAAATATCCTAACGAGCTCCTAAAAATCCCAAATTTTCATCCTTGCCTAAATGAGAGGTAAGGAACTCAAAAATACAATCGGATTTTTGATCGGAGGTATATTAACTTTACCTAATTTTTTTGGGTATTAAAATATCATTAAAATATTTGCAAATATTTGATGACTCCCAAACACTTCCAAAATATCACCCCTAACTAATTTGGGGGTGGTGAGTCTAATGGCGGACTCTGTTTTCGATTCTGAAGTCTAAATAAATTAGGTATCTTCAGAATTATCTGGAAACTAGGAAATGTTGGAGATTGCTAAACGGTCTCTAAATTGTACGAAATTTAAGGTGGAGACTCTTAACTCTATTATAAGAGTTATAGAAAAGGTTTGGAGTCAATTAGATTACTAATTGACGGGTAACAACATCAGGGTTGTTACATTAAGTGTTCTTAAAACCATCTTTCCTAAGAGCTAAGTCTAATTATCTTTAAGTGCTAGCCCTTAGTCTAATAGCTTAATTAAGTTGATCCTTAAGCTTGAATCTTAAAAAAATACTCTTGTAAAATCCTTAAGTCTAAATCTTAGCTTAAGATCTAAAGTGATCAAATCTTAGATCTTAGACTTTAGATCATTCAATTGAATTGAATTACCTTCATTAATTATTTAATCCTTTTGAAACCTTCCATATGGGTGTTGGATTTATTCAATCTATAAAATAATATAATTATTCTAAAGATTGAATATAGATCTTAGATTCTTAGTTCTTAATTGATTGTTTTATCTTATAACCAGTATAATGCCTTTCAATTAAGATCTTAATTTTTGAATCCTTCAGCTTACAAGATTCCTTATCTTTAGTTTGGGTTTTAAGTGTGAACCCTAGATCCTTATTAGGATATCCCCTAAATTCAGAATCTGAACACCAAAGCGGAGTTTGGATTCAAAATCCTTAATCTTGATTTACTTAATCAAGATTTGGGTTAAGAGAGGGAAATAATAATAATTAAGTTAGTGATTCATTTACTTTAATCTTTATAGTTATCATATGATTATGAATTAGAACTTGTTAAGTCTTAATGTTAACATTAAGGTCATGAATCTGGGATTATACTCGATAACTGGATATTGGAGATCCTAAACTTGTATCTTCTCAGAATAGTTAGTTGGATAAATTAGACAATAATAGATATCACATAAGTCTAGATTGAGTCTCTTGCTTACTTTGACTTTGATTACTTTACACACCTTGAATATTGAGCCTCATTCCTTGAGCATAATAAGTAAACTTAGGATATGGAAGATACATTCTAAATCAGTATTTGAAAAGCATAGCATTCATTCAGTTCATTCAGTGCTTTCAGTTAGTAGAGTATGTCCTAACTTAGTCTGCCTCTTCAGTTCTAGTTTTATTATAGAACAGACTCGGACCTAACTCTATGGATGTCTAGAATGAATACATGTCTTATTCTATAAGTTTAACTCAGACCTAGCTCTGCGGATGCATAGGATGGACACATGTTTAACTTTCAGTTCAGAGGCCCTGTAAGGCCTATTTCTGTTATGGCAGTACTATATCTTAGGCTTATTCCTACTTAGTTTTCAGTATTTATTTTGCTTTTCCACATGCTTCAGTGGCCTTTCTTTTAGTGCTTGACTTGCTTTGCCACATATCTTAGTGGCTTTACTTTTGCTCATTCATATACTTAGTTTACCTTTGCCACATGCCTTAATAGCCTTTTTATATTAATCTGCATGCTTATATAAATACTCTTATTATTTAGTATTAAATATTGGCATATTTAGGATATTAGAATTATATATTATTTTAGCACTTGTGTTCTTTATATACTCAGTATATATCTATGTGATCATAAGCACGTTATAATCAAATTTATTTTAGCAGTTGCAGTTATTTTTCTCTTAGCCTCACCATATTTAGTTGCTGCTTTGTATGTTATTTTTACATACTTATTGATTAGCTATAGATAGTTAGTTTATGGCTATCCCATTCTTTGTAGTTTGTAGCATCTTATAATACTTGCATGTTTAAAACCTTTAAATGTGATATCTTAAATATTCAGTTCACTTAGCTAACTTAAAATGTACTTAGATAATTGTCTAACTGTAATATTTTTCTTTTGTTGGCTGAGGCCCTAGCATTTGTGATACCGACAAATATAAAATTTGGAGCTATTCGTAGGTAGTACTGCAGGAGAGAAGCCAGTCCAGAAGGAGGATCTTCCTACTACTATTTGGTTAGATTTACTTTCTTACAGTAAGGTTTTGAGAGATCTTTACTTTCATTTAATTCAGTTTGTAATAACTAAACTCTGGATTTATTTACTTTTTTACATTTAATTTGAGTTACTATTCTTTTACTCTCTTATACTATATTGTGATATGGATGTTATATTATACTGTTTCTTGCTTCCGCCACTTTAATTTGTATTGATGCATGTTTACCAATTCCAAGAGACAATTCCTTGGCTTAAGGCAGGTTGGGTCCTACCTAACTTTACTTAAGTTAGGGATTTGCCACAGCTGGAGCATCGTACTCCCTGCGATTATGTTAATATCAGTATTAGCATCGCCGCTGGAAAGTACGGGGCCCCACAGCTGGCTATATTGGAACATGGAATATTGAGAGCCTTAACGTAATTTTTCGAAATAAAGGAGTGGCTTGCTCCCATATCGAACAAAATGTTAAAATATTCATATTAATTTGTATGGCACCTAATTAGAAAAAAGAAAATAACTATTATAAAAGGTTTATGCAAGTGTATTAATAAACTTTAAAATGAGAAAGGTAATGTACCTGACACCACGTAGTTGTGTTGTTGTCATCGGGTGCCAAGATAGGAGTTAGGGCATACATCCTTGCTAGAACAGTGGCCCGAGGGGCTTGACCATTCCCTTAGGTAGGCGCTGCTGTTGAAGCGACTTTCCTAAGAGCAGGTCCTCTTCGTTGATTGATGGCGGGGGGGGGGGGGTGCTACTAGTTCTAAATTCTGTCTTGGGGCAGATCTTTCCCCATAGATAATATTTTCGTCTACCATCTTTTTGGCTATAAAGAATGTCAATCATGACTGGTGCACCCGCAGATAAAGTAGGTCTGCCCATGATAGCATATCCCGCCCATGTGAGGTCTACCACATGCTACAAACACCTTCAATGGTCCTGGGAGCTTCTACGAACATTTGTTATGCCATAGCTGGTGGAGGGTAATGGGGATGTTTATAAGTCTCCTGGTTCCTAGCAAAAGTGGTTCGGGGTCTTTTCCTCTTGTCATTCAGTGATCACCAGCTTATTGTGCTCAAGCATTGTTGCATAGTTCAAAAGATCGGCAAATTTTGTATGCCTAAGACAAATTAGGTTAGTGCGAATGCTATCTTTTATACCCTCCAAGAACCTAATACACCTCAAAGCTTCACAATCTACCAGCTTTTGTGCATAACGAGAGAGTTTTGTAAACTCTATCTCGTATGCTGCATAAATCAGTTGCCCTGAGCTACTTTTATAAATTGGCCGTCAAGAATCCTCTAAGTTGAGTGAGGAATATAGCAACTTTTGAATGCCACCGTGAATTCCTGCCCACGGTATTTCCTCCAGACCGATGCCCTCGAAGGTGGTCTCATCTGTGATTTTCCACTACCTTTCAGCTTCACCTTCTAGCAAAATTTTTACTATCCTTATTATTTTGCCTGAATGGCACCTTAAGTTGTATAACTTCTTTCGATAGCTGGATCCAATCCTCTATTTCCATAGGTCAGGCTGTGACATTGAAGGTAAGAGGATTAAGCTTAAGGAAAGCTTGCAAGGCATCATCTACTCGTAGTCTTTGAGGGGGTTCTGGTGCAAGTAGGAAGGTAGAGGCTCTCCCTTGGTTTGAAAGAGCTAGCAATACCACTTGAGTAGTATTTATATTTTATTATATGCTCTAGCTGCAAATATAATTATCTTGACTGGGGTCACAGAAGGGGGTTTTACTCTACTGAGGAGGAAAGCTTTATTTCTTTCTCTGGGCTCTAAATTCTGGCTCGGGCAGATCTTGCCCCAGGGATAATATTTATGTCTACCATCTTTTTGGCTATACAAAATGGGTAATCATGACCGGTGCACCCTGCAGATAAAGTAGCAGTTCTACCCATAATAGCATTTCCCACCCAGGTGAGGTCTTAACACATGCTATGCCTTCGATGGTTCTGGCAGATTCTGTGGATATTTGGTATGCCCTGGCTGGTGGAGGTAATGGGGACATTTGTAAGTCTCCAGGTTGAGAGTATTTTAGCCCAAAAGATGACTTGTTACATTTTCACACAGCGCGCCGCAGCGCCTTAGGTTCGAAATCGGGTCCACCGTAGCGCGCCACCACACGTCGCCGCTCCCAAGCTTCGAATTGAGTCCGCCATAATCCGTTGTCAGCGCACCACAATGCCGAAACCCCGCTGCAACGCCACGACAGCAACCGAAATCCGCTGTAGCGCGCTCCAGCATACCACACAAAGCGCGCCGTAGCGCCTGGCTTTCGGCCAGAAGGCTCCCAGAACTATTCTGATTGGTCCAAAACCAGTTGAAAATGGTCAAAAACCTTATAGTTTTTCAAATTTTAAGGATCCTAGGACTCTAATGGGCTGAAATATATTAAATTTGAATCTAGTTTAAGTAAAATTAAGCATTGTATGAGTATGTAGGTGAATTTAATTTGTCTTAGATAATAATTAATCTATAATCACCCCTAAAACCCTATATATTGATTTGACTATATCTTAGTCAATTAGACTTGAAATTAAGAAATTCAAGCTGCTAACTAGGTTTAGAAATTTAGTACCAGCAATAAACTGAAATAAAATTTAAGTTTTGACCACTAGACTCTAGGTTGACAAAAAATACCCCTAATCATAATTAGATCTTTGCTTAGACAAATGAGATTCAATTTAGGTCTACTCCTAATTAAAGTATTCAATGTGATATAGGAAAGTTATAGCCCCCCTGAGTTTACTAAATTTGGATCTCAAATAAAAAAGTTAGGTTTATGACATATTTACTTTTAACTCAGAACACTCATGAATAAATCCAATAGACCTCAGAATTTAATATTCTTAGACTTTATAGAATCTTTGAACAGCAAACAATATAAATTGTACAAAAATTTAGATTTCATTAGGTGAAAATCACTAAATTGCTCTTTAGGTCAAAAATATTAGTTTGGACATATATGACCTATTTCTTATCTAAATTGGTTTACTTAATGTCTATTTTCATATTAAATAGTAAGGAATTATTTGACAGTAAGAAAATCCATTTTTGGAGCCCTAAATCAAGAAGTAGTTTTTTGAACCCTTAAGTAGGGGCCAAAATGATCATTTTACCTAAAATTTAGATTAGTGTTCTTAACCCTTAAAATATTTTTAAATTATTAAAAATAGTAATAAAATTGGATTTAAGATAAATTTAGTCTTAAAATTCCATAATTTGAATAATTTATCAAACATCCTAGTTTAGGCTTGAAAATCTCTAAGTAAGGGTAATATGCATTACTTAGCTAAAATTTATTCTTAACTTCCCTAATTAAATAAAACAATAAATAAAGATTAATAAATGGAACCTTGATTTTATTAATTTCTAGATTTTTATATTTTAATTATGATTATTTTATTTTTCAATTTTATATTAAGACTAGGAGATTGTACTCTGAAGATTTATTATACTTAATAGGATTTGCCTTAATCTTTAGTTTACTTTTAGACTTAAAAACCTTAGCCTTATGCTTGACTCTTGGATTATATAATTAACTCTAATTTCATGGTGTCTAATTCATAATCCCTAGCTTTTGTAGATCTTGATCAGATCTTAGTTTAGAATTCTAAATTCATTAATTATGATGTAATGATTTTTTATTTAACTTATAGTCATTATTGATTGAATTAAATTAAAACATGATCAATTTTAATTGCTTTTAACTTATAATATCGGCTTCTAAGTTATACTCAAAATAGGAATTAGAGATCCTGAACTTGTGTAACTTGTAATAATTAGAATGTTTAATAACTAATAATAGATGTCACTATGTGTATTAGAGTCCCTTGCTCACTATTATTTTATTTGTGCTTTCACATTCCTTGTATTTTATACCTTATTCCTTGAATATATCATACAAGATAATGTTGTTACTTGAAAATGAAAATATGTAATATATAGGATATATTTGCATTGGATTCAGTTACTTATTAATATGGTGGCATTTTACCCTAATAGTCAGGGGTAATGTAAAATACCAAATTTCAGTTTCAATTATTTATTATTATTTAAATAATTTGACTTCATATTGAAATCTGACTTCAGTATTGCATTCACCACCCCCCAAATTAGCTAGGGGTGAAGTTTTGAACGCATTTAGAAGTTATTGATTTTAGACAAATATTTTAATATTATACCTAAAAATTCGAGTAATAAAATACTTATCAGATCGAAAATCCGAGTGCACCATTGTGTTTAGAAGCCCTCAATTAACTAGGATTGATATTCTTAAAAGTTTTAGAAAAATATTTATTAAGATTAAGTTTAAAATAATTAAGATTAATTAAAATAAATTAAATAATTATTATTTAATTAATTCGAACGGTGCCGTCAGTAATAAGTAGTAACGCCGTCATCTGGTTTTAATTGGAGCGCCGTCCGTTTAGACGGATCACCTGTACCATCTGATCAAGTGATCAGACGGCTGAGGGTCATCCTCATCACATAGGGTTGCACGCGGTGAAAAGAGGGGGATACGTGGCATCTTCCGGCAAATCGACGCACCGGAGCCGCAACCACGCGTCCATCTGCCGCTTAAGACTAATTAAAGACTTCAATCTTCTTCTAAAACCTCATTCATTGAGTAATCGATCAAACAAAGATCTCGATCATCATTTTGCTTCTTTCTCCCAACCGATTTAGGTCAAGCATATCTGCATAGAGGTATCTCTTCCTCTTTCCATTAATTTTCTTTAAGTTCTTAAGTTATTAGGTGCGATCGATCGCACCGGCAAAACCCTAAAATCGCGAAGAAAGAAGGCGAAACGTCCCTCTGAATCTACCGTAAGATCCAGATCAAAATCCAACTGTTGGATTCGATCTGGATCATTTTCAACTCTTTTAATTTATGTAATTAATCAGAACCGTTAGATCTTAAATTAATCGTTAGGATTGTTCGATTGAATCAAAGTTTCAAACCGTTCGATTTACTTAATCAAACCGTTCGAATCCATCCACGTGGACTTAGCCGACGTGGCATACGGGCCCATATGATACGCTGCTGCGAGTCTCAAGTCGCCACGTGGATGGCATGGGGCCCACCTCATATGTAAGTTTTCACAATTTGACTGCGGGCCCCGCAGTCTTTTAAAACTGTCAATTGTGGGGCCCGCCAGCGATTGACTAGCAAGTGTCATCGCGCCACCTGGATGGTGGGGCCCACCTCTATCGCTGAAATGATTAAAACCTACAGATAGAGTAAAAATAATAATGATTATAATATTATAAAGATATTAATTAATTTAATAAAATGAGTAAGTATAAATACATATAAAAATATGAATATATAATTAGTATTAAATTAATCTTAAATAAATATATTTAACCAAATATAAAATATTTAATAAAATCAAATTAAATACTTAGATAAACAGCAAAAATATATAAGCAAAGAATTAAATTAAGAATATTATTTCAAATATATAAAACAGTAATAATATATATGATTAAATAATAACATTAATATAAAATATTAATAATAATAATCATAAAAGTAATAATAAAATAATAGATTAATAAGATAAATAATAATTTAGTAATTAAATAAAATACAGAATTAGTTATATTTAATATTTATAATAATATAATTCAATTAATTACAAAATTTTAAACTTAAATAACTCCTAAATGTTTAACCAAATTATACAAATAAATATATCAAATTCATCAGAAAAATATAAGGAATTTAAATATGTAATTTATTTTGCTGTAGGATTATTATTTCATATAATAACATTTTAGATATTCAAATTATTATAAAAATGCCACTAAAATCCATTTAATCATAACTTTACACTCACTATCCTAAATATATCAAATATAGGTCTTAAATTACTTAAAAAATTATAAAGAATAATTTAGAAGTATTAATTTTTGTTGTTTAGATTAATTTGAGCCTAATCACAATTAAGACCTAACCCTAATTAAGCTTTAACCCTAGAAATTTCAAATAGCCATAAGTTAGCCAATTTAACTCCAAATTAAGTGATCCAAATATCTATTTAGATCAGAAAATCTTAATTCATAGTAAACTGTAAAAATATTTAGGATCCAACAGTTAGATCTCCTAATCAACCCCAATTACTCAAAATCTTGATTAATGAATATTAATAAATTTAATCATCCAAATTAAGTAATTTTAGTTTTAAAAATGACTCATAAAGTAAAGTAAAACCTAAATGTACAATTAGTTTAATAATTTTATAGCTAAATTCACTAATCACTCACTAATCATATTTAAACCTAATTATTAACCCTAGAAATTAGATTAGCTATAATTTAGCCAATTTATATCAGAATTGAATAATTTCAGGTTCTATGAAAATCTTAAGACATAATCTACAACAAACTAATAGAAATTTTATATTTTATATTAAGGATAAAATTACTAAAATGCCCTTATAAGGTCAAATTCCCAATTTGACCTTATAAGGCATAAATAATTATAAAACTTATAAAAATAAATAAATCAAAATAATTATAATACTACAAATCATGATAAAACATTAATTAATAAATTTTATTATTTTGGCAGATCAAAGAAATTGAATTAATTGATTTTGAGTCAAAACAGACAGGTACACAAATTTACTTATAAGTTTTATTTCAGTATTCTTATTTGAGCCATTTTCCATTTGAGTACTATTTGCACTGCTTACCGCATTTTAATCTGCAAAAAGATTTATATCAAATAGCATGTAATAAAAAGAATATTATATATTTTGTGGTGTTTGTCTTTGAAGGGTGGAATGCAAAACTGAAATCTGTACATATTGGGCTAGCTAGCAAGCCTTGGGAGTTATATGAAGGGATTTAGCCTCTTGTAGAAAGTAGGCAAATCCAGAGGAAAACACACCATCAGTTCCTAATTGAATAAGCTACCGACGGGTGGCGAGAAAGCTTCCTACAGATTATGCCTATGGGTTTACCCATTTGGGCTTAGGGGTCTCCGGACTCGACTTATTGTTACAAAATGATTTTGATAAAAATTTATTTCTTATATGTTAATTTTTCACAGCTATTTTGCAGGACAAAAATTGAATTTAGCAATTGCTTTATTTACATGCAGATTTCAGTCATTTTCATATATGATTCATACCTATTTTAGGATGCTAGATTTATTCTTATAAGAACAATTTGCGTACTCCTACCTGACTGGTAATCTGAATTTTTTAGGTTTTGATAATTAAAAAGAACTTAGAAGATCTGCCAAATCAAAAGAAGAAGAATAAAAGAAGCAGAAGAATGTAGATATTTCTTATTTCTTATTTTGTAAAAATTCAAACTGTTGTAACTTTTCATATATGTCTTGGCTCTATGTATAAAAGGACTATGAATTTTATTATTTTATTTTATTTTATTATGTTTTTTTTGAAATATAAAAATGTATATATTTTCAAATTGAAAATTGAATTGTTCTTTAAAGACTCTCGAACTTCGATCCCCGGTTGCCACAGGTAAGGAGAAATAAGGGAGTACTTGACATTACTCATTGAGGAATGTTGTGCTAAGTTTGAAACCCGTATAGTCTTACGGATGTGCTTGACTCCTCAGCTACTTCTGTATATATCCACAGAAGTAAAGTAAATAACTAAAACATTACTGTATTTGTGATTACTGCCTCTTCAGTTCAGTTTTTATTCTGTTATTTCGGCTTAGCCTCAGATGACGCTAGAAATATTATCGCCTTAGCCTCTGCATTGACGCTAAGAATCCTTTTGATATCAGCATGTTAGATTAGCCCTCTTCTGATATGGCAGTACTTACATACCTATTCACTATTTACTGTTTATCGTTTACTATTCACTATTCATTATTTATGTTTATCATTGTACTTGACTTTAGTCTACCTAGCTTTACTTATTTACTTGTATATTATAGGATGCTAGACCTTTGTTGCTTACTTATATGTACCACTATTGGATTAATTTTTTTAAATCAGCATATGTTATATGATCATCAGTATATTTAGGATTATATTTTTATTTCAGTACTTTTACTTACTGTATTATACATGTATGCCTATTCTTGCTTAGTTTAATTGATGTGTGCCTTTTTGCATCAAATCTTGCTTAGTTATAAATACTGTATTTATAACTTATCATCCTCCTTGTATGCTTACTGCTCCTATGCTAGTTAGGATTTTTGTTTTGTTTAAGAAAAATGGCGACATTAATAATGTATGAAAATATTTAGCCTAAAATATACTTAGACAATTGTCTAATAAGATTTTTCTTTTGTTGGCTAGGGCCCTAGCATTGTGAAATTGACAATATCAAAATTGGATAGATTTAAGGAGCTTGGTGCCGAAGAGGAGCCTTATCTAGAAGTGGAGCCATATCTTGAGGAGGAGCAACAGGAAGGAGCTGAAGCTGTTTAGTCCTTTGTGCCTAGTATGAGGATGAGTAATTTTATTTTAGTTTATTTAAAATCAATTAATGTTGTAATAATACAGATACTATTGACTGTGTTTTCTTTACTGTACTATTTATTCTGAGTTGTATGCTGCATTTTCTCTATTTATTGTGGTAAATTGGAAGTATGCTTACTTTACCTTGCTTTTGCACTCTGATTTTATATTTTCTTAGTGATTGATTATATAGCATGTATGCATTGACTTATCTCTTCCTTACTAGTGAAATATGGCTTACACCTAATCCAATATTAAGAGAGGAATTTGCCAAGGTAACACACCACCCATTAACTTAATCTTGTGGATTAAGGGATGGGGCGCCACAATTTGAAGCACCCAAAGTACTCCTTTGATTATTGGTATGGCTTGGGAATGAAGATTTTGAGTCTTAAAGAAGAAAGAAAGAGTGAGGAGAACAGATGTATGGAGGTGTTTTTCCAACTTTTGGAGAAGCTCTCGAAAGGTGAAAATGGCAGAATTTAGTGTTTCCTAGTAGGGTTAGGATATTTTTGTGGAAACCTAAATAAGGTATTTCTTAAGGTAGGTTTAAGGAAAAATCTCTTTAAATTTCAGTTTAATTTGACCAAAGTAAGTTACAAATAAAATTTTAGAATTTCTTAAAATTAAATATATATAGACCACAAAAATAATAATTTAGGAGTCTTGTGATATGCCTCTATGAGAGAAATCCATATGCACTAAAATTAACCAAGTTGGTTAAGTTGTTGAGTCGAGTTTGACCTGGAAGTTGACCCACCTTGAGCCTCGCCAAGACATGCCTAGCCAGTTCGGGCTCGAACCTGTTGGCGCAGTTTGAAACCGTCTACCAACAATCATCTCTTTCGAGGCTGACGATGTCGAATCAATCGCTCGACCTGCCATATCCACTTTAGTGGCAAACTGACCAATATGTTGGATCCATCATTTGGGTAAACGTTGTCATTGCATTTAAGTAAGAACAACTGAGCAATTTTCTGCTATTTGATCCAATACAAAACAACAGAACGACTGAGATCGCATATATCCAGTATTCCGTGTTTGACCCGATTCACAGGATGTGCACCATTTCATTATTTAAAAAATTAAAAATCAAATATTTGAGTAAGCAATTTAATTAAATTCAATAATTCACTTAATTTAATTTCAATTATATTTTTAGCATATAATCTATCCATCTTAGCTCCAAAAATTATGAATTTTTGCACATAATTAATTTGAATGTGTAGAAGTTAAGAATATAAAAAATGTTCCTTTTTAAAAAAATATATATTTCTTTACTTATTTTAATTTAAATCCTCTCTAAAATAACTAAGAAAAATTCAATATTGGAAAATTCCTCAAAAATTATCAAATATTTTCTAAGATTATTTTTGATATCCTATTATTTATTTTTACAAATTTAACTAATAGTTTGCTCAATCCAAAATAAGAGATTAATAAAATTATTTATATTTAAAATATAAAAATCTTACATTCTCCCCAACTTGAAAAGAATGTCACTATAACAACCCCATTGTTGTTACATGGTATTGGACATCCAAATTAAGTTAAAACTATCGCCATTAGACTCAATGGCATTAGGAGCCAACCCCTGAAATTTAGTGCGATTTGGAGATCATTTATTTTTGACAAATATTTTAATGCATTTAATTAATCAATAAATCAATAAAATTAAATTGACCTCTAAACAAAAATATTGATTCATTTTTGAGATCTTCACCTCTAAAATAGTTAATGATGAATTTTTGAGATTTTTTGAAGATCATTTGGTTAAGATATTTCATTAATTTAGTTTAAATGTTTCATTTAGTTTTCCCTTTATTTATTAGAGTATAATTAATTCCTTAAATTTAATAAATTAGATGGCGAGTGATCTATTGTATTGCCCGAACATGGGACTGCCAGATCAGCTGATTCGGGCTGTCTCGTGTACTTCTCAAGCCCTAACATGTCCAGACCCTAGCTGAAAATTAGAACGATTATTCCAAGTCAATTAGGGCTTTTGGTGTGTTTAAAAAGGCTTCGTCGTGGGCTTCTCTATCCAAGAATAGCACCTCTACTGATAATAAGTAATATTCATGTCTTTATATTTTATATTAAAATTATAATAATAAATATAATAATAATAATAATAATAATAATATTATTATTATTATTATCATTATTCACAGTGTGATTATTATCCTTATTATTATCTACATCATTATAATAATAATACTTCATCATTATCTTCATATTAATAATAATAATATTTATATCTCAATAATATGAAATATTATTATCATTATTATTTCTATATTTTATTATTTTTATTATTATTATTATCCTCATTATCCGCTTCTCTTTTTAAAATTATTTACATAAAATATTTGTTTCTTCTTAATTATAAAGAAATGGAGAAAGAAAAATAAAAGATAATTATTAATATTACTATGCAAATTTGTCATCACCTTTTTAATTAAAAAATTTACACACAGATTCATGAGAAATCAATTTATGAAGAAAAACATATATTATGGATATCATGAAGTACATTTACATATGCTAATTTAACTATATGCTTTTGTTCCGCTTTGAACCTCACACATTTCATTGATTAATGATTTAAATACATGCTTTTTAATTCACAAATATTGTTAATTTGAGTATATTGTCACTATTTGAGATACTATTAAAAATAAATAACATGTTTGAATGAATAAAATGGGGTTCAATAGAAGTTATTTATAATATTCACATATAATATAATTTTATATTTGAAATGGGACAGCTTCGCTATCTTTATGCTTTGAAAGATATAAGGATACTATGACTATGTCTACGATGGGGCTAGTATAAGTGAAATATTATATATATTATGTTATAACAAAATATTATGATAATCAAACAGATGTGCTTGATTCCTCAATGTTTGAGATTTTACCCACAAAAACAAAGTTATTATTATTATTATTATTATTATTATTATTTATTCATTTTCAAATAGAAATATTCAATTTTTGATAAAGCATAACTTACTTGTGACTTATTATTTTCATTATTATTTCAAAGATTGCTCAATTTTGATTTACACAAAAAACTATAATATTCCTTAATTGAAGAAAAGTGGTCTCTTTAATTACTTTATTTACCTAATATACTTTTTAAATTTTATTTCATTTTTTTGCTTATATATAATATAACTAATGATATTCCAAAGTACTTTAAAATTTTTCTAATAGATGTTCAACCCGGGTATTTTTGTTGTAAATACCAAGTCAAGATGTCACTAAAGAACTGGAACATCTATGAATAATCAACTACCGTACTTTCAATTTCTTGTTTCTTTCTTGTATCTTAAATATATAAAGTCTACTCTTGTAAATAATGTAAATTATCATATCAAAATAAAATATTAATTTTTTCTTATTTTCAAATTGATTGAGCAAATATCTGTGATGTTTATATTATTATTTTAATTCATACTATAATAATCGGCATACAGATGCAACTTTAATTCCCATGTCCCCGCTGGCACGAGAATTAGAGGATGTCACATAAACCACCATATTTTAGAGCGAAATATGGTTAATTATTATGTTGTTGGGAAATTGTCACCATAGTAGAGTGCATAATACAGTTGGGATTGTAATGTTATTTAAATATCACATTTAATTTGTAACACCATCTAAATTATACTTCATTTTATAATAATTGGTGCATTTCTCTGAAATTGTGTTAAGTAATTAGTATTAGTAGGCTGCCTTTTTTGGTAAATTAAGTATTTAAATATTGAATGGATGGATAGGGTAATATCTATTGATGATTTTTAGAGTTTGTGGTAGGTTCGTTATGGATTTATAGTGAATTATCTAAAGGAAAACAAAGGCTAGTCCAGATCGAGCCTAGTTTGAGCTGATTCAAAATATCTCTCTTGTAGATGCGATTTTAGTGGGTTAAAGGGCTGGAATAAATTAATATAGATAGTATAAGATGTATAATTTGGATCTGGAGTAAATGACTAAGTTTGATGGTGTTTAGATAGGTGTCGAGGGGTAGGGAATAAGATTAGGTTGGGCTATTTTTAGATTTGGTTGTAGAGGTTATGGTGGAGTTTGGAGTGTGTTTGAGAGATTAGATAATGATTTAATAATTTTAAAGGATACTTAAGATGCTCGAGAAGATGTGTGGATGGTTTGAGGTTATGAGCATAAGAGTATAGTTAAAAAATAAAATATAAATAAAATAACAACCTAACTCATTAAAGATAGGCAATAAAATTGATACCACCAAGCACCAAGCAATATGAGAGCTATTCACCACAAAATTCTTTTATTCAAGTTACTTCATTACAATAAATTTTAGTTTATATTTATAAGCAATACAAATCTCTTGCCCTATGAGCTATGGTGGGAAAATATTGAGAGAAATTTTAGAGGGAAAGATGGGTAGTTGGCAATTAGTAAATGAATACCTCAAACTACTTACATTAAATATTTTTCTCATGATATGGCTGGCCAATATGTGCATTAATAAATAAAAAAGTACAATATTAATAAAAATAAAAAAATGATAAGCCCAATATTTGGACTCTTTGTTGGGCTTTTGATTAGACTATTGTAATTGGGCTCACCTTCGAATTATTTTCTTGAACTTTAGCTATGTCTCTTGTTATTAGTCCTTTGATAATATTTTAGGATGTGCTACATCAATAACAATATAATATGAGATATGTTATTGCAATCAAATAATACTGAAATTCATTATGTTGCTAAGAATGTATACTTAACATTTGCTACTTCATGGCATTGTAATATATTTATTATAGTATATGCACTTTAATTAAAATGTGTTCTTTAAGAACTTATTTTGATTTGCCCTTTTTTCATTAATAAGCATTTAAAAATATTATGATACTAGGATTTTGCTAGTACAATAGAATGGGTGATGTAATTTGAACTACAATGTTATCTAAATATCACATTAAATTGGTTAAATAATCCAAATTATACTTGATTTTATAATAATATGTGTAATTATTTGAAATTATGTTCAATAACAACATGATATGAGATACACTGAGACAATTAAACAATACTAAAATACATTATATTGCAAAAAACACATATTTAATATCTACTAATTCATGACATTAAAATATATACAATGTACTGTAATAGATGCATTTTTATGAGAATGTGTTAATTAAGATTGTATTTTGATTTGCACTGCTTTCATCAATAACATTTAAAAATATTATGTTACTACAATTTTATCAGCACAATAGAGTGTGTGATGCAACTGGGATTGTAATGCTATGCAAATCTCACGTATAATTTGTTAAACAATGCATGTCACACTTCATTTTATATTATTAGGTGCTATTTTTTAAAATTGGGTTCTATGACAACATGCTATGAGATACTGATGTCATTAAATAATACTGAAATATATTGTGTTGTTTGGAATGTGTTACACACATTTATTCGTGTTATTAGAGTATGACTAATATATTAGAAAGAGAAAATTTTTATGAATAAGTAAATGGTTAGTCCCTAAACAGTTCATGTGGTATTTTTATTTTATTCAAGTATGTGACTCTTGGTTATATATTTTTTGCTAACAACCTACTTTGAGATATAGATGAATTTATGATGTTAAGAAATAGTCATTTCATCACATGAAAATAAGTAGCACTATAAGTATTTATGATTGTATCAAGTTGTTAAAGATTATAAGTTTTGGTCAGCACTTTTTGTAAGTTTAAAATATAAATTTTGCTCAGGAGCCAGCATGAGTATCAAGAAATTATATTGTATTGCATATGTTATATATTTTTTTCTTATCTTGTTAACATTTTAGGAATATACCTTAGGTAAATAAAATTTATTATCCTCATTTTGCATACACATTATTGTTGCTAATATAAATAAATAAATAAATAAAAATATATATACATATACACATATACGCATATGATGGTTAAGATTCCGAATTTGTTATTTCAGATCAGGAGTTCAATTCTCACCGGCCATACATACACATATGATGTAATTATTACACAGAAACCGTAAATACAAAATCTATTATTTAAATAAAATTAATTAAACAAATAAATTTAAATTAGTAAAATATAAATTAAAATATACTTCTTATTAGCTATTGAACTTTTGCAAAAGTTTTTGACATAATCACAAAATTCAATTAAGAGGGTAATCTCATGAGCCGAATTACTCGGAGCATCATACTCAGCAAATTACTGCATACCAAATAGAAAAATTCAACTTTCTAGTATAAATTAGATATACAACAAAACAATAATAAAGTAATTAGATTACACTGTAATCATATTGCTTTACACTAAGATTATCTCATATCAAACAATCCTTTAAAATTTTTTCAGATTTTGGAGTTCTTTAGTTCCTCATTCAAGCAAGCTCTACATACTTACTTTTCTCTAGCTTCTTCAGAGGTTATTCATTCGATAATTGAAGAATGGATGTGTTCTTATCTTGTTCTTGAATGAGGTGCTGCTTGAGTGTCTTATGAATGAGCTACAATCCTTCTCATTACTAACTATTTCTTCTAATGCTTAGTTGGTGGACTTCTTATAGTGGTTTTTAATTTTATTATTTTCTATTTATTTATTTATTTATTTTGAACCTATTCAAGTATTTGCAATTGGGTATATTTTTATTTAAATGAAAATTGGGCAAAAGCCCATAAATTATAAAAAAAAAATAAAAAATATTTGGCCTTCTCGAAACGCCTCGCTTCGCCCGCAAAATGACCGGCTAGGTGTCGTAGCGTTTGTAGGTTGACTTGTACGGAAGGTGAATTTCGGCGCAACTTTTACGCGGATCTATGAAATTCAGAAGTTATTGAAGCATTGATATGTGAGATCCGGGGCAAAATAGGCATTTGACTAATCAAACTCGGCAGTGGACTTCGACTCTTTTACCGCCGTCGGTTCCGTCCCTTTCCCTCTCTTAATGGGGATTTTGACTGCACCGGGCAGCGGGCATCAGTTCGGGCAGACTTCTTGGCTCAACTGAGATATCCCTATTCGATTCTCTCTATTCCCCTGTAGAGCGATGCGAGAAAACTTAATAAGGCAATGAAAAGGGAGAGCGAAGGAGGACGAAGATTATCGCTCTGAATCATTCCGGAGGCTATCTGCTGGAATTTCATTGAGTTTGAAACTTGATCTTTGCGCAGAT
The DNA here is from genome assembly GCA_016760335.1 of Gastrodia elata. Lineage (NCBI taxonomy): Eukaryota > Viridiplantae > Streptophyta > Magnoliopsida > Asparagales > Orchidaceae > Gastrodia > Gastrodia elata. Next base: position 50,635,627 of record CM028670.1, read on the forward strand.
TTCACTGCGCGCCTGGTTCTTTAGTCGGAATGGTTCGACTTCTGATGTTCTATTCTATGGGATATTGGATGGATCTGACGGAGTAGCAATGGCGGTAAGGTGGCAGAGGACTATGGCTGAGTCGCCAGGAACAGCATGGGTTTTGCAGATGGTCATCGTGCTGAGCTCAGTGCTTAGGGTTTTGGCCAATCTGGAAGGTGAGCTGTTGTGATTTCTTGCTCCTTTCAATGTCCTCCTGTTTGCGTTGGATTGGGGATTTTTGTTTAACTACTGGCAGATTTGAAGTGGGGAAAGATTGAAAGGGTTCTAGTTTTGTGTATTTGAAATAGAAGGCTTGTGAAGGATCACAATGTGGTTTGGTTGTTAGAGCTCTTGTAGGTAGTGGGCCGCTGGAGCGATTCGGTAGGGGATTTTTAATTGATGCGTTTTATGTTGGGTAAGATTCCTCATCCGTGAGATGATAGTTCTGATATAAAAAGCAGGGGATATGAGAGTTATGAACAAGATTCCTATTTTACTGTCTTTTTGGGTACTTGGAATGTGCTTGTTAGAGAACTTGAAATTCAAATGGAACTATTCCTGCTATGTAGGTATAAAATGTTGTTTTAATTGTTTTTGATGAGCAATGCCTTTTATTTTGCCTATCACTGAACATATTGGGAGAGATGGTCATATTTCATCCTCAAGTCTGGTTAATCATGCTGTAGTCAAAAGCTGTTAGTTGCAGTGACCATGCTCCTAAAATTATTATATTTTGAAATGATTTTTTTCATTATTCAAAGACTGCCACAGGAATTTGCTGTTAGAGCAGGGGGAATGGATATTCAAAAATTGCAATTTCCAATACCAAATTTTGTAGCTTCACCCCATGTCTGCAAATTGCACCTTAACCTTAAGGGGCTGTTTGGAAATTAGTAAGATTTTGTAATCTTTAAACTCAGATTTGGTAAATCTTTAAAATGTTAAATTTTGAAAACCATTTGGTATGCTATTTGTTAAATCTATTAAATCAATATATTTTATTTAGGGGCATGTATGGTTTTCCGGGATCTTGAGGGTAAATAATAATTTTTCCAAGAATTATAAAATATGGGTGTTTGGTTTGCGAGATTCTTACAATAATAGCATTACCGAGTAAAATGCGAGTCAATCCCATTACCCTATTTCTTCACAAAAATTGGGTAATTAGATTACCCCCAATTTGGGCGTAATCCGATTACTCTGAAAAAGAAATCTTCATGCTTCTTCGTCGATGCCACTTCGTCGTCACCGGCGCCACTTCGCCGTCGAAGCCACTTCGCTGTTGTCACCACTTTGTCGTTGTTGCCACTTCATTGTAATCGACACCACCAATTCCACATCATCGTTGGCGCCACTTGTTATCAATGCCGAAATTGCAAGCTTCATCCTTGCTTCATCGTTGTCCAAGCTTTGGCGATGAAATTGCAATTTTTGACTCTTTGTCCTTGCTTCGTCTTTGCTTCGTCATTGTCCCTCTGATTTCTTCCTGCACTTCGGCGATCACGACGAGGACAACGAAGCTCGTTGATGCAGGGCCGATCCGTTGCAGCAACCAATGGATTCGTTTGATCTGTTATAGTGACATTGACTTTGTCCTTTTCGTTGCAGCGAATAGATGTTGGCTTTTCCCGCAGCTTCAACCTGACTTCAACTGACGCTTTGTTTAAGTGAATTGGCTCGATTCGATGCTTTGTTGCAGTGAATCACGTTGTATTCGGCTTCATACGGTTTACCAACACTCCCACCAGGCTTCTAGCTGGCCAGTGCCTCCACTGGCCGATCTTAGCTGACACCTCAGGCTTGTCATTGCTGACACTTATAGAGAAGATTGCTTTTTTGTTTTTTTTCTTTTATTTTATTTTTAAAATACATTATATTGGGCTCAAATATACCCAACTATATATCAAATTGTAAATACTGGGAAACTTCTTTTCTCACTCCAAACATTATTTCAAGTTTTATATTGTAAAGTTTTATTCTAGTAATTTTCTTACCTCGAACTCATCAGAATATTATTGTAGCAACGAATGCTAAACATTAATCAAAATTAGAAATTGCTATAAGTTACAGAGATTATAATATAACCACTGGCTGCTCATTGAAGACTTGGCATTGATTAGAATTAGTAATTGACATGTGTTATGGTTACACATCACTATATATATGTACGCTATGACAACATATGAAAATCAAGAAGCACCAAACCCATTGGTTCTCCCTCTAGCCTTACGTTCTTGATCAATAACATCAAGAACCTAATTAACCACCCCCTTACACCTCCGACAACTACCCGATTTGGCGAGTGCAAATTTTTAATCTTTTCAAAGCCAACGGTTTAGACCATCTCGATGGTACCTCGCCAAAACCACCAGCTTAACTTTTTGACAGCACCAAAAATTAACACATCAATCCACATTTTGAAATATGGACCTTCACCGATTGAAACTTGATCTCAACCCTATTCTCTACAATCTCCTTCTCTATGTTACCCTACATCATCACCATTGAAACTTGTCACGAAGCCTGATAAAATAAGTTTATGGTTATCGAACTACAAATAAGTTTATGGTTATTCAACCCAAAAATGCCATACACAGTGTCACAATGCAAGACAAAATCATACTAGCTTACCTCTTTGAAATCAAAGAGATGCAGATAAAATATTAGCTATCGACTCCACCATTTTCTTCGAAGATATCATTCTTTATACTTTGAATGGCCTCTCTGCTCAATATCAAGCATTCAAAAGTACAATCAGCACAAACCTCCAACCAGTGAGTCTCGACGACCTTTATTCCATTCTTTGCAGTGAAGAAATCAATTTACAACATGAATCCATATGGGATCTACATCAAGCCTCACCATCGACACTCCTGATGCATACCCATGGTAGAGGCCACGGTAGATTCTTCAGAGGCCAAAACCAATCAAACTTCAGCCACAGCCCCCGGCCCCTTAATCGATTAGGCTTCAGTTGTAAAGACCCTTGGTCATCATTAGAAAAGATGTTAACATCCCCATTAAATTTTGTTTTTCGTCAAATACTTACTAAAATTTGTTTTATATTAATTTCCCCTGAGTTTGTTTGTTTCGCTTAGTAATGACCCATGGTCATTGTGGGGTAGTGTGATTACCCACTTAAGTAGTAATAAGTAAAACTCTTAAACATCGAGGCGCTTTTTCAGATAACGGTGGAGTTCCTGATAAGAACTCCAAAGTTAAGCGTGCTCAGGTGGGAGCGCTCCCATGATGGGTGACCTACTGGGAAGTTATCTTCTGAGGGCAAAATTGTGAGGTCTTTCAGGCCAAAGCGAACAATGCCTTGGTGCTTAAGAGTTTGGGCTGTTACAAATAGTATCAGAGCAAATCATAGGGTGTCAGATAGGAGCTAAGTACCATACAGGGTAAAGTATTACTTCATGTGAGCAGCCTCTTGAACCCATGATGATTAAGGTAATACATGATTGTGGGTACCTCTTGTGCCTATAGGGGTCACCTCTAGTCCTATCTACCCAATGGATAGTTTTTGGATCTGTGTGTGGATACTGACGAGGACGTCAGTTACTTAAGTTGGGGAGATTGTGATGACCCACTTAAGTAGTAATAAGTGAAACTCTTAAACATTGAGGCGCCTTTTCAGATAACGGTGGAGTTTTTGATAAGAACTCCAAAGTTAAGCGTGCTCAGGTGGGAGCGCTCCCAGGATGGGTGACCTGCTGGGAAGTTATCTTCTGAGGGCAAAATTGTGAGGCATTTCAGGCCAAAGCGGACAATACCTTGGTGCTTAAGAGTTTAGGCTATTACAGGTAGGCTAATCAAAACTTATTAAGAGACATTTAGGTTAAAGATTTTTATTTTAGAAGGTTTTATAAAAAAAATTAACCGCTTGATTTTAAAATTGGGAAATTTTTTCCTTTTTGCCATGATATTGTTTCCCATTTCGCTTCTCGACAACTGTCGCTTGTGATTTCCAGAAAACAACAATTTTCTGCACTAAATGACAAGTGTTTTATTTGTCATTTACCTTGTAGGAAATTGCCGACATTAAGAGCGATGATATAGCTTACTCATTGCAGAAAATACCTTATTTAGGATTTAGAAATTCTCACAACCATCTGATAGTTTCTCTCCCGATGTCTCCATACGCTACCGTCTTTGTGAAGGATCTCCTGACACCTCCAATTTATTGTGTTCGTTCCTAGTCCCCTTCTCTCCCAACTTCTTCCTTCGATTTCTCTTCTTCCTCCGAACACCGGAAGACGCTCGATTCATATAAGGTATCAATTTCAGTATTTCAGTTTTGTATTCAAATTACTGTAGAAAAAAATTAACAATCTTTCTTGTCAGTAAAATGTTTACCTATATTTGTGACAGACTGTAAATTTACATCTGCGCTTGCACGCAAGTGTACGTGGTCTGAAGTAATAAGTGGAAAGTGTGACTTTCCGGGAATTTATCGAACCACAGAGAATTGGTTGATTTGGCACTAAGGTATATCTATTCTCATTAATGTTTAAGTTATAGTATGTATTGGTTGGTTGGTCTAAAATTAGCACAAATATTCACTAAGTAAAATAGCAAGATTAAAGAAAGAGGAGAGTTGGGACCATCCCACATGCAATGATATAATACTCATATAGATTTGTTTTTCAAGCTTTATCATTTAATTTAATTGAAATCAAGTGCACTTTGTTGTCCTTTAGTCTAGCTCAAAGGCTTACATGTTCAAATCTCATGCACAAAATGAACTCACATTCGGTTCTACTTTAGCACAAAGATTCTTGTAAGATTATTGAGATTTAAAGTTAATTCATTTTTTCTTTATTCAAGGAGAGTTTAAATTTTTTTAAATCTTAGGATCTCACAAGCATTGATTTTCACTACGAGCATCACTCGCATCTCACATACTTGAGATGAGGGAATCACATGTTGGGCTCAACGACTATGTCACTTAGTTCATGAGCACTCAACACTTCATTACTCAATCTCAATTATGTTGAGCTAAGGAGCTCATTTAGTGGGTCTTAGCATCATTTGCATCAACTCTTTGATTGAGTTTAGATTGAGGTGCATTGAGCTCAAGAACCTTCTCATATGATTCTAAGCTTTCATGCACTCAAAATCTAGCATCCAATTTAAGGTGAGCTAAGGAGCACAAGACAATTAGATCTTGAATTTTTTAGTTCTTTTCTCATAAACACATCAAGACTAATTAGATGAAAATTTTTTAATAAGGTATTAAAATCACAAATACATTATGTTTGAGGGAAAACATTTATACATCAATATTATATCATGCAAAATGGGACTTCATCCCAACCCTCTCCAAGGGAAGTTTAGCTACTCATTATATAAGAAAATGAGAAAGACACATACATGGATAAAGACCCTTTCATAGTCAACTAAAGAGAAAATACAAGATTTAGTTTAGAAGATACTAGGAACGCTCCGTAGAAGTTCTTTAAAATTCTTCTTCTCCTTCTAATTATCCTCTCCTTAGGTCGCTAGTGCTGCCTTCTTCCTCTTCTCCCATTGCAAAAGCTCGCCTTGCCACCCTTGGGGAGTTCTCTCTTCCTTTGGCTCTTCTCCTTACTTAGTAGATTTTTGCTAAAATTGTGAACCCTCCTCTAGTCAAGAGTAGGGGTATTTATAGGAGGGGGGAGGCTGAATTCTCCTCTTCATTTGCAACCAAAATTTTCATAAAAAATTCTGAATTCAACATTGCAATATTTTTTCATTAATGGTGAGGTGACAATAATCTCATTTCTTTACCAAAAACATCACCTCAAAGCTTCTATTTTCAACAAAAAATGGCTGATGCAGGAAATGATGGCTAGAGATAAAATTCAGGATAGAGGTCATGTCTCCAGCCGCATTAAATGCAGTGTCTGAGAAAAAATTCGGCAGGCCGCTGCAGCGCGCTGCGGCGTGCTTTAGCATACCCTGGTCCCTAACATATTAGCTAAGTCCCCTGCTGTAGACCACTGCAGCGCGCGACCGCGCGCTGTAGCGGTCGATTCTGCAAACACTATTCAATTAGTTCTTTTTTCTGCTTTTATAGAGTTAGAAATATTTCCGCGGCAGACCGCTGCAGCGCGCGACCGCGCGCTGTAGCGGTGGATTCCGTGAAAAACACTATTCAATTAATTTGGCTGCCCATTTTATAAAGTCAAGTATTTTCGCTGCAGACCGCTGCAGCGCGCGACCACGCGCTATAGCGGTGAATTTCGCGAAAAATACTGCTCAATTAGTTGGGCGGCCCGATTTATATAGTCAAGTATTTCCGCTATACACCGCTGCAGCGCCCGACCGCGCGCTGTAGCGGTGAATTCCGTGAAAAACACTGTTCAATTAGTTGGGCGGGCCTGATTTATAAAGTCAAGCATTTCCGCTATAAACCGCTGCAGCGCGCGGCCGCGCGCTGTAGAGGTGAATTTGGCGAAAAACACTGTTTAATTAATTTTTATAAAGTTTAGATATTTTCGCTGCAACCCGCTGCGACGCGCTGTCGCGCGTTGCAGCGCGCTGCAGCGGTTTTCCTTTAGTAAATTTTAAAAATCTGTAGAAATGCTTTAGAACTTCTTTGGATTCTATTTCCTTGAAAAAGATAAAAAAAATTAATTTTAGGAGCAGCATAAAGATCTTAAATAGATGAATTTTTCCCTTTATTTAGATATAATTTATGGATTCATCAATTTGAAACTTAAAATTCCTGTGCTTAGTCACTGTATGATAAATCTATTTAGGAATTACCTGTACTAGAGAAAGGGATTGAGAAAGTTATGAAGAATAGGGATTGATAAATGTACTTAAGTTTCTTCAGACTAATAGGGTACCAAAGCCTTGTTGTAATAGATATGATGTACTTAGGTTTCTTCAGACTAAATAGGGTACCAAAGCCTTGTGTTGGAATAGATATGATGTAAGTCGAGAAGTGAGAATGGGGCTAAGGATTAGAAAATTAGTACTAATCTTGTTCGCAGTAAGGTGAGTGAGAATTTTGTTTGATGAATCCTGATTTAATCATAATTATGCTGTAGGGGGAATTTGATGTCTAAACCTCAGTGTGATGTTTAGGTTTGACCAGCTAACACTAGGAATGAGGATTGAACATATCTAATTAATTAAAATCAAATCTATATGTAGTTCAAAATCAGTCATTCAATAAATTCTTAATGAGGGAAAAGAGTTACAGATTCTATATGACTTATGAAGCTAATTATGACTGTCTATGATTGCTATCAATAACAAATCGATAATTATTATGTCGTAACATATGCTTTACTGCATGTTAAGCTTCTGGGTTCATATCCAGCTTTGATCATAAATAATAGCTCAAAAAGCTTTTATATATATTGTTTTAATGGTGGAATTAAGCATGTTTTTTGCTTTAGCACAAAAGATGAGTTTTATACTGATTAGAGAGGTTTAGTTTAGTAAATATATTACTAATTTAATTAGACTCCTTTTGTGATGACCCACGTTAGGTTAGTAACAACCATTCTAACATCGGGTGCATCTTTCTGCAGGATCATATTGACGGTTAAGTAAAATAACAGTTAAATAATATTTAGAGCCACAGAAGAAAAAAGAAATTTCATTCATTTAAAATAAATAACATCCAGATTATTACATATTTAACATCATACATGATATAAATGTTTGTCTCGTAAAGAAAATTAAAATAAATTATATCCCGCGTCATGATTCTCTTTAACATTTTAAAACTACATCAGCCTCTAGCAAAATTTGGTATGGTATTATAAAAATAACGCCTTAGTGCACATTCTAAGTATAAAGGATATTAAATAATATACTTTTAAGCAAAAGCGGAAATCAAAAATGATATAATAACAATTGCAAAAAAATAGAGTAAAATGCAAATAAAGATAATCATTACTCTGCAAATAAATATTTCTTTGTCACAAGTCAAATTTCAAATAGTAATCGCATAAAAATTTATATTTGTCTTGATATTATGAAGTGACAGTAATAGTTCTGATGGGCAAAGCAGAACCTTGAGGCTGGGCTCAATAAAAGCATAGAAATATATCATTCACTTAGGTCCCTTTAAAAGCTTCAGATGATACCCTTATATCTTCTGATATCTAGCCTTGTCCTTAACATATTCATGCTCTATTTTGGAACTGATATAGGGTAGGCTAGACGCAAGAGTCTATACAAGCAATTATATCTAATAAACCCTGCAGATAAACGTTGGAAAACAAGATATTCTTCTTGCAAGTTCTCAAGCGTTGTCTTTCCTCTGCACGGGGGTGGGCCAATTCTTAAGAGCGGGTGGCGACTGAAACCTGTAACAATTATTTAAAATACGCTGCGGGATTAAAGCTTGTAGTAATAGAACAATCCACTCAAAGTACAGTAATATTCAAATATTCAATTCCAAAGAAATAACTCACATACACGAGGACACGATGAGAGCTGTTGCGAAGGGCTCGTTGCGACTGGACTGGGTGGAAGTGGGTGCAGCTCCGAGGAGAGAGCTGCGGTTGGAAGGGCTGTTGGTGGAAGGGAGTTGCCGGCGGCTGGCTGTGGGAGGGAAGGAGGCTGCTGTAGGGAGATGCAGGTGGCGGCTGTGGGGGAAGGGAAGGGGTGGCTGTGGGGAAGGGAAGGGGGCGGCTGAAGGAAGGGAAGGGAGCGGTTGTGGGAAGGGAAGGGAAGGGGGCGGCTGTGGGGAAGGGAAGGAAGCGGCTGAAGGAAGGGAAGGGAGTGGTTGTGGGAAAGTGGAAGGGGGCGGCTGAAGAAAGGGAAATGAGCGGTTGTGGGGAAGGGGAAGGGGCAGCTGAATGAAGGGATAGTAGCCTAAGAGTCGTCACCTAGGGTTCCACGGAGTCGGCACCGCGGAAGGAGCTTGATTACCGGTTGGAGGCTTTCTTTTCCAAATTCAGCAATACCTCAAATGGCAGCAGCCCTCACCCTTAAATAGAAAATAAATGCTAGGGCACCCGGAATCGACGACTATGATTGGCTTAGATTGCCAGGGCCCAAAATTTCCTAAATAATAATGCAAATAGTACAGGTAGTATATGAAAAAGCATGTAAATGACGAGCCCGACACATCCGTGATGTCAGATCATCAATCGGAACGAGTCCGCCGGCGTGAATACACAAAAGCGGGCCCCACCTGGCAATATATGGGCTCCGACTGATCTCCATTAGGAACCCTTTGCAACATTCACAAGATACATAAATATCATTTTATTTCTCTTACATAATTAGTAGTAAGAATAATGCATTAAGTAGCAATATGAAACAGGCTCAAAGCAATGCTTAAGCAGCAATGAAAGTAATAAGAGTATATAAAGTAATATCCAGTATACCTTTGTGTATTCTTAATAAGATAACTCACAAATAATTTTGATGTAGTATTGAGAGATTTGATGTGTCTGCAAAAATTATGTTTTGTAGTTTTATCAGCCTTTGACTATAATGGTTCATGATTTTAAGTTATTAAATTTGCCATATGAATAGCATGCTCAATTTATTTATAGATTTCATTACCTATCGTAAGGTGTATACAAAAAAAAGAACTAAGTGTATTACTGCCGACTTCCAAAAAAAATCGTCACCTAGGGTTCCAAGGAGTCGGCACCGCGGAAGGAGCTTGATTACCGGTTGGAGGCTTTCTTTTCTAAATTCAGCAATACCCCAAATGGCAGCAGCCCTCACCCTTAAATAGAAAACAAATGCTAGGGCACCCGGAATCGACGACTATGATTGGCCTAGATTACCGGGGCCCAAAACTTCCTAAATAATAATGCAAATAGTACAAGTAGTATATGAAAAAGCATGTAAACGACGAGCCCGACACATCTGTGATGTCGGATCATCAATCGGAACGAGTCTGTCGGCGTGAATACACAAAAGCGGTCCCCGCCTGGCAATGTCTGGGCTCTGGCTGATCTCCATTAGGAACCCTTTGCAACATTCACAAGATACATAAACATCATTTTATTTCTCTTACATCATTAGTAGTAAGAATAACGCATTAAGTAGCAATATGAAACAGACTCAAAGCGATGCTTAAGCAGCAATGAAAGTAATAAGAGTATATAAAGTAATATCCAGTGTACCTTTGTGTATACTTAATAAGATAACTCACACATAGTTTTGATGTAGTATTGAGAGATTTGATGTGTCTGCAAAAATTATGTTTTGTAGTTTTATCAGCCTTTGATTATAATGGTTCATGATTTTAAGTTATTAAATTTGCCATATGAATAGCATGCTCAATTTATTTCTAGATTTCATTACCTATCGTAAGGTGTATAAAAAAAAAAGAACTAAGTGTATTACTGCCGACTTCCAAAAAAATCGTCACCTAGGGTTTCACGGAGTCGGCACTGCGGAAGGAACTTGATTACCGGTTGGAGGCTTTATTTTCCAAATTCAGCAATATCCCAAATGGCAGCATCCCTCACCCTTAAATAGAAAACAAATGCTAGGGCACCCGGAATCGACGACTATGATTGGCCTAGATTATTGGGGCCCAAAACTTCCTAAATAATAATGCAAATAGTACAAGTAGTATATGAAAAAGCATGTAAACGATGAGCCCGACACATCCGTGACGTCGGATCATCAATCGAAACGAGTCCGTCGGCGTGAATACACAAAAGCGGACCCCGCTCGACGATGTATGGGCTCCGACTGATCTCCATCAGGAACCCTTTGCAACATTCACAAGATACATAAACATCATTTTGTTTCTCTTACATCATTAGTAGTAGGAATAACGCATTAAGTAGCAATATGAAACAGGCTCAAAGCGATGCTTAAACAGTAATGAAAGTAATAAGAGTATATAAAGTAATATCCAATGTACCTTTGTGTATACTTAATAAGATAGCTCACACATAATTTTGATGTAGTATTGAGAGATTTGATATGTCTGCAAAATTTATGTTTTGTAGTTTTATCAGCCTTTGACTATAATGGTTCATGATTTTAAGTTATTAAATTTGCCATATGAATAGCATGCTCAATTTATTTCTAGATTTCATTACCTATCTTAAGGTGTATAAAAAAAATAAGAACTAAGTGTATTACTGCCGACTTCCAAAAAAATCGTACCTCAGTAATTGAAGTGCAAAATGATCAAGCGGAAAAGAAGAAGTTGTGAGGGAAGGGCAGGACCTCGGCTTCTGAACCGCTCCTTAGTTTCCCTATCATAGCCTCCCAGAGCTGCTCCCTTCGACTAGGTGAGGATCGAGAGGGTTGAAAGGTGCGTCCAGGGGTCGAGGCTTTCCCGGTTTGTTGCGGTTTGAAGGAAGAAGAGCGTGGAGTTGAGAGACGCTTGATCTGCGGGTGTTGTTGGTTCTGGTGAGGTTTAATAAGACGTGCGTACGTAATATATGTTTGTTCCTTGCGGCGTAAGTCACAGACTAGGCTCGTCGACTCCCCTTTTCGAAATCGTTGGCTCTTTTATGCACCGATTACAGGGAGGTAACGACTACCCATACGTTCCTTCGACTCTTCTATTTGAAACCATCGGCTTTATTGCCGATGATTCTTGAAAGGCTATTTAGGCTGTTCTAAATGAAACACTTATTCTAAGGCATGATAATTATCTAATGGGCAAGAAAATTTGAATTACATTGAATATTTTTATCTCAACGAGTTTTCTCAAAACTTCTTATTAATTTATTCTACCATACATGTTGTAGTACTTTAATATATTATAACGAGAGTTGATGAAAACGGATTTTAGCAGAAAATTTTAGCAGTAAACTGAAATTTGCAGGGAATAAACGGAATTTAGACATTGCGGGAAAATAACGTCTTCCTTATAAATGACCTAGGGTCATTACACATTTATACAAACCTAGCCTAATCTATACTAATTTAAAATGAAACCTTATGGATTCACTTGATCACCTAATGAATATTTGAAATTATGTCTGAACTAATCAGCATTAAATACATCCAAAGTTTTTATAGGACAAGCCTGAATATTTGTGGTTTGAAGAATTCCCTTAATTCTAAATCTATTAGCGTGAAATCCCATTTTTATAAATAAATATGTAAAATATTCTTCATAAAACCAACTAAGAAATCAGAGTTAATGATCAGATGGTAGCCTGATATAAATTACTCAAGCTCGGTATAGATATTCAGAAAATATAATTAAGAGTTTTGAGAGATACTTAAGTTTAAGAATTAAAAAAGGGCAAGATAGCCTATGGAAGAATCTAAGTTGAAAATTGAAGTAATTAACTCATAAAATTTAAAATCAGGAAAGCAAACTTTAATGATGAAAATGATTTCTTTCAAAAGTTGATAAGGTTACCAATATATTTTTGCAAACGCATCAGATTTTGAGTACTTTCTCAATGGCAAAGGTGCCCACGATATTACTTTTTACACTTATTTGCTTTTATTGCTACTTTAGCATCGTTTTGAGATTATTTTACGTTGATATTAAATGCCCTATTTATTTTACTATCAAATGATGTCAACAAAATGTTGTTTGTATATCTTGTGAATGTATGCAAGGGTTTCGAAACAGTGGCTGAATTAGGTAAGGACGGGGTTAGTTCATCAAGAGTTATAAGGGTGCTAATTGGAGCCTTTGAGGGGGCATAGTTGATGAACTTGTTTTATTTGAACCTTGTCTCGAGGTTCTGAATTTGCTCATCAGAAATGCTAAAGTTGCTTCATAATACTAAAACAAACATAAGCATGATAAACATATAAGTATACTCGTCCTTAAATTTTGATGACTATTTGGTATGTGACACAATTATGGCAAGAGTTGTCTTGCAGGAATTGATCATGTTATATTTTATGTTAAACACTTGTTTTTCCTGTATTATTCGCTTATCTCATTTGATATTTGAAAAATGTAACATTTAATATTCTCTTGTACTTTTGGAGTATTTTCTAATTACTGAGAATTCAATTCCCAGCATATTTTTATAATGATGCCTTAGGTTAGGCACAGGCGAAAGAAATTAAGTTGACTAGATGATGAGGAGTTGAAAGAAATCCAGCCTTGTAGAAGTATCTTTAAATTTTATTTTATCTCATAATACTTAAGTATGTTGTAATGAACATGATTCATTAATTATTTTAGATATTATTATGATGTAATTTTGGATATTTTTATATTAAATTGAATGTAATTATTTATTTCTTTGGTCATAATAGTCTTTACTTCATTATTTTGGATATTTTCCTTCAAACTTCATTCAATTTAATATAAAAATATACAAAGTCGTAATGGTCTCTACTTCATACCACTCGAGCCACCACCAACATCACTGCAACTAGTCCTTGCTTTTTCCACCACATCGACTGCAACAACGCTCTGGCATCGAAGGCTAAGCTATTCAGCAGCTTCTCGTAACTCTGATCACTCATATCCCGATTAGCAATAACCACACAGAATGCATCCAATGCATCATGAACAAACATCACAAATTGCCCCTTTTCTATTTCTACCTAATATCACTATAAACTTTTAAAATTGATTCACTATGATGTATGGGGTCTAGGTCCCGAGGCATTTAATGAAAGCTGCCATTACTGCTTCTTTTATTGATGATTTTTCTCGCTTTATTTAAAAGTTTCCAATGAAACAAAAATTTGAAACTACAAGTCTTTTCTTTCAATTCACTCGTTTCCTTGAACGTCAGATCAATCGCAAAATAAAATCCTATGCACCGACGAAGGGAGAAAATATTGCAACAACTCCCTCTCAACTTTCCTACAATAAACAGGAATTCATCATCAACTTTCATGTTCCTACACCCCAAAAAAATGCAGTCGTCGAAAGAAAACATTGTCACCTCATGAAAACAACTAGAACACTTCTTCACATTGCTGACCTCTCATTCAAATTTTGGCTTGACATTCTCTACCTCAGCCTATTTCATTAACCACCCCCTTCCAAGGCCACCAATAACAAACACCCTACGAATTTCTACACAAATACAAACGCACATATACTCACCTTCGTGTTTTTGGCTGTACTTGCTACCCACTTCTATCACCTCACCAACAATCCTAATTCTCCCCCAAACCATTCACTGAGTCTTTATCGGCTACTCCCCTACCTACAAAGGATAAAGATGCTTCAACCAACATAAAAAGTTCACATTTCTCACAACGTACATTTCCCCGAACATCACTTTCAAACCAAAACCCCATCTTCTCTCTCTCCTTCAACTTCCTCAATCTTTGAAAACAATTCATCTCGATTGCTCATTCCTCCATCCACCCTATTCCCACTTTCCTCTACCATGAGCACATCAGCCCACACCATCACCATTACCCACTCTCTTTACTTGTCCAAACTCACAAAGTTCTCAAAGCTCTACCTCTGCTAACCAACCTAATTGTCCCTCCAAGAACTCATCTGCTATACCCACTCTTGACACCACCTTACCCATAGCAGACACAACCTCTTTATCCTCCCTTTCCCCCACTCATCCTTCACATCCGATGCTTACCAGAATAAAAAAAAGCTTTCTTGAGCTCCGTCTCATTCTCAATCTCACCACCAAGACTCCTTTACAACATGATCCTATTACCTACACCAAGCAAATAAACTTGATCACTGGAGACAAGCAATGGTCGCTAAAATCATGGCCCTCAAAGACCAATAAACATGAGATTTAATTTCCCCAAACCCGGCTCAACCATCATTTGGATGCAAATGGATATTCCGCACCAAATACAATATCTATCGCTTTGTTGCCCATTACAAAGCTCACCTAGTGGTCCAACAAGACTTCAACCAAATTTTTGGGTTTAGACTACACAAAAACTTTCAGCTCGATTGCTGAAATATCCACCATTCACGTCCTCTTCAATATAGCCTCTCAGCACCGATGGTTCATATTATAACTCGACGTATCAATTACCTTTCTCCAAAACTCTTTGAATGAAACAATATACATTAAACAACCTTAGGGCTCCATTGATTCTAATAAACCCCACTACGTGTGCAGACTTAAAAAGACTCTTTATGAGTTAAACAATCTCCTTGATAGTGGTTCTCTGTTCTCACCGAATTTCTCATATCAAACAATTTCACTCAAAGTAAAAGCCGATCCCTCACTATTCATCCATGATACCTCTCACATTCGTGCCTATCTACTAATATATATTGATGATCTACTCCTCACAAGCACAAGACCCTCCTCATTCCTTGCACAAACGGTTACAATTATGGAAAGTTACCTCAAAATGAAAATCTTTGGCTCCCCTCACATTTTCTTGGTATTTCAATTAAGCAAACCTCCCACGACCTTCATCTGTTCCAGACTTCTTATGCAGCACAGATTCTTCAGAGCACAAGAATGTCAAATTTTAAACTAGCCTCTACTGCAAGTCTAGTCAATAGATCCTCTTACACCTCGGACCCATTACCTGATTCACACACCTATAGGCAACTCTTTGCCCGCCTTTAATTCCTCACTATTACACGTCCAGATATCAGTCATGCCATCAACCGCATTTGTTAACACATGCATTAACCTTTACAACATCGTTTCACACAACTAATTTTGGGCTACTCATCATTTCCACCATGGAGATTAACACACATTCAGATGCAAACCGGGCAAGAGACTCTACTAATAGGAAATCTACAACCGGTTTTGGCATGCTTCTGGGCCAAACTATAATCAGCCGGAGCGCCAAGAAATAGTACACATTAGCACAATCATCCATATAAGATGAATACCGAGCGTTAACCTCAATGGTTATGGAAATCATATGGCTCCACAGATTTCTTCAAGAATTTCAATATCCTCAGTTGCAAGCAACAAAAATCTACTGTGCCAACTTATTCGCCATCTCTCTCGCCAACAACCCGTTATTTCACGCTCATACAAAACACCTGAAAGTGGACTATCACTTCATCCGTGACAATGCCAAAAATAAATAGGTAGCAATACATACACACCATCAAATAAGCAGATAACGAACATCCTCACCAATCTATTTTCAATCTCCCGGTTTAACTACCTACGAGATAAACTGACAGTTCAAATGTTCACCTCCATCTTACGGGGGTATCAGAATATAACCACAACATTGAATGCTAGGCATTAAATGAAATTAGAAATCACTATAAGTTACACATTAGATTGTAACTGTCGACTACTCATTGAAGGCTTGACATAGATTAGAATTAGTAATCAACATATTACAATTACACATCACTATATATATGTACGCATTTGTTAAGTAATAGTTCACCATCGTCTTCAATAAATTTATCCAAACGCTCTGGGAGAAATTTGTTAATAGTAAGTTATATGCTGTAATAACATATGAAATACACACGTTTTTTTTATTTCAATTTATTGTGATTGCTTCTCTCTTCCTCTTACTTTCATCGTCTCAACAAAACCAAACTGCCCCATATTTGTGTTTCTTAGGATTTAAGGATTAAAGTAAATAAAACATAAATTCTTACATTGCTCTCTCCTAAATATTTAATAATCATTTTAAACTTTGATTTTATTAGTAATAAGCATTTCTTTTGCACTCATCTTTTTTTTCTCATTTAACTCTCCGTGATCTTGCCCCAATGATGCAACAGGCTTTTCCCATCCACGTGGCGCAAATCCTAATTCTTCTAAACACTAAGACCTGAGGATTTAGTGATTTCATATTATGTTGAGTGTAAGTGAAACAATGAGATATATTTAACTTTCAATTTTAGCTAGGCTTACATTTTGTTTGAAAATATTTAGAGCTTAAAACCTTAATTCTAGGATTATTGAACAACCCATTTTACTAGAGGCTACTAGAGTAACATCAAATAGAGGATTTTTGATCCTAACTTATTTGGAGGGAGTTTTGCTACTTCTTAGAGCCTTTATTTGTTTAGCCAGCCCTCTACTTTCATTCTTATGTTTTTTATCATTTGTTTCATGTATATATGTGTTAGAATTTGATGTCTCTTCTAATCTTCTTTTCATTCTTTTATCATGCCTAAGACGGATATAATTGTTTTATTGGATCATGCAGGCAATTTACAATAGAATAGAAAATATTTTTTTTTTCAGAAGTTTGTGCGAGCATTTTAACGGGGCTTTTGTTGCCATTTATCTTTTGACAAAACGTGGCTCTATCCATATTCTTACTGGACTTAAAAAACGTATATCTTTTTTTAAGCTTTCTTTTTATGTTTATCTTCCTACCCTACATAGGCTATCAATCACCATCCCTCTTTTTCACACCCATAGCTAATTATTTCTCTCTTCATGGCTGGTCTCTTTCAATAACTATCCTCATATGATTAATTATAACTTGTTTTAACTAATTTATAGCCACCTCTCTTTTATAGTTTGTTACTTCAACTGATTCAGGCAGTGTAATTATTCAAACAAACCAATATTCTCTTCTTGGTCATTCCCCTTCTACCATGGCCTATTTCAATTTTCTCTAACCGTCCATGAACGATTCCCATCCTCTCTTTACATCTTCTTTTCCCCCACTTCCCTTACTACCTACTATCCTATTTTAACCATCTGTTAGCCACCACTCCATCATCCATTTGGCCGACCCTCATTGACTAACCATCACTTTGCACAACCTTCTACAACGCTCTTTAAATTACCCCTAAATTGACTACTCTTTTGTGAACAGCTTCCCTTAGCCATGAATCTGTAGCCACCAATCTAGTTTTTTTCTAACATATCTAGCTGTTAACTACAGGAAGATAAGCTGTTTTTACTCTAAATGTTCATGACAAAAACAGATTTAGTGTGGTGGGATTCAAATATTACTATCTAAATTGAGAGCAAAAGTATCAACAACCCATAAAACTGTCCTTGTCATAGGATATGCTATTTGCATTCGTACAATCAAGTGTACATCAGTAAAGTTCAATTTGAAAGACGAGATAACACAAAATAGTAACTATTACATTTGTTGAATGTTATGTGTCCAGCATGTTTTCTCATGCTTTTTCTCATGCTTTAATGACTCCATATGTTTTATGCCACATGTCCTTGGATAATTATGTCTATATGCCTTAACTATTCCATTCATGCATTGCTGTTATATACAGTTTCCAACCTAGCTTGGGCAAGTTCTTAGTGCCTGAAATTTAATACATATTAAACGTATTAGAATTTTGTCAGTCTCTTGGTTTCAGACGGTTAATTTTTTATTTGTTAAAAAATTAGTATTGTTGTATATTTTCTCTCGTAATGTTACTTGTTTTTGCTATTGTTTTGATATATGCAACTCATTTCACCAGGTGATGCATTGCACAGTTTCCGGGCAAATTTGAATGATCCTAATAATGTGCTTCAAAGCTGGGATCCCACACTTGTTAATCCGTGCACATGGTTTCATGTTACTTGCAACGGTGATAGCGTAATTAGAGTGTAAGAAATGGTTATTCATGTATTGCGCCGGTTGAAAATTTGATGGACAATTTTCTTAGCTTATAATGTGTGCCATGTTTCAAATAGTGATCTTGGGAATGCAGCATTGTCTGGAACTCTAGTACCTCAGCTCGGTCTGCTAGAAAATCTACAATACTTGTAAGTTGTCATAAAATGACCCATTTTATAATTGTTCTGCATATGAAATGTTATATTTCATTTTCAGTTTTGATTGTTTTATATGCCTTTGTGCAAGTTCTTATACTGAGAAATTGAGTTTACTCCCTTATTTTTAGAACAAAATGTGATTTTAGATAGCTAATGTGGCCTCTATTTTAACTTTTTAGACATTTATAGCTTGCTTTTAGTGATTACTGTGTCACTAAACATGCTTAGTTCACCATTCAAACTATTTGACTATTTTAGGATTTTACTGTACTTGTTGATCTTAATTGTCAGATGATGTTATTTGGGCCACAACCATTTGATTGCTACACTTTGTTAATTTTTCCACCCTTTTGTGTTTCAATGTTGTGAACTAGCTATTTAGTGAAGATTAGATGGCTACTAAAGTGGCTTCATGTTGGCAAAATTATGTGTGCCTATTATACGCTTGTTTATAACTTAAGTTTATGTGCGAGCTTGAAGCATGCAGTAAGAGTACTTTGTTTAATGTGACGAGTTGCCAAGATGCAACTGGTGTGTTTGGTATGTATGTGTTAGGTGCAAGCTTATCCTTGTGATACCAACTATTTGCTTGATGACATGTCATTCCTAGGTTAGGTTCACATGGTCATATTTTTTAATGACACCATGCATTAATAAGAGTCCTTGAAAGTGGCTTTATCTTGAGGTGGTTTGAGGATATATTAATGTATTGCGGATGAATCTGTTTGATTCAATTTTATCGGAGAAAAGATATGTTGGTCTCTGAGCATATTTATTGCAAGTAACCCTGTTGATTTTGTTCTTGGTTTTCAAAAGATGCTTTGTTAGATTTCAGTAGATTTTTTCTCAGCAAATACTTTTTTTTGCATACAGATGGGATGCTATCGGTAGTGGTTATTGATGACTGATTAGGATTGTCCTATCATTTTCATGATCTAGTTATTAGTTTTCATTGATTTCTAACACCCGATGGAATTTCTTTTATGCTGGTGAAGAATGATCGGCTAGATGGGTATGATACGCTCACTTACTGCAAAGGGGTTGAATTACTGTCATGTACACAGTGGTAGGATGCTTCTTGTGATTTCTAGGTTTAGAATCAGTGTATGGGATTATGAATCCGAGAATATAAGAAGATGAGAATTATAATTTACCTATTATGCTGACAAATCCTAGGTCTATTAGTGGTTCATTTATTAACTTTTGTTACCTTTTGGCTAATATTAAAAAGGTAACTCTAAGCACTTGTGATTTTGTTGTCAATCATTGTCCTTCTTTTATTTTTTTCCCATGGATTAACTTATATAGATGTCCTACCACTTTCCATTTCTATGCTGTTGGTGTTCAAGTTTGTGCTCTCACTTAATATGGCTAATTATATTGGGCATTATGCTACAACTGGCGATACAAAATGTTGCTATACTGTATTGTTGTTTCATGGTAAAATTTAATTTCAGTAAATAAATATAATCTGATGTTATTTGTTTGTGGAAGGTTTTACAGTGGATGTGCTGCAGCTTATTATGTAATCATTATAAATGAGATGTAATGCCTATCTCTATTGCAAGCATTGAGAATTAAGATCATGAAAAATGAACGGCACACTAAAATTTATCACTCAATAAACATAATGATTTTCTTACTAAGCCCAATTCTACACCCCTTGCATAATCTATCAATCAACCCTAAACACCCTAGTATTAGGAAATTCCCCTTTTCCATTAAATTCAACAAAAATTTCCTATCCAGAAAATAAAGCAAACCCTTGCACCGTTATTAAAATCTAAAAAAATGCAAACAAGATTAAGCTTGTTTGTTATTGTGGATTTGGGCTAAGTACAATGATATTAAGCTTGTTTGTATTATATGTTTAATACAAGTTAGTTTTGAGTTAGTTTCATAACTAGTTGTTGAGACATATCATAGATAAGATGTTGGTACATGTCATGCGATTATCCTTTTAATATGTAGCTAGATGGCTAACGGTATAGAGGGTGCACTACTTATTTTCTATAAATACAATCATTCTTTTAATTCTGTTGTTCATTTGCAATTTCTTCATGGCATCATAGCAGATCTCTTAATTGGAACTTCCAAAATTTTCTGTATCAAAGATCTGAGCGCTTCTCTTTGTTTGAATTTCCCGATAGAACATTCTCCTCTGCTATAAGAGCTCCAGTACCTCTTCTCTCTGTTACCAGTTGTTTGCACCATTCTGAAACATTCACTATTTAAGAACTTATGAACATGATTTCTGAGAATGCTCTCAGATCTGTCTCTATCCAAAGTTCTTAGCTCTTTTTTTTCTCTATTCAAAGGATATAGAGCTTCCAAAGAGCTAATAGAAATTCTTAGTGAGGTCTTATTGAGGCCTTAGTTCATTCAGTAAACTCTGTCCTCAACAAGAATCCCTTTACTTATCTGAAGCTAACCTAGTTGGTTATGGATGCTGTCTGTGGTTGGGAGGTCCAGCTAGTGCTTCTATGAGAGAACGCATCAGCACTTTTCACACAGAGGGTTAAACCATATTCTTCTCAGCGAGTTTGACAAATGAACTTTATTCTTCAGCAACCATTTATATTTGATTGAACCTTTGGCAAGTGCTTTTATTAGAGAATTCACCAACACCTGTCACAAGAAGTACATACAGCTTCTTCTCAATAACAGAAAATTTCTTCCCATCACTGTTGCAGATTTTATAACTCTGTTGCAGTTTAGAGAACATAGTACAGAACTTCTGTTGTAGTCTAGTGATTTCTTTCCATCTTCTTTGGTAGTTTGAAACTCGTAGATTTCTTTTTCATAAAGCTCTCAGTTTCTGTTGTTATACAGGTTGGATTCACTTTTTCATCCCAGGGAGCATTTTATATGAAACCTTACCTTGGAACCTATAGAACTGTTTTTAATCATACATCGTTGAAACATCATCTATAACTAACGCTTTATCTGTTAAATTTCAACTATTGTATTTCAAACTATTTGAGGTTTGAAAGATCATCTATAACTAAAGCTTCATCTATTAAATTTCAACTGTTGTGTTTCAAACACCTAATCCTATCTAAACTTGATAATCACATCTTAAGTTGGAGAAGCTATTCCTTGCAACAATTAGAGGTTTCGTTCAGTAAAGCTCTTATTGAATATCAATCAAGAAAGTGTTATTGTCAATCTAAAGTATTCGAATGTGAAAAACAAGAACATTTGATAATAATATAACTACTGGCTTTGATGTTTGATTCAATTTTATCACATATAGTTAATTTTTAATTGTGCAACATTCCCACAAATATGGAGTACCCCTTCAATTTATTTTACCCAAAATGAACAAAAGTAAGGCAATATGAGGTTTAACTCCAAATCTTTCATCAGATCTTGTTATCAATTAACAAGTCTTTACTTTAAAGTTTGAGAAATTGTTGACGTATGGAAGTTTTCGGACATGATGTATCTGAAAAAGGTTGCTTTGACACCATTTCTTGAAGAATTTTGATCGGAATATGAATTCTTTATACCATCTGTGAATATTGAGACAAATAGTTATTTTATTGATGAGGCTGAATCATTGTTCCATTCATAAGAGCACGTTTTGAGAAGAAAAGGAAGAATGCTGATGTGGATTATGGCAAATCATGCCATAACTCCTTACGGGAGAAGTTCCAAAGGCTTTTAACAGTGGGTAACTGTGGAATTTTCTTTGAATTTGTGCCTAATCGTGGATACTTACATCTGCCATGATAATATGGTGCATTTATTGAACATAGTTGCTTTCCTTGACTCAATAGAGGTCTGCAATGTGGAGGCTATTTTGGTTCATGGTTCAATGGAAGATGATGTATGTCAAATATGTGGATTATGGTATGCAACATTTTAATGCTGCTACATATTTGATCATCCTTTCACCAGACTGTTATTTAAATTCACTATAGATCATAGGTTCGCATCACGTAAATTTTCATCAAGTAACTTTTGAATTTCAATCAAATTCATAGTTTGATTCAAAAGGAATGCATACAATGGAGGGCTCCTT
Organism: Gastrodia elata; assembly: GCA_016760335.1. Taxonomy (NCBI): domain Eukaryota; kingdom Viridiplantae; phylum Streptophyta; class Magnoliopsida; order Asparagales; family Orchidaceae; genus Gastrodia; species Gastrodia elata. The sequence goes on from CM028670.1 coordinate 50,658,217, forward strand.
TTTTTGCAATTGGAACATGAAGAGTTTTTAGCCAAAATTCATCACATGTTTGGATCTAGATTGGGTTCAACAAATTATCTCATTGGTGAAATTAAGAGTTTAATAAAAAACAAAATATGAGGGATTTGTAAGTGTACGTACAAAAAATAGCAGGAGTCTACCGATAAACAATATTGATCACTCAATCTTTCCCTCTTCTTTCACTTCACAAAATTTATTTCTCAATCATTTTATATTTGTGATATTGCAAATTAGGGATAATGTTTTTCTTTAATAATTATCTTGTCAAGTACCAACCTGCAATGTTCTCTTATAAGGTGAAATTAATGAAGGTCTATGCTTTTGAGAATTTAGATATGAATCCTAGGGTATCTACTTTTATACTCGTTATAAAAATACATAAATAAAAACTGTTTTTCTACCTCAATTAAAAAATGCATACACTTTTTTATATGGCAGTTTCTGTTATATGGATAAATTGCTGATATCCTTTTTATTTAATATTATTTGTACTACATATTTTGTAGTAATTCATCTAGATCTTTAGGGCCTCTCACCAATTGCTTAAGAAGCTACAATTCAATGTGCAAATATTGATCTATATTCAGCATCTCTTAACTAAAGGTAGTTCTAAATTTTTCTTAATGTTTTTCTTGATTACAAAACTAGTGCTGAATTTTAGCTTGATCATAAACTCAGCCATGGTAATATAGACTCTTTAATAAGTTCCTACAAAAAATGGCATAAATCATTGAATACATGAATAAATATTCTAACCAAACAAAGGTATAAACATATTTTTGAAACATGTTTTGTTTTATTAGCTTTATCTTTTTTACCGATAGATTATTGGGATGAAGTCTTCAAGGCTTCAATGTTCATTACCAATTGCCTGTCCGCATCGGTTCTCTAACATAGATGAACATTTGAAATTAATTTCTATGTGCAATCAAATTGTTCTCAATTAAAAGCTTCTGGGTGTACCTATTATCAAAATTTCAGGTATCACAATAAGCCCAAATTTCAAATTAAGTTCAAACTATTCCAATTTTTGAACAACAATTTGACTATTTATGGTTGCCAAATGTCTAAAGGACGGGAGAATTTTTATCCTACAGGATGTTATATTTGATGAATTCATATTCTTTTCTATCTAAATCTTCAATATTTACCTTTACTCTTGAGACATCAAATATACCTTTACCTTCTCATTCAAACTTTCTATATATCTTAAATATTTATTTATCATAACTTTTAAAATACCCCTCTGCAAACATTATAACTGCCATCATCTTTCATGTCACATCTACAAAAACTCTCCAGTCATGACTTACATCACCATTACAAAGCTCTCACCAACCTCAATATCAACAGCCATCATGTTCTTATTGTTATCCATAAACCCCACTAAGTTTTAATAGCGACCAATTTTCTCAAATATAGATCTTTAATTTTTTCTAGATGTTCTACTAATATTTTATCAGGCTTGTAGATTCATAATACTCATCTTATGATTTCCGAAGCAAAGACTAGTATATCAAAGCCCTAGGTTTGTCTTGTACTATGTAAATCTCATTCTGTGACAAAGTTATGAAGAAAGAACATTAGAGAAATGCAATGTATGTTAAATGCCATGAAATACTAAAAATATAATACTTGTGAGTTTACTTCTTCACAAAAGATAAGAAGGCTATTGGTTCAAATGGGTGTTTAAAGTCAGGGAGAACCTAGATGGTTCCATTAACAAATATAAATTATGCTTAGTATCAAAAGGATTTCATTAAGTTCAAAAGTTTGATTTAACTGAAATATTTAATCTTGTTGTGTAGCCAACAATAGTTGAAATATTTGGTCTTGTTGTGTAGCCAACAATAGTTTGCATTGTTCTCAATTTGGCTCCAAATAAAAGCTGGATTCTTAGACATCTTGATATAAACAATGTTTTTCTTAATGACATTTTACATGAAGAAGCAGGCGTACACACAGTAGCCATCTAGTTGTATTCAACAACCAAGCCTAGTTTGTTGATTATACATGCCATTGCTTAAACTTATATCCTTCTAGAGCATGGTTTGAAAAGTGGCATGCAGCTTCTACTCAGCTTAATTTTATTTTACTTAAATTGACTAGTCTTTGTTCATTCTTGACACTTTTCCTTATTCTGTGTTGATATATATGGATGAATAATGATTACAAGAAGTGATACGTGTAAAGTTTAAGCAATTGTTAGTTAGTTCAATCTTGCTTTTTTGAAAGACACAAGAGTATTGGATTTATTTTGATTTGTAAGTCAAACAAAATATGTTCCCAACTTTTTGTATAAAGCAAATATGAGAAATGCAAAAATTGTATTAACTCTTATGACACTGAATAAATTTTGTCGGTATATAGTATGACAAATTTAGCATAGTTATGATATTTGTAAATCTAATGCTATATGCTATATGATTGAACGTGCTAAAATTTATATTTGGTTATTGGAACGGTTATTCAGATAAATATTGTAGTTAAAGTCAAACTTGAAAACTAATTAAATTGAGTTTGAGGAGGGGGGTGCTAAGGCTATAAGTTTGTTATAATGTTGCTTCATTAGTTTGTTGCAAGTTTGGTTTTAGTTAATTTCATAACTAATTATTGGCACTTACAACTGTTCTATTAAATATATATATATATATATATTTATATTTATATTTATTTTTATCTAAATAAAGGGTGCTTTTCAATAATGGGAGTTATTATTTTAGTTCTCTTATTCAATTACAGCTCCACTTGTTTGGATACCACTTTAGTATTATAATAAAAGGCAGCCTAGTGTTTGAAGCATCTCGCTAATGCAGTGCCTAGGGAAGTGGTGTGCTTATTAAACCTTTGCTTTACCTTGTACATATTATAAGAGGTTGTTCTTACTTCTCAAACCCATGACTTCTTGTCAGATCGTGACAGCTTTTACCACTGCGCTATGGATTCCATTTTAGGATTATGGATGATAAAATATAAATCTGAATCTATATTTAAAATATTACATAATGAATTGCAATGGAATATTAGATATAATCTTTTTTATATTCATAAACTTCTTATGGCTAGCCTTTGCTAAGGTTATAAGTTGGTTATATTTATAAACTTCTTATGGCTAGCCTTTACTAGTGCTTTTCAATGTATATGAAATTTATTTTTGAGCATTAATTTACATATCTGTAATATATATTTTCGACTCAGTATCAAAATTTGTAGAAACATTTTGAATTTAGTTCTGATATTCTAAATACCTTGTTTTTATTGAATATCGTGAATAGAAGCATTTTTCAATATTTGCTTTAGGAAAATGATTATGTATATCTAAATTATACATTTAATGCACATGTAGTAAATTTCTTATATGACCATGCTCTATCCGTTTATCATTCTGAAGCGCTTAAATTATGCTGCTCCAAAATATCAAGCACATCTTTTCTTAACAGTAGACATGCAAATTTAAAATTTGTAACGACTTGTAGAATGTCCATGTACATGTTTTATTCTATTCAAAGCTGATGCTATTTCTACAGAAATGCTGCGTCAAATAGCTTTAATAATTGTTATTTTCTCATGTTATCATAGTCGTTTTCTAATAGTGACTGTTTGATTTGCGGGATTTAGAGGGTAAAGTAATAATATTCCCGGGCATTACAAAATCCAAGTGATTGGTTTGCGGGCTTCTTAAAGTAAAATGATTACCGGGTAAAATGCAGGGTAATTTCTCAATACAAAATTAGCTTAATCAGATTATGCCCAAATATGGCGTAATCTGATTACCCTGCTTTTATGGAGAAAAAAAAACAGCATTTGTCTGGGGATTTCTTCTTACGATCATGACGCACATGATGAAGATCGCTGATAATGGAGCTTGCTGATGCCGATGCAGGAACAATCGGATATAGTGATTGACGTCTTCGCTTGATTCGTTGCAGCGACCGATGACTTCATTTGATCCATTGTAGGGATCTTGGCTTCGTTGCAGCTAATCGATGCCAGCTTCATTTGGCTTCAACCGACACTTCATTGCTGCGAATCAACCCAACATGACACTCTGTTGCAGTGAGTTGCTTCATCGTCGGCTCCGTTGCAGCGAATCCTCCCAATCCGACTCTGCGATGCTCCATTCTAGCCGCGGGCTAGTGCCTCCTTTGGTCAGCCATTGCCGGCCCTTACAAGGAAGATAGTGCTTTTTTTCTTTTATTTTAGTTTTAAAATGCATTATAATGGACTCAAAATACACTCAACCAAACATCAAATTGTTAATCTCGGAAAACTTTTATCGCAGTCTAAATACTATTATCTGAATTACATTGCATTTAGTTTACCTAGAGAAAAATTTTACACTAAATATTTTATTTTAGTTATTTCAGTAAGTTCCTTGAACTTCAAGTTAGATTAAACTCTAAGAAATACAAACATGATTTATTACAACATATACGGATGATGGTGGACTTAGCTGAACGTTTATTTTATTATCAGAGACATGCCACCTTCGTCTTCTGCTTGGAGTCTTAACCCATAAAATAAGAAATCCTTGGGCGTTGGGTATTCAGCAAAGCTGAAATTAAAACATCCGAGATTTTTGAGATTGACTAAGTTCTTTGCACAACATACTTTTGATTGTTAATTGAATTCCTTGTGAATTTAGATGAGTTTTTTTTTGTTCGTCAACTAGTATCAGTACTTTTGAGAATTTATGAGATGAACTAAGTTTTTCACACATGGTTTTAGATGAGTTTTGTTGCCCATCAATTTTTCTGAAGCTTTTGTGATGAATATATCAATATGATGATTAATACCTTGAGAAATCATATGACGACGGTAGCTTTTCTCATAGCGTCATCCTCTTGATAGTTGATTATATATTTTTTAAAATTTTAGGAACTCTAAAAGTTAATTTTTAAAAAATATAATTAGCGTCATCCTCTTTTAAAATTCTTACCATGGATTATTCCATGGTAAGAATTTTTCAGGATATAATTAAAAGCTGCCAAACTACCGCATTCTTGTAATTTTCCATGATGGAAGACTATTAATCTTGTTATATATTTTGACTTTTTTTACCATGTATAAATGACAGAGAACTCTATAGTAACAATCTTAGCGGAACAATCCCTACAGAACTTGGAAATTTGACAAATTTGGTGAGCTTGGATTTGTACCTGAACAATTTTACTGGCGGAATACCTGATTCGCTGGGGAATCTGTCAAAACTACGTTTCCTGTATGGCTACTAATCTTTTGTTTTTTACTTGTACCTATTATGGCTCATTTTGTTACAATATGATGGCTTTTACTATATGGAATGTGAGTAATGTGGTATCATTGTTATTGCTGCTTAAAAATTGCATATGATGTCTTGTACATTATTTGCAAATTTAATCAAAATTTCATGCAGATTAAAGCAACCACGGTAATTTATACAATTTTTTAACCTTTTAACTGCTTTCAAAATTGGTTCATTGGTTGCACAATTAGCAATGAAAACTGGGCATCATAAATTATCTTACATTTAAATGTGCTCAGTTACAAATATCTTAATAGTATAATCTAGCCTAGATGCCATTCCCTTTTTAACCAGAAAAATGAATATGGCCATAGGGATTTTTGGCATGCAAGATGAGTGGTAAATTAACAGTGGAACGAAAGAGAGGGTGGCTAATTGGTTTTAGGGATACATACGAGTTAAGCTTTAAAATTCCTTGACTGGAACTTTGGTTTGACTAAATAATCAAGCTTGAGCTAGAGTTATTTATGCAAATGCTAAGGTTTAATTTAACTGAAAATGAAAGATGATGTAAACAAGCAATGCAAATTTGTATTACAAGCTTTATTTTAATATCATTTTAATTTTTTAAGCTTTTTTGTTTTAATTTGGGCATTTTTATTCATTGATTGGTTGTGCTTACGAGTTATTTGGGTTCGCTGTTTTAAGTCATTGGTTTGCTTCAATTTAGTTTATTTGGAGCATTTAAAACTTTTGTTCGTTTAGTTGGTTCTGAGGTTTTATATTTTTCTCTTAATGCACGTTTTATATTTCATGCACCCGTTCTATTTCACCTGTTTATAACATAATAAATATCATATTATAGCATAAGATTCTCTTATAGTTGTAATGTATAGCAGCACTCTATTTTTAAAATAAGTATATAATATAAATCAAAATTGAATAGTTATTTATAATACAATCATGTAAACATAGAAAAAATTCCTAATGCTATGAGAAACATGATTAAAATTATTTAATAAACCACAAATTCCCCAAAACAAGATTCAATTTAATCAAAGTTAATTCGATATAGGCAACAGTAGTCACAAATATTGATGAGGATGCCAAAGATGATCTATAAATGAATATGATTCTACTCCTAATGATTTTTAATTTGAATATGGATTATAGTGGAATTGCATTCATGAAACCTTCCCGTTATTTGTTAAATCTTAGTGTGATGACCCAAGTTAGGTTTGTAGAAACCAAACTAACATCGGATGCATCTTTCCGCAGGATCATATTGGCAGTTAGGTAAAATAACAGTTCAACACATCCAGAGCCATTCAAGTGTAAGAAATAACATTCATTCAATTTAAAGTAAAATAATATCCAGAATTTATTACATAGCTTTCATTACACAAAAATAATTATTCCTTGAAGGGGCAGTTAGAATCCGATAATTTGCCGCATCATGTCTTTAAACTATATCAGCTTCCTCCAACTGTATCTGATCTGATATTATAAAAATAATACCTTAGTGCACATTCTAAATACAAAGGGTATTAAAAATATATTTAAAGCAAAGCAGAAGGCAAAAATAATAATAATTGCAGGGAAAGTATAGTTTATTGCAAATAAAATATGATCATGTCTCCTGCAACATAAATGTCATTTTCACATGCCAAGTTTTCAAATGGAAAAATAATAATAGCGTAAAAATTCATGTTTATGTTTATATCTATGATATCATGAAGCAATAATAGCAGTTCTGATGGGCAAAGCCAAAATCATGAGGTTGCGTTCATATGAATTTAAGCATAAACCTTCACCTGGATCCCTTAAGGGCCTCAGATGGCATTAAACATGCATTTAAGCATAACATTCACCTGTGCCTCCCTTAAAGGCTTCAGATGGCACCCTTATAGCTCCCGAGGACTAGCCCCATCCTTAACCTATTCATGCTCCGTTTCGGAATCCTTCTTGCAACATTCACAAGATACATAAACATCATTCAATTTCTCTTACATCATTAGTAGTAAGAATAATATATTAAGTAGAAATACAAAATAGGTTCAAAGCGATGCATAAGCAGCAAATGATAGTAAGTATAAAAATAATATTCAGTGTACCTTTTGTATTTTGACTAACAAGACGATTCACTCACAACCTTGATGTATCTGCAAAAGTTATAAATTTGGAATTCTATTATACTTTGAAAGTGATGTTGTGTTTCAAAGAATCTTATTTATAAGATTTAAAACCTACATTCGTGTTCCTAAGCTTGATTTTTAATTTACATACTTAGAATCTCAAAGTCATAGGAATTTTTAGACTAAACCATGCTTTTTCCTAGATTTCTTAATTTTGTTTCAAATTTTGAATGCATAAATATAAAGAGACTTATAGGTTGGAATCAAAAGAAATAGATTAGAACTTCCTTCATATGATTCAATACTTAACATAGCTGATTTGCAGACCTAAATGCAAGGATTACATGCAACACAATCACACAGTGACAAAATTTCAATATTGAAGTAGTTCTAAATCTGATTTCTTTCACTTCAAACTTCATCAATATAATATCTTTACTCTTCTCAAGATTTTACATTTATTTACAGAGGTCTTGAAATGAACAATGGTTCTAATACTTCTACTAGATTAAGGAATTGAAAACAATTCTACTGTAGCATTTATTGGGCAATTCATTAAATTAAGCTTGAGTGCAACCTGAATATAATTTTTGATTTAGATTCCTAGTATTTGTATAAACACCAAAGTATGGATTCAAGTATATTGCACATTCATATAGAAATCTAGTTGCTGATGATATCTAAAATAATATAGCATTCACTTAATTTATACTTCCAATTTAATCATATACAATCTTAATGACTAACCACATCAAATTCTGTTTCTCAAATCTTTTAATAGAATGATTTAATAATTAAATTAAAGCTGGGATTAGACATTTAGGGTTTGCTACTAACACACAGAAATAGATGCTTCGCTTTTGTTCCAACATACAATAGTTAAATTGAATTATACTAAACATGAAAATCGATACATAAACTTGAAAGTCAAATTAATTTAACATCTTCTAGTTTGATTATCAACTTAATATTTATTTGCTAATCCTTAAAAAAGTGTTTATAAAATATGGGAGCAATTGGGCTTCTTACCTGCTGCAAGAATCGGGCGCAAAGGAGCTGACGCACAGAAGGAAGCGATCGAGCTCAAGGGGGGTCGACGCGCAGAGCCGAGCGATCGATCGAGCGCAGGAAGAAGTCGGCGCAGAGGCAGAGGTGGTGCGCTGCTAGCTCCTGACGTCCGTCTCTCGGCTCACGAGCGGAAGGAGGACCGATCTTTCTTGCTCGATCAGTCTCCAGGTACGCTCGAGCGGAAGGAGGATCGCGTCTTACGGGAGATAACCGAGCGACTGAGAGGGAGAGGCGAAGGGAATTGAGCGTGGTGATGGTCGAATGCCATACACTTGGTTATATTGGGTGTGTGCGTGCGTAACGCACACCCGTTTGGACCGACTGGCTTCTCGTCAAAACGCCCGTAGATTAAGGATAATGGCGTAACAATCGAAATTTGCTTTTAATGGAGAAATTTTATTTAATTTCGTAACTGTCGAATTTGAAAACTTTATAAATTAGAGATTGAAACTGAAAAATCAAATTTTAGCAAGAGTTTTAACGGGAAACTGAAATTTGTGGGAGGATTTAACGAATCGGGAATTCAATGTTTACCTTAAAAATGACCTAGGGTCATTACAAACTCCCCTACTTAAAATAATGTCGTCCTCGACATTTCACCGTAATAGAAAATATTTAGTTGAATGCAAAAAAATTTAATTAAGGTTACTTGAGTTCTGAAAGAGTTCGGGATATTCCTTTCTCATATCCTCTTCTCTTTCCCACGTTGCTTCCTTGGCGCCGTGACCTTTCCATTGCACCTTAACTATATGAATGGTTCTCTTTCTTAATCGGCGGTTATCCCGTTCAATAATTTGGTTCAATTCTTCCACATACGTCAGATACCGCTCCAGGAGCTACTAGCTGATGAGATGGTTCTTGTAGAAACTTTCGTAAGGACGATACATGGAACACATCATGTACTCTAGAAAAATCCTTAGGCGGTTTCAAACGGTAAGCAGAGTTCCCTATTCGGGTAATAATCTCGAATGGTCCCACATAGCGCAGGCTCAGCTTGCCTGATATGCCAAATTGATATACTCCCTTCATTGGGCTTACCTTTAAATAAGCAAAATCTCCTACCTGGAATTCTAGCATCCTGTGTCTCAAATCGTGATATTTCTTTTGGTGATCCTGGGATGCAATGATTCTTAACTTTATTAACTAAATCTTTTTATTAGTTTCTTCGACAGGGTCGAATCCATAAATTTGGACATCTCCAATTTTTGACCAGGATAGAGGTGTAAGACACTTCCTTCCGTACAAAGATTCGTAGGGCGCCATTCCAATGTTGGCCTGATGACTGTTATTATAAGCAAATTCAACTAATGGCAAGTGTTCTTCCCAATTCCCATTGAAGTCCAATATGCAAAGTCTTAAGAGATCTTCTAGCACTTGATTAACTCTTTCAGTTTGTCCATTAGTTTGAGGATGAAAAGCAGTGCTCATTGCAGGATTAGTGCCCAAATCAAAGTGTACAGCTTTCCAAAATTGAGAAGTGAATCTTCGATCCCTGTCTGATATAATTGATCTCGGAATTCCGTGCAGCCAAATGATTTCTTTAATATAAGTTTTGGCGAGCTTCTCCACAGGATCTGTTTGTCTTATTGGAAGAAAATGAGCTGACTTCGTGAGTTTGTCAACGACGACCCAAATGGTATCAACTCCTGATTTGCTTCGCGGCAAACCAACAATGAAATCCATGGCAATATCAGTCTACTTCCATTCTGGGGCCGGTAGCGACTGTAAGAGTCCTCATGGCTTTTGATGTTTCGCTTCACTAAGTTGCATGTATTGCAACGTGCCACAAACTCTCCTACACTTCTCTTTAGTCCAGACCACCAATAAATTTTCTTTAAGTCGTGGTACATTTTTAAAGTCCCAAGGTGGATATTATATCTTGAATGATGTGCTTCCTGTAAAATCACCATTCGTAATTCTTTGTCATTAGGCACTCACAATCGAGTTTTATGATATGTAACCATTTTTTTCTTGAAGATAACTATTCTTTCCTTCTAAGAAAATTTGCTTCAATTTTTGATATTCTGAATCTTTTTCTTGAGATAGTATTATGCGTTCCTCTATAATTAAATTTGTTACCTCTGAAGTTGAAATGGTATTCAGTTGATTCATTGTTACCAGATCTATCTCTAGCTTATTCAGCTCCTTAACGAGATCCTTATTAATGGTTATCGTGTTGAGTACGCTAATTGATTTTCGGCTTAAGGCGTCTGCCACGACATTGGCCTTTCCTGGGTGGTATTGGATATCCAGATCGTAATCACTAATGAGTTCCAGCCATCGCCTTTGCCTACAGTTTAACTCCCTTTGAGTAAAGATGTACTTGAGGCTTTGGTGATCTGTGAATATTTCACATTTTACCCCATATAAATAATGCATCCATATTTTAAGTGCAAAGATAACTGCTGCTAACTCCAGATCATGAACCGGATAGTTTCTTTCATGAACCTTTAGTTGGCGAGACGCATAAGCAATTACCTTCATATTTTGCATTAGAACACACCCCAGTCCTACCTTGGATGCATCAGTATAAACTTGGTAGTCCATGCCTTCTTGAGGTAATGCTAAAACAAGGGCGGTCGTGAGGGCATTCTTTAATTTCTGAAAAGAAATTTCGCATTTAGAACTCCAGATGAATGGTGCAGCTTTTTGGGTGAGCTTGGTGAGTGGAGTTGAAATATGGGAAAATCCCTGTACGAACTTTCTATAATATCCTGTTAATCCCAAGAAACTTCTTATTTTCGTTACTGTTGAAGGCTGAGTCCATTCTTGAATGGAACTAATTTTTTTTGGATCTACTTGAATTCCTTCAATGCTTACGATATGGCCTAGGAAGGCTACTGAGCTTAACCAAAACTCACATTTAGAAAATTTTGCGTATAACTTGCTGCATCTTAAAGTTTCTAAAACTGTCCGGCCGCAAGTGAACCTCATGATCAATTTCATTCTTGGAGTAAATTAAAATATCGTCAATGAAGACGATCACAAATTTGTCCAAATATGATTTTATAACCCTCTGCATTAAATCCATGAATAGTGACGGGGCATTGGTCAGTCCAAAAGTCATCACATGAAATTCAAAATGGCCATACCTTGTCCTCAATGCGGTTTTTGGGATATCTTCTTCCCTTATTCTTACTTGATGATATTCAGATCGAAGGTCGATCTTGGAGAAAACAACAGCTCCGGCTAGTTGATCAAATAAGTCATCTATTCGGGGAAGAGGACATTTATTCTTAATTGTCACCTTGTTTAGTTCTCTGTAGTCAATACACATTCTCATCGTCCCATCCTACTTTTTGACAAAAAGCACAGAAGCTCCCCAAAGTGACATACTGGGACGAATAAGGCCTTTATCTAATAATTCCTTTAATTACTCATTCAATTCTTGAAGCTCTTTTGGTGCCATTCTATATGATGCCTTTGATAATGGTTGTGTACCGGGAATTAAATCAATAGTAAAATCTATTACCCGTACCGGAGGTATTCCTGGCAAATCATTGGGAAATACATCTAGAAACTCATTGGCGACCCTTGTATCATCTAAGGAAGTTACCCCTTCTTTGCTTCCCAACATTGTTACTAAGTAGGCTTTGCACCCCTTCTGAATTAACTTGGCTGCTTGAATGACATTGATGAGAGACGCTGCAGTGCCTAGTCTTCCTATAAATGTCACCGGTCTTCCTGTACTCTCTAGCGCTCATGAGGGCGCCGGATGGTAACCCCACATTTAATCTTTCTGTTAGTTCTCTAAATGGCAGTTGCAGCTTCTTTACGAATGTTTCGGATATAAATGAGTGACTCGCACTCATGTCAAGTAAGGTTATACATGCGTTCTCAGAAAAGTATAAGGTACCTAATATTGAATGCATGCTAAAGATTTATTTCTTAAAAATTAAGAAATACCGGTCAAAATAATTTAAAAGTACCTGTCACCATGTCATGATCCTCGGGAGCCATAATCGGAGTAAGTGTGTAAACCCTAGCGGTAGCTGGTCGTCCTGGGGCATGACCTCTCCTTTGAGTCGGCATGGTTGCAGGAGATGCTGTTGAGGATGGTGCACTTGCTGGAGCCGGGGTACGAGGAGGAGTAGATACCGAGTTCATTTTGGGTCTCTGAATGATGTCCCCATCTATAGTTTTGAAAGATCTACAATGTCGGTAGCTATGTCCCGTTCTACCACATTGGTAACATCTGTTGCCAGTGTGATAGCACTTGCCCATTGGGTGTGGTCGGCGACATTTTGAATTTTTCCTTTCCCTAGCAGGCCCAGAGGTGATCTGATAAACATTGGCCTGCCGACTAGGTTGAGACCTTTTAAAGGTTTCACGACTGTCTTGGGATTGGGAGTGATGCTTTTCTTGGCGTTCAACAATTATCTGCTCACTATGCTTCATAATGGTCGCGCAGTCCAGTAACTCAGCAAATTTGGAGTGTGTGAGCGGGAGTAAGTTGGTTCGGATGGAGTCCTTCAAACCATCCAAGAACCTGCTACACCTAGTAGCCTCTGTGTCTACTAGCTTGGGCGCATATCTGGAGAGCCTTGTGAACTCAGGCTCATAATCCGCGATGGACTTATTTCCTTGAGTGAGCTTTATAAATTGATTCTCCAATATCTTCTGGGCAGACAGAGGGATGTAGGGACCTCGGAATGCCTCCGCAAATTCTTCCCATGATATGTCCTCTAGCTCCAAGCCCAGGAACTGAGTTTTGTGGGTGACTCCCCATCATCGCTCAGCTTCAGCCTTGAATAGGCTCTTAGCCAATCTCAGCGCATCTCTGGCCGGACATTTTATATCCTCCAGTTTATTTTCTATCTCCTGAGTCCAATCTTCAGCCTCCATCGGCCGAGCTGACCCGTCGTAGTGCGGTGGGTTCAGCTTCAAGAAGGCTTGCAAGGCTCCGCCACTTCTGTGCCCTTGGCTAGGAGGAGACTTGTGAGTTTTGTGTTGATTGGCTAATATTTGAGTCATCAACTCGAAGATCTTGTTGTTCTTATTCTCCGAAGGACCTGAAGGCAAAGGGGCCTTCATTGGAGTCTCCATTGGCAACTCAGGAGAGTACTCTTCTGAATTCATCTATAAGGAGGGTGATTGCGATAAATAAAGAATTGAATGCTTCATTTAGAAAGAATTAATATTTTATGCAAAAGAAAGTTAATAGAAATAAAGATACAATCAATTTCTCCTGTTACACATAATTTTGTTTTTAAGAGAATATTATTCTAAATGAATTTCTTAAGATTTTTAGCCCAAAACTTCCTATACTTTTTGGTTGTCTTTCTCTTCTTAGTAGTTGAAGTTGCATCCCCAGTGTTGCAGGTCTCCTGATGTACCTTCCTTTCCACCTCTGAAATGCGTTCTTCATACTCTTCTTCTTTCTCCAGAATAAATTCTGCCAATTTAGGAAGTACCCACTTCAGTATCTCCTTTAATTCTTGTACCTCTTTTTGGAGGTTAGTGACCTTCTCGTAAGAGACACACATGAACCTTGTCAGGCTTTCACCGCGCGCGTCTTCCTTGTCCTCTAATTCTCGAATTCGGTCTTCAAGAGTAGGGGGGCTGAAATTAGGTTCGTGGAAGTTCATTTGCCAAGATCCTTCTTGGATTAAGTCAGTTTCCGAGTGTTCCGCCGAATGATTAGGGGAATTCATTTGTTAAAGATTCAAACTTGTAATTTGTTGAATAATGATCTTATTATGTAACTAGTTTTTCTACAAAATATTGCCCTAATAATAGCCTCATCATGTCACTAATTTTCTATAAGATATTTTGTTTTTACCACAATCTTATTATGTCACTAGTTTCTTATCAAGTATTTCATTCCAGTGTATTTATATTTTAAATTGAATGATTTTCCCAATTATAGCTTTTATGTCAAATACTATTTTACTCCAACATTTTCAATCGTGCTTTGATATTAACTGTGATGACCCAAGTTAGGTTGGTATAAACCAAACTAACATCGGATGCATCTTTCTGCAGGATCATATTGGCAGTTAGGTAAAATAGCAGTTAAGCACATTCAGAGCCATTCAAGTGTAAGAAATATCATTCATTCAATTTAAAGTAAAACAATATCCATAATTTATTACATAGGTTTCATTACACAAAAATAATTATTCCTTGAAGGGGCAGTTAGAATCCGTTAATTTGCCACGTCATGTTTTTAAACTATATCAGCTTCCTCCAGCTATATCTGATCTGACATTATAAAATAATGCCTTAGTGCACATTCTAAATACAAAGGATATTAAAAATATATTTAAAGCAAAGCGGAAGATAAAAATAATAACAATTGCAGGGAAAGTATAGTTTATTGTAAATAAAATATGATCATGTCTCCTGCAACATAAATGTCCTTTTCACATGCCAAGTTTTAAATGAAAAAGCAATAATAGCGTAAAAATTCATGTTTATGTTTATATCTATGATATCATGAAGCAATAATAGCAGTTATGATGGGCAAAACCAGAACCATGAGATTGTGTGCATATGCATTTAAGCATAAACCTTCACCTGGACCCCCTTAAGGGCCTCAGATGGCATTAAACATGCATTTAAGTATAACCTTCACCTGTGCCTCCTCAAAGGCTCCAGATGGCACCCTTATATCTCCCGAGGACTAGCCCCGTCCCTAACCTATTCATGCTCCGTTTCAGAATCCTTCTTGCAACATTCACAAGATACATAAACATCATTCAATTTCTCTTACATCATTAGTAGTAAGAATAATGTATTAAGTAACAATACAAAATAGGCTCAAAGCGATGCATAAGCAGCAAATGATAGTAAGAAGTATAAAAATAATATTTAGTGTACCTTTTGTATTTTGACTAACAAGACGATTCACTCACAACCTTGATGTATCTGCAAAAGTTATAAATTTGGAATTCTATTATACTTTGAAAGATATGTTGTGTTTCAAAGAATCTTATTTATAAGATTTAAAACTTACATTCATGTTCCTAAGCTTGGTTTTTAATTTACATACTTAGAATCTCAAATTACCTAAATGCAAGGATTACATGCAACACAATCACACAGTGACAAAAATTCAATATTGAAGTAGTTCTAAATCTGATTTCTTATACTTCAAACTTCATCAATATAAATCTTTACTCTTCTCAAGATTTAACATTTATTTACAGAAGTCTTGAAATGAACAATGGTTCTAATACTTCTACTAGACTAAGGAATTGAAAACAATTCTACTGTAGTATTTATTGGGCAATTCATTAAATTAAGCTTGAGTGCAACATGAATATAATTTTTGATTCAGATTCTTGGTATTTGTATAAACACCGAAGTATGGATTCAAGTATATTGCACATTCATATAGAAATCTAGTTGCTGATGATATCTAAAATAATATAACATTCACTTAATTTATACTTTCAATTTAAGTATATACAATCTTAATGACTAACCATATCAAATTCTATTTCCAAATCTTTTAATAGAATGATTTAATAATTAAATTAAAGTTGGGATTAGACATTTAGGGTTTGCTACTAACACACGGAAATAGACGCTTCGCTTTTTGATCCAACATACAATAGATAAATTGAATTATACTAAACATGAAAAATTGATACATAAAACTTAAAAGTCAAATTAATTTAACATCTTCTAATTTGATTATCAACTTAATATTTATTTGCTAATCCCTAATTAAGTGTCTATAAAATATGGGAGCAGTTGGGCTTCTTATCTGCTGTAGAAATCGGGCGCAAAGGAGCCGACGCACGGAAGGAAGGGATTGAGCGCAAGGGGGGTCGACGAGCAGAGCCGAGTGATCGATCGAGCGCAGGAAGAAGTCGGTTCAGAGGCAGAGGTCGTGCGCTGCCAGCTCCCGACGTTCGTCTCTCGGCTCACGAGCGGAAGGAGGACCGATCTTTCCTGCTCGATCAGTCTCCAGGTACGTTCGAGCGGAAGGAGGATCGCTTCTTACGGGAGATAACTGAGCGACTGAGAGGCGAAGGGAATTGAGCGTGGTGATGGTCGAATGCCATACGCTCGGTTATATAGGGTGTGCGTGCGTAACGCACACCCGTTTGGACCGACTGGCTTCTCCTCAAAACACCCGTAGATTAAGGATAATGGCGTAACAGTCGAAATTTGCTTTTAATGGAGAAATTTTATTTAATTTCGTAACTGTCGAATTTGAAAACTTTCTAAATTAAGTATTGAAACTGAAAAATCGAATTTTAGAAGGAGTTTTAACGGGAAACTGAAATTTGTGGGAAAATTTAATGAATCGGGAATTTAATGTTTACCTTAAAAATGACCTAAGGTCATTATACTTAGAATTATAGTTTAGAGGTAGTAGGTTATACTTGAGCTTAAAATTTTTGAATAGGGTTAGGTTCTTATTTGAAGTCAAGAAATCTTTCTTGTTTGAATATGAAGTTAATCTTTCACTTGAATTTGATGAATTAAAAAAGTTATTTGATGAAGTAATCATTGGTGAATTGTTTGGTGATACTAAAATATTTGTTGATATCATACTTGTAATCTGTGGTGTTGATTTTATTTTGGGTTTCACAATTTAGTGATCTTCAAACTCAAAGATCAAACTTCTCTAAGGAATTTTATTATAAATGCCCTAACCTTCAAGCTCAAAAATCAAACCTGGAATTTGGGAAAAAAATGTCATATAACCTAATATTTGATGTTCCCTTCTTCTGATCAGCCATAGTTCCTAGTACTTTGTGTTATGCTTTTTCAAATCATTTGGAATAGCCTTACTTATGGAGAACATTCATATATACATGGATAATTATTTGGTTTGTTCACATACAATTTCAATAGCATGCCATCACTTAGAATTTAGTTAACAATAATTTTCTAGAAACATTAATATTTAAGGAGTTTAGTTACTACATCTAGTCTCATACATTTTATAAAAATATTTGCATGCTTGTACAAGGTTATTTGAAAATTTGAATGTTAGCTATGTATGTTATAAATTCGTACTTATTTAAATAAAAGTTGCGTGATATTTAATAATGGGATAAAGTGACGGCTTGTTTAACTCCAACAAGGCTTCCATACCAAGCCCTTACGAATTAGGTGCAGTAATATTCAATGCGTCTAATTTTACTTTTTATGATGAGATAACTGACAATACGGCGAAAACTTTGCCCTTTCACTTCATTTCTTTCATACCACTTCTAGCCGCTTAGCCAGTTGCTGTTAAATACAAATGATGTGCCACTTTGTTATTGGAATAAAGAGGTACTTCATTTACTAGCAAGACAGATCAGACCATGATGACTCTTGGATTTTCTTACAAGGGGCTTAGATGATTCGCATAAATTTGGTTGATGAGTGCCATCAGCTACATTCATTGAAGATGGAAATTATGAATATTTGATGGGAATCATGTTCTTCTGTCACAGACATTAAATGATTTATGACAATAATTTTTATATATTTTCCTGTTTATTCTGTAATTTGTATTTTCTTTTAATACTGTGTGAGTTTTATTGGCCTATGGAGGAGTTTTGTAATGGTTTAAACTAAGCATTACTTGCAATCTAATTCATTGAATAAACTGCTGTGGATTGACAAATTATATTGTAAAATGGGTCCTACCAGCCTAGAATTTCTCTTTTACTACTTCTGGAAGCAGAATCTTCTTAAGAATTGGTCCCACCAGATACCTTTGGAAAAGCAAATTGACATGGTTCCTAGCAGAAATTTGTCTTGCTTTATTTCTAGGATTGCCTCTTCTATCTATGTGCCTTCTAATCTATGAATCTTGCTCGTCTTGATGTATTTCAAACAATTATTTTTTTACCATGTAATACCTTTGCTTTCCCTCACTTTGCCCCATGTAGTCTGCTTTATTTTTACAGGATTACCTAACTGCGAGGAACCACAAAAGTTAAAAAAATACTAACACAGTAGTTGCTGAACGGGTTAAATTTTTGCTTGAATGCAGTCAAGCCCAGCTTGGTTGTTTTTTTAATCTTTTAGTTTTTTATAACTTTGTGATGTGTAAACCTTCACGCCCACCCTCGCCCACTTCTCTTCTTAAGAGAATTGTTCAGTTCTTATAAAGTTATTTTCCCTTGTAGCTGAGAGATGCGTCTTAAATTTTCTCACTTTAATATTATTATTTTAATGATTATGATATGTGAAATATACTTTTAATTTTTTTTTCTTGCAACATATTTGGAAGGATAGTCGGCTTAACAACAACAGTTTGACGGGTCCCATTCCTGCTTCATTAACCAGCATCAATGCTCTTCAAGTTTTGTGAGTTTGTGATCTTTTACACGTTATAGTTGTTTTTGAACGCCCTTTTGGAATTTAGAATTACTTCATCTGTAATAAACGCATATGCAGGGATCTATCCAACAACAATCTATCTGGGTTGGTGCCGGCCACTGGTTCCTTTTCTTTGTTTACTCCTGTAAGGTATCATGTATATTTTTGAAACACCTAATCTTTTGATTCTATTGCTCTTTATTTAATTCTGACTAGGTTATATATACACACACTCATATATATATATATATATATATATATTATTTTCTTAAATCTTTTTTTTTTTATTTGGAAGTTTTGCAAATAATCTCCTATTATGTGGGCCGGGAACGTCTCATCCTTGTCCGGGTTTTCCTCCATTCTCGCCACCACCTCCATTTAATCCTCCAGTCATTGTCTCACCTCCAGGTATTTTACTTTTATTTTCTTACTCATTCTAGCGACTAATCTATTAATTTACTCTAGATTTTTAAAAAACAATAGCATTTGTATAGTGTTGTGCCATTTTTTTTTGGTTTGGCTGTATATTTTAACTAGGGATCCTTTTCTTCTCTTCAGGAAGCACTGCCTCAAGCACTGGTGCAATTGCAGGAGGAGTTGCAGCAGGCGCTGCTTTGCTTTTTGCCGCTCCAGCTGTTGCTTTTGCATGGTGGCGTCGTCGTAAACCTCAAGAACACTTTTTTGATGTTCCCGGTAAGTGTTTAAGTTTGGATTGATCATTGTATCAAATATTATTATTATTTATTTTCAGATGGTCAGAATTGCTATATGAGGTTAAATAGATTGCTTCACTTTTCCATTCTTTAGCTGAAGAAGATCCAGAGGTTCATTTGGGCCAGCTTAAAAGGTTCTCCCTTCGAGAACTCCAAGTTGCAACTGATAGCTTCAGCACCAAAAATATTCTCGGAAGGGGTGGATTTGGAAAGGTCTACAAAGGGAGGCTAGCGGATGGTTCACTCGTAGCCGTAAAGAGATTAAAGGAAGAGCGCACGCCTGGGGGAGAACTCCAGTTCCAGACGGAAGTTGAGATGATTAGCATGGCCGTGCACCGAAATCTGCTTCGGCTACGTGGGTTCTGCATGACCCCTACGGAACGGCTGCTTGTCTACCCTTACATGGCTAATGGAAGTGTGGCATCATGCTTAAGAGGTATTATTAAAGTGCCTAGTACCTCTCTTTCTTTCTTGAGCTTATAAACTTTGTTATATGATTTTAGTTTGGATGCCCAAGGTGAATTGAACTCGAGTTAGCCCTAGCTTGTGCTTGTGCTTGATCTGTTAATTGAGTTCAATTATGTTTGTTTTGGAATGGACAATGATCTCAATTTAAAGAAATACCATTTCAAAGTAATAAATTTCTATGGGATCCCTTAAATTTTAATTTATATATATATATATATATATATATGTATATGTATGTTGTGTTGACAAATTCTAAATTAGCCGGCTAATGAGCTTAACAAGTTGAGTCAAAGCTGCTCAAGCTTGACTCATTAGCTCATGAGCATTTTATTGAGCTGATTTTTAGTTAGCTCAAAAGTTGGCTCGATTCAATTATGTAGAAAGAGGTAGGGAAGAATAAATAGTTCTCATTGATTAGAATGTAGCATTGCATAGGTGTATATATAGGTACAATAGTTCGCTTTAGCTTGTTTTATCAGGTTTTAAGGCACCTGGGTGCCCAGTCTTCTGGCTAGTGCTGGCAATTGCACCTTGGAGAGCAGTTCTCTGGTTGGCCTGACTGGGCTTGCGCTTGGGAGCCCAATTCTCTAGCTGGTGCTAGCAATTGCACCTGGGTGCCCAGTCCTCTGATTGGTATATCTTGGTACTGCTATTATCCCCCCACGAGCTCATCATCGGTATGGTGATGGTGAGTTTGTGCACGAGCGAGCGGTAGCGAGTGGTTGGAGTGATTTGGTGAGTGTTTGCGATTTGAGCTTCTGTTGGAATGTAGGAGAGTTCTACTTCCTTGAGATGCAGTCCCTAATGAAAAGACAATCTACTTCAATGTGTTTGGTTCTTGCATGAGAGACCATATGTTTTAGATATATTGTCACAATGGAGCATTGTGGGGTGAGGTGTAGGTTGGCCGAACTCCTATAGAAGGCGACGGAGGCTTTTGTAGAGGATTGTGATACCGTGCTCTTCTTCTTGGCACTCCAAGAGATAGGTGTGTTGCCGAGAAAAATACAGTAACCAGTTGTGAATTTGCGGTCCTCTGTATTTACTGCCCAGTCGGAGTCTTTACAGGCATGAAGTTGCATGTTGCTTGGGTCCATCTGAATGTCGGCCTGGAGAGTGTCTTTGATGTTGCGTAGGTTCTCTTAAGCTGCTCGAAATTTATTTGGGTTGGATGATGCATGTATTAACAAAATTTGTTGACTGTCAAGCTAGTATCCTGTCGAGTAATGGTGAGATATTGGAGAGATCCCACTAGTTGCTTGTATAATTTGGGCTGGGAGAATGGAACTGAGAGCTGTTTAGTTGTAACCAGTGATAGGTGAGGAGATGGATTGCATTGTGCCGTTCCTGAGTTCTGGACTATGCTCGATTCATATGTAGTTTGAGAAAGCATTAGACATGTTTTCTACTGTGTGAGAGAGATGTCGAGAAAGGTGGTAGGTGTTTCCAAGCATTTCATTAGAAATTGTTGTGTAAGAGTGTCTTGAGGGCTGTGAGGACAACTTTGTTTGGTCCTGTGATGAGGATGTCGTCTACATAGACTAGAAAGTAAATTCGATCTGCAGTGCTGTCGGATATGAGTAGGAGATGGATCTGCTGAGCTTGTACGAAAACCCTTGCTGTGGAGAATTCTATGATGGTGGAGTACCATTGGCATGGAAATTGTTTAAGGCCATAGATGGTTTTCTTGAGGAGGCAGATGTTGTTTGGAAACTTGGAATCTTCAAATCCTTTTGGTTGACACATGTAAATTGTTTTGGTGAGTTTTCCATGGAGGAATACGTTTATTTGAATGACTGTCCACTTATAGTGAGTTGCTATTGGTGAGTAGGACCCTAATGGTTATCTTTTTTGCGGCCGGGCTGAATGTTTCAAGGTAGTTTGTACCATAGTTTTGTTTGAATCCTTGAACTACAAGCCTAACCTTGTAGCAAACTACCGTGCCATCATTGCTAAGTTTGGTGTGGCACATCCATTTGCATCCGAGGGCATTTTGATGAGATTAAGAGGGAACCAATGTCCAATTTTGCTAATTCATTAGTGCTTTATGTTCATCGGTCATTTCTAGTTGCCAATGTATTTTTTGAGTGGCTGCTGCCTTCTATGATGTGGGTTCTTGTTGTGATGGTATGCTGTGGGATCGGTTGATAAGGGGTTTGGGTTGTATGGTTCCTGTTTTTAGGCGTGTTTGCATTGGATGGGTAGGTGGGGGTGGTGTTTTTGGTTTGGTAGTCGGAATAGGTTTGCGGGAGTAGGTTGCGGGAATGGTTTTATTGTGGGAATAGGCGGCTGAAAATGTTGGTTGGAAGAGTTCTGTGTGGGGTGCTATTGGTGGATGAGTTGGTGTAGCTATTCTGCGGGGATAGAGGCACTTGTGTGGTTGATTGAGGAAGTTGTTTTTGCGGTGATAGGGTGAGGTTGGGACAAGGGTGAGTTGTGTGGAGGCGGATTTAGGAGATGAGTTTGATGTTGCTGTTTCGGGTGAGAGGATGGAGTAGGGGAATTATTTTTCTATGATATGAACGTGAAAAGAGATTAAGGTAGTTGAGGTTTTGGGATTGTAGCATGTATAGCCTTTGTAGTTTGGAGAGTAGCCAAGAAAGATGCAGGGGAGAGGTTTCAGTCCTTATATGGGTAAGGAGAGGAAAGCATAGGTACCCAAAAACTTTTAGTTGGTCATAGTTAGGTCTGGTGTTGTATAAGAGCTGAATGGGTGAGATGTTATTGGTATTTGTAGAGGGTAGATGGTTAATGAGATAAGTGGAGGTGAGATTAGCACAAGGCAAAAAATATTCAAGCAGATTTGCAGTTTGTATGAATGCACGGTTGGTTTCTAGCATGTGTCGTGTTTGCGCTCCGCCACACCTTGACGGCATCCACCACCATAATCTCCTCAATCGGATTAGTTTGTTGGTTTGTGGTTGATGGTCGGATCTGTCAAGGTGTCCTTGTAGGTTGTTGGCTTTGAATAGTTGGAGTATTTGGGCTCTCTAAATAGGGTAATTTTATGAAGTAAGAGGGGAGTGCATCATATTCTTGATGTTGAACATCAAGAATATAAGGTCTATTGAGGCAGCAAGAGTGTTGAGATTGCTGTGAGAGTTCGTGCTATTGTTCGTAGATTCCATGGCTGATTGATCTCGGTGGTTCTTGATTGAATGAGGCTTCTTAGATGATGGTTGGAGTTTGGTTGTGTGCTTCTTGAAGAGTTAGAGAAGAGAATGGTGGGGTTCTTGATGAGGTGTTGAAGGCAAAAGTGGCTATCCTTGAGATTCAAAATTTTTTTGAGAAGGTTGTAGGAAAGGAGGTTGGATTGATTTGATATCATGTAGAAAGCGGTAGATGAAGAAATATTTATCATTAATTAGAATGTAGTATTGCCTAGGTGTATATGCAGATAAAATAGGGTTCGGTTCAATAGAATCTGGTTCAACTTATGTTATCAGGTGCTCGGGCGCTTTGGTGCCCTATCCTCTGGCTGGTGTCGGCAATTGCTCAGCGCCCAGTTCTCTGGCTGGCTTGACTAGGCTTGCGCTCGGGTGCCCAGTCCTTTGGCTAGCGCTGACAATTGGGTTTGGCCGCCCAATCCTCTGGCTGGTATATCTTGATACTGCTATTAAGTTATACCCTTGTGTAGGACTCTTTAAAATTAACAACATAAGAAAGCCTTTTCATTTCCATATCTTTATATGAAAATCCAATAACTCGTTCAACAACATACATTACTTGTGCATTATCTCAAAAAGAAGTTTTTATTTTTTGTGGTTTCATCTTGGCAGAGCGGCAGCCACATGAACCGCCGCTAGATTGGCCTACCAGAAAACGGATTGCATTAGGATCAGCGAGGGGGCTGTCTTATCTGCATGACCACTGTGACCCGAAGATCATTCACCGTGATGTGAAGGCTGCAAATATCTTGCTGGATGAAGAGTTTGAGGCAGTGGTCGGTGATTTTGGTTTGGCCAAGCTGATGGATTACAAGGACACCCACGTAACGACTGCAGTTCGGGGAACAATTGGGCACATTGCGCCAGAATATTTATCAACTGGAAAGTCTTCGGAGAAGACCGACGTGTTTGGGTATGGAATCATGCTTCTCGAGCTTATTACTGGGCAAAGGGCGTTTGATCTCGCCAGGCTCGCAAATGATGACGATGTCATGCTTCTAGACTGGGTGAGTACCTTGGCCTTTTTTTATGTTGGTTTCATGCATTTGTGTGTTGCAAGCCATTGGAAGTATTTATAGATATCATTGCTATTTAGATATAAAATATTGTGGCGGAGGCAGCAAAAAAGCTTGAAATGCTCGACATCTTGGCAAATTTATCAGCAATCTAAATAGTTACGCTTCATGGCAATTTTATAATGTTCTTTTTCTTATATTTAAATGGAATAGCAACGTGAATGTAGTGGCTCAGTATTCACATGTTTGTCATATATTTAAATGGAACAATAGCGAACCAAACCAAACAGCTGATATCTCTGTTATTGGGAGATGCATTGATTAATACACTATTGTGAGCCCTCTTTTATGAAAAGTTTGAATTCGTCTGGCAGGTGAAGGGATTGCTTAGGGAGAAGAGGGTGGAATTACTGGTGGATCCAGACCTGCAGAGTGACTATGTGGAGGCAGAGGTGGAGTCTTTGATCCAGGTGGCGCTCCTGTGCACGCAGGGATCCCCTACGGACCGCCCCAAGATGTCGGAGGTTGTGAGGATGCTGGAGGGAGATGGCCTCGCTGAGAGGTGGGAGGAGTGGCAGAAGATTGAGGTCTTTCGCAACGATGCTGACCTTGCCCCGCACCGGAACTCCGACTGGATCCTTGACTCCACAGACAATCTCCACGCTGTTGAGTTGTCCGGCCCAAGATAGACTGTTATATACAGTGATTTTTATGCACATAACACCTAAATTATATATATATATATATATATATATATATATATATATATATATATATATATATATATATATATATATATATATAGTCAACAGGTCATCAAAGAGCAGTGAGATTGACCTGAGTAGACGTAGAAAAACTATTTTATACTTAGTCTTGTTTTTTGCTTTCGCTCTGTTAATCTTGATGATATATTGTTGTTTGCACTTCTAATTAAATTTTATTTTGATATATATATATATATATATATATATATATAGTCAATTCCCAAATTTTAATGTTTACAAAAAGACCGCTACCGCCTCCTCCTCATTTCTTAAGTGCAGCAGCATTGTTTTGTATATATTAAAGTTTAATAATATATATATATATATATATATATATATATATATATATATATATATATATATGTCTATATTAAAGATTTGGGTGTTATGTATGCATTGAACTCATTATATAATGCTTTAGTGAATCTATCTTATGCATTAGTTATTTATTTATATCATTAGCTAGTTGTTGATAATGATTTGTAATGTTCATTTTCTTTTATTTATCATGCAATGTTCTGATCACTTCTTACAAAACTATTGTATTATTTTTTAATTGTGAAGAAATGTTTAACATAGCACTATTTTCTTAGTTTTTGCAATAAAATTTGCATTGTTGGGCATTAGTATGATATTTTTGTATAATTATGCATTGCAAAGGAATTTTGGCAGTATCCAAACTTTGATATTCACATAATTAAATAAATAACCTTATTCATGTATGTAAATAATTCGCATTTAGATGATTAGAAGATTTATGCTGAACTTTTGCAAGGAGTTTATTAGTAGGCTCATCAATTTTTGTTGATTGAATTAATGATTTTCTTAATGTATATTTGATGAAATCATTTTTCATGTTTATTATCAGGATTTTTGTCAATTGAGTAATGCTTGTCACAATTGTGTGCTGAAAAGTGAAGGGGGGATATCAGCATATGCATAGAATGCAAAACAGCTAATAAAAATTATAGTTAGATATAATTTCTTTTTCTGTAAAATTGATGTTAACAAGTGTTGAGTAGCTG
Source organism: Gastrodia elata (assembly GCA_016760335.1). Taxonomy (NCBI): domain Eukaryota; kingdom Viridiplantae; phylum Streptophyta; class Magnoliopsida; order Asparagales; family Orchidaceae; genus Gastrodia; species Gastrodia elata. The sequence goes on from CM028670.1 coordinate 50,684,096, forward strand.
CAACAGATTGAATGGAGAATGCTTTCAAATTTGTTTTCACAAGCTTTTTTCCAAATGCAATCTGCAGAGCATTGCATCATTCAAGATACGAAAAGAATAATTTGTATGGTTAAAGTAATACATGGAATGCTGCAGCTATTAATGCCATAAATATTATCAAATGGAAGTAGAAAAGGCTCTGCCCGACCTGCTCTTTCTAGGCTGTTGCTGAATCTTACACCCTCGTGCAACTGTCTGTACCTCAATCTTCTTCTCAATCTAGAAATCCTCGCCTCTTCTCTTCCTATACTCAACCCTCAAACATAAAGTGGAAATCTCCGTTTGGCTCAAAAGAGTATAACATCAAACCTTCCTACCATCCTTTGAATCATGTGTTACTCGGACTGACGAAGATGTTTTTGAGGCCTTGCAGCTTTGGTCAAACTGCCTCATTGGTTATTCACTTGGGAAAACTTGCTCCTACGAACCTATTCTTGATGTCATGACCAATCTTTGGAAACTCGAAGGATTGTTCTTGACAGACTGTAAGATACACGTCTGCGCTTGCACGCAAGTGTACGTGGTCTGAAGTAATAATTTGAAATGTAAGTTTCGATATTTGTCTTCATCAGAGAACGGTGTGTTTTGATACTAAGGTATGTCTATATTCAATAATATTTAAACGGTATGATTTCAGTTTTGATTTGGTTCCGTTAACAAAACAATAATTATGATTTAAGAAACTATTTTATTTAGAGATGAGAGTTGAGTTTCCTCCATGTGAAATAATAGGGACTCATGTTGAATTACTTCCCAAGCACTGTTCATTCATTCGTAGTCATGCCAAATGATCAAGTGCACATTGTATTCCTTAGAGTTATCCTCTAATTCCTACAAGTTCAAATCTTGTGCTTGAGATGAACTCACTAGGGTTCTATTTTAGCGCAAAGATTCTCATGAGATTGCAATTAGAGCATCTTAATTTTTCTATGTCTAAGTTGCCAAGATAGTAGTTTTAATTAGGCAATCTCACGAGCGTTGATTCCACTAACGAGCATCACGCGCATCACACGCAGTTCAGATAAGGAAGTCATTTCATTGGGCTCAATGGACTATGTCACTCCATCCATGAGCTCTAAATGAATCCTCTCCCTCCTTTCACGTATGCTGAGCAACGGAGCTCCGTTAGTGGGTCTTAGCTCACACGCTTCGACCTCTTGATTGAGCTTAGAGCATGGTGCAGTTAGGCTCAAGAACTTCTCACATAGCTCTAAGCACTCACGCACACCTGTCCAGTTCTAACCCAAGCTGTGAGCTATGGAGCATAAGACATTTGTTTTGATGTTCATTTTTATAATTATATTTTATTAATAGATTTTTCATTTAATCAACAGCATGAATTTTAAGTGATTTCATAAAGTCATTTGAATAGATTTTTATTTCAATGCTTGAGGAAGTTCTCCATCATTCATTATGTCTTTTACAATTCACATTGGATTTAGCCTAACCCTCCCCAAGGGAGTCTAACCTTCCATTACAGTTGAGATAAAAAGAAAAATATATAAGGATGAAGACTCTTTTATGATGCACTAAAAAGAAATCAAAAGCAAGATTAGGAGTGTACTAGGAACATCCCTTAATGGGGTTCTCTAAATCTTTCCACTTCTTCCTCTCTTCCTTTTTTTCAGCTCCATAGTGCAGCTTTTACTTCTTTCTCCTATAGCAATGGCCTCTTCAACCTCCATTGGAGAGGTCTCCTTCTTCTATGCAGCCTCTAAGAACTTGAAATTTTGGAGTGAAAATGGGAACCCTTCTCTTGTGAAGAAAGGTTGCATTTATAGAGGAGTCATTCTCCTTTCATTTGCTTTCAAATTCTACATTTTTCCCTCCACATTTCTGCTGTAATGAGTGCACATCCCACTTGATGCATAAAATGATTTCTCCTGTTGCATTTTTAAATCTTGTAATCATTTCAAAATCTTCCTTTTCTCTTAAAAAAATGTTCTACTGCAGAGGATATGTCAGTTGGGAGACAGGCTGTTAGTATGGGGGGTCTTGTCCCAGCTGCAATTACTACCCTGAAAAGGCAGAAAATATGGCGCCCGCTGTAGTGCATTACAGCAGTTTAAGTTTGTAATCTCATCCGCAGTAGCGCACTATAGTGTCTTTATCTTTCAAACTTGATCCGCGATAGCGCACTGCAGCGCGCTGTGGCGCGCTAGAGCGAGTTAAGTTCGAAAACGTACTCTTTGTAACGCGCTGTAGCAGCTATATTTTGAAGTTTGAGCTCTTAAGGTTTCATCCGCGGTAGCGCGTTATGGCGCACTGTAGCGAATTAAGTTCGAAAAACTTACCCACGGTAGCGCGCTGTAGCGGCTCAGTTTCAAAGAATCTTCCGCTGTGGTGCACTGCAGCGGTTTAAGTTCAAGAACTTACCTGCTGTGGCGCATTGTAGCGAATTAAGTTCCAAAACTTACACCGCGGTAGCGCGCTGTCGCGACTCAGTTTCGAAGTATCTTTTGCTGTGGCATGCTGTAGCGGTTTAATGTTCGAAAACTTACCAGCTGTGGCGCACTGCAGCGATTAAGTTCGATTCTTCCTTCACGGTAGTATGCTATGGCGTGCTGTGGCGTGCTGTAGCGGAATCGCTCCAGATTTCAAAAATCTTCTTAGATTAGTGCTTTCTGCTTGCAAGTAGCCGGAGCGCGCTGTGGCGCGCTGCAGCAGTTTTCTCTCAGAATTTGAAGAAAAGCTCCAGATTGTCTCAGAATTTGTTGTGCTCTTATTTTTCCTGAAAATAAACAGAATTTGATCAGAGCAGGCTATTCTAGAATGGACTTGTATGAGATTTTCCTTTATTTATGATATAAATTATGGGTTTATCACACCCACACTTACATTCTTGCTTGTCCTCGAGTAAGCTCAAAAATTATTTTTCTATTTTTTTAAAGTATGTGAGTCAAGATTTCATATCAATGCAATTTTTATTGTAGTTCAAAACTCATTGTAACTGAAAATGATTATCTAATTTTCAGCCACTAAATATTTTTAACACCGGTTATAATCCTTGGTTGCTTTGACTAGTCTCCATTTTAAGTTTGTGATGCTTGATACTTCATGATGGGAGAGTTTCTTTAGAATTTCGTAAACTAGTGAGGCAGTAACTAATAAAGAGTTTTATGCCATATGTGCTTCTTTTTATAAATCACAAAGATACACAATTTTTAGAAGAGATATTTTTCATCATCCTATTTTTTTTTTTTTGGAGAGATATTTTTCTTCATCTCTATTTTTGTTTTCCTTATTCTTTTTTAGCTTAGGGAGAGACATTTTTCTTCATCCCATTTTCTAGTTCTTTGTGATCATGAAGTCCTACAGGAGCCTGTCACACTCATTGGTTTACTTGAATATTTTCAATCACTAGTTTTGGCATCTTAGTTTTCCCCCACACTTAGACCTTAGCATTGATCTTGTTAAATATTTAGAGATTAGATACAACTTGAGATCATTCCTTTGTTTGGATGATTTAGTACTGTCAAATAGTTTTGTCATTTTTCATTAAGCAAATTTTTGGTTGACAATTAATCTTCAAATTGATATTTTCTTGACATTCATAGCCTTGAGAAGTTTAGAAAAATTTATTCTTTACAAATCATAAAAAAATTGGGAAAATATGAGAATCCATAATTTATTTCTTTCAAGAAGTCAAAATATAAAAAAGAACTAAAAATGAAAATAAGAAAAAGATACAACCTATTTAGGCATGAGTTGCCTCCCACCAAGCGCTTATTTTAACATCTTAGCCTGACGCGTGTAAATTCTCCTATGTGATTCCTTCCATAGGAAGGTCTTGTAAGATCCATCCTCATTTTTCCTGTAGGTTACTCTTCCAAATATGGCTTCAATCGATTCCTATTTACCTTGAAGGTTACTTCACTAGAAGTGACATCTATGGCTTGTCACTGTGAACGGTATGTCCACCTTAAATTCAATTTACCTGAAAATAATCTCAACCTTGAATTAAAAAGAAGTACCTTCATCCCTGGTTGAAAATGCTTGGTCTAATCAATTTATCATGCCATTTTTTCATTTTTTCTTTGAATATTTTGGCACTTTCGTAAGCATTCAATCTAAATTTGTTGAGCTCATTCAATTGCAGTATTCTCCTTACTTCTTATTGAAAGTCAAAGTTCAATTTCTTGATGGCCCAAAAAGTACGGTGTTCTAGCTCCACAGGCAGATGGTAAGATTTACCATACAAAAGCTTGTACGGGGACATTCCCAAGGGAGTTTTAAAATTAGTTCTATATGCCCATAGGGCATCTTGAAGTTTTTATGTCCAATTTTTCCTATTCTGATTCACTGTTTTCTCCAGAATATGCTTCAGTTCCCTATTTGAAATTTTGACCTACTCACTAGTCTGAGGGTGGTATATAGTTCCCACCTTATGTTTTACTCCATAGCTTCTCAACAAACTCTCAAGCTTCCTATTACATAAATGCTTTCCCCCATCGCTTATGCGGAATCTGGGCATACCAAATCTAGCATGCACATGCTCATTGAGAAATTTGATAACGATTTTAGCATTATTGTTCACACATGCAAGCGCCTCTACCCACTTAGAAATATACTCAATAGCAACAAGAATGTACTTGTTCGTTTGGGATAAAGAAAATGGGCCAATGAAATCAATTCCCCACACATCGAAAAGCTCCACCTTTAATATTACATTTAAGGGAAGCTCATCCCTTTTGCTCAGGTTTCCAGTTCTTTGGCATATATCACAACTCTTAACATACTCAGCAGCATTTTTGAACAGATGTGGCCAAAAGAACCTAGATTGAAGCACTTTAGTGGCAGTTTGATCAATTCCATGGTCCCCTCCATAAGGGAATGTGTGGCAATGGTAGAGAATGTCCTTAATTTCCAAATCGGGCACACATCTCCTTATGAGTTGATCATTGCAACACTTATAGAGGAAGGGATCATACAAAATGTAATTTTTTATGTTGACAAAGATTTTTTTTTCTTTATTGGAAGTTCAAGTCCTTTGGTAAAACTCCTCCTGCAAGATAATTTGTAAAATTAGCAAACCATGGAGGTTTTGTTGATGCAATAGCGTACAACTTCTCATTGGGGAACGACTCACTAATAACGATCAATTTATCATTTTCAAGATGGGTCAATCTAGATAGGTGGTCAGCTAACACATACTCACTCCCATTTTTATCCCGGATTTCTAGATCAAATTCTTGCAGGAGCAGCACCCAACGTATTAAGCGAGGTTTTCCTTCTTTCTTTTGGAGGAGATATTTAATGGCCGCATGATCGGTGTAAACATTAGTTTTTGACCCAATGAGATATGACCTGAATTTAGTGAATGCAAATATGATGGCCAGAAGTTCTTTTTCCATGGTGGCATAGTTTCTTTGGGCATCATTCAGGAGCTTACTAGTATAATAAATTGAATAGAATGTTTGTTCCTTACGTTGCCCAAGGACTGCACCAACTACAAAGTCACTCGCATCACACATAATTTCAAAAGGGATATCCCAATTTGGAGTAGAAATTATGGGAACAAAGATCAAGAAAATTTTAATAGCATTGAAACATTTTAAACATTTTTCATCAAATTTGAATTAAACATCTTTTCCTAATAGTCTACACAGCAACAAGCTTATATTGGAAAAGTCTTTGATGAACCTTTTGTAAAATCTTGCATGCCCAAGGAAACTTCTAATTCCTTTCACATTGATAGGAGGAGGGAGTTTGTTAATTACTTTAACCTTAGCCTTATCAACTTCTATTCCCTTTCTAGAGATCAAATGACCAAGGAAAATATCCTCTTCGACCATGAAATGACATTTTTTCCAATTTAAGATCAAGTTCGTTTCTTTACACCTTTTTAGAACCTTGCCAAAGTTGGCAAGGCAATGGTCGAAAGAACTACCAACAATAGAGAAGTCTCCATAAATATTTCTAGAAATTCTCCTATCATGTCTGAGAAAATAGCCATCATACAGTGCTGAAAAGTGGCTGGAGCATTACATAACCCAAAGAGCATTCTCCTAAAGGCAAATGTCCCAAAGGGGTAGGTTAAGGTTGTTTTCTCTTGGTCTTCAGGTGCAATCAAAATTTGATTATACCCAGAATACCCATCAAGAAAATAGAAATAAGAATTCCCTGCCAATCTATCGAGTATTTGATCTATGAATGGGAGAGGGTAGTGATCCTTCCTAGTTACCTTATTTAGCCTCCTGTAATCGATACACACTCTCCATCCGGTCACCATTCTAGTGGGGATCAATTCATTATTATTATTGAGCACAACAGTCATCCCACTCTTCTTTGGGACCATATGAATAGGGCTCACCCAAGGACTACCAGAGATGGGGAATATGATTCTAGAATTTAGGAGTTTAATTATTTCTTTGTGAACTACTTTCTTTATGTTTGGGTTTAAATGCCTTTGAGGTTCAATCGATGGATTAGAGTTGTCCTTCAAAAGGATATGGTGCATACATAGTGTTGGGCTAATCCCCTTCAGATCTGCTATACTCCATCTAATTGCTCTCTTGTGGTCTCTTAAGACCCTACATAATTGCTTCTCTTGATGCTGATTCAGCAAGGCAAAAATTATTATAGGTAAAGATGTCCCTTCCCCTAGATAAGTATATTTTAAGTGAGAGGGCAGAGGTTTTAGTTCTCATTCTAGAGGAACATCTATGGATGGCTGAATTATTTTTCTTTCTTTGATTAGTTCCTCAATCACTCCTTCCTCCGTGAGGTCTTCATCTTCCTCATTCATTTGTATCCCCTCTTCTCCCACGTCTCCTAATATCAATGTAACTTCAACTAGACTGATCCCCCAGCAGTCCTCATTGGGCCTTGATGGGTGCCTCATAGCATCATTTACATGAAATTTCACTTCTTCATCTCTAAATCTCAATCTTAATTCTCCTTTATCAATATCAATCATCATTCTTCTGATAGCCAAAAATGGTCTACCCAAAATGATGAGGATTTCTTGATTTTTATCTTCCATGTCTAAGATTATGAAATCAGTTGGGAAGATGAATTTATCAACCTTTATAAGCACATTTTCAACAATTCCTAAAAGGGTTCTTACTGATCTATCAGCTAATTGGAGCAGAATAGAGGTAGGCATCAAGTGATATATTCATAATTTCTTGAATATATAAAATGACATAAGATTTATGGATGCACCTAATTCACAAAGAGCTTATTGGAATGATTGGTTTTCAATAGTGCAGAGGATAGTGAAGCTGCTAGGGTCTTTTTCTTAATGGGGATCTTCTCTGAAGGATCGTGCTACACTCTTCCGTTAAAGCCACAGTCTCCTTCTCATCAATCCTTCTATTCTTTGATACGATATATTTCATAAACTTGGCATAACTTGACATTTGCTCTAATGCTTCAGCAAAAGGAATGTTTATGTAAAGAGTCTTAAAAGTTTTTAAGAATTTGTGAAATTGGGCATCAAGTTTCTCTCTAGCCATTTGATGAGGGTAAGGGATGTTAGGGGTAATCTGAAGTTGGTGGTTTAGCTGAACTTTTTTTGAATCCTTTACTTCATTCGTCTCATTCTTACTTGTTACTTCTTCCTTCCTTGGTTCCTCTCTAGTTGTTGTCATGGTATTTTCAGCCTCCTTATGCATAACTAATTTTGTTCTTTTACTGCTTCTTAAGATTATAGAGTTTCCTGATTTGTTCTCACACTTACCAATGACTCCTACTAAAGCTGATTTCTCTAATTGTCTTATGATCTCTTTTAATTTTTGTTCAATTCTTTTTACTGACTCTTCTTGCCTTAGAAGAGTATGTTTGTGTCGGTTTAGCGTAGCGTAAGTTTTATTCATAAACTTAGTGGTGGAAGTTCTGAATTTGTTAAAGGAGTACTCCAACCTTTCTCTACTTCTGCCATTATTCATAATTACATTGACATCTCTAAATTCACAATTTCCCTCTTGATAAGATTTTAATTGTGCACATTATAACTTCTTATTGAGTTGGGAGATTTGATTCTGGAGATCACGAATTTGTTGCGAGTTATCCAGAGAGTTACATTCATTTTTAGATATGTGTTCATTTCTTTTGATAGGCCATTGGTAAGCATTTGTCACCATATCATTTAAGAGGTCATAAGCCTCTTCTTGGGTTTTGCTACTAATTGAGCTTCTGGCGGCCACATCTATGAGTGTCCTTATTGGAGCATTCAAACCATTGTAAAAGGTTTGAATTTGCATCCACAAGGGAAACCCATGATGCGGGTATCACCTTAAGCATTCTTTAAAACGATCCCAACCATCATACAACGTCTCCCCCTCAAACTGATTGAAGTTGGTTATCTCAATTCTCAGATGAGCAATTTTTGCCAGAGGGAAATAATTGGCTAGAAATTTCCTAGTCAAATCGTCCCAAGTACGGATAGAATCGCTCAAGAGAGAGCTGAGCCAACTTTTGGCTCTGTCTCTTAGAGAAAAAGGGAAAAGCTTGAGTTTAATGGCGTCTTCAGAAACGCCATTAAACCTGAAGGTATCACAAATTTCAAGGAAATTTGAAATGTGTGAGTTAGGGTTCTCCATGGCTAACCCACCAAACTGATTATTTTGAGCCATACTAAGTGTAGAGAGTTTGATCTCAAAATTATTGGCTTCTATTTTTAGCCTAACAATTACATGTGGGATGCCCCTAATAGTGGGCAAGGCATAGTCTCTGAGTACTCTACCTCGTGGTTCTTCTAAAGGCTCTCTAGAATTTTTATCGAAATGTTCCATAACAGCTTGTTGATTATTTAAAATGGCTTGGTCTCTTCTAGCTTGTAGATAGGTTCTTTGAATTTCTGGATCAAAAAAATATTCAGTACAATTTCTCATATTCATACAAATCAGAAATTAAGCTATCAAGAACAAGAATAGCAATAATATTAACAGTGCAGCAAATGAAAGAGAAGTAAAATAGTTAGTCTAAGCTATAAATTAGTGCAAAAATACAAAAAGAAATAAAACTATGTGTAAAGAGATTTGTTTAAATCACTATTTACTAGTAGATTTTCCTTAATACAAAACAATTACCATTCCTCGGCAACGACGCCAAAAATTTGACAAACTGTAAGATACACGTCTGCGCTTGCACGCAAGTGTACGTGGTATGAAGTAATAATTTGAAAGGTGAGTTCTGAGATTTATCATCCTTAGGGAATGGCGTGTTTTGATACTAAGGTATATCTTTATTCAATAATATTTAAACGGTATGATTTCAATTTTGATTTGGTTCCATTAATAAGGCAATAATTATGATTTAAGAAACTATTTGATTTAGAGAGGAGAGTTGGGTTTCCTCCATGTGAAACAATAGGGACTCATGTTGAATTACTTCTCAAGCACTCTTCATTCATTCATAGTCATGCAAAATGATCAAGTGCATATTGTATACCTTAGAATTGTCCTCTAATTCCTACAAGTTCAAATCTCGTGCTTGAGATGAACTCACTAGGGTTCTATTTCAGCACAAAGATTCTCATGAGATTACAATTAGAGCATCTTAGTTTTCCTACATCTAGGTTGCCAAGATAGTAGTTTTAATTAGGCAATCTCATGAGCATTGATTCCACTAACAAGCATCACGCGCAATTCAGATAAGGAAGTCATTTCATTGGGCTCCATGAACTATGTCACGTCATCCATGAGCTCTCAATGAATCCTCTCCCTCCTTTCATGTATGTTGAGCAACGGAGCTTCGTTAGTGGGTCTTAGCTCACACGCTTTGACCTCTTGATTGAGCTTAGAGCATGGTGCAGTTAGGCTCAAGATCTTCTCACATAGCTCTAAGCACTAACGCACACATGTCCAGTTCTAACCCAAGCTATGAGCTATGGAGCATAAGACATTTGTTTTGATGTTCATTTTTATAATTATATTTTATTAATAGATTTTTCATTTAATCAACAGCATGAATTTTAAGTGATTTCATAAAGTCATTTGAATAGATTTTTATTTCAATGCTTGAGGAAGTTTTCCATCATTCATTATGTCTTTTACAATTTACATTGGATTTATCCCAACCATCCCCAAGGGGGTTTAGCCTTCCATTACAGTTGAGATAAAAATAAAAATATATAAGGATGAAGACCCTTTCATGATCCACTAAAAAGAAATCAAAAGCAAGATTAGGAGTGTACTAGGAATATCCCTTAATGGGGTTCTCTGAATCTTTTCTCTTCTTCCTCTCTTCCTTTCTTTCAGCTCCCTAGTGCAGCTTTTAATTTTTTCTCCTATAGCAATGGCCTCTTTAACCTCCCTTGGAGAGGTCTCCTTCTTCTTCTATGCAGCCTCTAAAAATTTGAAATTTTGGAGTGAAAATGGGAACCCCTCTCTTGTGAAGAAAGACTGCATTTATAGAGGAGTCATTCTCCTTTCATTTGCTTTCAAATTATGCATTTTTCCCTCCACATTTTTGTTGTAATGAGTGCACATCCCACTTGATGCATGAAATGATTTCTTCTATTGCATTTTTAAATCTTGTAATCATTTCAAAACCTTCCTTTTCTCTTAAAAAATTGTTCTATTGCAAAGGATATGTCAGCTAGGAGACAGGCTGCTGGCCAGGGGGGTCTTGCCCTAGCTGCAATTACTACCCCAAAAAGACAGAAAATACGACGCTCGCTACAGCGGTTTAAGTTCGTAACCTCATCCGCAGTAGCGCAATGTAGCGTCTTTATCTTTCAAACTTGATCCTCGATAGCGCGCTGTGGAGCGCTAGAGCGAGTTAAGTTCGAAAACTTACTCGACATAGTGCGCTGTAGCAGGTATATTTTGAAAATTGAGTCTACTGAGCTCTTAAGGTTTCATCCGTGGTAGCGCGCTGCAGCACACTGTGGCGCACTGTAGTGACTTAAGTTCAAAACCTTACCTGCGGTAGCGCGCTGTAGCGGCTCAGTTTCGAAGAATCTTCTGCTGTGGCGTGCTGCAGCGGTTTAATGTTCGAAAACTTACCCGCTATGGCGTGCTGTAGTGAATTAAGTTCAAAAGCTTACCCCGCGGTAGTGCGCTGTAGCAGCTCAGTTTCGAAGTATCTTCCATTGTGGTGCACTGCAGTGGTTTAATATTCAAAAACATACGCGTTGTGGCTCGGTGCTGCGATGTAAGTTCAATTCTTTCTCCGCGGTAGCGCGCTATGGTACGCTGTAGCGCACAATTGCAGAATCACTCTAGATTTTAGAAATCCCCTTAGATTAGTGCTTTATGCTCGCCAGTAGCCAGAGCGCGCTGTGGCGCGCTGCAGTAGTTTTCTCCCCGAATTTGCAGAAAAGCTCCAGATTCTCTCAGAATTTGCTGTGCTCTCATTTTTCCTAAAAATAAACAAAATTTGATCAAAGTAGGCTATTTCTAGAATAGACTTATATGAGATTTTTCTTTATTTATGATTTAAATTATGGATTTATCAGTTCTCGTTATATATAATGGCCGATGATTTCTACCTTTTATAATTTACCTGTTTAGAGGATCAAAAATATGTCCTCTTTGATAGCCCATGATTTTTTTTTACTACTCCCTTTATTCTTAGACCTTCGTCTCCAAATTTTATTCCTTCTCAAACCTCTCACCTCTCCCCATTTGAGTAAAATTTCCTAACATTTCCCATCGCTTTTGGCCAACCCTTGCCATTTCCAAATGCACAAGTGTTATATGAAAACTTCTCATCGTAAACAATCTAACTTCACCTCAAACAAGTCTCACGATTGCAACAATATGCATTGAAGTTGAAAAGAAACCCGAATTACTAGACTTGGTGGAAACCACTCTCAATGGGACAATGGTCACTCAACAAGTTCAATATGATTGGATCCCCAAGAGTTGTGAGGTATGTTAGTCTTTTTTTTTCAGTTGCATGCAGTTGTACCAACTTTGTCCATGTGATTTTGAGAGGTTGTAGTCACAATAGAAGACTTAGAAGAAATATATATACTTCCCTTAGTTGCACCCTTTCACATAACACCAAGACAATACAAATTTGCCCCTCTCAAAATGCTCTTCAGCCTCATACTCTTTCCCCCATACATGAGACACCTACTGTCACACGGGATTCCAAATTTAAATACAGTGCCTCTTTAGAAACCTTAGTCCAACCCTCCAACTGAAAATCATCTATAATCTACCCAATTTGAATCAAAGTCAGTTTATTTAAGGTACATGCCGACCCCTATTACAAATACTATTTTAAATCTCCAAGCCACGTTACAATCACACTATGAGCCACACTTTCCTACAACCCCTCCGTCCTCTCCTCTGCCCCGCTCCACTTCCCCCACATTACCTACTAACACACCTGAACTTTGCTCACCACCACCTATTCATCCAATATAAATAGAGGGGGGATGGGGGGGAGAGAATTTTATAAAGTTGAGCAGTGGGAGATCTAAACAGAATTAAAGTTTTTTTGTCCATACTTATGCCAATATTATCCCTTACCTTTCTTTTATATTTGACTATTGTTTAATTTAGCCTCTTGGAATGTCAGAGGGATTCACTTTGACACCTATATACATGATGTGATATTTTGGTTAAGCATTACAAGATCAATTTTTTTTCTCTTCTTGAACCCAAGCTGATAAATGATGTTTGTTTGGATCTATTTACTATTTATAGATACTTAATATTGGAAAATGAAAATATCTTACATAAATATCTATCATTATGATATGGGAAGGATGTGAATTTAAATGGAATGCAACCTATTTTATTTCAATCCTAAATAAAGTTGAGAAGTGGGGTGGGGGGGGGGGGGTGGGGGGGAGAATACTATAAAGTCAAGAAGTGGAGATCCAAACAACTATACTTATGCTAATATTATCCAATAACTTTCTTTTATACTTAACAGTTATATAATATAGCCTCTTGGAATGTTAGAGGGCTTCACTTTGTAACAACCCTAGGTTATTGCTTTTCCTAATTTTAGCTTAATTGCAACCTAATTATCATTCCATTAGGTTCATCTGATCATTAGATCCAAACCTTAAAGATTTGAAGTAATTCGGAACTCAATTGAATATTTGGATTATTTTAATAAAATTTAATCAATTAGAAAATTGAGATAATTAATTTAACCTCGAAATCAAAATCTGACTTTGCCTTTGCACTCATCACCCTCGAATTGGATAGAGGTGAATTTTCGGGATTTTTCGAAACCCGTTATTCATCTGATTTTAAATTCTAAATTGTTTTAATTAAAAATATTGATTTTGTCAAAATTACAACTTGGCTGTCTTTATTAGGGGAAATTTGACTATGAATTTTATAATAATATTTTTCACTTTCATTCTAATATTTGCAAAGGCTGATGCAATTGATTAAGCTGATTATTAATCTTAACCATTTGATAAGTTGGCACTTGAATATAAACTTTATTACATCACTTATAAGAACATGCCACCAAGACATGCTCTAGATGTTTGAATGTCTTCAGACAATGGTAGCCTTGCTTTGTTTATCATTTTCTTAGTGTGTTAAGCACTCACATCTTGTACATACTATCCTTTTCATTTAATTTTGGATGTAAAATAATTAATTAAAATCTTAAATGTTCCATTTTCCTCCCCAACTCCTGCACATGCATGCTCTTCCCCATAACTTGTCCATCAGCTCCATCCTATCTTTCCCAGATAATAATAATGACTTCTTGAAACCTTATCTCCTTGCAAGTTGTTCCCTCCTTCTCCTTAAATCTAGCTCACTCAACTCCCCTCTTCAATTGTTGTCAGCTGAAGCTTTTTCTCCTCCCCAAGCTCCTGAAGAGCCTTCAAATTTCTTCTTCCTCTTGCTAGCAGCTGAAAAAGCTCTTGAAGAACTCTATCTTCTTCCATTTGCAAGCTTAGATACCTTTCCTTGTACACCTCTTTTCATGAATTGAATCAATGCCTTTGTGAAATAATGCCTTGAGCATCTCTCACATGGTATTAGAATCAAACTTTAAAGATTTGAAGTGATTCGGAGCTCAATTGAATATTTGTATTATTTTAATAATATTTAATCAATTAGAAAATTGAGATAATTAATTTGACCTCAAAATCGAAATCCGACTTTTCCTTTGCGCTCCTCACCCTCGAATTGGATAGAGGTGAATTTTCGAGCATTTTTGGAGCTCATTTATTCATTTGATTTTAAATTCTAAATTGTGTTAATTAAAATTATAAAATAATTAATTAAAATATTAAATGTTCCATTTTCCTCCCCAACTCCTGCGCATGCGTGCTCTTCCCCATCACTTGTCCATCAGCTCCAGCCCATCTCCCCCAGACAACAATGATGACTTCCTGAAACCTTATCTCCCTGCAGCTTGTTCCCTCCTTCTCCTTAAAGCTAGCTCACTCAACTTCCCTCTCCATTTATTGTCAGCTGAAGCTCCTTCTCCTCCCCAAGCTCCTGAAGAGCCTTCAAATTTCTTCTTCCTCCTACTAGCAGCTGAAGAAGCTCATGAAGAACTCTATCTCCTTCCATTTGCAAGCTCAGATACCTTTCCTTGTACACCTCTTTTCATGGCTTTAATCAATGCCTTTGTGAAATGATGTCTTGAGCAGCTCTCACATGGCATTAAGATTTATTGTCGAGCCTCAATCGAACTTGAATGAGCCCGATTGAAGCTCATTTTCTCTCTTATAAAAATAGTTATGCAAATAAAATTTATGTATACTTAGATCTAGGACATCATTGTTTGTAATGTTGAATAACCTTTTCATGTCGATTTTGGTATCAATGGAAAGGTCTTGAAAATACCTTTATATCGGTATATGGCACTACACTTAGAGTTACCATAAATTGAGAGTAATTGAATGCCATAAGGGGGATCGTTCCATTTTCGTCCAGGAAAAATGACCGTCAAGCGCTACAGAGCGATGTAGCGCCTAACTTTAAGCCAAAGAGGGCTACAGCACATCGCCACGCCTGCGTCTCAGAAAATATAGCACCGCAGTGCCCGCACATTGGGACATTCAGCACTGTAGAGTGCCACATCACCTGAAAGCGTAGTTGCGCACCGTAGCGCCCGAAAGCGCCACATCGCGCCGCAGAGTAGTAACATGTTATATTGCACCGTAGCACCTAGCTCTTTGACAGACAAGTGATACATTGCGCCGTAGCACGCAGAACTGCTCTTTTTTGCCCAAATTTCATATTTTTCGTATTTTGATGACTCAAAAACCCTAAAAATGCAAAAATATACCAAAATCAAAATTGGTTATAATGAAATCATGCATTGAATAAATATAGAGGTAATTTTTAAATATGAACTCCATGCTTAGGGTGCTTATAAATTTAATTGTTCAACTAGATTTAAATTTTGAATTTTTAAATTGCTAATTAAGTACCAATTACCTTAGCTCATAATTAGTGAATGCTATCATTTATTAATCTTTGATTTGCCTTGTATGTGTTTGATAAATAGTAGATGTGCATGTTAGAACATATAACTTTTGATTTGGACACTTAAAACTTTTGAAGCTCTTTAATCAAGGATGGAACCCTAAAGGGATTAATTAAAAAACTAAAATTAGTCAAAACTTAATCAATTTTTGATTTTACACTAATATTTGATGAATAATTCAACAATTATCTTATCAGTCAATCTCTATGCAATAACCCTAATTAGGTCAAGTTTGGGGTAAAATCCTAACTTGATGGAATTTAATCTTAAATCTAATTAACTTGAATTAATTGAACACTTAATTTAAACATTCAATAATTTGCATAAATCTAATAACTCTTATTAATTTTCCATTGATCTTAGACTTGTAAACTAGAAGAATTAAGAGCTATAACAAACTCATGTGATTCATTATCTGAATCTAAGCTTAAGATCCCATATTTTCTCTTAAGAAAAAATACCAGCATAATATAACTTATAAAATAAAATGGATTATGGATTGATCAATTTTTAATAACTCACATGATTTAATCCCATGATTGATGTAGTTGATTAATTTGCAAGTGTTGGAATTGTATACTTAATTTAAGTATCTAAACTATGTGATTGAAATGGTAGATTTAAGTGAACTTTTATAACTTAAAATTTAATTGAAATCTAATTATATCTTTTATTGCTTAGATATTTAAATTAAAGATAGTGATTTGATCAACCAAATGTTAAACCTTAAGTAAGTTTACTATTGAGGTAAGAAGAGCCTATGGTCTAATTTTGAGGTAGAAGCTTAGATGCACCTATATAACCTTAGAAGCCCTATCTTAAATCATTATGGTAGAATAACTTAAAGATTATAGAATGAGATCATTCCTTGTGGTAGTATCCTAAGTTGAGCAACTTTTCTATCACATCCATGGAACCTTAGTGTATGACTCACCACAATAGAGTATGGATTCATTAGTGTGTATTCCTTAAATTATAAATAGAATTGTTAGAATGAGAATTAATAGAATTATCAGATGGAGATGCTAGTGTATATCTATATAACTAATTTATTTCAGTAAAAGATGGAATTGATTAATTTATCTTGAATAGAACTGTATATTCTCAGTCTTATCATAGGTAATTAGATATAACAACCCTAGGTTGTTACTTAGCTGAATTTTTAGCTTCATTGCATCCTAATTATCATTCAATTAGGCTTATTTGATCATTAGAACCAAACCATAAAAATTTGGAGCAATTCAGAGCTCAATCCAATATTTGAAATATTTTAATATTTAAATTAATTAGAAAACTGAGAACTTTAATTTGACATCAAAATCAAAATCTGACTTCGCCGTTGTGCTCGTCACCCCCGAAATTTGCTAAGGGTGATATTTTGGAAGTATTTAGAAGTCGTCAGATTTTTGCGAATATTTTAATGTATTTAAATATCCCGGAAAAATAGAATAATTAAATAATCATCGGAATCGAAATCTGACTTCGCCGTTAAGTTCATCACCACCAAATTAGCTAGGGGCAAATTTTGAGAATTTTTCAGAGCACATTTATAAAATCTAACTTTTTAAAGCAACAATAATTAAATAAGCTAAATCAAAATTTATTTAAATCTCAATTTCTTTCCTTTTTCTTTTCCCTGGCTGGACCTCACCAGCCTCTCCATTTCTGCAACCCCTCTTCCTCCATTTTGGCACACGCAGGAAGCCCATCTCTTCTCCATTTCCTATAGTCTTGCTCTCCCATGCTTGTGAAGGGATGAGTCAAGCTCATCCCATCCAAGAGCCATGCTTCCATCCTCTTTAAAAGAACCCCTCTTAGCCTCCATTCTCCTTTTGTTCAAGCTATTGCTGTTGAAGAATCCCTCAAGCTTGAGCTCTCAAGGATCCTTAGAGGAAATTTGCTTCTATTTTCAAGTCTAAGGTACCCCTATTTTCCCCCATTGGTTGATTCAATGACTACTTCATTTTGTTCCAATGCTTATTTTGCATATCTAAGAATATGCCATTGAGTTGTAAAATCTGTTAGAGCTCATTAAGGTAGTAAATTTCAGGGTAAATGAATAGCTCTAATTTTCTTTTTTTTTGTATCCTAGACCTTTAGATTTATTGTTTCCATTATTAAAATAATCATTTAATGTTTATTTTGGTATCAATGGAAAGGTCTTAGAAAGACCTTTCCATCGGTATATGACACCGCACTTGAGGTGCCATAAATCAAGAGTATTTGGGTACCAAAGAGGATACATTGTGGTTTTCGCAAAAGCAAAATCACCGTCAAGCACTACAGTGCGCAGCAGCGCCCGCATTTCAGATTGGCAACGTTGTAGCACACTGTAGAACCTGGCTCTTGGTCAGGGGATGCTGCAGCATGCCGTAGCACCCAACTCTTAGTAAATCTAGAATCGTAGCGCATCACAGCGCCTGAAAATGGTTGTCTCGCGCCATGAAGCTGTAGAAGGAGGTAGTGCTGCTGTAGGCTGGGGGTCCTTCTGAATAGGTCAATGAATTATCGGTGCTTGGAGTGATCAATCTGATCACCGTCAATGGTTTTTTTTGGCAGCACATTGTAGATACCTATGGCCTGACCTTCCACATGTGTAACAAGCATGGCCCCCATGGTAGCATCGACCATAAGGATGAGGTCGAGTGCAACCATTAAAGGGATCGGTAGGAGGAGCTTCTGCCTCAAGCTGATACACCCTAGCTCGCTTAGGGTGATCATGTTGGAAGGAGGTTGACCCAAACCTCCTTTTAGGTCCTTCCATTGCTTGGTCATGCTCCACCACTTTGGCGAACTCCAGGAGTTCAGCGAAGTTTGATAAACTGAGAGGAACAACTTGGCTTCTGATGGAAGTCTGCAGACAGCTTTGGAATCAGTGGCAGTGATCTGATTCGGTGGGAACTAAGTTAGTGGAGAACCTCGCATGGAGCTTCATATGTGGATACAGATCGGTTTCCCTGCTGCAGCTTCAAGAAAATGTCCCCCAAGTTGTGTTTGGTGGACAAGGGGATGTACTGAGCTTGGAATGCTTCAATGAACTCATACCACATGATATCTTCAAGCTCTACATCAACAAACTGAGTGCTACAGGTGGTATCCCACCAATACCCAGCTTCACTCTGAAAGAGGTGGGTGGTAAGACGGATCACCTCATAATCTGGACATTTAATACTGGTGAGGTTCTTTTCCACCATCTTAATCTAGCTGGCGGTGTCGATTGCAGAAAGGCTCCCATTGAAGGTAGGGGGTCTCAGATGAAGGAAACTCTGTAATAGTCCATCTGCGGACTGCACATGGTGTTGGAAGGAGTAATATGGTGCAGGAGCTACTTCAGAGGTAGTGCGATTTTGATTCATTTGGTCTACCAGTAGCTGTTCCATCCTCTTAACTTATTTGGCTTGAGTGCCTGCTATTTATTCAGCTTGCTTATAGTGGGAATCTACCATCATTTTGACTACTTTAAGTAGTGCATTTAGTTCAGAGGATGAGCTGCCAGATGCAGTTGGGGAAGAGCTTTGTTCATAAATCATTCTTTAAATATGAATTTAGAAAATATCGTCTTTTTAAGAATTTGAAGAAATAAAACATACTAATTCTTGCATTAACCATTTTAATTTGGAATACATAAAATAGTAAGATACAATAGAGAACATGAAATAGAAACACCAAAACATCTATCTAATGTACTACGCGGTGAAAGCACGGTAGAAAATTTCAAAGGTAGCCTCACGCCGCTTTCCTTCATGTCTATGGGTGAGTGCACAGTAGGTGACAACCCACCAATCTTCGGCATGGTCCCGAAGGAGAAGAAATATTATGGAAACCTGAATGTCATCGAGACAATCTATCACTTCCATAACAAAATTTGCATGCTTCAGCCACTCCTTGGCCAAAATTGGAAGGTTGAAGCCTCTAAAGATGCAATGTTGACGCATTCGATCTAATACTTGAACTCCCTGCTCCGACACTCCTTCAACATATCTCTCGTACCTTTGGTAAAACTGGAAGACATACTCCCATGTGGCCTCAAATCGCCAGTGGTACCGCCAAAATGACATCTTCGAGCATCTAATGATTCTACATGTTAAATTAGTTCAACTATATCTTATTAATTTTTTTTTTAGTCCATGTTCTTTATACATGAGCGTTTTATCTTATATATATATATATATATATATATATATATATATATATATATATATTTCTCATTCTTATACCTCTTTATTCTGAGCAAGATATTATAGTAACTTGGATGTAAACTTTAATGTTTTAATTAGTGATTGACTTGTTAGAAGAATCATCTATTAGGTAGAGAGGAATGCAAATTCCAATCCGACATCTTATAGAAATCTCTGATACCAACTGTGATGTCCCACCCCTTAATTCACAAGATTAAGCTAAGGGGTGGTCTGTCACTTTGGCAAATCCCTCACTTAACATTGGATTAGGTGTAACCCCTATTCCACTAGTAAGGAAGAGATAAGCCAATACATATATGCTATATAATTAGTCACTAAGCAAATATAGAATCAGAGTGCGAAAGCAAGGTAAGGTAAATATACATCAAATTTACCATAATAAATAGAAAAAATGTAGCATACAACTCATAATAAATAGTACATTAAAGAAAACACAGTTAAATAGAACCTATATTATTACAATATTAGTTAAGTTAAAAAATCTGAAATGAAATCACTCATCCTTACAATAAGTAGAAAAGACTAAGTAGCTTCAGCTCCTTCCTGATGCTCCTCCTCAAGATATGGCTCCACTTCTGGATAAGGTTCCTCTTCAGCACCAAGCTACTCAAATCTATCTGATTATGATATTATTAATTTCATAATATTAGGGCCCCAATCAACAAAAGAAAAATCTTATTAGATAATTACTTAAGTACATTTTATGTTGAATATTTTTCATATGTTATTAATGTCACTATTTTACTTAAACAAAACAAAAATCCTAACTAGCATAGGAGAGGTAAGCATACAAGGAGAAGAATAAGTTATAAATACATCATTTATAATTAAATAAGATTTGAGGCAAAAAGGCACACCTCAAGTAAAATAAGCAAGGATAAGCATACATGTATAATATAGTAAGTAAATGTACTAAAAGAAAAATCTAATCCAAAATATGCTGATGGTCACATAACATATGATGATTTAAAAGAAATTCATCCAACAGTGGTACATACAAGTAAGCAACAAAGGTCTAGCATCCTATAATATACAAGTAAACAACTAAAGCAAGGTAAACTAAAGTCAAGTACGATGGTAAATAGGAAACAATGAACAGTAAATAGTAAATGGTAAATAGTAAATAGTGAACACGTATATAAGTACTGCCATATTAGAAGAGGGATAATCTAGCCTGCTGATATCAAAAGGATTCTAAGCGTCAACACTGAGGCTAAGGCGACAAAATATTCTTAGCGTCATCTGAGGCTAGGCCGAAATAATAAAACAAAAACTGAATTGAAGAGGCTGTAATCACAAATGCAGTAATGTTTTAGTTATTTACTTTACTTCTGTGGACATATCCAGAAATAGCTGAGGATTTAAGCACATATGCAAGACTATACGGGTTCTAAACTTAGCACAACACTCCTCAATGAGTAATGCCAAGTACTCCTTATTTCTCCTTACCCCTATCCATTAGGGTAAAATGTGCCAGATCAGCAAGTAACTGAAATCAATGTAAATATTATTTTAATATTCTATATTTTCATTTCATGCATCAACATTATCTTGTATGACATGTTCAAAGAATAAGGCACAAAATATAAAGAATGCAAAAGCACAAGTAAGACAATAGTGAGTAAGGGACTCTACTACATATGGTGACATCTGTTATTATCCATTAAACCATTCTAACTATTCTAATTTACACAAATTCAGGATCTTCAATTCCGACTATTGAGTGTAACTTAGAAGTACGACCATATAAGGTAAAAGTAATTAGAACTGATCAGGTTCTGATTTAATTCATTAAATAATGACTATAAGTTAAATAAAAAATTATTACATCCTAATTAATGAATTTAGACATTCTAAACTAAGATCTGATCAAGATCTACTAAAATTAGGAATTATGCATTAAACACCATAAATTGGAGTTAATTACATAATCACAAGGTGATACTTAATGACTTTGGTTTAAATCTAAATTGTGAACTAATGATTAAGGCAAATCCTATCAAGCAAAATCAAGGCTTAATAGGCTGAATATCTTAGTCTTAATCTAAAATTAAAAGATAAAATAATCATAATAAAAGTATGAAAATCTAAAAATTAATAAAACTAATATTTCATTCATTAAATAACCCATTTACTCAATGAATGAATTCTAATATAGGATATACTCCTAATCTTAAGGGAAAAGGTCATAGGATGCAAGTGAAATTCCTAAGGAAGTTCTTACTAAAATAATTAGGCAATTTAAGGAGTTGATGGTAGTTATTATAAATTATCTTTATTTGCTGATTTTGTTCATTTAAAGAAATTAAGGATGAGTTTTAACTAAGTTGAGGGATAATGAATTTTACTTGGGAATTTTACAAGCTTTAAATGAGAATTTTACAAAATTACTTTATTATGGGGTTAAGGGTTCTAAATTGATTACAAATTAGTTTTATTACTAATTTTAATAATTTAAATGATATTTTGGAGGTTAAGGTCACTTAACCTAAATTTTAGGCAAAATGACCATTTTGCTCCTACTTAAGGGTCTAAAATGCTACTTTTTGATTAAGGGCTCCATATTGAATTTTTTTGATGCCAAATGATTCCTTACTGTCTAATATGAAGATAGACAGTAGGTGCATCAAATTTGGATAAGAAATTGTTCATATAGGTTCAAACTAAGAAATTTGACCCAATGGGCATTTAGTAAATTTCTCTTAATGGAATCTAAAAAATTTGTGCAGTTTATTATTACTTGCTATTCAAGGATTCCATAGAGTCCAAGAATACTAAATTTTGAGGTCTATTGGATTAGTTATGAGTGTTCTAAGTTTAAGGGTAAATGTGTCATTTCAAGAGTTAAGAGGGGTCAAAACCTAACTTTTTTATTTGAGATTCAAATTTAGCAAACTCAGTAGCTATAGCTTCCCTATATCACACTGAGTACTTTAACTAGAAGTAGACCAAAATTAAACCTTATTTGGCCAAGTTATGACCTAATTAGGGTTAGGGGTACTTTGATCAACTTAGCATTTTTGGTGGTTAAAATCCAAATTTTATTATAGTTTACTATTGGCACTATATTTCTAACCTAATTAGCATCTTGAATTTCTTAATTTGAAGTTCAAATAATCAAGTTATGGTCATTTTAATATTAGGGTTCTATTTTTATGAGAGGGATCAAAACCCAATCTTTACCAAATTCAAAAATCACCTATAATTTTATACAATGCTCAATTTACTAAAAGAAGGTTTAAATTTGATATATTTATGCCCCATTATGGTCCCAGGGTCATTAAAATGCAAAAAATATGAAGTTTTGGCTATTCCGGATAGTTCTGGGCGCTACGGCGCGCTGTGGCACCTTCTGGCCGAAAGCCAGGAGCTACGGCGCGCTGCGGCACGTTGTAGCACTTTTAGGAGCTACGGCGCGATGCGGTGGATTGCAATACTGTGGCAGAAAACTTTCCGAAATCTGGGTGCTGCGGCGCGCTGCGGCAGAAATCAACGCAACTATTTCGAGAGCTGGGTGCCACGGCGCGTTGTGGAGAATTTTATTTAATTTTATCAAAAATATTTTTATGCTTCATCAAACTATTATGCTGCTATGGTGGACCAAAAATCAAACCTTCAAGCACTGCTGCTCGGGCTCTGCGGCGCGCAGCAGCCCCCGACGGTAATTTTGCTTATGCGAAAACCGTAACGGGTCATCTTTTTGGCTCAAATACTCTCAACCTAGAGCACTTCACATGCGATGCTATATACTGTTGGAAAGGTATTTCCAAGACCTTTCCATCAATATTAAAATCGGCACAAAGCGATCATTCTAACTATGCAAAGAATGGTGTTAAAGATTCAGGTCTGCAGAAAGTAAGAAAAATAGAGCTGTTACAACTTCCTAAAATCACAAGCCTAATGAGCTCTAATGAACTCCATAATCTCAACATAGATTCTTTAAGGATGCAACATAAGCTTAAGAGAAAAAATGAAGTAGCCATTGAATCCATTCAATGGGGGAAAGGAGGTACATTAGCTTTCAAATAGAAGTGGATAGAAATAGAGAGCTTTGTTTTCTGCAGGAACTTAGGAGCTTGAGGGCTTCTTCAGCAGCACATCAATGGAGAATGGGGGAGAGTTTCAGCTGAGCAAATGGGGGAAGGGAGGAGAGCTGAGATTCTTTTAATGGAAGGGAAGCCTGCCATTGGATAGGATGAGCCTGAGTTGTCTCATCCCAGCTGTGGAGATAAGGGGATGATAGGAAGTGGAGAAGAGAGAGGGGGAGACAAAGCAGGGCAGGAGCAAAGGAAAAGAGGAGGAGGTGCTAAATTTTCAAAAGGAAATAAAATGAGGTGGGGCCCAGCCAAAGAAAAAAGATAGGAAAAAGGAGGGAAATAAGAAAAATAGATTTTAAATAAACTAAATTAATTTATCTCTAAAATCATATTTTATAAAAAATCTTCAAAAAATCTTAAAAATTCACCCCTAGCTAATTTGGGAGTGAGGAATTCAACGGTGAAGTCAAATTTTGATTCCAACAAGTATTTGATTTTCATATTTTTCGGGGTATTTAATTACATTAAAATATTCGTTAAAATTTGACGACTTTCAAATACGTCCAAAAAATCACACCTAGCTAATTTGGGGGTGACGAACGCAATGGCGAAGTCGGATTTTGATTTTGAGGTCAAACTAAATATCTCAATTTTTCTAATTAATTAAATATTATTAAATATTCTAATTATTTGATTGAGCTCCAAATTGCTCCAAATCTCTGGGGATTGGTCATAATGACTAGATGAACTCAATGAAATAATAATTAAAATATGATTAAGCTAAAATTAAGCTAAGTAACAACCTAGGGTTGTTACACTCTAGGACCCTAATGGGGCCAAAATATATCAAAATCGAACATGGTTTTGATGAAATTATCATTGAGTATACATATGTGTGATTTGTAAAATCCATGCTTAGGATGCTTATGAATTTAATTATTTAACTAGATTTCAAATTTTGAATTTCTTAATTTATTAATTAAAGTGCCCATTTACTGTAGTGCATAGCTAATTAATGGTAACATTCATTTTCCAAATAACATCTTAATTTATTATATGATCTAGATTTATTAAGGTAACACTGATTTTGACCTTAATCAACCTTAATTAGACTCATAAGAAAGTTGATCAAAGATGAACTTCTTATTTTGGTAATTATTAATCTGCATGAATTCATTTAATAATTGCTGATGTAACATTTGAATGTAGACTAGTAAATCGTAAGCTCTTAAAATGTATAATAATTCATGTGATTTATTATCTTAACTTAACCTTAAGGTCTTAGATCCTTAGAAGTTCATCATTTTATAAATCTAGTTGGAATTGAATCATTTTATGCTTGAAATTCTTATTTATTTGAGTATTTTGAAATCCTTATAGTGGGATTAGGTTAATTCAACTTATAGAATAATGAGATTATTCTATAGATTGAGCTTAAATCTTAGATTCTTAAGTTTTTGATTATTTATTTTATCTCATGACAATTAGATTTAGCCCTTCTATTAGATCATAATTTCTTTAATATTTCATCTTCTAAGATTCTCTACCTTTAGAATAAGTGTGGGTGTGAACCCTTAGATCCTTAGAAGTTTAGTACTTAGAATTCAGGTTTAAACCCCAATTTAGAGTTTGAACCTAGAATTCTTAATCTTGATTGGCATAATCAAGATTTGGGTTTGAGTTATAAAAATACAATAATAAAGTCGTTGATTAATTACTTGACCTTTGTAGTTGTCATTCTGATTATAAATTAGAACTTGTTAAATTCTAATGTTAATTGTAAGATTCTAAATCTAAGTTGTACTAGATAGATGGGTATTGGAGATCCTAAGCATGTATTAGCTCAGAATAGATAGAACAAATTAAATTTGAAGAATAATAGATATCATATATGTCTAGTTGAGTCTCTTGCTTACTTGATTATTACTACTTCTCATATCTTGTGTTTGAGCCTTTTCCTTTGACATATTAGTTGTACATAGGATATTTGATGAGTACCCTATGTTAGATTT
Source organism: Gastrodia elata (assembly GCA_016760335.1). Classification (NCBI taxonomy): domain Eukaryota; kingdom Viridiplantae; phylum Streptophyta; class Magnoliopsida; order Asparagales; family Orchidaceae; genus Gastrodia; species Gastrodia elata. The sequence continues at coordinate 50,709,761 of CM028670.1, forward strand.
GAATTTGCATAAACATGATTTAACTTCATTCAGTTTATTCAGTTCATTTATTTCATTCAGTTCATTCAGTACAGTGTGTTCTAATTTAGTCTGTCTCTTCAGTTTAGTTCTTTGGTTATAGATTAGACTTAAACATAGCTCTATGCTTGGTTAGGGGGATATATGTCTAAGTCTATAAGTTCAACTCAGACTTTGCTCTGTGGAAGCCTAGGGGATATATGTGGTGGTCGCCCCTTAATCATCTAAGATTAAGTGGTGGTTGTCATTGGACAATCCCTCACTTAGCATTAGATTATGAATAAACATTCCTAATCCACTAATAAGGGAAGGATATGCTCTAAGTAGAGCAAATGAGGAAATCACTAAATGAGTATACTAAAATATCAAAGTGCGGAAGAAGAAATATCAAATATTAACATCCATACATCCATAATAAAACAGAGAAATATCCAAGTAAGAATAAATATGTAGGAAGTAAACTGCAAACATAACCTATATTATTACAAAACATTTAAAAGTTTTAATAAAAAAAAAGACACTCGGCCTCACAAGCAAAATAAAAGAACTAAGGATCTGCACCAGCATGCTCCTCCTCCTGAACAAGCTCTTCTGAAAGCATAACCTCAATTAACTTGGAGTCTGCCATTATTAGTATCATAATGACAGGGCCCCAACAATAAAAAAAGAGAAAATCTGGTTAGACAAAATGTCTAAGTACATTTTAGGCTAAGCATTTTAAGTATATAAATGATATCACAAATATTCTAAGTAATTTAGAAGCAATAAAGCAACAAAGAAAGTGGTAAAAGTTATAATCAACTAATATAACTTAAGCAAAGTGTTAAGTAAGCACATACCTCAAGTCAAGCCGCAGAAAAGGTTAAGCATCATAATAAGGAAAAACTGCTAAGTACAAGAAACATCCTATATAATATGATCAATTTCTACATATGCTAGTTTTATAAAAATGAATGAATATGAATGTACTGAAATAAAATACTAACATTTTAACATACATTCAAATAAAATTAATAACTGCTAAACATATAAACAATTAAACTAACTAAAAAGTACTACAATTATAGAAAAGTGCTACAATATATGAAAATGCTGCATAATGTACTAAAGTACATCAAGCTAAAAATAAAATGAAAATATACTATCTCATGAGAAAATATGTCTACTTAGACCTACCATAACAGAATAGGTGGCTAATCTAGCCACTAACGTAATCTTTCTGAAGCATCTAGGATCAAACACCATAGATCAACATGTCCATATAAGTATCACTTTCTAGGATCAAACACCTAAGAAAAGATATCACAAATAACCTCCAAGATCAAACACTTGGACATAAAATCACAAACATCCTCCATGATCAAACACCTGGACACAAACTATATCTGAATCTTCATATGAAACAATACTGTAGAGACAGACTAAGTAGAACAAATTCCATTTAATTAGTTAAGTGTTTAATTATTCAACTTTAATTCATTCATTTGATTATCCATGAATATGCATTTATAAAATTTCCAAAACTAATATAGAATATTCATCAAATATTATATGTTTCAGATAACAAGTCACAAATATAAAGGTCCAAAACAAGGAAGCAATGCATTCAAATATAAGATATAAATAACACTATATAAAACTCTGTGATGTTCCTTGTTTTCTAATTTAAATCATTCTAACTAATCTTAGCTTATACAAGCTTAGGATCTCCAATATCTAGTTATCAAGTATAAACTCAGAATATTGATCCTATAAAGTTAAAATTAATTAAAACTAATTAAGTTAACATATTTTAATCAATGATGCTTACATAAATTAATAAGTAAATCAAGCATCCTAATTGATAAATTTAAATCTCAAGCCAATCTTGATTATTACAAATTACAAATTAAAATTAAGAAATTAAGATGTTAAACTCCAAGTATTGAAGTTTAACTTCTTAATCCAATAGGTTCTAAGATTAATGGTATGAGGTTAACCCAACTCTCAAGAACAATAATTATGGATATTTTATTAAGCAAAGTCAAGCTTAATAAGATGGATCTCTAAACTTAAACTAAAGTTTAAATACAAAATAATTATAAATAAAATATGGAATTATAGTATGCTAAAAAATTAAGGTTTCATCCGTTTAGTAACCCATTTACTTAATGAATGAAATCTAATCTAATTGCTAAACTAATCCCTAAAGAATAAGATCTTAAGAATTAAGAGAAAATCATAAGGAAGAGATTAGAATAAGATTAAAGCATGATTTTAATTAATCTTAACTATTTACATTTTTTGATATGATTATCTCATGGAAGGCATAAGGTGAACTAAATTCACCTTATGAAGCTTAAAATATAACTTAGGAGACTTAAGGTGAATTTATAGGGTTTTTCTTAAAAATGATATTTTAATGAGCTTAAACATTTTAAATAGATTCCAAATTAGTCATAATACTAATTTTAGAGATTTGATTATGATTTTAAGGCTTAAGGGTACTTAAACCTAAATTTGAGCAAAATAACTATTTTGCCCCTACTTTAGGGTATAAAATTCAACTTAAGGAATTAGGGTTCCAAATTAAAAGTTTGTTGATGGAAAATGGTTACTTACTGTCTAAAATGAAGATAGACAGTAAGTACACCAAAATTGGATAAGGATTAAGCCTAATGAGCTAAAATTAAGATTTTAGCTTATTAAGGATAAAATTAGTAATTTTACTAAGTGATATCTAAAATTCAATTAGTTTATTATTTATAACTATTTAAGGATTCCATAAAACAAAAAAATACTGAATTTTGATTTCAAATGGTCAAGATATGGCCAAAACAATTTCTAGGATTAATTGTGTAAATTTAGGGTTTTCAAAAAGAGGTCAAAAACCTAACTTTTCCATTAGAAGTCTAAATTCAGTAAACTTAGTGGCTATAGCTGCCTTATAACTCACAGAGTACTTTAATTAGGAGTAGGCCCAATTTTGGCTCCATTTGATTAAGTTATGGCCTAATTAGGGTTAAGGGTGATTAATAAGTGATTAATAAAATTAATCACAAAATTACTAAACCAACCCTTCCACTAGTTTCTAATCTACTCTAGGAGTTATTAACAGCTTAAACTACTCAATTTGGATTATTAATTTTGCTAATATTCACTAATCAAGATTTAGGGTAAGTAGGATTAATTAAGGAATCTAATCATCAAATCTTAAATATTTTTATAGATTACTGATCTACACATTTTTATGATAAGAATGTATATTGGAAGTCATTATTTGGAGTACAATTTATCAATTTATGATCAATTGAATTTTCTAGGGTTTAAAGGGGTAATTAGTGAGGAGGGTCTTAAAAGTGATTAGTCAAATTACACTCTAAATAGAGAAATTAACACTACTAAAATATTTTAGAGAGTTTCCTAATTAAAATAAGACCCATATTGGCTATGTTTAGATTAGTATGTGCAAGGTTATGACTAATTGAAGTTTGGGGGCATTTTGGTAATTAAATAGGGATCTTAAATGTCACTAGGTTAAATATACATCAAATTGAAAATATGACAGTGCCATAATGATCCTCTAATTCTGTCGATCAAAATGATTGTAATATTTGGAGTTCAGGATTTAAAGTTATGATTAGCTAAACATTTATATTTAATTCAATTAATCTAAATCTTAATAATAATTATCTAATTTAAATAAGTCTTTTCAGCAGGTGATAGAGGGACCCACAGAACACATGTCTACAGTTTACGCGCTCCAAAATTTAGGAGCGGGCCCCGCAGGACAGGTGACAGCCTCCTAATTGCAGAGTAGTGCGGTGCGGGACCCACAAGGACATCACATCAGCATAGGCCGGCCAGTGATTGCACGGCTAGGCAGAGCAGAAAGACTGCGGGACCTAATCCATTAATGACGTGACATGTGTTGAACAGGGCCCACCCTCTTCACCATGCAAGAGCTTGCGTGGAGAGGCCCGAAGGCGAAGACCTCCTGACAATTGTGGACCCTAGCCCGCATAGCCTCGGGTATCACCACCGATTAAAATAATGTTATTAAATAAATTTAATTGATTTCTTTAATTTAAAATTAATTAATTAATCGCATTCCAAAAATTTCCAATAAATTACTCTATGCTAAATAAAAGATGAGGAACGCAATGGTGAAGTCAAATTTTGATTTTGATAAGTATTTAATTTTCTCATTTTCCAAGGTATTTAAAATATATTAAAATATTTTTTAAACATTCAACGACTTCCAAATGCCTCCAAAACTTCACCCCTAGTTAATTTGGGGGTGATGAGCGCAATGGCGAAGTTAGATTTTTTATTTGAGATCAAATTAAATATGTCAATTTCCAAGGTTTCTGAAATTTTTAAAAAATTAGGATTTAATCCTCTTGACCCTTGATTTAGACTACATCTTTGAGGTGAACTCCAAATGACTTAATTAGAGTACAAGAATCAAAATTAGGACTTGGTTTAGTCATAATTGACCTAAGTTACAACTAGGGCTATTACAATACATGTTGAACTTTATGTACGGTGGCCCTATTTTAGCCTATTTTCTATTATGGTAGTACTACTTCAGGCACACTTCTACTTTCAGTTTAGTGGCTTATTTAGCCATCTATTTTACTTGCATTTTCACTGTTTTCTGTACGCTTATGTAGTTCATTTCAGTTCAATACTTTCAATTCAGTGTTTTATTCAGTATTTGCATATTTAGAATGCTAGTTTTATTTTAATTTTCTTATGCTTTAGTTTAAATTTATTTATGGAAATTAGCACATATTCATATGATCATAAAGCATGTTAGGATGAGTTTACTTTCAGTACTTTCATTCATTATATATTTGTTGCTTAACCTTGTTATGGCTTCTGGTGGAGGTATGTTACTTTACATACTTTACTTTGATTAGTTATAAATGTTAATTTATTGCTATTCTATTTCTTATGTCTTATTGCATCTTAATTACTTGCATGCTTAGTAAGAGATGTGATATCTTGAATATTTAGTCTCATTTAATCAGCCTAAAATATGCTTAGATAATTTGTCTAATTGTAAATTTTTCTCTTTCTTAGCTGGGACCCTAGCGTTGTGATACCAATAATATTAGATTCTAAGCTGTTCGTTGAGGTTCATGCTGAAGAGGGGCTTGGCCAGGAGGAGGACCTTCCTATTGTTTAGCATAGCTAGTTAGCTTTATTTTCAATTATTTGGATAAGTGTTCCTTTTTTTTTAAATTAGTCTGTAATAATTTCATACTATAGATGTATTTACATTATGCACTGTTATATTGAGCTAAGTTATTATTCTACTTTCCTTACTATGCTGTGATGTGGATGTTATACTCTTTTCTGCTTCTGCTACTTTGATATTTTGAAGCTTGACCTCTAGTTTCAGGTGGCAAGTCTTTCAGCTAAGGCGGGTTGGGTTTATACCCGACTCGACTATAATTAGGAGGATTGTCGCAGCTGGAGACCATACTCTCTGTAATCATATTAATCTCCATATTAGCATGAGCGCGGAGGGTACGGGCCCCACATTAGATAAGTACAGTTTAGCTCAGGATAAAGATCTAAATTTTAAGCATGTTATAAGTAGGGGATCGAACAACTTAGTTTGAGAGAATAATCTGTAAAAAGAATCTGTCCCATATCTTTATACATATTATTAACAAACTAAAGGCTTAAATTTACCTTTCTTAGGATGCCATAAGTTATGTTTAGAATTGGGGTATTTAACAATTTAGTTTGAGAGAATAAACTGTAAAAGGAATCTATCCCTTATCTTTATGCGTATCGATAAGTGCAGTTAAACAAACTAAGTGTTAAAGCCACCCTTCTTAGAAACATAATAATTATGTATATGGACTCTCCCCATGTGATGATCTAAAGGATAGAGACAATTAAATAATCTTAACATTCAGTAGTATTAATCAAAATTCTTTTAGATGGATTCTGCACAATGGAGAAAAATGGAATCATTATTTTGTTTTATTCGATTTTTGGATTTTGATGATTTAATGCATATAATCATTAAAGACTTGGCATATCATACATGCATAACTCATGTCAGCATTAGTGGAGCACTTGCTCACATAAAAACTATATTAGCGGAGAGCTTGGCTCACATAAGGACTCTCTTAGCAAAATATTTGCTCACCTAGGATCTATGGGATGTCATGTGACATTGAGTCAGCATACTTGTGGCATACAGTTCTATGGCATATTCAGATGCATATGTATAAATTCAGTGGCATGCAACACAGTTTTAATTCATTATTTACTCAATTTCAACTTTTTTATCGTCTTCTCTACTCTTCGTACTCAGTTTTACTTTACTTTATAATTTGTATTGTTTTAGATTTTCCAATTATTTTAATATATTTTGTAGTTTTATTTGATTATTTTAATATGTTAATCATTAGATAACTATAGTTATTTAGAATAGCTTTCATTATGTTAGAATTATTGTCTAACATGTGGTACTTTTGGGATCCAGCAAGTTGCTAGATTCAGAGCAACTTGTTAAACAAGATCAGGGGGCTTCATAGGAGAACCAAGAGTAGTTCATGGAGCAACAGTGGAATTTGCATCAGTTCTTACCTTTCTCATATTAATTTACTTCAGTTCAGTAGATAAACTATTTACTATTATTTTATTTAAAGTAAACTATTTGTAATAATTATGGATGATGTTTTCTTTTCTTTTTGAGATGAATGATTTACTTAGTTTATGTGATGAATGATATGGTTGTATGCTTTAGCTTCCATACTCTATATTTACTACTATTTATACTTAGCATTGTGATACGATCAGCACAAGTAAAATGCTAATACTCTTGTATATTGGATCTTTATTCCACTCATAATCCAATGTACATAAGTACCCTATCTAAAACTTAAGATAAAGATTTTACACTTATCTTAAGGATTAGTACTCATCTCTCTTTTCTTTGGGATTGAGTCTCAGCAATAGTTCATTTGAATCAGCAGATATTCAAGGAGGTTCAGCAGTCCTTCTCGAGTAATGCACCGTTTCACCGCCAATTGTTAACTCTTTTGTGCGTGGCGATGGGAAGGAGTGTCACACTTTGACACCCATATATATAATGTGAAATTTTGGTTAAGCATCACAAGATCAATTTGTTTTATCTTCTCGAACCTAGCTAAGAAATGGTGATTGTTTGGATCTATTTACTGTTCATAGATACTTAATATTGGAAAATGAAAATAGCTTACATAAATATCTATCATTATGAGATGGGAAGGATGTAGATTAAATGGAATGCAAACCTTTTTTATTCCAGTCCTATATATCTATAGATTATAGTTGTTTATGTATCTAACACTGAACAAGAAAAAAACCTTTTATAGTTGGAACTAAGCAATCTCTCTGCCTCCATTGCTAATCTTGTATTATTTTAGGGGATTTTAACAGTATCAGACATGTTAAATATAAAAGAGGTGGTAATTATTATCATGGTATCAAATATGAATCCTTCAACAAGATTATACTTGACACAAGCCTTTTCAATTTTAATGTTCATGGCTCAGACTTTACTTGGTAACCAAAAAGACTCCAACCCAAATGTTGCAAGACTTGATAGTGTATTATGCAATATAAATTGGCTTCAATCACACCCATCCCATATTACAAAGTTTTGTCTCCTATCACCTTTGATCATATCCCTCTCCTTTTATCCGTAAATGCTACAAGGCAAATCCCCAAAATTAGATTTAACTTTAAAAAGCATTGGGTCCTCTACAATTCTTTTTCAAACAAAATCTAATCACACTGGAATTATAACTGCCAAAGTGATCCAATGTCTGTTTTCTTGAAATCATGCGAACAAACAAAATGCGATCAAAAGTAAATGGGAAGAGGTTGGGATTCTAAGTTTTCTTCTATCGATCAGTTGCATTCCAAGCTGGAAGAAATTATTAATCAGCTGAACTTTTCTCCAAATGATTCTTGTCTCTAAAATGAGCTCATCGAAGTTAATAAGTAGCTTCACAAGACTACATAATAAGAAATTATATGGGCCAAGCAAAGATCTAAGTTACATTGGCTAATTCAAGGGGAATTGGGATTGAAGTTTCTCTACACTCATATGAATTCTAGAAAAAACAAAAACACGATTCACTTTGATGCCTCTGAAAATATTTCTAGTCAAGCAATTATTTTTTCAAGGATATATAATTCCCAAAAAAATCAGTAGAATAATGGTCCTTATTTTTCCTTCCTTCCATAAAATCCATCAGAAAATGAAATTATTAAAGCTTTAAATAGTTTTAGAAAAGAAGCATATCTCGATATAGATGGGATAAATCCATTCTTCTTTCAATTCTCATGGAACATTATGGGTATAATTACTTGTCAGGCAATCTACAACTTCTTTAGTGTTGGAAATCAACCGATATGGCTTACTCATACAGCTATTTCCCTCATGCCCAAAACTTTAGAATCCTAACTCACAATATCTCTTTGCAATACACTATACTAGGTTATAGCTAAAGTTCTAGCAAGCTTGATAAAACCTATATTGCCAAAAATTCTAAACCCAGCCCAAGCAAGTCTCATATAAGGTTGGAACGTAGACGATAATATTCTTCTAGCTAATTTACTTCTCAAAGGCTTTAACAATTCCAAAAATAGAGCAATATTCTGCATCAAGGTGGATCTTCAAAAATCATTTGATAACCTCAACAGAGATTAGATCTTTCAAAGATTGAGTAAGATTGGCTTTCTTGAGAAGCTTACATTTTGGGTTAAAGCGTGCATTGTCAAGGTTTATTTCTCCATTCTCTTAAATGGGAACATTCCAGGCTTTTTCCACTTCTCCAATAAAATTCGTCAGGGTTGTCCTCTATCAATGTTTCTTTTTTCTATCACCATAATTTGTTTATCTGATATCCTTGATGAAGCTTGCAGGGCTAGTATGATAGTCAGAATAATTAAAATATTTGGTTAAGCAAAAATTAGGATCCCGGGCTTGTTCAAAATTAGGTCAAATCAAATATACTGTTAGATATAATATATTTTTGTAATCGTAATGCTCAGGTATAGGAATAATCTGAATATTTGATACCCTTAAATTAATTTTTGAATATTTAAAATTCAAAAAATTATGAACATTAAATACATGTCCAAATTTTGTGATTTTAGTGTTATTGGATTAAGAATGTTAGGAAAAAGATATACAAAAAGTTTTAACAAATTTGAAGCTCCGGATTGACCGTAATTAATTTTTTGAAGTTTTAAACTTCATAAATTAATATCAAATAAAATATAGCTCCAAATTGGGAAATTTTAGTACAGATGTGTTCATTTTGTCAAGATATATCTCTAGGCCAAGTTTCATTAATTTTGGAGATCAAATAGTGTAAATAAAAAAATTTAATTGAAATAATTAATTTCAATAATTTTCTCTCATATTTCTCCCATGTGCATGCCCCTATCCCCACGCAACATGCATCCCAAGGGCATGCCTAGGACAATGACAGACTCCACTTTAGTAGCCGTGTGGAGCATGACTATCTTCTCTCGCGGCAACTAGGCCACCAACGAGCTTCATGGCTGATTGGCCAATCGGCCGAGCCGAGCTCCCACTTCTCTCATCTCCTTTTCCTCTATAAATACCACTAAAATCCCTCCCCAAAACCCCACACCTCCTCCTGCTCCCACCACCAGTAGCAGCCGCCTCCAGCCTAGAGATATCTAGAGAAGGTGCTGACACCTCTTTGGTAGCTTAAGGCATAATTCCCTATCCATTCCCATTCATAATTGTTCATGCAAGTTAACCAGACCTAATGTGATCGACCTTAGGCCTGGGCTAGCCACAATTGGTCACTTTGATCGATTGGGTTTCACCAAAGTTTGTAGCTGAGCTTGAGTAAGGCCCCAGTGATCTAGTGCTTCTCAACCCGTTTGGCTATAGGGGTTCGATCCGCCTCACCTCCAGGATGGTGTAGGGATTGAGTTTTGGCCAAATGGTTGCCTCTATGAGGAGAATTAACTCACCATAGTGAACGTTAACTGCTTGTATAGGACCAACTTGGTGGAGTAGTCATCTAGCAATCTTATGTTTCCTAGAGAGGGCTTCGTGGTGGAATCGACAGGCCTTAGATTCGTGAACATGTGGTGATCGTGGTCTGGAAGTCAAGAATCTGGCTATGGAAGGTTTCACTCTTTGGCCTATCGAGAGAGAGCTCGAGGGTGACAACACTGTCGCCTTAGGTTGGCTCAGCCCAGGCTTGCACAGTGTGACAATGTCGGCCTAGTCGGGTCCCGCATGACCCACCGCGCCTTCTGGATTTTGGGCCGGGCTATTAAATCTGATTTAGGAATTAATTTTTTAAATGAAAATAGATGGAAAATCAAAACCTAAAGTTTAATTAATCTAAAATATTCATATTAAATTAATTAAATAACTTTACATATACTAATTAAAATGGTATGATCTAATATATCATTTAGATCAGAAAAATGTAAGGAATAATAATCTAAAATAATAGTTCACTTTCTATAAAATTTTTTTCTAATTTATCCTAATCTCTCTCTAAGCTTAATTAGTGAATAATTAATTCATTTATTGGTCAAATTTCATGATTAAAATCCCAATCATGCCATGAAAGATAATTCAAAAATTATAAATTTTCTAATCATCTCTTAACCACCTCAATTAGTGATTAAGACTTAATTAATTTATATAACCTCTAATTTGTAAAATCTTGATACCTATCATATCTTTATACCTTATAGAGATCATTATTGAGTTTAGACCTTTATCTCATAGTTTAAATTGGATAATCACTCTTAATGACCTTAAGACTTGATTAGTGCCTGTTAGGCCTAACCTAAGTGAAAATCTGATGTTTATGGTGTTAATTCCTTCATTTGATAGTAATGAACCTAATATAACTGATTAGAATCAATTTAAAAGAGTAAATCTTGAAATCCTAATTTTTACCCTTATGAAGGGCATTTTGGTCTTTTGACCAAAAGTTAGTTTAAGAGTCTTAAAACTCTAGAGCTTTAATTAAATGCTTTAAATCAGTAATATAATGGCTTAGGATAATTTCATAAGCTTTTGCACTTGGTTAATAAGTCCTAAACATTAACCTCTAATTTCTTTTTAAAATTCACTTAAGTAGTGTTAAGCTCTTAATATGATCTTAAACCTTCCATAAACTTGTTAAATAAGTATGAACCTTATGAAATCAGTATTAGTTAAACTAAACACCATCTAATTCAATTTCAATATTCTTCCTAATTTATGTATTAAGGAGACCCTTAAGTTCAATCTTAACTAAAGTCTTAAGTAATCAATCTAAAACCCTTTGATCTTAGATTCTTTTAAGCTCAGGTCCATTAAGTGATTGAGCTGTTCTTTAGTTGAAGTCTCTTTAAAAAATGTAATCAGTTTCTAAATCATTTAATATCATGTGTCTAAATCTGGTGGGATAGAATTTTTTGTTCAGTGGCTCATTTAGTCAGTTTCTGTTATGACATTACTAATTTAGACACATCTCTAATTTTAGTTCAGATCAATTTCAGTGGCTTAATTTAGCCAAGTTACATATTAATATATTATGCATATATTTTCTGCTTTCTGCTCACTTTTATAGTTCATTTCACTACAGTTATTTTTAGCTTAGTTTTACTCAGTTCTTTGCACGTATTAAGATGCTATTTTTATTTTAGATTTCTTATATGCTTCAACTCAGTTATTTTCTATAAACTAGCATGTATTTACATGATCATGAGCATGTTAGGATGAGTTTTATTTTTAGCACTTATAGTTATATATATTTATTGCTTAACATTTTTGCAATTTTTGGTTGATGTATGTTGCTCACATACTATATTTTGTTTAGTTATAAATGTTTTATTTATAACTATCTTGTTCTTTTGCTGCTTATTACACATATCTATAGGCTTTCTGCTTAGTAAAATGTGATATCTTAAAATATGTAGTTTTCATTAAATTAGCTTAAAAATGTACTTAGACAATTATCTAATTTACCTTTTTTATTTTTTGGCTAGGGCCCTAGCATTGTGATGCTGACAATGACAGATTCAGAGTTGTTCATGGAGATAACACCAAGTGAGGAGCATAGCCAGGAGGAGGACCTTCCTACTACTGCTGAGACTTAGATAACTTTACCTTTTTTGCTTGTGAGGATGAGTTTGCCTCTTTAACTACTTTTCATTCAATATTATAATAATTAAATATTCTGGATGTCCTTACTTTTTTGCACTTATATACTGAGTTGAGATTATGTTCTTCTTGTATATGCTATGGAATGGATGCATATTTTTTTTTTGTTTCCGCATACTTTGATGATGATGAATGACTTATAGTTTCAGGAGACAAGTCTTTCAGTTAAGGTGGGTTAGGTTGATTCCTAACTCGACTATAGTAGGGGGATTTGCCTTATTTGGTGACCGACTTCACCGTAATCATATTAATATTAGTATTAGCATGACCATGATGGGGGCAGGATCCCACACACTCCTAGCTCACTTACTGAATCAACTCCAAGCTCCCAATCCACTATATTTGATTTTTAATACAGTAGGGCACAACCAATAAAAGAAAAAATAATTAGACTTAAATAAATCTAAGTACAATCATGAGGTTTAATAAATTATTAATTCTTAAGGGATATCACATTTAATTATTGCAAGCATTAAATAGTGGAGCATAATACTATATAAAGAAAGAAGTACATAAAATAAAATGACTAGTAAGAAATAGGTAAAATGAGTAAATGTACAAATGTATAACTAATATTTCTGCAATAAATATGTTAAGCAGTAGCAAAAGACAAATTATGCGACTAATATGAGATGAGTATATACATGCTGAAATTGTAAAGACAATATAAAGGATGTTATAATATTAAAGCTAAACTAAAACATAAATTATAAAATAGATATGTTCATTAGATATTATTCATTATTATGTTATGTTATGTGGGCTCATACAAAATTTTGAGGAGTTAGGTACATCTACCCAATCATATGTAACTGGGTCTTTTGTATTACTACACATTCTCCCTCAAGGACATGTGTAGTCTCCTGATCACTCTATATGAAATCCTAGCTTAATAATATATGTACAGACTAATCCACCTTAAATGAAATCCCTTTTTAGTGTTATTTATTATTTATATGTATGCATAAAGTTGAAGTTATGATCTAAGGATTAAAGGTTTCAAAGTGTTGCTGCATTTTAAGGAATTACCAAACTTAATTAAAACTCATATGGTATCAAATATTATTTATTTTAAATTATCTATCTTAATGACTAGGGTCAATTGAAACCCCAATTGGCTTAAAATATAAACTCATGTTCAATTGAGATATAATATATATACATAAAAATATAAATTTGAAAAAATATATAATTTGATCTAATGTTACTCTAACTATATTAAACATGAATAATTATAACACTTAATTTAAACATAATATTCTAGATTCTCATCTCACATAAATTTTCCTAAGTATGCATATACTATCACTTACCACCAAATCTTACCTTAACATCTATTAGGTTCACTAGCTCACTTACTGCCTTAAGGTGTCCCTAGATATCCCAAGTAATTTACTTTCTAATAAGTTTATTATGTAATCTTACTAATGTCCTCTAAGGGTCTTGAGAAGGTTTAATCACTAGTCTAAATTCACTTGGGTACTAACTTCTCATATATTTTGTCCACAAATCAAAACTTATTAGTTTGTCACCCTAAATAATATCTAAGCTCTTCAATACTGCTCCATCCAAATCCCCAAGCCTAGAGTTACATATCTCCATAAATCAACATCTCTAAATCTCAAGGAAAGATGGATCCTTAACTTGGTTCATATAATTATTTACTATTTCTTATACTTTAGATCTATAAAGATGGTCTATTAATTGATTAATTTAAGTATTTCTAAGCTATCACAAACATTCAATGGTTGATCATCCACTTCTTTTAATTTCTACCCTATAAGCTTAATACTTCTACTAAGCATTTAAAAATGAAGAATCTATAGTAGTCTAATATAGGGTTTCCTCTTTTATGGTTATAAGCTTAGGTAATTCTTATCCAATTCCCAATCTAACATCCTAGCATTATCACTCTTTAGTTTAAGCTACTCTCAAATCACCTAAGGAATTCAAATAAGACTTAATTGGGTAAAAGACCTAGATTTGAATATAATAATTATTTTTTTAAGTCAAAGCTTCGACATTTTGATTTCTAAGTTAAATCGATACAAACATAGTAAATTATTGATCCTCATCGCACAAGAATTCTAATGATTGCAAGTATGCAAAATTTGGAGCTTTCTAGACTCAAAAATATGCTAAACACCCTTAATTATGATTAAGAATATCATTAGCAAAATTAATTATCCAATTTGAAATTTAATGTCATTTTACTGCTCTACATAATTTTGTGATAATTTTGTTGTAGATAGAGACACCTACACGAGCACCGAAATAGAAGCGATTTTGCGCTCGAGGATCGGGGATGCGCTGACAGTTATAAGCAAACAACAAAAACACAAGCACAACAAAAATGAAACATAATACATACATATGCATCCACACACAAGCATCTAAACAATAAGAATTTTACATGGAAAACCCAAAGAAAGTCCACTATGTATCAAAAGGATTACAGAGTTACAAAGAGCTTCACCTTCCCAAGAGAAAGAAAGATCTATCGCTCACACAACCTCCCAATCAATTTCTTCTTTATTAGAGAATACCATCTCCTACTCAAGGATGAAGAAGGAGAGCAGCAACCACCTCCCTTAAGGTTCTATCTAGTAGTAGCCAAAGCCCATAGCTTACCCTTGCCAACATTGGAAACTCCTCCAATAATATTCCTTTAAGTACCCAATTAACATTCGAACCCCAAATAGTCTAAAATAACCCCAAATTATTTAAGGCAATGCCTAAAATAGAGCAGATTTCTACCAGAAGCTACAACGTGCTGTAGCACCCTAACCTCAAGTAGCAGGCACCAAGGCACACTACAGCACCCTAGTCTCGGGTGATTGGCACCATGGTGCTCTACAGTGCTCCATGATATACTACATTTCTTCTGTCTCAGGTTGACTAGTGCTAGGGCATGCTACAACGCCTCTATCTTGGGTTCTTGGCACTATGGAGCGCTACCGCGTGCTACGATGCCCTATTTTCAGATAGACAGATTGGCACTGGGGCACGCTATAATGCCATGATCTTGGGTGCTGGGCACCATGGCGCACTACGGTGAGCCATGACGTGTTGTGGTGCCATATAATAGCTGAGCTTTTCCAACTTTGCTCTATATCGGAATCTCACCAGAGCTCCATTATCACCTCTATAATGATCTAAATAGTCTCCGCATCCTAACATATTTTTATATATAATTTTACTATGTTTGATATTTTAATTATTTTAATTTATATTAGTCTAATAATATAGTTTTGATTAGATAGGTAATATTATGTTGAATATTCCCTATTTATCCCAATTGGCGTGGCCGGGTTCAGGTGAACCGGGTGCGATCTTTGTCCATATAGCAGTGTCGCGCAGGTCACGGTTGGCCCGCCCAACACTGTTCCTCTTCCCTCGCTGGATGCTGAGAGGTGGTGATTAGGGTTACAATTTTTTTCAAGCAAAGTTCAATTCAAGATGCAAGCAATATATTAAATCAAAGATACTGACATGTTCTACATGACAACATAAAATGCTCTAAACATGGTTGGCTAAATATAATAAACCATAGTCCTAATATCTTAGCTACCTAGGGTTTTACTGTGGATGGAAAATCTTTTCTCCATAGTGCACTCCACGACTCGAGCAATGCACCAAAGGTGTAACACCCATCAAACTAAATTGGCATTAGTGTGGTATTATCTGATTAACAAGATATGGAAAAAATATAAAGTATAATAGTGCAATAAAGTAAAATCATCTAGACATATTTCACATTATTCGTTCATATACCATACATAAATGTAAGAAATTGAAAAATTAAATGATATAATTATTATATTTACATAAATGGTTAGCATTTTAGGATATCATTACTGCTTCATAGAAGAAATAAATCATATAAAAACACATGTAAATCTACAAAACTAAAACTGCATAAAATAAAGGTAAGGTTGTAACTGTAAATTAAAGTTGCTGAAAATAAAACTACAAGTGAAAATGAATAGTGCTAGAAATAAAACAAAAGGCTATAAACAAAATAGCTGATAGTAAGACTGTAATATGAATTAAACTGCTTAAGTAAAATTGCAAATTGAAATAAATTGTTGAAATAATTTGCCACTGAAAATGAAATTGAATCTTGCTGTTGAAATAACATGCAACACTGAAGTGTATTTGCCATATGCATATCCTAAGTGCCTAAACTACACCTATACAGATCCTAGGGTGTGCACTAAATTGCACCTCTTCTAAATCCTAGGTGTGCACTGAATCACATCGCTAATAAATTCTAAATGTGCACTAAATTGCACCATTAATAAATCCTAGGTGTGTACTGAGTCGCACCACTAATACTGATGTTATGATATGCACACATGTTATGCTGAAATGCTTATGAAAAATGCAACAAAAAATAAATAAAACCAATAGAATGATATCCCCTTATTTTCTAATTATTTGATCTTTTCTGACATAATTAAATTCATATGCTAAGACCTAATCAGGTTTTAACCTAAGTACATGAAATTTGAAGTGAAAGTTTATCTTACAACAATTTGCAAAGATTCTAATTCTTATATTATCAAGTTAGGGTTTATCAACCCTAATTACTTAGCAAGTCACTATGGATTTTTGGATGCTTAATTACTATACTATTCATGCAAATAAGGTAAGCTCCCAATATTCAGGTTCTACAATCTTTACTCAACTTATTCTAAATTCCTTAAGGTTCTAATATATATTCTAGGTATGATTAGCAAGTTCTAATGATATCTATGCTTTTAAGGATCTAAGATCTTATTATTTAATATTTTTGCCTAAATTTACATCTACTACCTGAATATTACTACTACCATGATATTTAATAAATAATTTTTTTTTCTGCATTTGCAAAATAGAGCCCATGTCATAACACAAAATTCTAAGATAATAAATACACACTGACATAGATCTCAAAATAACATGATTAAATTTATCAGAACTCAATACAAGTTATAAGTACTTAACATACCTGACACAACTTCAAGGATTCAGCAGCAATAGCTTAGGAACATTAAGCCTCCAGCTTCCCAATGAATATAAGTTTCCCTGGTTGAGAAATGAAACAAAATGATGCATTGATTATGATTCTTATTCTTTACGGTGTCAAATATATGCTTTATCATTTGTATTAAAATTTGACAGAGATTAGAGGTGCAAGAATGAAAATTGAAGATTTATGTTATTCCTTGAGATTATGAAAAGGTGTGTCAAATCAAGGTAATCCATTGCTAGCATACTTTATGTGAAAAAATGGGATAGAGATAGTTAACACTGTTGCTTTCCAAAAATGTAAGCTATGAGAATCAAGGAAAGTAAGTAGTCTATTCACACTTAAATAAATGTGGCGAGGGATCATAATAATCATAAGAATTATAAGACTCATAAGAAGTGCATGATTATCATGCAATTTTTGCATAAAAGTTTTTCTAATAAGAATTTTCTAGGAAGGAACTATAATATTTAGAGCAAAAATAATTATTGATTATACTTCATCAATATGATATGTATATTAAATATATTATATTGATATTGTAACAACCCTAAGTTATTATCCTAATTAATCTGGACTAAACCAAGTCCTAATTCTTATACCATTAGACTTAAATAGTTATTAGAACCTAATCATAAAAGTTTGGGATCCATTGAACCTCGATTGGATTATTTGCTATTTTGCCAATTATTTTGACCTAGAAATTAACTAAATTATTTTGACCTCCAAATTGAAATATGATTTCATTTTTGAATTTTCCACCCCAAATTAGTTAGGGGTGAATTTTTGAAAATTTTGGAAGTCATTTGAATTTTATGAATATTTTAATGCATTTAATTAATTATAAAATTAAGATAATTAAATTGATGTCCAATTAAAAACCTAACTTCAATTTTGAGTTCCTCACCCCAATTTAGCTAAGGGATATGTGGCACCCCGCCCCCTAATCCGCAAGATTAGGTCAAGGGGAGGTGTGCCACTCTGGAAAATCCCCTACTTATCATTGGGTTAGGTATAAATCACAATCCACTAATAAGGAAATGAAGTGCCCAGAATGTAAGTAAGGTAGATCAATCATTAAGTAAATAAAACACTGAGTGCGGAAGTAAGGAAAAGTAAATCATATATCCAATCCACCACAATATAAGTAAGAAAGTAGTAATGCGGCTCAAAATGAATAGTACAGTAAGAGGACATACATAAGCACCTGAATTATTATAAATATCAAAAAATAAGTTCTAATAAAAAAATAAAGCTCTCATCCTAATAAAATAAAAGGGAGCTAAGCTAAGGATCTCCAGGGGAAGCACACTCCTCCTCCTGAATCTGATCTTCAGAAGGCTCGTCTACCTCGAATAACTTGGAATCCACTATTATTGGTTTTACAATGATAGGGCCCCAACCAAATAAAAATAAAAATCTAGTTAGATATATTGTCTAAGTATATTTTAAGCTGATAATTTTTCATGAATTTATTCATATCACCATTTACTTAAACTATACAAAAAATATACTAGCATAGGAGCAGTAAGCATACAAATAGAAGTGGTAAGTTATAAATAAAAAAATTTATAACTAAATAATCAGGCAAAAAGATATACCTCAAATAAGCTAATATAAGGTTAGGCATCTATATATAAATACAGTAAGAAAAGTACTGAAAGAAAAGACTAATTCTTAATATGCTGATGATCATATGAAATATGCAGGTCTAAAAGAAAGTAATCAATCTGTGATAAGTATAAGTAAACAATAAAAAATCTAGCATCATATAAGTAAGTAAGCAGGTAAAGTAAAGTTGACTGGAGTAAAGTACAATAGTAAATAGTAAATGGTAAATAGTAAATAGTAAACAATAAATGGGTATGTAATAACTACCATATCAGAAGAGAGCTAATCTAGCTTGCTACAACAAGTATATTCTTTGCATTATTTGAGGCTAAACCGGTAATAAGAAGAAACTAAACTGAAGAGATAATATATATATATATATATATATATATATATATATATATATATATGCAATAAGATTTTAGTTATTTACTTTACTTCTATGGATATATCCAGAAGTAGCTGAAGAGTAAAGCATATCTGCAAGACTATTCGGGTTCCAACTTAACACAATACTCCTCAATAAGTAATGTTAAGTAATATTTATTTCTCCTTACCCCTGTATATTAGGGTAAATTGTGCATAATCAACAAGTAATTGAACTCTATGAAAATGTTGTCCTAATTATTCTGAGTCTTCATTTCATGCATCAATGTTCTTATATGACATGTTCAAGGAAAAGGCACAAAGTACAAGGAATGCAAAAGCACAAGTAAAATAATAGTGAGCAAGGGACTTTACTACACAAGCTGATATCAGTTGTTATTTAATTAAACCATTCTAACTATTTTAAGCTATACAACTTAGAAGCACAACCTTATAAGATTAAAAACAATTAAAACTAATTAAGTTCTAATTTAGTTCAATCAACAATAATTATAAGTTTAAATAAGAAATCATCACATCCTAATTGATGAATTTAGACATTCTAAACTAAAATCTGATTAAGATCTACTAAATTAGGGATTATGAATTAAAAACCATAAATTAGAGTTAATCACATAATCCAAAGGGTAAAGCTTAAGGACTAAAGTTAAGTTTAAATGTGAACTAATAATTAAGGCAAAACCTATTAAGCTTAATCAAGCTAAATAGAAGTATTCTCCTAATCTTAATATAAAGTTAAAAGATAAAATAATCAAAATTAAAGTATAAAAATCTAGAAACTAATAAAACCAAGGTTCTATTCATTGGACAACTCACTTTATTCAATGAATATAATATAACCTAGCATATATTCTTAATCTTAAGGAAAAGATCCTAAAGTGAAGTGTAGATCCTAAAAGCTCCTAATAAATAACTTAGGAAATTTTAAGATTTGATGGAATTTATTATAATTTACCTTCATTTGCTGATTTTGCTAATTTAAAGGAAATAAGGATGAGTTTTAACTTAGTTGAGGTATAATGGATTTTACTTAGGAATTTTATAAGCCTTAAATTGAATTTTTCAACAATTCACTTAACTTATGAGTTTAAGAGTCTAATTCAATTCTAAATCAGTTTTATTACTAATTTTAATGATCTAAATAATATTTTAGAGGTTAAGAGTACTTAACCTAAATTTTGGGCAAAATGACCATTTTGCCCCTACTTAAGGGTCTAAAATGCTACTTTTTGATTAAAGGCTCTAAATAAGATTTTATTAGTGCCAAATGATTCTTTGCTATTTAACATGAAGTTAGACAATATGTACATAAAATTTAGACATGTATTAAGTCCTATGGGTCCAATTTAAGGATTTTAACTTATGAGGGCATTTAGGTAATTTCACTTAGCAAAATCTAAAAATCCCACAAGTTTATTAATGTCTACTATTCAAGGATTCCATAGAGTCTAAGAACACTAAATTTTAATAACTAATGATTAAGTTATGGATATTTCAATATTATGGTTCTATTTTCATGAAAGGGGGTCAAAACCTAATTTTTTTAATTTAAAAATCACATACAATTTTATACAATGCTTAATTTTGATATATTTTAGCCATATTAGAGTCCTAGGGTCATTAAAATGTGAAACATGTGAAGTTTCGGCCATTCCGGACAGTTCTGGGCACTTTCAGACATTTATGGGCACTACGGTGCACTGTAGCGCCTCCTGACCAAGAGCTAGGCGCTGCGGTGCCCTGTGGCACCTGCTTTTCCAAGGCACAGCCACTGATAGACCTAAAATATGTCTGTGCTTTCACACAAGTGTACGTTGTCTGAAGTAATAAGTGAAAAGTTTGAATTTCCGGGATTTATCGAACCACTGAGAATTGGATATTTTGTTACTAAGGTATATCTATGATCACTAATGTTTAAGCTATACGTGCATTGATTTGTGTTGGTTCCTGAACAAGCATGACAACACTTAGTAGAAAATACTTTTGATAAAAGGAAGAGGAGAGTTGGATTTCTCCCACATGATATGATAGATAACTTATGTATGATGATTCCTCAAGCATTCATTAGTTCTTTAGTCAAGTGCATATTGTTCTTCTTAGAGTTTTAATTCAAAGAATTACAAGTTCAAGTCTTGTGCATGAAACAAACACATAATCGGTTCTATTTCAGCATATAGACCCTTATAAGATTTTATATTTGTAGTTTTTATCTCACTCTTGATTATGGAGATGAGGGTTATAAAGTTAAGATCTTATAAGCATTAATTCCACTAAGAGCTTCATGTGCCTCAAGCATAGTTTAGATAAGTGAGTGATTTTATTGGGCTCAATGACTATGTCATCTCATTCATGAGCACTCAATGAATCCATTCCCTCTCTCAAGTATGCTTAGCAACGGAGCTCAATTAGTGGGTCTTAGCATCACATGCTTCAACTCATTAGTTGAACATAGATTAAGGTGCACTAAGCTCAAGAACTTTCTCATATAGTTCTAAGCTCTTATGCACTCATAAATCTAGCATCAAAACTAAGATGAGCTATGGAGCACAAGACAAAATAGTCCTTGAGTTTAATTAGTCCTTTGTCCTTTGGTTCATATTCAAGTTCACAATAGTCCTTTTATTTCTTTAACAAGGTATTGAGTTCATGGTTTTTTTTAAAACTTGAGAAAAACTTTATATAATTATAATATCTATCAATAAATGTGGGATTGCCCCAACCCTCCCCAAGGGAGGTTTAGCTCTCCATTATAAAAGAGATGAAAAAGAATACATACATGAATAAAGACCCTTTCATGATCAACTAAGAAAAACACAAAGCAAGATTTTAGAAAATACTAGGAACATTCATTTGAGAAGTTCTCCGGACTCCTCTTCTTCTTGCTTAAAGTTGCTTCTCTTAGGTCCCAAATGTTGTCTTTCTTCTCATTCTCCTTAGCAAGATGAGCTCTTCCACCCTTGGAGAGTTCTCCTTATCCTCTATGCAGCCCTCTCTTTACTTAAGTTGTACTGAGCCAAGTTGGGAAGCTCTCTAAGGTTAAGAGAAGTGGTATTTATAGAGAAGGGCTGCTTCTTCATCTTCTCATTTCAAAATCTGCATTTGCCTTTTAAAAATTCTGGTGCAATGATGGCAAAATCCACTCGAGGGATGAAAAGACTATTACTTTTCCATTAATAATTCTCCACATCCCCTTAAAAAATGTAGGTGCTGCAGAGGGAATGATGGCTGGAGACAAGGTGCTGGTTGGGGGTGTTGTCCTAGCCACAATTAATGCCTCTGCCAAACAAAAATATGGCAGGCCGCTGCAGCGCGCTGCAGCACACAGTGGCAGAAATTTTCACAAAGAGGGCCACTGTGGCGCGCTGGGGCATTTTGGTTCTTACAATGAAGGGCCGTTGTAGCTCGTTGTAGCGTGCTGCAGCGTGCTATAGTGCTAGGATTTGGCAAAAGGCTCTGCTGCGGCGCGCTATAGTGCTAGCTATTTTGAAAATGTCTCTGCTGCAGCGTGCTGTGGCGCTAGCTATTTCGCAAATGGCTCTGCTGCAGCGCGTTGTGGCGCCAGCAATTCGTAAGCTAGACCGCTGTAGCGTGCTGTAGTGCCCACGCACCGCAAAGTACTCTGCTGCAGCGCGCTGTGGCGCCAGTGATTTGCAAAGGGCTCCACTGCAGCGCGCTGTAGTGCTAGCGATTTGCAAGCTGGACCGCTGCAGCGTATTGTGGTGCCAGCGCTTCGCAAAGTGCTCTGCTGCAGCGTGCTGTGGCACCAGCGATTAGCAAGCTGGACCGCTGTAGCGCGCTGTGGCGCTAATGCTTCGCAAAGGGCTCCACTGCAGTGCGCAATGGCGCCTGATTTTGCAAAATGGCTCGCTGCAACGCGTGGCAGCGGTTTTCCTTTATGAATTTTAGAAATTTGTTTATATTGCTCAGACTTCGTTGGATAGGCATTTTTCCTAAAAAGATAAGTAAAATAGGATTAAGAAAGTAGTTTTAATATGGGAAATGAATAAAATTTTCCTTTAATTAAGATATAAATTATTGATTCATCACATTCCCACACTTAAATTCTTGCTTGTCCTCGAATAAGCTTAAAATGATATTTTTCTGTTTCTTAGTTATGAAAATCAACAAATGATATCAATTAGATTTTTGATGAGAAATTCAAGGCAGGTGCTTAATTGAAATGACCAAAATTATTTGGCATTAAATTTTCTAGTTTTGGATATGAACCAAGGTTAATAAATTAATCTCCAAGTATTTGTATTTATGCTTGTTACTAGGTAATGGGGGAGGTTCTTTGGAATACTTAGACTAGAGAGGTAGTGAAATAATTTAGAGTTTTGTGCCATATGTGTTCTTTCTTATGAATCACAAAAATGATTAGATTAAAGGAGAGATATTATTCATCATCCTTTTTTATTTCTTTCATTTGGGAGATATATTTTTCATCATTCCTATTCTTATGTTTTACTCTATTCATTCTTAGGAAGAAATATTTTTTTTCATCCCCAATTCAAATCTTTGTGATCATGAAGTCCTATAGGAGCCTAGCACACTCTTTTAGATTCTTACCATAATCTCTAGTTTTTAGGTCCAAAGCTTTCCTCCACACTTAGTCCTTAGCATTGATTTAAATTTTTGGAGATTAGATTAACCTTAATTAATTCCTTAGTTCAAAGGTTTAATGTTGTCAATGTATTGATTACTTTTTATTAAGCACCCATTTTATTTCATATCATTTTCTTTATTGATATTTTTGTGACTTTCATTTCTTGAAAAACTCAGAAAAATTTATCATTTTCAAATTCTAGAGAGAATTAGGAATATGATGATCCATAATTTAAATTCCTCAAAAAAAAACACAAAAAAAAATAAAAGTACAAAAATAAATGATGCAAAATAAAAATAAAATAAAAATACAACCTATTTATTCTTGGGCTTCATCCCAATAAGCACTTGTTTTAATGTCTTTGCCTGACACGAGTAAGCTCAATCATGTGATACCTTCATTTGGGAGGTCCTGAAGGGTCCATCCTCCCTTTTCTTGTAAGATTCATTCTTCCAAGTACATCTTAAGACAATTCCCATTTACTTTAAAAGTGCCATCGTTCGAAGCTACTTCCACTGTTCCATGAGGGAAAACCTTAGTGACAGTAAATGGTCCTGTCCATCTTGACTTCAATTTTCTTGAAAATAATTTTAATCTTGAGTTAAAAAGCAGTACTTTCATTCTAGGTTGAAAATGTAATAGCTTGATCAGCTTATCATGTCATTTTTTAGTTTTCTCTTTATATAATTTTGCCTTCTCATAGGCGTTTAGTCTGAATTCATTAAGCTCATTTAATTGTAGCATTCTTTGTGCGCCTGCTTTTTGGGAGTCAAAGTTCAATTATTTTGCTGCCCAAAAGGCACAGTGCTCCAATTCTACCGGAAGATGACATGATTTACTGTAAATGAGTTTAAAAGGAGACATTCCTAAAGGGGTTTTAAGAGCAGTTCTATATGCCCGTAGGGCATCTGGAAGCTTTGAAGTCTAATTCTTTCTATTTTGATTCACATTTTTCTCTAAAATTTGCTTAAGCTCCCTATTTAAGACTTCAACCTGCCACTAGTTTGAGGGTGGTAGGGAGTACCCACCTTATGTCTCACCCCATAACGATTTAATACATTCTCCAATTGCCTATTGCAGAAATATTTTCCCCCATCACTAATTAGGAATATAGGTGTTCCAAATCTAGCTAGCACGTGTTCTTTGAGAAATTTAATAATAGTTTTAGCATCGTTGTTTACACATGCTAACGCCTCAACCCATTTGAACACATATTCCACTGCCACAAGAATATACATACTAGTTTGGGATAAGGGAAATGGTCCTATGAAGTCAATTCCCCACACATCGAATAACTCCACTTCAAAAATTCTATTCAAAGGGAGCTCATCCCTTTTGCTTAAATTTCCAGATCTTTGGCACTTACCATAACTTTTGACAAAGCCAGCAGTATTTTTGAACAAGTGGGGCCAAAAGAATCCAGATTAAAGCACATTTGCAACTATTCACTCAATCTCATGGTGCCCTCCATATGGAGATGTGTGATAATGATAGAGAATATTTCTAATGTCAGAGTTAGGCACACATCTCCTTAGGAGTTGATCATTGCAATATTTGTACAAAAAGGGATGATACCAAAAGTAGTTTTTAATGTCAGCGAAGAATTTTTTTCTTTGTTGGTAGCTCATGTCTTTTGGTATGACTTCCTGCAAGATAATTCGCAAAGTCAGCAAACTAAGGGGAAAGAATTGAAGTAATTGCATAAAGTTTCTCATCGGGGAATGTTTCACTACTTTCGATCAACTTATCATTATTGAGGTGGGTCAATCTAGATAAATAATCAGCAAGCACATTTTCTCTCCCTTTCTTGTCCCAAATTTTTAGATTAAACTCTTGCAAGAGCAACACCCAATGTATCAAGCGAGGTTTTGCTTCTTTTCTTTGAAGGAGATACTTAATAGCTGCATGATCAGTGTAAACAATAGTCTTAAACCCAATGAGATATGACCTAAGTTTAGTGAAGGAAAAGATGACAGCTAGGAGTTCCTTTTCCGTGGTAGCATAATTTCCTTGAGCATCGTCAAGGAGCTTACTAGCATAATAGATTGAATAGAAGGTTCGCTCCTTTCACTGCCCAAGGACAGCACCAATTGCAAGGTCACTCGCATCACACATAATTTCAAAAAGTGAATTCTAATTTGGAGTAGAAATTATTGGAGCAGAGATTAAAGCAGTTTTTATGACATTGAAACCTTTTAAACAATTTTCATCAAAATTGAACTCGACATCATTCCCAAGTAATCTGCAAAGTGGCAAACTTATATTGGAGAAGTCCTTGATGAATCTTCTATAAAAACCTGCATGCTTAAGGAAGCTTCTAATTCCTTTTATATTGATGGGAGGGGGAAGTTTTTTAATTACCTCAACCTTGGCATTATCAACTTCTATCCCTCTTCTAGAAATTAAATGACCAAGGACAATATCTTCTTCCACCTTGAAATGACATTTTTCCCAATTTAAGACTAAATTTGATTCTTCACATCTTTATAAAACCTTTCCTAGATTGATTAAGCAATGATTGAAAGTGCTGCTGACAACAAAAAAGTCATCCATAAAGATTTCCAAGAACTCCCCTATCATGTCAGAAAAGATAGCCATCCTACAACATTGAAAAGTGGCTGGAGCATTGCATAATCCGAAGGGCATTCTTCTAAAGGCAAATGTCCCAAAGGGGCAGGTAAAAGTTATTTTCTCTTAGTCCTCAGGTGAAATAAGGATTTGATTATATCCTGAATACCCATTAAGAAAGCAGAAATAGGGATTCCCGGCCAATCTATCAAGCATTTAGTTAATAAAAGGAAGGAGATAATGGTCCTTACGAGTTGCTTTATTTAATCTCCTATAATCAATGCACACTCTCCATCCGGTCACCGTTCTAGTGGAAATCAGTTCATTGTTATTATTGAGAATAACTATTATCTCACTCTTTTTGGGAACCACATGTATAGGGCTTACCCAAGGACTATCAGAAATGGGGAAATGATTCCAGCATCTAAGAGTTTAATAATTTCCTTGTGAACTACTTCTTTTATGTTGGGGTTTAAATGTCATTGGGGCTCAATTGATGGGTTGGAGTTATCCTCCAAAAGGATTCGGTGCATGCAAAGAGTTGGACTAACCCCCTTCAGATCAGCTATACTCCAACCAATTGCTCTCTTGTGCTCTTTTAGAACCTTGCATAAAATACTTTCTTGATGCTGAGTTAACAAGGAGGAGATTATCATTGGAAGAGATTCATTTTCCCCTAGATAAGTGTATTTTAAGTGAGAGGGCAGAGGTTTTAAGTCTAGTTCTGGAGGGTAAATTATAGAGGGCTGAATTATTTTCTGCTCCTTAACCAATTCCTCAATCACTTCCTTGTCGGTGGGGTCCTCATCTTCCTCCTTTTTTAACATTCCCTCTTCTCCCACTTCTCCCATGAACCAAGCTTCTTCTAGTAAATTGATTTTCCAATAATCCTTATTGGGCTTAGATGGGTGCCTCATAGAATCATTCATATGAAATTTAATCTCCTTATCCCCATAACGCAACCTCAATTCCCCTTTATCTACATCAGTCAAAGTTCTTCCGGTGGCCAAGAAGGGCCTTCCTAGGATGATGGGAATTTCTTGATTTTCATCTTCCATATCCAAGATTATGAAATCGGCAGGGAAAATGAACTTGTCTACCTTCACAAGCACATTCTCCACAATTCCTAAGGGGGATTTTACGGATCTATCGGCAAATTGGAGGAGAACAGAGGTTTAATCGCTTGGGAGAGAGCTGAGCCAACTTTTAGATCTATCTCTTAAAGAGAATGGGAAAAGCCTTAATTTAACAGCATCTTCAGAAACGCCGTTAAATCTGAAGGTGTCACAGATTTCCAAGAAAGTTGAAATGTGTGAATTAGGGTCTTCAGTGGTCAATCCTCCAAATTGGTTATTTGGAACCATGCTTAGAGTGGAAGGTTTGATCTCAAAGTTATTGGCTTCTATATTATGCCTTACAATAGCATGGGAAATTCCCCTAATAGTGGGTAGTGCGTAGTCTCTCAGTGCTATTCCCCTAGGCTCTCCTAATGGCTCTCCACGATTTTCATTAGAATTTTTTATAATGGCTTGTTGGCTTAGTAAATTGTTTTGTTCTCTCTTAGCCTGCAAGTAGGTTCCCTCAATTTCAGGGTCAAAAAGATAGTCCGAGCAAACTCTTCTATTCATCCACAACACTAATTAGGCTATCGAGAACAAATGCAGCAATAATATTCAATGATTTAGCAGTAATAAAAAAAAACAAAAAAAGTAAATAATTTGTACTTATAATTACAAAAATCAAAAGTTAAGTGTATATGCAGAAAATTGCTTAAATCACAAATTACTGATAGATTCTCCTTAATACGAAACAATTTCTAAATCCCCAGCAATGACGCCAAAAACTTGACAGACCTAAAATATGTCTGCGCTTTCACGCAAGTGTACGTGGTCTAAAGTAATAAGTGGAAAGTTTGCATTTCTGGGATTTATCGAACTACGGAGAATTGGATGTTTTGTTACTAAGGTATATCTATAATCACTAATATTTAAGCTATATGTGTATTGATTTGTGTTGGTTCCTGAACAAGCACGACAACACTTAATAGAAAATACTTCTGATAAAAGGAAGATGAGAGTTGGGTTTCTCCCACATGATATGATAGATAACTTATGTATGATGATTCCTCAAGCGTTCATTAGTTCTTCAGTCAAGTGCACATTTCTTAGATTTTAATTCAAAGAATTACAACTTCAAGTCTCGTGCATGAAACGAACACACCATCAGTTCTATTTCAGCACATAGACCCTTATAAGATTTTAGATTTGTAGTTTTTATCTCATCTCTTGATCATGAAGATGAGGGTTATAAAGTTTAAGATCTTATGAGCATTGATTCCACTAAGAGTTTCATGTGCCTCAAGCATAGTTTAGATGAGTGAGTGATTTCATTGGGCTCAATGACTATGTCACCTCATTCATAAGCACTCAATGAATCCATTCCCTCTCTCAAATATGCTAAGCAATGGAACTCAATTAGTGGGTCTTAGCATCATACACTTCAACTCATTAGTTGAGCATATATTAAGGTGCACTAAGCTCAAGAACTTTCTCACATAGTTCTAAGCTCTCATGCACTCATAAATCTAGTATCAAAACTAAGGTGAGCTACGAAGCATAAGACAAAATAGTCCTTGAGTTCAATTAGTCCTTTTTCCTTTGGTCCACATTCAAGTCCACAATAGTCCTTTTATTTTCTTAACAAGGCATTGAGTTCATAATTTTTATTAAAACTTGAGGAAAACTTCATACAATTATAATATCTATCAATACATGTGGGATTACCCCAACCCACCCCAATGGAGGTTTAGGTCTCCATTACAAAAAAGCTGAAAAAGAATACATATATAGATAAAGACCCTTTCATGATCAACTAAAAAAAACACAAAGCTAGAGTTTAGATAATACTAGGAACATTTCTTTGGGAAGTTTTATGGACTCCTCTTCTTCTTGCTTGAAGCTGCTTCTCTTAGGTCCCTAGTACTGCCTTTCTTCTCCTTCTCCTTAGCAAGATGAGCTCTTCCACCCTTGGAGAGTTCTCCTTCTCCTCTATGCAGCTCTCTCTTTACTTAGGTTGTAGTGAGCTAAGATGGGAACCTCTCTAAAGTCAAGAGAAGTGGTATTTATAGATGAGGGATGCTTCTTCATCTTCTCATTTCAAAATCTGCATTTTCCTTTTAAAATTTTTGGTGCAATGATGGCAAAATCCACTTGAGGGATGAAAAGACTATTACTTTTCCATTAATAATTCTCCACATTACCTTAAAAAGACCATTTTCCCCTTAAAAAATGTAGCTGCTACAGCGGGAATGATGGCTGGAGACAAGGTGCTGGTTGGGGGTGTTGTCCCAGCCGCAATTAATGCATCTGCCAGACAAAAATTTGGCAGGCCGCTGCAGGGCACTGTAGTGCACTGCAGCGTACTGTGGCGAAAAGTTTCACAAAGAGGGCCGTTGTGGCGCGCTGGGGCATTTTGGTTCTTACAATGAAGGGACGCTTTAGCTCGCTGTAGCGTGCTGCAGCACGCTAGAGCGCTAGGATTTGGCAAAAGGCCCTGCTGCCACATGCTATAGTGCTAGCTATTTTGCAAATGGCTCTACTGCAGTGCGCTGTGGCGCCATAAATTCATAAAGGGCTTTGCTGCAGCGCGCTGTAGTGCCAGAGATTTGCGATCGCTGCAGCGCGCTGTGGCGCCAGCGCTTTGCAAAGTTGTCTGCTGCAGCACGCTGTGGCGCTAGTGATTCGCAAGCTGGACCACTGTAGCAGACTGTGGCGCCAATGCTTTGCAAAGGGCTCCGTTGCAGCGCGCAATGGCGCCTGATTTCGCAAAATGGCTCGCTGCAGCGCGCGACAGCAGTTTTCCTTTAGGAATTTTGGAAATTTGTTCATATTGCTTATAATTTATTGGATAGGCATTTTTCCTAAAAAGATAAGCAAAATAGGATTAAGAAAGCAGTTTTAATATGAGAAATGAATGAAATTTTTCTTTAATTAAGATATAAATTATGGATTCATCAGCCGCTACGACGCGCACACCGTTTTCGGGCACTGCCGCTACAGCTCTCTATAGAGGATTTTGGTGCTGTGGCGTGCTGCAATGCTTTTAAGAAGGCGTTGTGGCGTGCTACGGCGCTAGAACTTTCCAAGATCTGGGTGCGTCGGCTCGTGCAGCACTTTTAGGCACTGCGATAGATTTCAGCACTGAGATGCAAGGGGCGTTGCAGCTTGCTGTAGCGCGCTGCAGTGCGCTATAGCGCTAGTATTTAGCAAAAGGCCTTACTGCTGTGCGCTATAGCGCTAGCTATTTTGTAAATGGCTCCGCTGCAGTGCACTGTGGCACTAGCTATTTCGCAAATGACTGTGCTGCAGCGTGCTGTGGCACCAGCGATTGGCAAGCTGGACCGCTGCAGCGCGCTGGAGCGCCTGCGCACCGCAAAGTACTATGCTGCAGCGCACTGTGGTGCCTGCGATTCGCAAAGGGCTCTGCTGCAGCGCACTGTAGTGCTAGCGATTCACAAGCTGGACCGCTGCAGTACGCTGTGGCGCCAGCGCTTCGCAAAGTGCTTCGCTGCAGCGCGCTGTGGCACCAGTGATTCACAAGCTGGACTATTACAGCACGTTGTGGCACCAGCGCTTTGCAAAGGGCTCCTCTGTAGCGCGCTATGGCACCTGATTTCGCAAAATGGCTCACTACAGCGCGCGGCAGTGGTTTTCTTTTAGGAATTTTGGAAATTTGTTCATATTGCTCAGACTTCATTGGATATGTATTTTTCCTGAAAAGATAAGCAAAATAGGATTAAAAAAGTAGTTTTAATATGAGAATGAATAAAATTTTCCTTTAATTAGGATATAAATTATGGATTCATCAGCCGCTACGACGAGCACACTGCTTTCGGGCGCTGCCGCTACGGCTCTCTATAGAGGATTTTGGTGCTGTGGCGCGCTGTAATGCTTTCTGGAAGGCGCTGCGGCGTGCTACAGTGCTAAAACTTTCCGAGATCTGGGTGCTACGATGCGCACAACACTTTTAGGCACTGCAACAATTTCAGCACTGAGACCCATTTAATTTTATTTCATTATATTTATGCGGTTTATCAAAATATATGCTTCGTCAAAGTTTTATGCTTCATCAAAGTTATTTGCCGCATCAAATTAATATGCCAATGCAGTGTGCTGTGGCACGCTATGATGCACTATGATGTATTCAGCGCCAAAACTCGGGCACTATGATGCACTGTAGCGCTCGGCGGTGATTTTGCCTGAGCGAAAACCGCAACGGGTAATCTTTCGGGCTCAAATACTCTCAACATAGAGTACTTCACGTGCGATTCCATATACCGATGGAAAGGTATTTCTGAGACCTTTCTATCAATACCAAAATCGGCACACAATAATTATTTTAACTATACAGACAATGGAGTTTAAGGTTCAGGTATACTGAATGGAGGAAAAATAGAGCTGATTTTTCTTCCTAAATTTTTCTAGCTCAAAGAGCTCTAATGGATTCCATATCTTATTCACAGATTTTTAATGATGCAAGATCAGCATAAGGGCAAAATGAAATAGCCATTGAATCCATTCAATGGGGGAAAGAAGGTACCTTGGCTTTCAACTGGAAAAATATGGAGGAAGAGAGCTTTGTTTTATGCAGGAACTTGGGAGCTTGAGGGCTTGAGGGCTTCTTCAGCAGCACAACAATGGAGGAAGGAGGAGAGTAGGGGAGCTTAGCTTGGCAGCAAATGGAGGAAGTGAGGAGAGCTGAGCTTCTTTTAATGGAAGGGAAAGCTTAGCTTTGGATGGGATGGGCATGAGTTGTCCCATCCCAGCTATGGAGATAAGGGGGGTGGTAGGAGGTTGAGAGGAGAGGGGGAACAAAGCATGGAAGGAGAAGAAGAAAGGAGGAGGGAGGTGCCAAATTTTTAAAAGGAAATAAAGGGAGGTGGAGTCCAGCCAGAATGAAAAAGGGAAAAGGAGGGAAAAATAAAAATGGATTTTAAATAAATTAAATTAGTTAATCTCTAAAATCATATTTTATAAACGATCTCTGAAAAATCCCAAAAAATTATCCTTAGCTAATTTGGGGGTGACGATTACAATGGCAAAGTCAGATTTTGATTTCAAGGATAAATTAAATATCTCAATTTTCCCTTAGTTAAATATTATTAAAATATTCAACAAAATTTGACGACTTCCGATTGCCATCAAAACATCACCCCTAGCTAATTTGGGGGCAATGAGTGCACTGGTGAAGTCCGATTGTTGATATAAGTTCAAAATAATTAGGTCAATTTCCAGAGTTCCTAAAATTTCTAAAATCAGGATTTGATTCATTTGACCCTTGATTTGGACTAGGTCTTGGTGGTGAACTACTGATAACTTAATTAGTGTGCTAGAAAGCAAATCAAATTTTGTATTAGTCCTAATTGGCTAAGGTAACAACTTGGGTTATTATAGGTTAATTTTTAGAATTTTTTGGAGCTTGTTTAATATTTTAATTTTAATTAATTAAAATGAATTTAAATAATAATTAAATTATTTAATTAAAAATCCATTTCCCATCTTACTTAATGACCTTTTCGCCGTTTGATCGAACCTCGCTCCCATGCATGCGAGACCCGCATGGCGCGCAACGCATGCACATGACAGCTCAGGCTGCATGTGTGGCATTCTTCTCTGCCTTTAACCACTTATAAGAGCCTAATTTAGTCCCATCAAAAGCTAAGGCTTGGTGCCATCGCTTAATCATCGAATCGAAGCTGTTAACCTCAATTGAACCATGTTGAAGCTCATGACTTTTGCTTAAGATGACTCGAGAGGTACCCCATTTCACATAATTCCAAATGCAATTTCATCATTGTTTGTATTCATTTTAGCATTTCAACGGATTATGATTGATAGTCGAGCCTCAATCAAGCTCGAATGAGCCTGATTGTAGGTCGACACTGCCAGGTTGAACAGTGTTCAACGGTGTTCAAGTAACCTACGATTAGGGCATCATAATTTAGGATGTTAGAAGGTGAATTTTTTTATGTTCAATCGAAGGTCTTAAAGAGAACTTTTGATTGATATATAGCACGCCACCTGGAGAGCTCAGAGTAGGGAGAATTTTGATGCTATAGCTCCTTGGGTTCGCCTTTCGCCACAATCTACAATGCCAAGCTAGTCGCCCAACCCACGTGACACTGCCATCGGGTTACGCACGGTGGCCCGACTCATGTGCGTGCAGCCGGCAGCGGACTTGCGCACATGCATGCCATGCATGCGGGCAAGTATTATGAGCAGTAAAATAAATTAATTAATTAATCTCAAATTTTTAAAGGTTAATATCCCCATTATTACAAATCCAAATATAGTGATATTATATCTTAAGAAGTGATCAGAAAAATAAAAGGAATATTATTATGCCATTAAAATTTTATTTTGATAATTAGTTTTACTAATGACCTTTTTAATTATCTTAATTATCATTAAGGCTTGTATTAGCCAAATTGAAGTCCAAATTTAGCTTGCTCATTATCATTGTACTCAGTGTGCTATATGGAATATATAGCTGCTTATTTCACATAATCTGAATATCAATTGGAGAAAATGAGTTTCTGACCTCTTACTTAGGTTATCATTTTTAGGGTTTTCCTTAATTAGCTCATAATTAAGCTATTGACCTCTTATTTTAGTGATCTTGGTATCTATGAACTCCTTAGGCAGAGTAGAACCTAATTGTAGAATAAAAACATAATTTCCCTAATTAATTTGGTTAATCACTCATAATGAGCTTAAATCCTAATTAGAGCTCATTAACCCCAAACCTTAACCAAATTGAGTATTCTTAATGTTAATCCTCATCTTAGATAGTAAGAAACCTTATGACAGTGAAATAAAGCATTTTGGACCCCTAGAACTTTAGTCTCAATTTAGACCCTTAATGAGGGGCATGTTGGTCACTTTGGCCAAATATTGATTAAATTGTAAAATTAAGTTTCTAATATGTTCCTTAACTCTTAGATCAGTAAATTTAATTTTTTAAATCAATTATACTGTCAATTTTTCCTTAGAACCCTAACCCTAAGTTTGCGCTAATTTAATTAACTTAATTATTTAAGTGTTGATATGTGGTATGGGAATCCACATTTTCTTCATCCTTGAATCAAGGGAACTCATCAAATTAAACATTAGAGTCCATCTAGATTTTAAATGAGGCGCTACAGTTTTAGCGTGTTACTATAAAAGGTTTGTTAAAGGCTTTTCTTAGATCACCTCTCCATTAACAAATCTGACTCAAAAGGCTGTACCTTTAAATTGGAGTCCCAAGTGTGAAGAGACATTTCAAGCATTAAAATATGCACTCTCTTCTACCCCAGTGCTGGCCTTGCCAAAAGAGGGTTTAGACTACCAAGTATACACTGATGCATATGTAATAGGTTGGGATGCATGTTGATGCAAGAAGGTAAAGTAATCGCATAGGCATCTTGTCAACTTAAGCCACATAAAAAAAATTATCTGGTGAATGATCTCAAACTTGCCTCCGTTGTTTTTGCTCTAAAAATTTGGCGTCACTATCTTTACAATGTTCAGTGTTCAATCTTCACCAATCATCAGAGCTTAAAATATATTCACTCAGCATGAATTTAACTGTCGATAGCCAAGATGGTTAGAACTGATAAATGATTATGATCTGAATATCCAGTATCATCCCAGCAAAGTATACGTCCCAGCAAATTTCCTTATCCATCATGTTACTGTCAGTGCCATGATCGCTAAAAGCCTGATTGAGGAAGCACTCTATAAGCTAGACATTGTACTCGTGCATGGTGATATGTTGAGCATGATGTTAAGTCAGAGCACTATGGAACTCACATTCCATAGAGATGTCTCCATCTCCTAAACTAAAGATGAAGACTATTTAAAATTCAAGACTAAAATCAAAGGTGGCTGTCGCCATGATCTACAACAGCATAGAAATGTAATATATCAGAGAAATCGTCTATGGATTCCCAAATCCATGCATCAGGAGATTCTCATCAAAGGTCATAATTTGGGATATCAGGTCCATCCAGGGAGCACAAAAATATACCAGGATTTAAAGCAATTATTATGGTGGCATGGTAATTACATCTCTAATTAATGATGTTGAAGCCAAGAGAGAGTTCCCGGATGTGTTTCCAGCTAATTTGCTAGGACTACCTCCATTTAGAGAGTTCAAATTTCCTAGTGAAATGATTCTAGGAATGCAGCCAAAATCTAAAGCCCCTTATTGAATGGCTCCCAAAGAGTTGCAGGAGCTAAATGAGCAACTGCAAGAACTATTAGAGAAAGGTTTCATTCGTCCAAGTATGTCACTTTGGGGAGTCCCTATTTTGTTTGTAAAGAAGAAGGATGACTCGATGCAGATGTGCATAGACTACCGCAAGTTGATTAAAGTGATCGTGAAGAATAAGTTTCCCTTGCTGAGAATTGATGACATATTTGACCAACTTGTGGAAGAAAAATTATTCTCTAAGATAAACTTGAGGATAAGTTATTATCTGATTAGAGTTTAGGATGATGACATTCCTAAAATAACATTTATAATGTGTTATGGGCATTATGAGTTCTTAGTCATGTCCTTTGAACTGACTAACACCACATCCATATTCATGGATCTGATGCAGTGCATCCTTAAACCTTACCTCGATGATTTTGTCATATTATTCATTGATAATATTCTGATCTACTCTAGCTTAGAAGCCGATCACGAGAGCATCTTCGTGCTGTTTTAAAGCTACTCAGAAGCCATAGCTTTTTGCCAAATTGTTGAAGTGCAAGTTTTGGATCAATTTAGTGGCATTTCTGAGTCATGTGATTGATGATGAAGGATAAGGGTTGGCCAAAAGAATATTTGTGATGTACAACAATGAGTGCAATCCAAGTATGTAACTAAAATTCAAAGTTTCCTGGGATTTGTCAGCAACTATAGAAGGTTCATTCCAGGGTATTCCCAGATTACAGCACCGTTAACTCAGTTAACTAAAAAAGAAGTGACGTTTGTCTAGAATTTAGACTATGAAGATGCATTTCAGAAGTTAAAGCATCTTCTAACTTTTGCACTAGTCCTTGTGCTACCTCAAGAGGGAAAGGATGTTCTAGTTTACACTGATGCCTCTAATGTGGGATTTGGATATGCCTTAATACAAGATATAAGAGTGATAGGCTTTGCCTCTATACAATTAAAGCCTAATGAAAAAGACTACCCCATGCATGATCTTGAACTTATAGTAGTAGTTTTTGCTCTCAAAATTTGGAGACACTGCCTGTATAGTATAAGGTGTTAGATATTCATAGATCACCAGAGTCTGAAATGTATTTTCAAACAAAAGAAGCTAAACTGTATACAACATAAATGGTTGGAGTTGATTTGCAACTATGGGCTAGAAATCCAATATTATTCAGGTAAAGCTAACGTAGTAGATGATGCTCTAAGACATAAAACAACATCATCTTCTCTTTGTTTCAATAATAACTTGAATGAAGAATTTAAAAGGCTGAATCTTGAGCTAATTAGATTAGTAGACTTGTGTAGAATTTTGTTTGCTTGTTAGTTCAAATCCTCATTGAGTTCAAGGATTGTCAAAGCCCAAAGTAAAGACAAAAATTATTCTAAGCTTAAGTTTGATATCAAGTAAGGAATGAAATCTGAGTTGCATCTTAATACTGATGATGTAACTTTAGAAAGAAAGGTTATGGGCTCCTAAGAGTCTGCAGTTAAAATTTATGTCTGATGCCCATAACTCAGGTTACACTGTTCACCCTATAGTAGTAAGATGTATCAAGATTTGAAGAAGTCCTTCTAGTGGTCTGACATTAAAAGAGACATTGTAGTTTTCATTTCTAAATGCCACTCTTATTCGTTAATAAAGGCTGAATATCAAAAGATTGATAGAGTTCTCAAGCAGTTACTTGAATGGAATTGGTATGATATTTCCAAAGACTTTATTATGGCATTGTCAAAGAATAAGTCTAGATGCAACAACCCAAAGTTGTTACCAGGTTGATTTGACCTAAACCTGATCAAATAAAGTTAAAAACAAGATTTTGACTTAAGTAGAACAAAAAATGAATAAAAATATCCTCAAATAAAGCGTATCGAAAGGATCATACTGTGAAAGTTTGAGCGTGATTGGGATCACGGGTCACCCTAAATTAATTCGTGAAGTTTAAACTTTAGAAATTGATAATAAATAAAATGTAAATCAAAATTTAGAAATATTTATATTGTTAGGTCTCTAATTTTTGAGCTCTGGATTGATCGTGGTGAATTTTTAAAGTTTTTTAATAATTTTTGGATGCGTGCGTTCGTCTCATCGAGGCGCTCATTACAGTACCAAGTTTGTAATTTTTGGAGTATGAATGGCTATAAATTATGGCTCTAGAATTCAATTATTTGATTTAAATCCAATGACTATATTGGATTAGGGATTGGCTTTAAAAGATTATAATCAGCCTTAACCTAAAATGAACTAGCCGATCGCTCCTTCTCATTTTAGCAGACCTAAGAAAAAATTGCTATCTTCCTTTCTCCACTCCACCAATCATACTCCTTTAATCGACGAAAGAGTCGGCCCTCTTATTCTTCATTGTCAATCGAGTTGAGCTACAGCGCCCACGACCGCCTCTCCTCTCTCTTAGCCAAGCGCCAAGAGCGCCTCCTTCGAGCCGATTGCACCTCTTCCATTTAGCGTATAAGGTGCCATGCTATCTCATTCCTCTTTGGTCATGTGCAGCATCTGCATGTCCAAACCTCCCTTCTACTCATCATCGTCAAACCCTACATGGCCGAACCATGCTTTATTCTCTCATAGGAAAGCTGATCAGTACCTCATCAACTGATCCTTCTTTTGACAGTTTGGAGGTACAAGTCTATATTTAAATTTTATATTGGTTGTGATTAAATTGCTTAAGTTCTTAATTTATGTTTTGAATATTGAATGTAAACCTAAATGCATAGGATCTGGTTTTTTTCTTCTCTTGTAATTAATATCAAATACATGCATGCAACTTCATTATCATGATTTATCTATACCAATCAGTCATCATACCTATGCATGCAGCCTCATTATGGATTGTGTGCTTGCATGACTTCTTATATATTTAGTCAAATGATTGGCCAGTTACCATTTTAATTATTATGCATGAATCATACCGTTGATTATTATAAAAAGGGAAAATTTGATTCATGCTTATGTCATGTTGTTATTCCTAAGAAGATGCAAATCCTTTCACTATTTTTGGCGAGATCTAATATTAATGTCTCAAATCAAAATTCATGAAGTAGTATTCTTAATTTGTTAATATTAATTCAATGATGTTCTTGAGTTCATCTTAATGGTTATAAGAAATCATATTCTGTGCGCTTCCATTAATTTTCCATAAAAATGACTGTTATCACTCTTATCAAACCATTTGATGTTATCTTATGGATCCCTCTCTATCATACAAAGGTTAACCTTCTATCTTTAAGTTATATGGAATGAGCTAGATGGAGACCAAACTAGTCAAATTAAACAACTCTTGTCAAAATAATTATCACTTAGATGTATCTTGCCTAAATCTTGTAGGTGCTCTGAATGCTGCATTCATCTCAACAAATTAATAAGTTGTGACTTCAAATGGTTCATACAAGTCCATTAAATACAAATAACTTTATTGAGTTCTATATTTATTTAATTATATTATTTTCTTGAGCTCTATGTATAGTGCATACATCACTTACATAGATCTTAGCATCATTAGTGATTGATTGTTGTTTGAAAACCATGACATTATGATGTAAGAACTCTTTGCTAAAGTAGAATAATTATTACTATTTAGTGATTTTTCACTAAGTAATATTATCACTATATTTAGAAAGCACAAATAAACAAACATGTGTTAAAACTTAGATTTAATGAGTAATATTATTAATTACTCTTGAATGAAGGTAAGCATTGCTTAGTCATTTTAGGACCTATAGATGTCCAATTAGGATGTTTGAGGAGTTTATTTACTCCATACACAATAATCATATCATCAAATTAGAATGATTTCATTTAGAATTCTATTTTTCTCAAAGTCACTTTTAGTCACTTTAAATGTTATTATTTTGAGAAAATAAGGTCATTTTACCTAGAACATAGTTTGAAACACTGATTTCTCCAATGATACATAATCAATAAAAATTAGAATTTAGATATTTCATTGAGTCTAATTGAACTCAATGAAATTCCCTTTAGCTCTAAACTTATATATCATTTTAAATTGAATAATTTAGACTTTAGACATTTAGAATCCTAAGTTAGGGGTCTTAAATCTCATGTTGGAGTTTAACCTCTTAACTCTTAATCTGGATACGTTATATCAAGATTGGTTGTAGTAATGGAAAAATGCAAATTAAGATGATTAATTTATTGATTAACTTCTGTAGGAAACATTGTCTGATTAGGAATTAAAATTTAATTTGTTCTAATTATTTGACTTTATAGAACCAAGAGTCTGAGTATCACTAGATAGTAGAATATTAGAGATCTTGAGCTTGTATAATCTCAAAATAATGATTAAATTTGAAAATAAATGATATCACTTATTTTTGTGTAGTATACTTATTCCTTAATTTGTACGCACTGCTTTTCTTGATTTGAGCCTTTATTATTATGACTTATTAGATGAGACATATAATATTTGATGAATATTCTATGTTAGTTTTAGAATTGCATAAGTTATTGGCATTAATAAAATAGTATAAATATGTAAATTATATAATAATTTAGTGGAATGTGCCCTAGTTATTCTTCCTCCACAGTTCTCTTTTTGAGATACAATTCAATTTAGACCCCCAGGCATTAGTGACCTAGATGATATAGTTCAGCTCAGGCCCAGGCATCAGTGTCCAGGAAATATATCTATTGATCTAACCATCAATGCCATAGATGCTTCAGTTTCAATTCAGTGGCTAGTTTAGCTAGTTTCTGTTATGGCGGGACTACTCTAGGCACATGTCCAATTTAAATAAAATGTTTTACTTTCAGTTATTTTCAATTCAATACATTTTAGTATTTTTAGTATTTTTAGCATTTTTAGTACTTGCAGCATTTTCAGTATTTTATGTATTTTTAATAGTTTCTGTTTTATGTACAAGCATGTTAGGATGCTAGTTTCCAGTACAATTTTGTTTATATTTCATTTTATTAGAAAATCGGCATAAATAGTTTGATTATATCTATTTATAACTTTTCTTGTACTTAGCAGTTTCCATATATAAAATGCTTAACCTTTCTGTAGCTTTGGGGTGATGTATATTTTCTTACCTCACATTTTTTCTTAAGTTATAAATGTATTGTTTATAACTTTTATCATTTCATTTGATGCTTTGTAGCTCTTATTTGCTTAGGATGATTTTGTGATATCTTAAATTTAAATAAAATTGTATCTGTACTTAAACTTATTAAAGTCTAATTAGATTTTTCTTTTTTTGCTGTACTCTGTCATATATGTACATATGACAGGTCAAAAGTGTATGTCAAATCCAGTGCTTGAGGTTTAAGCTTATGATAGAAGTTTAAAGTAAGGTGCGGCTTGCTAAAGGGAATTTTTATTGCTTTAATTTCCTTTCCCGCATTTAATAAAAATGTAATAAAAGAGTTTTCTTATTTATTCTACATTTGCGGTATTGTATGTGAATGGATAAATGTGGAATTATCTGGATGCCTTTCTTTATTTACTATACTGCTATACTATATATGCTTTTGATAGGATCTTCTTCTCATGATTAGTATCATGAATATCTTGTTTAATATCTGTGATACTAATGGTGACCATCACTTAATCTTTGTTGGTTAAGAGGTGGCCATCACACTAGAGCTAATGCGATTTAGGTGATTATCAATAGACTCACCAAGTCATCTCATTTCATTTTGATTTGCTATACTGATTCAGTAGAAAAGTTGGCCAAGCTCTATATTACGGAGATCGTCCGTTTGCACTGAACACATAATTGTATTATTTAATATAGAGATGGTAGGTTTACTTCTCGATTTTGGTCAGCTGTTCAAAAAGACATGGGGGTAAATTTAGCTTTGAACACTACCTTTCATTCATATACTAATGGCCAAACAGAACATGTAAATCAAATTTTAAAAGATCTTCTACGTCTCTGTGTGTTAGATTTTGATAAATCATGGGAAGATCACCTATGTAATTTTAATTTTATTTTATTTAAAATAATTAATATTAAGTCATAATTATTACTATTATTAATATTGTTAATAATAATAATAATAATAATAATAATAATATTATTATTATTATTATTATTATTAATATTATTATTATTATTATTTTTATTATATATATTATTATTATTATTATTATTGTAATTTTTTTGTTATGTAATTTTCTGTCATTTAATTACATCAATTTCATTTCTCTCAATTATTATTATTATTATTATTATTATTTTTATTTCTATTATTATTACTATTATTATTGCAAATTTTAGTTTATATCATTTTTTTGTCATTTAATAAAGTCGTTTTATTTTTGTCAATTATTATTATTATTATTTTTATTATTATTATTAGTGTTACTATTATTATTGTAATTTCCTTTTTGTCAATTTCTTTTATGTCATTATAACTAAGTCATTTTCATTTTTGTCAATTATTATTATTATTATTATTATTATTATTATTATTATTATTATTATTACTATGATTACTATTATTATTATTATTATTATTATTATTATTATTATTATTATTATTGCAATTTTCTTTTCTATCATTTTTCTTATATCATTTCAATTATGTCAAGTATTATTATTATTATTATTATTATTATTATTATTATTATTATTATTATGATTATCATTACTATTATTATTATTATTATTATTATTATTATTATTATTATTATTATTATTATTTTCTTTTCTATCTTATTTTTATTTCATTTTAGCTACTATTATTATTATTTTTATTACTCTTATTATTATAATTACTATTATTATTACTATTATTATTATTATTATTATTATTATTATTTTAATTATCATTATTATATCTATTTATTAGTATTATTATCATGTTTATTTTCATCATCTTATTATTATTACTATGCTAATTTTTATTTATCATAATTATTATTAGTTTTATTTTTTTATTAATATTATATCATTATAATTGTAAAACAAAATTTTAT
The DNA here is from genome assembly GCA_016760335.1 of Gastrodia elata. Lineage (NCBI taxonomy): Eukaryota > Viridiplantae > Streptophyta > Magnoliopsida > Asparagales > Orchidaceae > Gastrodia > Gastrodia elata. Next base: position 50,752,381 of record CM028670.1, read on the forward strand.
TACTCTTCCTAAATAAAAATTGTGAAATCAAACTTTTGAAACACAAAAACCAACACAAAATCAAGTCAGCAAAAGTGTTAACATATGCATTACACAGTTACAGGTACATAGATTTTTTGAAGTTTTACATTAAAGCTACTATGTTTGAGCTTACTTTTTTTTTGTATAAAAATATGATTTGTATTAATTTGCATCAACTGTTATAAAAATTGCAAAATTTTAACATAACAGCTTGTGATATATGGCTATGATTAAAGACTTTGAAGGAAGTTTGAAATTGACATGTTACTAGGATAGGGGAGAGAGGGTTTACTAGTAACCCAGACTAAAATAAGAAGGGATCTTGCCCACTATGAAGGGGTTATAGATCTAGAAAAACGACTCACCAAATTTTAAGATTTTAAGTACAATTACCTATGGGTAATTGATAGCTTCTTAGAATGACCTATGATCTTAGAAATACTAAGGATGTTGGGGCTCTTAATGCTTAACAACAACAGAAATGCATGGTCTTATCGAGATTGTCAACCTGATTAAGAACCCATCACACAAAGTTAGTGATATAAGATAAAATATAAAATTTAATTATTGTTTTTTTCAATAAATTATGCAACACATTTTGATAATATTTATTGTTGTAAAGTTGAGCAAATTGTCATTTAATTCAAGCTTCATTGAATAATATTGTTATTTATTTTATACCTGATAGAATATCAGAATGTATTTTTTCTTAAACTTCAATGTACTCTTACCTAAATTGGTAAGAGTTTTTTTCAAAGTTTGAAAATGATTAAGAAGAGATACTACACACGAATGTCAGTAAAGAAGTAAGATAAAGCCCAAAATGAATTTTCGGTTTCTTATATATATAATTTTGGGATCCTCTTTTAAAACATAAATAAATGTTATATTTGCTAATGTAAATGATAAATTTTGTTCAATAAATAAAATTGTCATTTGATATTGTTTAAATTAGAAATTATTGCTTGGAAATTATTGACCTTGGTCCACGAACATCAGAGCTAGAATTTCTTAGCTTATTAAATTCCAAGAATATCAATGCTCACACTTATTATTTGCGGACGGCATTCTGATTTTTGGTGAAGCCTTTATGCAAAATTTATAAGTGCTTAATAGTTGCATTGAAATATTTTCAATTATTTATGTTTGAGTTTGAATGGAAGCAAGTCTTCCATATTTTTCTAAGAAGCAGTGAAAAACAAAGATATATTATCAAGCTTTCTTCAATTTGACATCAAAGAGCTTCCTGCAAAGTTCCTTGGCTTATCTATTCACCATGCAAGAGTTTATACAGCCATGTGCCAACCCCTTTTCGATAAATTCCAGCACATGCTTTTTGGATGGGCTCAATTTTATTTAACTTATGCGGGGAGATTGCATTTTCTAAATTTCACTATATGAAACATTCTTATCTTGTGCTTTAAGGCTCTAAGTATCCATAAAATTATTATGAGAAAAATTAATACAATTTGTAACTCTCTTTAGGCCCAATGGACAAAAAGCTTCAAATACTACCTTGTAATTACACAACTTCTCCTAAAGAAAATGGAGATCTCACTCTTTGTTCCTTTGATGCTTTGCACAAATGTTATAAATAAATAAATTCTTGGAAAATCATTACTTAAAAACTTTCTTTTTCTGTTTGGTGGAAGGAAATTTCACAAATGCTCATACCCTTTCGATTACAATTACTGGTTAAATGGCATGTGTTCTCAAATCATGATTGCTGGTTAAATGGCATGTGTTCTCAAATAGATTCATTTTGCTGCCAACCAATGTTGTCAAAAATTTTATCACTATGGAGATTTAAAATATTAGTACGTACACTTTCAATGGGTGGGGTCAGTTAATTTCACTTTAGCAAAGGCAAAGCTTATTGGAAATATTATTGATTGGCATAAACATAAATGGTTCAAAGGGTTATGGCTTTGTCTTGCTTGCGTTATTTGAAAAGCAACAAATCACTCCTCACAATTTCAGATACATAATTTCTCAATGTATTCAAGTTAGCAAGTTGTGTTCTTTATGTAATACTCACAATGAAATCGCTTAATGTATTCAATTGTAGCCTGTGATTAATAGAATGAGAAAGTTTGTAAGGTCTGAATTAATTCATGACTAACTTAATTCATTAGAGTGACTTCACATCAAATGCATAAATTACTACTTGCATGGAAATAATAATTGGTAACATCTAAATTAATTCTTGCCTGAATTAATTCCTTAAAGTAACATCACATCAATGCATGAATTAAATTTTGCATGGAAATAATGTCAAATGCATGCATGTAATGCATTTATTAATTCATTCTTCATACAATTGTTGTTTCATGAATTTATTGTATAAGATGCAACCTCAAGTTCATCATGGTGGAGCAAAGATGAACTTGGAAACCAATTGTGAGAGACAAAGCTTTAAGAGTAGCTTTGTAAGAACATTTAAAAGTTGATGTGTTGTCGAGTGTAGAATATTTGAAGTTACTTTTAAGCTGTAAGATCATGAATAAAATGAAACTCAGCATCTACATGTTTCATGCGTGAATGTAGAATAGGTTTATGAGCAAGATAAGTGAATCCAACATTGTCACACCATATTCGTGGAGTACCTACCAAGGAAAACCCAAGTGAATGAAGAAGTTGTTGTATCCAAAGTAGCTCACTGGTTGTGTGAGACACAACTTTGTACTCAGCTTCAGTGCTTGAGCGAGCAATAATTTGTTTCTTTTTTGATGACCAAAAGGGTAGAAAGGAGTCTAGAATAACAATAAAACTACTAGTATATTTCTTGTCATCAATACAAGTTGTCCAATATGAATCACTGAATGATTGGAGAGAGAAGGATTGAAGTGGTTGGAGCATGATGCCATGTGAGATGGTGTGCTTGAGATAGCGTATGATACTCTTAATTTCCATCCAATGTTCTTGTGTCAGTGCAGCTAACCCTGAAATAAATATCAGGGTGAGTGAAGGATAAATATTAAAGAGCCCAGATGACCTGTTGATATGGTGTAGTGTCCGGTAAGGAAGTGCTAGAGGTAGCAGAGAGCTTCTGTTTAGCATCCATTGGTGTAAAGCAGGGCTTGTAATCTATCAAAACTATTTGAAGTTGTAGCTGGTGAATGTAGGTAGATTGTGAGAGGTGGAAAGCAGATCCAACTATGTTGACCAAAATTCTAAAAAACTAGTATATTTCAGCAAGATCTGTCAAGGAGAATTGACTTGAAATAGTTGAAATGAAAGTAGAGATAGCTAAAAAATCAGAACCTATAATAATAATGTGATCAACACATATCAACAGAAGAAAGTTTAACTGATCCTTGATTGTGCATGAATAAGGAGGTGCTGAGTTTTCTTACAACAATACCAAGTTGGACCAAACAATTTGACAACTTTGACATCCAAGTTTGAGGTATTGTTTTAACCAATAGATGTTTTTTTTAAAATGACATGTGAGAAGGGAATTGATGATCAATAAAACCTTTGCTTTGAGTGGTGTATATTACTTCTTCAAGATCACCATTTAAGAAAGCATTGTTAAAATCAAATTAATGTACTTTCCAATTGAGTTTGGCTACACTAGTTAAGAGAAGTTGAATGATGGTTGGCTTGATAACCATACTAAATGTTTAACAGTAATCCAACCCATATTGTTGATTAGTAATGTACTGAATAAATATAGTATTTTTTCTTATATAAATCATGTTTGTATTAGGATTAGTTGTACTTTTAGTATGTTCTTATGCCATTTTAGGGATGAAGAGACCAAAATGAATATTTAAAAGAAGTTGTGCAAAAGATCAGTTATTGCATGCTAGCGCGCCATGGCATCCAAGTTCTTGAGATCAAGGAGCCACAGTGTGCTACAACACCAAATATGTCAAAAGTCAGGTGCTACAACACATCATAGCACCTGTCTTCACAAGATTGTGGTGCTATAGCGCGCTACAGTGCCAAAATTACCAAGTGCTAGGCGATACAGCTCTCCATAGTGCCTATCTTCACAAGACAATGGTGCTACAGCATGCCACAATGCTTATCTTCACGAGACAATGGTTATTCAATGCACCACATTACAAGTATCCCTAGCGCAAGGCGCTACAACGCTACATAGTGCCAGAACGCCCGAGAGAAAGGTGCTACAATACGTCTTAGTACCTAAATTTCTATACCAAAGACGCTACAGTACGCCATAGCACCTGGCGAATTGTAAGCAATGCGCTATGGCATGCTGTTGCACGCATCATAATGCATTCTTGCAATTTTGCACCAAGTCAGCATTGGAAAGATCGAAAGACTTAGTTCTCTTCATTTCCTTACAATAAAGATTAATGGCAAGCATTAAACACCTTCAGTCCCAAGGGATTAATAGAATAACATTTATTAAAGCCCAAGTTTCAAAGAGGTGGCTGTTGGGAAAAAAGAAGAGGTCAAGGGAGATTATTAAAGGCAAGAAGATATGATTAAAAAGGGTTCTGATTTTAGTTTTGGAGAGAAGAAATATTCAAGAGAGCTTCCCACCTCACGGAGACGAAGAAGGTTGGTGCCATTGAGAAGAAGGAATTGCAATGGGAGCAAGGACTAAGGAAGGAGACTAAGTTGGAGAAGAAGAACACAGAGAGCACCGAGCGTTGTTCCTAAGTATTGCATTCCTAATTCATTTTGCTTGATATTTCTTTATAAAAGCAATGTTAAAGCTCATCATCTCTTATAGCTTCCTTTGTTGGTTATTTATAATAGCAGCCTAAACCCCCTTGGGGCGAGTTGGGAAATAGCATGTAGGACTCAAGATGTAATGTTTGTAATTTATTTATTAATGATATATCATTTAGATCTAAAATTGTTTGAATGTTTATTGTGTGAGCATGTTGGAAAATAATAAATCTCACTTGATACAAATCTCTTACTTTATATGAAAAAAAAATCCTCATAGATCTTGATGTATGCTCTTACCCAAAAAGTTGTGCACTCTCGAGCGTTAATGTCACGAATGACTGTGGTAACATTCGTTGTGCGAAGACAACCCGCGCACAACTTAGGACAAAAGTTTGATCATTTGAGGCATGAGAAAATGTAACTTAATATTCTCTAAGATCGATAGCTCAGTTCATACCATTTGTGATATGAACTTGATGCATGTGAGCCGAGAACCACCTTTAGAGCTCCACATCTCTTTCTTAACTTATGCGAGGAAATTGAGCGTGTCAAGCTATGAGTAATGTGGCATAAACTCATTTAGCTTCATAGCTCATTTCCTTAGCTAAATTAAGAATAGATTCATGTTAGCCATTGGTGGAATCAAGATCATGTGATACTTAACTAAAATTGAGTATCTTATCGCTTATACGTAGAGATAATTTCATAAACAAAAATACCACATGATTGTCTATGTGTTCAGATTGAATCTCATAATGTTCATCTAAAAAAACTATATAAGATTTAGTATATTTAATATTTAAAGAATGCTAAATCTTTTGATTATGATATTAAAATTAATCCAACTGACTTGACATGTAATTGAGAAGAAGAGTAAACTTGCATGAACCGTGATAACTGTATGTTTGACCTCAACTCTCCTCATTTTTCCAAATTGTTTTTCATACCAAACTAAATCTATGATTCATAAAAATTAGGAACTCAAAAACTGCCAATTTATTTCTTAAACATCATTACAATTGGATACACACGAGTAACAAAGCTAAATATAATTTCTAGAGGACAATAAATCTCAGGATCTTACAATGATATATTACTTCAGATCACCTACACTTGCGTGTGAATGCAGACATACGTATTCTAGGTCTATCAAGTAAGTTCACACATAACGAAGCGGGCTTTGTGCTTGACAATAGTACCATCAGGATGATATTTAAAATGATAGATCCATTTGCAACTAACAATGTTTATGGTGGAATAAACTGGTACTAAAGTCCAAATGTAATTTTTAAGTAAGGCTTCAATTTTTTCGACTAAATTATCATTGGAAAATTAACATTGTATTAATGTCCTACTTGTTGTTGTGATAAAAATGACATATTTGATCATCAAATTTGGATGTGAATTAACAGAATTACGACACTTACAAAATTAGGTTTAATATTAATTAATTATAATGGTGATTAATGAAATTAATCATCAAATTGAAAAGCTAATGGCATATTAATGATCCTTGCATTTTTCTGGTCACATTGAGATATAATATCAGTATATTTGGATGTAAATTTTAAAAGTTATCAGGCATTGAATATTTTGCATTTAAATAATTATTTTTTGGTTTTGCAGATTTTATTGTTTATAAGGAGGGAGCATGGATGCATCTGGCTGCACGCATGTGGGCTAGGTTAGACCCGCGAGTCAGGCCACTTGGTTTGGGCCAACCCGGGATGGGCCCAAATTCAATTGAAAATGGACACCATAAGCTAGGGCATCAAAATTACCCTAACTTTGGTGATCACCGATGGCCAGCCCCGCATGCTGATCGAAAGGTCTCGGAGAGACCTTTTGATTGACACCCTATACGTCACCAGAGGCCTCATTTAACTTTGGAAAAGGTGATGCCCTAGGTGGGTTCCTACAAAAATCCTGCAATCCGGCTATAGCTACTATGGGCTACATAGACTGTAGCTACTGCTAGCCTTTAACTTTCGATTAAGCACTGATCAAGCCCGACTGAGATTGATCAGAGCTCGTTAATCGATCATACAGTACTTAATAACAAAACAAAAATTTACATTAAGGATTGCACGATTTAGCTAGTAGGAAATTAGCTTACCTCCTTTTGACGGTTTGAGACCTAGGGTTAGGTCAAACCTGCTTGCAGAAGTCTCATCCTCCTTCTAGGCTCACCCGAGAGCTTGCTTTACTGAGAATATCAAAATGTTCCAAAGAAGAGAGCCTCCCGAGTTTAATTGCTTGGGAGGAGTGGTCGTACCTACGACCTCTACGCCTCTCTTGCACGTGGGAGGGGTGGGGGTGGAGAAGTATAGTAGTACCTTCCGCTGAAGCCGCAGTCATTTTATTGTAATGGTTCGATCAGACATAGGGTTATAATGGGCCCACCGTTTGATCAAATGGCGGGCCAATGTCGTCAGCCCATTAATAAAGGTACTATTATTTAAATAATTAAATAATTTAATTTCTTTTTAATTAATCAAGATTAATCAACTAAATGAGCTTTAAAAAATCCCAAAAATTCACCCATAGCTAAATTGAGTACGAGGAACTCAAAAATAAAGTCTGATTTTAATGAGAGATCAATTTAATTGTCTTAGTTTTTTGAGCACTTAAATATATTAAAATATTCGGGATAATTCAATGACTTCCAAAAAATCTCAAAATTTCACCCCAAGCTTATTTGGTGGTGAGGAGTTTAATGGTGAACTCCATTATTTACTTTGGAGGTCAATTTAATTTAGGTAATTTCTAGGCTATTTAAATTTCTTAAAATATTTTTCGAAAATGAACTGTCTCCAAATCATACTAAATTTCAGGTGTTGGCTCATAATGATATTAGGAGTGCAATGGCAATGGTTTTAAGCTAATTTGGATATCTAAAAACAAGTAAAAATCATGGGTTATTACAAGTAGCTTCCTCGTCAAGAGAAAACTTCAACGATAAGTGATTTGCCTCTCTGGAAGCGGGGCAGCGCTTTGAACAGATTACCTCTAGAAGGAACCTGGTTCCATAAAAGGGATTTGGAGAACCATATATGATGAACACATCTATGGTCATCAACAGTGGATGGGAGACCCTATTTGTGCACCCAGATATAATCCACCAAATCTTAGTTCAGAAATTTTTTGCTAATGCAATAAATGCTCAAAGACGGAGCATTTTTGTCTGAGGAAAGGCTGTGGATTTTGGGCTCCCATAAATTGTAAATTTTTATGGGCCGAAATTTCTAAGCGACTACGCTTATGATAATTATATGAAATTTGATTTTTACTCGACTCAAGTGATGGAAGCACTCATGGGCAGTAATGCCAACTATAGTGGGAATTTTGCCAACATTCCAAGAGCCTTGCTCACTTCAGCAAGCAATGCATAACATATTCTCATCTCCAGAAATATAATGTCATATGGGCATTTGAGTGAGGTGACCTGATCAAGAGCTATCTTGATTTATGCAATTTAACATTTAGGAACAATCAATGCTCTTAAAATTATTCTTGAACAACTTTGGCATGCCTTAAACGGGCCTTGTGCAACTCTTGGGTTTAGGTCACTGATTACTAGAATTTGCCTTGAGCAAGGGGTAAAAGTCAGTAATAATGAACCCCTGCTCTCGCCTAGAGCACCTCTCACTTTTACAAATATTCATGGCAAGTACTCGGATGCAGGAGGAAGAAAGAAAAAAAAGAAAGTACAAAGGAAGGAGCTTCAACTTCTTCAAATTAACAATCAGAGTTGAGAAAACTTCATCGGTCAATGTTCATGTTGGAAGAGTACCAAAAGATAACCGGTAAATGTGTGGATGCTAGGCTCAAGTATTGTGAGACTTCCTTGCACCAACACTGCAAGTACACCCAAGACTTTAAAACAGCTCTTGGAGGTATGTTTGCAAATTGGCATTTGTAGGGCGGTCCAGGGAAATAGACTTCCCACCACCACCTACACTAATACCTACTCCAAACATTCCATGGCCTAATTTTGAAGAAGAAGAAGAAGATGATAGAGATAATGAATAAATAATCATGTTGTAATCTCTCTTTTTGTTTTCTTTTGTTTTCCTTTTTAGTAATTTTTGTTTTTGAGCCATCATTCACCTTTGTAACTAATTGTTCTTATTAATATAATCATTATTTGGAAGTTTATCTCTTTACAATTAAGTTCATAGATTGGCTTGTGACTTCAAAAATTTTCATGAATTAATTAGTTTGACATATGTGTGTTGAGCAAGTAAGTAACTATAATGCATTGAGGATTCAATAAAAATTGCTTAATGACTACCTTAAGCCATTTATCAAATCAAATGATGCAAATAAAATTAAGTGTGGGGGAAAAACACGGCTCTTATGAGAGGAATGAATGATTGGCAAAAAATGGGAATATGCTAGGCTTCTATAAAACTTCATGAATGTAATGCATAAAATATGGGATGAAGAAAATGTCTCTTTCACGAAACCTTGGAAAGAGAATAATAAAAAAAAAGAAAATGAATGGATGAAGAAAAAAATCTCTCCCCCAAAAAATAAAAACATGCATTATATTTCATAAGAAGAAGCACACTTGGTATAGAAATTTCTAAATACATCTTTATTCAAATGTGCTTAGTAAGAAGCCTAAAAATTCCTCAATATGCATTTCATATTACCATTAAAAGAACAATGAAAATAGTTAAGAATAGTGGAAAAAGAAATCAACATTGAACCAAGGCAAGTGAGGTTACCCTCAACCAGTTGCATCATTGTTAGAACTACATTATGACACTTAGAGAGTTTCAAATATGCATCAGCATAGAGCAAAGTAGCTTAAAAATAAATTATTCCAATTAATATTATGTTGCTTACTCGAGGACGAGCAAGATGTAAAGTATGGGGTGTGATGTACCGAATAAATATAGTGATTTTTTCTATTTAAAATCATAATATAATTAGGATTAGTTGTACTTTTAGTGTATTTTTATATCATTTCATAAATGAAGAGACCAAAATACAAATTTAATAGAAGTTGTGCAAGACAATAGTTATAGTGTGCTACAACGCACTGTAGTGCGCCATGGTGCCTTAGTTCTCGAAACCAAGGCGCTACAATACGTCGTGTACTAAATCTGTCAAGAGCCAGGCAGTATAGCGCGTCATAATGTGGCGGCCCCCCTTTTAATCATAAATATTAAGGAGTGGTTGTCACTAAGCACATCCCTTACTTAATATTAGGTTGAAATTTAAGACTCCAATCTAATCTTAAGGGAAAGATGTGCTCTTTTAGATAAAGAAAATGATAACAATCACTTAATAAGTATACTATAAAATCAGAGTGCGGAAGAAAAGTACAAACTGAAGTAATCATCCATTCATCCATATTACAAGGTAAAACATCCAACTCATAATATACAATGCAAGAAAAGTAAAGTATAATTTAATCATATATTATTATAAACATTAAAGTTTAAAGACTAAAATATAAAGTGAAGCCTCTCATCCTTTCGAATGCAAAAGTAAAGAAAACTAGGAAGCAAAATCTAGTGGTCTTCATCAACCTACACTTCTTCTTGGACCTACTCTTCTTCTTGAACCTACTCTTCTAAAGGTTCAACCTCCTCAAATAGCTCAGAATCTACCATTAACAGTTTCATAATGGTAGGGCCCCAGCCAACAAAAGAAAAATCTAATTAGACAAAATATCTAAGTATATTTTAAGGTAATCATTTTTATGTATTTTAAAGATATCACAAACTTAACTTAAGCGTAAGAATAGTGGTAAAGCGACAAAGAAAGGAAATGCAAGTTATAATAATACATTATAACTTAAACAAAATGTGAGGTAAACACATACCTCAACTCAAGCTGCATAAAAGGTAAGTAAAGTGCAAATATAAATCTGCTAAGTATAAAGAAAAGTCCTAAGTAATATGATCAAACTAAACATGCCAATTTATAGTATAAGTAAAAGTAACTGAAAGTAAAATCTAGCATCCTAACATGCTTTTAAATAAAATGAAATGACTGAAAGAATATTATAGGAAATTCTGTATTATTGAAGAATTGCAGAAAATAAAAATGTAATAGGAAATGAACTGAACTGTAAGGTAAAAGTGAGCCAGAACTATAAAGAAACTGTAAAGTGGCTATAAAAATGATTGAAAAGTAAAGTAAAGTAAAGTAAAGTAACTGTAATGTGTGATTGGAAAATAAAAGTAAAGTATAAAGTAAAGTGTGGAGATACTCTTACTTAGTTCTGCCAAAAAGTAACGTCCATCTGCTCATCTAGGAGAAACATCTTAGATTAAAGTATGTTGTGCTAGAAAAGTGTCCTAGTCACAAGGTAACGTCCATCTAATCATCCAGGAAAGTGTCCCAGGCAAAAGTAACAAGCACTAGGAAAGTGTCCTAGGCAAAAGTAACACGCACTAGAGGAAATTCCCTAGGCAAAAGCTATCCTAAAGTAATGTTATATTAAATGGTAGACTAAGTAAAATATAACCCATAAGGTGTATTAAAATTTGTTTTATTTAAGTTTTCTTTTTAAGTTATGCAAATGCTATATAAATGCAATTCAAGTTTAACATTGAATATTCATCAAATATTCATGTTTAATAAAATATGTACAAAAGTGTAATCAGGCTCAAATACAAGGAAAAGCATAGCATTTCAATTTCAAGGTGATAATAACACTACACAAACTTTGTGATATCACTTATTCTCAAATTTAATCATTCTAACTACTCTAAGTTACATAAGATTCAGAATCATAAATTCCTACACTATCTGTAACTTAGAATCACGAACCTATAAGTTGAATATAATTAGGACTGGCCACATCCTAATTATAAATGAATCAAAGTCATCTATAAGGTTAAATAAGTAAATCAATCATCCTAAGTTGTTATTTTTAATAATCCCAAATCAAATCTTGATTAGCCAAATCAAGATTGAAGAGATTAAGAATTGAACACAAATAATGAAGTTCAATCCTTAATCACAAGATTATCCTAAGGACTAGAGTTAATCCCATCTCACTGATTAAGTATTATGGCCAATCCTATTGAATTAAGTCAAACTCAATAGAATAGATCTCTAATCCTATTCTAAAATTAAAAGATTAAATAATCATTTAATAAACTATGAAAATCTAATAAATTAGTAAAATTAAGGTTTTACCTTAATGAGTAACCCACTTTACTCATTAGGTGAATTCTAACCTAAGATCTATTCCTAATCTTGGGAATTAAATTTCTTAGGTACTAAGAGCAGCACTCAGACACACATCCTAACTAAGGTTATAAGACCTATGGATGAACTAAGAAGTTCAAAGGAAGTGAAAAGAACTCTCATATTTTACTTAGGTTTTACTTAATACTAAATTTAGGATTTTTCTTGAATTTCAAATTTAAGACTTAGAACTATTTAAATTAAAGTCTAAATCACTTTAATTACTAATTATTAGGATTTTGAGATGAAATTAGGACTAAAAATTATTAAACCCTAAATTTTCTGTTAGTTTACTATAGATTATGTTCTAAGGTTTCCATAGAACCTAAAATCATCAAATTCTGATGTGTATTGGCTAAGTTATAGCCAATAATAGTTCTAGGGTTAAAATGGTAATTAAGGATTCATAATTAAGGGTCATATCTCCTAACTTCTCCAATTGGTATCCAAATTGAGTAAAATTAGTAGCTATGGTTTACAAATGATCCACTAATTTTATTGACTAATGGTAGGTTCAATTTGGACCTTAATTGGCTAAGTTATGGCCTAATTAGGGTTTAGGGTGATTAGTGAGTGATTAGTGAAATTAATCACAATAACACTAAGCCAATTACACAGCTAGGTTCTAATATATTCTAGGAGTTCTATGAAACTTAAATTATTCAATTTGGATCATTAATTTTGCTAATCTTTACTAATCAAATTTTAGAATAATTAGGGTTGATTAAGAAATCTAACTGTTGGATTCTAAATATTTTTATAGATTACTGTAAATTAGGTTTTCCTGATTTAAATAAATATTTGGATCATCTAATTTGAAGCTAAATTGACCAACTTATGGTCGATTGAAGTTCTAAGATTAATTGACCTAATTAGGGTTAGGTAATAAAAGTCATTAGTCTCAAATTAATCCAAACAGTAAAATAAACATTCTTAGATTATTCCTTAGGGTTTACTAATCATTTTGAGACCCATAATGGGTATATTTAGGTTAGAGGGTACAAGGTTATGGCTATATGAACATTTGTGACATTTTGCACTTATTTAAAACCCTAAAAATGTTTCTAGATGAAATAATAGTCATACAACAAAATAAATAATATCATTAAATTTCTTATATTTTTTTGATGAATTTGGTATATTTATTTGCATTATTTGGACTTATATTTATTAAGTTATGATTGTTTAAGGATTAGGCATTTCCATTTTAATTAATTTCATTCAATATTTATAACATATTTTTATAAAATAGCTGATTTTTAATTTATACAGACAGTGGTCCCACACATGACACATGTCCTATGGTGACTAGCCAGGACAGGCGAGCGGGGCCCACCGCTGTCTCGGATGAGACATTCAGACCAGTTGATTTGCTGCGGGCCCACCACAGCCGTGCATCCTTAGGATCGCGACGTGTGTCCCGTAGGAGACACGCGGCACCATGAGGGAGTGCGCCCGAGCTCTGCGGGCTCCGTTGGCTTCTCAGTTGAACTGATGGCTCACGGGTCGTGCCCGGGTTGACCCGGCCCGACCCATCATCTTCGTCCTTCTACGAAGACGGGAAATTAGGGCATGCTGTTTGACATCATTTCCGTCGGGGGTATGACTCGGCCCGCATGGCAAAAAGAAGAGCACGTCTAGGGCGTTCCATCGACTACTTGATCTGGCCATGAGGGGATCGGAGTTATGAGAGGTGATCAACCCTATAATCTATGTTCTTGGGGTGATCCACCTTAACAGTAAGAATTGTATCTATGCGATCAAATTGACACTATCGGGTTTGATCGGACTCGATCAAACCCGATCAAAGTTTAATCTAACAATTGAAATAACTTTATAATAATTGAGATCAACAATCTATAATGTATATTAGGAGAAATCAATACCTCAAATTAGACGGTGTGGAAGACTTCTAGGGTTCGAACAATTTCGAGTAGAGGCGAGAATCTTCAGACGCCACACGAGATGGATTTGCGGAAAGAACCCCGACATCCTAGGCTTAGAAGTGGTTTACCTCATTCTTGGAAGCGGTGGACGCCATCTGGCAATCAGGGAGGGGGACGCGCGCCTTCCATTCGACACGCACTGGGCCTGCATGCGGGATCGAGGAAGGTAGACACAGACCGTTCGATCAGATGATCGAACGGTCAGTGGGTACCGTTTGATCTGACGGGAAAAGAGGATGGCATCAAAGGACTTAACGGGCACCGTTAAGTCAATTTAAAATATATTAATATTTAATTATTATCTACTAATTTTATTATTTAAATTTAATTAATTAAACAAATCCCAAAAATTTCCAAAAAATCACTCCTAGCTAATTGAGGGGTGAGGAATGCAACGATGCGATCAGATTTTCAATTTGACGAGTATTTATTTAATCAAATTTTCGGGGTATTTAAATAATATTAAAGTATTCGACGAAAATCTAACGACTTTCAAATGCCTCCAAAACTTCACCCCTAGCTAATTTGGGGGTGGAGAGCACAATGACGAAGTCGGATTTTCAATCTGAGGTCTAAATAAAAAGTTAATTTATAGTGTTTTTTTTCTTGGAATTTTCCAAAAATCCAAATTTTGATCTATTTAATCCCTGATTTGATCCAAATCTTTGAAGTAGGTTCTAAATGACTTAGTTAAAATACCAGAACCATAATTAAGACTTAGATTAGTCTTACTTGACCTAAGTAATAACCTGGATTGTTACACATAGTGCCTACTTTCACGAGATTGTAGCACTATAGCACACCACAATGCCAGAATTGTCGGGCGCCAGGCACTACAACACCTATCTTCATAAAACTATGATGCTACAACGCGCCACAATGCCTATCTCTATGATATTGTGATGCAATAGCATGCTACATTGCTTATCTTCATGAGATTGTGGCCCTACATGTGCCACAACACCTATTTTCATGAGACTGTGGTGCTACAACATGCCACAGTGTAAGCATCCCTAGTGCAAGGTGCTACAGAGAACCATAGCACTAGAATGTCTGAAAACAAGGTGCCATAATGCGCTACAATGCACCATAGCCCTAGAACGCCTGAGAGCAAAGCCCTACAGCATGCCATAGCACCTGAATTCCTGCAACTAAGGTGCTACAGCACTCCATAGCTTTTAATAAATCATAAGAAATGCACTATAGTGCACCGTAGCAGGTGCCATAATGCAGTATTGAAAATCTGCTCTAAATCAGCATTGGAAAGACCAAAAGACTTAATTCTCTTTATTTTCTCACAACAAAGATTAATGGTAATCATTAAACACCTTCAGTCCCAAGGGAATAAAAAATAATATTAATTAAAACCCAAGTTTCAAAGAGGTGGCTGTTGGGAATAAAGAAGAGATGAAGGGAGATTATAAAAGGCAAGAATAAAGGTATAAAAAAGGTTTTAATTTTGGTTTTGGAGAGAAGAAATATTCAGGAGGGCTTCCCACCCTAAGAAGGAGAAGAAGACTACATCTATTAAGAAGAAGGAATAGCACAAGGAGCAAGAAGTAAGGAAGGAGACTGAGTTGGAGAAGTAGAACACAGAGAACACCAAGCGATGTTCCTGAGTATTGTATTCCTAACTCATTTTCCTTGATATTTCCTTATAAGAGCAATATCAAAGCTCATCATCTCTTATAGCTTCCTTTGTTTATTATTTTTATAGCAGCCTAAACCCCATTGGAGAGGGTTGAGCAAGAGCATGTAGGACTTAAGATGTAATGTTTATAACTCTTCTATTAATGAAATATCATTTAGATCTAAAAGTGTTTGAATGTTTATTGTGTGAGCATATTGAAAAATAATAAATTTTACTATATATAAGAATAAAATCATCATAGAGCTTGATGAACACTTTTACCCAAATAGTTGTGCACTCTCAAGCGTTAATGCCGCAAACGATCGTGACAATGTTCATTGTGCGAAGACAGCTCGTGCACAACTTAGGACAAATGTTTAATTATTTGAGCCATGAAAAAATATAACTTAATATTCTCTAAGCTCCATAGCTCATTTCATACCATTTGGAATAAGAATTTGATGCATGTAAGCCGAGAACCACCTTTAGAGCTTCACAACTCATTCTTAACTTATGCGAGGAAATTGAGCACGTTAAGCTATAAGTGATGTGACATAAACTCATTTAGCTTCACAGCTCATCTCTTTAGCTAAATTAAGAATAGAAGCATGTGAAAAATTGGTGGAATAAAAATAATGTGATACTTATTTAAAATTGAGTATTTTATCACTTAGACGTGATAGATAATTTCATCTACTAAAAGATTACATAATTGTCTATGTGCTGAGATTGAACCTCGCAGTGTTCATCTAAGAGCGCTAGATAATATTTAGTACATTTAATATATTACTTAAAGAATGCTAAATCTCTTGATTATTATATTAAAATTAATCTAATTTACTTGACATGTAATTGAGAAGAAGAGTAACTTGCATGAACCTTGATAATTGCATGTTTAACCTCAAATCTCCCCATTTTTCCAAAACTATTTTCAAACTAGATTAAATCTAGAATTCATATAATTAAAAACTCAAAAACCGCCAGTTGATTTCTTAAACATCATTAAAATTGGATACACTCTTGTAACAAATATAAACACCATTCCCAGAGGATGATAAATCTCATAATCTTATCATCCCACATTACTTTGGATCACATACACTTGCATGCGAACACAGGCTTACATATTTTAGGTCTGTCAACCAAGCGGGCTTTGTGCTTGGAAATAGTGACATCATGATGATATTTAAAAGGATATATCCATTTGCAACCGACAACATTTATGTTGGAATCAAATGGTACTAAAGTCCAAGTGTTGTTTTTAAGTAAGGCTTCAATTTCTTCAGCCATAGTAAGCTACCACTCATGAATCTTAACGGCTTTTGCAAGACATGATGGAGGAATGTTATCAAGAGAAATAGTTTTGGAAGAAATTGGATATTTAATTGCATAGATTTTTGGTTTTAAATATCCAGTTTCTTAATGAGTTACCATTGAGTGAGTGTTTGTTTGTTCCATAAGAGTAGTCGAAACTTGATGCTGAGAAGAAGTAGGGGGCTGACATCGTAAAAGTCTAGGAGCAAACAAGGTTCAACTTTGGGCCGAGTAGAGTCTGTAGCAACTGAATTTTCTGCATCAAAACTGGGCGGCTGAATGGAGGTATGGTCATGGATTATAGAGGACCAGAACCTGCAGAGGTAGTTGGACAATTTGAATGGAAGAAACAATTATATATGAGAGAATGATCTCATCAAATACAATATGGCATGATATATATTGTTTGTTTTGATTAAAATCATAACTTACATATGCTTGATGGAGGCTGCTATATCCCAGACAAGGTTTGGAGCATTGGTTAAGTTTGGATTTGATGTATGGTCATAACCACGAATAATAGAGACAACCAAAAAATTTAAGAACAAATAATTTGATTATTTATGATATAGACGGGCATATGGTGAGGATTTTGAAGTGAGCAAGAAGGAAAACGATTTATAAGATAGGTTACGATGTGAAAAACATAATACCAAAACTTTTGAGAAAGAATCGCTTTGGCTAATAAAGT
Source organism: Gastrodia elata (assembly GCA_016760335.1). Taxonomy (NCBI): domain Eukaryota; kingdom Viridiplantae; phylum Streptophyta; class Magnoliopsida; order Asparagales; family Orchidaceae; genus Gastrodia; species Gastrodia elata. The sequence continues at coordinate 50,769,851 of CM028670.1, forward strand.
TTGACCAAGTTCAATAATGGGTCTATGGTTTCATCTAGAAATATCATTTTTGAGAAGGAGTATGCAATGCAGAAAATTTGTGATGAATTCAAAATTTAATTAAGATTAAAGTGAAAGAGCAGAATTCATCATTGGCGCCAAATTGAAAATTTACAATAGAATATCCCAATGTTTTCTAAATGATATTTTAAAGAGATAATAGTGCTTATAAAGCATTGGATTTATGTTGTAAAAGATAAAGCCAAGTAAAATGTGAGTACGCATCTAAAAATATAACATAGTAACTATTTCTAGAAAATGAAGAAATGGGGGTTGAACCCCTTGCATCTGTGTAAACTAAGTGCAATTATGTAGAAATAGTAATCAGCTTGGAAGGTAGATGGAGTCGTCTACTTTTAGCAAGCTGACAACAATCACATAATGATGTTGATGGATGATAAGTAAGCTACAATTGTTGAAGAGTGGTGGAGGATGCGGAGATGAAATTGATGGAAGGAAATATAGTTCTTGATGAAGATGTCTGCAAAGGAGTTCTTAATTCATCTTGATATCTCTTACAATACAATAAGAAAAGTGAAACTAAAAAAACCATGATTGTCTAAAGTAAAGCGAATAATTGAAAGAAGGTTTTTAGTAATGCTTGGAATGTGAATAGTATTATTTAGATGAAAAAAATTATTTGAGTTAGAAAAAGAAGAGTAACCAGTGTGAGTAATGGGAATACCATCAGTAACCAGTGTGAGTAATAGGAATATCATCACCATTTCTGATTTGAACATGATCCAAACCAATTTATGTTTGGTATATGTGTAAGTTATGCAAATCAGCGATACATGATGAGTAGCCCCAGAATCAGGAAACTAAGGATCAACCATGGGAAGCGTAGTCAAATAATTTGCTTGAAATCGAGTAGGTGGATAGGCAGATATATTCTACCAATAATAGCAATATGAGGCAAGATGACCAACCCGATTGCATAATTGGTACATTAGTGCATTGAATTGACTAACAATATCTTGCACAACCTCTAAGCTGGTAATGCTGAGGAAGGTCATAGACTTTTTGAAAATGCTTATGGTGATTTGGATGAAAGGCCGAGTTATTTTTTTTAGAGAATTTCAATGAATTCACTAAGGGAATTGGGTTCACCTCTTCAAAATGTGAACATAACATATCGTAATTTAGAAAATACTGACAAATTCATTCAAGGAAATGGGATCAATTTGACTTGTAATACTTGTAGCAAGAGATGCATATTCTAAACAAAGTACTGTAAGAATACTCAAAAACCATATGTTGATTGGAAACTGGAAAACCAACAGAGGCAAGATTTGAGGCTATGGATTTTTCATTTTAGATGAATTTGGTTATAGTAGTGGAACTTTTCTTCATTGTTCTTAAATGAAGCTCAAGTTGTTAAATCCACACTTGTGAGGATGAGGCAAGGCAAGTAGATAGCATCTTCCATATATTGTAAATGCGATTTCATTGTCTAAGTCTTGTGCAAGAATTTTTTTCAATAATGTGGATATGAAGAAACTTAATATCTTGTTGGAACCAATAATTATAATTAAGATTTAGATTAGTAGATCCCGACAAAGTTCTTGGTAAGAGGTTGTAGAACCATCCATGAAGCATGTTAGCTTATGAGCTCGAAAGATTAGAAAAAATTGAGACTTCCAAAGCGGTATTGTTTTTAGATAAACTTAACATTAAAAGATGACGGACATTGATTACCAAAGAGGAGATCAGTGATGCATTTTCTATCATGATAATTTGCAATAATGGGTTTCGAGAATTCATTACTAGCTGCTGTAAAGGGCGAGCATTTCTAGGAGAAAATCAAATAACAAAGATCAAATAATGAAGATCATCTTTATCTCTAATACAATGTTAAAAATTAACAGTGGTATTATAATAATTCTAGTGTTGTTACCCATTATTGGGTAGCCAAATTAGCTCAGCTTCGTAACCATTGCACTTATAATAGCATTATAAACATACACCTGAAGTTTGGTGTGATTTGGAGGTCATTTAAGTTCGACAAATATAAGAAATATTTTAATTAACCTAAAAAATACCTAGTTTATTTTGACCTTAGAATCAAAATCAAAGTTCGTTGTTAAACTCTTCACCCCCAAATTAGCTATGAGTGATATTTTGAGAATTTTGAAAAGTCGTTAAATTTTCCCCGAATATTTTAATATATTTAAGTGCTCAGAATATTACGATAATTAAATTGATTTTCAATTTAAAATTTGACTTCATTTTTGAGTTCCTCACCCTTCATTTAGCTAAGGAGGAATTTTAAGAATTTTTTGAAGCCCATTTGGTTATTTAATTTTGATTACATAAAATGGTTATAACTAATTAATTAATTAATGCAACTTAAATAATTATAATTATTTTAATCTAACGACTATTAACTGACCACACAAATCCTGTGTGCATGTCCAATGCATGGGACAGACGCATTAATTGATCTAGGTTGTTGCTCCTTTACTTATGTTAGATCTGACGGTTCACAAGTAATCTATCGGATCAACACTCAGATCTGACGACCGAGATCAAACGACTGCACGTCCCCATCTTTGATCAATTGTGCACCTACTACAATGGAAAGCAGATGTACGCCCATCCTCTAGCTGAGACCAATCCCTCTCCTTGGCCTCCTTAGAATCTCATTTCATCCCATTATTCATCCCTTTGCTGCCTGCGAGCTCGATGAGGCGCTGAAGATGAGGCAAGCTGTCTGCATCCCTAAGCCTAACCGACAAGTTCGATAATAAGGTACACCTTAATTTATGTAATTACTCAGTAATCATTCCCAATTTAATTTTTTTCTTCTATTTTATATGATGGTGAATCCATTTGTCGGGTCAATCGAGCTCTATTCGATCTCTATTTCGTCAATCCTAAACAGTACTCCACAGCAATGCCCTAACCCGATGCCTAGAAGGCTAGGGCATCATGTTGTTGGCCACTCTGTCAATGGAAAGCCGCAATTTTGACCTTGGCATGTTGGCCGTGAAGAGACCTTCACGCCAACGTGCGGACCACAGTGTTCAACTGGGAGGGCTAACCATAGGTGGTGCGCCCTTTGCGTCTTCTGTTGAGAATGAAGGTGTTGTGCGGTCAAACCGAGCTGAACTGGCCAGTCCAGCCACCTTCTGAATCGCTCATTCCTTTATACGGGTCGCGGGTCTATAGGTGTGTGAGCCACAGGCCACGCGCACGTAGGTTGACCTGCGTGCGGCCGTTGAGTCCAAACAATAACCCTATGATTAAATTAATTTAATAATTAATCCAAATATTACTTGCTTAATAAGTTTAATTATGAAAGTCCAAATTATACAAAATTATATATCATTTTGATCAGAAATATGAGAGGAACAATAATATGAAATCAAATTTAGTATTGTATGCCTAATTTTCTTAATCACTTCTTAATTGCAATTAGGAGTTCTGAAAACCCTAATTTTTTATGTTGTACAAATTTGACCCACTTAGTGTCATTTTACTCCTTATAATGTGAGAATTCCATATTTACTAATTTGTTGTAATTGGACATCAATTGGAGAAATTAGATTTTTGGCTCCTCAAATAGTTATTAAATGTGATTTTCATAATTTTAGCTTGCATGTTCTTGGACTTTTACCCTAGGAAAGCAAGTTTAGTTTTTAATTGAAGTTTTATGTAACATTAGGAAGTGAGATAAGTCATTAGATAGCATAGTTAGATGCTTCTTGACTAGCTTAGCAAACTTGTATTTAAGCCTTCAATAATAGGAGAGATAGTGTATGTTGGAATCCCTAAACTTGATTAAATCACTAATCATGTGTAGTAAACCTATACTTTATGTGTGATTAGCATAGATCTTACCTTTGTTGGTAGGATGTAACACTATTAGGACTAATTGCTACTACTTGGATTTAGACTTAGTAAATATATTCTTCTAACTTCAAACCTCACCTTAATCTCTTTAGTCCTTAACTTAGCACTACTTAGCTCTCTAAGAGTGGTCCAATTTCTATTAAGCCTTAGCATCCTTATTGACATAAGCAAACCTAGAACTATTAGATTGTAACCTTTCCCTTAACCTTACGTCTAGTACCTCCCAATTGAGTATTTAGCTAGTTTAGTAAACTATTGCACTAGAACCAATTCAATCTATGTTGCCTTAGTGAGTTTCAAGGTAGTAAGTCTACAAACTATATCTCCTATTTGTAGAACCTTAGCCTTAAGTCTAGAATCCAATGAAGATTATTTGGCTTAGGAATATCATAGGATTAGAGCCATGTTGCATGTATATACTTATATTCTACATTGTCACATAAGTACTTCTAAATCAATTTACTACTTTTTAAACCTCTATTACTTATAGTAATATCTTTCAATTGACTTATAAATTGATAATGTTTAAGTTAATTGGGAGCTTGATTAGCTCTAATCATTAAGGTAGATAACTAAATTAGATAATAATGGATATCACATGATTTATAATTAACTTAAATTCTTTGATTGTTGCTTTGCTTTGAGACTAAAACCTTGAGCATTCATAAAGACATTGTGCATATAATAAGACTTTAAAATATTAAACATAAGGGTTTCATATAGTGGACTATAAGCCATGACAGGCTACGGAGTAATAAAGAGATCTCATACATCCTAAAAGAAGAGTGTGTGTGTTTTGGGAGATCCTGCTTTTTTTACTTAGTTAGGCAGATGTGCTTAACTCCTTTTTTATTTTATAATTTATGCCCGCAAAACAATATCTTATATAACTTTTACTTTTCATAGCCTTTTGGCTATGCTTACTTATCATAATTGTTGACTATGTTTAATTAGTTCATATGACTAAGCTTCTTTTTACTTTACTTATTGTACAATTCTACCTCTTATTATTGCTTACCTCACATTATAGTCCTTACTTTACTTACTTTTTATGCTACACTATTCTCTTTTATTTAATACTTAACATAGTTTCATTAGACACATTTATATATCCTTACATGCTTTCATATGCACTTTAATATTTATAGCATTTATAGAATGTATATTTTTCCTTACTTATTATTGTAGGCTAGAGCAAACTAGCGATTTCTTACTCTTTTACTTTACTTTATTGCTTTTATATACTTTCATACCCTACTTTGATGCTTAGTACTTTGCTTACTCATTTAAAATTGTAAATGGCTAATGTGATATCTGCTTAAAATTAAATAGAATTTAGTGTAGCCTTAAAATATACTTAGACTTCTTAAGTATAACCACTTATTCTTACTTTGTTGGCTATGCCCTATAGTATTAAAAACATAATATGATAGATCAGGAGCATCAATTGAACCTTGGAGTAGGGACTAGTACTGGCCATCTGTAGCTTGAAGATTCTACTTTTATTTTACTACTTTTAGTGAGGATGAGTGACTTATATTAATTACTTTAAATTTAGTATGTAATAACTTAATTTCTCTGATATTTTTACTTTATTTTTGTGATGAATGTACTTTCATTTATGTATACTTGCTTGGTTTGGATGATGGATATAGATGCTCCTACTATCACTTATTTGCTTGTTCATTTTTACTTATAGGTTATTTGCCTCAAAAAGATTCTTGGTCACACAACACTTAATAATGGTTTAGCTTTCTACTAATTCAGTGTTAAGTGCTATGGTAACGCTCTCGTATTGGATTGTGTTCCTGATTCAATATTAGGGTTTTAATAGGTATACAAAAAATAATAAGAAATGAGAAGATTGCACATCTTATTGAATCTCAAAGTATATATTTATACATGAGATTGTGTTTCAATTGGTTGAAATCATTTAATGTATTCAATTGCATTTAGTTATGAATTGAATTAGAGATTTATAATATCTGAATTAATTATTGCTCAAATTAATTCCTAAAGTAACATCACATCAAATACATAAATTAAATTTTGCATGGAAATAATAATGGGTAACATCTGAATTAATTGTTGCCTGAAGTAGCCCCTTATAGTAACATTAATCAATGCATGAATAAAATCTTGATTGGAAATAATATCAATTGCATGCATGTTACAAATTGATTAATTCATTCTTCATGCATTGGCCTTTTCATGAATTTATTACTTAACAAAATCCTTCTTCTTTGCACCAATTACTTAATAGCAGTATAAGAACCTCCACAACACTTGGGGAAAAATTAACTTGCCTTGCAATCAGTGTTATTATCTACTCTCTTTGGGAAAAAATAAATAATAAAATTTTTCATGGGAGTCATCTTAGTGCAGCCACTATCTCAAACTTAAGCAAACTAAAAATGAGTTACTTTATCTTGGAAAACAATTACAACTATTTAGTTAACATGGCTCATCGTGAAGCGAATTATATAATAATATTGCTTAACTCATTTAATGGAGATGGAATATTTAATCTACCATTTATCTGTGATCAATCTGCACATTCATGGACAATTACAAATATTAATATTCTTATTATAATTTTTAACATTAAAAAAATTAATAAAAGTTTCTTCCTAGGACCATGTACAGATTTTGTAAATTTGGTTTTTATTCTAAAAGGTTTGAGTTATATTTTGATAACATATTTTTTGATTATTATATTCACTTATCATTTACTCATACATGCTATTTTGGAAAGCTTTTATGCAACAACTTAAATTCTGATTAAAGCAACTTTGAATAAATTACTTACTCAATTAGGACAAAATCAGGATCTTTGACAAGTTTAAAATTAAGCTAAACCAAATATATCGTTGGAAAGAGTATATTTTTGTGACCATAATGCCTAGGTTTAGAGGCAATCTGATAAATAGATACTTCTGTATTAATTTTTTGAATTTTTAAATATAGAAAATTAGGAAAATAAAATCAAAGTCCAAATCAAAAGTTTTGGGGTCATTGGATTCATAATAATAAAAAAAAAAGACTACACAAAAAGTTTCGTCAAATTTTGAGAATCAGATTGTCCGTAATTAATTTTTAAAGTTATTACCATCAAAATCAATTTGTCTTGTAAAGACGGACTTTCCGGTCAAGTTTCGTCAAATTTGAAAATTGAATGACAAAAATATAATTAATTCAAAGTGCAACTTTATATTTAATACTATTATAATTATCTCTTAATAATATTTTTAGATTATTCTTTCTCTACTATCATCTTCTAATATTAATAATAATAATATATTATCTTACTTATTATTATTATTATCATCTAATAATAATCATAATATTAATATAATTATTATAATATTCTCTCTCTATTTTTCACTAATAGAAAAATAATAATAATAATAATAAATATACTATTATACTTATTATTATGAAAATAACTATTATTATTATTTTCATATTATTATCCTAATATTCTCTCTCTAAGTAAATATATGTGCATAATATTATCATATGAAATAACTGTATTATTTCATTCACATTATCATATTCTCTCACTAGGATAAATAATAGGAGTTTCATTAAAATCCATCTAAAAAAAAAAGATATTGAGAAAAGATTAATTAAATAATCTTTACAGTATGATATCAAGCAAACTAAAAGGTCTATATTTTATTTATCTTAAGAAACAAAACATTTTTCACACACAAACACACACACACACACACACACACATACACACACACACACACAAATATATATATATATATATATATATATATTGGCTTTATATATGCTCTTACAGAAAGTTACAAGTTAATAGTTCATTATGATGTACGGAGGGTGGATGCTTCATCTTCAATTTTAAGATTCATTAAAAGATGGATATTTTTTTTCAATTTGTTTATTTGGTGATTAATTTCATCATCCAATTCTTTCAGCATTCATATAAAAGAGGTGAGTGATGTTCGTACTATCACACAAAGATCTTGCATTTCATTTTCTAAGTTATCAAGCTTCTCATCAATTAACATTGTAAATGTGATCAAAGCTCCAATGATTCTCTATTGTTTCTCTTAATATTTTAATTTGTTCATGCATGGTTGGTGGGCTTGGAACATGGCTGATTTCAAGATTCTCAAACTTTCATAAGATTCCCATCGTAGAGTCTGATTATGAAGAATTTTTCCAATAATCTTGTGGATCCATCTGTTAAAAATATTATTTGTATAAAATCTCAAGCTTCTTTATACAGTATAAAACTTACATTTAAGAGATACATACACACATATATATGTACATATACATATATAAATATGTTTATATATGTTTATGGTAAGAATCTAATTTCTATTTTAAGACTATTTTCTTCCTTTCATTGATCCTATTTTTCTCTTAATAGTGGTAGTTTTCAAACTTTTTACTGTATGTTGTGTTTAGCTGCTGGACAATCTTATCCAATTTTTCTTTCTCTTCTAATTCCATTAAATGATACCTGTATGCTACAGCTGCTTCTCTGATGGTACTTTGTAAGTTTTCTATTCCTCACATATGATTCTTAGTTTGAGCATGGAAGTCTGTAAGGAATAGATCTTTCATCTCCTTAAATTTTTGGGATAAGGTTTGTAATTGAATTTCTAAGGCAGGATGTTGATCAATGATGTAACTATTTATGCTTCCTAGTGGGCCTGAATCTCTCTCGATGAACTTAATTTTTTTCAAAGTATTCTATGAACTTGTTTTTGGGATCCATCGATTAAAAGAATAAATTATGATAATGATATATATATATATATATATATATATAATATTTTTCAAATTAATTTTTGAACAAATCTAGATTTTATGTTATAATTCTAGATTTTTACAAACTCTAGCTCTGATTTTGATTGTGTCTTCTCTCTATTCTGATTCCTAGCAGAGGTATAGAGATTGGGGTGACATCATCTAACTTGTCGGGGATTGCAATCAAGATTAAGAATAATAACATAAGCATCATAGATAATTGTTCAATTAATTTAAAAATAAGAAAAATATTTTTATTTCAATACAATAGTAATTACATAAGTAGACTTTTCTTTTTTATTTAAAATCAAGGAAGAAAAAAAAAGTAAAAGTGCAACAGTTGTTTATTTAGTGTTGTTCCAGTTCTTCAGCGATGTCCTGACTTGATATTATAATAAAAATACCTGGGTTGAACACTGTTAAGGAAAATTCTAAGTACTTTAGATATTATTAATTACATTGTATGTAAAGCGATAAGCATGTAGTTAATTTTGTAAAATGCAGAAAAACAAAGTAATAAGAATTGAAAATATAATCTTTTCTCTTTCGAGGATTATCATAGTTTTTCAGTAAATCAACATTGAATGATAATTAAAATAGTAATAAAAGTAACCTATCACAAGTAAATCACACTTCATCAATAAATGATATATCTATCTTGAAAATAATAATAATAATAATATCATTCAAGTGGGCAAATCTTGAACCTTTAGGAATCAAGCACATCTACTTAATTATCATAATTTTGGGTTCTAACGTAACATATATATTCTCACTTATGCTAGCCCTCTCATAGGAATAGTCATAGTATTATTATATCTTCTAAAGCAAGATGATAGTGAGCTAGCCCTGTTTTAAATATTAAATTATATTATGTACATATTAAAAATAACTTCACCATAACCATTTTTTTTAATCAAGATCCATTATCTATTCTTGACACTATCTCAATAGTAAAAATATACCTAAATCATGAAATTTTCAAAGTTTAAATAGAGCAAGAAGTATATAATTAAATTAATTAAATTTTTGAGTTTTTTAGTGGAGCAAAAAATATGTAATTTAATCAGCATATATAAATGTACTTCATGATATCTAGGGTACTTATTTTTTTGCTAAGTTGATCTCTTGCTAATCTATGTGTAAACTTTTTTATTAGCAAAATAATGGAGTTTTCATAAATATACATACTTTTATTTTCTTCTCTCTCTCTCTATTTTTTTATTAGTTAGTAAGAAGAATAAACATAAATAGGGAGATAGAATGATGATTAAAATGGTGAAGAAGTAAGGTAGCGTAGATAGTAATAAGGATAATTATGGTGGATTTATTGTAATAATAATAATACTATTAATTATATTGATATTATTATTCTTATTTATTTTTCTAAGAAAAGTGCTATTATTTTTTTAGAGAGAAATATAATAATAAAAAAAGAAATAATAATGTATATATTATTGCTTAAAGAGAGTATAGATAATAATTAGAGATAATAATGATAATAATAATATTATATTATTATTATTATCACTATAATTTATGTGATTTAAAACTTATAAAGAGTAATATTATTATTTATCCTAGAGAGAGAATATGATAATGGGAAAAAAATAATATCATTATTTTCTATGATAGTTTTATGGGTATATATTTATTTAGAGAGAGAATTTTATAATAATAATAGCTATTATCATTGATGTTACTATTATTATTCTTACAATCATAATCATAATAATAACTATACTACTTTTGTTAATAAAAATTGGATAGAGAATATTATAATAATAATAATATAATAATAATATTATTATTATGATCATTATTATATGATGTTAATATAATAATAAGCAAAATAATATACATATTATTATTATTAGTAAATGTTTGTAGAGATAGAATAATATAATAATATTAATAAGAGATAATTATTATAATAATAATAATATTTGATAATAATAATTATAGCATTACAATTATTATTATTATACACATAATAATAAGTATAATAATATATATACTTATTATTATTATGATTTATCATTATCCCTAGTGATAATGATAACAAAATTATTTATTTATTATTATTATCTAATGATAATAATAATAATATTTAAGAATTAATATTATTATTATTACTTTTAATAATAATAATAATGATTATGATAATAATAAAAATAATAAATTAATGTTTTTATTATTATTATAATATAATATAATTATAACTATAATATTATATTATACTATAATATATATATATATATATATATATATATATGTATATATATAATAAAATAAAAAAGATAGCAAAATGAAAGAGCAAAAAAATGCATAAAGAAATATTATAAGTAGAAATAAAAGTTAGCAGCATAAATGAAGGTTATGAGCAAAAGTAAATATTAGTAGTTAGTAGGTTAGTAATGTTAGGAGTCAAAATTGATATTTACATATTTTTTTATCTCTCATCATAATTTTAATATTTTGATTTACTACAAAAAATCCTCTCTTTTTTTATCTTTATAGTTATTCTTCTATTCAAAAGGGGTTCGCCACAGGGAGGTGTCTACTTGCTGAGGAGGTGGGGAATGAATTTGGAGGAGTTTGGCAGGGACGCGACAAGGTGTCGGCACGGCGAGGTGGAGGAGCGAAGGGTGATCGTTGGCCAAGTAAGGAGGAGAAGAGGGGAAAGAGGGAGGAGGCTTTGGTGTTGTCGAGCGGGAAGAAAGAGAGAGGTTAGGAGTTACCTATTGTAACAACCCAATGTTGTTGATCAGTAATTATCACTCAAATCAGTTTGTAATTATCTCCATTAGTCTCCAAATAATATTTAGAGCAAACGATGAAAATTTAGAGTGATTCAGAGCTCATTTGAATATTTTAAATATTTTAATATATTTAATTAATTAAGAAATTTAAGATAATTAAATTGACCTCCAGTTAAAATTCCAACTTCATATTTGAGTTCCTCACCCCTACATTATCTAGAAGTGAATTTTTAGAATTTTTCAGAGCCCGTTTGATAGCTTAATTTTAATTAGATAAATACCTATTAATTATAAATTAATTAAATTAATTATTCCATTTTATATTAAATGGATCTGCTATTGGATCAAACGGTGCTTAATCTATGTCGTTCAATCAAACAGCGGCATAGATTCAACTAATGCATGCCTTCTTCCTCGACTTTCTGGTCGCACGTGACACATGGTCAATGTCTGCACACGCAGCATGCGAAAAACCACACACATCGCTTATCTTCAATCAAGTTCATACCACCCCTTATTCCCTTATCAAGACCCACCTTAATCACTTCTGTATGCTGTAGGGAATCAAAAAGGAACCTTCAGCCCCGTTGCCGAGCGCAAAAAAAAGTAATCAATCGGTGGCGGAGCGATGCGCTACTAGGGAAGGAATTTCCCATCTCCCCGGATAGCTCAACTAACACTGAAGGCTGCTGACTCAACCCCAAAGGAGGGTCGAGAGCTAATACTTAAGATAAAAGTAGTATCCTTATCCTAAGTATTAGATAGATACATACATTGAATTTAAAATATAATATGAAGAATCTAATATATGTATAAGATGTCAGCATTTCCAGTAAGCTGATCACATCATAATATTAAGTATAAGTAATATATAAATAGAGTGTGGAAGCTAAGCATACATATAGAAACATTCATCACATAAATTAAATTAAACATTCATCTCAGAAAATAAAAGAAAATATATCCAGAATTTATTACAAACTGTTTACTAAAAAATATAAAACATAGTCTAAATACTAAACTAAAAGAAAGCTAAATAAAATAGTAAAAGTTAGAGGAGAATAATCTGCTAATGCTCCATGAACTTCTCTTGAATCTCCCGAGTATCCACTTGACCTAGCTCAACAGGCTGCTCAAGATCTAGCAAATTGCTAGATCCTAAAAATACCATTTGTTAAATAATAAATCTAATACATCAAAATTAATCTAAACAGTTCTATTTATTTAATTAACATTTAAATAATGTAAACCAAGTACTGTAGAGAACTATAAATTAATAAAAAAAATTGAAAATTTGTATAAAACTAAAGTAAAATAATGCAGAACTATAGAATGAATACTGAATACAAGTAATAAAGATAATAAATTATCTGAAACTGAGTAATAATATTGAAAACTATACTGTATGTCACTGAAGTCATGCATCAGTATATGCCACAATACTGTAGGCCACTGATATGCAACCAAAATATCAATGAACTGCTATGAATATGTAATCTAATATCTACATACATCATGTTAGAAAATATAGTTTACTATGATATCAATGCATCCTGAATTTCCCTTATTGATGTATGCAACATCCCATAATCCATATAAAATCACTGAAATACATACTCATGTTCATGCTTATATTCATACTTATGCTCATGCTTCTAGAACTACATGTATTAAATCTCAAAATCCAAAAAATTACTTTAAAATCAGATTATAAATCTATTGTCTCCATTTTGTAGAATCCATCTAAATAGATTCCAACTCCTAATTCTAATTTAAATAATTTGTTTTATTTTAGATTTTACTTAACATCACTAACTGCAAAGGTTGTATACACATGATTGTATAGTCCTAAGAAAGGTGAATTTAATACTTAGTTTATTTATAACTGCACTTATCGAGGCACACCAAGATAGAAGGCAGAACCCTATTACAGTTATTCTTTTTCAAACTAAGTTATTAAATACATAAATTACAAGCATACTTAGTGTTCTAAAGAGAGTGAATTGAAATACTTAGTTTGTTTATAGCTGCACTTATCGAGGCACGCCAAGATAGGAGGCAGAACCCTGTTACAGTTATTCTTCCCCAAACTATGGATCTAGTTCACTGATTATAACACTCTTAGGCTTGAAGGATTTACTCTAAGCAGGACTATATTTATCTGATCCCGTAAGATAGATATTGACTCTACAATACCACATTAGAGTGACTACACCAATCCTGAATATTACTGAAGTAATCCAGCATCATAAATATACACTATCTTACTCAATTGATAATTGGGTTTATAATAGTTCTATTTAACAACCAAGAATTTTCAAAGCTATAAATCCTTACTCTAGTGGAGTGAGGCCTACACAAGATTCCAAGGATGTGACCAGAAGGCCACTTAATATAGGTTACTACCATGTGGAAGAAACATCATTCTAGGCCTTTTTAGGAAATTCAACCACAAGGATCTAATATCAAATATCTAAGGTTAAGAAGAATCATCAAAGTTCCTATCTCATGATTCAACAAAAGGTCTCCCTACCTTAATGTATTATTAATTATTAAGCTTTTCAACTTACTACATTAGTAAACCTATTGTAAGATCATCAAGATCTTACCCTTCTAACATTAAGTTAAATTCATAAGTTGTATTTATGAAACTTGAATTGATCAAATCAGATGGGAAAACCATCTGATCAACACCTATACTAAGATTATGGGGTACAATCAAGAATATTATTAGGATTAGATCACATTGTAAATCAATATAATTTTATCATGTTTCTCATGCTAAGGGTCTTATATAAGAGGAAATCAGAGATCTCAAGCTTAGATTCTGGTGTTCAATCACATAAGTTTTTTAATAGCCATAACACTTTTAATTTAATGATTTAAGACCAAAGCTAAATCAGATGTGTTATTTGAATTATGCCAATTGAATTATCTTTCAATCAAAGTTTATTGATTAAGTGATTAAGGTTATTTTACTTTAATCAGACAAGTTAAGGTTTAACCCCTAACATCACCCAATCAAGATTAATGTTCTAATTTATAGGTCAATAATAAATAAATACATAATTGGTAGGTTATTGATAGCAAATTTTAAATTTGGACTAAGTATTAGCTACTTAATCAAGTTCTTAAGATTTTAAACTTCATTATAGATTTAATATCAATTTAATCAAATCAAGTGTTCAAGGTATATGAGAAAGGTTAATTATATTCATACTACTATTATGAAAGCATAATAATAGAAATTTATAAAAAACAGAAGGTAATTAGTGCTAATCAAATATTAAATCAATCCAAATAAATTAGCACCTAATTATAAATCCAACCATTAGAAAGTCATGAAACACAGCATTTACATTCTACTAGATCATATGAACAATCAGAGACTAAGTTTACTAAATTTGAATAATCAAGAACCCTAATTTCTTACTAATTATGCATTTATAAGATTATGGCATAATTAAGAATACATTAATCAGAAAATTAATTCATCTAGTACATGCATTCTACAAAGCATAAGGAACACTATGGCACCTAAATAAAGCAATTTGGCTAAGTATACATGCTAATCAACCCTAATTAAGATCTGAAGTAATTAGACAAAATTAGTAAATCTAACCATTAAAATTGTAATACTACTTTATATTTTTATTCCTTATGAATTTTTGATCAATTTGGTATATAAAATTATAGGGTTTAGATCAGTGAATTAAAAGTTATTTAAATAATTTATTCTGTATTTTTTCAATTAAATTTCCCTATGATTGGATTTATTGAATTATTTTCCTTAAGGAAAATAAATCCAATTAATCTGATTTATAAAAATGGGTTCGGCCCAATATCCAAACCACGCGGGTCGACCATGGCCCGAGGAACCCGGCACTATCGCGCAGTGCGTGTCAAGAGCTGACCCGGCCCACACAGTACCGTCGTCCCCGCGCACCCTAACCCGACAAAGACCGATTAAGGAAACCCTAATTGGTGGAATTCTCTGTCGATAAGGCATGCCATGGCCTTGGCTCAATCGCAAATCCATCCTCGAGCTAAGACGCACCGATTAAGACCCGAAGCCCCTTACTCACCCGAGGCTCCTACTATGGAGCTTAACTATGGGGAGTTAACTATCCCCTCAGAGACCACCATTGGCTCTGGGTTTGATCCCTAGAGCTTCTGTAACAACTTGATGTTGTCACTGAGCCGTTTAGACCTAATCTTGATCAAATAAGGCGAAAAATCAAGATCCTAATTTAAGTCAAACAAAAATTAAATAAAAATATCCGCAAATAAAGAATTTTGAGGGGATCCTCCTGAAAAAATTGAGCTCAATTGGGATCCCGGATTATCCTAAATAAATTTACAAAATTTAATTTTTAGGAGCTGATAATAAATAAAACATAAATTGGAACATATAAATTTTTCTATAATTAAGTTAAGCATCATATGAGGATGCTATGTTTTAAGTTTAACAAATTTTTGGGCTCCGGATTAATATAAAATAATATACTCATCCAAATTTAATGATTATTAAATGCGTGCGTTTGTCTCGCCGAGACGCTCCTTTCAATACTAAGCTCGTAATTTTTGGAGTTCAAATGGCTATAGATCTTAGCACGATTTGAATCTAATGGCTGCATTTGATATTAGAGATTGCTTTATACCTCTTATAACCTAAATTTTATAAAAGAAAACCCTCATCTTAACTTTCAGCCGACAGCCCCTCCCCTTTCCACGATTGCATGTAAGAGCCGCCACTTCTCTTCCTCCTTGCGGTCGAGCGTCGATCGCCTCTTCACCTCCATTGCCGGTGCTCAATTTATTGATCTTCTCCAAGTCGAGCGCCGACCTGCTCTTCCTGGCCGAGTATCCCCTTCCTCTCGACCGAAAGGCCAAGCACCTCATTCATCATGTAGCAAGCAGAACTCACTCCTCGACTCTCTTCCATTCGATGCCATCAAGGTACATTCTGACCCTATCATAAAGTTTGAATGCTATGAGGATATAGTATTATCAATCTTCAATTGAGTTCGGTTAAACCCGATTAAAGCTCGGCTCTTGAAAAAAAAAATGATTGAAAAGCATAAAGAAACATGAAGAAACCATTTTTTTAGGGGATTGCCAATCTTCAGCGAAGTATGGAATCTGGTATCGTATAGAAACTATATAAAAACAAAAGAATTTATCTAGCAAGCTAACTTAATAACTTTTGCAAGAGAATATCAATTAACATGCATCATGTAAATTTAATAATTTCACAAATTTACAAGATATAAATACTGCAACTGGTTAAGTACTAGTTTTGATAATACAGTATGTCTTATACTACAAATTATCACTAGAACATGTTTAAAGTTCATTAGAATATTTCTACAAATGCTGCAGCTAGAAAAAAAAAATATAGATGAGGATCTATTACTCTATTCTATTTATTACATATATTACTGCACTTTTATTTTGAACAATATGAGAACTGCAAAGAACATGCAATTCTACCCCACACTTGTTCATCAGCTATTCAGAATTTATTTTTCTAACATATGAGAAAATCTTTATGTTTATGTTTATACATATATTTACTAGCTTTATTTCATTTATAAACAAATTTGCCAACACGTATCTTTGTATAGTTATTTATGGCTATAGTTTTTTTTTTATTGTTATGGTGAGAATCATTAGTATTTACTTCATGCATTCCTGTTACTATTTGATCAGTGTATATATATATAAATGGTTAAGGATAAATCTAGTTGCTATCTTGGTATTTCAAATAAATCTAATGAGTTGTTTGTTATCAAAATTTCAAGAACAAAGTGTTAATTGCTAGTTTTATTATCCCATGCTTATAATTTAAGCCTTATTTATGATCAAGTTTATATTTTTGAACTTTGGAGTACTCTAGTACTAGTAAAAGACTTCCTGCCACTCAGTTCGTAGCTCTCATTTTTCTTGCATAGGCTATCCATTGAGAACAAAATAAATTCTCACAAAAGGTGGGTTTAATCATAATCAAGTTCTAGGCAAGCAGCATGTTCATCGTTTGTAGTACTCTATAAGAATGGTGTCTCATGCACATGCTTATGTTGAGTCAGGAAATATCTAATGAGCGTGCACTTGCAAATTTGATTTAAGAAAATATTTTGGTAGCACACTTTCAATAACAACTTATTAGAAAGTTTTGAGGCACACCAAGAATGGTGTCTCAATTTTGAGGCACACTTTCAATAGCAACTTATAAGAATGGTGTCTCAGTTCTACCCCACACTTATTATATACTGTCTTGTGCCTTGTGGAAGTTATTTAATGAGAAGATTAGAGGGTGTCAATTTATTAGTTGTTTAGTTCAAGTGCTTCTATTAGCTCAAAGGCGGCGAGTAACTAAGGATTTGATTTGTCTTGAGAATGATTCTTCCGAAGTGGATGAATTTATGAGTTGATTTTTCTTTGAGGGAACTGGGTTTGAGGAAGACCACTCTATGTATATATATTATATGTGCGTTGTTCAATACATAATACGATGCCTTGCTCCTTATGATACGATAATAAATTTGTTATCGTCAAATTTATACAAGATTAGAACCAGTTAAATGATATTGATTGCTGTAATAAAGCACAGCATGATTAGATATGGATTAAAAAGTGGCAGTGCAATTGCAGATTTGGTTTCATGCAGTAACAACCCTATTGTTGTTACCTATCAATTAGTGACTTAATTGACTATAGTCTTTTTTCATTAGTCTTATAATAGTATTAGGAGCTTCCATTTCAATTTTCGTGCAAATTGGAGATCGTTTGTCAATTTCCAATATTTCTTGATTTTCTGATAATTCTGAGAATGCCTAATTTATTTAGGCCTCAAAATTAAAAACGGAGTTCGCCATTGGACTCAGCAGCTTCAAATTAGCTATGAGTGATATTCTGGGAATTTTTGAAAGTCGTTGAATTTCTCGGATATTTTATTTTATTTCGAGCGCTCAAAAATTTCATTGAAATCAAGATCCCAATTTAAGTCAAATAAAAAATTTTAAAAAAATATCATCTTATAATGTCCTATTGAAAGAATCATACTGCAAAACTTTGAGCGCATTTAGGATCCCGGATTGTTCTAAATAAATTCGTGAAGTTTAAACTTCAAAAGCTAATAATAAGAAAATATAAATTGGAATTTGGAAATTTTTGTATATTTAAATTATGCATCAATCAAGGATGCTATGTTTTAAGTTTCACTAATTTTTCAAGCTCTCGATTTATCATAATTAATTTTCAAAGTTTTTCACTTCAAAATTAATATAAAATAAAATACTCATCAAAACTAAATAATTCTTACTCACGTGCGTTCGTCTCGTTGAGACGCTCGTTTTGATACCTATTTTATAATTTTTGGAGTTTGATTGGCTTCAAATCATAGCACGGGAAATTTCAGTCGTTCATTTTAAATCCAACGGCATAATTAGATTATAGATTTGCTTATATATCCCATCTAACATAAGTTTCTTAATCAAAAACCTAATTCCTTTCTTTTCTCTCAGCCGTTATTTCCATCCTCCTTCGATCGAATCCCTATCGCGCATCAACTGCTC
Source organism: Gastrodia elata (assembly GCA_016760335.1). Taxonomy (NCBI): domain Eukaryota; kingdom Viridiplantae; phylum Streptophyta; class Magnoliopsida; order Asparagales; family Orchidaceae; genus Gastrodia; species Gastrodia elata. The sequence continues at coordinate 50,788,875 of CM028670.1, forward strand.
GCTCCCCTCTCCCTCTCTCGGCAAGAGGCTGAGAGGTTATACCTCTCCCTCTCTCGGCAGGAGGCCGAGAGGCTGCGCCTCTCCCTCTCTCGGCAGGAGGCCGAGAGGCTGCGCCTCTCCCTATCTCAACAGGAGGCCGAGAGCCTACCCGAGCCTGCCCTCCCCTCTTGGCTAAAGGCCGTGAGTAGTCCACAGCTTGGCATCGATCCTTCCTCTCCTTCGTTCATCGATCTTCGCTTAAGGTACTAATCTACCTAGTTTCAAATCTAAATTCAATGAATTTAGATTTAGTTTATGAAATCTTGTGTTAGAGCTGCATATATGAGGATGCCTTAATGCTTATTTGAGAGGTTGTGTTTATTTTTCTATTCCTGCATATGTGAAGATACATAAGGCCTCATGCGTATCAACTTTTGTTGTTGTTAATGCAATTATTCTTTTTAATATCAACAATACGCTTCTAACGATTGAATGCTATCACAAGTGCTTGAATAGTCAGTACTTAACTTTATATTTTTACTGGAATATTAATTATTAATGCAAACACTTGTAAATTAAGTACTGAATTATTTGATTTTCATTATTATGATTTTTATCAAATGGAGAGCATATATAGCTCTAATATATATATTACATACAGTGTGTAGAATTGCTTTTATTCTCAAATGGAAAGGAAAGAGCAGTATAATATACTTTATACTATGTTTGGAAAGTCTTACATAGTGCCAAGTGTTTCACTTTTTTTTTTAATGTACACCTTCATATTCATTAAAGATTTTTGATGTATTTTGCATGCCTACAATCGAAATGCTGATAGAATTTTCAATAAAATAACATCACTTATTTACTAATTAATAAATAAAACAAGTCACTTAATACAAATTAATATAAATAATAACAAACTTTATAAATAAGAAGATTCTGTAACAACCCAGGTTATTTCTTAGGTCAATTATGACTAATCTAAGTCTTAATTGAGGATCTATTACACTAAGTCATTTAGAACTCATCTCTAAGGTCTAGGTCAAATTAGGAATCAGCTGGATCAAATCTTGATTTCTAGAAAATCTCAAAACCCTATAAATTGACTTTTTATTTTGTCCTCAAATCAAAAATCTGACTTCGTCATTATGTTCATCATCCCCAAATTAACTAGGAGTGAAGTTTTGGATGCATTTGGAAGTTGTTGGATTTTCGTCAAATATTTTAATAATATTTAAATATCCTGAAAAATCAAATAATGAAATACTCATCAAATCAAAAATCTGAGTGCACCGTTACGATCCTCACCCCTCAATTAGCTAAGGGTGATTTATTTGAATTTTTCTAAATACAATCAATTATTTAATTTGCATTAATAAAATGGATATAAATTATTTAAAATAATATTACTTAATATATATTAATTAACGACACCAGCATTACCATCCATTTTTCCCAATGCCATAAGATCTACGATGTTTGTCCATCATCAGAGCGGAACCGTTCGATCAAGCCTGATCGAACGATCCTTGACCCTTCGTCCCCATCTGCCAGCGCGTGTCGCGCAGGCGGGAGAAACATGATGCGCGTAACCCTACTGCTCTGCCAGGCAGCGTCCTCCACCCCATGATCATCTTAAACCCTCCATTTAAGCCATAGTGCCTTGCTTGTGCCGAAATTTTTGGCGATCGGGTCTTCCCAAGCATCTGGTCCCACATCCTTCCGTTCCTCACAAACCCTAGCCTTCGCCAAGGCCTTCAGGTACTTTCCTTCCCATCTGTTTTTACATTTATTTCCTTAGATTTTAAGTCCAGTCCTTCCTGAATGGTCTTTTGATTCATTGCAATGAGTTTACCTACTCAATATAGCTGAATTAAATTTTATCTCATTACAAATTGATCTACACCTAACTGACCTTCCTCTCTATTTCGATTCTATTATTCTATTGTATTGCATATCTCATCATATTATGATCAATCAAGACCAATGAATTCAATGCCTCAAATTGAAGGTTTAAGTTCAGGATGTGTAGGTTAGAGCTGATTTTCGAAAGTTAGGGCATCATAAGAATCGAGTGATAGAGATTGTCTTGCCATTGAGATCATTAACTCATTAGGAAGTGCGAATAGTGGGCTTGCATTCTGCATTTGTTTTACCTAAGGAGGTGTCGTGTGCGCCATTTGGATTGATGCCCTAATCACCATTTGCTGAGGGTTGTCGAAGGAGAAGAAGTCTCCTTTCGAGCTGGACCGTTGCCGACCTGGATTTCGAAGGTTCGAGCTCGCTCCTTGCAGACGAGGCATAGTCGTGGGGCCAGCCCAAATTGCGTGGATGGCCTGGTAGGTCGACACATGGCTTCTCTCACTTGCGCATTTTGCTGAGGTAGCGATGGCGTCTCTTCAAGTGGGGCCCACCGTGATTTCAAGCTGCTGAATATATTAAGCTTTAAATTTAATTAACTTAAATTATAGTTTAATTAATTGATTAATTTACAAAATTTCAAATACTAATAACTCTCAATCCATAACTCCAATTATAGCAATATTTTATACCATTATGATCAGTGAATTTAGAGGATCATCATAGAACTATTTATTTTGCATTTAAAGATGTATTTCTTATAGTGACATTTAGGATCCCTAAATTAATCCCTAAATGCTATAAAACTTCATTTAGCCATTACTTTGTGTGTGATTACCCAAGCATACCAAATATAGGTCTCAAAGTGATCAGAAAACCCTAAGGATTATCTTAGTAGTATTCACTTTGCTGTTTGGATTAGTTTGAGCTTAATCACTTTTAGGACCTAACCCTAAATAGGTCAATTAGCCCTAGAACTTCAATTGACCATAATTTGGTCAATTTAGCTTTAAATTAAGTGATCCAAATATCAATTTTAATTAAGAGAACCTAATTTATAGTAATCTGTAAAAATAATTAGGATCCAACGGTTAGATCTCCTAATTAACCCTAATTACTCTAAAACTTAATTAGTAAATATTAGTGAATCTAATGATCCAAATTGAATAATTATAGTTTCAAATAACTTCTAGGGTATATTACAACCTAATGGTGTGGTTGGATCAGTGATTTGGTGATTAATCTCACTAATCACTTACTAATCACCCTAGACCCTAATTAAACATAACTTAGCCAATTAGAGTCCAAATTGAGCCTACCATCAGTCATTGTGATCAGTGAATCATTTGTGATCTACAGCCACTGATTTGATTTAATTTTGATACTAATTGGAGATGTTAGGATTTTGACCATTAATTAAGAAACCCTAAATTACTATTTTACCCTTAAACTTGTATTGGCTATAACTTAGCCAATACTTATCAGAATTTAGTGATTTTGGGTTCTATGGAAACCTTAGATAGTATTTAACAATAATCGAAAAGAAAATTTAGATTTTATTAAGCCAAATTACCAAATACCCCTATGAGTCAAATCCATTAATTTGATCTCATAAGGCTTAATAATTACCCAAAATTGGTGTAATTGCTGTCTAATCTTATATTAGACAGTATGAAACACTTTACTACTAATAAATTTAGATTTGGAACCCTAGATCAAAATTTGATCTTTTAAACCCTTAAGTAGGGGCAAAATGGTCATTTTGCCCAAATTTAGGGTTTAGTATTTTTTAAAACCAATAAATAAAATAATTTAGATCATAAATTAGGTGAGTTTAAGTATTAATTTGATTTGAATCAAAACTTCAATCTTAAGTCTTTAAGAAATCTTAAGTAAAATCCTGAGAATTCCTTTATTCCTCAATCCTTCTTAGATCTTTCCTTAGGTCTTATAACACTCATTAGGATGTGTGTCTGAGAGATACTCTAGTGATTAAGAGCCTTAATTCCTAAGATTATGAATAGATCTTAGGTTAGAATTTATCTATTGAGTAAATTATGTTACTCAATAAATGAAACCTTGAGTTTACTAGTTTATAGATTTTCTTAGTTTATTTAATGATTATTTGATATTTAAATCTTAAAATTAAGGGTAGAGATATATCCTAGTGAGGTTGATTTATCATTAGGATTTGCCTTAACCTAATCTATGAGATTTGGGTTCTAAACCTTAGACCCTTAGTTGTACCTTTGGATTGAGTGATTAGACCCCATTATTTGGAGTTTAATCCTTAATCCTTTCATCTTGATTTGATCAATCAAGATGGGTTTGGGGTTAATTAAAATATTAAACTAGGACAATGATTTATTTATTTAAATCATGTAGTCATCATTTGATTTAGATATACTTAGGACTTGGCCAGTCCTAATTATCTTCAACTTATAGGTTCGTGATTCTAAGTTACAGACTGTGTAAGAATTGATGATTCTGAATCTTATGTAACTTAGAGTAGATAAAATAAATAAAATAGATAACAATGGATATCACCTATGTCCTAGTCGAGTCTCTTGCTCACTTTGACTTTGATGCTTCGCTTACTTTGTAATTGAGTTTTATACCTTGAGCATATATTGTGTACATGGGATATTTAATGAATATCTTATGTCAACTTTGAGAATTCATAAGTAGCATTTGTTCTTGTTCTCATATTTTAGTAGGGTATAGCTTAATTAGTATACCTTTTCATTTCACTCATTCTGGATCGGCTACGGTGTCGGGTCAGACCGATACAACTGACTGATTTGTCAGGATTTGATATAGTTGTACTAATTTAAGTACACTTATACTTGGTTTTTCTGTTATAGCCTATTAGGCTAAGTACGTTGATACTATCCGTTCAGATGCTAGCTTGATTAGTATACCTTTTTCAATTCACCCGTTCTGGATCGGCTACGGTGTCAGGTCAGACCGATCCAACTGACTGATTTGTCAGGATTTGATATGGTATACTAATTTAAGTACTCTTATCCATTCAGAGCTTCAATATTAGCCCATTAGGCTAAGTGAGACTATGTGTACTTTCAGTTTGAATGGCTTGAATAGCTAATACAGCTTCCAGTTCTGAATTTACTTTGCATTTTCTGCATTTCAGCACTACTTTTACTTATAGTTTTACTACATTGTCTAGCATTGTTTCCATTTAGGGTGCTAGTTTTACTTATTATTTATACACTTGTAGGATGCTAGTCTTACATGTTGTGTTATAGTCTGGTTTTTAGTTTTATAATGTTTTTATGCTCATTTACTTTTATGTCACTTAGCATAATTCTGTATTGATCATAAGCATGTTTAGGATGTATTTTATTTATAGTCATTACTTTAGTCTTTCTGTTACTTACTTTACCTTGTTGCAGTTGCTTTGGAGGAGGTATGTGCTTACTTCCTAATTGTTAAGTTATAAACTAGTTATTTATAACCTTACATGTTTCTTTCTTATGTATTCTTGCTCCTACTATGCTTTTGTACTTGTTTATAGTGATATCTAAATAACATAACAAATTTGCAGCCTAAAATGTACTTAGATATTTTGTCTAACTAGATTTTTCTTTTGTTGGCCGGGGGGCCCTATCATTGTGAAACCGACAATGGTAGATTCCGAGCTTTTTGAGGTTGCAGATCTTTCAGGAGATCTGCATTTGGAAGAGGAGCGTCCTACTGAAGATCCTTAGTTTTCTTTCTGCATTTGTGAGGATGAGTGTTTATTTCAGCTCTTTTAAACTATTTAATATTGTAATAATTCAGATTAAATTTACTTTCAACAATTTACTTATTCTGTACTATTGTATTATATGATGGGTGGATATCTGTACATATTCTTCTACACTCTGCTGTTATTTGTATTTGCATTTAATGATGATTACTTTGAGTAAATGGCAAAGCCTTTGATTATAATGGGTTAGTATTAGTCACTAACATATTCATAAGTAAGAGCCTTATCATTTGGTGACCGCCACACCGTAATCATGTTAACTTAAGAGTTAACAGGACCATGGCGGGGAGCGGGGCATCACAAATTTGAATTCTAATAGTAAACTAAATATTTTTAACTTGAATTCTTAATTATAATAATTATAATTAAGTTACAAGTGTGGTCTTAACTCATAAATTTTGATGCTTGAGAACACACACACACACACACACACACACACACACACACACACACACACACATATATATATATATATATATATATATATATATATAATTATATTTATTCTAAACCTTACAAATGGCTTGTTTAGAATCTTAATGATACCCATCATTGTTGATTTAATGATTCTCCTGAGTTCATCCTTAGGAAACATGCCCTTAGTAAGTAAAGTTATCAAAGAAAGTATAATATAAATGTACCTTGCCCCAATTACTGCAGGTGTGGTGATTGCCATCTTCTTCCAATTAATCGTTGAGCTCCATTTTCTAAATTGCTCGTGCAAGGTACGTTAACTACATAGAACCTATATTTAGTTCTCATAGACTAAATTACTTTATTGGACATTTATGTGTAGTGCGATCATCACTCACATAGATCTCTTTACTGCTAATGTATTTTATTTAATTAATTAATCAACAATTAGGCTAAATTTTGCAAATGCTATAACTTAGCTAATTCTCGTCCAAACTTGGTGATTCAATAGTACATCTCTATCACAATAATGTGTAAGACAATATTATAAAATCAGATTTAGGATTAAATGCCTAGTTTTCCTAATCATTTTTAATTGTAATTGGGAGTTCCAAGAAAATCATAATTTTCCAACATTGTCCAATTATGGCATGCTTAGTGTCTTTCTTCTCCTTATGATGTGAGGATTTCAGTTATGTTATTATTATCTTGATTGGACAATAATTGGATAAATTAGGTATTTGGCTCCTCCAAACCTTCATAATAAATCATTTTTTCATGATTATGTTACTTGCATATGTAGGCCTTTATGACTTAGGATGGCAAGCATCTTTCGTTAATTAAACTTTCATTTGATTTACAATTTACAAAATACTTAACCAAATTATGCGATATAATATAACATTTTGAACATAAAAATGCATAGATTAAGAATTTAAATTAATTTCTATTTTGATGATTATTTTATTTAATCATTAGTTTAGATTAATTAATTAACTTTCAATTAATTTCAATTCTTGTTTGTGTCTTAATTCATTAATTTGAAGTCCAAATTCAATGATCAATAGTCTATTTCACTCATAAAAATTTGAGGAATAATAATATGAATTCAAATTTCACATTGAAACCCTAATTCTCTTAATCACTTTTATCCCTAATTAGGAGTCCCGAAAAACCCTAAATTCCCAACATTGTCCGATTTTGACATACTTAGTGTCATTCTTCTCCTTATATAATAAGGATTTCGTAGTTATGAATTAGTATTACTTAAATAATGTTATAGTTTCTTAATTTCATGCTATAAGGGTTTAAAGCCCTAGGATAGCAAACTTACTTCACCATTTTCCTCCCATGTCAATTTTCCATGACATTATTATTTTGAGCTTAGTTCTCATAATTTATTTATATGAATCTATAGCAAATTTCTTGATCATCTTTCAACCTTAGGATATAGCCTATAGGATTGATTACACCTTAAATTGTAGGTGCTCCTTTAGAACTAGATGTCATACCCATTAAGTGTGCTTAACCATAATGCTTGTTTAGTTTAGGTTATGATCTTCTTGGCCATAATCCTAAGTAATTAGGTTTGAGCTTAGCTTTCATTTTTCTAGATATATGAATCAATTGCAATTCGCTTAATTCACCTTTCAACCCTAAGGTAGAAACCCTAGGATTGATTTACAATATGAATTGCAGTTGATCCCTAGATCTATTAGTTATAGCCATTAAGAGTAGTTAGTCTTAATGCCTTTGAAATTGTAGATTATTAAATCAACTAGGATTAGCCTTTAGTGACTAGATTAGAGCCTTATTTATTCATCATAAATCTTAAGGACTTCTCTTGAATCCTTTAAGAGTTAGTAATAAGAATCCTAATTCATTTAGGATAGTTTAGGAATCCTACTAAATTTCCTTAAATATTAGCTATTAGAATACTTAGAACTTGTAGTTCTTAAACCCCATCATTTATTTACTTTAAATATTTCACTTTATTATAACCTAGCTAGATTAGTACTTATTTGGAAAGATCCTTTAAACTACAACCTAGTTAGTGAGCTTTAATGAATTAAACCTTAACTTCTAATTCCTTATATTGATAATTTCATAACCTCAATCATTTCCTACTTTTCACCTAAGCCTTGATTAGTTAAATTATTTAAATCTTATGGCTTTGGACTAGATTAAAACTAGCTTCTTTTTGCATTGATTATACTTATAAATTATTTAGTCATATCATAATAAATGAAATGAAACCATTATTTTTAAAACTCCAATTATTATTATTAATTACAATTAACTTGAGATCAATATCTCAAAGTTAATTTGGAGCTCAATTAGCTCCAATCATTAAGTAGATCATTAAAATTAAATAATTTTGGATATCACTTAGTTGTAATTATTGAATTTTCTTTAAATGCTTGCTTAGCTTGGAGCCTTTTTCATTTGAATCATTCATATAAGACAATTGTGCATAAATAAGACTTTCACATTAAAAACAATATGGGTTTATATTGCAGGATCAGCCAAGGGCAAGCTAATAAGGAGACCTCACATTCTCATAGGGTGAATGTGAGTGTTACTTGTTTTGACCTCACTTTTCTTTACTTGTTAAACAGACATGTTTAACTCCTCGCTTCATTTTGTAAGTCCCTGCAGAATGAGAAACTTCCTAAAATAACTTCAATTAAATAATATGTGAGATCCTCTATAATCTTACTGATTGAGAAGACTTATCATAGCTTTTTAGCTATGTTATCTTACATAGTCCTAGGCTATGTGTATCTTAGACCAAGAGTCTAAGATCTTCCTTCAACTATTATGCTTTATACTTTTCATGTTAGTATTGTACTTTACTTGTTTACAGGTTCTTTTATATTGCAGTGAATGTTATTATAATTTTATTTAAATGCTTCACTATTTACTTTCTTACTTAGCATAATTCCATTGAACATATACATATTTCATTTATTTACTTTCATTTGCATGCTTTAGTATTTCTCTAACCTATCTAGGATACTTTTATCCTTATTTTACTTATAGGCTAGATTGTCAAATTATGTGAGTATTCTTACTCACTTTACTTTTTCCTTACTTTCCTTACTTTCTTTTCCACATTTGTATGCTTTCATTTTTGCACTCTTACTTACGCTTATATTGTAACTAATTGTGATATCCAAAATAAACAACAAAAAATTTAACCTAATCTTAAATTGTACTTAGACTGTTTAGTCTAACCATATTTTCTCTATTTTGGCTTTACCCTATCATATTTAAATGCCAAAATATGATAGATTAGATGCACTTGGAGGCTAATAGAGCTGGACCAAGAACTTAAAGAAATATAATTGCTTCTGCTTAATTTATTCAATTCTTGCTATATATTATAAGTGTGGGAGAGATTTTCATTTAATTACTTTCTAATGTTTATTCATTGCCTATATTAATTAAAGTCTTTTACTTTTTGTTTACTATGCTTGTGTTGTAAGTTAAATCCCTCACTTAAATGCTTGGTCAGAGATAAATGTATATATATAGATTAATGGATACTTAAATAAAAATTTAGTTGCTTACTTAACTAGAAATTTAGTTATTATTTTCTCATTTTCTTATAATTATAAATGATCTAGGATGGTGTACCTTAGGATAGAAAATTACTTCATATTTTTTTTCACTTCAAATTATATTAGAACTCAAAATAAGCAATCCCATGTAACACATTGACTCTATATTAGAACTGGAAATAAGCAATCCCATGTAATCTATTGACTTTATATTAGAACTGGAAATAAGCAATCCCATGTAATGAATTGATTTTATATTAGAATTGGAAATTTTCTATACTTTTAATTAATCTTCCATTGGAATGGAATACTTGTTGAAATTGCAGGTGTATATTTGACCAAATACAGTAGAGGTCATGCCGAAATTTTTAAGATTTAATTGACTTAAACTTATATTGCATATTGTACACTCATATCTCATATGCTAATCATTAGAATTTTCACATCTAAATTTGCAAGTATCTTTATCATATGTTGTTTTTAAATTCATATTTTCATATTTATTTCATATAATGTTTTCACAAAATTCATTCCATCTTAACTTAAGACCCTCTTCTAAATCCTTGGCCAAACACAACATCTAATGATTTGGATTAGTTTTCTTCTAATCCAGTATTAGATGTTGTCGTGGCATATCAATATTGAGATTTGTTATTACTCAATATTGGGTCATTATAGTTGGTATCAGAGCCAAGTTGAGAACTTTAAGTTAAGATAAAGATATCCATTCATCCAAAAGTAAACAACACTGTATAGTAAAGATAATTAAATAACATCTTAGGCTAGTAAACACTTTATCTTATTTATAACAAACTTAACTTAAATCGTAAGAACTTTTAGATATTAACCTTCAAGTTGATCTAGACTTTTTAATCTAAAATGTTTTTTAAGCATTTTCTAAATTTTACTCCAGAGATTCCTAATATTAAGGAATACCCTTTCTATATCATAATTCATAAGTTGTCTTTCTTTTTCTTTAAAATTTGAATCAATCATTCCAATCATCTCTATTGAAGAGGTATCAATCTCCAATTTGTCCTTCATCTGTAGTAGAGATCAAAACCTTGTTAGCTATGATGAAGACCTTGTGGGAGATGCTGAAACTATTGGGTGAATTGCAAGATCGAGTAGCTCCTAGAGTAATTAATCTGCCTAATTCTCAAATGTTTCATGCCAATCCTAAAGCAGCATCAAGTTTAGCTATGGATGGATTCCTTCATATTTTCTTCAACTCAATCCTCCAACCTTTGTTGGGTCTGCTTCTTCCATTAAAGCAACCATTTGGGTGATGTTAAATTGAGAAAGACCTTTCATATATTAAGTGCCATAGTAGCTAAGCTATCTACTTAACCACTCACTTGTTCGTCAAAGATGTTAAGTATAGGTGGAATAGCAAGATGAATTCTTTAGTGCTGAAGTAGTGTTGAGGAGATTTCTTGGGTTGAATTCGAATTAGTCCTTAAAGAAGAGTTCATTCCTCCTTCTACTCAATCGCTACTAAATGTGAGGATGCAACCAAGTTTTTCTCCTGAATTGGTGAGGACTGAAGAAGCTAGATTTAGTCATTTCCTCGAAGGTTTAGGAGACTCGATTTAGGAGCATCTTGTATCCTACCACTATATCAATTTCTCAAAATTATTAGAAGGTGCAAGATTTATAGAATACCATTAAGGGAAGTAGAGGCTTAGGAAGAAACCTTATCTTCCTTAGTAGATTATAAAGTAGCCCAGGAGGATAGAATCCAATCACCTCCAACTTTCCTAATAACTTAGCCACCGCAGCATCAGGTGAAGATCGATCATCATCCTTTATTCTGAAATCCATTTCCTATTAGATCTCTAACTTTACCTCTTGCAATCATGCCTTCCCCTGTGGCAAAATAATCCTTTTCAAAGGAGTGATCAAAATGTAAATGCAGTCAATCTACTTGCTACCCTGTCAAGGGTGCATGCTTTTATTTTTGTTGTCACCAATGAAGGTAGGAGGCTGCATTAGGCTTGATTGCAATTTTAATTTCTAAAGTTTGCAGTCATTCTTATCTTAACTTCTTGTAGTCTCATTCTTCATTGTGGAGCATTAGGAACCAAAATAACTTCTTAATTAAGAATTTAATTAATACCTTATCCATGTGCTGCTTTGATAGAAATCTAATTTCTTTTCTTCTTAAATAGAATGGCAATGAGATTGCCTTAGCATTTGATTAGATCTTAATAAGAAGTAAGATGAGTTAGCTTAATTCTGTGCTTAGATAGAATAATAGGAAGATTCCATAGTATCCAAGTAGATCTTATTAGCAATAAGATAACTAGTTTGTTAAGTTTCTATCTAAGTTGATAGTTAGGACTTTAGTTTTTAAGTGATTAAAAATCCTAACCTTTATGTGTTTCGAATCATAAGTTAAGAGACTTGAACACCATATTTTGGGTTTGATCTCTTGACTCTTAATCTTGATAGATTATATCAAGGTTTGATCCTAATAAAAATAAGACGATTAATTTAAACTGTTTAACTTCATTAGGCGACATTGATTTATTGAAGTTAGAACTTCATGAGTTCTAATACTTTGACTTTTATAGGACCGTTCAACTGAGTTTACACTGATAATAGGATCTTGTGGATCCTAAAATTATGTATTCCCAGTATAGTTATAATAAAAGTTTCACTAATAATAGAAAAGTGAATGATAAGTATAGAATCTGTAAGTTCGACTGCAGACGAGTCTACAAAACCTATATTTATGTCTGTTCCTTTAATATTATTGGGTGGCAGTAGGCTGTATTAGTTTTTGTGGAAGTCCTTCTAGTATCCGAGCACTAAAAGAGACATTGCTATCTTTATCTCTAAGTGCCTATCCTATAACTAGTAGAGGTTGAGCACCAGACAGCTTAGTAGACTTCTTAAGTTGGTATAAATCTTTGAATGGAAGTGATTTAACATTTCCATGGTTATTTTACACTTGATAAAGTGTAAACTCAGGAGGTGTTGTGATTTGGGTGTTTGTCAATAGACTCACCAAGTCATATAATTTCTTTCCAAATTTTCAATATGACTCAGCAGAAAGGTTAGTCAAGCTCTATTCTTTTGTGATCATTTATCTACTAAAGACACCAAATTATAATCTTTAAGACAAAGATGGCATACTTACATCTGGATTTTGATCAACTGTTCAGCAAGACCTAGGGACCATCTCAGCTATGAATACTGCGGTACATCCCCAGACTGATGGTCAAGCTGACTGAGTAATCAAATTCTAAAAGTTCTCTTGCATCTTTGTGTTTTAGATATCAGTGGATCTTGGGAAGATAACCTCGCCTTAGTCAAGTTCACTTGAAATTTTAGTTATTAGTTCAGCATCAGTAAGGTTCCTTATGCATCTCTTTTTGGATTTTTATGTTAGTTGAAGGGACGGACAGAAAATTCCTTCTGATCAAGCGTAAATTGGTTGGCAACGCATGAAGGATCAAGAACTTATCATGGCGCTTGCCGCAAACTCTTAGAGCTTCTAATTAGGTAGTTTTAGTTCTTTCAATTTCATTGTCATTTCGTTAGATTTCCTTCATAAAATTCTTTTTAATTTCTTGTTTCCATTTATTATGTGTCATGGGCGACACTTTTTTTGAGGAGAGGAGTCTATAACAACCATAATGTTGTTATCTATCAATTAGTTACCTAATTGACTCTAATCTTTTTCTATTAGTCTTATAATAGTATTAGGAGCTTTCCTTTCAATTTTCATGCAAATTGGAGATTGTTTGTCAATTTTCAACATTTTCTTATTTTCTGATAATTCTGAGAATGTCTAATTTATTTAGACCTCAAAATTAAAAATGGAGTCCGCCATTGAACTCAGCAGCTCCAAATTAGCTGGGTGTGATATTCTGGGAATTTTTGGAAGTCGTTAAATTTTCCGGATATTTTATTTTATTTCAAGCCTCAGAAAATTTCGTCGAAATCAAGATCCCAATTAAAGTCAATAAAAAAATTTAATAAAAATATTATCTTATAATGCACTATTGAAGGGATCATACTGCAAAAATTTGATCGCATTTGGAATCCTGGATTGTCCTAAGTAAATTTGTGAAGTTTAAACTTTAAAGGCCAATACTAAGAAAAATATAAATCGGAATTTAAAAATTTTTGTATATTTAAATTATGCATCAATCATGGATGCTATGCTTTAAGTTTCACTAATTTTCAAGCTCTTGATTTATCGTAATTAATTTTCAAAATTTTCACTTCAAAATTAATATAAAATAAAATACTCATCAAAACTAATTAATTTTTACTCGCGTGTGTTCGTCTCGTCGAGACACTCGTTTTGATACCTATTTTGTAATTTTTGGAGTTTGATTGGCTTCAGGTCATAGCTCGGGAAATTGCAGCCGTTCATTTTAAATCCAACGGCATAATTAGATTATAGATTTGCTTATATATCCCATCTAACCTAAGTTTCTTTATCAAAAACCTAACTTCTTTCTTTTCTCTCAGCCGTTATTTCCTTCCTCCTTCGATCGAATCCCAATCACGCGTCAACTGCTCACTCCCCTCTCCCTCTCTCGGCAGGAGGCCGAGAGGTAGCGCCTCTCCATCTCTCGACAGGAGGCCGAGAAGTAGCACCTCTCCATCTCTCGACAAGAGGCCGAGAGCCAGCCCGAGCCAGCCCTCCCCTCTCGGCTAAAGGCTGTGAGTAGTCCACGGCTGAGCGTCGATCCTTCCTCTCCTACGTTCATCGATCTTCGTTTAAGGTACTAATCTACCTAGTTTCAAATATGAATTCTATGAATTTAGATTTAGCTTATGAAATCTTGTGTTAGAGCTGCATATATGAGGATACCTTAATGCTTATTTGAGAGGTTGTGTTTATTATTCTGTTCCTGCATATGTGAAGATACATAAGGCCTCATGCGTATCAACTTTTGTTGTGGTTACTGCAATTATTCTTTTTAATATCAACAATACATTCTAACGATAGAATGCTATCGCAAGTGCTTGAATATTCAGCACTTAACTTTATATTTTTACTTGGAATATTAATTATTAATGCAAACACTTGTAAATTAAGTACTAAATTATTTGATTTTCATTATTATGATTTTTATCGAATGGGGAGCATATATAGCTCTAATATATATATATTGTAGAATTGTTTTTATTCTCAGAGGGAAGGGAAAGAGCAGTATAATATACTTTATACTACGTTTGGAAAGTCTTGTATAGTGCTGAATGTTTCACTTTTTTTTTAATGTACACCTTCATATTCATTAAAGATTTTTGATATATTTTGCATGCCTGCAATCGAAATACTGATAGATTTTTAGTAAAATAATATCACTTATTCACTAATTAATAAATAAAACATGTCACTTAATACAAAATTAATATAAATTATAACAAACTTTATAAATAAGAAGACTTGAATTCTAATTATAAACTAAATATTTTTAACTTGAATTCTTAATTATAATGATTATAATTAAGTTACAAAGTGTGGTCTTAACACATAAACTTTGATGCTTGAGAACACACACATAAATTAGATATATATATATATATTTATTTTACACTTTACAAATGGCTTGTTTAGAATCTTAATGATACTCATCGTTGTTGATTTAATGATTCTCCTGAATTCATCCTTAAGAAACATGTCCTTAGTAAGTAAAGTTATCAAAGAAAGTATAATATAAATGTACCTTGCCCCAATTACTGCAGGTGTGGTGATTGCTCTCTTCTTCCAATTAATCATTGAGCACCATTTTCTAAATTGATCGTGCAAGGTACGTTAATGTGGCGACCCAGCCCCACCGTGGTCCTGTTAACTCTTAAGTTAACATGATTACGGTGGAGTGGTCTCCAAAACGACAAAGTCCCTACTTAGAATTGGATTAGACACACATTCTAATCCAACTTAACTAAAGACTTTGTCATTATTAAGGTAAAATCTCACTAAATGAAAATACAAGAAAAGCAAAGTGCGGAAGCATAAATACAACATCCATCCATATACAAACTCAACAGTACGGAATAAGTAAAGTGCTGAAAATAAAGTAAAACCCTGTATTATTAAAACATTTAAAAGCTTAAGCAGAAATGAAAATAATTCACTCATCCTCACAAAGCAGGAAGAAAACTAAGGGTCTTCAGGTACAGGCTCCTCCTCCAATGGCAAGTCCTCCACTGGATCTACTGCTTCAAGAAACTTAGAACCTATCATTATCGATTTCATAATGATAGGCCCCATCCAACAAAAGAAAAATCTAAGCTAGAAAATATGTCTAAGTATATTTTAGAGTAATCAATTTATTATGTTTGTTAGATATCACAATAAACAAGTAAACACAAAAGCATAGTAGGAGCAGAAATGCGTAAGAAGAGAACAGGATAAAGCTATAAACAAATAGTTTATAACTTAGACAATTATGAAGTAAGCACATACCTCCTCCAAGCAACTACAACAAGGTCAAGTAAGTATAAAACAAGTGACTAGGAAAAAAAAATACACCCTAAATATGCTTATGATCAATCCAGAATTATGCTAATTGGCATAAAAGTAAATGAACATATAAAAACTTTGAAAACAAAACTAATATATATATATATATATGAAAGCAGCAAATAAGACTAGCCTCCTATATGAAAACAAAGCTAGAAAAGTGCAGCAAGACTGTAAGTAAAAATAGTGCTGAAATGCAGAAAAGAGTAAAGTAAAGCAGTAAAATCCAAAACTAAAAATTGTCTTGGCTACTCAAGCCACTCAAATGGTAAGTAAACAAAGTAATACTTAGCTTGATGGGCTAAGACAGAAGCTCTGAACTAAATATCATTGAAACCTCTTAGCCTGATGTGCTAAGGCAAAAAGTACTGAACCAATAATCACTATATGGAAATCCACCCACAACTAGTACTCACCATATCCAATCCTGACTAACAAGGTCATAAGAGCGCAAAATCTATTTCTCGCCACCCTGGGACCCACCTCAACCAGGCATGGATAGACTTACCGATAGTAGCAATCCAGCGTGCTATACCGGACTCAAAGATTGGAGAGGCATACTAGTTAGGTCACAACCTTCTTAAAATTGAAAACATCGATAAAACATGAATGATATGTATGCAAATTCAAAATTGACACAAGATACTTATCAAATATCCTGTATTAAATATATGTGAATAAGGTATAAGGCTCAATTACGAGGTAAGCAAAGCATCAAATCAAAGTGAGCAAGAGACTCAACTAGGACACAAGTGATATCCATTGTTGTCTAATTTATTCATTCTATCTACTCTAAGCTACATAAGATTCAGAATCATTAATTCTTATTCTAAATATAACTTAGACTCACGGTCTTATAGGTTGAAGATAATTAGGACTGGCCAAGTCCTAACTATATCTAAATCAAATGACGACTACTTGATTTAAATAAACAAATCATCATCCTAGTTTGATATTTAATTAACCCCAAACCCATCTTGATTAGCCAAATCAAGATGAAAGGATTAAGGATTAAACTCCAAATGATGGGGTTTAATTACTTAATCCAAAGGCACTACTAAGGGTCTAAGGTTTAGAACCCAAATCTCACTGATTAGGTTAAGGTAAATCCTAATGATTAATCAAACTTATTAGGATAGATCTCTATTCTTAATTCTAAAGTTTAAAAATCAAATAATCATTGAATAAATTAAGAAAATCTATAAACTAGTAAAGTCAAGGCTTCACCTATTTTGTAACCCAATTTACTCAATAAATGAACTCTAACCTATGATCTATTCCTAATCCTAAGAATTTAGGTTCTTAAGTAACAAGAGTAGCACTCAGACACACTTCCTAACTAATGTTATAAGTCCTATAGAAAGATCTAAGGAAATATTGAAAAGCTCAAATTTTACTTAAGGATTTTTCTTAAGGATTTAAGATTAAAGTTTTAATCAAAATTTCTAATAAGTTCTTAATTACATAAATTATGATCTAAATCACTAATATTACTATTTATAATGTTTAGAATAGGATTCTATGGTCTTAAAATGCTAAATCCTAAATTTGGGCAAAATGCCATTTTACCCCTACTTAAGGACTCAAAGATCAAAATTTAATCTAAGGTTCCAAATCTAAAAATTTCAGTGGTAAAGTGTTTCTTATTGTCTAATATAGGATTATACAGTAATTACACTAATTTTGGATAATTATTAAGCCTCATGAGATCAAATTAATAAATATGACTCATAGGGGCATTTTAGTACTTTGGCTTAAGGAAATCTAAATTTTCTTTCAGTTTATTGTTGCTTACTATCTAAGGTTTCCATAGAACCTAAAATTACTGAACTCTAATAAGTATTAGCTAAGTTATAGCCAATACAAGTCTAGGGTTAAAAATCTAATTTAAGGTTCCTTAATTAAGGGTCAAAAATCCTAACTTTGTTAATTGATGTCCAAATTGAGTAAAAAGTAGTGGCTATGGTTCATAATTTATCCACTGATCACAATGACTGGTGGTAGACTCAATTTGGACTCTAATTGGCTAAGTTGTGGCCTAATTAAGGTTTATGGTGATTAGTGAGTGATTAGTAAAATTAATCACCAAATTACTAAACCAACCACACCTCTAGGTTCTAATCTACTCTAGGAGTTCTTTGAAACTTGAATCATTCAATTTGGTTCATCAAATTTGGTAATATTTACTAATCTAATTTTAGAGTAATTATGGTTGATTAGTAAATTTAACTGTTGGATCATAAATATTTTGGTAATTTACTATTAATTAGGTTTTCCTAATCAAAATGGACATATGGATGACCTAATTTGGATTTGAATTGACCAATTTATGGTCAATTGAAGTTCTAAGGTTAATTGACCTAACTAGGGTTAGGTCCTAAAGTGATTAAGCTCATACTAATCCAAACAGCAAAATGAACACTACTAGATTAATCCTTAGGATTTTCTGATCACTTTAAGACCCATATTGGGTATGTTTGGAGTAGTGTGTGCAAAGTTATAAGGGTTTGAATATTTGTAACAGTGTTCCCAATTAATGAATATCCTAAAATGTCACTATGTGAATTATTGATCATGCAGCAAAATAAATGGCATCATTAAATTTCTTATATTTTTCTGATAAATTTGATATATTTATTTGCATTATTTGAATTTATATTTTGCAATATAGGGATGCTTAAAGTTTGATTTAATTTAATAAATTATATAATGTCAATAGTAAATTTGTGTTATAAAATTGTTAAATCCTTAATCACTGTGACTATTAAGGTAGTGGGCCCCCACCGATCTGCATCAACAGCAGAGGCGATCTGCGGCAGACACGTGTCGCCTTGCAACTGGTAGAGAGTACATCTGGCAGGCCCCATTGCTCCAGCGCGAAAATCTCTGCGGCGCTGACACGGGCTGAAATCGACGCAGGCGGGACCCACCTACCAACGCCCGCACACGATGGCGCGTGCGGTCGAGCCAGGCCCGAACCCGATTCGAACGGCTTCGTCTTCCCCAACCCTTCCGCGATTAGGGCATAGGTTTATCCGCTTAATCCAGTCGTGATGAGAGCTAGCCCGCATGGATTCCGATATGAAGAGTTATAAACTGCTATATAAATGCTGAATCGAATATAATGATGGCTTGAAGTGCCAAAGAAATGTAAACCCTAGAGTTCAACCTCCGGAAGAGGGACTCTGCCATCGCATGCTATCGTGAGAAGCATCTAGGCTGATTCGAACGGATTCGACTCAATCAGTTCGAACTTGATCACACATCGATTCACCGCACATGATAGATAAGCAATAAACAACAATAAGAAATGCATGAGTATACAAGGAATCGGTGAGGCACTGAAGTGAGGTACTTGCGGGTTTGAGAGGTTCTGTCCGAGATGATCAATCGAGCCTTACTTGTCTAGGATAGGTCTTGGTGCTTTACCGTATAACTCCCCAGCCGCATAAACCCTTGGCATTGAAGTTCCTTGAGCGGCTAAGGGGGGCCTGGCATCGGTGCTGGGCGACGCGCGTCGCCATGCGCCACGCGCAGTTCGCACGAGGAAGAAAGGAGTGGGCCTTTTGATCCTTCGATCGAATGGCTCACAAGAGCCGTTAGATGGGACGGCATCGAGGGAAATTAGGAATGGCGTTAGCTTTGGATAGATGGGGTCGTTAAGTTCTGTATTAAATAATAATATTATTAATTAATTTATTCTAATTTAATTGACTTTATTTAAACAATTAAGAGTATCCAAGAAAATTTCAATAAATCACCTTTAGCTAAATGAGGGGTGAGGAACGCAACATCACGATCAGATTTTTGATTTGATGAGTATTTAATTATTTGATTTTTTTTTCAGGTATTTAAATAATATTAAAATATTTGATGAAAATCCAACGACTTCCAAATGCCTCCAAAACTTAACTCCTAGCTAATTTAGAGGTAGTGAATGTAATGGAGAAGTTAGATTTTTAATCTGAGGTCTAGATAAAAAGTGAATTTCTAGGGTTTTGGGATTTTTTAGAAATCGAAATTTAATTCAATTGATTCTAGATTTGACCTAGATCTTAGAGATGAATTCTAAATGACATAGTTAGTGTGCTAGAACCTTAATTAAGACTTAGATTACTCTTAATTAACCTAAGTAACAACCTGGGTTGTTATAGACTCCCCCACTTAAGAATGATGTCGTTCTCGACATCGCTCAACTGGAAAAATAGAAAATAATGTTGGAATTGAAAATGCTAGAATTGGATAAGTAGGATTGCAAGAGCTTAAATGAATATAGAATAGTCTGGTAGAGATGGAAGAAACATCAGGGCTCATAATTAGATCTTAGAACTCAGATCAAATAATCAATTTTAATATTAGTTCAGGATTTTAAAGGTATTATAGCAAGTGATAGTTTTGGTTGAATTCTTACTAGAAGCAAGAAGATGAAACTCATGAAAGTATCAAGTTACTCTCATTTTGGAATTAAAAGATAGAAGAGATTTGTAGGCACTTAAAGTCCTATAATAATGAATTATAATTATGGCACATCATCAGTAATTATGCCCTAGAAGAATGAATTGCTTTTAGAAATTGAAGATTCGATTGATGATTACATTCCATAACCATCATAAGTTTTAAGAATACAAAGCTATCTAAATGAGTAAAGAGTTAAAAGGAATTGAAGGTTTAAAGATTATCCATCTAAAATCCAATTTTCATAATCTTATCTTATAACTGATGATAGAAAAATTCTATCCCAAAATTTTGTATTTCAAGAACTAACCAACTAAGTGATAACCATCACTTAACAAGGATCCCAATATTAGAAAAGGGAAATTAATACTTATCTAATCTAAATAATCTTTAAGGATCAAATAATTAGCCCTTAAGTTATAATATATGACTTGGTAATATAAGATAATTATATCTTAGTAAGTGGCACTACTTACTAAGTGTAGAGTTAGTTTAGGAACTATGATCCTAAAAATATTATACTTAAGTTATATTCACTACCTAAGAAAGACTAGGCAACTAGTTAAGCCTTTACAAGACTTAACAAAGATTAAAGGATGCGAATGATTCTAATTCAATGAATTGGAATCCAAGGATTTGGCATCTAAGAACTAGCATTCTTCGATCACTTATTCTACTAGAATTTTAAGAAAAGATCCATCATTAGAATCTAAGTCTAATAATGAATCCAAATGTTTTGGCTTATAATTTCTAACTAAGGATAAGATGAGGATGGGCTAAATATATAAATTAGTCCATACTAGGTTTGAATTATTAAAGAGACATTAATCTCTTATTAAAAATTTTCTATTAGGGCAAATAGGATTAATATCCAATTAGGATACCTGGCCTTAATGTTAAGGAGAAAGTTTAAGAATTTAAGTCTCACATTATGACTTAATATCCAAGGTTTAATGATTACAAAATGTATCAACACAAGTCATAATTTTTTTTTTTGACTTGATAATGGCAAGAAACTTACTTATTCATATGAATAAGTACTATGAATATTAATAAGAAACTAAGGCTACAGCTATAAGTCATATCTTATAACTTATGCCAAAATTTCTTGAATCGTATGTTAATATCTAAGTCACAAGATGTGGCTTAGATTACTAGAAATCTAATGGTTAATTTTAGCTTATCTTGAATGAAAATTCATTTCAAGGAATTGATCAATAAATATGTAAGTCAATTCACAACTTAGGCACACACTTAACAATTGAACTTAAACTTCTAAGGAGAGGAGATTTTCTTATTCAGAGAGAATAAGATTTTCCACAACTAGGTTATTCACTTAAGTGACAATCATCACTTAATGAAGATTATAGTAAAGGTAATAGAATTTCCCATTCAATCAAGATGGATAAGGGAAAGCACAAATTCAACATATTGAGTTACCATAAGTAACTTAACTAAAAAGAGTTTCCAAGGAATAATTATAAATTCTAATTCAGAAATTAGAATTCAAAATGTCTTGCAACTTAAAGGAAAATCTATTCTTACAATAATAATAGTTCTTTGACTTAGAATGGGTTCTATGTTTAAAACTAAATTAACATCCTTACTGAGCAAGGACTAAAATGAAACAGGTTCATTATAGCTAAACTTATGAGCATACACATATAGGTTAAAATAATCTAATCATTATGTAATCTCACTTTAAGGAATATTTAATGAACTAATTATATAATTAATCCACTCTAAGGCTTCTATTATGAACCCAGTAATCATACTTAGTTAACTAAAGCCCTAAAGTTATACTTATCCATTTTAAAGGATATGGATATTCTCATCCCAAGAGAATGAGATACTTATAATCTTCAGGACAAACTAGGCTAATTATTCAAGTCGTGATTGTGATTTATTTGACCATAGATTTAAAAATATGAATTAATCTAATCTAAGAAACTAGAAGTTATTCACCCAATTTGGGGTTAGTCACTTCTTATAAGAAGAATTATTCTATAAGTTACAAAAGTATGCCTTATATGCAAGATTCAAATTGAATGATGACTATAATTAAATTATTACAATTTGGACTTGTATGAAGTAAAAATAAATTCTGAGACAGAAAAGAATGATGAAATTGAATAAAGGTACCTGGGACAATATTATTACTAGATCTCTCTGTCCCCAGATGATTCTATTCTTGAAGGTTAGGAACAATTATTTGCTCCCTGCCAGCTAGACATTCTTTCATAGGTGGTGGTGATGTTAGAATTGACATTGATTCCAATTATTTAAATGAAGTGTCATAGAATGCTTTGCTCTGACGAGAATGCTTGATTATAATTCCATTGATTATTTTAAAAGCTTGGCATTTCTCATATCTGTGGCCATAACGACCACATGTAAAACAACGGTGATCATAATGATAGCATTCTCTATAGGGGTGTGGTCTCTTACACCCTTAGTTTGGTCCTATTGATGTGCTAGATTCCTTTTGATATGTTTTACACTTTCACTCCTTTTTGGTTGTCTTATGCTGAGTCTCAGTATCTATGGGGGATGAGTTTCCATTAAGTACTAGAAGTCTCAATCTTAAGAAGCTACTAAATAACTTATTAGTAGACTGATGGGAAGTATAAAGAATATGAAGGATAAAGGATGCATAAGAGGATACCGATATTCGCAGTAATAAGAGCAGATACTAGTTTTTGGATAGTCACTGCTTGTTGTAATTGATTCTCTAACATGATAGTTACCATGTTCCTGAGTGAAGTGACTTCATCAGGGTTACGATATGAAGAATCAGCATGGTTGAGGGAAGAAGTTACAGGATTCATTCTGAAATTAATATGATTAATGTTAGTTTCAAAAGAAGGGCTACTATACTTCTTGGGTTGTCATTATTCGAAGGATAATTTAATACAATAGGAAAGATACTAAGTATAACATAGTAGCTTAAATTGATAAAGATCCTATCATAAGTATTTGGTATCTAAATAGAGACTATAGTTAATGGTTGTAATATCAACATATTTCATTTATAATTCAAAGGATTTTCCTAAGAATTAACTTTTCATCAAGCTCTTACTTCATCTTGGATAAGAGAAATTTCAAGTATAACTAAGACTTGATTGGAATACCTATTTTCCTTTGAGATAGATTCTATAATGTTATTACTTAATCAATGAAGAAGATTTAGTCTTCTGTAGATAAACTGTTTGTACTAAAGAGGTTTATTTAACACACAAGTTTTGAATTTTTTATGCCTTTGATTTATTTTGATAATTTGAATTACTAATATTGACTTAAATCTCTTAGACTATATATTCAAGGTTTAATATTTCTATTTCTATGTTCTTATAAATATTATTATTAAACTGCTTTTCACTTTTAGATTAATCCTTACTAAAGTTTCATTATGAAAGTGTTTTCTTCATTTCCTACTTCTTATTCTGAGTTGCTATTATAATAATATGGATGTTGTTTTCAAGTATCCATTTAGTGATGCAGTGGCAGAAGAACAATCCATTAGGTAGATAGGAATGCAAATTCCAATTTGATACCTTATGGAATTCTCTGATACCAATTATGGCGGCCCATCCCCGCGGTGGTCCTATTAACTCTTAAGTTAACATGATTACAGTGGAGTGGTCTCCAAAATGATAAGGTCCCTACTTAGAATTGGATTAGACACACATTCTAATCCAACTTAACTAAGGACTTTATCATTATTAAGGTAAAATCTCACTAAATGAAAATACAATAATAGCACAGTACGGAAGCATAAATACAACATCCATCCATATACAAACTCAACAGTACAGAATAAGTAAAGTGCTGAAACTAAAGTAAATCCCTGTATTATTACAACATTTAAAAGCTTAAGCAGAAATGAAAATAATTCACTCATCCTCACAAAGCAGGAAGAAAACTAAGGGCCTTCAAGTACAGGCTCCTCCTCCAATGGCAAGTCCTCCATTGGATCTACTGCTTCAAGAAACTCAGAACCTATCATTATCAGTTTCATAATGATAGGGCCCCAGCCAACAAAAAAAAATCTAGGTTAGACAATATGTCTAAGTACATTTTAGGGTAATCAATTTATTATGTTTGTTAGATACACCATAAACAAGGAAACACAAAAATATAGTAGGAGCAGAAACACGTAAGAAGAGAATAGGATAAAGCTATAAATAAACAGTTTATAAGTTAAACAACTAGAAAGTAAGTACATACCTCCTCCAAGCAACTGCAATAAGGTCAAGTAAGTATAAAATAAGTGACTAGAAAGAAAAATACACCCTAAACATGCTTATGATCAATCCAGAATTATACTAATTGACATAAAAGTAAATGAACATATAAAACCTTTGAAAACAAAACTAACATCCTATATATATGAAAGCAGTAAATAAGACTAGCATCCTATATGAAATAAAGCTAGAAATGTGCAGTAAGACTGTGAGTAAAAATAGTACCAAAATGCAGAAAAGGGTAAAGTAAAGCAGTAAAATCCAAAACTAAAAACTGTCTTGCCTACTCAAGCCACTCAAACTGTATGTAAATAAAGTAATACTTAGCCTGATGGCTAAGACAGAAGATCTGAACTGAATATCATTGAAACCTCTTAGCCTGATGGGCTAAGGTAGAAAGTATTGAACTAATAATCACTGTATGGAAATCTACCCATAACTAGTACTCACCATATCCAATCCTGACTAACAAGGTCATAAGAGCGCAAAATCTATTTCTCGCCACCCTGGGACCCACCTCAACCAAGCACGAATAGACTTACCGATAGTAGCAATCCAGCTTGCTATATCGGAGTCAAGGATTAGAGAGGCATACTAGTTAGGTCACAACCTTCCTAAAACTGAAAACATCGATAAAACATGAATGATATGTATGCAAATTCAAAATTGACACAAGATACTTATCAAATATTCTGTATTAAATATATGTGAACAAGGTATAAGGCTCAATTACGAGATAAGCAAAGCATCAAATCAAAGTGACAAGAGACTCAACTAGGATACAAGTGATTTCCATTATTATCTAATTTATTCATTCTATCTACTCTAAGTTACATAAGATTCATAATCATTAATTCTTATTCTAAATGTTACTTAGACTCACAGTCTTATAGGTTGAAGATAATTAGGACTGGCTAAGTCCAAACTATATCTAAATCAAATGATGACTACTTGATTTAATTTAACAAATCATTATCCTAGTTTGATATTTTAATTAACCACAAACCCATCTTGATTAGCCAAATTGAGATGAAAGGCTTAAGGATTAAACTCCAAATGATGGGGTTTAATTACTTAATCCAAAGGTACTACTAAGGGTCTAAGGTTTAGAACCCAAATCTTACTGATTAGGTTAAGGTAAATCCTATGATTAATCAAACTTATTAGGATAGATCTCTATTCTTAATTCTAAAGTTTAAAAATCAAATAATCATTGAATAAACTAAGAAAATCTATAAACTAATAAACTCAAGGCTTCACCTATTTTCAAACCCAATTTACTCAATAAATGAACTCTAACCTATGATCTATTCCTAATCCTAAGAATTTAGGCTCTTACGTAATAAGAGTAGCACTCAGACACACTTCCTAACTAATGTTATAAGACCTATAGAAAGATTTAAGGAAGGAATGAAAAGCTCAAATTTTACTTAAGGATTTTTCTTAAGGATTTAAGATTGAAGTTTTAATCAAATTTTCTAATAATTTTTTGATTACATAAATTATGATCTAAATCACTAACATTACTGTTTATAATATTTAGAATAGGATTCTAGGGTTTTAAAATGATAAACCCTAAATTTGGGCAAAATGACTATTTTTCTCCTACTTAAGGGTTCAAAGATCAAAATTTGATCTAGGGTTCCAAATATAAAAATTTCAGTGGTAAAATGTTTTTTACTGTCTAATATAGGATTATACAACAATTACATGAATTTTGGGTAATTATTAAGCCTCATGAGATCAAATTAATAAATTTTACTCATAGGGCATTTTGGTAATTTGGCATAAGGAATCTAAATTTTCTTTTAGTTTATTGTAGCTTAATGTCTAAGATTTCCATAGAACCTAAAATTACTGAACTCTAATAAGTATTGGCTAAGTTATAGCCAATACAAGTCTAAGGTTAAAAATGTAATTTAAGGTTCCTTAATTAAGGGTCAAAAATTATAACTTTGTTAATTGATATCCAAATTGAGTAAAAATTAGTGGCTATAGTTCAATTGATCCACTGATCACAATGACTGGTGGTAGATTCAATTTGGACTCTAATTGGCTAAGTTGTGGCCTAATTAAGGTTTAGGGTGATTAGTGAGTGATTAGTGAAATTAATCACCAAATCACTAAACCGACCACACTTCTAGGTTCTAATCTACTCTAGGAGTTCTCTGAAACTTGAATCATTCAATTTGGATCATTAACTTTGCTAATATTTACTAATCAAATTTTAGAGTAATTAGGGTTGATTAGTAAATCTAATTGTTGGATCCTAAATATTTGTAATTTACTATTAATTAGGTTTTTCTGATCAAAATAGACATATGGATGACCTAACTTGGATTTTAATTGACCAATTTATGGTCAATTGAAGTTCTAAGGTTAATTGACCTAATTAGGGTTAGGTCCTAAAAGTGATTATGCTCATACTAATCCAAATAGCAAAATGAACACTACTAGATTAATCCTTAGGGTTTTTTGATCACTTTAAGACCCATATTGGGTATGTTTGGGGTAGTGTGTGCAAAGTTATAAGGGTTTGAATATTTGTAACATTTTCCCAATTAATGAATATCCTAAAATGTCACTATGTGAATTATTGATTATGCAGTAAAATAAATGGCATCATTAAATTCCTTATATTTTTCTGATAAATTTGATATATTTATTTGCATTATTTGGATTTATATTTTGCAATATAGGGATGCTTAAAGTTTGATTTAATTTAATAAATTATATATATATAATATCAACAGTATATTTGTTTTATAAAGTTGTTAAATCCTTAATCACTGTGATTATTAAGGCAGTGGGCCCCCATCGATCTGCATCAACAGCAGAGGCGATCTGCTACAGACACGTGTCGCCTAGCAACTGGCAGAGAGTACATCTGGCGGGCCCATTGCTCCAGCGCGAAAATCTCTGCGGCGCTGACACGGGCTGAAATCGACGCAGGCGGGACCCACCTGCCAATGCCCGAACACGATGGCGCGCACGGGTCGGGCCAGGCCCGACCCGATTCGATCGGCTTCGTCTTCCCCAACCCTTCCGCGATTAGGGCATAGGTTTATCCGCTTAATCCAGTCGCGATGAGAGCTAACCCGCATGGATTCCGATAGGAAGAGTCATAAATTGCTATCTAAATGCTGAATCAAAGGCAATGACGGTTTGAAGTGCCAAAGAAATGTAAACCCTAGAGTTCAACTTCTGGAAGAGGGGCTCTGCCATCGCATGCTATCGTCAGAAGCATCTAGTCTGATTCGAACGGATTCGACTCAATCAGTTCGAACTTGATCACACATCGATTCACCGCACATGATAGATAAGCAATAAATGATAATAAGGAATGCATGAGTATACAAGGAATCGGTGAGGTACTGAAGTGAGGTACCTGCGGGTTTGAGAGGTTCTGTCCGAGACGATCAATCGAGCCTTACTCGTCTAGGATAGGTCTTGGTGTTTTACCGTTTAACTCCCCAGCCGCATAAACCCTTGGCATTGAAGTTCCTTGAGCAAGGAAGGGGGTGCCTGGCATCGGTGCTGGGTGACGCGCGTCGCCATGCGTCACGCACAGTTCACGCGAGGAAGAAAGGAGTGGGCTGTTCGATCCTTCGATCGAACGGCTCACAAGAGCCGTTAGATGGGACGGCATCGAGAGAAATTAGGAATGGCATTAGCTTTGGATAGACGGTGCTGTCAAGTTTTGTATTAAATAATATTATTAGTAATTAATTTATTCTAATTTAATTAATTTGATTTATACAACTAAAAGTATCCAGAAAATTTTCAATAAATCACCCCTAGCTAAATGAGGGGTGAGGAACGCAGCGGCATGATCGAATTTTTGATTTGATGAATTTAATTATTTGATTTTTTTTCAGGTATTTAAATAATATTAAAATATTTGATGAAAACCCAACGACTTTCAAATGCCTCCAAAACTTCACCCCTAGCTACTTTAGGGGTGGTGAACACAATGACAAAGTCGGATTTTTAATCTGAGATCTAGATAAGAAGTAAATTTCTAAAGTTTTGGGATTTTCCAGAAATTGAGATTTAATTCAATTGATTCCAGATTTGACCTAGATCTTAGAGATGAATTCTAAATGATATAGTTAGTGTGCTAGAACCTCAATTAAGACTTAAATTAGTCTTAATTAGCCTAAGTAATAACCTGGGTTGTTACAGTTAACTACTTAGAACCTATATTTAGTTCTCATAGACTAAATTACTTTATTAGAGATTTATGTGCAGTGCGATCATCACTCACATAGATCTCTTTCCTGCTACTGTATTTTATTTAATTAATTGATCAACAATTAGGCTAAATTTTGCAAATGCTATAACTTAGCCGATTCTCGTACAAACTTGGCGATTCAATATTACATCTCTATCACAACAATATGTAGGACAATATTATAAAATTAGATTTAGGATTAAGTGCCTAGTTTTCCTAATCACTTTTAATTGTAATTGGGAGTTTCAAGAAAATCATAATTTTCTAATATTATCCAATTATGACATGCTTAGTGTCTTTCTTCTCCTTATGATGTGAGGATTTCAGTTATGTCATTATTATTTTGATTGGATAATAATTGGATAAATTAGGTATTTGATGTAACAACCTAAGGTTGTTACCCAGCTTAAATTTAAGCATAATCATATCCTTACTATCATTCCATTAAGTTCATCTAGTCATTAGAACCAAACCTAAAAGGTTTGGAGCAATTTGGAGCTCAATCGATTATTTTGGAATATTATAATATTTAATTAATTAGAAAATTGAGGTATTTATTTTGACCTCGAAATCGAAATCCGACTTCGTCGTTGCGATCGTCACCCCTAAATTAACTAGGGTGATGTTTTGGACGTGTTTGGAAGTCGTCAGATTTTTGCGAATATTTTAATGTAATTAAATGTGCTGGAAAATAAAATAATTTAAATAATCGTCAAAATCAAATTCCGACTTCACCGTTGAATTCCTCACCCCCAAATTAGCTAGGGGTGAATTTTTTGGAATTTTTGGAGTGCGTTTCGAAAATTCGAGTTTCTAAATAATTAAAGAAAATAAATAGGTTATTATTCAACCCCTCATTTGCAATTTCCCCCAAATTTTTATTACTTCCTGTCTCCTCTCCATAGTCGACGCCCCCATGCTCAACCATGATGAGCCCTCTCCTAGGCTCATGATGGCTCCCTATAGACCCTAGCCCTCCTCCCATCCTCCTTTTCTCCTTTAAAGGAGAAGCACAGCCCTTCCCTCTTCCCTTGCTATCCATCTAAAGCCCCTCACCCTCCCCTCCATTACTAAGTTGTGCTAAAGAAGGAGTTCTAAGTTCTTGGAGAAAATAGAGTACCCTCTTCCTCCTTCTTTCACAAGGCTAAAGGTATCCCTTTTATCCCTCTCTTTTATTTTCTTTATATAGCTACAATGCTTGAATACATCTCTAGACATCCATGTTTAAGTATGCAAGTCATTACAGCTCTCCAAGAGATTAAATTTAATGCTCTGTTTTTCTTGTATTCTATATACCCTGTCCTTTATCCACATTTTTCATATAGTTAGGATGCTTCATTTGTGCCGATTTTAGTGTCGATGGAAAGGTATCGGAAAGACCATTCCATCGATATATGGCATGGCTCATGGAATGCTCTGGATTGATAGTATTTGAGCTCGAAAATAGGCCTTCCAGGGTTCATCTTGGCGAAATCGCCGTCTGGCGCTGCAGCGCCCAATTTTGCAAAATAGGCCGCTGCAACAGCATTTCAGAAAAATTAAATAAAGTCGTTAATTGATTAATTAAACAGTAAAATTTGCAAAATGGACCGCTATAGCGCGCCAGCTGCAGCGAAAATATTTTCTTAAAAAAAACTTTAGGTAATATCAAAATTAATTAATTGAACAGTAATTCTGCAAATTTAACCGCAGCGCTGTCACGCGAAAAGCTCTCCCGCGCGCTGCTGCGTAAAAAATGTTGCCGCGCGAAAAGCGCTCCAGTGCGCTGCAGCGTCTGAATTTGCAAAATTCCCAGAAATTTCTGAAAAATTGCCCTGTTTTGGCTGAAATGGCCAAAACTTCACTGTTTTGATATTTTGAGGTCCCTAGGACCCTAGTGGGGTTGAATTATACTAAATGCACAAATTTCAATTTGAAATCTTATTATTTTTAAAATTAAACATTGAACATTGCATAAATTTTTATATGAAAATTGAGTTTGAAATCTTGTTATTTTTAATAAGTGCTCAAAACCTACTTGTACCTTAAATGTATTGTGCAAATTTCTAGATAACTTAGAATCTCAGTGCCAACAATAACACAAAATAATATTTAGGTTTTGAACCTAGAAAATTAGAAATGACCAAAATACCCCTAACCTTAGTTAGGTCATAACTTGACCATTTAAAGTCTAATTTGGGTCTACTCCTAGTTAAAATACTTAGTGTGCTATAGGGAAGCTATAGCCACTGAGTTTACTGAATTTGGACAACAAATGGAAGAGTTAGCTTTTTGGCCCCTCTTAACTTAGAAAAATTACCAATTTACCCTTAGAAATTCAAATGGCTATAATTCATTCATTAGACCTCAGAATTTAGTGTTCTTGGACTCTATGGAATCCTTAAATCGTAACCAACAGTAAACTGCATGAAAATTTAGATTTTATTAAGTATAATTTACTAAAATTCCCTTTAGGTTAAAAACCTTAGTTTGGACCTATAGGACTCGTTTCTCATCTAAATTAAGCATACTTACTGTCTATCTTCAAGTCAAACAGTAAGAAACCACTTGGTACTAAGAAATTTTAATTTGGATTCTTAATTCAAAAGTTGACTTTTTGGGGCCTTAAGTAGGGGCAAAATGGTCATTTTGCCCAAAATTTAGGTTAAGTGCCCTTAACCTCTAATCTGTATTTTAAATCACTCAAACTAATATTAGAACTATATTAGAATCATTTAAGTAAGAAAAAAATTAGCCATTAGGTCAACTTAGTAAAATTCCCCAAAAAATTTTAAGTCTTTTCTTAAGATCTTTTCACAATGTGACCATTCTTGAGACTAAGACTAGCTCATAAGTTAGATTTCATTCATTGGATAAGTGGGTTATTCAATGAATGAATCCTTGGATTTATTAGTTTCTAGAAATTTTACAACTTATTTTGATTTCTTTATCTTTTAACCCTAGATTTAGGATAGGAGTTCATCCTATTAAGATTGATTTGCTTAATAGGGTTTACCTCAATCATTAGATCACTTTTAAACTGAAACCTAGATTTTGTCTTATCCCTTCGGATTATGTGATTAAGCCTAATCTCGTGGTATTTAATCTATAATCTATAGTTTAGTAGATCTTGATCAGATCTTGATCAGATCTTGATTAGATCTTAGATAGAACGTCTAAACTCATTAAACTAGGACATATGATTCATTAATTGAACTTGTAGACATATTTTGATTGAATTATATTAGAACCTGATCAGTTCTAATCCTTTTAACTTATAAGGTCATACTTCTAAGTTACACTCGATAGTCAGAATTGGAGATCCTAAACTTGTGTAACTTAGAATAGTTAGAATGGTTAAATTAGATAACAACAGTGTCATCATGTATAAAAGAGTCCCTTGCTTACTTGATTAATTTTTGTTGCTACGCATTTCTTGTATTTTGTGCTTAAATTCCTTGTTCATATCATATAAGACAACTTTGTGCATGAAATGAAAACTTATAATAATTAGGATAACAGTTGTCTTTGGGTTCAGTATATTTAGTAGATTCGGGTGCACATTTACCCTAATGGACAAGGGTAAGGAGTAATAAGGATGCTTAAGATTACTCATTGAGGAGTGTGTGTTAAGCTTGGAACCCATATAGTCTTGCAGATGTGCTTGACTCCTCAGCTGTTTATGGACGTATCCACAAAAACAAAGTAAAATAACAAAAAGATTCTGCATTAGTATTTACTGCCTCCTCAGTTTTGCTGTTGGATTCTGTCTGCCCTAGCCCAGAAAGGCTATGGGAATTTCTCTCTGTGTAACAACCCGAGTTGTTGCCATAGTTGATTAGGACTAACCCTAAGTCTTAAACACAAATATAAGTGCTAATTAGGTCAATTGAAGTCAACCTCTGAGAACTAGTCCAAATCAGGAGTCAAATGGATCGAATCATGATTTCTATAAATCCAGAAACCCTAGAAATTGACCTCCGATCAAAAAACGGATACTGCCATTGCATTCCTTGACCCCAAATTAGCTTGGGGTGAAGTTTTCGTGTCAATCGGAAGTCATCAAAATTTCGACGAATATTTTAATAATAAAAATACCCTGGAAATCGAGGTATCAAAATACTCGTCTGATCGAAAATCCGACCTTGCCATTGAATTCCTTGACCCTAAATTAGCTAGGAAAAATATGTTCAAAAATTTTCTGGAAATTAAAAATATATATATATATATATATTATTTTAATACTTAACGGCGTGCCATTAAGTATTTAAAGTTATCGTCAACTGTAGCTAACGGCGCCGTTAGATCGGACAGCGCCATCGCAGCCGTTGGATCTGATCCAGATCCAATGGCTGCGGGGCAGTCTCCCTCGGCCCTGTCGCCCTCGCGCGACACGCGGCGGTCCGCCGCGTATTCCGGCCAATCCAGCCCCTCCCCGGCCTAGGCGAGGTCGTCGGCGCCTCTATAAGACCACCGGCCATCTCTGGGCTCCAGGTTTGCAAAATCCGAGCCCATATCGAGCCAGATCAGCCCGACCCGAGCCGAGTCCCATCCGCCGTCCAAGCCACGTACCCCCCGATCTCTCCCTCCGTTCATCATTTCGCCATCGAATAGCCTAAGAATTGTAGATCTACATCTAGATCGACAATCAACCGGACCTGATCGACCTCGATCAGGTCCGGCTGACTCAGGCCGAGGCTTAAAGCCTCGGGCCAAAGTTACGCATGCACACCGTAACCCTAGAACCTAGGGTTAGCCCTACCCACCGTCTCCGGCCACCTCCGGCGAGGGTCCGCCTGCCGACGTGTAGGCCTCGGCGAGGGCTACCGTCGGCCGTGCGGGCCGAGGCGGTCTGGCGCCGGGAAGGCCGGCAAAAGCCATGCCCAAGGCGCCGGCCCTCGGGCCGTCTCCGCGAAGGAGACAAAGTCCGGGTCGGGCCGGGTCGACCCGAGCCCGACCCGCCCGAGCCGGGTCCGCGTCAGCCGGGTGGGGCCCACCAAGCCACGTGGTGCCTTTTGGGCCTGCCACGTGTCAAGTGGACCCACCAGCCAAAGCCCGCGACCCTTCGGCTTCGGCCGTGGGGCCCACAGCGCCACGGGGAAGCCAGCCGGCATTCCACGTGTCCCGTGGGGCCCACAGCTCGAGCCCTCGCGGCGGTTCGGCTCCCCAGTGGGGCCCACAGTGCCACGTGGCAGCCAGCCGGCACGCCATGTGTCGCGTGGGCCCTAGCCCGAGCCCGTGCGGCGGTTCGGCTCCCCAGTGGGGCCCATAGTACCACGTGGCAGCCTCTGGGCCCGCCCCGTGTCAAGTGGGGCCCACTGCCCGGTTAATCGCAGCGGTTCGGCTCCCCCGTGGGGCCCACAGTGCCACGTGGCAGCCTCTAGCAGTGCCACGTGTCAGGTGGGACCCACTGCCCAGTCACCCGAGCTGACTCAGCCCCTATGGGGCCCACAATGCCACGTGGCAGCCTCTGGCAGTGCCACGTGTCTAGTGGAGCCCACTGTCTATTAATTAAAATATTAATTAAATTACTGTTAGTGTTAATTAATTACGGTTAAGGATTAATTAAGTACAGTTAGTGGTTAATTAAATTCGGATTAGTGCTAATTACTTTAAAATAGTAACCTTAATTAATTAAGTATAATTTGAGATTAATTATGATTAATTAAATGTTAATTAAACCTTAAACAATAATTAGAATAATTAATTATTATTAAATACTAAAGTATAATTAATTATTCTTAATTAGATATTAATAAGTAATTAAGACTAATTAAACAGAGATTAGTACTAATTACTTTACTATAGTAAAATATTAATAAATATAATTTAATTAATTAATTAATTAATTAATTAATGTTAATTAATAATTAAGCCTAATTAATCACAGATTAATTAAGGATTAATAATTTCAGAAATTTTATATAAAAACTTTAGGAATGAACAGTAAAATCATTTAATTTGAATAAATAAATAGTAAAATAATTCAAATTGTATTTTTGAATAGTATATCTCAAAAGTTTAATAACTTTTTGTAGGATGATCCAAACATAGCCAATATAGGTCTTAAAATACTCAGAAAAATGTAAGAAATCAAATAACGTAATGTAAAAATTTATTTAGGGGTACGTATAATGAGGTAGCATTTTCTGACCTCTTTAGGACCCCATAACTTTTTACCCGGTTATCGAAACATATTCATTATGGGTCTTAAAATGCTCAGGAGAGCGGCCCCATCATTGTAGTAGTATTAGTTTTCCTATTCGGACATCAGGACAAAAAGTTAACCCTAGAATTTCTAGTGAAAAATGACTAAAATGCCCCTAGACTTCAAACAGCCATAACTTGGTCAAATCAACTCCAAATTCAAAAATTCAAGAAGCTATCTAACCTAGAATTCTAATGTCATCAGTATACTGAAATAATATTTAGGATTTGAGCCCTAAAAATTTAGGTAAATGACGAAACTATCCCTAGCTTCATTTTGGTCATAACTTGACCGTTTGAGGTCCAATTTGGACGTACTTACTGTCTATCTTCAAGTTAAACAGTAAGGAATTAGTTGGAAAAGAGAAACCTCAGTTTTGACTCCCAAATCAAAAGTTAACTTTTTGACCCTTAAAGTAGGGGCAAAATGGTCATTTTGCCCTAAGATTGGATTAAGTACCCTTACCCTTTGGATAATATCCCATAATACTAAGACCAATATTATAATCATCTTAGTAATAATTAAGCAAGTGAAATCAACCCTTAAGTCAGATTCCAGTAGTCTCTCTGAGTTTTAAGCACTACACCTTAAGGATTCTTCTTGAGACTAGGACTAGATCATAAGTTAGAGTTTATTCATTGGGTAAATTAGGTTACCCAATGGGTGAAACCTTGGTTTTATTAGTTTTTAGATTTTCTTTTATCTTACAACTCATTCTGATTATTGTCTTTTAACCTTAGATTTAAGGTAGGAGATTCATCCTATTAAGTTTGATTACTTAATAGGATTTGCCATAACTAGTAGATCACTAATAGAATAAA
Organism: Gastrodia elata; assembly: GCA_016760335.1. Classification (NCBI taxonomy): domain Eukaryota; kingdom Viridiplantae; phylum Streptophyta; class Magnoliopsida; order Asparagales; family Orchidaceae; genus Gastrodia; species Gastrodia elata. The sequence goes on from CM028670.1 coordinate 50,824,897, forward strand.
ACCTATAACTTAGGTCTTAACCTCTTTGGATTATATGATTAAACATAAATCTCATAGTATTTAATCCATAATCTATAGGCTTAAAAGATCTTGATCAAATCTTAGTTAGAACATCTAAATTCACAAAACTATAATGTATGATTATTTGATTTAACTCATGTCGTCTATCTGATTGAGCTAGACTAGAACCTGATCAGTTCTAATCATTTTTAACTTATAAGGACGAATTTCTGAGTTACACTCGATAGTAAGAAAACGGTGATCCTAAACTTGTGTAACTTGGAATAGTTAGAATGGTTAAGTAGAAAACAAATAATATCACCATGTTTAGTAGAGTCTCTTGTTCTGTTTGATACTTTGTTGCTTACACGTTCCTTGTACTTTTGTGCTGTATTTTCTTGAGCATATCATATAAGACTGTTGATGCATAAATAAAATGTTAGGAAAGTATGGAGACTCCTTAAATTCATTGTGAAAACATTAAAGTGATTAATGATAAGATGATAATTATATGAGCTGCCTCTCAGATATTTCCTTATTTCCTAGCCTCCTTATGTCGTTAGGGGAAGGACCCATTTTGTTGTGTGCCTAATTTACTAGCCTCCTTATATTGCTAGGGGTACACCGTTGGTGCCTTAGCCGTATTGGTGTTAAGGTTATCTTGTATGCTTAGTTTATTAGCCTCCTTATGTCGCTAGGGGCATACAGTTGGTGCCTTAACTGTACTGGTGCTAAGACCCTTCACTTGCTTTGTGTGCTTATTTTCCTAGCCTCCTTATGTCGCTAGGGGTACACAGTTTTATGACTTAGCCGTGATGGTGCTAAGCTTCTTTGATATTCGATGGGCTAGATTAGTTTTTTTCCTGTATGGCAGTTGATGCACGGATATTTATATGCAGTTGTGTTGTTTCATTTACTTTTCAGCCTTCTTATTCAGTCAGCTATTTCCTTGTACTGCTTTTATATATATTTAGGCTATTAGAATCTTGTTGCTATTTATATGTACCACTTTCGAGTTCTTTTCTTTAATTGGCATGTTTCTTTTGATCACCAGCATATTTAGGATGTAGCATTTTTCTTACTACACTTATTTGCTTATGTATATTTATATGTCTTACCTTGTTTAGCTCGCATGTGAGGCATGTCTTAGCCTCTCCTTTGCTTAAGTTATAAATGATGGTTTATAGCTTTCCCTTTTTCTCTTATATTGCCTGCTGCTCCTTTATATATATATATATATATATATATATATATATATATATATGTTGCTTAGATATTGTTGAATGGTGATATTATTTAACACATATAATAATTCATCAGCTTAAAATATACTTAGACAATTGTCTAACCAGATTTTTCTTTTTTTGGCTAGGGCCCTACATTGTGAAATCGACAATGACAGACCCTCTTCAGTTAGATGAGTAGGAGTTAGGAGTGGAGCCATACCCAGAGGAGGAGCCTATGGAAGAAGCCGTTGTTTAGCTTATATATGTGAGGATGAGTGTATTTGCATTTTTTTTTGTTATTTGAAACTTTAAAGTGATGTAATAATATAGGTACATTGACTGCATATTTGGATTGTATGCTTATATTCTGATTTCTATTTTTGCTATTTATACTGTGATGCATGGATGATTTACATTTCCTTAAATCGCTTCCGCACTCTGTACGTTTACTTATATAGTGACTGTTAGATTGATTCTGTGTTAATCCTTCCCTAATCAGGTGGATTATGAAGTCTATCCTAATCCAATAGTAAGTGAGGGGTTAGCCAGAGTGACACCCCACCCTCAACCTAATCCTTTGGCGGATTGAGGGTGCGGGGCGCCACACTCTGCCTAAGCCCAGAAAGGCTTTGGGGATTTCACCGGCCCGATGGCCAACTTTTTGATATGACAGTCTTTACATACTTGTTTTAGTTTTAGCTTACTATGTATTGTATTTTGATGCATATTTCAGTCGACTATATTTCTTTACTTTCCTACTCACTTGTACATATTTATAGGATGCTAGACTTTATTGCTTACTATATGTACCATGTTCAGATTTCTGTCATTAAATTTACATATGTCATATGATCATCAACATGCTTAGGATTAGACTTTACTTTCAGTACTTTTACTTATTGTACTATACATGTATATTCACATTCTTTGCTTAATTGTTGAGGTGTGCTTTTGCCTCATTTGTTGTTTAGTTATAAATGTTGTATTTATAACTGTCCCTATTCCTTATTACGCTTACTGCTCCTACTGCTTAGTTATATTTTGTCATGTTTAAGTATAAAGATGGTGACATTAATAACACATGTAATACATTCAGCCTAAAATGTACTTAGACAATTATCTAACAATATTTTCTTTTATTATCTGGGGCCCTAGCATTATGAAACCGATAATGTCAAATTCAGATAGGTTTGAGGAGCTAAGTGCTGAAGCAGAGGTGCCTTACTTAGATGAGGAGCTTTAGCCAGGAGAGCTAGATATTGCTTAGTTCCTTTTAGCAGCTTATGAGGATGAGTGATTTATCTTTCAGTCTTTTAAACTATTTAAATATTGTAATATTATAGGTACTGTGACTGTGATTTACTTTATGCACTTTATTATTTTCTGAGCTATCTTATTAATGTTTCTTATGTGATGCATGATGAATGGATGTACTATTTACTTTATTTTGCTTCCGCACTCTGTATGTCTATCTTAATTAGTGACTGATCCTCTTATTTATCCTGTGCATATCCTCCTCTTATTAGTGGATTGTGAATCTTACATAATCCAATGGTAAGATAAGGATTTGCACAAGTGACCTCCGCTCCTTAGCCTAATGATTGTGGGCATAGGGAGCGGGGCGCCACATTTGGCTCCTCAAAACCTTTATAATAAATCATTTTTTCATGATTATGTTACTTGAATATGTAGGCCTTTATGACTTAAGATAGCAAGCATATTTCATTAATTAAAATTTCATTTGATTTATAATTTATAAAATACTTAACCAAATTATGCAATATAATATAACATTGTGAACGTAAAAATGCATAGATTAAGAATTTAAATTAATTTATGTTTTGATGATTATTTTATTTAATCATTAGTTTAGATTACTTTATTAACTTTCAATTAATTTCAATTCTTGTTTGTGTCTTAATTCAATAATTTGAATCCCAAATTCATTGATCAATAGTCTATTTCACTCACAAAAATGTGAGGAATGATAATATGAATTCAAATTTAACATTGAAACCCTAATTCTCTTAATCACTTTTTGTCCCTAATTAGGAGTCATGAAAAATCCTAAATTCCCAACATTGTCCGATTTTGACATAGTTAGTGTCATTCTTCTCCTTATACAATAAGAATTTTATAGTTATGAATTTTATTTTATTTGGACAATAATTGGTGATTTTAGGTTTTGGCTCCTTAATTAGTATTACTTAAATAATTTCATAGTTTCTTAATTTCATGCTATATGTGTTTAAAGCCCTAGGATAGCAAACTTGCTTCACCATTTTTCTCCCATATCAATTTTCCATGACATGATTATTTTGAGCTTAGTTCTCATAATTTATTTATATGAATCTTTAGCAAATTGCTTGATTCATCTTTCAACCTTAGGATATAGCCTATAGAATTGATTACACCTTAAATTGTAGGAGATCCTTTATAACTAGATGTCATACCCATTAAATATGTTTAACCTTAATGCTTGTTTAATTTAGGTTATGATCTTCTTGGTCATAATCCTAAGTAATTAGGCTTGAGCTTAGTTCTCATTTTTCTAGATATGTGAATCAAATGAAATTCGTTTGATTCACCTTTTAACCCTAAGGTAAAAATACTATGATTGATATACAATATGAATTGTAGTTGATCCCTAGATCTATTAGTTATACCCATTAAAAGTAGTTAGTCTTAATGCCTTTAAAATTATAGATTATTGAATCAACTAGGACTAGTCTTTAGTGACTAGATTAGAAACTAGTTTATTCATCCTAAATCTTAAAGACTTCTCTTGAATCCTTTAAGAGTTAGTAATAAGAATCCTAATTCATTTAGAATAGTTTAGGAATCCTACTAATTTTCCTTAAACAATAGTTATTATGATACTTAGAACTTGTAATTCTTAAATCCCATCATTTATTTACTTTAAACATTTCACTTTATTATAACCTAGTTAGATTAATACTTGTTTGGATAGATCCTTTAAACTACAACCTAGCTAGTGAGCTTTAGTGAATTAAACCTTAACTTCTAACTCCTTATATTGATAATTTCATAACCTCAATCCTTTCCTACTATTCACCTAAGCCATTATTAGTTAAATTACTTAAATCTTACGGCTTGGCACTAGATTAAAACTAGCTTCTTTTTGCATTGATTATACTTATAAATTATTTTGTCATATCATAATAAATAAAATGAAACCATTATTTTCAAAGCTCCAATTATTACTATTAATTATAATTACCTTGAGATCAATATCTCAAAGTTAATTGGGAGCTCAATTAGCTCCAATCATTAAGTGGATCATTAAAATTATATAATTTTAGATATCACTTAGTTGCAATTATTGAATTTTCCTTGAATGTTTGTTTAGCTTTGAGCCTTTTTCATTTGAATCATTTATATAAGACAATTGTGCATAAATAAAACTTTCACATTAAAAATAATATGGGTTTATATTGCTGGATCAGCCAAGGGCAGGCTAATATAGAGTAATAAGGAGACCTCACATTCTTAGAGGGTGAATGTGAGTGTTACTTATTTTGACCCCGCTTTCCATTACTTATTAAACAGACATGTTTAACTCCTCGCTTCATTCTGTAAGTCTTTGTAGAATGAGAAACTTCCTAATATAACTTCAATTAAATAATATGTGAGATCCTCTACAATCTTATTGATTGAGAAGACTCATCATAGCTTTTTAGCTATGTTACCTTACATAGTCCTTGGCCATATGTATCTTAGACCAAGAGTCTAAGATCTTCCTTCAACTACGATGCTTTGCACTTTCCATATTAGTACTGTACTTTACTTGTTTACAGTTCTTTTATATTGTAGTGAATGTTGTTATAATTTCATTTAAATGTTTCACTGTTTACTTTTCTTACTTAGCATAATTCCATTGAACATATACATGTTTCATTTTACTTACATTCATATACACACTTTAGTATTTCTCTAGTCTATCTATGATACTCTTACCCTTATTTTACTTGCAGGTTAGATTGTCAAATTATGTGAGTATTCTTACTCACTTTACTTTTTCCTTACTTTCCTTACTTTATTTTTCACATTTGTATACTTTCATTTTTGCACCCTTACTTATGCTTATATTGTAAGTAGTTGTGATATCCAAAATAAATAATAAAATATTTAACCTAATCTTAAATTATACTTAGACTATTTAGTCTAACCATATTTTCTCTATTTTGGCTTTGCCCTATCACATTTAAATGCCAAAATGTGATATATTAGGTGTACTTGGAGGCTAATGGAGCTGGACCAAGCACTTAAAGAAATATAATTGCTTCCACTTAATTTATTCAATTCTTGCTTTATATTAAAAGTGAGAGAGAGATTTTCATTTAATTACTTTCTAATGTTTATTCATGCCCTATATTAATTAAAGTATTTTACTTTGTATTTACTATGCTTGTGTTGTATGTTAAATCCCTCACTTAAATGATTGGTTAGAGATGAATGGATATATATAGATGAATGGATACTTAAATAAAAATTTAGTTGCTTACTTAACTGTAAATTTAGTTATTATTTTCTCATTTTCTTATAATTATAAATGATGTAGGATGTGTGTACCTTATGATAGAAAATTGCTTCATATGTTTTTTTCACTTCAAATTATATTAGAACTCAAAATAAGCAATCCCATGTAAACATTGACTCTATATTAGAGCTGGAAATAAGCAATCCCATGTAATGTATTGACTTTATATTAGAACTAGAAATAAGCAATCCTATGTGATGGATTGACTTTATATTAGAATTAGAAAGTTTTTGTACTTTTAATTAATCTTCCATTGGAATGAAAGACTTGTATGTTGAAATTGCAGGTGTATATTTGACCAAATACAATAGAGGTCATGCCAAAGTTTTTAAGATTTAATTGACTTATACGTTTATTGCATATTATACACTCATATCTCATATGCTAATCACTAAAATTTTCACATCTAAATTTGCAAGTATCTATAGCATATATTCTTTTTAAATTCATGTTTTCATATTTATTTCATGTAATGTTTTCACAAAATCCATTCCATCTTAACTTAAGACCCTCTTCTAAATCCTTGGCCAAATACAACACCTAATGATTTGGATTAGTTTCTTTCTAATCCAGTATTAGATGTTGTGGTGGCGTATCAATTTTAATATTTGTTATTACTCAATATTGGGGTGTCGTCACACATGCAGCTTTACGTTTGAATTTTTATGGGGCCAACTACAAAAAAAGGAAGAAGTAGTTATCTATATCAACATATTGACACCTCCTTATCTATATCTTTCTATATCACCTTGAACATTCATTTGTTCACAGCAAAAGAAAAATGATGAGAGAGAAAGAGGATGAAGAAATATACCTTGAGCTTCAACACTTTTCAAAGTGAATAGAATCCATTGACTAATATGAAAACTCAAATAAAATGTTAGAAATATTAATGAGATACTAGTGGAACCTTATGATTCCAAAGTGAGGCAATCAACCTATAGGACTGTGATATAATTAGACTTAGATACTTAAGAAATAATAATCATAATATTTATAACTCTCTTACTCATAAAAACATGGAAGTAGATCTTTTGATAGACATACATACATGTGTATTCATATACTAGAAATTTAAACCATATGAAAGATAAAATCTATCATAGAAATAATATTATATGGAAGTAAATAAACTACCTTAATTAAATACAGTACTAGAGAGATTAAAAAAATTCTAATTATATACCCTTAACTATTAATCAAATAAGGATCTTCAAAACTTAATCTCTTTATATCCTTAGCGATAAGAGTTAGAAGAACTTGAATTGGGAATTTTAAAATCCCTCCAATCTTATAATTTATAAAACCTTACAAACCATTCTTGTACACCTACTTAAAATAAGGTGCGACTTAGAAAACTCTATAAAAATAATTAGAAGAAATAAAAATGCATCTTTTGTTATTAGATTAAAATGAGAATCTTTAAAACTTAGACTCATAATTCCTTAAGATCTTCCTCCCTTAAGGATAAAGACTAGAAAATTAGGTTAAACTTCACTCGTTGGGTAAATGGGTTATCCAATGAGTGAAACCTTGATTTTTATTAGTTTCTAATTTTCACCTTTTAGAGAGGTTAGTTTGCATTTAAATTCTAGTTTAGACAGTCTAAATTCATTAATTAAGATGATTGATTATCTATTTAATCTAAGTAGGCATCATTGATTTAACTTACTTTATCTTATATGACCATAGTGCTGAGATCATACTGGATAGTAAGATGTTAGAGATCCTGAACTTATATAATCTCAGATAGTTAGAACAAATTAAATTAAAAAACAAATGATATCATAGAGTTTGTATAGTGTTATTCATATTATGTTTTGCATACCTTACTTTCTAATTATTGAATTTTACTTCCTGTGCCATCAAATAATGAATGCTGAACATTACTTTGCCACATTAGATGATTTAGAATAATATTACTTTGCCACATTAGATGATTTAGAATAACATTATTTTTCCATATTATATGATTTAGTATAACATTATTTTGCCACATTAGATGATTTATGATAACATTACTTACTTTGCCACATTTGATGATCTAGAATAAACTTACTTACTTTGTCACACCTGATAATGTAGAATAACTTTATTTACTCTGCCTCATTTTATGATATGTCTCACTTATACTACCGTCACAATGTTATTGCTTTTATTCTGTATGCCTGATAACATGGGGAATGTCCCTTAGATGATTATATCCTGTATATCTAAGAAATGTCCCTTAGATGATTTCTATTTGGTATTCATATTAATCTAGGAAATGTCTCCTGGATTGAGGAAGTCTGTATTTATTATACTCTGGGAAATGTCTCATAGTAATATCCTTTCGGTATTTATGTAGCTCTGGAAAATGTCTCCTAGATGCTTTTGTACTTGATTTTGAATTTTACATTCAGTATTGTTTCAGTATTTCACACAACATTTTCTTTGAAATTGTTTATTTCAGCCTCTTACCTTACATGTTTCAGTAGTACTTTTATACTATTAGTTTTTATTTCTGCAGCATTTATTTACCGTCCATGTTTCTGTATAACCTTGATTTCAAAGAAAATGTACTTAGGATGATAGGATGCTAAATTTCCTTCAGTTCTATTCTTTCACATTTTATTTCATAAAAAAACTAGTACGAGTAAACTTGATTAGATTTACTTAAAGTGTCATAATATCATTAAATACATGAACTTAATCAGCCTAAAATGTACTTAGATAATTATCTAACAAGATTTTTTTTTTGCTGGGGCCCTGGCATTGTGAAACCGACAATGTCAGAATCTGATCAGTTGAAGGATCCAGTACCTGCGGTAGAGCCACTTCAGGAGGAGTTTTAGTCCAGAGTTGAAGAATTTTAGTCTGTCTTTTTCTTTAGTAAGGATGAGCAATATTTTTCTTTCATTTAAGTCTATTTAAAGTTGATGTAATAATTCAGATATTGTATTTTCTCTTACTGTAATATTTTTATTTTGAGCTGTATGTCCTATCTGTGTTATGGTGGAACTGGATGTAATATTATTTTATGTTTCTTGCTTCTGCACTCTGAGGTGTTATTTACTTAGTAATTTATTTTCTTATTTATATCCTGAGCACATCCTTCCCTTATTAGTGGATTGGAGATTTTACCAAATCCAATGATAAGTGAGAAATTTGCTAGAATGGCACACAGCCCTTAGTACAATGAGGGCGGGGTGCCACGCCTTCAGGGAGGTGAGACAGATCAAACCCCTAAGGTGGCTGGGTCTGAGGCAGCTTGGATCTCTGGGTCCTTACTTGGACCTAGCCTTTTTACGGGACTTAGCCCGATCAATCTATTTTGATCGATCAAGGCTAGCTTAAGGCACAATTATGCATACATTGGGTTTGATTATATAGTATGTTCGATTATGAATCAAACGGAGGGAGCTTGAGCCTCATTTGCTCAAAGCTTGCAATGGGGGGTACCTAGTTTGACGGAGGGGTTCACACAGACTAATTGGAGAGGAGTTGAAGCTGAGCTGAGCTGCAAAGAAGCTCTTAGAGATTTTGAACACCAAAAGAACATCTATCAGCGATATGCCAGCAGTTAGGATGCTTAGAAGAGCTCGATCAGACCAGCAATGGTGGAGGGGAAGAAGACTCTAATTGAACTTAATTGATCAGCAAGCTAATCCTAGGAGAAGACCTAAGGACATTTATAGCCTCTGGGATGGAATGGAAAGGTTACAAAGACAAGGGCTCGAGTCAGGGAGGCCCGAGAGATCGGGCCATGGCCGAGCTCTCAATTTTCCAAATTGATCTCGGCCGGGTCACAAGGCCCGATCGAGGCTTCATGCTAAGACAGGGGAGGTCATAATGACCTTGCTAAGCTAGAGGCATGAGTGGGGGATAAGGAGGGTTGCTGGCATACTGGAGATATTTCCGGTCGGGGACGGGCGCAATTGGGACGAAGGTCCATAGTGTCGGGACCTTCAGATGACGTCTGATCGATCGAGGGAGAAGGCACTACGATTTTGATCCTCTAGATTCTAACGACTAAATCTGATTTAATCTGAGCCATGGGATCCGCAGGTTGGATCTAACAATGGATCCGCGATCCCACGGGATTAAATCCCTGCCGCCGAATCAAATAGCACGACAGTTAGATGTTGCTGAGCTCCATTGTCATGTGACCCAGGCTCCACAGTAGATTGCCCGCCATCTGCACAGCGGATCCTGATGGGTAAATCCATTTTAAAGGTAGGTTTGCAATTATAAAATGTTGGGATCCCTTATGTGCAATTATCCCAACATAAATTAAATTAAATTAATGTCTAAATGACCTCCAAAAATTACAAAAATTTCACTCTTAGATAATTTGGGGGTGAGGAATTTAAAAATACAATCATATTTTAATTCTGAGATCAAAATATTTTTGTTATTAATTAGGGTATCTAAATTGATCAAAATACATGTTTAATCTAAAGAGATCCGATTGTACCCAAACTTTTAGGGTTAGCTTCTAATGATGTTTTAAATGTAATGGAACTAAAATTAAGGCATGACTAAGCTTAGATTAAATTAGGTAACAAGCTAGAGTTATTACAAGAAGGAACCCTGGACATGAACTAAGATATGTCTTCCTCTCACGATTGAATGCCCAATTAATTCTATATGAGTTTTTATTCCCTAACTCATGTCGTTGTGATCAACTGTTGACCACAAATTGGGCTCGATTGAGCTCGACACTGTTGGCCCCAATAGTGACCAACCAGACATACTTTTCCAGACTTTCGCTTTGATTCATCATGATTTCAATTCATCATGCTATTTTAATACCCTACAATTATGTATTGAACCATAATCAGGCTCGATCGAGCCCGATTGAAGCTCATTATCATCGAATCGCTATAGCGCATAACAGTAAGGTCCCGAGGCATTAAACTAGGGCATCAAAATTGGAGGTACTAGAGTGCTCCTCTGATGGGGGTTTTGGTACCAATGATTAGTATATGGAACGTCATCGGAGGTGGCCGTAGCTAAGAGAACCTAGATGCCTTAGCTTCGACCCCAAAATTTCACCCCTAGCTAATTTGGGGGTGAAGAATTTAAAAATACAATCAAATTTTAATTCTGAGATCTAAATATTTTTGTTATTAATTAGGGTATCTAAATTGATCAAAATACATGTTTGATCTAAAGAGATCCAATTGTACCCAAACTTTCAGGGTTAGCTTCTAATGATATTTTAAATATAATGGAACTAAAATTAAGGCATGACTAAGCTTAGATTAAATTAGGTAACAAGCTAGAGTTGTTACAAGAAGGAACCCTGGACATGAACTAAGATATGTCTTCCTCTCATGATTGAATGCCCAATTAATTCTATATGAGTTTTGATTCCCTAACTCATGTCGTTGTGATCAACTGTCAACCACAAATTGGGCTCGATTGAGCTCGACACTGTTGGCCCCAATAGTGACCATTCGGACATACTTTTCTAGACTTTCGCTTTGATTCATCATGATTTCAATTCATCATGTTATTTTAATACCCTACAATTATGTATTGAACCATAATCGGGCTCGATCGAGCCCGATTGACGATCGTTACCATCGAATCGCTATAGCGTGTAACAGTAGGGTCCCGAGGCATTAAACTAGGGCATCAAAATTGGAGGTACTAGAGTGCTCCTCTGATGGGGGTTTTGGTACCAATGATCAGTATATGGCACGTCACCGGAGGTGGCGGTAGCTAAGAGAACTTAGATGCCTTAGCTTCGACCCCCCCCCCGACTTTCATCGATTCCACTGTGCGGGCCAGGTCGGGTTAGGCCCAACTTGCGTGGCCCTCGTGGGCATGGCCTGGGACGCGTGTTGGTGACTGAGGTCGGTTTGCATGTAGAACAACACATGGGTGCCTGTTTCCTTAAGAACATTAACACCATATAATTACAATTATTTATTTTAATTGCAATTTTCAAAGCCTCGTAATTTCTTAGATATAAGTCCAAATATGATGAAGTTATATCTTAATTGATCAAAAAAATACAAAGAACATTAATACGACATTAAAATCATATTTTGATAGTTAATTTTGCTATTCATCTTTTTAATTATCAAGGTGATTAGGCCCTATCTTAGCCAATTGGTGTCCAAATTTAATGTACTTATAGTCATTTTACTCATTATGCTATAATGAATCTATAGTCACTGATTATATATTAATTTGGACATCATTTGGAGATTTTAAGTTTTTGGCTCATTAATTAATTATTATTTTAATCCTTAAATCAAAATCTTACTTATTTTGCTTTAAAACCCTAAGATAACTTAGGAAAACTTAAATTATTATATATGTGAACATTAAAGGATCAATTAAGAAGAAAAATAATTAAGATCATGGTTAGATCCAAGTGAGCTTAAATTTCATGTAAAAGATTGGATAAATGAAAATTTTAGATCAAACTTAATGAGTTGTCATGTGGTTAGTAGTAATTAGTCTTAATAGTGATACTTGAGACTAAGAAGGAAACCTAAGATTTTAGGAAATAATTATCATAAAAAGAATAACTGTGACACTTAGCCTAGCCCAGTTAGTGATTATATTTCCTTAAGACCTTAGTAATCTAAGCGTCTAGTAAAGATCTGCCTAGTGTATTGTTACACTAAATCCATCATGCTTAGTGAATAGATCCCTTAGATCTCATTGGATGAGTTAAGTATAGTGATTTACCTTATGTAAGGAAATCCACCATCTCATGATAAGTATAAGGATTAAAATCATTTGGGATGATATTGTAAATCTTAAAATATAATTGTATCTTAGGCTTAAAGACCATGGAGAGGCATTATTGATTTTATCATTTAAGACTATAACGTAGTAAGGAGTCACACACAAGTAAATCTAGATTAAATTTCTTAAATCATAAGAAGAGATTATTCATTATAAGAAATATAGCAGAACATCATACTTATTAAATATTAATATTTAATCATCCTTAATTATATTAAATCATCTAAGAGTAGCTAACTCTTTTGGTACTATTGAAGTAATTGAAGCTTAGGTTGTTAGATTTATAGACTAATATGAGAATACAAGAAAGCTCTATATGTAATATTAAGTGTTAATCCATACTTTAATGTGTTATTAAATTTTTATGGATGGGAAATTATGAGAAAGTGACCTTTTTTATATATTAAGGATATACCTAAATACCTCAGCACCTATGAGGCTTAGAACCCTTTTGTATTAATAAATAAAATCTAATCCTAGAATCTAATGTTGAATATTTGAAATTGGAAACATCAAATTATAAAAAGGAGAATCTTGCATCTTTATAACTAAAAAGTGTTAAGATTTAATAATCTATCGTAAACAAGTTTATCCCTTAAGAGAATAACTAAACTAGATTGATAGTCTTGTAAAGTCAATTAGATTATACATAAGATTAGCATTATTAAGCATCCTTAGTTAAGAATTGAATGGAAACTTTGAACCAAAATCATATATTATTCTTGGGGCTTTCAATTATTAGAACTAAGAGGTTACTTTCTATTTAAGGAAGTTCCATTATAACTATTAGTAAGTATTTACTAAGAGTGTTCCTAAGAGTAAGAGATACTTAAGCTTTAGGGTTTCTAATAGACTTAAGTTTTGGTATAAACCTCAAAGAGAGCTTAGGCATATAGTAGAATGTTAGAAGATGCCAAGTTTATTTGAATAAAGAGAATTTTGGAATATAGTTCAAGGGCATCATAACTTGAGAATTATTATAACTTAATGTTAGCAATAGTAAGCCTATACTAAGAAAACATAGATGAATTAGTTTGTGAGGTAATCAAATGATAAGCTCTTAAACTAACACTTAACAATTATATTTAAAAATTATTTTTGACACTATATAAAGCCCAGTTAAATTATTATTTTGTCCTAACCTATCATATTATATTATTATACTTCAATTAACTTGGGGATTTTTGATGTCTAAGTTAATTGGGGTTTGATTAGTCCCATTCATTAATATAGATAACTAAAAGTAGCAAACAATAGAAATCACGTGGTTTACAAAAAAATTGATAATCCTTAAAAAGCTACAGTGCATTAAAATCAAAAATCTTGATATCATACATTAAGATATTGTGCATGAAAAATAAACATTTAAGAGCAAAAGAGTCTCATTCACAATTAGTTGATAGTGCTTATCATGCATAACTTTGTCACTAAGTTTAAAAAGATTAATTAATAAATAATGAATGATAATTGAGAAAGAGGACAATTTTGTCTTAATTGATTATTAGAAGAGAATAATCTAGATGTATTGGTGTTTAATGCAAGGGTGAAGTGCACATTGTGGATGCATCCTCTAACCCAATTTACAATGGTTTGAGAAAAATTCTTGATGATCAATCTTTCAATAATAAAGTCATGTTTAATGATGTCAAATGATTTTTTAAGATTAAGTTTAGCACATGATATTTCCGAGGCAGTTGGAGGTGAAGTACATATAATGTTATTAAAGGACAATCACTCTTTAAAAAGTCAATTTGAGTAAGATTGATATGGAAAATCAACATTGGAGCAAGTTTTCTTGCCAAAATTTTAGCGATTGCCTTATATAAGGTATTCTACAATAAAATAGCCCTGCAATTAGCAAAGAAATTGAACACTTTATATTTCAAAATTAAAAGTTATACAAGAGTGATTCAACCACCAGAGCACATGAAACTATTTGAAAATTACATTAAATCTTTTGAAAATCATGTCACCAATAATTTCTCAAGTCTTAGTATTATTTAATTTATGTAATGTTTGGTTTGAAAAAAATTTGGGGTAAAGTAAAATTATTTCGGGTAAAGTGAAATTACGTGCGTTTAATTTGAAGTAAAACATGCGAAAAACTTTTACAGTGTAATCCAATTTTACGTTAATTAATACTCGTATCAAGTTCAAGTGGGATTACGCGGATCAGCGGAGGAGTTTGTTCGTTCAAACGGACGATTTCATGTGTTCAATCGGACAATTTTATTTGAACAAATGGACGACGCGTGGTTTTCTCCGGCGAACGGATTGTTCGTTGGTCGCTTATCCGGCGAACAAAGTCGTTGAAATATTCTCCGGCAAAAATCGATATCAACGGAATCGATTTCGCTCGAATTGATTGATATCAATTTCGATTGAAATCGTTAGATCAAATCGATTTGAACGAAAAATTTGTTTGATCGAATCCTTCATTCGAACGATTCATTAGATCGAATCGTTCAAACGATTCGATATCTAAGAAAAAAATGGGGGTAATTTTATCCCCCTAATTTTAATCAAAATATCATACTCATAATTTATTTCATTCCAAACAAAACAATATTAAATTTTTAATAAAACTACTATAATTTAATTACATTATAATTAGGTTAGTTTATCCCAATTTTTTTAAATTTTCATATGTTCCTTATTATTGAAAACAAGAAACATGTTCCTTGGTTTTAAAAGTACTATAATATTTGATTGATTTTGATTTTCACCGGGCGCTCATGAAAATCCTAAAACCCTAAAAGTAAAACTAAAAATGGCAATGACCATCTGTCTAGCGCTCTCCTCTTATCTCGAGAATTTCCCGTCTCAAACTTAGTCTGAGCTATGATTCTGTTCGGCTGCAGAAAGCTCTTCCACCTCCTCCGCTCCGCTGCGCATTCTCCTACAAATTTCTTCCCTTCCCGTCTCTCAATCCTCTTCCCGTATTGCTCGACTGCAGAAATCCCATCAGTTAACAAACCCACATTCGTCGTCGATTATCTCATCAGCAAAGTCGGTCTGTCGCGGGAGACGGCGATCAAATCATCCAAATCCATCTCCCAATTAAAATCCCCTTCTATTCCCGATTCCGTTCTTCAATTCCTGAAAGCGACGGGATTCAATGATTCTCAGATCAAAAGGATGGTTTCCAGAAACCCCAGAATCCTTGCTTCAGAGGTCGACAAAACCCTAAAGCCAAAGATAGCAGATTTGACGGATCTTGGTTTCTCTCAATCGGAAATACTCGAACTCGTTTCAGTAAACACAGCTATTCTGACCTTGAGCAACATTCAGCCCAAGATCGTGTTCTGGAGAAACTTCTTGGGCCCCAACAAGCACCTCCTGCGTGTTCTCATTCGAAATCAAAGATTATTGTCAGTGAATCTGAGTACCAATGCCATACCTAAAATCTCATTTTTGAGGGGCTGCGGCTTTTCCGACCTTAGGATTGCCCAAATGATTTACAGAAACCCCAACTTCATTGCCTTCAGTCTTGATGTAATCAAAAGCCGCATGAATCTAGCCGAACAGTTCAGCATTCCTTTCGGATCTCCAACATTCTGCCAAGCCTTTCCAACTCTCTGCCAGATTAGTAAAACGACATTGGAATCCAAGCTGAAGCTAATGAGCAGCTTTGGGTGGAATGAGGCGGATATCTATCTGGTCATTAGAAGGGCTCCTAATGTGTTGGACTTTTCTGAGAAGAAGATTACGGCTATGGTGGAGTTTCTTGTAAAGCGGGCGGGATTGGATCCCTCCTTCGTGATAAGGCATCCGCAGCTTCTGACGTTCAGTTTGGAAAGGAGGGCGATTCCGAGGCTGCATGTTCTGCAGCTTCTCACCTCAAACAATCTGCTCAAAAGAATTTTGAATTTCTATTCATTTATGTGTTTATCTGAAGAGAAATTTCTTGAGAAGTATGTTTTGTTTTACAGAGAAGAGATGCCAGAGCTCCATCGAGATTATCTTGCACTCATTGCTGGCAATTCAACTGCACAGTAGCCATTCTTCGGAAGTCTTATTAAATATTCAGAGAATTACCACTGTAAGCATGCTGTGCAAGCTGGAATTCAATGCCTCACTCGAACTTTAGGGGTGGGAAGGGATTCTTTTTTGGGGCTAAAAAATTCCGTTTAATTTTTCTTGGTTTATGGAGCTTAGCAATTTTTCTTGTATCTCAAATCTTAGGGAATTTGAATACCAATGCCAACCTAAAATCTCATTTTTTAGGCGGTTGCGGCTTATCCTATCGTAGGATCGTTCATACACCTAAAGCCTAAAAGACGCATAAAGCAGGCTAATGAGGAGCTTTGGGTGGGGGTGATGCTGAAATCTCTCTAGTCATTAGCAGGCTTTTCGTCTGTTTGTCTTGTTTGAGAAGAAGATTTAGGATTAATTTGGTTTGATGTTATGTGAAAAATTATTAAGATAACATGTTATTTAGATAGCACTGTAATTCAAATAACATGTTATGTTTGGTTCAATCTTATTTAAATTACAAATGTCAATGTTATCTGCATGTAAATAGCATATTTTCTTACAAAAGTGAGCCGAACAGATTCACAAACACCCTAATTCGTGTGATCCGCACGAATGAGAGACTTGCATGGAGGAGTTTCGTGCGAGGGGAGATTCGCGGCAACAGGCTGAGTTTTTGTTGCGTCGGCGAGGGGGGGCTCGTGCGAAGGAGATTTGCATGAAGGAACCAAACTGATTGTCGGTAACGTTATCTGAATGTCTGATATTAAAATAATACTAGAGAGTGGTATTTTTGAAATTTTCAGATAATATTAGGAGATAATGCTGAACCAAACAACTCCATCTAAATAACATCTTCAAATAACATAATATTACTGGTGTATCTGCGAATCAAACTGGCTATTATATGTAAGCTTATTGTCAAAGGTGTTTGGTTTCATGCTATGCTATCCTTAGGCCTTTACTTCTATAAAGTTTCATTCGTGTTATGTCAAGATATCACTTGAAATCAGGTCGTCTTATTCATTTTCACTTCTAGTTCATGTGACGTCTCCAGTAGTATTTCTTGTTTTATTGTAGTTTTTTATATAAGAATATTAAGAACAATGAATTTGGTGAGCAACAACTAAATCATCATGATATATACATCTGGTAACTAATTTTTACATGCTCCAAACACTTTTATCACATTTTCCTTATAAATGTATTAATTTATGAGTATATTCTTAATTTTGTAAGTTTGAGAACCTTTATTATACAAATATATACCATCCAAATCTTTCATTATAAAAAATTGTAACACCTTTGACAATGATTTGTCATATGATTGTTTGTCATATGAGTGTTACTATAACTACTCTCTATCCTAACTATCATGATCATCCTATTCATATATAGTTGTATCACAAGATTGTGGTCATTAGCATCCTTTGCCAATGATTGTAATCGCTATCATTAATTATCAAGTTTTTATGCTGTCCTAGATATTATAACCATCCATGCTTTTATTATATACAATATATATATATGTACATATGTTTGTAAGAAAATATCATAAATAACACATTGAAATTGTAAGAAAATATCATAAAATAAGTAATGCTACCGGGATGACACATGAACTAGAAGTGAAAACGAAGAATGTGGTCTAATTTCAAGTGATATCCTAAATAACACATTGAAATTTTTATACAAGTAAAGGTGGAGGATAGCATAACATGAAACCAAACACCTTTGACAATTAGAATTCCAACTAGATGTTGTTGATACTCATTATTAAAAATATAATGCATGATTTATCAAGGTTGCAAACAAATTCAAAAATCTCAAGATGAATAGTCATCTGCAAAAAAATATATGAGAGCAAGAGAAAGTCCTATTCACAATTAGCTATAATGCGTAATGCAATAGCTTGTTTTAAAAATGATTACAAATATTACTTAATCATTAATGAATAATAATGGAGAAAGAGGACAATCTTGTTGTCCTAATTG
Organism: Gastrodia elata; assembly: GCA_016760335.1. NCBI lineage: Eukaryota > Viridiplantae > Streptophyta > Magnoliopsida > Asparagales > Orchidaceae > Gastrodia > Gastrodia elata. Next base: position 50,843,403 of record CM028670.1, read on the forward strand.
ACTATTAAAAGAGAAGAAATCTAGACATATTGTTATTTAATGCAAGGGAGAAGTGCAACTTGTGGATGCATCCTCTAACCTAATTTACAATGTTTTGAGAAAAACTAATGTTGCTCAATCCTTTCATAATAAAGTCATATTTAATGATGTCAAATATTGTCTTAAGATCAATTTTAGCACAGAAGATAATCCCCAGATTGTTGGAGTGCTTGGCCAATTCATTAGTAAATATAGTATTAGCATAGGACAATCTCTTCTATAAAGTTAGTTTGAGCAAGATTGCTATGGGAAATCGATAATGGAGCAAATTGTTGACTTTGAAAAAGGAAATATGTTTTTTGAAAAATGCTTGGCTGCACCCATCTCTTTTTCTTATATAATTTATTAGTTTTAATGAATTTGTAATCATGATTTTAACTAATAAATTTCAATTATTATATGTTAAATACTAACTTAGATTTAGAAATTTAATAAGAGAAATAGTATTTAGACCGCTGGCGTAACACTCAAAAAAACTCATTCAATGAAATTTGAACATCATTTCATAAGTGTTTATTTATTTATATTAAAATAATATAAATATTATTTTTAAAATTTATATTAAAATGATATCTAAATTTTATTAAATGAGTATTTTTAAATATTACATCAACGAGTCTATCGTTTAATTTTCGGCCCTATAACATTTATAGATTTTGATTTGGAGCGTGAGGCTTTCAAGCAAATACTAAAACCCTAAACCTAAAAGGAAAATGGCAATGCCCATCTAGCGCTCCCCTCTTCTCTCGAGAATTTCCATCTCAACTTAGCTTGAGCTATGATTTTGTTCGGCACCAGAAAGTTGCTCCACCTCCTCCGCTCCGCTGCGCATTCTCCAACAAATTTTTTCCCTTCCCGTCTCTCAATCCACTTCCCGTGTTGCTCGACTGCAGAAATCCCATCAGTTAACAAACCCACATTCATCGTTGATTATCTCATCAGCAAAGTCGGTCTGTCGCAAGAGACGGCGATCAAATCATCCAAATACATCTACCATCTCAAATCCCCTTCCAAGCCCGATTCCGTTCTTCATTTCCTGAAGGCGACGGGATTCAATGACGCCCAGATCAAAAAGATGGTTTCCAAAAAGCCCAGAATCCTTGCTTCAATGGTCGACAAAACCCTAAAGCCAAAGATAGCAGATTTGAAGGATCTTGGTTTCTCTCAATCAGAAATACTCGAACTCGTTTCAGTAAACACAGCTCTTCTGACCTGCGGCAGCATTCAGCTCAAGATCGAGTTCTGGAGAAACTTCTTGGGCTCCAACAAGCACCTCCTGCATGTTTTCATTCGAAATCAAAGATTATTGTCTGTGAATCTGAATATCAATGCCATACCTAAAATCTCATTTTTTAGGAGCTGCGGCTTTCCTGACCATAGGATTGCCCAAATGATTTACAGAAACCCCAACTTCATGGCCTTCAGTCTTGATGTAATCAAAAGCCGCATGAATCTAGCCGAACAATTCAGCTTTCCTATTGGATCTCCAAAATTCTTCCAAGCCTTTCCAACTCTCTGCCATATTAGCAAAACAACATTGGAATCCAAGCTGAAGCTAATGAGGAGCTTTGGGTGGAATGAGGCTGATATCTATCTTGCCATTAGAAAGGCTCCTCATCTGTTGGACCTTTCTGAGAAGAAGATTACGGTTATGGTGGAGTTTCTTGTAAAGCAAGTTGGATTGGATTTCTCCTTCGTGATAAGGCATCCGCAGCTTCTGTGGTTCAGTTTGGAAAGGAGGGCGATTCCGCGGCTTCATGTTCTGCAGCTTCTCAAGTCAAGGAATCTGCTCAAAAGAAATTTGAATTTTTATTCATTTATGTGTGTGTCTGAAGAGATGTTTCTTGAAAAATATGTTTTGTTTTACAGAGAGGAGATACCCGAACTACATCGAGATTATCTTGCACTCATTGCTGGCAATTCAACTGCATAATAACAATTCTTCAGAAATCTTGTATGAATGGACTTTTGCTTGGATCAAAGTTAAATGGAGGAAATGAACTCCTAACAAACACGTTTGGTTTATTGTGAATCATGATATTATCTTAGGGGTGGTATGGTTGCGTGTTATTAGGCTGCTTTGTGACCTTATTATTTATGATGGAGTTCGAACAAATGCTTGAAGTTGTTTGTGGCAGGCATACAATTTTGGCTAATTGGGAACAAACATTTTCTTTGTTCTTTTATTGGAAAAAATTGAGAGATGCATTTCAAGTTATAGGCCTTTTTTGTAAGTTATGCTCTTTATCAAGAAGTTGGCTCCTTGAGCTTACGACGCATAATTATGCCCTTTGTCAAAAAGAATCAGCATTATCATCTTCCAAGTCAATGAATATATGTTACAGTAAATGTTGTATTTCATGAAAATATAATGTCTTTTCATCTGTCTAAATTTCAAGAGTGCAACCAAGAAATTCAGACTCTTGATTATGATTTAAACTTTTGAAGATGATACTTTGATAAGCTATGAAAATATGACAGATGTTGAATTCTCTGAGAGCGAATTGGAAAATTTTGAGGCTGAAGAATTAGCAGGGGATAACAGGATTGAGTCCTAGAATATAATCTCTTACACATCAAATCAAAGCATCATCGAGTAAGGTAACAATTTTCAGATTGCCACTTTAGAGGTATTCCTAAACCTACAAATAAACTTGACGTATTTTGTGCGACTAGATTTTCTATGAGCAACAACTATATGTCTAAACATCACTCTTCTGAATCAAAAAAGGATTTGTAAATTACTTTTCTTTTGTTATTATTTCTAACAATTTGTAAAATGGTTTATCCAATCCTAAGTGGAAAGAGGCCATGAATGAAAAAATAAGATCTTTGTAAGAAGTTTTCTGACTACAGACCTCTTTGAGTCTGAATTAACCTATAAAGCTTCTTGTTGTGATGTTCTTCTCTCTTTCCTTTTGTGCTTTTAACTTGAACATTTGGAACGGATGTCCTTTTTACTCACATTCATAACATCAAAGATTATTGTTATAAAATTTAAAGCTAAATGTATAGAACTTACCTTTACCTTTTAATTGAGGTTCGTCTTCGAACTATGTTCAGCTTCTTTTCTAGCTTTGCTTTATATTTATACTTTCTCATCATTAAAGTGATTTGTTCATCGTCGTACAAGCTTTCATTGCTGCTGTTGACTTCCTTGAGATTATGAGCAATTCTTTTCTCCTTTAATTCTTCCTTGGTTTCTTGCATATTTGCTAAGGCATGCAGTTAAGCGGTTACGAACTTAGTAGTAAGTCAAGAGAATAGGATTTCAAACCCTTTGCTTACAGAATAACCCGAACCTTGTGGTCCCTACTTTTGGTAAGCTTCTAAGTATTTTGTTAACTTTCTCTTTGTTACTAAAGATTTTCCTTAAAGTATGAAGAGCAATGATAATCTTTGAGAGTTTAGTGTACATTTTGTTATGGACTGTGGTATTCCCATGCCAGAACAAAAAATTCTTAAATCAAATGTGGTCATTCGGTGCTGGATTTGTGGGCTAATCCAACATTGGATGCTTAATCTTATTTGCAAATGTATGTGTATGTGTATGTGTATGTGTATGTGTATGTGTGTGTGTGTCTACATGTCTACATGTGTGCATGTGTACATGTGTACATGTGTATGTGTATGTGTATGTACATGTCTACATGTTTACATGCCTACATGCCTACATGTACATGCGTACATGCGTACATGCGTACATGCGTACATGCGTACATGCGTACATGTAGACATGTAAACATGTATATGTGTACATGTTTACATGTACATGTGTACATGCATTTATGTATATAAAGGCATGAAACCCGCACAATGTGCGAACATTTACCGAATCTTATAATTCAAGCTGATATAACAGAAGAAACAGTCACATTGACAGTTACAAAGACAAATAAGATGATAATTTTATAAATATCACATTTTGCTTGCAATTTGAGTTCCATGCAAGCAATTATTTCACACCAAGGAAGCAAAGTTTCATAATTTATTACTGCTGAAATCCAAAATTAAAAGCATGAATATATTTTCAAATTAATATTTAACCTCCTCAAAATCAACACACACTTTGCATATAATTGGCTCTGCACAAAGAGCATAATAGATTTATAAACTGCAAGATAAACACAAAGCATGAATATATTTCCACATTAATTTGTAGCCTCCTAAAAAATAACACACATTCTACATACAGTTCATTCTATACAACTTATAATAGATTTATAAATTGCAAAATAAATATTTTTCAAGCATTACAAGCAAAATAATTCTGCATTGATAAAAGAAATAGATTTAGATTAGAGAATATTCCGAGTTGATTCATTTAGTTTTAAAACCTTTTAACTAGTTTTGTAATAGCAAAATTTCAAGTTCAAAGAAGTAAAAGAGCTTAGCTGTAGAAAAATGTTCCGAATTGATTCATTGGAGTTTGATTGTGAACGAACGATCCCACTCATTTGCATTGACAAATATATGAAAAAGGTAACACTAGCAGGATTAACGAAATAATTCAAGAAGTATTAACAAAATAATTCAATGTCTTCAACATTAAATCTTTACCAGTTTGTAATAAAGATAGAAAAATGCTGGACAATGGAATTGCACATATATATCTAGAATCTTTCACACATCAAATATTTTAAAAAAGAAGTACTAAATTTACTGCTTGACAATCGATCAAAATGGCAAATATTCAATCCACATAATATGATAAAGTCCGTGTAAATAATATTGATAAAGTTCATAAACATCAAACTTTATCACCTTTCAACGGGCAAACTCATCAACCCTAGTGCTGAGCAAATTCGTACCGCTTTAGTCATGCTTACCTGCAATCTCGTTCTCTTTTCTTAGTTGTCATTGCCGCCAAACCCTAAATGATCAATCTCTTTTACACGATTCTGCACCCATTGCCCCTTTAAAAAACATGCTTGATAGAAATTTCTTAAATGTGTGTTACTTCAAAGAATTAGATTTTTTTTTTTTACTTCTTAGATAATAAAATATGCAAATATTTGAAATGCGAGAAGACTACATATATGTCAACAATTGAATGATCATTTAAAAAATTGAAGAATGTTGAAAATAAAAGAACTCTTATTTCTTAAAACTTAATGAGCTAACCTTAAAAATAAAAAAAATAAAAACTTTCTTTTTGTCATGGGGCATGAAACATGACAACAAACGGTTAATATTTAGAGCTAAAAACAACCTATGTTTTGATCTTATTGTGTTGTGGAGACTTTGGTATCCAGGAATAGCATAGGCGCTGTGGTGTGGTGCGCCGTAGCGCGCCTCAACGGTCAGCAACCGAGAAGCAGTTGCTACAGCGCGCCGCAGCGGAAAGCGGCGTCATAGCGCGCCGCAGGGGAATCAGACGCGGGCGCCACAGCGCGCCGCGGAGGAACGTAGGGTTTAGATTTAATGCGGGCGCCGCAGCGCGTTGCAGCGGTTCAAGATTCGAAATTCAAATCGCTACAGCGCGGTGTAGCGCGCTACAGCGGATACTAATTCGAAAGTTGACCACTACGGCACGCCGTAGCGGCCGACGAAGTTCTGTTTCGTTCCAGGTTTCGATCTGAAGAAATCTGAAGGGTATTTAGGACTTTTTGGGTTCGAAATGGAGCTAACTACTTAAGCATAAGTAGTGGTGAAAAACCTAAGGGTTTTTTAAGGCTTTTGCAATCAGTTTGGAAGTTTTTAGTGGTTGTGGAAAGGAGAACCCTAGAAGGAATCCTAAGGAAGCTGTTGTTCATGGCAAGTCTTGCAAGGTGGCAATTCCAAGTGATAGCCTCTATTCCTCATCTCCATTTTAAAGTAGAGCTTAACTCTTGTACTGAGGTGATATAGCTCTTGTAATTCTATAACATTTGAAGTTTTCATAGTGAATTTTCTTGTTGGTGTGGCTCCGTGATTTTTCTCATTCTTAGATTTTCCACGTATATCTTTGTGTTTGGATGATTGTATGTGCTGCGATCTTTCTCTTGTAATTTTGTGATTTCTACGCTCGCTTGGTAACCGTCAATGCATTTTCGATTCTCAAAGGCTTAGAAGATTTCGTGTTTCAACAATAACAAGTGGTATCAGAGAGTGTGTTCTTTGCTTTATTGCTAAGGAGGGTTTGCTTGTTTGAGTGGGAGCAATGGCCGAAGAAATGAGACACAATATTGAAAAGTTCAGCGAAACAAATTTTTCATTCTGGAAAATGCAGATGGAGGATCTACTCTATCATAAAAAGTTGTATCAACCATTGAAAGGAGCCGACAAGAAATCTGCAACTATGACTGATGAAGAATGGGAGGTTCTTGATAAAATTGCTTTTGGTTTGATTTGCTTATCATTATTTTCTTCTGTTGCTTCTAATATTGTTAATTAGAAAACTACTGTAGATCTCATAAATGCCCTAACAAGGATGTATGAGAAGCCTTCGGCTTCGAATAAGATTTTCTTGATAAAGAGACTATTTAATATGAAGATTATGGATGGCCATTCAGTGAATGAACACCTCAATGGGTTCAATATTATGACGAGTGAGTTGAGTAATGTGGGCATCAGTTTTGATGATGAGGTCCGAGGTCTGTTGTTCCTCTCTTCATTGCCGGACAGTTTGGATGGGCTGGTGTAGCGTCCAGCCCCGTCGCCACGCACAAAAGGCAAAAATATATCGGCGGCGGAGCGGCGCGCCACTTGGGGAGGAATATCCCGTCTCCCCTAAATAGCCTGTAAACTGAAACCCATTTGAAGGACTGCTAACTCAACCTCAATGAGGGTTGAGAGCTAATACTTAAGATAAGAGTAGTATCCTTATCCAAGTATTAGACCAATACATACATTGGATGTAAAACACATGAGAATTCTAATATATGTATAAGATATCAATATTTCCAGTATACTAATCACATCACAATACTAAGTATATGTAGTATATAATAGAGTGCGGAAGCTTAAAGCAAACATTCAGAAATATTCATCACAGAAGTTGTATGAAACATTCATCTCAGAAAGGAAAAGAAAATACATCTAGAGTTATTACAAACAATTTACTGAAATACAGACATAAAAGCTAAGTAATGAACTGAAATAAACTAAGCAAAAAAGTAAGGCTGGGGAAGAGTCCACTAATGCTCCATGAGTTCCTCCTGAATCTCCTGGATGTCCTCTTGACCTGGCTCAATATACTGCTCCAAATCTAATAAATTACTGGATCCCAAAAGTACCCCATGTTAGACAATAAGTCTAACATATCAAAACTATTTTAAACAGCTCTAGTTATTCATTTAGCATTTACATAATGTAAATAAAACTGCAAAAATACTGTAAAGATAACTGAAAGTATAAAATTGTACAAAACTGAAGTAAGGTAAAGTAAAATTGAACTGTAAACTAAATACTGAAAGTAAACAAAAATAGTAATGGATCTGAAACTGAGTAATGGCACATAAAATTATGTTGTATGCCACTGAAATTGTGCATCTGAATATGCCACAATATGTCACCACCCTAACGAAGCGATCTTCGATAGAAGGCATCACCCGATGGTGATTTGTATCTCAAGCTAAGTCATTAAGATACCCAACTCACAATCACACTCAGTGTCCTAAAGAAGGTGACTCGAATTACTTAATTTGTTTAAGCCACACCTATTGAAGAGATCTTCGCTAGGAGGCATCACCCAATGGCGATTTGTATTTTAATCAAACTAAGGAATGCGTCCCTATTTATAACACTTTTAGTCTTGGAAGATTTACTCTAATGGGACTATATTCATCTAATCCCCCGAGATAGCACCTGGTCATAAGTCCACATTAGAGTGAATCAACCAATCCTGAATACTACTGAAGCAATCCAGTACTATGTGTATACCCTACTATACCCAACCAATAATCTGGGTTAAGAAGATTCTATTTAATCAATAAGGATTATTAAAGATATTAATCCTTACTATAATGGGTGAGTTCTACACAAGACTCCAAGGATGTGATCAAAAAGATCACTCAATATTGATTTGTACCATAAGGGATAAGCTCTATTCTAAGTACTTTAGGTGGTTCCTACCACGAGATATCAAGATCAACTTGTAAGGTTATGAAGGAGCATCTAAGATTCCTACTTCAATAAGTTACAAAAGTTCTTCCTACCTCATTGAATTAATATTTAAGGTCTTTAAACATTTCAAGAACGATCCTATAACAAGACCCTTGAGATCTCACTTTTCTACTTCCTAAGTTAACATTCAGGGTTTACTTAATAGATTTGGATTAAAGTGATTATGTTAGATGACTAGAAGTTCATCTGACCCTTTCCTATTCTACAATCAAGGGATTAAATCAAGGATATTATTAGACTTAGATCATTTCATAAATCATTATAATTTTATTATCCATCTTATGCTAATAGTTTTATATAAGAGAAAATCAAAGATCTAAAGTTTAGATTCTGATGATTTAATCACACGGATTTAATATTAATTTTAGCACTTATAATTCAATAATTTAAGATCAATACTAAATCAAATATGTTATTAGAATAATGTCACTTGAATTATTTTTCAATTAAGTTAATTGATAAGTGATTAAGATTTATGTCTTAATCAAGACAAGTTAAGGTTTAACCCCTAGCCTTACCAAATTTAAGACCAATAGTTAATTTAAATATCAATGATAAATCAATGTATATTGGTGTATTATTAATGTCAACTTTTAGATTTAGATTAAGTATCATCTACTTAATCAAGTTCTTAAGATTCTTATGTTCAAGTATAGTTTAATATCAATTTAAGCACATTTAGGTTTCCAATTAAATATTAAAGTTCTCTAGCATACATCCTAAAATTAAGAAAGCATAGGAATGTAAGATGACATAAAATAAAAGGTAATTAAGGCTAACCAAATTTTAAATCAAATCAAAGGGGTAAGCACTTGATTATAATTCTAAAAGACTTAAGTTTCGTGCTATTTAGCTATTAAAGTATTATTGTTTAATATAAGCAATCAAGGATCATATTCCTTAACATTTGGCACAAGATTTTTATGACACATAATGGGTTCTAAGCACTTGTTAAAAATGACAAAGTTTCAACTTTAATTTTCATTCAGAATTTTATGCAGTGCTCAACTTTAATTAGGGTCATAGAGACCTTAAAATACAAAAATAGTGAAGTTTTGGCCATTTCAGCCAATTCTGAGCACTTTCAGAAAATTCTGGGCGCTACGGCGCATTGTGGCACGCTATGGCAGAAAACGATACTATGGCGCGCTGCAGCACTTTTGATGATGCGGCGCGCTACGGCGGGACCAATCTGAGAGCTGGATGCTACGGCGCGCGGCAGCGCTTTCAGGAGCTGTGGCGGATCAACTTGTGAAAATACTATTCAATTAAATTTTTTTCTGGTTTCGCATAGTTTTCTAAAAATGATGTTGCGGCCCGCTGTGGCGCGCTGCAGCGGTCCAACTTGCGGGTTACTGTTCATTTAATTTTTCTCTTGGTTTCCTATACTTTTTGTCGAAATGACGTCGCAACCCGCTGCGGCGCGCTATGGCGCACGCAGCGGTCTAACTTGCGGGTTACTGTTCAATTAGTTTATTTATTGATTTCATATGATTTTTCCTGAAATGACGCTACAGCCCGCTGTGGCGCGCTACAGCGGAAACTATTTGAGATGAGGGCGCTACGTCACGCTGTAGCGCCCGACGGTGATTTCGTTTGTACGAAAATTGTGAATGGTCACATTTCGAGCTCAAATACTCTCAATCCAGAGCATTCCATGAGCGGTGCTATATATCAATGGAAAGGTCTTTCCGATACCTTTCCATCGATACCAAAATCGGCATAAATGGATTATCTTAACTATATGAACGATATAATTAAAGGTTCGGGTATACAAAATGGACGAAAAACAAAGCATGCGATTTTCAAAGTAATATGATGCTTTAATGAACCTCAATAACTTCCAAATACAATCATGGATCTTCTAAAAATACAAAATAGCATGATAGCAACATGAAGTAGACAAGGAAGGGGAGCAAATGGGTACCTTAGCCTTTAGGAGAGGAAGGAGGAAGAAGATGACCCTATTTTCTTCAAGACCTTGGAGATGAGCTGAACTTCTTATTCTTCAACAAGAGGGTAACAATGGAGAAAAAGAAGAGAAAGCTTCAACAAGAAGAAGAAGGAGGGACTGGGATTCCTTCTTAAAGGAAGGAGGAAGGGAAATGGGGTGGCATGGCCTATAGAAGATAGGGGGCATGGCCTAAGGAGATGGAGCTATGCTCCTTTGCGTGCGATGGGGAAGAGGGGGAAGCCAGGTAGGAAAATAGAAAATATGAAATAATTTGGAATTAATAATTATTTAAAAGTTCATATTAAATAAATACGCTCCAAAAATTCCAAAAATTCACTAAAAATTCACCCCTGGCTAATTTGGGGGTGAGGAATTCAACGGCGAAGTCGGATTTCGATTCCGACGATTATTTAATTATTCCATTTTCCGGTGCATTTAATTATATTAAAATAATTGCGAAAATCTGACAACTTCCAAACGCGTCCAAAACATCATCCCTAGCTAATTTGGGGATGACGACCGCAACAGCGAAGTCGGATTTCGATTTCAAGGTCAAATTAAATACCTCAATTTTCTAATTTATTAAACATTAAAATAATATAAAATAATTGATTGAACTCCGATTTGCTCCAATTTTCAGAGATTGGTTCTAACAACTATATCAGAAAGTCATCTGAAGCAGGGATGTCACTTTCAATGAAAGTGAAATGTACAAAGATTGTATTAGGAGTCAAGACTGACTCAAAGGATGCTTCAAATGGAGAACTCTGGCACATAGAGATTGATGATAGCATTGAGCCAGATCTTGGAGAACATGGAGAAGCTCAAGAGGGCGCCAACATTGAACCACAAACATTCATATTAAGAAGATCCACAAGAGTGTCTAAACTGCCACAAAGGTACTCTCCTTCTTTATTTTATTTGTTGCTAACGGATAGTGGTGACCTTTACCAGCTGGGAAGAAAGCTCTTCATAATAAGTGGATTTATCAGGTGAAGAAAGAGTCAAATGGGAGCAAACGCTATAAGGCGAGGTTTGTAGTAAATGGTTTCCAACAAATGCATGGGGTCGACTACAGTGAGATCTTCGCCTTAGTTGTGAAGATGACAACCATCAGGGTTGTTCTGAACTTAGTTGCAGTTGAAGATTTACATCTGGAGCAAATAGATGTCAAGACTGCATTCCTTCATGAAGAACTATAAGAAGAGCTTTACATGCAATAGCTTGAAGGGTACAAAGCTCAAGAAAAAGAAAAGTTTGAGCTAATGTGCAAGCCCAAGAAGAGCCTCTACGGCTTGAAATAAGTGCCATAGCTGTGGTACAAAAAATTTGATAGGTTCATATCAGAATCAGGGTATAAGAGATGCTAGACAGATCACTATTGTTACATAAGGCAGTGTAAGTCCTCTTATATCATCATATTGTTGTATGTGGATGACATATTGGTCGCAGGATCATATATGGAGGAAATAAAGATGCTGAAAGAGCTTATGTTAAGGGATTTTGACATGAAAGACTTGGGGCTAGCCAAGCAGATTCTTAGAATAAGAATCCATAGGGAGAGAAGTGTAGAAATTCTAAAGCTGTCGCAGAAAGAATATGTTGAAAATGTGCTGAAAAGATTCAACATGAATGAAGTGAAGCCATTGGGCACTCCTCTAGCAAGTCACTTCAGCTTATCAAAAGAATAGATGCCAAAATCTAAGGAGGAGAAGGATCATATGATGAAGGTTCCTTATGCTTCAGTAGTTGGTTGCTTGATGTACGCAATGATCTACACGAGATCGGACATTGCCCATGCAGTGGGAGTGGTCAGCAGATTCATGGGGAACCCAAGAAAGCACCATTAGGACGCGGTCAAGTGGGTCCTAAGATATCTGAAAGGTACAACGGACAAAGCTTTATGCTTTGGATGATCTGACATTATCTTACAGGGATATGTAGATTCAGATCTTGCTGGAGATGTTGATAGCAGGAGAAGCACTACAGGATATGTTTATATATTGGGAAGTGTGACGGTGAGTTGGATCTACAGGCTACAAAATATCGTATCGCTATCTACCATGGAGGTGGAATACGGTGCCATTACAGAGGCAAGCAAGGAGATGATTTGGTTGAAGGGGTTCATGGCAGAACTAGGAAAGAAGAAATATGTGAGGCTCTACAGTGATAGTATGAGCATTATTCATCTAGTGAAGAATGCTACCTTTCATGCCAGGACAAAGCACATTCAACTCTGTTACCATTTCATCCAGACATTGTTGGAAGAAAGACATCTTGGATTTGAGAAGATCCATACTTGTAAGAATCTAGCTAATATGATTACCAAAGCAGTAACAATGGACAAGCTGAAGCTATGTGCAGCTTCAGTTGGCCTTGGACGTGAAGAGAGAGCGGTGGTGAGCCACACCACAACCCTTGATAGACACAGAAGAAGACAGTGAAGGGTTAATGGAGGAAAGCAGGGAAAGATAGCCTGAAAGTATCCAAGTGGGAGATTGTTGTGTTGTGGAGACTTTGGTGTATAGGAATAGCACAGGTGCTGCAGCGTCACAGTGTGCCTCAACGGTCAGCAACTGAGAAGCAATTGCTGCAGCGCGCCATAACGGAAAGTGGCGTCATAGCGCGCCGCAGCAAAATCAGACGTGGGCACCACAACGCGCCGAGGTGGATCATAGGGTTCAAATTTAATGCGGGCACCGCAGCGGTTCAAGATTCGAAAGTCAAACTGCTACAGCGGATGCTAATTCGAAAGTCGGTCGCTACGGCGCTCCGTAACGGCTAACGAAGTTCTGCTTCGTTCTAGGTCTCAATCTGAAGAAATCTGAGGGGTATTTTGGACTTTTTGGGTCCAAAATGGAGCTAGCTACTTAAGCCTAAGTAGTGGTGGAAAACTTGAGGGTTTTTTAAGGCTTTTGCAATTAGTTTGGAAGTTTTTAGTGGCTGTGGAAAAGAGAACCCTAGAGGGAACCCTAAGGGAGCTGTTGTCCAAGGCGAGTCTTGCAAGGTGGCAAAGCAACTTCAAGTGACATCCTCTATTCCTCCTCTCCATTCTAGTTAGGAAAGATGCAAAGATTGTTTAATGGCTATTATTCAATGTTATTGGGAAGTTGTTTAGAGGTACAAAGGCTATTGTTTAGTGTTATTTAAGCGGTTGTTCGGGGAATTTTCTGAGCCACTATTTGGCAAAGACATAAAAGTAGTTTTGAGTCCTTACGTGTGATGGCTGTTTGGAGCTGATTCTTAGCTGAGAACATTTCCTAATTTGAGTTTATTTAATGCCCATTTAAGGGCTTGAACCTCCCTATTTTTTAATAAATTGGGGCTATTTATTTGTTGTAATTGAAATTGAATCTAAGATTGTTCTTAGAGTTGGTTTTATGTCTATAGTATAAAAAAAAAATTGATATTAATATGGATATACTTTTAATATTTATAGTATGTCTATAGTTTGAATATGTTTTGGCTAAAGTTGAGATTGCTTGAAATGGAATTGGAAACTATTTGGGGCAACTGCAAAAGAAGTGAAATAAGCTAAGTAATCCAAGCTGTGGTAAGGAAAAAAGGAACGATGATTTCTTGAGTAGCTAATGAAATTGAAGGAAGAAAACAAAGATTGGGTCTTGTTTAGAAGGTTGCATTGTTGAAAAGATTGAACCAACCCATACAATTAGCTATCATGATATTCAAATCTTAGTAAAAAACATTCTAACCTAGTAGAACATATTAAAAGTTCAGGACAATATAAAAATAAACTGAATGCTGAAGTAAAATTAACACATGTAGACAATGAATTGTTCAAATAGTTCAATATCAATAACCGGCATAAGAAAATAAAGCAAACTCATCATGCATTATTATGAATACAAATATATTTGAAAAAAAGATAGGATATACAATTAGTTCATATTTTAACAAACAAGTATTATGTAAATAAAAGAGAATTTCACTTTGTTGATGAAAATCCCTCAAAATGATGATAGGAATTCTCTTCCAAATTTTCATAATATGACTGATTGTAGAAAAATACATATATGTGAGGTACCCGTGTACAATTTGTAGAAGCAAATTTCTTCTGTTGGAAAATAAAAATGGACAAGATGATAGGAGATAGACTCACTTTGTTGATACTCCATGCTAGTGGTCATATACATTTACAAAATCCCTTATCACATGATGCATGCAACACATACCACAATATTCCATATGTAATCCCTCAAGAAAAATAAACAATGTGCAAAGATAAATAACAAATATATCTACTAATGCAAGATAAATAGAAAATAGAGAACTCACAAATGATTCATTAGCTAGTTGAGCCCGAGCTCGTTGTTCTCCTTTTCTAACTCATCACATGACTCCATGGCTTTCTCCATAACACCCTTAAAATCAAACAAAACAAACGAATCCTCGATAAAATTAAAGGTCACTAAAAATGCTTAAATTAGAAATCGATGTACAACAGAGATGAATCAAAAATAAACAAACCTTGCAACTTTTGTGTAAAATATCAGAAATTTCTTTTCAAATTTTTTTATTAATATTTAAATAATTTAGATCTCAGATTGAAAATTTGACTTCGCCATTGCGTTCACCACCCCAAATTAGCTAGGGGTGAAGTTTTGAATGCATTTGGAAGACGTAAATTTTTGATAAATATTTTAATATTATTACCTGAAAATTCGACTAAATAAATACTCGTCGGATTAAAAATCTGATTGCGCCGTTGCGTTCCTCACCCCTCAATTAGCTAGGGGTGAATATTTCGATGATTTTTGAAAATTATTTAAAAATGAAATAAAATTGGAAATTATTTAATTAAATTCTAATATATATATATATATATATATATATATATATATATATATATATATATATATATATATATATCTTCATTCTTATCTTCATAAATCGCCTCTAACCTAATCCTTCGGCCGACATTCCTATCTTCTTCGCACGCACCCACGCACGCCTCTCCCGTCCCGAGAGCCTCCCGTCCTCCTCGGGACACCTCCTTCCATACTCACGAAGACCTTCCCTCCAGCTGTCCTTGCCGAGTCGATAAGCTTCAGCTCCATCCCTATCCTTCTCATCGTTTCGAGAGGAGCATTATAAGGAGGACAGGTGCGTGCGAAGGAAGGTAGCAACGAATCCTAGCCGATCCTACTCCCGATTTTCCTCCATCTGGCCGAACCCTCTCCATTCGTCGAGCGCCTCTTCTAGCCGAGCCCTCTTCTAGTTGAATTTCAACAAACAAAGATCAAAGAAATTAAATTGATTGTTTTATATCAAAACAGTCAGGTATGCAAATTTACTTATAAGTCTCATTTCAGTATTCTTATTTTGAGTCATTTTCATTTGAGCACTATTTATTACAAACTGCTTACCGCTATTAAACCTGCAAAAGAATGATATAAAATAGCATGTAACAAAAAAATGAAAAATGGTATATATTATTGTGATGTTTGTCTTTGGAGAGTGGAACGCAACACAGAGAATCTGTACATATTGGGCCTGTTGGCAGCCCCTAGGAGTTATATGGAGGGATTTAGCCGCTGTAGGAAGTGGGCAAATCCAGAGGAAAGACACACCATCAGTTCCTATTTTGAGTAAGCTACCGACGGGTAGTGAGATTAGCTTCCTACAAGTTATGCCTATGGGTTTACCCATTTGGGCTCAGGAGTCTACGGACTCGACTTATTGTTACAAATGCTTTTGATAAAATTTATTTATTTCATAATTTACAGTTATATTGAATCTTACAGTTAATATGCAGGGCAAAATTTAAATTTGAGAAAAATTGATTTTCTTTCATATGCAGATATTCAGTCATTTCCATATTTGATTTATGCCTATTATAGGATGCTAGAATATTCTTATAAGAATAATTTGCGTACTCCTACCTGACTAGTAACTATGTTTTTCAGGTTTTTATAATTAAAGTTTAGAAGATCTGTCAAATAAAAGAAGAAGAAATAAAGAAGCAAGAGAATGTGAATATTTAATATTTATTGTAAATATTAAACTGTGTATTTCATATGTATGGCTCTGAATGTAAATGTGAACATTTATATATTTTAGTTCCTTTATTTTCATAAATGCATATTTTCAAATGTATGAATCATTCTTTAGAGACTCTCGAACTTCGGTCCCCGGTCGCCACATTTTGATATGCTTGTGGCATTCCCTGAGTTGGTACTGCAAGACAAAGATTTGATATTGGAACTAAATGAATCTTGCTTAGAAGCTTCAGACAAAGCATCTTCTCAGAAATGGGGAGGCCTAGCGAGCCCCGATCAAATCTCGAATGTAATCATCTGTTTCTTAAGGGCGCTAAATCAAAGACTGTCCACTGTGTAGTTCTCTTTATATGTGCTCTCTCGTATGCTAAGTTATAGCTTCTTTATTCCTTCATATTGATCGAACTTGTCCATTACTAATCTGTCTGTTAGACCAAAAGAAATTCACTTGTTTGGAATTCATATCATTTATTCACATTTTTTTCTCGCAAAATATTTTTTCCATTCTTTTTTTAAGAAATGTGCAAAACTTGTGCCCCATTCTTTATTTCAGTTTTATGAGTACTCTCTTGGTAAATTTGCAAAAATCATTATTTTAAATTTATTAGGGTTTAATTTATTATTTGTATACTTTACTTAATACCTCTTTCCATGAATTTTGGTGTAGGAATTTGGTTATTGACTTAGGTGACGCTTTTAAAGACTTGATCTGGATAGTAGTCATTTATTATGGTTTCATATAGTTTAATACTTTTTTTTTTTTTTGAAAATTTGAGGGCATAGCCCTTATATTACTATGAAAAATAAATACAAAAATAAGAGTTCAGCCAAACAATGGCTAGTTGAAGAAAAAAATACAAAAGAAATTAAGAGAAGATAGACAGGACAAAAGAAGCACACATAAACTAGAACTAGTGAAAAGGAACAAAAAAAAAAAAAAAGTAAAAAAAAAATGAAAGGACATAGGATTCAGCTCCTCCACTGTGAGGTCGACGTAAGACCAAAGATCTGTCGGGCAACAATCCAGATGATCAGTATAGTATCAATGTAGTATCAAGGAAGGCTTGATGGAAGCTGCCAGCGAGCAAATGGTGTCTTGAAAAGCATCATGATCCATCCTTGTCCAAAATAAACCAGGACCATAGAAGCAGCAATAGAATCGATAACCAAGCTCATGAAGATCCAGCAATGCAAAGAACAACCAATATAGTACCATAAAATTTCGTATGAATTGTCCACAATTTTGAAAGTGAAGTAACTGTCAGCAAATTGAAACAACATAGCTAGAATTCAAGCAACTCCTAAAAGCAAATATTATCATGCCAAGTGTTCGAAAGAGGATTAAATTGAGGTTTCGCAATTTGATACAGCTGATAAGAAAGTCTCAGTAAGAAAATGCCTGCAAGAAGAAAACTGTCTTAAAGTCAATCAATCTGCAAAACAAATAAAAGAAAAGGAAGAGCCGACAACTCGCAGGATTTCTTAAAAATAAGGCCATAAGGACTGATACCTTTTAATAATGTAAGACCTTTCAATAAGATAAAGTTAATTATAGAGAGTATATTCATTTATGAAAGAGAGGTGAGATCCATCGCCAAATTATATAGGACGAGCGTATATCTATTATATATATATATATATATATATATATATATATATATATTTCGAGCTCTCTCTCGGGCTCTTGAAGACGACGCAAAAGGCGATTTAGGTTTTGCCTTCGTCGGCTTCGCCGGCGAAATTTTTGGTGAGCTTGGTGACAATCGCTCACTTTTCCTTCTATTTTCTTTGCTCTAACTGCTTTAATGTTTGTTTTGGCTAGTGTTTGTTTTGCTCAATGTGCTGGTAATGGAGCTTCCTCCTTCCGTCCGTTCCTTTAAAGACATAGAGTGGAATCACCCTCCCCGGCCATCTCAAAACATGTGGAAAACTTCAACGATACGCCTGCGTTTTGGCTAGTGTTTGTTTTGCTCTATGTGCCAGTAATGGAGCTTCCTCCTTCCGTCCGTTCCTTTAAGGACATAGTGGAATCCGCCTCCCCGGCCATCTCAAAATATGTGGAAAACTACAACGATATGCTTGCGTTGTTCTTCTCTGATGAGGAGGTTCAAAACCTTGCTAACCCTCATGCCTCAACTCTAGTTGGTAAGTTTGATAGAACTAAACCTCATTTTTGGTTGGTAAATAGTTTTATTAAAGGTTTAAAGCTTGTTGCCTCTGTGAACATTCGATCATTCGATTCACATCGTATTTTTTTATTTTAGAATCTGATCTTGATTAAGCAAGGGTTTTTTCGAAAGGTTCATATGATCTTAAAGGAAATAATATGTGCTTTTGCAAATGGGATCCCTTCTCTGATGTCACTCATGATGTTCCCATTGTCCTGGTGTGGATTAACCTTCCTGGCCTTAGATTGCATTATATAACCAAAGATATTCTTTTAAACATTGGAAGAGCTATCAGAAGACCGCTTCAACTGGATAAAAATACTGCTCTCCTCAGAAACATTGATGCACCTAGAATGTTACTTGAGCTAAACATCTCTACCTCTCTTCCAAATTCTGTTTGGTTGGGTTCTAGAGAAAGAGGCTATCTCCAGGAAATAATATATGAAAGTTTACCTTCCTTTTGTAACTGGTGTAGTTCTTTATGGCATAACACTGATAATTGCTCATTTTGTCAGAACACCCCTCCCATTCATCACAATAGCCCTCTTGTTGCTCTGCCAGCTGAGGGAAATCCTGAACCAAATGAAAATGATCAAAATGGGGTCTGTATCACTACATAAATCACAAATAATAATGCTTATACTGTTGATAATGCTGCTATTATTATGTTGCCTTTTGGAAATGAACATACTAATGTTACTGTAAAGGATAACTCTACTTCCTTTCCAAATGAAACATTGCTAGTCAATAATGATGCCATTTCAACACTTGCTGGTCATTGCTATAATGGAACTTCTAATTTACATATTGAATTGGCTAATAAGGCTCTTAATGGAAATGTTGCTAGTTTAATTGTCCCAATTTCTGACCCTGGAACTATTAATTTTTCTAAAAATTGTTAAGACATTGATAATGTTATTATTGCTAGACATACTACTAAGGTGTGCAATGTTCCGGCTTCCAAAAATTTTGATGCTGCGGTCAAAATTAATGATTTGAATATTGGTAAGATGGATAGTGTTTGTACTGAAAATTTTATTAATGCTAATACTATTGTTAAATCTGGAGCTGATGCCTCCGCTACTGTCACTGAAGTTAGAAGTGGCGATATTTTTATTGTTGAGAGTATGCTGATGTTGAGAGTATGCTGATGTTGAGAATATTATTGTTGAGAATATTGCTGTTGTTGATAATGGTATAGCTATTCATAATTTTGTTTTCAATATTAATCAAATTATCTTACTTCAAAATATAACAAATATGGATTCGGCAAATGTCCCGAATGCTGATAGTTTGGAAAATCTGTTGAATTTAATTCTATGGAATATCCTAACACTAATGGTGTTTCATCTACTGTTATAAACTGTAATACACAAATAATTTCTACTACTATTAGCATTTCTGAAGTTGTTGATGAGCTAATTATTTCTGAGGATGTTAGTATTAATACTCAAACCAGTTTTATTATGCAGGAAATTAATGTTGTTAATGTAGGTGTTGTTAATGTAGGTTTTAAGGATGACACTTGCTTAACATTAGAAGTTCAAACCATAATGACGAAAAGATGGAAAATTGTATTACTGAAAATGTTGAAGGTATCCACACCAATAGTGAATCTCAAATGGAAAAACATGAAACAGGTATGGCCGACCTTAATACTTTTTCAAAGTCCAAAATGCCTGTGAAAAACAAAAGAATACAGTGTAGCAACAATAAATTGCTGGTCTCTAATAGGTACAAATCCTTATCCATGAATCTTGATACTGATAACATAAATTCTGATAATCATATCGTAATATTACATAATGCTATTAATATTAACTTATCTAATGATGCTTCTCAGAGGACCCCAAACAGCTCCTCTACTATTAATTAATTAATATTTTATGTTGGAATATTCGAAGCATTGGTAATGCCTCATCTAGAAATAATTTAAACATATTTTTTTTGAAAAGAAAATTAATTAACATTCTTCCTAATGTTTGTTTCAAAGTCAGGATTATTCTTCCCGAGTGTAGCACAGTAGTAGCTTATTTGAGTGAGTAGTGGGATTTGTTGCTGGTTTGTTTCCCTAGTTCTTAGAAGAAAAGGCAGTGATAGCATACCCTCCTATGTCACTCGACCCAGCTGCTGGTGTTAAACTCTCCAACTCTTTTCTCAGATCTATACCTCTCTTTGGAATGCTAAAGGTTGGGCTCCAGTTCTCGGTGTTTCAAATTGATGACCAAACTATCGTATATGAAGTCAAAATATTGGGTAAGTCGCCAATATCGAATTCGACTCTTGCCCATTTCATTTAAGCAGTGATGTCGAGGACGACATCATTCTTAAGTGGGGGAGTCTGTAACAACTCGACGTTGTTACCAGGTTGATTAGGCATAAACTTAACCAGATTAAGAGAAAATTTAAGATCCTAATTTAAGTCAAATAAAAATCAAATAAAAACATCTTCAAATAAGGCATTTTAAGAGGATCCTCCTGTGAAAATTCGCAATTGGGATCCCGGATCATCCTAAATAAATTTGAGAAGTTTAAACTTCCAGAGTTGATAATATATAAAATATAAGTCGTAATTTTTGTATATTTAACTTAAGCATTATAAGAGGACGCTATGTTTTAAGTTTCGTAATTTTTCAAGCTCCGGATTAATCGTAGCGAATTTTTGAAGTTTTTCACTTAAAATTAATATAAAATAAAATACTTATCCATCCGAATTCAATAATTTTTAGACATGTGCATTCGTCTCATCAAGACGCTCATTTTGATACCAATTTTGTAATTTTTGATGTTCATTTGGTCATTCAATTGAACCTTAGAATTTTCGGTGATTCTTAGCCACTCAAACTAGATTTAACCTAGATCTTAAGTCTTACCCTTGGGATTATGTGATTAAGCCTAATCTCGTGGTGTTTAATTCATAATCTCTAGCTTGGTAGATTTTGGACAAGCTTTTAGTTTAGAACATCTAAACTCATAAATTAGGTCGTGATGATTTCTTACAGTTGACATTGATTTTATCATATTAAGACCTAGCTAGTCCTAATATTTTGGAACCTATAAGGATGTACTTTTAAGTTACATTTGATAGTAGGAATTAGAGATCCTGAACTTGTGTAACTTGGAATAGTTATAATATTTAAATTAGATAACAAATGATATCATCATGTTTAGTAGAGTCCCTTGCTTACTACTTAATTTTGTGATATGCATTCCTTGAACTTTGTGCTTATTTTTCCTTGAATATGTCATATAAGAAGAACATTGTTGCATGAAAAATGAAAACTTAAAATATTAGGAACATATTTGCATTTGGGTTCAGTACATGGTGGATTATGGTGCACATTACTCCAATGGACAGGGGGTAAGGAGATATCAGGATGCTTAAAATCATTCATTGATGAGAGTGTGTTAAGCTTGGGACTTATTTAGTCTTGTAGACATGCTTGACTCCATAATTATTTCTAAAATTATCCATAAAAATAAAAGTAAAATAACTAAAATATATTTATATAATATTATCTGCCTCTTCAGTCATATTGTATTATACTGTTATATTATGTCCGCCTTAGCACATAAAGGCTACATTAATATATTGGGCCGGATTGGCCAATTCTTTCTGATAAGGCAGTTATACTTTTTATTTAGTTCAGCTTATTATTTTTTATGTTGTTGATACATTTTATTTCAATTAGCTATATTTTTTCTATGTTACATGCTTACTTGAGTAAATGCATATATATAGGATGCTAGACTTTATTATTTATTATATATATCATTTTTAGATTTATATTTTAAATTAGCATATGTCATATGATCATCAGCATGTTTAGATTAGACTTTTCTTTTCAGTATTTTTACTTACTGTATTACATATATATACCCTACATTATTTAGTTCACTTGAGGTGTGCTTTTGCCTCGATTTTTGTTTAGTTATGAATACTACATTTATAATTTATCATCATCCCCTTGTATGCTTACTTGCTCCCATGCAAGATAAATGTTTCATTTGATTTAGAGTAAAATAGTGATATTAATAAATATTTAATAAATATTCTGCCTAAGATATACTTATATAATTTGTCTAATAAGATTTTTTTTTATTGGCTAGGGCCCTAGTATTGTGAAACCGACAATGTCAGATCTTGTTTAGTTTGAGGAGCCAGTGCTTGAGGAGGAGCCTTATTTAGAGGAAGTGCAGCAACCTGATGCAGAAGACCTCTAGTTATCTTTTTCTTCATTATGAGGACAAGTTATATTATTATTTTTAGTCTTTTAAACTTTAATTATAATATTGTAATAATACAGGTACTTGTGACTATGTTTACTTTCTGTATATTAGTATTTACTGAGCTATATTAATGTTTCTTACTCAATAAATGGTGAATGGATATAATCTTTACTTCATATCGCTTCCACACTCTGTATATATATTAGACTTAGTGATTGATCCTTATATTCATTCTGTGCACATCCTTCCCTTATTAGTGGATTGTGGATCTCACCTAATACAATGATAAGTGAAGGATTTACCAGAGTGACACTCCACTCCTTAGTCTAATGATTATGGACTTAAGGAGTGGGGCACCATAATAGAATTCCCCAAGACAATTGTGTATGGCAAGCTGTGCATCAAGATCTAGGCACAACCCTAACAATGAATACAGCCTTTCATCCGCAGAAGGATGGTCAGACAGAATGAGTGAATCAAGTTCTTGAAGATCTGCTTAGGCTATGTATCCTTGATTTTGCTAGATCTTGGGAAGATCACCTCACACTAGTGGAGTTCGCCTATAATAACAGCTTTCAAGCCAGTATACAGATGGCTCCATATGAAGCCCTGTATTGCAGAAAGTGTAGCACTCCGTTGGTGTGGTCAGAAATAGGCAGTATGCAGTTGTATGGATATGAACTAGTAGAAGAAATGAACAAGAAGGTTCAGTTGATTTAGCAGCGAATTCATGCAGCCCAAGACCGCCAGAGTAAATACCACGACCTCCACCACTATCCTCTAGAATTCAAAGTTGGAAACTTTGCCTATTTAAAAGTCAGTCTGATGAAAAGAGTCTTCAGATTCAGCATAGCAGGAAAACTCAGCCCCCATTATATTGGTCCGTTTGAAGTGGCAGCCAAGATAGGTTCTTTCGCCTACAAACTAAGCCTGCCAGATGACTTTATAGCAGTCCACAACATATTCCATGTGTCATCATTAAGAAGGTGCCTCAGAGATCCATCTCACCTCATGCAGTTCCCAAAAATTCAAATCCAACCTGATCTATCATATGCCGAGAAACCAATGCGAATTCTGGCCCGTGATCGCAAGCAACTTAGGAATCGTGTTATCAATATGATCAAAGTCCAGTGGAAGAATCGTTCTTGCAATGAGGCCACTTTGGAAAAGGAGTCAAATATGCAAGCTAAATATCCTTAACTTTTCGAGAATCCAGGTAATTTTATTCTTAAGCATTATAATCTTTCAAATTCAATTCATGTTTTATTCTTGCCTTCTACTTTCCACTTGGGTGATGTCGAGGGCGACATCATTCTTAAGTGGGGGAGCCTGTAACAACTCAAGTTGTTATCTTAATCAATTAAGACTAATCTCAGTCTTAATCTTGATCTTAAGTGTTAATCAAGTCATTAGGAGTCATCCTCTAAGACCCAGTCCAAATCAGGAGTCAAATGGATCGAATCCTGATTTTTGGAAAATCCAAAAACCCTAAAATTTGACCTATTTAAATAGACCTCAAATTAAAAAATAAACTTCGTCATTGCGCTCATTGCCCCCAAATTAGCTAGGGGTGATGTTTTTGTGTCAATCGGTTTGTCAAAATTTTGAAATATTTTAATAATATTAAATACCCCGAAAATTAAGAAATTAAAATACTCATCGAATCAAAAATCTGACCACACCGTTGCATTCCTCACCCCCTCAATTAGCTAGAGGTAAGTATTTGGGAATTTTTGGAAGTCAATTATTAAAATAGAATTAATATTATAATTTAATAAATATATATATATATTATTTAAATTCTTTAATTTATTTATTATTTAATTTATTTCGTGCGCCGTTAAGTTGTGACGTCGTCACCTTAAATGCCGCGCGCCGTCGGGTTCGTCGTCTGGATTAGACAGCAGATCTGAACCGTCTGATCCTGGATCAGACGGTTCATATCTGCTGTCTAATCCAGGATCAGACGGTGTGGCCATCTTCGTCCTCATCGAGGACTCCGCCTCGCCCCCGCGAGCCACGCGGCACCCAGCCGCCCGATCCACCCAATCGGCGTCCTCCCAGCCTCGCCATCTCCGCCTTAACTCCTAAATCTTCATCTGCACTCAGGGTTAGTCACGTTCCGTGCGGATCGAATAACTACGAGCTCTGCGAGTCTTGGACCTACCCAAACTATCGATCATGAGGTACGCCGTATACCCTAAATCCTCTTTTAATTTATGCAATCCCATTTCGTATCGTAATTTCAATCCTCCGATTGTCGAATGCTCGGCTCTGATCGAACTCATTTGAGTTTGATCGGTGCAATTTTAAGGGTTTGCCACAGTACAACCTGTTAGCCCAAAACTCCCATCGAACCGTAGGATTAGGGTTTGCTAGTGTGGCTGCCTCGGTATGCCATAGCCTTCGTCTCCACCCTAATTAGGAAGGGGAGGTCGAGACCTATCCAACGATGTGCGGGCTGGCCATCGGCACCGCCAGGAGGGCCCTCAAAAACCCTGCCCTAGCCTCGCCCTCTCGGTCCCTCTGTGGAGAAGACAACCCGGCGCAATGCGGGCCGGGTCAGTCCCGACCCGCGTGGGATTTTCCGCAGGCCACTGGCATGTCCCGCGCAGGTGCAACGGCTCGCCATCAACAGACCGTGGGGCCCACCTACAGCGCTTCAGCCTCTCAGGGCTCACCGCGTGGCACTGTGGGGCCCACTGCCTCTGCAGCCCTCAAAAACCCTGCTCTAGCCTCGCCCTCTCGGTCCCTCTGCGGAGAAGAAAACCCGGCGCAATGCGGGCCGGGTCAGTCTCGCCCGCGTGGGATTTTCTACGGGCTGCAGGTGTGTCGCGCGCAGGCGCCACGGCTCGCCATCGAGCATACCGTGGGGCTTGCCTTGACTTGAAATCTGTAAAAGATATTTAGCGTGTACTGTCTTGAGATTTGCTCTTCAAATAGGATGGGGGATATTAACTGTGGGCTAGTATGAAATGACTTAAAATCTTCCTGTCTTTCTTTCTCAAATTTATTACGGAGTGCATTTATGTACTGATCAAAAAATGTCTGTAAATTTGTTTTAGAGTTCACGTATCTATCAAAAAATGCATTCATACTTTCACTTTTTTGAGTTGCTGACATCCCAGCCCAAAACATATTCTTAAGATATATTGGCGCCCATTTCTCTCGACAATTATAAACCGTAACTAGCAAAATACTTTCAGTTATGTTATATTTTTTATGACACACATCTAATCTCTCTCAAATTTGACAATGCTTATAGAATCATAGATTTTCATACTAATATCAGTAATTATGGATTAACGATTGATGTTGTTGCCCAACTTTTCTGGAAGCTTACGCATTATATGCCATAAACAAAAGCAATGTTTCGTTGATGGGAATACTTTTGCTATTGCATCATCTATTGATCTGCGCCAATCAATTATGATTCCATTATGATATTTGCTCTGCATACACACTAACCATCTTTGAAAGAGCCATAAGAATATTCGATCATTTCATCTACTAACAAAGCACACACAAAAAGAATAAAATGGCTGTGATGGTTAACCCCAACAAATGGAGTAAAAGGCATAACATATATATTAGTTAAGTTTGTAGTATCGAAAGTAACGACATCTCCAAAATAGTGGTATGCCATCCTAAAGCGTGAGTCAACCTAAAATACATTTTTAAGATGACTCTCATATGATAATTGAAAATAAATAAAATATTTAAATCATTATTTTGCAGATTCTCAAAGTGTTTCTGTAAAGAATTTACATCAACATCGACAAATGCAAAAATTCTTTGATATGTAATATAATTGCGATAATCTCTGAATTTGTAGTTTTCATAATCGCCACTTTCTGTAAATATTGCGCTGATGAACTTGTTCAGTGGAATGTCAGCTTTATTATTTATTATAAACTGTCTCTGAACTGTTATAGATAGTTCACAAAAATAGCGCATGAAGCATACCATTTCAAGATCCAAGTCATGATTATGCTCTAAATTGACATTTTGCACTTCTCAAATACCATTCAAACATCGATTAATAATAACTTACATGGCTTTGCATCATGTGTGTGATATAGGTTTTTGACGTAGCTTAGAAGGGCCAGCATTATTTTTATGGCGTCTTTCTTTAAAAGCAAGTAAATAAACAACATGACTTATGATCGTAAGCATTTTAATTTGATCTTTTCTTAATTCCAAATCCCATCAAATAATCATATGATTAATAATAATTAAAAGCATCATCAATGGAATTAAATTTTATTCTAATTTGAGATTTTTTCATGAAACAGTCTTCTATACAAATAATATCACATTCATCAATATGTTCCTACAATTAACATATCTAGTTAGTTAGAAAATATGAATATACAAATTATTTAATTTTTAAAAGAATACAAACTTCTAACATCAACAACTACGCCCAAAGTGATCAACTCATTATTCACAATCACTTCATCACAACATAATAATTCTGCAACATCTTAAGGGTATCATAATTACTTAAATAATATAAAGAATATCAATGCATAATTGTTCAATATTTAATAAATTCATATTAAACATTTTTAGAAATTCACATGCTACAAACAACAATTATTTCATGCTAGTATTCTCATCAGTCATTACTGTAATAATATTTACTCAAATAACAAAAATCTAAATTGAAAATAAGAATAGAAAAAAATATGGCTTAAAATTTTCTTAAAATGAGTAAAACCCAATTTAGAAAAGTTGTTAAATGACTCCAATCAAACAAAGCTAACAACTTCTAACCTCACCTAGACATCCATGACTGCAGGCAACTTCTAACCTCACAAAGATTTATGAGAGCAGCAATCGCCTGAACTACTTGATTCTACCCAAATTATCATCACAAATACCACTTAACTACTAGTTAGAGAAAAGTAAAAAAATACAAGGCTCAATCTAAAGCTAAATATACCAATGATCAAGTCCAATCTTAACTAAAAGGTTAATGTTTATAGGTGTAGGCCAACTAAAGCAGTTTTTAGTACTCTCATTCTTTAGTTACAAGATGCAGGATTAAATCTCTCACATATCTCACCAATAAAAAATAACTTAAACAATGAGGTGCCAAAATAATTGGAGATATAAGAAAAAAGCTTGCTGTACATGAAAAACTCATCAAAAAATTTCTACTATACTCAATTGATAAAAAGATAAATCAACTTAAATAACTATTTTATGTTCATTCTTTATCTAAATAAAAACAAAACATAGTTTGATCATGCTTGGTTCATCAAAGGTTCTATGACATTAAACATTATGAGCATAGAAGGAGCACCAAGCTACAAGAGAAGCGCGGTTCGGCAAGCAGGAAGGTGCGGTTCGGCAAGAGGGAAAGAATCGACAGATAGAAGGAATACGGAGGAGGTGAGATGCCGAAGTAACGAGAGTAACGTGGCTGCCTTCGCCGGCGGAGTAACAGGAAAGCGATCGAGCGGTCGACGGACGAATCAGGAGAAAATGGATTTAGGGAGTGCGAGCAAGGGACAGACAGACGAAGCGAGGAAAAGAAAATTAGGTTTAAGCAGACGAATGATCCAGAGGCTGACATTGTCTGCTTGTCACGTTAGTAAGCAAAATCATATAAACACCACTGCGACTAGTGATATAAAGATAGCATTTTCCTATTTATGAGGATCTAATTGATCAAAACAAAGAAATAAAGACTAAATTAATATTTATATCAACGTTTAGGGATAAAAAAAAATTCCAAAAAACTTATAATTTAAACCCATCAAATTCAAATCTAATTGGCACATTATTGTCTTATTAAAGGTTAAGTAAAAAAAAAATTGCAATTTTTAATTTGTAGCCGGTTGCTATCATGTAATCCTAAAATCCTAAACCTAAAAAGAAAATGGCAATGTCCATCTAACGCTCCCCTCTTCTCTCGAGAATTTTCCGTCTCAACTTTACTTGAGCTATGATTTTGTTCGGCACCAGAAAGTTCTTCCACCTCCTCCACTCGGCTGAGCATTCCCCCATAAATTTCTTCCCTTCCCGTCTCTCAATCCTCTTCCCGTATTGCTCAACTTCAGAAATCCCTTCAGCCAAACCCACATTCATCGTTGATTATCTCATCAGCAAAGTCGGTCTGTCGCGGGAAACGGCGATTAAATCATCCAAACCCATCTCCTATCTTAAATCCCCTTCTAATCCCGATTCCGTTCTTCAATTCCTGAAGGCGACGGGATTCAATGATGTCCAGATCAAGAGGATGGTTTCCAAAAACCCCAGAATTCTTGCTTCAATGGTCGACAAAACCCTAAAGCCAAAGATAGCAGATTTGACGGATTTTGGTTTTTCTCAATCGGAAATACTCGAACTCGTTTCAGTAAACACAGCTATTCTGAGCTGCAGCAGCATTCAGCCCAAGATCGAATTCTGGAGAAATTTTTTGGGCTCCAACAAGCACCTCCTGCGTATTCTACGCCGAGGTAAAAGATTATTGTCAGTGAATGTGAATGCCAATGTCATACCTAAAATTACATTTTTTAGGGGCTGCGGCTTTTCCGACCTTAGGATTGCCCAAATGATTTACAGAAACCCCAACTTCATGGCCTTCAATCTTGATGTAATCAAACGCCGCATGAATTTAGCCGAACAATTAAGCTTTCCTTTAGGATCTCCTAAATTCTTCCAAGCCTTTCCATCTCTCTGCCAGATTAGTAAAACAACATTGGAATCCAAGCTGAAGCTAATGAGGAGCTTTGGGTGGAATGAGGTTGATATCTATATGGTCATTAGAAGGGCTCCTAATCTGTTGGACTATTCTGAGAAGAAGATTACGGTTATGCTGGAGTTTTTTGTAAAGCGAGCGGGATTGGATCCTTCCTTCGTGATGAGGCATCCGCAGCTTCTAACGTTCAGTTTGGAGAGGAGGGCGAATCCGCGGCTGCATGTTCTGCAGCTTCTCAATTTAAAGAATCTGCTCAAAAGAAAGTTGAATTTTTATTCATTTATGTGTTTATCTGAAGAGAAGTTTCTGGAGAAATATGTTTTATCTTACAGAGAAGAGATGCCAGAGCTCCATCGAGATTATCTTGCACTCATTGCCAACAATTCAACTGCATAATAGCCATTCTTCGAAAGTTGTGTTAAATAGGTGTAGCCTATGGGTTGGTAGCATATGAGAGCTTTTGCAGGCATCTGAGAAGCTTCGAAGGTTTTGGCCGAATGTGTAAGAAGAGATTGTGCTCGAAAAGTGGGTTGATTAAGGGATGGTTTGAAATGAAATTTTCTTGTTGTAAGCTTTTAGCTATAATAAAATAAACTCTCATTGATTTGAATCCAAGGATACAGTCATGTTCAATGAACCCTCAGAAACATTTGGCATCCTTAATATGGTATTTCGGGGGTTTGGACTGAACACAATAACTTGTTATTAGAATTGTTAGCAAAAATTCGTTTGTATACACGCTGAATTATGCTTTAATTAAGCTGCCACTGTGATCTTAAGGCGAAGACAAGTAAATTAGGATTTAATGCGGCTCGATTGAACACACTTCCATTTACTGTGCAGTAGGATGACTTAAAAATGAATGTGGGGAAGATGATGGTCCTCTCGTAGGTGAGCTGGGTTGGGTTGGAAAATGGCGTGGATTTTATTTTCTGCATATCTTATCCATTGAGAGGTATAGAGAATTTGAATATCATGCTTTTTGTGTATTTGGGCTTTTGCAGTTTAAATGTAGCTTAGCACGTGTGTGCGTGCTAGATAACTAATGTGCGTTCATGCATTGTGTGCTAGCGTGCACATCCAAATATTGCAAACATTTAACAGCTTCAAATTGCCTTTTTTAATCAAATTATATTCAAACAATTTTAACATTTAACATGTAGAAAAAATTCAGAGAATTTGAAAAAATAAAATTTCAAATTTGGGAAGATATTTTATTTCTTATAAATTTCTTGTGTAACCGAGTCTGAGTGCATCATTGAGAACACACAAAAGCTACAGATCGATTGAATATCAACTAGACAAAGAACAAGCTCAAAAGAACCCCAAAGAAGTCTTGGGTACTCCAATAACAAGGTTGTTTATATGCAGACGAAGGATGTTCTAAGGCAGCTAAGGGCTCGGTGATTGGAAGTGACTAAGTGCCGAGAAGCATACTGCAGAGGTATTAATCGAAGCTTGGGGGCGCTTGGGCATGCCCAAGCACAGCGAAAAACTCAACTTTATGGAGGCAAAGGCTTGTGTGCCACGACACGCCCAAGCATCGTGAAAGATACAACAAAACCTTTAAAGGCCAAGGCTTGGGCGCATGGGCGCACCCAAGCATTATACATCGATACATTGGGGCAACAGGCCGAAGTTGTGTTACTTGGGCGCGCCCAAGCGCTCTTTGTTATGCATTGTACATGTTCTACTCGAGAGTTGGGCGCTTGGACGTGCCCAAGCTCTGAGGCCCAGATTGTTTATTTAGTTAGGGACCAAGAGCCCAATGCTTGGGTGTGCCTGAGTGCCAAGCGAAGCGTAACTTACGCACGGGTAAAATCCTATTGAGTTTGAGGGCTATTTAGTCAAATTGGAACCGGTTATGATTTTAGGGTATTTTGTTCAAATTGGAACTAGTTTCTGGAGAATAAATAAGGCATCTTTGCCTTAGGTTTTGAGAGAGTTTTTCTAAAATTTTATTGAACCCTGCATAGGTTTTTAGCTGTTGTACGAAAGGAAAAGGTGTAACGATCCGATATTAGATTAATATACTAATCTAATATTAGTATATTAATTTTCATGATCATATTGAGGCTTAGTACAATAATAAATAATAAGACAAATTTCTTACATCATATCCATCCAACACAAAAGAAATCTTAGAAAATAAGATAAATATTCATCTCAAAAATATTCATGGTCCAATTATTACAACCCATTAAAATATTAAATTTTCTCCCTCAAAATATAAAAAAAATCAATGCATCAATGAGCTCCTTCAAGCTGACCTACTCCTTCAGTATCATCTGATTCTCACTTAAATACCCTAAAATATGGCTGACAATTTTACCCGAAACTCTATATTCGCTCAAATTTCGAGTCAAATTGAACTCGACTTAAAATTTTTGAGCCAATTCTTGAGTTGAATCAGCTTACTCGAACCCAATTCGAGTCAAGTTCGAGTTAGGCTTGACTTGACTCAAATTGGGTTTGCGTCAAATTGAAATATACCGATGGGTAACATATAAATATATAAACCATACTTCTTAACAAAATAAAATTGCGGCACATTTGGGTGAGCCGCGAGATTTTCGCTTGCTTGATTCCCGACCAGTCGCGGTTCGATTCCTCGTTAAGGCATAAGCATGCGAAATGTTGTTAAGAAACTGTTGACAGTATGTCAGTTGCGGATTTTAAACCCCGATTAATCGCAGATTTAAAATCTCGCAGAGGCAGGGCTATCGCTGAGGACATATCCTTTGGCAGAGGGGTCAGGAACCTTAGGGCTTTAAAATCTCACCTTTTTTTGGCTAATGGCTCTGTGACAACCCAAGATTGTTAATTCTGTTTATCAGTCAAATTTGCTTATATTCACTTCCATTAGTCTCAAAAGGGAGTTAAGACCAAACTCCGAAGTTTTTGTCCAATTTGGAGATTAATCAGATTAAGCCCTAATTTTGGGCAATTAATTAAAATAATTAAGAAATATTAAATAATTAAATTGACCTCCAAATTAAAATTGGAGTCCACCATTGAACTCCTTGCCAACAAATTAACTAAAAGTAAAATTTTGGAAATTTTTTGGAAGTCATTGAATTTTCTCAAATATTTTATTATACTTTAATTACACGGAAAAATTAGGATAATTAAATAAATCTTCGATTAAACTTTTGATTTCATTTTTGAGTTCCTCAACCCAAATTAACTATGGGTGAATTTTTGAAATTTTTTGGGAATCATTTAATAGCCTCATTATCTATAAAAAAGAAGTATTTAATTAATTATAATTATAAAATTAAATCATCACTTAACGCGACGTTAGCATGATCCGAAGGACCATCCAATCAAAAGGCACGTTGATTTGCGTCGTCAATCTGATCAGCCGTCCAGATCGAACAACTAAAACGTTGTCTTCCCCGTGGAATCAGACGAGCGCAACACATGTCCTACCTCTCCCACACGTGGCGAACGAAGATGTTGTGAGTCGCCTCCCACCGCACATCAAGCCCATACCACCTCTTTCCCTTATCTAATCGCTTCTCATTTGCTTTGTTGCGAAAAAATAACGATCTAAATAACTTCATCTGAAGTTCAAACAAAACCCCGACAACGAACCACTTGAGGTACTTTCCATCACCTCAAATTGCAATAGAATTCTTCCTAAATTATGTCTGATACTTTATTCCCTAAGGTTGCGAACATTATCGAATTGCAATCAAGCCCGGTTGCAACTCAAATCTACGCTCTTAGCTACAATCACCAATAGTGATGACCCGCAGTAGTGTAATAACCTTAATGTTGTTACCCGTTAATTAGTAACATAATCAACTTCTTTTCTCTTCTAATACTCTTATAACAGTATTAAGAGCATTCACCTCAAGTTTCGTGCAATTTGGAGATATTTGAAATTTCCCAACATTCCTGGTTTTCCCGATAATTCTGAGAATGCTTAATTTATTTAGATTTCATAATCAAAATCACAGCCCGCCATTAGACTTATCATTCCCAAATTAGCTATGGGTAATATTTTGTGAGTGTTTGAAAGTCGTCAAAATTTTCCTGATTATTTTAATATTATTTAAATACTCAAAAAATTATGATAATTAAATTGACATCCGATCAAAAATCTGCTTGTATTTTTGAGTTTCTCACTCCTTAAGGGTAAATTTTTGAGATTTTTTGAATTCTTTTGATTATTTAAATTTGAGTATTTATGTGTGCAATTTAATTAATTAAATAAGATAATTTAAATATATATTAAACTATTTTCTTTCCAACGACATCTTATGAAATGAGGAAATTGCATGTGATGTGCCGAACACGAAGCACCATCCCCTTCCTTCAATCCGTCAGATCCTTCGTTGACCCGATCAAACGGTTAGTTCGCGAATCTTTGATCTGACTGTCGGATTGCACGATTGATCCGACGGTCGGGATCATGATTCTGTAAGCCTCTGTCAGGGAGCCTCCGATCGTGCATGTGCTCGTGCAGGCACCGTACCCTTCCCAGTTGGCTGCCCTCCTCAACTCTATCGAAACTCCCTAATCAACTCTCCTCCCTCTTTTCACTCTCTCGAAACCTTTCATTGGAGTAGAGAACTGCTATGAAATTGCTTGGAGCTCGCCAAAGTTATGCCTAATCCAAACTCTAATTTTCTGTTTCAGTCGGCAAAGCTCAAGGGTGACGCACTGCTAGGTACCCGATTCTTCTCTTGAATCCTATGTGTTTCTTAAATGTCGTATATGATTATAAATTCGTAATTTGGGTAGTCCATTCATCCTACGTTTGATCCCTACTCTGCTCAGTTGGAACCTAACCCGGCGGAACATTTTAGGGTTTCCAAAATAACCCAAGCTCATTGGGTAGGCGAGCTAGGGCATTGTCCGATGTGAGCCTGGAAGCCTCCGCGTGCTGGTGATTGGGTCAGAAGGAACGCCTTCGTGCTAGCTCCATGCTGGCGAGTGGACTGAACATGGCAAAGCTCGGATCCAATGGATTTAAATGCTTTAATCGTTCTACCCTGCATTTTCTATTGGCAGGGACGGTGATTTTGGTCGGGTCAGAGCCAACCCGACTTCCTGCTATGGGCCGAGGTCCACTGAAGCGTTGGTGTTACGGGCTGCACACGTGGGCTGACCCGCATGCAGCCCGGATCGACCCGCGCCGCTCGATGTGATGCTACATCAATCCCGAGGTCGCGCCTCATTCTCAGCATCCAATAATTGTGCAGATGTCCATGTCGATTCTAATGCCTCTCAGTCCGCGCCAATTATTGCTTGCTATCGTTTCCATTAAGTAATATAATAAATTAATTTTAATGAATAAATTGATTCAAATCTAATTTCCTTCATAACTCTAATAATATATGTCTAAAATATATAAATTTATATATCATTTCAATCAAAAAAATGAGATGAATCTAATGATATAATTCAATTTAAGTTTTGAACCTTAATTTTCTTAATCACTTTTTAACCTAATTAGAAGTCTCGAAAACCCTAAAAAATTCAATATTATCCGATATTGACCTAGTTAGTGTCATTCTTCTCCTTATACTATAAGTATTCCATATTTACTTTCATTATTTCATTTGAACAACAATTGGATGTTTTAGGTAATTGACTCCCTAATTAGTGTAATTTTATAATTTCCAAGTTTCATATATTACATGTTTTAGGCTTTTGAATCCTAGGACAACAAATTCATTTCACATTATTTTATTTCCATATTATTCCAATTGTAGTTTTGCACTTTAATTATATTGAATTAAGTGCTTGTTTACTTAGCACATTTCTAGAATTCAGCTTTTATTACTTGTATTGATCTTATGGAAATTTAGGAACCCTAGCTTATTGATTTGATATTATGATTCTATCTAACCTATTCCATTATTGTAGTATACTATTAGCATGCCTTTATGTCATTTTGGGAACTCAATAGAGCTAGTACTTAACAAATATAATGAATCTTGTACACACTCCCTTCAGCTCTTAGTCCTCTTTTAAGCTCTCTAGGAATTTAATTAGAAACTCCTTAACTCTCTTATTGTGTTTAGATATCATATAGATTTTATTAACATACAACCTATAATAAACTAGAACTTGTAGCTAATAATTTTACCTCTCCCATACACATAGGCTTCTCCTATTAATTGATCCTAGCTAGGTTAGTGATTGATTTGGATAGAAGCCTTTCAATTATAAACTAGTTACATGAGTTTAATAAGTAAATCCTTAACCTCCAATTCCTTTAATTTAGGATTTCATTAATCTTACCTTTTTCTACTAGTTTTCTAAACCTTAAATCTTATAACCTATTCAATTTGGTCGGTTTAGGATTAATGTAGGATAAGTCTCATTTTGCATAAATATACTTATAAATTATTTTGTCATTTCATAAATTAAATTAAACTGCTACTTTCTAAAATCTCTTCACTTATACTATTACTTACAATTGACTTAGAGATCAATATCTATAAGTCAATTGGGAGATCAATTAGTTTCAACCTTTAAGTAGATTATTAAAATTAGATAACTTTAGATATCATATAGTTTACAATTACTAAAAATCATTGAATGCTTGTTATTCTTTGAGCCTACACTTTTGAACATACATACAAGACTTTGTGCTTAAATAAAATATCCATAAAATACTATAGGGGTTTCTTAATGGTGGCCAAGGGCAGGCTTAGAGGGGATATAAGGAGACCTCACATATCTTAGAGGAGGAGTGTGAGTGTTCATTTTTTTATGAGACCTCATTTTCCTTACTAGTTAGGCAGATGTGCTTAACTCCTTGCTCATTCTGTAAATTTGCCCGCATAATGGAATTTCATAAATAACTTCAATAAAAAAATTTTGATTCCTTATAATCTTATTGATTGTGAGATCTCATCATAACTTCCAAGCTATATTTACTTTGCATAGTCCTTAGCTATGTCTTATTAGCCCAAGAGGCTAAGGTTCTTCCTACTTACTTACTTTGTACTTTCATTTGATGTACTGTGCTTTGCTTACTTATAGTTCCTTATTTCATGCAATGTATGCTACTTTAATTCCATTTTTATGCTTCACTATTTTTAATTTCCTTTACTTAGCATAATATTCATTGTACATATATATATTTTCATTTCATATTTTCATAAGCCCATTAGCAGTTTCTAGCCTCATTTAGGATGTTTTTCTTTTACTTGCTTTTGCAGGCAAGAGCAAACCTACTTATGAGATTTTACTCCTTTTCATTTTCTACTATTCTACTTTACAATTATATTTCCTTTTCTTTACTTTGATGCTTTATATTCTTTGTTGTAGTTTCTAATTGTAAATTAGCATATGTGATATCCAATTAAATTTTAATTAATATTTAGCCAATCTTAAAATGTACTTAGACTTCTTAGTCTAATCACTTTTTTTTTTCTTAGTTGTGCCCTACCGTATTTCAAATACCAAAAATATAGTATATTAGGAGCATTTTCAAGCTAATGGAGCTGGCTTTTAGAGTACTTGAAGATTTGTACTATTTCCACATTTGTTTCTTTTCCTTTACGTATGCGAGAGAGAGACTTTTATGTCCTTTCAATTTCTAATTTAAAAGTTTGTAATAATTTAATTTCGGTTATATTTTTATTTCTTTTTGTCATAAGTATAATTTTATATTTAAACTGCATGGATTGGATAAGTTGATAAATGTAAATATATTCTTCTTACCTGTAATCTTATATTAGCATATAATTCCAATTTCATCTACTTCTACTTGCTAGCATGTCTCCTACTTACAATTATTTCTACTTTTATACTTTCATCTTTCTTCTTCTTCTACTTCACTTTCTTCTTCTACTACTTTATCTTTTAACTTAACACCCTGTAACTCCTCGTCCCGTCGCTACACGCAACGTAATATCGTTAGCGATGGAATGACGCGTTAACTGAAAGACATAAGTCGCCTCCTACTTCTAAATACTCCGGGCTAAGCACAAACAGTTAACCCAAGGCATTAATCGTAGAAGGTGACTATATCTGAAGAATGAACTCCACTATTAATGAAGTTAAGTATTTTATTAACTCGGTTAATAATGCAAGTTTGCCTAACTGATGATCATAGCACAATATATGTAGTATAGTATAATACAGAGACATAGTGTGAAAGCTAGAACACTATCCATCCATTTATTCATCTAGAAATAGTAAGTAAAAAGACATGCATCTTAGAAAAGAAGATAGAAAATGCATCCATATATTGATTTATTACAAACTTTAATGAAAAGCTGAAAAGTAAACTCGCATCTCACCAAAAGCAAGAAAACTCAATTAAATGCATTAAAGTTATATGGATTTTAACTTTAAGCACTAAATGCACAATAAAGTTAACATAAATAGAAAGTAGCTACTACAAACACTAAAAACACTAAAATAAAATAACTGTACCAATACCATAATGCAACATCTAACTATAAGCAATCAAAAATGAATTTGCCACTAAATTGAACTGAAACTAAACTGAATTAAACTGAACTGAAACTAAACTGAACTGAACTATACCTCAAAAGCACATAACTGAGATGTACTCTATAGTACATAAGCAAAACTAATGTGCCCAATGCACCCAAAATCACATGAGCCCAACGCTCTGATTATCATATATACATATACACATACATACACATATTCTTATATTTGTGCCCAACACAGCCGAAACAAGTGAGCCCAATGCTCTGAAATAAATGAGCCCAACACTCCGAAACAATTGAACCCAACGCTCCTGAATAATATATGTATGTATATGTATCATGCGTATTTGACTTTTGTGCACAACGCATCCAAGACATATGAGCTCAATGCTCCCAACATCTATGAGATCAACGCTCCCACATTCAATAGAATTGTGCACAATTGGCACCTAATCAAGCATGGCATCCATATACATAATATGTCATCTTAAATTGTTTGAATCTCCTAACTGAATCACTAAATGCTGAAAGCAACTAAATGCAAAAATCATTGAAAACAATATCTATTCAATTGAAATATGAATAACCATTCTTATTACTAAGACATCATCAAATCTTAGTCTAACCATCATGCTAACAAATCTGATCGACTACAATAATTATCTCATTAATCCAACTAGCTGATTCATCTTAACAATTCTGATCTTAAACATGCAATCTCAATAATTCTTCTAATTCATCTCACTGAATTGACTATACAAGCTTAACATCTTAAGCTTGTATCTGAACTAATTTATTGAGAAAATAAACCTAAACTAAGCCCTTAATAATCTACTCTTAGAACTAATAGAAGTTTTAATTAATTATTCAGACTTAAGGGCTAATCCACAAATTAGGATTCTAAACTAGGCAAAGAGCTAAGGCTTAGGAATATTAAAAAGGCTCAAGGATTCTAAATATATAATCCAAAATGATCAAACTTAAGGTTTAAGGCTAAACCTTCACAAAACTACCTTAAAGTCTAAGGTCAGAGAATTCTAACCACAAGTCTAAGCTTACTAGGAAACTACATAAACTAAGTGATTATCATCACTTAATAAGGAAGGCAACTAAGGAAAGAATGCTAATATTGAACTAAGTTGAATGCAATCTTAGGGGTTAAGGGTTAATTCCTAAGTCATAATATATGACTTAGTACTCAGGATAAAGCTACTACTTAGCATATGACATCACATACTAAGCATGGGATGGACTAAGGATCAAGGATCCTAAAAGTTCTATACTTAAGTGACATGCATCACTTCAGAAGGCTTAAGCAAACTAGTTAAGTCACTATAAGACTTAACCAAGGTTAAATGATAACTAAAAATTCTAATTCAATGAATTAGAATCCAAAAAGGCTTGACATCAAATAATAAGAATTCTTTGACTACTTATTCTATTAGGATTGAAACTAGCTACTATCTAAGGCATCATTATTAGACCAAGTCTAATAGTGAAGCCAAGTGGTTGGATACCAAGATATACTCATGAAATTACACTTAAATGTTATATCCATTTAACTAAGTGTAATTTCACTCTAAAGAGTGATTAGAATGAACTAATAATAAAATTAATCCACTCTAAGATTTTTACCACTAAAGAGATATTCATCTCTTGCTAAGGGATTCTTTTAAGGCAAAAAGAATCAATATCCATTTAGGATACTAAATCACAAGGTTAATGGGAAAACATCAAGTCATATAATGTGACTTAACACTAAAGGTCCTACGAAGGTTATTAAAAGGCTACTAACACAAGTCATAAGCAATGACTTGGTTAAGGCAAGGGAACTCACTAATTCATAAGGATAAGTGCATGGAAGATTAATGGAGATTAAGGCTACAGCCATAAGTCATAATTTATGACTTATGCCAAGGATTCTAGTGCTAAAGGTGCAAACACCTGTCATAAGATGTGACTTAGAACACTAAGGATCTAAAGGTTAAACTTAGCCTAACTTAAGGGATGGCTCATTCCAAAGGAATTATTAGCTAATGCTTAAGTCTCATTATAACTTAAGCACACACTTTAAGGTTAATATTAACTACTAAGGCATGGGGGATGATCTTTTTCAAAGTGAATAAGAACTCCTACCAAAAGGATATTACACTAAGTCATAAGATGTGACTTAACCAATTAAGCTCAAATGGTTGAATTGATTAATCATAAATGAAAGATTGATGTCCAAGAAGTGTTAATGTAATGGCCCACTTAAGTAGTAATAAGTAAAACTCTTAAATATTGAGGCTCCTTTTCAGATAACAGTGGAGTTTCTGATAAGAACTCTAAAATTAAGCGTGCTCATGTGGGAGAACTTCTAGGATGGGTGACCTGTTGGGAAGTTATCTTCTAAGGGCAAAATTGTGAGGCATTTCAGGCCAAAGCGAATAATGCCTTGGTACTTAATAGTTTATTACAAATTGTATCAGAGCATGCCATAAGATGTCAGATAGGAGTTAAGTGCCATGTAGGAAAAGTACCACTTCATGTGAGCAATCTCTTGAACCCATGATAGTTAAGGTGCTACATGGTTATGGGTACCTCTTGAGCCTGTAGGGGCACCTCTAGTCTTATATCTACCTAATAGATAGTTCTTGGATCTGTGTGTGTATATTGATGAGGATGTCAGTTACTTATATTGGGGAGATTATAAAGACCTACTTAAGTAGTAATAAGTGAAACTCTTAAACATCAAGGCACCTTTTTAGATAATGATGGAGTTCTTGATAAGAACTCCAAAGTTTAGCATGCTAATGTGGGAGCACTCTCAGGATGGGTGACCTGTTGGGAAGTTATCTTCTGAGGGCAAAATCATGAGGCCTTTAAGGTTAAAATGGATAATACCGTGGTGCTTAAGAGTTTGGGCTATTACAGTTAATACACTTTGGACATAAGAATTTAGATATACAAGAGAGCATCTAATTTAAGCAAGGAGATGACCATGCACAGGGGAAAAATGGTCATTTTCTAAGGCTAAAACCTAATTTGATCAAGATGACATCAAATTAAATATCCAAATTTACTAACTAATTTTATGCATCCTAATAAAAGCACAGGCATCAAGATCCCTAAACTTATAGGTCTAGAACTCCTAATATGAACTAATCACCCTAAACATGCTTAAAATTCAATTAACAAAATATAAATCAAATCTCAGAAATTCATATTATTGTAATGTTCTCAATTGCCTAATAAACACATAGAAACTAAGTTTGCAATATTCTGATATCAAATCATAATATTATTGATTAATCTAGGTTTAACCTAAATATGCATAGCTCTGAAAATATATCCACAAAAATGTAGATATTATTTCATAATTAAAATCTACACATTTTCTTGATCAATTTGATATATAAACATGCTATGTCTAGATAAGTATTGAAGAAGTTATGGCAAACCATAGATTAATGAATATTATCCTAAAGTTTGGAACTTATGAAATATTTAAAGCATTTTAATTTAATTAATTTCCATTTAAATAGGTGCTCGGGCCCTGTTGGGTCGACTAGGACCCTACGGGTTGGCCCAGGAGCGAACCACGCGGGTCACACGAGACACGGGAACCCGCACTGTGGCACCGCGCGGGCCTGGGCCGACCCTGCCCGCAGCGACAGTGCCCCGTCCCCGATCTCTTAGAATTTCCCGAGAGATGGAAATTAGGGTTCCCATTGAAACCCTAATTACTTGCAATCTGATGCACCGATTAATGCGATGACAAGTCCTACACACTTAGGGCACCAAGATCTACACACTGAGGTAGAAAGCCCTAATGGCAGTGAATCGATCTACAGAACCCTACTTGCCATTTTAACAACTGAAGGTTTCATAACAGGAAGGAATACTCCCTCAACTGACCACCATCCGATAGAGGATCAAGATCGACACCTTCAGCACATCAAGGCTGATCCATAGAGGGGTTAGCCGAGGCATGAGGAGGTCTGGTTTAATGGGAAGCAATTGGGACTCAGACCCTATGCCCCTTTGCACGGGTTAAGTCCAATGAGCGTAGATCAGGTCCAATCAGACCAGACCAAACTTCATAATCACTCCATTATTGAATGGAATTAAAATGCAAGTTATCGATCGTAAGTTAACAGGTAGTGGGGTGCCTAGATTTCGATGAAGCCGCAGGGCTTTAATGGCTGGCGGACCCTGGATGAGGAAGCAGGTGAGCTCGAGGTTCGGCTTACGGGTTGCTGACTACACTGTACTAGCTCTTAAGGTCGATGACTTCAGCAATGGAAGCAGCCTCTTTAGTGTAAAGAAGAAAGAAGAAGAAACGAGGGGGAGAGCTCTTGAGCTCTCAGGTTCTTTAGCCGAGAGGCAAAAAGCTGGAGCATGAGCTTAAGAATGTGAGGAGAACTCTTATAGAGTGCTAGAGGGAGTCGGAGACAGGCTGGCCGACAGGGCAGGCTAGTAGAGACGGAGTGGAGCATGCATGGACCATTACGCGTGCCTCTACTTGGCGAAAGAAGATGTCGGTTCATGGATTACCAAAAATGACTCCGGGCAAACCGGGCACGGTTCAGGTCAGGCCGAGTTCACGAAAGGAGGGACTGTCATCCGCTGTTGGATCTGATCCTAGATCCAATGGTGGAGAAGAAGATTGCGATGGAGCCATAAGATCAAATCCATGGGACCACGGGACGGCTTAGATTGCACGACTGGCTCTCCCATGCTTAACACATTGCAGCAGATCTGTGCCATCTGATGGTTCATATTGTTTTAGCCATTGGAATATTTAAATAAATATTAAATTAATATTTTGAATATTTGAATTTCCTATTTTTATAATTTGAGTCCCAAAAAATATCAAAACTTCACCCCTAGTTAATTTTGGTGCTATGAACTCAAAAATGCAATCGAATTTTTGATCTGAGATCTAAATAATTATTCTAATTATTGGAGTATTTAATAATATTAAAATATTCATCAAAATATGAATGACTTCCAAATATTCTCAAAATTGTACCCCTAGCTATTTTTGGGGTGGGGAACTCAATGGTGAAGTCCAATTTTAATTTGGAGATCAAAATAATGTTTTCCTATTTTCCATAATTATTTAATTAAACTAAATTAGGGTTTAGTCTGATTGATTCCCAAGTCAAACCAAAACTTCAGGGTTCACTCCTAATAATGATTAGAGACTAATAAATGTGATCTAAGACTGATTAGGCTATGTTTAGCCTAAGTAACAACCTTGGGTTGTTACACACTCTCACAAAGATTCTTGGCCACACATCACTCAATAGTTATGTTGGTTGCTTTCCAATACGGTGTTAAGTGTTGTGGTAGCGCTCCAGTATTGAATTAGTTTTCAATCTAATATTGGGGTCACTATAGTTGGTATCAGAGCGAAAGTTGAGAAAACAAGTTAAAAAGAGATATCCATTTATCCAAAGCAATCAACACAGAAAAGCAAAATAATTTAAGAACGTCACCATGTGATAATGAACGCATGTAATGCCCCTTCTCATCGCCACGCGCAATTTATTTAAGAGATAACAAATTTGCGACAAAACGGTGCATTACTCGGGAAGGAAAGACGACTTCCCTGAACAAACCTGCTGAGCACAATAACTACTGAGACTCAACCTCAAGAGAAGAGGGCTGAGTACTAATCCTTAAGATAAGTGTAGTATCCTTATCTTAAGTATTAGATAAGGTACTCGTGATTTTGGATTATGAAGATGATTATGATCCAAGTTACATAAATACTAGCATTTTACATTTATCCTGATTACATCATAATACTAAGTATAAGTATTATAAAATAGAGTGTGGAAGCTAAAGAATATATCCAGAAATATTTATCACAGAAACTGAATAAACATTCATCTTAGAAAAAGAAAAGAAAAACATCCAGAGTTATTACAATGCTTTTATAACAAATACTAAAATAAAGTCTAAGTACTAAACTAAAAAACTAAGCAGAAAGTAAATACTGAAGAAAAGTTCACTAATGCTCCTCAAACTCCTCCTGTATCTCCTG
The DNA here is from genome assembly GCA_016760335.1 of Gastrodia elata. Taxonomy (NCBI): domain Eukaryota; kingdom Viridiplantae; phylum Streptophyta; class Magnoliopsida; order Asparagales; family Orchidaceae; genus Gastrodia; species Gastrodia elata. The sequence continues at coordinate 50,887,098 of CM028670.1, forward strand.
AGTGTCCACTAGAACTGGCTCTACAAAATGCTCAGGATCTACCAAATTGCCGGATCCCTAAAGTAACACATGTTAGATAAAAAGTCTAACACAACAAAAGTTATTCTAATAGATTATAATTATTCAATATTTAACATTTAAGTAGTGTAATCAAAACTATAGAAAAAGATAACAAGATAGCCAAAAGCTCAATACAGCATGAATCTGAATTAAAGTAACTAAAATTGTAAATTGAAACCATAAACTAAAATAGTAAATTGAAATTGTAAATTGAAACTGTACTAAAATGTGTGTAAAACAGTATGAAATCTGAACTTGAGTAAATGGTGCGGCAAAACTGTATTGTATGCCACTGAGTTTATAATTATGCATTTGAATATGTCACAAAATTGTTTCCCACTGATATGCTGACTTCGTATCTCATGGACACACCACAGATTTCCTAAGTGATTGAACGATCTGCTAACAGAGTCCTTAGGTGAGCCAAATCGCTCCGCTAATGCTGACATGAATTATGCATGTATGATATGCAAGTTTTTTATTATCGGTATGCTTTAAATCATCGACAAATCTCGAAATCAATTCAATATCAAGTACTAATTCCATTTATCTATATTGTGCATAATTCACCTAAGTGAATTCTGGCTCATAATTCTAATTTACTGGGTTATTTTAATTAAGATTATATAGAATCATCAGCTGAAGAGATTGTATACATATAATTGGTATGTTTCCGAGAAGTGTGAATTTAACACTTAGTTTGTTTAACTGCACTTATCAAAGCACATGACGATAAGAGGCAGGACCCGGTTACAGTTTATTCTCTCAAACTAAGCTGTTAAATATCTTAATTACAAACATACTTGGTGCTCTAAAAAAGATGACTTGAGATATTTAGTTTATTTAACTACACTTATCAAAGTGTGTGATGATAAGAGGCAGTACTCGGTTACAGTTTATTCTCTCAAACTAAACATCCAAGATTATCAATTATGAAACACTTAGGCTTGGAAAATTTACTTTAAGACGGACTGTACTTATCCAATCACATAAGATAAGACTGAGACTCTACAATCTTACTTTGAGTGATTCATCCAATCCTAAGTTTTACTAAAATAATCCAGCACTATTGATATACACTTTCACATTCTACTAATAATATACTAATTTCTACAAATCTATTTAAATGACAAGGGTTATCAAACTAAGAAATCTTTCTATAATGGCCGCCTCTTAACCATCGTTGAGTAACACTAACTCAACTATAATTAAGTGGTGGTCATCACTAACACCACAGATAATAAGCGAAATATCATGGCATTAATCCTAAGATGAACAAGACCTTAGTAGAAACATAAGTAAAGCAGTGCAGAAAATAATAAAAAGACATTCAAATATTATCCACATATATTCATTCACATACAATATAAAAAATACAGAATAATAAGAAAGAAACTCATTTATTAAATTTAAGTTATATATGGGTAATATAATTTTTAATATATGTAATGTCTTCCTTTTTGATGGCCACATGCTTCACTTAACCTTCTATCATATGTACACCCCCAAGCGCAATATCCGATCTGAGCCTAATGCTGTCATATGTACATATATGACAGGGTCAAACCAACAAAGAAAAATAATATTATACTTATAAAGTCTAAGTACAATTAAGATAGAAAATAGCATATGCTTGCATTTAAAAGATATTATTCAACATAATGGTAAGACAAAAGTCAAACTACAAAGGTACTACAAATTAATTGAAAGTGTATAGTTGTATAAAATTGAAGTAAAGTAAAGTAAAGCTAAACTATAAACTGAATACTGAAAATAAATAAAATAATAAATGATCTGAAATTGAGTAATAATAATGTAAAACTATGTTGTATGTCACTGAAGTCATACATACATCCTGTTGGGAATGCAGTTTACTGTAATGCTGTTGCATCCTATCATTCCCCTATCGATGTATGCAACACTCCGTAACTCATAAACCATCACTAATACTTATGCATCATGCTAATGCTCATGCTCCTGACTCTTACACTACATGTCTTAAAATCCAGAAATCTAGAAAATATTTTTAAGTTAGATGATGAATCAAATGTCTCTATTGTGCAAAATCCATCTAAATGAGTTCTAACTCTTAATGTTAAATTTAATGATTCATTTTACTTAGGATTTTACTTAAAATCATCAGCTGGAAAGGTTAAATGCACATAGTTGTATATTTCCAAAAAAGTTGAATTTAATACTTAGTTTGCTCATAATTGTACTTATTGTCATGCACAACGATAGGAGGCAGAACCCTGTCACAATTATTTCTTCAGACTAAGCTGTTAAATGCCTAAATTACAAGCATACTTAGTGTTCTAAAGAGGGTGATTTGAAATAATTAGTTTGTTTATAACTGTACTTATTTCCATGCACAACGATAAGAGGCAGAATCCTGTCACAGTTATTTCTTCAAACTAAAGTTTCATTTCCCTAAATATAACATACTAATAGTATCTTAAGAATAGTAACTTTAGATACTTAGTTTGCTCATAATTGCACTTAATGCCATGCACAACGATAGGAGGCAGAACCAGGTCACAGCTATTTTCCCAAAATAAAGATCTAGTTCACTAATTATAATACTCTTAGGATTGATTAATTTACTCTAAGTGGATTGTATCTTCCTAAGCCTGTAAGATAGCACATGATAAGTTTTACTTATAGTGACTTACCAATACTGAATATTGTTGGAGTGACCCAGCTCTAGGGATCTACATCACTATACTCAGCCAACAATCTAAGTTACATCAATGCTATTTAATCAACATGGATTCCCAAAACTATGAATCTAGGATTCAAATGGGATACATCCTACATAAGGTTTCAAGGATGTGACCAAGAGGTCACCCAATATAGGATACTACCGCATATAATAAATCTCATTCTAAGTAATTTAGGTTATTCCACCACAAGGATTTAAGATCAACTTCTAGGGTCAAGTAGGATCATATAAGCTTCTACCTCATGATAACACAATAAGTCTTTCCTACCTCATTGGGTTAAAGATGATTAAGGCTAGTATTATTATCACATAAAACCTAATGTAAGATCATAAAGATCTTACATATCTAACAGCTATGCTAAAGTTCATAAGTTCTTATTTATTAAGATTATTTTGATCGGATCATATGGGTAAGCCCATTTGATCAATACCTATACTACAATTATGGGGTATAATAAATATATTATTAAAATTTGATCTTTTAATAAATCAATATAGTCTTATAATTATCTTTATGCTAAGAGTCTTATGTAAGAGAAAATTAAAGATCTTAAGCTTAAGTTCAAATAATAAATCAAAACAAGTTTGTTATAGCTCTTAATTATTCTAGTTTACTAGTCTAAGATCAATGACAAACCAGCAGGAGTTGTTGAACTTATGCAGGTTATGGAGCATTCAAATCAAATATTCATTCAATTCTAATCATGAGATAAGTCATTAAAATTCTTAGGATCAAGATAGAATCAAAACACCTTAATCCCTTATAAGACTTAGTGATCTAACATGCAAAAGTTGATTCTAGAGATAAATTTCATGTTATTAATTTGTTCATTATTAATAAATGCAATTCTGAAATAATAATTAAAGTAATTCCTCCTAAACTCTTCACATTTAACAAGGTGGTAAACCCAACATACAATTTATAATATTTTCTTTAAAATAATTTACAAAATAAATTTAAGCTAGCATAGAATTCAAGAAAGTAAGAGCACAAAAGCAACAATAAGAACTATGCAAGTGATGTACGCACTTAACATAGAACTAAATAAACAATTTATATTATTAGAACTCAGTACAAGTTCTAAATATGTAACGTACCTTGATAAGAATAGTTTGAAGACATAGCTTATTAATTTGCTAAGACGAATGCAACAATCACTGCACCTGCAAAAGATTTGGCAAGATTCATCTAAGCGATAAATTATTTTGACCAAAGCTGCTTAGACTAATTTGAGCTCTATTTAGATCCTTTCCTATAACTCAAAGATAGAAGGTTAACCTTAGTGTGATAGAAAGAGATTTATAAGTTAACATCAAATAGCTTGATAAGAATGATAACCACCAATATTAAGAGGATTTATGGACACACATAGAGCAATAATCCATTATAATTTGATAGAGAAGGAATCAGAACCAAATGCTAAGCTATAACATTCATGCAACCACTTAGGATAATTAAGAGGAGAAGTTAGAAATTGACAAATCTCATAAATCACATGAGTTGATGAATATTGCCCACAATGTAATTATAATTAGTTATGTACAAGATTTATAGATTCAAAGAAGAGCTAGATGAGTTTTAAATAACGAATTATATTCTTTATGCTTAAATTTTCTCAATATTAAGAGACATGTGTAAAGACAATAAGTGTTGAAGTTATATATATATATATATATATATATATATATATATATATATATATATATATATATATATATATATATATACATATATTCGACTATATTGAATCTCTTAAATGCCCTAGAGTTAATGCATTAAGAATAACAAGCTAAAGTTGAAACTGGCAAAGTGAAATAATATTCAGATGCGCGGCATGTTATTGCTTACCATAACTATAGTTATAATTGAGCAAATACTTCAACAAAATATAGCAATTTAATTTGCAAGAATTTAAGAAAGACCTCGAGTTCAAACTCCTCGAAGAGCTTGATGAATCCATTATTTACTTCATATATAAAGGAATTTTTCATAAAAATCTATGTTAGAATCAGCCTACTTTAATAAATTTTGTGTAATTTTAGGGAAAATATAAGCTCAGCAAATTCTGGACAATTCTGGAATGTTTCTGCAAATTCTGGAAGATAACCGCTGCAGCGCGCCCAAGCGCGCCACAGCGGATAAACTTGCGAGATTCGATCGCTATAGCGTTCCACGGCGGGAGAACTTGCGGGACTCGATCGCTGTAGCGCGCCACAGCGAGAGGACTTGCAGGACTTGATCGATATAGCGCACCACAACGGGAGGACTTGTGGGACTCGATCGCTATAGCGCACCACAGCGGGAGGACTTGTGCGACTCGATCGCTATAGCGTGCCACAGCGGGAGGACTTACGAAACTCGATTACTACAGCGCGCCACTGCGGGAGGACATGCGGACTCGATCGATGCAGCGCACCACAGTGGAATGACTTGCGGGACCCAAGTGCTACAGTGCGCCACAGCGGGAGGACTTGCGGGACTCAATCACTGCAGCGCGCTACTGTGGGCGCTGAAATTCTATCTTCTTAGAACATTAAATGCAGCTGAGATTTGACCCAGAATCTGGATCTTGTCTTCCAGCCATTTTTCCTGACCTGCTGCTTGATATTTAATTAGTAAGAGGTGATTTAAAATAAAATAAAAGAATAAAAAAGGAAAAAGAAGTTGTCACCTCAAGCTCCACTTGGTTTGGTAATGATGGCAGAAATTCTTAATCAATTTTTTAGATTTCAAAGGGCTGAAAATGGATGTGCACCCCTCGTATAAATATAGCTCTTCAATTTATTAGAAGGGTTCCCATTTTTGGCTTACAAAACTTCTAGGGATAAAAGGAGAGAAGGAGAACTCTCCAAGTGTGTAAGAACTTCAATTGCTAAGGACAAGAAGGGTGAAAGGCAGCACTACGGACCTAAGAGAAATAACTAAGAATAAGAAGAGGAGAAATCTAGAGAACTCCATCAAAGGAATGTTTCTAGTAATCTCTAACTCTTGTCTTTGTATTTTTCTTAGTTGCTCATAAAATGGTCTTTATCCATGTATGTGTTCTTCTTTATCTTAAGTGTAATTGAGAGCTAAACCCCCCCTTAGGGAGGGTTGGGCCAACCCTATATGTCATGTAAGGGACTATTATGTATAAAAATTTCCTCAAGCTTTTAATGAAAATTTGTGAAATGAATGACTTGTTAAAGAAATCAAAAAGGGATTATTTGTGGACTTAAATGTGAACCATATGACAAAGGACCTAAAGGACATCAAGACTTAAAAGTCTTGTGCTCACCAACTGTGGCGGCCCTGCCCCGCCGTGGTCCTGTTAACCCTAAAGTTAACATGATTACGGTGGAGGGGTCACCAAATGACAAAGTTCCCACTTAAGATTGGATTAGACACACATTCTAATCTAATTTAAATAAGGACTTTGCCATTCAATCCAGAATACTATCACTAAATGATCATACATGAACTTAGAGTGCGGAAGCATAAAACATAACATCCATCCAATACAGTATAAATACAATAATTCAGAATAAGTAAAGTACTGAAAAAGAAAAATAATCTTGTATTATTACAACATTTAATGAGTTTAACAGAACTGAAAGAAAACTCTCATCCTCACTGAAAATAGAAACCTAAGCTACAGATCTTCAGGAACGGGCTCCTCCTCCAATGGCAAACTCTCCACTGGATCAGCTAAACCAACAAACTCAGAACCTACCATTATTAGTTTCATAATGGTAGGGCCCCAGCCAACAAAAGAAAATCTGGTTAGACAAAAAGTCTAAGTACATTTTAGGATAAACAATTTTATTAAGTTACTTGAATATCACCATAAACCAGTACTGAAGCAAAAAGGTGCAGAAAGGGTACAAAAAGAATAGCAATAAGTTATAAACAAACAGTTTATAACTAAGCAAATATGAAGTAATGCATACCTCCTCCAAGCAACTGCAACAAAGACAGGTAAGCAAAGACTAAACAAAACTGTAAGAAAATATAACCTAAATATGCTTATGATCAATAGATTATGCTAAGTAACATACAGAAATCGAACCAGTCTAAAACTGAAAACAACTAACATCCTAAACAAGCTTAAGAACACAGTAAGTAAATCTAGCATCCTATATAAAAACATGTGCAGGAAAGCTGTAAGTAAAACAGTGCTGAAATGCAGAATATACTAGTAAAACAGTAACTGTAAACTAAAACTATAGTAACTGTATAAGTCATCTGAACTGGATATGAACTCAGCAATTCTTAGCCTGATGGGCTAAGAAACTCTGAACTGAACATCACTGAAACTCTTAGCCTGATGAGCTAAGACAGAACTGAATGTAAGTGTACTTGAATTAGTATATCCATATCAGAATCCTGACTCTGTAGTCAGTAGGGCAAGAGTCTATCCATCCTATCACTCGGACTAGGCATGGCCAATAGACTGTCGGACATTAAACCCTCGAAAGGTTGCCGACCCCGAACGGGTTGATCGAAGAGGTATACTAATCAAGCTACACCTTACAAACCACTTGTGAAACGAACATAATGCTATTTTTAAATGTTCAAAATTGACATAAGATATTTACCAAATATCTTAAGTACATAATATATGTTCAAGGTATAAGGCTCAAAATCAAGGAATGCGAAGCATCAAAAATCAAAGTGCAAGAAACTCTATCTAAAACACAGATGATATCCTTTGTTATCTACTTTATTCGTTCTATCTACTCTAAGTTACATAAGTTTCAGACTTATCAATTCTTACACATTCTGTAACTTAGAATCATGAATCCTACTTGTTGAAGATAATTAGGACTGGCCAAGTCCTAATTATAACTTAATCAAAAGACGACTATTTGGTTAAAATGAATAAATCAGCGACCTAATTTTGTAATTTAATTCATCCCAACCACATCTTGATTAGCCAAATCAAGATGAATAGATTAAGAATTAGACTCCAGATGATGGGGTCTAATCACTTAATCTAAAGGTATAATCTAAGGTTCTAAGGTTTAGAACCCAAATCTCACAGATTAGGTTAAGGCAAATCCTAATGATAAATCAATTTCATTAGGATGGATCTCTATTCTTAGTTCTAAAGTTTAAAGATCAAATAATCATTTAATAAACTAAGAAAATCTATAAACTAGAAAACTCAAGGTTTCACCTAATTGAGTAACCCAATTTACTCAATAGATGAATTCTAACTTAAGATCTATTCCTAATCTTAGGAAATAAGGTTCTTAATTACTAAGAGTATCTCTCAAGACACACATCTTAACCAATGTTATAAGTCCTAAGGATGGGTCTAAGAATGATTTAAGAATGAGAATACTCACTTAGGACTTAGAAATTTTCTTAAAGAGTATATTTTGAGATTTTAATAAAAACCTAATTTAGACTTAAATTTGATTAATTTCAGTTCTAAATCATTCTATTTACTGATTTTAGTGGTTAGAAACTGAATTTAGGGCTTTTAAAGGCTAAACCCTAAATTTGGGCAAAATGACCATTTTACCCCCCCACTTAAGGGTTCAAGAGATTAAATTTTAATCTAGGGCTTAAATTCTAAAATTTTCTTTTGGAAAGTGATTCTTACTATCTAATGTAAGATTTGACAGTAACTAAATTAATTTTGGGTGATTATTAAGCCATATGAGATCAAATTAGTGAATTTGACTCATAAGGGAAATTTAGTAATTTGACTAAGTGAAAGTTAAATTTTCTTTTAGATTATTGCTCTTTACTGCCTAAGCTTTCCATAAAACCTAAATTTGCTAATTTTTGATAAGTATTGGCCAAGTTATGGCCAATACAAGATCTAGGGTTTAAGGGTTAATTAAGGGATCCTTAATTATAGGTCAAAAATCCTAACTTTTTCAATTAGTATCCAAATCAAGCAAAATCAGTGACTATGAATTACAAATAGCTCACTGATTTTTAATGATATGTGATAGGCTCAATTTGGACCTAATTTGACTAAGTTAAGACCTAATTAGGGTTTAGGGTAATTTAGTGAGTGATTAACAAAATTAATCACTCAAAAACTAATCCAACCTTATGGATTGATTCTAAATGGATCTATGAGTCCTCTGAAGTTTAAAACTCTTAATTTGAGTTACTAGATTTGCTATTATTCACTAATCAAGATTTAGAGCAATTAAGGGTGATTAGCAAATCTAACTGTTGGATCTAAAATATTTTATAGATTACTGTTAATTAGATTCTTCTGATCTAAATTGATATTTGGATCATCAAATTTGGAGCTCAATTGACCAAGTTATGGTCAATTGAAGTTCTAGGGTTAATTAACCTAATTAGGGTTTGGTCCTAATTGTGATTAGGCAAACACTAATCCAAACAGCAAGATAAATACTATCAAATTAATCCTTAGGGTTTTCTGATTACTTTAAGATCCATATTGGGTATATTTGGATCAATCTACACAAAGTTATGAGCTAAATAAAATTTGTAATATTTAATTTAACTTAAATTAAACTCTAAAAATCACTTTGCTAAATACAGGTCCAAACATAATTTTGATAGTCTCAAATTATTCCTTAATTTTTTTGCTGATCAATTTGATATATTTATTTGCATTTTTTGGAATTATATTCATTAAGATAAAGTTATTTAAAGTATTATGATTTAATTAATTAAATTAAATCTAACTAAAATAGTTTAGTTTAACAGATTTTATTTAATTAACTTTTAAACGTTATATATATATGTTTAAACTAATTTTATTTTCTGCAGGTGGGACCCACTAATTTCAGATGTTGCTGACCGAGAAAAACATGCGAGACACGTGTCGCTCCATTATTTGTTTGAATAAGAACGATGGGACCCACATGTAGTCAAAAAGCTGACCCGCTGCAGTCGCCGTCCGATATGCCACGTGGGATCATCTGATGCTGACACATGGAATACTGCCTCTGAGTGAACCCGGCCCATCATTGCTTAGGACTGGACCCGTCTAGTTGAGACCGGTCCAGTTACTGTAGATCATCCCTGTCGGGGACCGCAACTCTAGCTTCTAGGGTTTCCATTTGCTATAAGCACAGATTTTCCTAAGCATCATACGATATATCAAAACAAAGATATAAGAGATAGCTATCGATTGGATATAAAAATTTGGTCTAAGAAATAATGAAATGAACAAATCACGAGCCCTAGATTTGTGCTACGAAAATAATATCGATCGATGAACACAGCTACCATTAACATTCCTAATTGATATAATCCTTGTAAGAATCAAACGAAACGAAAAAGGAAATTACTTGTATTTAGAATGAATGGGAGTACAGGTCAGTACCTAACGGTTGGCAATTGAAAATTTGGTTCACGATGAGAAGCTTCGACTCCCCTCGACGCTCTAGCTATTCCGAATTCCAGCAGAGGAGGGTAGAATCTAGGATTTAATGGAGGTTTTAGGCGGCAGGCGCGACAATTAGCGATCGTTGTGCCGCGCGTCGCTCGACTTGCCGCGTGTAGAGTTCGCAAGACACACGCCGACCGCGCTGGAGAAGAAAGGGCTCAACCGTCCGATCCAGATTGTATGGTCCAAAGTCGCCATTTGATCCTTGACGGTGAGGGTTTTGCGTGATTATGGATTAAACGGCGCCGTTAACTGCATTTAAATAAATTAATGTAAAGTTAATTAAATTCCAATTCTTGTACTTATATGTGATTAATTATATGCATTCTAAATATTTCTAATAAATCACCCTTAGCTAATTGAAGGGTGAGGAACGCAATGGCGTACTCGGATTTTTGATCCGACGAGTATTTAATTATTCGAATTTTTAGGTATTTAAATATTATTAAATTATTCGACGAAAATCGAACGACTTCCAAATGCCTCCAAAATTTCACCCCTAGCTAATTTGGGTGTTCTTGATGCAATGGCGAAGTCAGATTTTCAATCTGAGGTCTAGATAAAAAAGTCAAATTCTAGGGTTTTGAGATTTTCCAGAATTCTTGTTTTGACTTTGTTGACTTCTTGGTTTGACCTAGGTTTCAAAGATGAATTCCAAATCACTTGATTAGTAACTTAGAATCTTAATTAAGACTTAGATTAGTCTTAATTGAGCAAAGTAACAACCTGGATTGTTACAAATTCCCCCACTTAAGAATGATGTCGTCCTCGACATCACTCGAGTGAGAAGAAGAATTTTAAGCAGGTAATAAGAAACAAATTGAAATAAGATAAAGTTGAAAAATCACCTTGATTAAAAAGGTTTGGGTATTTTTGGCGCATATCCACCTCTTTCTCCCAGGTGGCTTCATTACAAGACCGGTTCTTCCACTGAATCTTTATCATTGGAATAGATCGATTCCTTAATTTCTTTAGATCATGATCTATGATTTTTATTGGTTCTTCAATGTAAGAAATATCAGGTTGAATTTCAATTGCAGGATGTTCAATAAGATGAGAAGGATCTTGAAGATACTTCCTTAGAGATGAGACGTGAAATACATTATGAACAACAGCAAAGTCTTCTGGAAGTTCTAATTTATAAGCTGCTGAACCAATCTTCTGTAAAATTTTGAAAGGTCCAATGTACCTTGGACTGAGTTTTCCTGAAACTCTAAAACGATAGATTCCTTTCATCGGGCTCACTTTTAAGTACACAAAATCTCCTTTGCTGAATTCTAGAGGACGGTGACGATTATCATGAATTTGCTTTGCCTATCTTCAGCAGTTTTAATTCTTTGTTGAATGAGTTTAACCTTCTTATTTGTCTCTTCTACTAGCTCAGACCCATATAATTGAGTATCTCCTGACTCAGACCATGCTAGTGGGGATGAACATTTTCTTCCATATAGGACTTCATATGGTGCCATCTTAATACTTGACTGAAAACTATTGTTATATGCAAATTCCACTAAAGGAATATGCTCTTCCCAGGATCCAGAAAAATCCAACATACATAAACGCAAAAGATCTTCTAAGACTTGATTTACTCGCTCTGTTTGGCCATCTATTTGAGGATGGAATGCTGTACTCATGGCCAAAGTTGTGCCTAAATCTTGATGGACAGCCTGCCAAAATTTAGAAGTAAAACGACTATCTCTATCAGATACAATTGTTTTAGGAATTCCGTGCAATCTGACTATTTCCTTAATGTACAATTTGGCCAATTTCTCCACTGAGTCAGTTTGACGGATTGGAATAAAGTGGGCAGATTTTGTAAGGCGATCCACTATAACCCATATTGAATCAGCTCCAGATCTTGATCGAGGCAAACCCATAACAAAATCCATGGATATATCAGTCCATTTCCATTCTGGGATTTCTAGTGGGTGCAATAAGCCACCAGGCTTTTGATGTTCTGCTTTTATTAAGCAACAAGCGTGGCATTTTGCAACATATTCTGCAATACTTTTCTTCATTCCTAGCCACCAGAATGATTGTTTTAGGTCTTGGTACATCTTAGAATTTCCTGGATGAATTTGATATCCTGAATTGTGACTTTCAATTAGGATCTCTTTCTGCATGGATTTAGGAATCCAGAGACGATTATTCATGTAAATAGCACCTTTCTTAAAGTTCAATTCTGGATGACGACCACTTTCTATTGCCACTTTAAGGTTTAAATATTCATCATCCTTACTTTGAGAAATTGAAACATCTCTATGAAAAGTAGGTTCTATATTATTCATGGATATTATGGTACTGACTGAATTTCCCTTAGCAAGAGAAATTTCCATTTTATGAAACTCATTTGCCAACGGACTTTCTGAAATTAGGCTGCTAAGGACAGTGTGACGGCTTAACGCATCAGCTACCACATTAGCTTTGCCTGGATGGTACTGGATATCTAAATCATAATCACTTATTAATTCCAGCCATCTTCTTTACCTACAGTTCAATTCTTTCTGAGTAAAGATGTACTTCAGACTTTGGTGGTCTGTGAATATAGAGCATTGAACTCCGTACAAATAATGGCGCCAGATTTTTAATGCAAAAACTAATGCTGCCAATTCTAAATCATGTACAGCATAGTTTCTCTCATGGGTTTTAAGCTGGCGAGATGCGTATGCTATAACTTTGCCTTCTTGCATTAATACGCACCCTAACCCAATTCCAGATGCATCCGTATACACCTGATAGTTCACTCCTTCTTTTGGAAGAACTAAAACTGGAGCAGAAGTTAACGCGTCCTTTATAGACTGAAATGCAGTTTCACATTCTTCTGTCCAAACAAATGGAACTGCCTTCTGAGTTAGTTTTGTAAGAGGTGCGGCAAGCTGAGAGAAGCCTTTAACAAACCTTTTGTAGTATCCGGCTAAACCCAGAAAACTACAAATTTCAGTAACTGTCTTGGGCTGAACCCAATCCTGAATAGCACTGATCTTACTTTGATCTACTTGGATTCCTCGAGCATCAACTACATGTCCAAGAAATGATACAGAATCCAGCCAAAATTCACACTTAGAGAATTTAGCATATAACTCATGCTCTCTAAGCTTCTCCAGAACCAATCTCAAGTGTTCTTCATGATCTTTTACTGTCTTGGAGTAGATTAAGATATCATCAATGAATACTATAACAAATTTATCTAGATAAGGCTTCAGAACTCTCTGCATTAAGTCCATGAATAGAGATGGGGCATTTGTGAGGCCAAATGACATTACAAGAAACTCAAAATGCCCATATCGTGTTCTGAACGCTGTCTTTTCTACATCTGAGTCCTTCACTTTCACTTGATGATACCCTGACCTTAAATCAATTTTAGAGAACACTACAGCACCGGCAAGTTGATCGAACAGATCATCAATACGAGGAAGTGGGTATCTATTTTTAATCGTGACTTTATTCAGCTCTCTGTAGTCTATGCACATTCTCATAGACCCATCTTTCTTCTTAACAAAAAGCACCGGGGCTCCCCACGGGGACATACTTGGCTTAATAAACCCCTTATTTAGCAGTTCTTGTAATTGCTCATTTAATTCTTGCAATTCCTTTGGAGCCATTCTATATGGTGCTTTTGATAGAGGTTGAGTTCCTGGCACTATATTTATTTCAAATTCTACTTCTCTAGTTGGAGGTAAACCATGCAGATCTTCAGGGAAAACATCTTCAAAATCTCTAACAACTTTTATTTTAGAGATTGGGGTTACTTCTTTATTATTGCCCATCATCACCATCAGAATACAACTATAACCTTTGCACACCATTTTCCTTGCTTGAATTGCATTGATCAAGGAGCTACTAGTGCTGATCTTCCCAATAAATGTTGTTGAAGCTCCTGGAGTTTGCAACACAACCTTCTTCTTTTGACAATTGATAGTAGCGCTATGCATACTAAGCCAATTCATTCCTAGTATGATATCAAAATTTACTATAGGTAGTACAACTAACTTGGCTTGGAAGGTATGGTTATTAATTGGTATTTGAATGTCGCAGAATTGGTTCGCACTAAGTTGGGCTCCAGATGGAAGTCCAACACTTAAGATCTTCGCAAGTTTGAAATATGATAGTCCTAATTTCTTAGCAAAATTTTCAGAGATGAATGAATGACTAGCCCCAGTATCAAACAATATACTGCAGGGCTTATCTTTAAAGTATAAGGTGCCTAATAATAAAAGTATAGACTTTAGAAAATTCCAATTCAGTAAGAAAAGTAAAAGTTTGTGATTTGTACCTGAAACTACATTATTATCTTCTGCTGCTTCTACAGGAGTGAGATTATACACTCTTGCCTTTCCAGAAGGTCTGCTGTCAGATATTTGTGCTGTTGATTGATTTGGATTTGAAGGCTTTGCTACATATGGAACCTTTGTAAGGGTTCGCTCTTGAGCAGGATGTGGCATAAGAGTTTTCTGGGGTTCTCTGAAGTTGATAGGAGTGGCACGGAATACTTTATTTGTACGATTCCGATCAATAGTTACTCCATCAATTGTTTTATTTGATCGACAGTCTCTATATGCGTGACCTTGTCTTCCACACGTAAAACATACTCGGCCAAAATGATAACATTTCCCATAAGGATGTGGCCTATTACATGTGGCAGTTTGGCCTGATGTTTCAGTAGTTTCCATTTGATATACCCTTCCTTGATTTGTTCGTTGTTGCTTGAAGTTCTGAGGGTATTTATTCATAGTGAAAGCCTTTCTTTTCATGTCTTTAATATTTTGATGATGCTCCACTACCCGAGCTGTCTCAACTAGCTTCTCGAATTTAGTATGTTGTAAAGGAATTACATGATCTTTGATAGACTCTCTGAGTCCATTCTCATATCTGAAACATCTATCTTCTTCAGTTGGAACCAGATGAGGTGAAAATCGGATGAGCTTTCGAAATTCTGAAGTATATTCTGCTACTGTTCGACTTCCTTGGGTTAACCTTAATAAAGACTCACCAATGATGTTCTTGGTGGAGGGTGGAATAAATGATTCTTTGAAGGCTTGGACAAACCAGCTCCATTCTATTTCGTCTAACTCGAACTCTTCAAATCGTGTGTTCCTTTCTTGCTCCCACCAATGTTCTGCCTCTCCTTGCAGAAGATGAGTGGCTAGTCTTACAGATTGGTTGCTTGAACAACCAAGACTAGTGATATTTTTCTCTATAGTTTTCAGCCATGCTAAGGTACCCATCGGGGATTCAGATCCTTCAAAGGTAGGCGGTCTTAATCTTAGGAAACTGTGAAGTATCCCATCTGCAGACTGCCGATAAATATTGGGAACTTGAGGAGCGGGGGATGCTAAAGAAGTGCTGGCATTAGTAACAGGTATTATAGATACTAACTTTTGAATAGCTAGAGCCTGCTGATTTTGATTCTCTAGCATTACAGTAACCATATTTCTCAAAGAAGTTATTTCGTCAACAGTATTGGAAGCGGCCACAGTATTATTTGGAGCATTGCTTGCGGATGGTTGAGGATTGAGTGGAGTATTGTTGGGAGAAGTAGCAGGATTCATTTTCCTGAAATCAAAACAACTATCTTGAATTCTTTATTAAGACATAATATAACTACTGCTTTTCTCGTTTATTTAAACTTTTATTGAAATAGCAAAATACATCATCATAGACTTATAAAACTATTCCCATCCTATATATTTAATGAAAAATGCTCTACGAAAGTCTTCATAAATCACTTCACGATGCTCCTCTTGTGCTTTACGAAACAGTTCTTCGTATGCCATAATCCACCATTCTTTTGCTTGCATACGTAAAAGACATAGCACCACTTCTAATCTGATGTGACTAGGCCATTCCATAACACCAAATATGTGGTCAACTCTCGTAAGCCATTCCCTTGCTAGTACTGGAAAATCAAGGCCTCTATAGACGCCTTCTTTCAGTAATTTGTTTATCACTTGTGATCCTTGTTTTGATACTCCTTCGATCACTCTTCCTTGCTTCTTTCCTAATTTATGTTCATATTTCCAAATAGTCTCGAACTCCTTTAGGTAAGCCATGAATGCCATTTCTAGATGATCTTATATTCCTACAATTATAATATTCTACTTAGATTTGTTGAGCATATATATATATATATATATATATATATATATGTATTTTGATAATTATTATCTTTTATGGTTATCTAATAACTTAACTTATTCTGAGTTATACTCATAATGTGATGGATGTCAATTCAAGTATTCATTTAGTGATCAAGTGGCAGAAGAATAATCCATTAGGTAGAAAGGAATGAATTCCAATCTGACACCTTATGGAATTCTCTGATACCAACTGTGGCGGCCCTGCCCTGCCGTGGTCCTGTTAACCCTAAAGTTAACATGATTACGGTGGAGGGGTCACCAAATGACAAAGTTCCCACTTAAGATTGGATTAGACACACATTCTAATCCAATTTAAATAAGGACTTTGCCATTCAATCCAGAATACTATCACTAAATGATCATACATGAACTCAGAGTGCGGAAGCATAAAACATAACATCCATCCAATATAGTATAAATACAATAATTCAGAATAAGTAAAGTACTGAAAAAGAAAAATAATCCTATATTATTACAACATTTAATGAGTTTAACAGAACTGAAAGAAAACTCTCATCCTCACTGAAAATAGAAACCTAAGCTACAGATCTTCAGGAACGGGCTCCTCCTCCAATGGCAAACTCTCCACTGGATCTGCTAAACCAACAAACTCAGAACCTACCATTATCAGTTTCATAATGGTAGGGCCCCAGCCAACAAAAGAAAATCTGGTTAGACAAAAAGTCTAAGTACATTTTAGGATAAACAATTTTATTAAGTTACTTGAATATCACCATAAACCAGTACTGAAGCAAAAAGGTGCAGAAAGGGTACAAAAAGAATAGCAATAAGTTATAAACAGACAGTTTATAACTAAGCAAATATGAAGTAATGCATACCTCCTCCAAGCAACTGCAACAAAGACAGGTAAGCAAAGACTAAACAAAACTGTAAGAAAATACAACCTAAATATGCTTATGATCAATAGATTATGCTAAGTAACATACAGAAATCGAACCAGTCTAAAACTGAAAACAACTAACATCCTAAACAAGCTTAAGAACATAGTAAGTAAATCTAGCATCCTATATAAAAACATGTGCAGGAAAGCTGTAAGTAAAACAGTGCTGAAATGCAGAATATACTAGTAAAATAGTAACTGTAAACTAAAACTATAGTAACTGTATAAGTCATCTGAACTGAATATGAACTCAGCAATTCTTAGCCTGATGGGCTAAGAAACTCTGAACTGAACATCACTGAAACTCTTAGCCTGATGAGCTAAGACAGAACTAAATGTAAGTGTACTTGAATTAGTATATCCATATCAGAATCCTGACTCTGTAGTCAGTAGGGCAAGAGTCTATCCATCCTATCACTCGGACTAGGCATGGCCAATAGACTGTCGGACATTAAACCCTCGAAAGGTTGCCGACCCCGAACGGGTTGATCGAAGAGGTATACTAATCAAGCTACACCTTACAAACCACTTGTGAAACGAACATAATGCTGTTTTTAAATGTTCAAAATTGACATAAGATATTTACCAAATATCTTAAGTACATAATATATGTTCAAGGTATAAGGCTCAAAATCAAGGAATGCGAAGCATCAAAAATCAAAGTGCAAGAAACTCTATCTAAAACACAGGTGATATCCTTTGTTATCTACTTTATTCGTTCTATCTACTCTAAGTTACAAAAGTTTCAGACTTATCAATTCTTACACATTCTGTAACTTAGAATCATGAATCCTACTTTATGGATTACTGAATTACAAATCAATGACTATGAATTACAAATAGCTCACTGATTTTTAATGATATGTGATAGGCTCAATTTGGACCTAATTTGACTAAGTTAAGACCTAATTAGGGTTTAGGGTAATTTAGTGAGTGATTAACAAAATTAATCACTCAAAACTAATCCAACCTTATGGATTGATTCTAAATGGATCTATGAGTCCTCTGAAGTTTAAAACTCTCAATTTGAGTTACTAGATTTGCTATTATTCACTAATCAAGATTTAGAGCAATTAAGGGTGATTAGCAAATATAACTGTTGGATCTAAAATATTTTTATAGATTACTATTAATTAGATTCTTCTGATCTAAATTGATATTTGGATCATCAAATTTGGAGCTCAATTGACCAAGTTATGGTCAATTGAAGTTCTAGGGTTAATTAACCTAATTAGGGTTTGGTCCTAATTGTGATTAGGAAAACACTAATCCAAACAGCAAGATAAATACTATCAAATTAATCCTTAGGGTTTTCTGATTACTTTAAGACCCATATTGGGTATATTTGGATCAATCTACACAAAGTTATGAGCTAAATAAAATTTGTAATATTTAATTTAACTTAAATTAAACTCTAAAAATCACTTTGCTAAATACAGGTCCAAACATAATTTTGATAGTCTCAAATTATTCCTTAATTTTTTTGCTGATCAATTTGATATATTTATTTGCATTTTTTGGAATTATATTCATCAAGATAAAGTTATTTAAAGTATTATGATTTAAATAATTAAATTAAATCTAACTAAAATAGTTTAGTTTAACAGATTTTATTTAATTAACTTTTAAACGTTATATATATGTTTAAACTAATTTTATTTTCTGCAGGTGGGACCCACTAATTTCAGATGTTGCTGACCGAGAAAAGACATGCGAGACACGTGTCGCTCCATTATTTGTTTGAATAAGAACGATGGGACCCACATGTAGTCAAAAAGTTGACCCGCTGCAGTCGCCGTCCGATATGCCACGTGGGATCATCTGATGCTGACACATGGAATACTGCCTCTGAGTGAACCCGGCCCATCATTGCTTAGGACTGGACCGGTCTAGTCGAGACGGGTCCAGTTACTGTAGATCGTCCCCGTCTGGGACCGTAACTCAAGCTTCTAGGGTTTCCATTTGCTATAAGCACAGATTTTCCTAAGCATCATACGATATATCAAAATGAAGATATAAGAGATAGCTATCGATTGGATATAAAAATTTGGTCTAAGAAATAATGAAATGAGAACAAATCACGAGCCCTAGATTTGTGCTACGAAAATAATATCGATCGATGAACACAGCTACCATTAACATTCCTAATTGATATAATCCTTGTAAGAATCAAACGAAACGAAAAAGGAAATTACTTGTATTTAGAATGAATGGGAGTACAGGTCAGTACCTAACGGTTGGCAATTGAAAATTTGGTTCACGATGAGAAGCTTCGACTCCCCTCGATGCTCTAGCTATTCCGAATTCCAGCAGAGGAGGGTAGAATCTAGGATTTAATGGAGGTTTTAGGCGGCAGGCGCGACAATTAGCGATCGTTGTGCCGCGCGTCGCTCGACTTGCCGCGTGTAGAGTTCGCAAGACACACGCCGACCGCGCTGGAGAAGAAAGGGCTCAACCGTCCGATCCAGATTGTATGGTCCAAAGTCGCCGTTTGATCCTTGACGGTGAGGGTTTTGCGTGATTATGGATTAAACGGCGCCGTTAACTGCATTTAAATAAATTAATGTAAAGTTAATTAAATTCCAATTCTTGTACTTATATGTGATTAATTATATGCATTCTAAATATTTCTAATAAATCACCCTTAGCTAATTGAAGGGTGAGGAACGCAATGGCGTACTCGGATTTTTGATCCGACGAGTATTTAATTATTCGAATTTTCAAGTATTTAAATATTATTAAATTATTCGACAAAAATCGAACGACTTCCAAATGCCTCCAAAATTTCACCCCTAGCTAATTTGGGTGTTCTGGATGCAATGGCGAAGTCAGATTTTCAATCTGAGGTCTAGATAAAAAAGTCAAATTCTAGGGTTTTGAGATTTTCCAAAATTCTTGTTTTGACTTTGTTGACTTCTTGGTTTGACCTAGGTTTCAAAGATGAATTCCAAATCACTTGATTAGTAACTTAGAATCTTAATTAAGACTTAGATTAGTCTTAATTGAGCAAAGTAACAACCTGGGTTGTTACAATAGCTCACTCTTAGTTTCGAGCTAAAATCATGAGTGTAGAAGAGCTTAGAACTATGTGAAGAAGTTCTTGAGCCTAGTGCACCTTAAAAGAGCTCCGCAGCTCAACATACATGATGGGAGGAAGATAACTTATTGAGAGCTCATGTGTGATGTAACATAGCACATTGAGCCAAACTAGTTATCTCCTTATCCGTACTGCGCATGATGCGCGTGATGCTCTTAGTAGAATCAATGCATGTAAGATCTTAAATAAGGAAACAACTCTCATTTCTATAATCCAGAAATGAGAGGAAAACTAATGATCTAAAATCTTATGAGGGTCTTTGTGCTGAAATAGAACCAACTGTGTGTTCATTTCAAGCACAAGATTTGAACTTGTAAATCTTGAAGTTAAACTCTAAGAAGGATAATTTGCACTTGATTAAATTACATAAAAGTAAGTAAGAAATATAAAAAGGGCAATGCTTAAGGAATTATCTTACATGAGTCTCTAATATTTCATGTGGGAGAGACCCAACTCTCCTCTCCTTTTATCATAGTTACTTTCTTCCAAGACTTGTTGTGCTTGTTTAAGAATCTAATCAACAAAATATGCATAGTTTAAACATTATTGAACGTAGATATACCTTAGTAACAAAACACCCGATTCCCTAAGGACGATAAATCTCAGAACTCACATTCAAATTATTACTTCAGACCACCTACACTTGCATGCAAGCGCAAACGTGCATTATACGTCTGTCAAGTTTTTTGTGTCGTTGCCAGGGAATCGGTAATTTTTTCTTATTAAGGAAAATATATCATTAAATAGTGATTTAAACAAAACCTTTGCATGTAGTTTTGTTTTGTATTTATATGAACTAACTTGTAGTTAAATTATTAATCTTTTATTTTTGTTATCTTTCTGAATCTTTGATCATTATCATTTTAATTATTCTTGATAGCTTAATTTCAGTCTTGTATGAGTAAAAGAATTTGTACTGAATATCTTTTTGATCCAGAAAATGAGAGAACTTATTTATAAGCTAGAAGAGAATAAAACATTTTACAAAATCAACAAGTTGACATGGAAAACTTTAATGAAAATCTTGGAGAACCTTTAGGAGAGCCTAAGGGAAGAGCACTTATAGACTATGCACTGCCCACTATTAGGGGAATCCCCCATGCTATTGTTAGGCCAAACATCGAAGCCAACAATTTTGAAATCAAACTTTCCACATTAAGCATGGTTCAAAATAACCTTTGCATATAGTTTTGTTTTGTATTTATAGTTTTGTTTTGTATTTCATACCATGTACACTTAGTGTGTTATAGGGAAGCTATAGCCATGAGTTTGCTGAATTTGGATCTCAAATGGAAAAGTTAGGTTTTTGACCCCTCTTAACCCTAGAAATGACACATTTACCCCTATTCTTGGAACACTAATAACATGACCAATAGACCTCAGAACTCATTGTACTTGGACTTTATGGATCCTTGGATAGTAACCAACAGTAAACTGCAAAAAAAATTAGACTTCGCCTAGGTCAAATTGCTAAATTTCCCCTTTATGTCAAAATTCTTAGTTTGGACCTATATGACCCAATTCTTATCCAAATTGAGTGTACCTACTATCTATCTTCATGATAGATAGTAAGGAATCAGTAGGTATCAAGAAAATATAATTTAGAGCTCTAAATCAAAAAGTAACTTTTTAGACCCTTAAATATAGGCAAAATAATCATTTTGCCTAAATTTAAGTTAAATGCCCTTAACCTCTAAAATATCATTTATATCATTAAAATTAGTAATAAAATTGATTTAGTATCAATTTAAGTCATAAATTGAGTAACTTAGCTAAAATTCCCCATTTATGGCTAAAATTCCCCATTTATGGCTTAAAACCCCTAAGTAAGAAAAATATCCCTTACTTAGCTAGAATGAGTAAAACAGCAAATAAAATTGAATTCCATAAATTTTTGAAATTTCCCTAAGTCATTTCATTAAGGAGCTCTTTGGGATTTACACCTCACATTAGGACCTTTCCCTAAGATTAGGAATAGATCCTAAGTTAGATTTCATTCATTGAATGAAGTGGGTTATTCAATGAATAGAACATGAGTTTTATTAGTTCCTAGGATTTCATAATTTAATTATGATTATTTTATCTTTTAACCTTAGATTAAGAATAGGAGAATCATCCTATTAAGCTTAATTATACTTAATAGGATTTGCCTTAATCATTAGTTCATATTTAGACTTCAACTTTAGTCCTTAAGCCTTACCTTTGGATTATGTGATTAACTCCAATTCATGATATTTTTCATAATCCCTAACCTTAGTAGATCTTGTTCAAATCTTATCTTAGAATGTCTAAATCCATCAATTAGGGCATTATGATTTATTATTAAACTTATAGTCATTATTAATTGAATCATATTAGAACCTGATTAGTTCTAATTGCTTTTAACTTATAAAGTCATGCTTCTAAGTTACACTCGATAGTAGGAGTTGGAGATCCTCAATTTGTATAATTTGGAATAGTTAGTGTAACAATCCAGGTTGTTACCATAGTTAATTAGGACTAATCCTAAGTTTTAAATATAATTATAAGTGCTAATTAGGTCAATTGGAGTCAACCTCTGAGACCTAGTCCAAATCAGAAGTCAAATTGATCGAATCATGATTTCTGGAAATCCAGAAACCCTAAAATTTGACCTATCTAAATTGACCTCGGATCGAAAAACGGACACCGACATTGCATTCATTGACCCCAAATTAGCTTGGGGTGAAGTGTTCGTGTCAATCGGAAGTCGTCGAAATTTCAACGAATATTTTAATAATAAAAATATCCCGGAAATCGAGGAATCAAAATACTCGTCGAATCGAAAATTCGACCTCGCCATTGCACTCCTCACCCCTCAAATAACTAGGAAAAACATGTTCAAAATTTTTGGAATTTAAAAAAAATATATATTATTTTAATACTTAACGGCGTGCCGTTAAGTATTTAATTTGCCGTCAACTGTAGCCGACGACGCCCTCTATCCAGACGGTGCCATCGCAGCCGTTGGATCGGGTCTGGATCTAACAGCTACGGAGCCGTCCTCGACGGCTCCATCCCGCGCGACACGCGGCGCCCCGCCACCTCCAGCGGCCAATCCGGCCCTCCCCCGGCCTCGGCGAGGTCGCCGGCTCTCCCTATAAATCCCCGGCGGCTCGACGGGCTCCGGGTTAGCGAAACCGGAGCCCGAAGCGACCCCCCGACCCGAGCCGACACCCGAAACTTCCGCAGCCGTCGATCCAGGTACCCTCCGATCCCCCCTCTTCCGTTCTCCTTTCACCGTCGGGATACTTTAGAATTCTAGATTAGGTTATAGACCGACGATCAACCGGACCCGATCGACCTCAATCAGGTCCGGTTGACCCAAATCAAGGCTTGAAGCCTTGGGCCAAACCTCGTCACATCCGTCGAAACCCTAGAACCTAGGGTTACCTCTAGCCACCGTCTCCGGCCACCTCCGGCGAGGGTCCGCCCGCCGACGTGTAGGCCTCGTCGAGGGCTACTGTAGGCCGTGCGGGCCAAGGTGGTCCAGCGCCGGGAAGGCCGGCAAATGCCGTGCCCTAGCCCGGCGCCCTCGGGACGCCCCGCGAAGCGGGTGACGTCCGGGTCGGGCCAGGTCGACCCGAGCCCGACCCAGTTGCGGTCGGGTCCGCATAGGCCAGGTGGGGCCCACCGAGCCACGTGGCGCCTTCAGGGCCTGCCATGTGTCCAGTGGGACCCACCAGCCGAGCTCGTGTCATTTTGGCTTCGATCGTGGGGCCCACGGCGCCATGTGGCAGCCAGCCGACATGCCACGTGTCACGTCGGGACCACAGCCCGAGCCGCGCGGCTGATCGGCTCCCCCGTGGGGCCCACAGCGCCACGTGGCAGCCTCTGGGCCCGCCACATGTCAAGTGGGACCCATTGCCCGGTCACCCGCGGCGTTTCGGCTCTCTGTGGGGCCACAGTGCCACGTGGCAGCCTCGGGCAGTGCCACGTGTCAGGTGGGGCCCACTGCCCAGTCACCCGAGCCGACTCAGCTTTCCTGTGGGGCCCACAGTGCCACGTGTCTGGTGGGGCCCATTGTCTGTTAATTAAAATTAGTTAATTACTGTTAGTGATTAATTAAATGTAGTTAGTAGTTAATTAAATTAGGATTAGTGTTAATGACTTTTAAACAGTAATTTGATAATTAATTAACTAAAATTTTTAATTAAGAGATTAATTAAGATTATTTTAATTTTAATTAAACCTTAACAGTAATTAGAATAATTAATTATTATTAAACAGTAAACCATAATTAATTATTCTTAATTAGAGATTAATAGGTAATTAAAACTAAACAAACAGTAATTAATAATTAATTACTTTGCTACAGTAAAATAATAATAAATATAACTTAATTAAGTTAATTAATGGATTAATTATTGTTAATTAATAATTAAGCCTAATTAATCATAGATTAATTAAAGATTAATAAATTTAAAAACTATATATATAAACTTTAGGAATGAATAGTAAAATCATTTGATTTGAATAAATAAATAGTAAATTAATACAAATTATATTTTTGAATAGTAAATCTTAAAAGTTTAATAATTTTCTGTAGGATAATCCAAACATAGCCAATATAGGTCTCAAAATATTCAGAAAAATATAATGAATCAAATAACGTAATGTAAAAATTAATTTTGGGTACACATAGCGAGCTAGCATTTTAGGACCTCTTTAGAGCCTCATAACTTTTTACCCAATTATCATAACATAGTCAATATGGGTCTTAAAATGCTCAGGAGAGCGGCCCCCTCACTGTGGTAGTATTAGTTTTCTCATTTGGATATCAGGACAAAAAGTCAACCCTAGAATTCTTAGTAAAAAATGACTAAAATGCCCCTAGACTTCAAACAGCCATAACTTAGTCAAATCAACTCCAAATTTAAAAATTCAAGATGCTAACTAGCTTAGAATTTCAATGTCATTGATAAACTAAAATTAAATTTAGGATATGAAACCTAGAAATTTAGGTAAATGACCAAATTACCCCTGGCCTTGTGTTGGTCATATCTTGACCATTTGGAGTCCAATTTGGACGTACTTACTGTCTATCTTCAAATTAGATAGTAAGGAATCAGTTGGAACTAAGAGAATTCATTTCTGACCCATAAGTCAAAAGTTGACTTTTTGACCCTTAAAGTAAGGGCAAAATGGTTATTTTGCCCTAAGATTGGATTAAGTACCTCTAAACTTTAGTTAACATTCCAAAACACTAAAACTAATATTATAACCATCCTAGTGACATTTAAGTGAGTGAGATCAACTATTAGGTCAGATCTCAGGATTTCTTCTAAGTCTTAAACACTACACTTTAAGGACCTTTCTTGAGACTAGGACTAGATCATAGGTTAGAGTTCATTCATTGGGTAAATGGGTTACTCAATAGGTGAAACCTTAGTTTTATTAGTTTTTAGACTTTTCTTTTATTTTATAACTTGTTCTGATTATTTTGCCTTTAAACCTTAGATTTAAGATAGGAGATTCATCCTATTAAGCTTGATTACTTAATAGGATTTGTCTTAATTAGTAGATCACTTATAGAATACAACCTAAAACTTAGGTCTTATCCTCTTTGGATTATGTGATTAAACCTAAATCTCATAGTGTTTAATCCATAATCTATAGGGTTAGAAGATCTTGATCAGATCTTAGTTAGAACGTCTAAATTCACCAAACTAGGATGTTTGATTTATTGATTTAACTCGTAGTCATCTATCTGATTGAACTAGATTAGAACCTGATCAGTTCTAATCCTTTTTAACTTATAAGGACAAATTTCTAAGATATACTTGATAGTAGGAAAATGGTGATACTGAACTTGTATAACTTGGAATAATTAGAATGGATAAGTAGAAAACAAATGATATCACCATGTTTAGTAGAGTCTCTTGCTTATACTTGATATTTTGTTGCTACGCATTCCTTGATTTTTATGCCATATTTTTTTGAGCATGTCATTTAAGATTTTTGATGCATGAATAAAATGTTAGGAAAATATGGAGACTCCTTAGATTCCTTATGAAATTATTAAAATGATTGATTAAAGATAATAGTTATATGAGCTGCCTCTCAGATATGTCCTTATTGCCTAGCCTCCTTACGTCGCTAAGGGAAGGACCAGCTTTGTTGTGTGCCTAATTTACTAGCCTCCTTATGTCGCTAAGGGTACACCGTTGGTACCTTAGTCTTACTGGTGTTAAGGTTACTTTGTATGCTTAGTTTACTAGCCTCCTTATATCGCTAGGGGCATACAAATGGTGCCTTAGCCGTACTGGTGCTAAGACCCTTCGATTACTTCTGTGTGCTTATTTGCCTAGCCTCCTTATGTCGCTAAGGGTACACAGTTTTATGACTTAGCCATGATGGTGCTAAGCTCCTTTCATATTCGATGGGCTAGATTAGCTCTTTTCTATATGACAGTCAATGCACAGATATTTATATGTAGTTATGTCGTTTTGTTTACTTTTCAGCCTTTTTATTCATTCAGCTTCTTCTTTGTTCTACTTTTATATATATTAGGATGTTAGAACCTTGCTGCTATTTATATGTACCACTGCTGAGTTATTTTATCTTAATTGGCATGTTTTTTTTTATCACCAGCATATTTAGGATGTAGTATTCCTCTTATAGTACTTATTTGATTAGCTACATGTATGCCTTACCTTGTTTAGCTTGCACTTGAGGTATGCCTTAGCCTCTCTTTTTGCTTAAGTTATAAATGATGATTTATAGATTTTCCTTCCTTTTGTATTGCTTATTGCTCCCTTATATATATATATTGCTGCTTAGAAGTTATAGAATGGTGATATTACATAACACATATAAAACTTATCAGCTTAAAATGTACTTAACCGACAATGGCATATTCTCTTCAGTTGGACGATCAGGATCTTAGTGTGGAGCCTTATATAGAGGAGGAGCCTGTGGAAGAACCAACTATTTAGACCTTCCATTATAAGTGAGGATGAGTGCACTTTTATTATTATTATTTGAAACTTAAATTTGATATAATAATACAGGTACTTATGACTGCGTATTTCGATTCTATGCTTATGTTCTGAGATAATTTCATTATACTTATATTGTGATGTTTGGATGTTTATATTGAAAATTGCTTCCGCACTCTGTACATTTACTTAGATAGTGATTGAATGTTTGATTCTATGCTCACTCCTTCCCTTATTAGGTGGATTGTGGATTTCATCCTAATCCAATTATAAGTGAAGGGTTAGCTAGAGTGACACACCACCCTTTAACTTTATTCAGTGGATTAAGGGGTGGGGCACCACAGTTAGAATGGTTTAATATATAATAACAAATATCACCTAGTGTAGTAGAGTCCCTTTCTCACTATTAATTTATTGTGCTTACGCATTCCTTGTATTCTATGCCTTAAACCTTGAACATAATATATAAGATAACATTATTGCATGAAATGAAAACTTAGAACAATTAGGATAGCATTTGTATTGGGTTCAATATTCAGGTTGATTCTGATGCACATTTATCCTAATGGACAATGGTAAGGAGAAATAAGGGATAACTTAACATTTATCATTGAGGAGTGTTGTGTTAAGTTTGAAACACAAAAAGTATTGCAGACATATTTGGCACCTCAGCTACTTTTGGATATGTCCATAGGAGCAAAGTAAAATAACTAAAATTTACTGCATTTGTATTTACTGCCTCCTCGGTCCTGCATGTTCAGTTCTGTTCTACCCTAGCCCGAAATGGCTTTGAGAATGTTACTGTGGCCCTATTAGCCAATTTATGAAATGGCAATTTGTAAATACCTATTTTCCATTTACTATTTTACTGATGCATATTACTTCAGTAAGCTTTACTTTATTTTATCTACTTACTTGTATATCATAGGATGCTAGATTTTATTATTACTTACTATATATATCATAGTCAGACTATTTATTTTCAACCTGTATATGTCATATGATCATCATCATGTTTAGGTGTATTATTTCCTTTCAGTACTTTTATTTACTTTATTTATGCATATATGCCTAACCTCATTTTAGCTTATCTTGAGGTATGTCTTTTGCCTCATTCTTGCTTAGTTATAAATGCTTTATTTATAACTTACCATTTTCATTTGTATGTTTATTACTCCTATGCTATCTAGATTTTGTTTAGTTTAAAGTAAATGGTGACATTAATAAACTTATGAAAATTTATAATCATAAAATATACTTAGACAATTGTCTAATAAGATTTTTCTTTTATTGGCTGGGGCCCTAGTATTGTGAAATCGACAAAGTCATAATTGGATCATTTTAAGGAGCTTGTGCCAGAAGGAGAGGAGCCTTTCTTAGAAGAGGATCAACAAGGTGGAGCTGAAGCTTTATAGTTCCTTAGTTTATTTGCTTGTGAGGATTCAGAGATTGCTCATTTATTTATTTTAAAACTTATTTAAAATATTATAATAATACAGCCACCTTTAACTGTATTTTTATTTACTATACATGCTTATTCTGAGCTGCATGTTGCATTTTCCTTATGTATTGTTGTAAATTGGATGTACTATTTAGTTACTTTACTTTTGCACTATCAATTGTGTTTACTTAGTGAATGATCCATATTGTATGTATTATGAGCATATCTCCCCCTTATTAGTGGATTGTAGATTATACCTAATTCAATGATAAGTGAAGGATTTGTTAGAGTGGCATACCTCCCCTTAAGTCAAATCTTGTGGATTATGGGGCTGGGCGCCACAATTTTTTTTGCATATCGGCCTCTTTTTCCTAATACGATTCTTCAAGAGAGCGATTCCTCCACTGAACCTTCACCATAGGGATAGAGTGATTTCTCAGCTACTTTTGATCACGAGCTAAGATTTTGATAGGCTCCACCGCATAAGAAAGGTCCGGCTAGAGAGATACTAGTGGGAGTTGAATTAAATGAGATAGAATACGAAGACATCTCTGCAGCGACAAAATATGAAATACACTATGGAATGTAGAGAAATCCTCAAGAAGTTTCAATCTATAGGCTGCAGAGCCTATCCTCTTTATTTCAAATGGTCTGACATAGCGAGGACTGAGCTTCCCATCTACACCAAAATGATATACTCCTTTCATTGGGCTTACTTTGAGGTATGCAAAATCTCCAACATTGAATTCCAAAGAACGATGATGGGCATCATGATATTTACTCTGATGATCTTGAGCTGCTTTAATTTGTTGTTGGATTAATTGTGCACTTTCTTATTTATTTCTTCTACTAAGTCTGAACCATATAGATGTACATTGCCTATTTCAGACCATGCTAATGGAGTACTGCAATTTCTTTCGTATAAGGCTTCATACGAAGCCATGCCAATACTCGATTGGAAAATATTATTATAAGAGAATTCTACTAAGGGAATATGATCTTCCCAGAAACCTCCAAAATCCAAAAATATCTTATATAACCTGATTGACTCTTTCAGTTTGACCATCTACTTGCAGGTGAAAGGTGATGCTCATAGTTAGGGTACTCCCTAAGTCTTAATTCATGGCCTACCAGAATTTGGAAGTAAATCTACTATCACGATCAGATATGATTGACCTTGGAATCCCATGAAGCCTGACAATTTCTTTGATGTACAGCTTTGCCAATTTTTCAGTAGAATTGGTTTGACACATTAGAATGAAATGTGTCGATTTGTTCAGTCGATCGACTATGACCCAAATAGAATCAGCACCAGACCTTGACTTGGGTAAACCCATTACAAAGTCCATGGAAATGTTGAACCATTTCCATTCTAGAATTGCTAAAGGATGGACAAGTCCTCCAGACCTTTGGTGTTCTGATTCAACCAAATTACAGGTATGGCATTTTACAACAAATTCTGCCACACTCTTCTTCATTCCAGGCCACCAGAATGAATTTTTCAAATCTTAATATATTTTGGTACAGCCAGGATGGACTTGGTACCCATAATTGTGGCTTCAATTAAGAGTTCCTGATGCATGGATTTGGGAATCCATAACCGATCACCTTGATATATTACATTTCCTCGTAAAAGTAGATCGAAATGATGGCCACTTTTGATCTCCATTTTGAAATTCAGATAGTCTTCATCTTTCATTTGTCAGATGGAGACATCACGGTGAAAAGTGGGTTCTACAGAACTCATGGATACTAGCTCACTTATCATAGCACCATGGACGGGCCTGATATTGAGTTTACAGAATTCTTCTACTAGGGAACTGGAAGCTATAATAGCGGATAGTGTAGCATGGTGGCTGAGTGCATCAGCTACTACATTTTTTTTGTCGGGGTCATACTGGATACTTAAATCGTAATCGCTGATTAACTCGTCATTTTTGTTGATGACAGTTGAGTTCACGTTGAGTGAAAATATACTTTAGACTCTGATGATCTGTGAAAATGGAACATTGTACATCATAAAGATAATGACCCCAAATCTTAAAGGAAAAAACTACCGCAGTAGTTCTAGATCATGGATAGGATCATTATTTTCATGCAATTTTAGTTGACGAGATGCATAAGCAATGACCTTTCTTTCCTGTATCTGCACACATCCCAAACTTATTCCAGAAGCATCAGTATAAACTTGGTAATTGAGACCTTTCTTAGGTAAGGCAAGTACTGGGGTAGAAGAGAGGGCATCTTTTAGCAACTGAAATGCCTTCTCACATTTAGGACTCCAAATAAATGGTACTGCCTTCTGAGTCAATTTCGTTAACAGAGATGCTATCTGAGAAAAACTATTAACAAATTTTCTGTAGTAGCCTGCTAGTTCCATAAAGCTTCTGATATCAGTCACAGACTTTGGCTATGACCAATCTTAAATAGCACTAACCTTATTCTGATCTACTTTGATTCCTTGAGCATCTACGGACATGACCCAGAAAAGTGACTGAGTCAAGCCAGAATTTGTACTTTGAATTTTTGGCATAAAGTTCGTTGTTTCTAAGTTCTTCTAGCACCATTCTTATGTGTTTCTCATGACCTGTTTTGATTTTGAAATATATCAAAATATTGTCGATGAAGACGATGACGAATTCATCCAAATATATCTTTAACTCTCAACTGATGGTAACCTGATCATAGATCGATCTTGAAAAATATTTTAGCTTTAGATAACTGATCAAATAGATCATCAATTCACGACAATGGGTATTTGTTCTTAATGGTTACCTTATTCGCGACAATGGGTATTTGTTCGATACAGATGCGCATCAACCCATCTTTCTTCTTCTCGAACAATACTAACGCTCTCCAAGGAGATGAACTTGGTTAGATGAGACCTTTCTCAAGCAACTTGTGAAGCTACTTATTCAATTCTTGAAGCTCCTTAGGCGTCATAAGATAAGGAACCTTTGATAGCTGTTGCGTTCCCAAAATTAGTAGTATTGTGAATTCTACCTCTCGAATAGGAGGAAGACCAGGAAGGTCTTCAGGGAACACATCAGAGAATTCACATACTATACAATTTTCTAAGATAATAATATTTTCTTTCTTTTTTTCTAACATCATTACTAAATACGCCTCGCATCCTTTTCTGACTAGCTTCTCAGCCTTCTTCGCGTTGATTAATGAAGCTTGAATACTAAATTTACCCACAAATGTTTTTGATTGATTTTCGTTGCCAAGGGAATTTTTCTTCTTCTTGCAGTTTATAAAAGCACCATGTCTACTTAGCCAGTTCATACCCATAATTATATCAAAGTTGGCAATTGGCAGCATTATTAACTTAGCTTCAAACTTCTGATTACCGATAGGAATTTCTATATTACATAATTAATGAGATTGCATATGGGCTCCAGAAGGTAAACTGATACTTAATGAGTTAGCCATTTGATATGATAGTATGCCAAGGGATTTAACCCAATTTTCATATACAAAAGAATGACTTGCTCCGGTATCAAAAATAATATTACATGGTTTAACACTTGCTATTAAGGTGCCTATGATTACAACAATATTAAGATATCGCTATTTGAAATGATAATGATTGAAATTAAAATAAATTTAAGACATACCTGAGACAACGTCATTATCCTCAGTAGGAGTTAGCGTATATACTTGAGCAGAAGCTGTTGGCTGCTTGTTCTGAGGTTCCTAGACTTGACGATTATAGGCCGACCTGGGAGCAGGAGCTACTGCTTTAGAGTTTGCAGACAGAATGGAAGCTGGCATTGCAACCAAGGTAGGATCTCAATTGTACAGTGGTTGATGAAGGAACGCTTGATCATGCCGTGGATGTGTGATCGGCACTCCGTCGATAATGACTTTGGAATCGCATTGATAGAAATGGTGGCCCTGTCGGCCAAAAGTGTAGCACACGTTACCCTTGTAATAACATTTCCCATATGGGTGATGGCATTTTCATTTAGTGTGTTCTGCCGGGGTTAGCTCGGCGTCTATTTTATACACTTTGGCCACCTTCATATGACCAAAGTTCTCTCTCTTGGGCTGCACGAAGCTAGCCTTCCTCTTTTTATCCATCTGCCCTTAGAAACCTTCGTGTAGGCGAGCAGCTTCTACCAGTTCATGATCTAGATTATGTGGGCTTTTATAGAATCTCTCAGCCCCTTCAGAAATTGGTGGCAATGAGAAGCTTCGGTCTTAACTAATTCTGGGGTGAAACGTAATAGACGGCGAAACTCAAGTTCATAATCCTGCAACGGATTGTCCACCTTGCGTTAGATGTAGCGGCTCATCTTCAAGCACTGCCTGAGCAGATACCAAAATGAAGGCTTCCTTGAAAGCCTCAATGAATTGGTCCTAAGAGATGTACTCTATTTCATAGTCAGCAAATCGGGTGTTAGGCTCATTTTCCCTCCAGTATTTAGCCTCATCTTGAAATAAGTGGGTGGCCAGGCGGATTGCTTTAGAGTTTGGACATTTAATGCTTGCCATGTTCTTTTTAGCTGCCCTTAACCAACTGATTGTGTCCATGGGGTTTAGTGCCCTGTTGAATGTAGGTGTCTGAAGATGCAGAAAACTATAGAGAATTCCATCTCCCAAGAAATGTGGTGCAGAGGTAGCTCCCATATGAGGAAAAGGCACTGGCAAGAGTTTAGTATCAGAGCGTGATTTTTTTGCGCTTGTTGGGTATTACTCTCTATGAATGCCTTCATCAGACTAGCGAGAGAGTTGATTTCATCTGGTCTGCCAGAGGACGAGATCGTATTCTTAACATGTTTATAAGCTATGGGGGATTCGGGATTCATGACTGCAATACCCAGAAGCACGAATTCAGCAGGAAATAAAAATCCACTATTTCTTTCAATTACTTTCTCAAATGAGAAGTTACATCGATCAACAAAAAGGATATCTAATGTAGAAAGAAGATACAAGAGATAACCTAAGGACATCCACTACAATATTTTGCCCTAAAATTAATACAAAAATCATCATATGAGACTAGTCGCTGCTTCATTGAGAGCTTTCTATAAGTTCAACACCACAATCTGTCAACTGAGCCTCCAAGTAGAGTCCCCAGAATCTGAAGGCGGTAATCATCTGGACATGTAGTCTCTCTGAAAGTAGTAGTCACTCGGTCCAACCATTCCTTTGCATGGGCAAGGAGACTAGTTCCTCTGAAAGTTGAGCAAACTAATATCTTGTTTAGTACTTCTACGCCACGAGGAGATACTCCTTCCATGATTATTCCATAGACTTTTCCATCTTGGAAGTCATCCACCAAACACTCGTTGAATAATCTAAGGTAGTAGTAGTACTCAGACTGCAGATAATCCATTTCCTAAAATTTCATTCAGTTATTAGTTCTGGTATTCTACTTGTTTCACTGATACATACTTTGCTTTCATATTTTACTTATTTAAAGTCTGTTCAAATCCTAAGATGTCATTTTGTATTTTACTTTCAAGTATCTTTTAATGTTCATCAATTCCTAAGGTGACCTTTTGAGATATTCTTAATTTTCCATTTCTGAGTTTTAACTTGATGAAGTTGTAGATGCTTCTTTTTCTTATACTTAGTGATTGTGATCATAACTGCTCCAGAGAATGGATCATAAAGTAGATATGAACAATTTTCTTATCTAACACTTTATGATACTTCTCTGATACTAACTGTAACTCCCCATCCAGTCGCCACTCACAATTTATTTAAGAGATAAGAAATTGGCGGTGAAACTGTGAGTTACTCGGGAAGGAAACACGACTTCCCCGAACAAATTTGCTGAGCAAAACAACTACTGAGACTCAACCTTAAGAGAAGAGAGCTGAGTACTAATCCTTAAGATAAGTGTAGTATCCTTATCTTAAGTATTATATAAGTTACTCGTGTATGTTGGATTATGAAGATAATTATGATCCAAGTTACACGAATACTAATATTTTACAATTATCCTGATCACATCACAATACTAAGTATAAGTAGCAGAAAGTAGAGTGCGGAAGCTAAAGCATACATCCAGAGACATTCATCACAGAAACTGAATAAAGCATTCATCTCAGAAAAGAAAAGAGAACATTCAGAGTTATTACAATGCTTTTATAACAAATACTGAAATAAAGTCTAAGTACTGAACTAAAAAATTGAACAAAAAGTAAATGTTGAAGAATAATTCACTAATGCTCTTCAAACTCCTCCTAGATCTCTTGAATGTCCACCTGAACTGGCTCTACAAACTACTCAGAATCTAGCAAATTGCCAGATCCCAAAAGTACCATGTGTTAGACAAGAATTCTAACACAATGAAAGCTATTCTAATAATTTACAATTATCCAATATTTAACATTTACGTAGTGTAATCAAAACTATAAAAAAAGACACCAAAATAGCTGAAAGCTCAACACAGTATGATTCTGAATTAAAGTAACTGAAGCTGTAAACTGAAACTATGAATTGAAATAGTAAATTGAAACTATAAACTAAAACTGTATTGAAATATATGTAAAATAGTATGAAATTTGAATTTGAGTAAATAGTGCTTTAAAATTGTGATGTATGCCACTGAGTTTATAATTATGCATCAGAATATATCACAAAACTGTATACCACTGATATGCTGACTTGGTGTCTCATGGACACACCACAAATTTTCTAGGTGAGTGAACGCTCCGCTTATAGAGTCCTTAGGTGAGCCAAATCGCTCTGCTAATGCTGACATGACTTATGCATTTATGATATGCCAATGTTTTTATTGCAGGTATGCTTTAAATCATCCACAAATCTCAAATTCAATTTAATATCAAGTACTTATTCCATTTATCTCCATTGTGCATAATTCACCTAAGTGAATAATGGCTCATAATTCTAATTTACTGGGTTATTTTAGTTAAGATCATATAGAATCATCAGCTGAAAGGATTATATACACATAATTGGTATGTTTTCGAGAATGGTGAATTTAACACTTAGTTTGTTTAACTACACTTATCAAAGCGCAGATGATAAGAGGCAGGACCTGGTTACAGTTTATTCTCTCAAACTAAACTATTAAATACCTTAATTACAAACTTACTTGGTGCTCTAAAAAGGATAACTTAAGATATTTAGCTTGTTTAACTGCACTTATTGAAGCGCACGATGATAATAGGCAGTACCCGGTTACAGTTTATTCTCTCAAACTAAGCGTCCAAGTTTGCCTAATTATGAAACACTTATGCTTGGAAAATTTACTCTAAGCTAAACTGTACTTATCCAATCACATAGGATAAGACTGAGACTCTACAATCTTACTTAGAGTGACCCGTCACAATCCTAGGTTTTACTGAAATAATCTAGCAGTATCGATATACACTTTCACATTCTACTGACAATCTACTAATTTCCACAAATCTATTTAAATGACAAGGGTTATCAAACTAAGGAATCTTTACTTCATTGAAATGGGTACTACATAAGGTTCCAAGAATGTAGCCTAAAAATCACTCAATTTAGGTTACTACCACATGAGAGAAACTCATGCTAAGTTCTTAGGTAACCTTATCACAAGGGCTTAAGATCAAGCATCTAAAGTTTATAAGGAGCATCTAAAAGTTCCTACCTCAAGATGTAGACAATAAGCTCTTCCTACCTCAATAAATTATTTATTTATAGCTTGACAATTATTGCATCATTCATACTAAGATAAAATCATAATGATCTTGCACTTTTAGCTTAATAGAAAATCAAAGTCATATACTTTACACTAATTCAACAATTCTTGCTTCCTTAAGGTCTGATTTGACCATATCAGAAGGGTAAACACATCTGATCAACACCCATGCTAAAAATTATGGGATTCAATCTCATAAATTATTAAAGAATAATTGGTTCATAAATCCACTCTATTTTATAAGTTATATTATGTTGGTGGTCTTACTTAAGAGGAAATCAAGGATATAAAGGTAAGTGTTTAGATTCACTCACCAATCATATAGCTTATTAAAGATCTTAATAGTTCTAAGTTAATAAATTGATATCAATATTAAATTAAGGTGCATTATTATGGTGCCTTACCCCTTGACCACCAACAATTAAGGCTAAGGAGGATGTGCCACTTTGGCAAATCCATCACTTATCATTAGATTAAGGTGTAATCCTCAATTCACTGATAAGGGAAGAATGTGCCCTGAATAATGCAGCGAAATTATTCACTAAGTATATACATTCATCAGCGTGCGGAAGTAAAGATAATAAAATATACTACATCCAATCCACCACAATACAAGTAAGAAGTAAGCATGCAGCTCAGAATAAAATAGTATAATAAAAGAACATACATATGTATCTGAATTATTATATCAATTTTAAGAAAGTTTAAAATAAAATAAATCACTCGTCCTCACAAGAATAAAATGACAGCTAATCTACTGATCTTTTGCTCCAACCTGATGCTCCTTCAAGAATGGCTCCTCTTCAGGCACAAGGTCCTCAATTTGCTCAGAACCTGCCATTGTCGGTTTCACAATGACAGGGCCCCAACCAAAGAAAAGAAAATCTGGTTAGATATATTGTATAAGTACATTTTAGGCTGTTAAGTTCATGAGTTTTATGATATCACCATTTTACTTAGACTATAAAACAAGCAAAGCGTAAAGATGCAATAAGCATACAAAGGGATATGGAAAGTTATAAATATAGCATTTATGACTGAACAATATATGATGCAAAATAACATACCTCAAAACTAAGCTGTGACAATATTAGGCATATATATATAAATAAAGTAAGAAAAGTACTAAAAAAAAATACTCATCCTAAATATGATGATGATCATATGAATTATGCAAGTTTAAAAGTAAGCAATCTATCTGTGATATGTATAAGCAGTAACAGAAACTATCATCTTATAAGTAAGTAAGAAGGTAAAGTAAAGCTAATTTAAGTAAAATGCCATAGTAAAATAGTAAACATTAAACATTAAATAGTAAATAGTAAACAGGTATGTAATGACTATCATATCAGAAGGATGGCTAATCTAGCATGCTGCAATAAGTATATTCTTAGTGTCATCTGAAGCTAAGCCGGTAAATAACAAGGAAAAAACTGAACTGAAGAGGCAGTAAGTACAAATGCAATAATGTTTTAGTTATTTACTTTACTTCTGTGGACATATCCAGAAGTAGCTAAGCAATCAAGCACATCTGCAAGACTGTTCGGGTTCCAACTTAGCACAACACTCCTCAATGAGTAATGTTAAGTAATCATTATTTATCCTTACCCATGTCAAGTAGGGTAAAATGCGCACGATCAACAAGTAACTAAACTATATGCAAATGTTATCCTAATTATTCTAAGTTTTCATTTCATGCATTAATGTTCTTATATGGCATGTTTAAGGTAAAGGCACAAAGTACAAGGAATGCAAAATTAACAAGTCAATAGTAAGCAAGTGACTCTACTACACACAGGTGATATCCACTATTATCTACTTAAACCATTCTAACTATTCTAAGTTATACAAATTCAGGATCTCCAATTTTTACTATCAAGTGTAACTTAGATCCATGAACTTATGAGTTAAAAATAATTAGAACTAATCGGGTTCTAATTCAATTCAATTAATATTACCTACAAGTTAAATAAGAAATCAGCACATCCTCTTTTATGAATTTAGACATTCTAAACTAAGATTTGATCAAGATCTACTAAAGCTAGGGATTATGAATTAAACACCATGAATTGGAGTTAATAAGATAATCCAAAGGTAAAGTTTTAAGGATTAATGATTAAATTTTAATCAAGGCAAATTCTATTAAGAACAATCAAGCTTAATAGAATAATTCTCCTAATCTTAATCTAAAGTTGAAATATAAAATAATCAAAATTAAAGTATAAAAATCTAGAAATTAATAAAACCAATATTTCATCCATTGAATAACCCATTTACTCAATGAATAAAATCTTACCTAGTATATATTCCTAATCTTAAGGAAAATATCCTAAGGTGGAGTGTAGATCCTAAGAAAATCCTAATAAATGACTTAGAAAATTTTAAGAGTAGGTGATAATTATTATAATTTATCTTTATGTGATATCCTAATTTACTCAAGGAGGTGTGTGATTATGACTAAGTTATAAGGCATTAATTTTACTTATGATTTTTAAGACTTGAAATGAGAATTTTTCCAAATTACTTAATTATGAGATTAAGGGTTATAAATTGATCCCAAATTAGTTTTATTATATTTTGGAGGTTAATGGCACTTAACTTAAATTTTATGAAAAATGACCGTTTGGCCCCTACTTAAGGGTCTAAAATGTTACGTTTTGATTAAGTGCTCTAAATTAGATTTTATTGATGACAAATAATTCCATATAGGTACATTAAATTTGGACAAGTATTAAGTCCTATATGTCCAATTTAAGAATTTTAACCTACAAGGGCATTTTGGTCATTTCACTTTGTGAAGTCTAAAAATTCAGTTAGTTTATTAGTCTATACTGTCCAAGGATTCCATAGAATCCAAGAACACTAAATTCTAATGTCTAATGATTAAGTTATGGGCACTTTTGGACATTTCTAGGCACTACGACGCACTATAGTGCCTTCTGGTCGACAGCCAGGGGCTACGGCATAGCCAACCTGAGACACGGGCGCTACGGCGTGCTATGGCGCCTAAATTTTAGGCGTCGTAGCGCCCGTGGCGGTTTTCAACGTTGTGGCGCACGACAGCGCTTCCAGGCGCAGCTGTACGCTACGACGCCCAATTTTTCGAGAGCTGGATACTACAGCGCGCTGTAGCACCTAATTTCCCGAGAGCCAGACTCTACAGTGCGTTGTGGTATGCTATGGCGTGCTACAGTGGATTCAGCCTGAGATTCTGGCGCTATGGTGTATCCCCCGAAGGTGATTTTGCATGTGCAAAAACTGTAATGGGTCTCCTTTTGCACTCAAATACTCTCAATTTATAGCATCTCACGTGCTGTGCCATACACTGATGGAAAGGTATTTCCGAGACCTTTCCATTGTTACCAAAATCAGCACAAAAAGATCATGTTAACAACACAAATAATGAGGTTAAGATTCAGATATGCAGAAAGAAGGAAAAACAGAGCTGATTTTATTTCCTAAAATTTTATATCTCAAGGAGCTCTAATGGATTCCATATCCCAATCACAATTTTCTAAGGATGCAAAATAAGTATGAGAATAAAAATGGAGTAGTCAATATATCATTCAATGGGGAAAAGGGAGGTACCTTGGCTTTCAAATGAATGGAGGAAGAGAGCTCTATTTTTAGCAGAAACTTGGGAGCTTGAGAGCTTCTTCAATAGCAAGCACAATAATGGAGGGAAGAGGAGTAGAGCTCAGCTGGCCAAATGGAGGAAGGATAGGGCTTAGGGTCCATCTTATAAGAAGAGGAGAGGGAGGTGGCTCTAGCTGAGAGGGCATGTGTAATAACCCAAGTTGTTACTTAGGTCAATTATGACTAATCCAAGACCTAATTATGATTCTACTATCTTAATTAAGTCATTTAGAACTTATCTCTAAGATTTAGGTCAAATCAGGAATCAATTGGATCATATTTTAATTTCTAGAAAATTCCAAAACCCTAGAAATTGACTTTTTATTTTAACTTCAAATCAAAAATCTGACTTCGTCATTACGTTCACCACCCCCAAATTAGCTAGGAGTAATGTTTTGGAAGCATTTGGAAGTTGTTGGATTTTCGGAGAATATTTTAATATTATCTAAATACCCCCAAAAAATTGAATAAATAAATACTCGTCGAAACGAAAATCCGAGTGCGCCGTTGCATTCCTCACCCCTCAAATTAGCTAAAAGTGATTTATCGAAATTTTTCTAAGTGCAGTTAATAATTTAATTGGCATTAATAAAAAGGAGTTTAAATTAATAAAATAATATTATTATTTTATTTGGACTTAACGGATTCCATCAGCATACTAAGTGTGTCGTTTTCTTTATCCAACGGCGTCTCTAGTTTCGTCTGATCATCTGCGTTCCATCTGAGCCATCCGATTCGATCTTAGCGCAAGATCAGACAGCTTAGAGGTTGTCGTCCCCGTCGCTCAGCGTGTGTCGCGCTGAGCCCTCGGCTCGCCACGCGTGAAGCCTCGAGCAACGCAGGTGTCTCTCCACCGCTCTAAAGACGAAGTTAAGACTCCGATTCGACTCTCCAGTATTCCATTATCTCGAACCCGATCACAGCAAGGAAGAAGAAGAAGTTTCGATCGAATTTTCATTTATGCGCCGTTGATTAGAGGTACCTCTGATACTATTGATGTCAACCTTAAACATCCATATTTTAATTTGAAATGCTATTTCTTATTGTTGATTATTGATCGAGCAAATCCGATCGTTACTTAAACAGTTCGATCGAACCAATTTGGCGTATAATTGACAATAGAAATCGTTACCTAATTCTCCTAAATCCTAGAATCTAGGTTTCGATTTTGCTGAGATCTCCGATCATCTTAGGTGCTAGATCATTGTTGGTGGCAAGCCCTAGTCAAGATTGACTCAAGAGTATATGGGTCGGTGTCTACCACCGACTGAGGGGCCCGTCGCAGCGTGCCATAGTTTCCTGTCTTCGCGGAAGAAGGGAGACGATGGGTCGGGCCGGGTCGACCTGTGACCCAGCCTATCGGCTGAGCTGCCAGTGGGGCCCGCAAAGCACAAACTGCGCTCCTCATTTGCGTCGTGTGTCTTCCGAGGGACACACGTCGCTATCCCGTGGCCTCGTGATGGAGGTGGGGCCCGCGCCTATGCCTCCGTGCCCGTCCGTCTCGTCCGAGACAGCGGTGGGTCCCGCTCGCCTGTCCCGACCAATCCCAGCTGGACACATGTCATATGTGGGACCGCTGTCTGCAGAATATTTTTTAGAATAAATTAATGCAGATAATTATACTATGAATAATTTAATCAATTTAATGAAATTGATTAAATTAAAAATACCTAATCTTTAAGCAATCATAACTTGAAAAACAACTCCAAATTTAGCAAATAAATATACCATTGTGATCAATAAAATTATAGGAATATTATGAAACTATCAATTTTTCATTTAGAGCTACATATCACATAGTGACATTTAGGGTATTTAAATAAGTCTAAAAATGATACAAAATTTCATCTAACTATAACTTTATAACTAATAATCTAAATATACCCAATATGGGTCTTAAAGTAATCAGAAAACTCTAAGGATTAATCTAGTAGTATTCACTTTACTGTTTGGATTAGATTTAAACTAATCAATTTTAGGACCTAACCCTAATTAGGTCAATTAACCCTAGAACTTAAATTGACCATAAGTTGGTCAATTTAACTCCAAATTAGGTGATTCATATATTCATTTTGATCAGGAAAACCTAACTAACAGTAAATTGCATTAATGTTTAAGATCCAACTGTTAGATTTTTTAATCAACCCTAATTACCTTCAAACTTAGTTAGTGAAGATTAGCAAATTTAATGATCCAAATTTAATAATTCAAATTTTAGAGAGTTCCTAGAGTAAATTAGAATCTAGTGGTGTAGTTGATTTAGTGATTTGGTAATTTATTTTACTAATCACTCACTAATCACCCTAAACCCTAAATAGGCCATAACTTAGCCAATTAGATTTCAAATTGAGTCTACCACTAGTCAATGTGATCAGTGGATCAATTGTGATCTACAACCACTGATTTTACTCAATTTGGACACTAATTATGAATGTTATAATTTTTGACCCTTTATTAATAACCCTTAATTTACCATTTTATCCTAGAATTTGTATTGGCTATAACTTAACCAATACATATCAGAATTTGATGATTTTAGGTTCTATGGAAACCTTAGGACTTAATCTTCAGTAAACTGACAAAAAATTTAGGTGTCATTAGGTTAAAATTTACCAATTCGCCCTTATAAGTCAAACTCCTTAATTTGAATTTATAAGGCTTGATACTTAACCAAAATGGATGTACTTACTATCTAAACTCATATTAGACAATAAATAATCACTCCACTTCAATAAATTTTAGATTTGAATCCTAATTCATAAAGATAAAATTTAGACCCTTAAGTAGGGGAAAAATAATCGTTTTGCCCAAATTTAGGTTTATTATTTTAACACCTTAAATACATTCTTAAGCCTCTAAAAATAGTATTATAACTGATTTAAAATCATTTTTAGAATATTTAAACTCCTTAAAATGATATCTTAGGAAAAACCTTAAAAATGACTTAAAATTCTCTAAGTCCTAAATTAGGTCTCATAAGGTGAATTTAATTCACCTTATGTCTCCCTTAAGATAAATTCATCATAATAATAGTTAAATAATATCAAATCTAAGGTTTAATTATTCTCTTTGGGTATTCCTTCAAAACTTTAAGATCTTAATTCCTTGAGAATTATATTATAAATTAGGTTAGAGTTCATCTGTTAAGTAACTGGGTACTTAATAGATGAAACATTGATTTTATAGTTTTCTAGATTTCATCATTTATTTATGATTATTTTGTATTTAAATTTTAGATTTAAGATTATAGATCCATCTTATTACGCTTGATTTTGCTTAATAAGATAGCCTTAATTATAGTTCGTGAGATTTGGGTTTAACTTTATACCATTATGATTAAAACCTATTAGATTAA
This sequence comes from Gastrodia elata, assembly GCA_016760335.1. Taxonomy (NCBI): domain Eukaryota; kingdom Viridiplantae; phylum Streptophyta; class Magnoliopsida; order Asparagales; family Orchidaceae; genus Gastrodia; species Gastrodia elata. The sequence goes on from CM028670.1 coordinate 50,930,427, forward strand.
GAAGTTAAAATCCAATATTTGGATTTTAACATCTTAATCCCTCAATTTTTTATTCATACTAATCAAGATTGATTTGGGATTCGTAAAATCATTAATTGTGACGTTTGATTTATTCTTTAAACTTAATTAAGCGTTATGTGATTTATAAATGTTAGAACTTGATTAGTTTCAACATTCTTTTAACTTATATGACCGATACTTTGGATTTATACTCGATAGCTGGATATTGGAGATCCTAAACTTGTATAAGTTTAGATTAGATAGAACGACTTAATTAGAAAACAAAATAATATCACAAAGTTATTTAGTGTTATATTATTCACTTGAAATTGTATGCTATGCTTTTCTTGCTTTGAACTTCATTACATTTGGACACATTATATTAAACATAGAATATTAGATGAATATTTTTATGTTAACTTTGAATAAATTCATATGGCATTTTCATATTTGCAGAAGAAAATTTGATGAAAATGGCTTTATTAAACTTTATGAGATATGTATTATTTAGTCTGCCATCTAGTATAACTTTACTTTAGGATAGCCTTTGCCTAGGACTATTTTCCTAGTGCGTGTTACTTTTGCCTATGACTAATTTTCTAGTGCGTGTTACTTTTTCCTAGGACTACTTTCCTAGTGCATGTTATTTCTGGCTATGACTACTTTCCTAGTACTTGTTGTTTTTGGCTATGACTACTTTCCTAGTATGGAATACTTTAATCTGTGACTACTTTCCTAGATAAGCAGATGGACTTTACTTTTTAGCAGGACTAAGTAGGAATATCTCACACATTACAATTACTTTACAGTTACTTTACTTGTACTTTACATTTACTTTACAGTCACTTTACAGTTATAGCATATCTTTTACTTTACAGTTCAGCATATTTACATTCAGCAGTTCTTTTAGTATTTATAGCTTAAATATCCATGGTACTTTTCAGCAGTTCACTTTCATTTTTGGCATGTTAGGATGTTAGAATTTTACTTTCAGTTCAGTACTTTCAGTTTATCTTGTAAATCGGCATGCCTTAATTAATCATATACTTAGGAATTTTCCTTGTATTTAGTAGATTCCTTTATGTGTTACTTAACATTTTCTACAGCTTGAGTTGAGGTATGTGTTTACCTCATGCCTTGTTTAAGTAATAATTATGTTAATTATAACTTTGTTACCTTTCTTTGATGCTTTACTGCTCCTATGTTGCTTAGAGATTGTGATATCATTTAACTTAATAATTTACAGCTTAAAATGTACTTAGATATTTTGTCTAACTAGATTTTTCTTTTGTTGGCTAGGGTCCTACCATTGTGAAACTGACAATGGTAGATTCTGAGCTGTTCGAGGTTATGGGACCTTCTGGAGATCCGGTTCAGGAGGAGAAGCGTGCAGGAGAAGACCTGTAGTTGCTTTCTGTTTCTTTGTGAGGACTGAGTGATTTTACTTTTCATTACTGCATAAACTTTAATGTCGTTTTGTAATAATACAGGTCAAAACTGCTTTACCTTTTCTACTTATATATTCTGAGTTATATCGTTCTTATTTGGATTGTATGAATGTTATTACTTGTCTTTCTTCCACACTCTGATATATTATAGTATGCTCATTCAGTGATTGGTTTTCCTTTGCTCTTTTCTTTTCATGGCATATCTTCCTTTGGCATTTGATTAAGAAGGTCTATTCCTTAATCTGAATGCTAAGTGAGGGTTTGCCAGTTGACAACCACCTCCTGATCCGGATGATTAAGGGCGGCCGCCATAGCATGGCTCTTGGATGGGATGAGTTTGAGTCATCCCTTCACAGGTATGGGGAGAAGGGGATGGTTTGGGCAGAAAATGGGGAGGAGAGGGCTGGCCTTGCGAGCAGTAGAATGAAAGAGAAGCACGGGAAATTTAAGAATAGGTGGGTCCCAAGAGCAGAGAAGAAAAGGAGGAAGAAAATGTAATTAATTTAAATTAGATTAATAATATTTTAATTAAGTCAATGCCTTTAATTAATTAAAATCGGATTGATATATGAGCTCTGAAATATTCCAAAAATTTACCTCAAGCTAACTTGGGGTTGAAGAATACAACAGCAATGTCGGATTTCGATTTCAACGAGTATTTTATTTTCTTATTTTTCGGGGTTTTTAATTACATTAAAATATTCACGAAAATCTGACAACTTCCAAACACGTCTGAAACATTACCCCTAGCTAATTTGAGGGTGATGCGTGCAATGGCGAAATCAGATTTTGATTTTGATGTCAAATTAAATATCTCAATTTTCTAGTTTATTAAATATTATTAAAATAATCCAAATATTAAATTGAGCTCTGAATCCCTCTAATTCTTCAGGGATTGATTATAATGACTAGATGAACTCAAATGAATATTAATTAGGATGCAATTAAGCTAGAATTATGCAAAGTAACAACCTAGGATTATTACAATTATTGAAATTATGAAAGTTGATTTATCTCTCAAATCAAATTAATTTTATTAAAGTGATTATAGTTTAGATCTTAATTAAGATAAATTAGGATTAAATCCTAACTTAACCAAACCAAGACCAATTGTTAAATTTATGGATCAATGACATATCAGTGAATTATTGGTGTATTATTGTTGTTTATTTCAAGATTTTAGATTAAGTATTAATTACTTAATCACTTTCTTAAGATTCTTAGGTTAAATATTAAATTATGCCAAATTCAATAAATCAAGGTGTCCAAGTTCACTTAATAATTCTCTAACATTCATCTTACTAAGATGAAAGCATAAGAACACAAATTTATATAAAACAAAAATAATTAAGGCTAATCAAACCCTAAATCAAAAAATATAGATTAGCACTTAATTACAAATCCAACCATTGAAACTTTATGAAACTTGACAAATGTGTTCTAGTAAACTATGCAAATAATCAGAAACTATAATTGAGAATTTTGGCTAAATATAAATCCTAATTTTTACTAATCATGCTTTCTACAAGATTATGGCATAATTAAGAGAATAATAATCATAAAATTAATTCACCTAGCACATGCATTCTACAAGGTATTAGAAACATAATGGCACCTAAATCATGCAATTTGGCTAAGTATACATGCTAATCAGCTATAATTAGATTCTACTATAATTAGGCTAAATCAAAAAATCCAACCATTAAAAGTACAATATTATTTTATATTCTTGTTCCTTATGATTTTTGAACAATTTGATATATATTTCATAGGTTTTGATCTAGTGGATCAAAAGTTATTCAAATAATTTAATTTCCCTATGATTCCATTAATCATATTATTTTCCTTAAGGAAAATAAATCCAATTAATCAGATTTATATTAAACGAGCTCGACTCATTAACAAAAGACGTGGGTCAGTCGGGGCCCGGGAGACCCGGCGCTGTCGCACAGCGCGCAGGTCATGGGCTAACCCGACCCGCATAGTGTCGTCGTCCCCAACCCCTCTTCCCCAAGACTTAGGGAATTAGGGTTAGCTTCCGCGGCTAAATCTCGGGTGCCCCGACTATGCCTTAGCCCCAATTTGATCCCTACACGATAAGTGGGCCAAGACGCGTCGATTGCACCCACTAGCCCCTTGTGATGAGGTATGGATCGCCTGAACCTTACTCACCCGAGAGGCCTGACTATGGAGCCACTGTGGGGAGACAATTCTCCCCACAAAGGCCGCGATTGACCCTGAGTTTGATCCGTACACCTTCAGGGAGGTGAGACGAATCGAACCCCTAAGGTGGCTAGGTCTGGGATAGTCCGGATCACTAGGTCCTTACTCTGACCCAGCCTTCTTATGGGACTTAGCCCGATCGATCGATCGGGGCTAGCTTAAGGCGCAGTTACATATGGAATGAGTTCGATTCAACAATACCAATCCTTACGAATCAAATGGAGGAGGGCTTGAGCCTAATTGTCTCAGAGCAAGCAAGGGGAGGTACCTAGTTTGATGGGGGAGCTCGGACCGATTGACAGAGAGCAATGCAGGATCTAGCTGGCTTCCATAGAGCACTAGGGGTCCTGAACACCAGGAGAAATCCTCTATCAACAGTTCACAAGCACTGGATTCCCCAGGAGAAGCTTCGAGCAGACCTGCAATGGCGTAGAGGGAATTGACTTCAATTGATCAGCAAGCCATTCAAGGGAGGATCCTAAGGCTATTTATAGCTTCAGGGAGAAGTTAGGGAGATTTAAACGGGCTTGGGATTGACCCGAAAGCTCGGGCCATGGCCGAGCTCCAAATTCCTTAAATAGAGCTAACCACGAGGCCCAATTGGGAGGTGCGAACCAGATGGGTAAGATCCTACCTACCTTGGTGAGCTGGAGGCATGAGTGGGAGACAAGTCAAGGTGCCGGGGTACGGAGGATATTCCCTATCGGGAGTGGAGTGCGACGGGGACGATGATCCACAGTGTCGGGAGTGGAGTGCAACGGCTTGGATCGCTCGGATCCTAACGGCCGATTGCGGGAGCGATCTGGGCCGTAGGATCCAACGGCAGATTCGCGACTCCGCAGCTCCGCGGATCTGGATCCTAGCCGTATGAACCATGGGAGGAATGGTGAGATATAACGGGCTCCGTTGTCGAGTGACCCGGACAAGTAAATAGGTTTATGGTAGATTTGCAATTAATAATTGTTAGGAACCCTTATGTGCAATTATCCCAATTTAACTTAAATTGAATTATGGTTCAAATGACCTCCAAAAATTCTCAAACTTTCACCCCTAACTAATTTAGAGATGAGAACTTCAAATATGCAATCAGATTTTAATTTTGAGGTCAAAATATTTTAGTCTTAATTAGGGTATCTAAATTGATCAAATAGCTAAATTGCCCTATAGAGGTCCAATTGAACCCAAACTTTCAAGATTAGCTTAAAATAGTATTTTGAATACAATGAAACTATAAATAAGGCATGATTAAGCTTAAATTAAGCTAGGTAATAGCCTAGGACTGTTACAACGCACTTCTATTCCAATAATTGATCTAAACTTAACTTGAACTTTAAAATTAAACTCTCAGATGGTGAATCAAGAGTTAGAATTAAGTTACTATGCTGGGATGTTCTTCCAATATTGGGAGGAAGATCACTTGAATGGTTTAAGGTTCGGTAGGTTGTACTTTGGAGTGTCCCAAGCCGGAGGCAATGTTCTAAACAAGATCTTGAAGTTTTGCGTATTTCGAGGAGATTGCATCACGGAATTGGCAAGGCAATTGGCAAGGCAATCGTTCGAAGCAATTCAGTGCCCCGACGACATTTGCTTCAAGTTCATATACCAAATCCTAGACAACTACGCCGAGGATTGGTGGGACCACGCCTTCAACAAGCTCGTTCGTGATAGTAGACATCTCTATCGTGCTCCACTTTATTATGATTTTGAGATCATGTTTTATTCTAAATTTTGTAAATGATCTTATAGTTTCTTTTATAGTAACTTTTGTATAGTAACTTATATTTCATTTTTTAACTTCTTGTACCTTTCATATTGTATTTCCTAAATCTTCTAAATTTTAATGAGAAGTTTTTCCTTTTACTAATTTATGAATTTCATCTCCCTTTATTTTCTTAGAATGAATCTTGAACCAGATAATCCTATTCCTTCTGTGGCTAAGGAAGCTGAATCAGTTACTCCATCACCCAATGACGAAATGAAACACCTCATGAAAATGATGAAGGTAATGATTGAAGCCCAAACTAGCGCTGCAAAAAGAATGGCCTCTGCTAATACCCCTTCCCATCCATCTCCAACTCCTCCACAATCATTTCGAATTCCATCTCAATCATCCCCAACTCCACCTGAAACTCCTGCCCCAGTTCCTCAGGCAGTTCCTGTTGCCCAGCAACCTATTTCAGGTTCTGTTGTCGATGCTTTCCTTTTAACCTTCCTGTGTTTAAATTCATCTACTTTCAGTGGCACCGCTTTCCATATAGAAGCTGCCAACTAGTTCAAGACCATTAAAAAGACCTAGGCCAATATCAAATACCCTGAAAGTGAGTGCATTCGCCTTGCCACTCACCTCTTTCACAACGAGGCTGAGTATTGGTGGGATAACGAGCTGAATGCTCATTTTTCTGGAGTTTGCATTGATGATATCCCGTGAGATGAGTTTGAGCAACTGTTTCGTGAAGAGTTCATTCCTCCTTCTGCCCAAACCATAATTGAGGATGAATTCATGTAGTTAGTCCAAGGAAATCGTTCTGTCCACGACTATGAGATGGAATTCAGGAAGTTATATTGTTTTGCTCTGGATCTAGTCCGCTCTGAAACGACTAGATGTAGCATATTCCTTAAAGTCCTGAAAGATTCGATCAAGAGTCATCTAATGTCTCAACATCACGATAATTTTTCCAAGCTGCTAGAAGGTGCGAGAATGATTGAGCACCATCAAGCTCAAATGGAGCTCAAAAAGCGCTCGCATCCCCAAACCTCAAGGCCTGAACCCTTCAAGAGGAATTGTCCTCGATGACCTAAGGTTTTCCTACTCACTCAAAACTGAAATCAGCAAGGAAGGCCTGTCGTTCAATGTAATAGACCGCACCCTTACGAAAAGTGTTATCACACTGGCGGCCGATGTTACATTTGCGACATAATTAATAATCGTCATTGGGGCTTCCATGCTACATGGACGATAGATAAAGTGCGGATCAATTCTCAAGCACCAGCTCTTGCTCTAATGCCTCCTTCAATAAGTGGAAGTGCTCAAGGCCAGAAAGGAGCACCTTTACAAGCCCCGAGGCAAAGGCAAACCAGTCATGCTGCTAAGGGCAAGGCAGTTCCCAATCTTCCACTGTACCGCGTGTGTACATCTCATATTTAACCTTTCATCAGTTGCTCAGGAGGATAGCAACATCGTTACCGGTACATCTTATATTTAATTTCCTTTATTAATCAATTCTGTGACACACTCTTTGATACATGTGCCAGTCACTGCGCTTCTTTCCTTAACTTCCAACATTTCAGCCTGGGTAATACCTTGAGAGTGCAAATGTCATCCGATGCTGAAATGTGCTCTAAAAAGTTCTGTTTGGTAGACATCCCAATCAGTAACCAGCTCTTTCAATCTAAACTTATCGTTATGTCGATTTCGAACTTCGACATAATCTCAAGTATGGATTGGTTAAGTAAGTTCAACGCTGTAATAGATTGTTTTCAGAAGAGAGTATCCCTCAGGGTAGGAAAGAAACCCGAGGTTCCTATGCTCCTCCTTCTCCTTTAGCTACAGCTTTCTTTCTTTCTTATAGTGTGGGACTCTCCTCTACTTGTTCTTGCACCAGTTTAAGTTCAGGGCTATAAACTGAAATATTAGCACCACTCTTCCTCTTCAATTCTTCCTTTAATAACCCCTCAAGGCAGCATCCAGAAATTATTCAGTCACTTAAGTGTCCATCTTGAGAGTTGAAATAGCATTTACTTTTTATTGCTTTATTCCTTTGGTAACTGTTGATTTTTAATGCCAATAATTAAGGGAAATATGAAGGAGTAAAGCCAATTTGCCTTTTCAATGCGGCTTAAGAAGAGGAAAATGTGTCTGTGACACGCGCTGAGTGACGGCCGAGCATGCAAGAGAGGGCTCAGCGCGACACGCGCTGAGCAGCAAGGGAGACGATGTCAGAGCCATCCAATCTCACGCTGAGATTGGATCGAACGGCTCAAAAGAGATGACATGGGAACAACATGGACATGGAGCTGACGGAACCATTAGCTTTTAATTAAATAAATATTATTTAAATAATAAATTTAAACTAAGTTATCAGATAACTCCCGAAAAATCTCATTAATTCACCCCTAGCTAATTTAAGGGTGAGGAATACAGCGGCGAAATCGAATTTTGATTTTGAGACCAATTTAATTATTTTATTTTTCGGAGTATTTTAAATATATATTAAAAGATTCGAAGAAAATCCGACAACTTCTAATAACTTCCAAAACATCACGCATAACTAATTTAAGGGTGATGAGCGCAATGACAAAGTAAGACTTTCGATCTAATGTCAATTTAATTCTCATTTTCCTGATTATCCAGAATTTTGAGAATTAGGGTTTACTCATGATTAAAACCAAAACTTCATGATTTGCTCTTAATAATTTATTGATTAAAGAAATGAATATTATGATCTGGTTTAGTCAAGATTGATCAGGGCGACAACATTGGATTATTACAGTGCTTGAGCTACTGCAACTGCTTCCGCTACATATCTGCAAACCCAAACAAAATACAACCCTAAAATTTTTTGAAACTAAATATATATATATATATATATATATATATATATATATATATATTGCAAAGATGATCACTTATTCAGCTCATAGTTTAAACTTTAAAAATAAGCTCACATGTCTAAAAACTGTAAAATGCATATTCATCATTAATATTATAATGTTATTGCTGCTACTTATAAATTGCTGCCTTGTTAGTGCTTTGTTGGCCTTCTTTCTTTTAATGTTTTATTCTTTATATAAATTTTTTGAATCTTTTTTTAATTTTACAAAATATTTTAAATAATCTTATTTTATTTTTATTTGTTTAAGATTTGGGTAATCAATTAAGATTGCTAGATTGAATATATAATAAATAATTACTATTGAATATTCACTCTATTAATTTTAAGATGTAATATGTTAAAGTTGAATCCTCTTAACAAGCAAATCAATTAAAATCAAAACCAGATCATTCAATGTTAATTCAAATATTTAATATTTGTTAATTATTTCTTATCTAGTATTGCCTCTTTTAGTCAAAAAGATCTAAAACTGTTTTCTGAGTTGAAGTTATGATCATTTTTTCAAACATCTAAGAGTTGTACATAAATGCATTATTAATTTGTTATACTATATCAATACTAAGATATGTCAATTTTTATAAATTAATGTTGTACTATTGAAATTCTGTGATCATCTATGTTTATTTTTTAACAAAATTGTAAGAGAAATTACTATTTATTATCATTAATTATTTTAGAAGTACATTTAAATTTTTTTAAATTTAAAAAAAAAAACTAGCCAACTCGAACTTTTTCAAATACGAAATTCAATTTCAAGCCGACTAAATCAAGTTCGAGTCGACTCAGACTCCAGCGTTAATGATGACTCAGCTCAAACTCAATTCAAGTTTGAGTCGAGTTCAAGTCGGGTTAAACTCAAAATTTTCGAGTTCAGGTTTATTAGGCTGGCTTGCTTGAACTGGTATCAAATCCAATCTTACCCTAATTTGACATATACAATATGCTAGGAAAACAATTTAATTTCGTTAGATAAAATCTACAAATCAATTATAATATCATAATTTAAAATAAATAAAATACCAAGTGGAGCATAAAGAGACAAAACAATAATTTGCATAGGAAAAATAAAGAACATGAAAGGAAAATAACCATTGATTATCTATAAAATAAACATAGCTTTTGAATGTCAAAAAGTGTGCTCATAGCTTCAAACATCTAAAGAAGACATCCCTGCAAAACATATGATTATCTATAAAATAAACATAGCTTTTGAATGTCAAAAAGTGTGCTCAATCATCAAATAGGTCTTCTAAGGTGTTCTGTTGAGTAAATCCATAACAAGACATGTACAAACCTTTATCCACCTGCAGTGAGCTCATCATTTCATTCATTTCATTCATTTCATTTCATAATGTATATATAATCTTTAATCGTAAAATCACAATACAGCATTTAATCAGCCCAAAAGCGATGCAGATATGCAAAAACAAAAGTACTTGAATATAAAAAGTGATTTCCATCATTTTAATATAAATTTGATTGATTTATAAGCATCATATCTCAGCCTCAATGAGTTGACATGGAACTTCCAAGTATTTTTCTCAAATTCCCAAAAAACTTGAATTTCACTTAAGGTTGGGCTTATAAATCAAATTTCCCATTGGATTGACCTCACTAATAGCTAACAACATCATGATGTTTGTGTCTCAAATCCCAAAAAACTTTATACAAGTGAAATTCAAGAAAATTAAATTCCACCTTCCCAATCACTTGAGTCCCTTTCTTTGACTTCTTGAGATGACATTGACGAGGTTATCTGTTGGGCTCCAAATGGTGCCACAATTTGGATCAGATTTGAAAATTAAGGTCTTGCATTTTTTCCAAATATTATCAATTTAAAATTTTAAATTAGGATAATATTGCATTTTTACTAACCCACATTTAAGAGATAATGCAAGTATAAACAATGAGAGGACTCAACTAAGTGTTTTTATAAGTATATGTGCTGAGAGCTTGAGTGAGCACTGAGCTATACAAGCCTTTTGTACCAAATGACTTTGCACGTGTAAAATAATATTAATGAAAATTTCTACAAGTTTTTCTAAGTTTCTTTTAGATTTTTTGTGAATTTTTAAGACTACAGTACTAATCTGCAGCACAATTACCCCATTTTGAGAGTAATTGCAGTGTAGAGTGCTGTTTAAAAAGAACACTGGTATAGTATCCCGCTTGATACCCCACCGATGCACCAGCACATCTAAACTTGCTGTTAAACAGATGATAATTGAAATGTAATAATCAAAATCACAATTATAACTGCATTAAAAATATTTAATTACCTAAAAAAACCCTAAGACGCCAGAGGAGATGCCATAGTATCTTCCATATAAAAAATCATATTTAATTGCTTTGATAATGATTGCTAAACATTTCTTTTATTATGCTGACTCACACCGTTAGAAGAAGAATAACTCAAGTTTCTTGTTTCTACTGAGATATCAACTAGCGGATTGCTGTTGAAAAAACTTCACAGGCGCTTCTACTGCTGTTGCTTTCATCTTAATACATTCATTTTGATGATTTATTATGCCACAATTAATGCCCAATCAAAGCTTTTTATGGTCTCCACATGCATGTGAAAAGTTTATATTTTTAAAAATAAATTTAGTGTGAGAACCCATGTCATTCTTCTTAAAAAGATGCATTCTTCTCAGCACCTCATCATTCATTTAAAAACTTTAATAAATCAAGCATAAGAAAATGCTTTTTCTTGACACATTTTCTTAAGAATGCGAGCTTTATTAACAATAATATAGTTGATAGAACATGAATTTAATCTAGACTACAAAGCAGAAAGCCTTACCTTTCTTCCGAAATCAATGCCTCCTCCACTTGGCTTCCTATGCATTTATATCTATCTCATCTGCGGCACCCCAGTGCCTGAACCTTTGGGTCAACTGCGACAGTTTCATCGGCCCATATATTTACTACATTTAAAGCTCTGATATTTTGATCCCCTCTGACATCATCAATCTGCAATTTGCTTCCCAAGTATTAGAGAACATATAATATGTATATATATATATATATATATATATATATATTAGGGATGTGATTAGGTAGTTGAAAATTCTTGTTGCCAACCTCCTGAAGATTGGGGCTAAAATCTGATTCGATGCAAGCAAGAAGAAAATAGAAATAAAACAAAATAAAAGATTATTTAAGTATTATGGCTTTATAGGGAATTAATCATTCAGCTCCTGTTCACATTCACTATTCTATTAATTTACCATCTGCGTCACTTTGAATTAGGATTTTTTCCACCCAAAATTAACTAAATCAGAAACCAATAGTAGTTTAATCATCAATTTATGTCTATATGCTCAGTCAAGATATCAGACTAATTCCCTGTAATGTAAAATCCAATGATTAGTTAATTGAGAAGGGAAGATTCAAAGCTATTAATTTTAAGGGATGCTCATACTATCAAAAAATTTTAATGCTACATATACAAGACCCAAAGTTTAATTTTTAAAGAACAAACAAACACCAACATCTCAACATTTTGAAGTGCATAGCTCATATCTACTTACAATTAGAAGAATTTTAAGGCTAGGAAAACATTAAGATGTGAATAAAAAGATCTAAACTGGTTGGATTTAACCGAGAAACGCATCTGAAATGTTGTGCGATTGGAATGTCCAACTCAAGGTTAAAGGAAATAAATTTTATTGAGCAGTTATACCACTATATATGTTATACTTGAGCTGAATGTTAACAAGCAAAAAAGACGTCAATAAGTTATACGTTACTAAAAAGAGGATGCTAAGATGGATGAGTGTGTAATGTTGTAAAAGTAAAATGAGAAATGAATGCATTCATAGAAAAATTGGAGTGGCTCTGATAGCAATGAATATGAAAGATTATCATCTTAGAAGGTTCTGGTATATTGAAAGTATAGATGGTTTGAAAAAAAAATTTTAAAAAAAATAGAGCAGCTATATGACTGTTATATGGGTTTGAATGTTAGCTACAAATAAGAAACTTACCAATAAATTAAATTTTACCAAGATGAAGATGCTATGGTGGATGCATGAGTATACTTGATAGAACGAGAAATGAATTCATCCGTAGGAAAGTGGGAGTGGCTCCAATGGTGGATAAGATTAAAGAATGTTGTCTTAAATGGTTTAGGCATATTAAGCTTCCACCGATCGATGCCCCATGTTAAAATAGGAATAAACTTTTCCTATGTTAAAATAGGAATAGGAAAACAAAAAATGATATGGGAAAAAATTATTAGAAAGAATCTTTTCTTTTTTGAGCTTAGGAGGGCTTCCGTCTGATTATACCAAATGAAACAAAGGATTCATGTAGGCAACCCCAACTAGTACGACTAAGACTTGGCATTGTTGAGTTTATTGTATATGTAATGCAAAAATTCTAAAGTGTTTGAACCCAAATACCTTTTAATGATTGCGGGTATATGATTACAATTTTTTAAATATGCAAGCATCTAAAAATAATTTCTTTAAAATTGGCAGATTTTTAATAATAAATTACAATTTAGCGAGTAAAATTTAGTATCATTGAAAATCAAACCAGATATAAGAACCCAATTAAATGATAATGGAAATGAACAGAATAAATGAAGAGCAGATAACATTACCGATGAAATTTGTAGATCTCTTGCTATGAAGTGTGATCAACATCTAGCTGTCTGACACCCGATACTGTAATATCAAAAGAGTAGTTGTGCCATGAAAATAATGCCTATAAAACATTTATAACTAGGCAATTTACATTTAATATTAATGAAATTATGCCACTTAATACATTAAATTATATACAATCATTTTAAATCAAGGCTAGCTCAATCACTGCAACGTGGCTCAAAACACTCAGCCAATGAGCCATTTTACATGCCAAGTCAAGCCAGTACACAACTAGACCACTTCAACCGCAGCTGCCAAAAAATTGTGAATAAGAAGAATTTTAGGAGCAGTTTGGTTTAAAATAAACAATTACTGACAAAAAAATGCTAAGTAGAATATTCACATAAGCTTTAATTACAGGATAAGAGAAATTATCTGCTTATAAATAATGAATTTAATTTTTTTTATATTTAGATTGAAGAATATATATTGTAACAGAGCTGTAAATATACCCACCTTACAATTACAAATAAACACCAAGATTCAAAATGTAGAGTCAACTAAATCTCTATTTATAAATTTAAAAATAAGTACTATCATATACTAATTTTCTCATTAATAAAGCTTCATATTACATAAATAGTCACGCTACAGCATCTTCGCGCACACCAAGAGAGTAAATAACTATTACTACAAGCTTAGGTTGATTGAATTCCGAACAAACAATCAAACAAATAAGGTCCTCCTAGCCTAATATTATTGTTTAAAAAAATATATGGCAAAACATCAGACAAGTTGAAATCTATATACATAATGTTGATTAAAGCGTTACTTTAATCAATATAAATAGTAAAATAAAATGTAAGATACAACTGAGTGTCAGTCAAAACCACAAAGCACGAAGTAGTAAAAAAGTAACTAAAAGTTTTTAGAAATTAAATCAATTAAAAGCCACTTAAGATCTTTAAAAAAACCTGTTAGGGTATAAGCCAAACTCAACAATTTAAAATTAAATGCAGCTCATCAATTGAATGATAAAATAATTTTTCTGACTTGGAATTTTGTATCTAGGATTTCTGATAGAACAACACAAAGATCAAGTCAAGGGTAAATCAAATGTGATACATGGTAAGTATTTAACTTCAGAATTCAAAACACAAAGCCAATTAAATATCTATTTATAAATTTTAAAATGCATATAACAGACAACATACCTCTGTAAAACAAATGAATATCTTTCATGAAAAATATGAACAACTTTATTCCAAATATGGCGTTATTAATATTCTACACCATAGTACACATCTGAGTTCAATCTAAAATGCAAACAGAGTTACAAAATCTAAAACGGCATCATCCTCAGTAAAACAGGAATAATCGGCATTCAGAAAGCCAGAGAAAAGAAAGACTTCAGCATCAACACCATAAATGCAACAAATATGGTTCAAAAATTTTGCAGCAAAAAAGAGAAAATTTTGATATTCCAGCAAGGCCATACAGTAAACTCTAGATACAAATCTCAAAAAACAAATTCTAGCCATAAACTGCAAAACTTGATCATAAAATCCATTGTCAAGTCAATAATCTCCATTAATCATAAAATGTGTAAGAAGAATATTTCACCAACTGCATCAAAACTGCAAATTGATTGGCCATAAAATTGCAACAAAGTAGATAATGTTCGTATGACAATAACAACATCAAATAAAAAACAAATAACTGAAAAACAAAGGACTGCTGAAGAATAGTCTGATACAAAGAGCTTTCAAAGTAAAAAAAGACTAAACAATAATTCAAACTCCAACCAGTGCATCACATAAATCAGTAGTAAAACAAATGAAAAAGACAATCTTCTTGAAGAACTGCAGCATTGAATGCATCCATAAGCTCATCACCAATACAGTTTCAAAAGTCACCGAATCTCTAAACCAGATGATAAATCACTCTTGATATTGAACTAAAAGAAAAACAAAGCAGCAATTAGAAAACAATCAAAATTCTTTCCAAAATGTTCAAACAAAAAAAAGTTAAAACTTACTGATAAACCTTCAATTTATATAACACAAATCCCTAGTATGTTAAAAAGAGCCATTAAAGCAGTTACCTAGTGAAGACCAAACCCACTCATAGAACCCATGGAAGACCTTTGCACTGCCGTATGGCCCGTGTTACTGCCTTGATGCGCTCCCACTTGTGGTGAATTCCCCTGAAAACCTGCAGCACCTTGAAATCCAGGAGGCCCTTGGAACCCGGGAGGTCCTTGCAGCCCTGGATTTTGATATCCAGAAGTCCCCATTCCATATCCCTGCAACGAGAGAGTTCCTTGTGTCTGAGAAAGAGCAGCTGGAGCTGCTCCGGCAGCCAATGCTCCTGCGAGAGCAGGATTCAGTGATGCAAGCATTGCTGGAGTGATGCCAAAGGCTGATTGATTCTGTCCTGTGGCCGCAAGCATGGCAAGTACAGCAGCATTTGCAGGCATAGCCTGCCCAAGAAACCCTTGTCCAAGCATAGCTGCCTGTTGCGCCAAGCCCATGTCAGATTGTACAAGCTGCCCGCCATAAGCAGCAGCTCCATTGAAACCAGCAAAGCTTGCCGGAACGTTGGGAGCAGCTGCCGCTAATCCACCTGCACTGTTGCCAACCGGTGCTGAAGCCTTTGCCTTATTGCTATCCGTAGCCTTTTGACAGACAAGGTGATGCCCATCAAAGTTCTTGTTCGTCTCCTCCAACGCCTTTCTCGCTCCCTCACAAGTTTTGTAGACGAAAATCGCAAATCCCTTCGACTTGCCGCTGAGGCGATCGAACCCGAGCGGGCCCTCTTCGATATCTCCGTACTGCGAGAAGAATGCGTGGAGGCGGTGAGGGTCTATGTCGGAGTGCACGTTTCCAACGTAGACCTTCCGAATAAGATTATCGGCAGAGCTGTGGGGAGTATTATGATTGGAAGCAGCGTTAAGGTAATTGCTAGGGTTAGGGCTCGGGACAGGGCCAGTGCTGGCGAGCTGGCAGGAGGCCATTCGGCTTTCGATCAGCTTTTGGGGCTTGCGGAGAGCACGACGAGCGGAAGAGCGATTGCGAAAGAGGATGAAGCCGTACCCCTTGGATCGGCCGGTAGAGCGGTCCAAAACAACGCGGCACTCAACGATTTCACCGTAGCGAGAAAACGCGGCGCGCAGGCCTTCGGTGGACGTGTTCCAGTCGAGGCCATGGACGAAGAGCTTCCGATGAGAGGCGTCGAGGTCTGCCAGCCCTCGAATCTCGGCGAGGGTGGCTGAATTTCGGCCAGAAGCGGAGACGAGGAGGGAGGTCAGCTGATCTTTGGAGAGAGGCTCCAGAAGCTTGCGGACGTCTTCCTCCTCGTCTTCGTAGTCAGCGTCTGAGTCTGATGCGGCTGCGCCGACAGCCGCAGCCGCATCGTCGTCGGGCTGCCGGATGTACGCTACGGCCGCATGATGCGGTTTGATTTCAGAGTCATGCTCAGCTTTTCGCTTCTTCAGGGATGCCATTGAGACGGAAGGGATAAGCTTTTTGGCTAGGGTTTGTTGTGTCTGCGTACTGATGTTTCAATATAAGTTGGTGAATGAAGTACCTGATAAGAGGGCCCAATCGTTACTGGGCCGAAACCTTGCTTCTTTAATGAGCAAAGTGATGCACTTATCTAATATTTTAGGGAACTGTTTATTTTTAAAAGATTTATAATTATGATTTTAATTACTAAATCTTAATTAATATCAGTTTAAATTTACAATTAAACTAAGTACTGAGTGAGGCATCAACTAAAACGCATTAGGGGACCTTCCATTAAAAGTTTAAAAAGGAGTGTGAATCTTGTTGTAGGTTTTTGAATTTACATTACCTAAATATTATATATATATTAAAGAAGCTATGCTCGGACAGGGATTTATATAGCAATTTGATAAGCCTTTGCCTTCTTTTTATCCTCTCACTTCTTTTATCACTTTAATTAATATATATATATATAAATCTCACTAATTATACATTTAATTTATATTTAAAGCTCACTTGAATTTTATTAAAAAATTTAATTAAAGTGATAATCAATAAATACATCAAAATAAAAAAATATATTAATCAAGTTATTTTTAACAAGTCTAATAAATAACCAAATATATAGATATATAGAAAAAAAATTGATAGAAATAAAATATAATAATAATAGTAATAATATTAATATTAATAATAATATTATTATTATTGTTATTTATAAAAGAAGAAGAAGAAATAAGAAAAAAATAAAAAATATTTCATTTCTTTTTCATTTCTGACTATATCTTGTTTGATGAAACTTTATTGGAGGTCAACGGGTGAACCGTGGAGGATGAAAAAGAAGTGAGAGGGGATGAATGAGCAAGGAGTGGGGGATGAGTGGGGGAAAGTGGGATAAGAGGAGGAGAAGGGAGGGTATTTATAAACTTTTTTTTTAAATTAATTAATTAATTATTCTCTCTCTCATACATGATAAAATTTTTGGCTTCTTTCACTTAAATGCATGAGTGTTTTATTTGACTTTCTCCTCCTCTTTATTATCCCTTCATTCTCTCTCCTCTTTCTCTCTATACTTTCTCTCTTTTATTTATTTTCCAGAAAATAACAAAATTTTACATGAAGATGTATCTTAATGAGAAAACACACTTATGTAAATTATTTTTGATTTAGAGTAATATTTTATTTTTTATTAATTTCTAAAAATAAAAATTTCAAAAATTAATTATGGTCAATCTAGAGCTCTAAATTCGATGAAACTTTTTCTGTATCCATTTTATAATATTCTTAATCTAACGACACGAAAATCACTAAATTTGAACTTGTATTTAATTTTCTCAAATTTCTAAATTTAAATAATTCATAAATTAATTTAGGAGTATCAATTATCCAGATTGCTCCCAAACTTGAGCATTATGATCATAAGAATATATTTTATCCAACAATATTTTTATTTTGCTCTAATTTTAAAGTCACTTAGGATCCTGATTTTGAGTCGGGTTTAGTCCAAATTTAAAAGGTAATTACTTGGGTTGTTACATCATAAGCCTTACTCTGAATTTATAGGTTTATATTATCATCTCATTATTACTTAAAGCTAAGTAAGTAAATTTATATAATTTATATAATTAATTTATATAATTCACTTAGTAAGTAAAGTTAAATATTCTAAAGGTGAATAAGGATAATTAAACCTTAATATTATAAGAGAGGTTTATATATTACTTTATATTTCAAAGTAAATAATCATTCTTTACGGTGAACTTGCATTCTTACTAATGAAGCTATCTCCATTAAATATAATTATAAAATGATATAGTTATTAATGTTTCTCTAAAATATTTGATTTACAATATGAGTTATCATACTTAGTTAATTATGGCTTAAGGAGAGAGCCTAGCCTTCTCTAAGTAGATCACTTAAAGAATTAAATAAATATATAATCAATTTTGGTTAACTAAGTCTCAGTATTATATTAATTCTAGTTCAATTTTGTTGAAAGGTTTGTTCAACTTAATTTATTTGTAACCGCAAAGTTTTAATCCTAAGTTTAACTATGTTAATCACATTTATAAGGCCTAAAATCTTCCATAGCAATTTTATGAATCTATAACAATTTGATCAGTTCAAATAATGTCTCTAATGTTCAGCTAAGCATTTATTTAAAATGATTCCTTGCTATCTTAAGTTTTGAAGAAATAATTATACAATTATCTAACTTAAGGTTCCATTAATCATATATAAGGGAAGCAAAATTGCATTAGTTTTAAACCACATCCAAATGGCTCATAATAAGTGATGCAGGGCATCAACAAAATCACCATCGAAGTGCCAAATCATAAATTATTTTAATGGTATTATATTTTATTTTCTTATTTTTGAGTCCTATAGGCTTTTGTATTTGTTCCATAAATAGGCCTTCATCATAGCCCATATATTATCATGTGAGTTAGTTATGTGAAAGGACACTTTAGTCTTTTATGAGAGAGTTGATTTATGATTTATTTGGTCATTTATGTGAAAGGACATTATAGTCCTTCATGAGAGAGTAAGTAAATAGTTTTTTTGATCTTTTAAAGGAAATAACACTTTAGTTTTTTATGAGAGATTGGTTAATAGTTTTTATGGTCATTTAACATATATTTTATAACTATAAATTGGCCACCTCACATGTATTATGGCATTGCAAGATATAAAAAAAACTGCGGTGGCCCGCTAAGGCGACCCACGCCCTAACCCGCAAGATTAGACTTAAGGGGTGGTGTGCCACTTTGGCAAATATCTCACTTATCATTGGATTAGGTAACATCCACAATCTACTAATAAGGGAAGGATGTGCACAGAATGAATACAAAAAATCAGTCACTAATTTAATACGAGTAGTGAGTGCAGAAGCATATAAGTAAATAATACATTCATTTCAACCATACATCAAATGAGAAACAAAAAGTAAAGTACTCAGAAGTAACAGTATAGAAAAGTAAACACAGTCATAAGTGTACCTGTATTATTATAATATTTAATTAGATTTTGAAATAAAATGAAGCATATCACTCATCCTCACAAATAATAAAAGAACTAGAGATCTTCTACTCCGCCCTGAAGTACGTCTTCCGGATATGGCTCCATAGGAACTGGATCTTTAAACTGCTTAAGATTTAGCATTGTCGGTTTCACAATGCCAAGGCCCCAGCCAATAAAAGAAAATTTTTATTAGACAATTGACTAAATACATTTTAGGTTAAATATTTTACATGAATTATTAATATCACCATTTTACTTATCAAACCAAAAAACTATCTAGCATTTAAGCAGTAAGCATACAAGGAACATGATAAGCTATAAATACAATATTTATAATTAAGCAGAAATTGAGGCAAAAGCACATCTCAAGCAAATTAAGTAAGGAATAGGCATATATATAATGCAGTAAATAAAAGTACTAAAAGAAAAGTTTAATCCTAAACATGCTGATGATCATATGACATATGCTGATTAAAACAAAATTTAAAAATATTACATATAGTAAGCAGTAAAATCTAGCATCATACAAATATGTACAAGTGAGCAAGTAAGAGAAGAAATATAATTGATTGAAATAACATGCTTTAACAACATAATAAATAGTAAATGGAAACTGAAATAAGTATGTATAACTACCATATCAGAAAGAATTAGCCAATCCAGCCCAGTATAATTTCCAAAGCCTTTCTGAGCTAGGGCAAATAGAAATTTCCATTGCTTTTCTGGGCTAGAGCATACAGAACAGAATAGTATAACTAAAGAGGCAGTAAATATAAATACATAATCTTTTAGTTATTTTACTTCTGTTTTTGTGGACACATTCAGAAATAGCTGAGTAATCAAGCATGTCTACAAGACTAAATAGGTTCTAAGCTTGACATACACTCCTCAATGAGTAATATTAAGCATTCTTATTTCTCCTTACCCCTGTCCAGTAGGGTAAAATACATCATATTAACAAGTAACTGAATTTAATACAAATGTTATCCTAATATTCTATATTTTCATTTTTATGCAATAATGTTTTCTTATATGATATGTCCAAGGAAAATAAGCACAAAGTTTAAAGAATGCATAGCATAAAATCAAGTAGTAAGCAAGGGACTCTACTAAATATGGTGAAATCATTTGTTATCTAATGTAAACCATTCTAACTATTCTAAGTTACACAAGTTAGGATCTCTAATTCCTACTATCAAGTGTAACTTATAAGTATGACCTTATAAGTTAAAAAAGATTAGAACTGATCAGGTTCTAATCTAATTCAATCAGGTATGACTATAAGTTAAGTAATAAATCACAACATCCTAATTTGATAAATTTAGACATTTCTAACTAAGATATGATCAAAATCTACTAAACTATAAATTATGGATTAAGCACTACGAGCTTGGGCTTAATCACATAGTCAAAAGGGTAAAACTTAAGATCTATATTTCAATCTAAATGTGATCTATTGATTAAGGTAAATCCTATTAAGCAAAGTCAAACTTAATATGATGTTTATTCTATCTTGGATCTAAGGTTTAAAGATAAAATAATCCAAATTAAGTTATAAAATCTAGAAACTAATAAAACTAATAATTTAATTATTGTATAACCTAATTATCCAATAAATGAATTATATCATATGATCTAGTCCTAACCTTAGGAATAGTCCTAATGTGAAGTGAAAGATTATGAGGAAAGACTTAGGGAAATTTTTAGAGAATTTAACTAATTTGATTTAATAGCTTATTTTATTCACTTAAATGATTTTTATACAATTTTAATACTTATTTTAATGATTTAAAAGGTAAATTAAGGGTTAAGAACGCTTAACCTAAAATTTGGGCAAAATGACCATTTTGCCCCTACTTAAGGGTCCAAAAAGTTATTTTTTGATTTAGGGTTCCAAATTAAAATTTCTTACTGCTAAATGATTTCTTACTGTCTAACATGAAGTTAGAGAGTAAGTACACTCAATTTGGATAAGAAATGAGTTCTATAGATCCAAACTAAGAATTTTGACCTAAGGGGCATTTTAGTATTTTACACATAATGGAATCTAAATTATTATGCAATTTATTGTTGGTTACTATTCAAGGATTCTAGAGAGTCCAAGAACACTAATTTTTGAAGTCTATGGGATTTGCTATGGACAATTCAATTCTAAGGATAATTATGAAATTTTTCAAAGGCATTTATAGGGTCAAAAACTTAACTTTTTCATTTAATATCCAAATTCAGTAAACTCAGTGTTCATAGCTTTCCTATAATACACTGAGTACTTTAACTAGGAGTAGACCCTAATTGGACTTCAATTGGTCAAGTTATGATCTAACTTAGGTTAAGGGTATTTTGGTCAACTTAGGGTTTCTAGTATTCAAAACTAAAATTTTATTGTAGATTCTGTTGGTACTAAAATTTTACGCTATCTAGCACTTTGAATCTTCTTATTTGGAGTCCAAATGATTAAGTTATGGTCATTTCAACGCTAGGGTCTATTTTTTTGAAGGGGGGTCAAAACTCAATTTTTTCATATTTAAAACTCACATATAATTTTATACAATGCTCAATTTTACTTAAACTAAGTTCAAATTTGATATAATTTGACCCCAATAGGGTCATAGGGTCCTTAAAATTCGAAAACTGTGAAGTTTTGGCCATTTTAGCCAGTTCTGGGCCAATTTGGGAAGTTATGAGCGCTGCGGTGTGCCGTAGCGCCTTCTGGTCAAAAGTCAAGCACTACGGTGCGCTGCAGCACTTTTAGACGATGTGGCGTGCTATGACACTTAATTTTCAAGGTGTGGGCGCTACGGCGCGCTATGGCGCGCTACGGTGGCTTTACAAAATAACTTCATCAAAATATAATTTTATACATCACAATTTATTATGCCGCTGTGGCGAGCAGTAGTGCGCTACAGCACCATAGCACGCTACGGCGCACTACAACGCACTATGGAGGATCAAATTTGAAACTTCGGGCGCTGCGGCACGCTGTAGTGCCCGACGGTGATTTTGCCTGTGCGAAAACTGCAATTTGTCATCTTTCGGGCTCAAATACTTCTAACCTAGAGCACTTCACATGTAGTGCTATATACCGATGGAAAGGTATTTCCGAGGCCTTTCCATTGATGCTAAAATTGGTACAAGGCTGTTATTTTAATTATGCAAACAATGGAGTTAAAGGTGCATGTGTACAGAAATTCAAATTTGCAAATTTACATATCCTTCCCTAACATTTGCAGATTTTAATAAACATATACATCTTAAACACAAATTTATAGATATACAACTATGGTAACATAGATTCTTAAATATGTAAATAAGTATAAGAATAAAATGGAATATCCATTGGATTAACCAATAGAGGGAAATGGGGGTACTTTAGCTTTTAAATGGAAGAAGATGGAGGAAGAGAGCTTTGTTTTTTGTAGAACCTTGAGAGCTTGAGGGCTTCTTTAGCAGCACAACAATGGAGGAAGGAGAAAAGCTTCAACTAAGCAAATGAGGGAAGGGAGGAGAGCTGACCTTCTTTTAATAGAAGGGAAGCCTACCATTGGATGGGATGGGCATGAGTTGTCACATCCCAGCTGTGGAGATAAGGGGGGGTTAAGAAAGGAGGGGGAACAAGGGTGGCAGGAGCAAAGAAAAAAAATAGTGGCTGGATGAACATGGCAAGGGGGTTGAAGGGAAATGAGGCTCAGCAGGGATTGGATGGCTGTGGATCCCAGCCAGCCAAAGAAGAAGGAGGAGGGAAAGAAACTCCCAAGCTCATAAGCAAATAAATAAGAAACAAAAAACCTTTAGCAACATGGTGTTCTTCTTCCTGCTCTGACTCCACTTCTGGCTCAATTACCTCAAATGGATCAGAATCTGCTATTATCAGTTTCACAATTACAGGCCCCAGCTAAAAGAAAAGAAAACTTGATTAGACATATTGTCTAAGTACACTTTAAGCTGATTAGTTTTATTTATTAAATGATATCACCATTTACTTAAATCAACTAAGCAACAAATGGTGTAACATGCTAAGAAAGAACAGGGAAAGCTATAAATAATACATTTATAACTTAATAAATAATGAGATAAAAGACATAACTCAACCCAAAACTGTATCAAAGTTAAGCATTATATATATGTAAAATAAACTATGAGTACTAAAAAGAAATACTCATCATAATATGTTAATGATCATATAGAATTATACAAATTAATAGAAAATAAATTGAAGTGGGATACATATAAGTTAACTGAATCAATATCTAACTTCCTAGCATATATGTAAGCAAGTAAGTGATATACTAAAGCTGAACTACAGTAAAAGTAATAGAAAATAGAATGAGTTATGTAAGAACTACCATATAAAAAAAAGGTTAAAAAAGCCACTAAACTATAATTAAATTGAACTATATCATATCATATTACTTAGCATCTTAAGCTAAGGCAAAAATTGTACTATACTGAGGCGACAAAAAATACATATACAATGAATTTTTTAGTTATTTTACTTTACTTTTGTGGACACATCCAAAAGTAGCTGAGGGGTCAAGCACATTTGTAAGATTGAGGTGGGTTCCCAAACCAGACACAACTCTCCTCAATGAGTACGTGTCAAGTATCCTTATTTCTCCTTACCGTCTGTCCATTAGTAGTAATGTATATACACAGTCTCCCGTCCAGAACATGAACTCAATGCAAGTGTTATCCTAATTTTTCTATGTTTTTATTTCATGCATTAAAGTATCTTATATGACATGTTCAATATAAAAAG
The DNA here is from genome assembly GCA_016760335.1 of Gastrodia elata. Classification (NCBI taxonomy): domain Eukaryota; kingdom Viridiplantae; phylum Streptophyta; class Magnoliopsida; order Asparagales; family Orchidaceae; genus Gastrodia; species Gastrodia elata. Next base: position 50,954,589 of record CM028670.1, read on the forward strand.
GCTCAAAATATAAAGAATGTAAAGCAACAAAGTTCAATAGTAAGTAAGAGACTCTACTAAATATATGTGATATCTATTGTTGTTTAATTTATCCATTCTAACTATTCTAAGTTCATACAATCTCAAAATCTCCAACACCCTACTTTCAAGTATAAACTCAGATTCACTGCCTTATAAAGTTAAAAGTAATTAGAACTGATCAGGTCTTAATAAAATTCAATCAATTGTGCTTTTAAGTTAAATAATTAATCAGTACATCCCAATTAATAAATTTAGATGGTTCAAACCAAATCTTTATTTAGGTAAACCAAGATTGAAGGATTAAAAATTAAACTCCAATATTAGGGTTTAATCCCTTATTCCAAAGGTAATCCTAAAGGCTAAGGTTTGAATCCCAAACCTTCCCAATACTATAAGTTAGGCTATCTTATTAAGCAAAGTCAAGCTTAATAAGACGGATCATTAAAATTAGACTAAAGTTTGAATACATAATAATCATAATAAATGATGAAATCTATAAACTATTAAAAACTAAGGTTTCATTCATTGAGTAACCCATTTACTCAATGCCTAAATTATAACATAATTTTTATTTCTAATTCTTAAGGAAAAGATCATAAGGTTAAAGGAAAGTCTTAAGGAAATTTTTAAAGAATGACTTAGAATTGAAATGAGTAATTTAAACATTGATGGTAATTATACTTACCTATCTTCATTTTCTGATCTAGATAACCTATTGTGGCACCCCACCCCTAACCCACAAGATTATACTTAAGGGGTGGTGTGCCATTTTGGCAAATCTCTCACTTATCATTGGATTAAGTAAGATCCATAATCCACTAATAAGGGAAGGATATGCACAAAATAAATACATAATATCAGTCACTAAATCAATACAAGTATAGAGTGCGAAAGCATATAAAGTAAACAATACATCCATTTCACCATACATCCAATGAGAGACAAAATGAAACAGAGCTCAGAAAATAATGGTACAGAAAAAGAAAAATACAGTCACAAGAGTACCTGTATTATTACAAAATTTACTTAAAGTTCAAAATAAAATAAAAGTATCACTCATCCTCACAAATAATATAACAGAAGCTAAAGGTCTTTAGCTCCAATCTGCTGCATCTCCTCGAGATATGGCTCCTCCTCGGGAACTGGATCCCTAAACTGCTTAAATTCTAATATTATCGGTCTCACAATGCCAGGGCCCCAGCCAACAAAAGAAAATTCTTATTAGACAAATTGTCTAAGTACATTTTAAGCTGAAATTTTGTTATACATTTATTAATATCACCATTTTCCTAAACTTAAAACAGTAGAAAAATAAACTAAAAGCATTAAGCATCAAATGGAAAAGTGGTAAATTATAAATTAAGCATTTATAACTAAGCAAGAATGAGGCAAAAGGTATACCTCAAAAGTAAGCTAAAAATAAGACTAGGTACATGTATAGGTAAATAAATAAAGTACTGAAAAGAAAGGCTACATCCTAAATATGATGATGATCATATGACTTATGCAAATTTAAGAGAATTAATCCAACAGTGGTACATATAAGTAAGCAGCAACAACAAGTCTAGCATCATATAATATATACAAGCAAAGCAAGTAAAGTAGCTGATTAAAGTAAAGGTAAACTGAAAAGTATAACTAAAATCAGAAAGTACTATAAGTAAAATAATTGTGTAATAACTGCCATATAAAATGAGGGCTAAATCTAGACTACTGATATCAAAATGATTCTTAGCGTCAACAAGGAGTCTAAGATGATAAAATTTCCTAGAGTCAACAAGGATGTTAGAGCAGAAATATTCTTAGCAACATAAGTGGCTAAGGAAAAAACTATATAAAACTGAACTGATAGGCAGTATTAACACATGCAATTCATATTTTAGTTATTTACTTTACTTCTATGGATAATTTTAGAAGTATTTGAGGAGTCAAGCACATCTGTAAGACTATTCGGATTCCAAATTTAATAACACACTCCTCAATGAGTGAAGTTAAGTAATCCTTATCTCACCTTCTCCCTGCCCATTGGGGTACTATGCACAAAAGTCAACCAATAACTGAACCCAATACAAAGTTATCCTAAATATTCTAAGTTTTTATTTTCATACAATAATGTTTTTGTATGATATGTCCAAGGAATAAGGCACAAAATTCAAGGAATGCGTAAGCAACAAAATTCTAATAGTGAGCAAAAAACTCTACTAAATATGGTGATATCCTTTTTTTTATCTAATTTAAACCATTCTAAGTATTCTAAGTTACACAAGTTCAAGATCTCCAAATCCTACTATCGAGTGTAACTTAGAAGCATGTACTTATAAGTTACAAGAATTAGAACTGATTAGATTCTAATCTAGGTCAATCAAGTACGACTATATATTAAGTAATAAATCACAATGTCATAATTTGACGAATTTAGATATTTTAAACTAAGATTTGATCAATATCTACTAAACTATGAATTATGAATTAAACACCATGAGTTTGTGTTTAATCACATAATCCAAGGGAACAATTTAAGGAATCTAGGGTTTTACTAAGAGTGAACTACAAATTAGAGCAAATTTTATTGAGCAAGGTCAAGCTTAATAGTATGATTCTCCTATCCCGAGTTTAAGATTGAAAGACAAAATAATCAAAATTAAGTTGTAAAATCTAGAAACCAATAAAACAAATGTTTCATTGATTAAATAACCCCATTATTCAATGAATAAAATCTAACCTAAGATTTAAACCTAGTCTTAAGAATAGTCCTAATGTGAAGTATAAATTCATACAAAAAAACTTAGAGATTTTTTTGAAATTTAACTAATTTGATTGAAATGCTAATTTCATTTACTTAAATGATCCTAATACAGTTATAATATTGATTTTAGTGATTTAAAAGATATATTAGGGGTTAAGGACACTTAACCAAAATTTTGAGCAAAATGACCATTTTGCCCTTACTTTAGGGTTCAAAAAGTTATTTTTTGATCTAAAGCTCTAAATTATAATTTCTTATTATCAAATGATTTCTTACTATCTAACATTGTAACAACTCAAGTTTTTACCCATGTGGATTATGACTAACCTAGACCTTAAATTTTGATCTTAAGTTCTAATTAGGTCATTAGGAGTTCACCACTAAAATCTAGTCCAAATCAGGAGTTAAATGGACCAAATCCTGATTTTTGGGAAATTCAAAAACCTAGGAAATTGACCTATCTAAATTGACCTTGGATCAAAAATTGGACTTCTTCATTGCGCTCATTGCCCCCAAATTACATATGGATGATGTTTTGGTGGCAATCGGAAGTCGTCGAAATTTCGTTGAATATCTTAATAATATTTAAATACTGCAAAAAAATAGGAAAATTAAATACTCATCAGAATTAAAATCCAACTTCATCATTAAGTTCCTCACCCTTGAATTAGCTAAAGGTGAAATTTTGGGATTTTTCGGAGCACATTTATAAAATTCAAATTTTTCTTTATTTTTAAATTTTATTACTTAAATTAATCAAAATATTTCATTTTCCCTCTTGTTTTCTTCAAAGATGATCCATATGCTGTCTCCCCCTCCCTTCCCAGCAGCTTCCTCCCCATCCTGGCACTTGAGTGAAAATCTATTACTATTTTCTTCCCATCTATGCTGATGGGAAGGCTCATAATGGAGTCTTGTCCCCTTCTCCCTTAAAAGAAACTTCAGCTCCTCTTCCTTTGGCATTTTGCTTAGCTGAAGTCATTCCTCTCTTCCCCTCTTCCCTTCATTACTATACCTACTTCTGGAAGAAACCTCAACCCCCTTCCTCTTCTTGCTAGCAGTTGAAGAAGAAGAAGAAAGAATCTCTCAAGCTCTCAAAGCCTCCCTTAGAAAATCTGCCATTACCTAAGCCAAGGTACTCCCTTTCCCCCATTAAATGTATTCAATGGCTACTTCATTTCATTCTTATGCTTAGTTTGCATCCTTAGAAATCTGTATTTAAGGTATGAAGTTCATTAGAGCTCATTAGGCTTGTGATTTTAGGAAGTTGAAATTGCTCTGATTTTTGTTTTTTCTGCATACCTAGTCCCTTAACTCCATTATTTGTATTGATAACATAATTGTTTGGTGACAATTTTGGTTTCAATGGAAAGATCTTGGAAAGACCTTTCCATCGGTATATGGCACCGCACGTGAAGTGCTCTAGGTTGAGAGTAATTGAGCCCGAAAGTTGGCTCATTGCAGTTTTCGCCTCGGCGAAATCACTGTCGGGCGTTGTGCGCGCTGCAACGCCCGAGTTTTGAATTAGGGTCCACCGTAGTGCGCTATAGCACCAAAATTCGCTGCAGCGCGCTATAGCGTGCCACAGCTCGTCGTAGCGTTTAGAAATATTAATGTGACCATATCTTAGTCAATTATACTCCAAATTCAGAAATTTAAAATGCTAACTAGCTTAGAATTTCAGTGCCAACAATAATCTAAAATAATGTTTAGGTTTTGAACCCTTAAAAAATCAGAAATGATCAAAATACTTTAATTTATTAGACCTCAAAATTTAGTGTTCTTGGACTCTATGAAATCCTGGAACAGCAACCAACAATAAATTGTATAAAAATTTAGATTTCATTAGGTGCAATTTATTAAATACCCCTTAGGTCAAAAACCCTAGTTTGAACCTATGGAGTCTGTTTCTTATCCAAATTTGGTGTACTTACTATATATCTTCATGTTAGATAATAAGGAATCATTTGGCAGTAAGAAATTCTAATTTGGAACCCTAAATCAAAAAGTAGTTTTTTGGACCCTTAAGTAAGGGCAAAATGGTCATTTTGCCCAAGATTTAGATTAAATATCTTTAACCCTTAAAATATCTTTTAAATTATTAAAATCAATAATTATAACAACCCAAGGTTATTACCCAACTTGAATTTAGCTTAATTATATCATAATTATCATTCCATCAAGTTCATCTAGTCATTGGAACCAAACTCTGAATGTTTGGACCAATTCGGAGACCAATCGATTAATTCAGAATATTTTAATATTTAATTAATTAGAAAATTGATGTATTTATTTTGACCTTGAAATTAAAATCTGACTTCGCCGTTGCGATCGTCACCCCCAAATTAGCTAGGGGTGATGTTTTGGACGCATTCGGAAGTCGTCGAATTTTCGCTAATATTTTTAATGGAATTAAATGCGTCGAAAAATTAGCATAATTAAATAATCATTGGAATTAAAATCTGACTTCGTCGTTGAATTCCTCACCCCCAAATTAGCCAGGGGTGAATTTTTGAGATTTTTCGGAGCGCGTTTTAAAAATTCGAATTTTAAATAAATAAGAAAAATAAATAAGCAATCTTTGGATCCCAAAATGCAATTTCCCCATTTTATTTCCAAAATTTCGGCTAACCACCTCCTTCTTTCGACTGAGCCATGCTTCCCTCCCCTCTCTCCCATACTTGATGGGAGAGAGCTTGCCTCTCCCCCTCTAACTCCTCTAGAGCTAATGATGAAGCCCTATCCTTCCCTTCTCCTTTAAAAAGAGAGCTCTTCCCTTCTCCTTTAAAAAGAGAGCTCAGCCCTCCTCTTGAGCTTGCTGAAATTTTCTCCATTCCCTCCTTTTCTCCATTGCTGCAAGAGGAAGAAGAAGAAGAAGAAGAAAACAAAGCTTCCTTCTTCCCATTTTTCTAAGGAATTAAGGTACCCATTTGCTCCCCTCCTTTTTGCCTTCTACCTATTGTTATTATGCTTTAATGTACCTTGGAAAGCCTATAATCATGTATGAAAGTTATTGAGATTCTTAAAACTTGCATAGAAAGACGCTCTATTTTCATTCATTCTGCATACCCTTGTATTCATCGTCATTTTTAGTATAGCTAGAAGGTTTTGTTCATGCCGATTTTAGTGTCGATAGAAATGTATCAAAAATACCTTTCCATTGATATATGGCACCCCTCATGGAACTCTCTGGATTGAGAGTAATTAAACTCAAAAGAACGGCCCTCACGGGTTTCGCACCTGGCGAAATCACCGTCTGCCGCTGCAGCGGGCTGGAGCGGACAGGAAAACTTAGGAAATTTGTAAATTAACTAATTGAACAGTAGAATTGTAAATTGGACTACTACAGCATGCTGCAGCGGTCTACAGTGGCATTTCATAAAAGCTTAGGAAAACGGCCAATAAAACTAATTGAACAGTGATTTCTAAAATGGGTCGCTACAGCGCGTGGTAGCGAGTTGCAGCGGACTATACTAGAAATATTTCAGAACTTAGGAAATGACAAAATAAATTAATTAAACAATAATTTTGCAAATCGGACCGCTACAGCTCGCCATAGCGCGCTGCAGCGGGCCGCAGAGTACCTCAGCGTGGAAAATACTACTGCGCGCTACCGCGCGAAAAGTGCTACAGCGCGCTGCCGTGTAAAAATCGCTACAGCGCGCTCCAGCAGGCTGCAGCGCCCTGAATTTGCAAAATTTCCAGAAATTTCAGAAAACTGCCAAGATTTTGTAAAACTGCCCAGTTTTAACTGAAATAGCCAAGACTTTACTGTTTTGATATTTTAAGACCCCTAGGACCCTAGTGGGGCTAAGTTATACTAAATTTAAATTAGTGCTCAAAATGTCCTATGATCCTAAATATGTACTATGCCAAATGCTAAGCAATAGAGTTTAAACCCTTGAATTGAATATGTATATCCTAACAACAGTAATGGTGTGAAACCTAAGTATTTTAGATTTGTGATTAAATGCTAATCCTTTTAATTTGATTTAGAATTTGATTAGCATTGATTACCCTTTTGTGTCATCTTTCTATCTATGTACTTTTAGGATGTATATTAGAGAACTTCAATATTTAATTGAATACTTAAATGTACCTATTTGAACTTAAGCATCTTGATAACTTGATTAAGTAAATGATACTTAATTCAAACCTAAGCTTGACATCAATAATACACTAATAATACATTGATTTGTCATTAACTTTTAAATTAAATATTGGTCTTAATGATAGAAAGGTTAGGGGTTAAATCCTAGCTTGTCTTGATTAAGATCTAAACTTTAATCACTTAATTAATTAACTTGATTGTAAGATAATTTAATTGACATTATTCTAATAATACATATGATTTGATATTGATCTTAAATCATCAAATTAGAAGTACTAAGGATAACATTGAATATGTGTGATTGAACTATCTGAATCCAAACTTTAGATTTTTTATTTTCTCTTATATAAGATAATTAGCATAAGATGAAAATAAAATTGTAATGATTTATACAATGATCTAACTCTAATAAGATCTTTGATTTTATCCCATGATTGTATAATAGGTAAGGATCAAATGAATTTTAATTATTTGATCTGATCACTTAACTTAAGTATAACAAGTAAACCCTAAGAAGTAGAAAAGTGAGATCTTAAGGGTCTTGCTATAGGATTCGTCATTGAAATGATTAAAGACCTTAACTAATGAAACATTAAGGTAGGAAGGACTTTTGTAATTTATTAAGGTAAAAACCTAATTGATCCTTCAACGCTTTAGAAGTTGAACTTGATACCTTATGATAGGAATTACCTAAAGTACTTAGAATGTGACTCATTTCTTGTGGTAGCAACCTATGTTGAGTGATCCTTTGATCACATCCTTGGATCCTTGTATAGGATACACCTATTTAGAGTAAGGATTAATAGATTTGATAAATCCTTGTTGATTAAATAAACCCTTCTAAACTCAGATTGTTGGTTGGGCATAGTAGGGTATACCCATATTACTAGATTAATTCAGTAATATTTAGGATTGGTTGATTCACTCCAATGTGGACTTATAACCAGGTGCTATCCTACGGGATTAGCCGAATACAGTCCTATTAAAGTAAATCTTCTAAGACTAAGAGTGTTACAATTAGTGAACAGGATCCTTAGTTTGAGATATAAACTGCGACCGGGTTCTGCCTCCTATCGTAGTGCACTTCAATAAGTGCAGTTTAAGCAAACTAAGTATCTGAAGTCACTTTGTATAGACCACTAAGTATGCTTGTAATTAGGGTATTTAACGGCTTAGCTTGAGATAAAACTATGATCGGGTTATGCCTCCTATCGTAGTGCGCTTCGATAAGTGCAGTTTAAACAAGCTAAGGGTGAAATCTACATTTCTTATAAACATGCTAAATATACGTATACAATCATCCCAGCTAATAATTTTCAAGTAAACTCTCAACTTTAACCAATTATCATAGTTAGAATTTTAGGAGTCAGAATCCTTTTAGCAGGATTCTGCACAATAGATACTTTGGATTCATTATCAGATTTTAAAGCATTTTATGGATTTATTTCATGTAGTTTAGAAGCATGAGCATGAGCATAAGCATGATGTGTGAATATCAGAATGATGTACGAGAATTAGAATGATATATAAGTATCAGTGATGATCTATGAGTTACGGAATGTTGTATACATTGATGGGGGACTTTCTGAATGCATCAGCATCATCAATAAACAGTATTCCCAATAGGGTGTATGTAGACATTGGACCGTAATGCTCGTAACAGTTCAGTGATATTTTGGTAGCATATCAGTAGCATACTGTGTTGAGGCATATTTAGATGCACAGTTTTAGTGACATACAGCATAGTTTATAGATGATTATTCAGTTTCAGATTCAGTACTATTTTTGACTTACTTTTAGTATTCAGTTATAGTTCAAATTTACTTTGTTTTACTTTAGTTTTGTACAGTTTTATACAGTTTTATATTTTCAGATATGTTACAGTTTTCCTGCAGTTTTATACATGCTATGTAAGTAAATAATTAGAACTGTTTAGAATAGTTTCGATATGTTAGACTTATTGTCTAACATGAGGTACTTTTGGGATTCGACAATTTGCTAGATCCTGAGCAGTATATTGAGACAGGTCAGGAGGACACCCAGGAGTTTCAGGAGGAGCCCATGGAGTACTAGTGGACTCTCCTCCCGCTTTACTTTTTGCTTAGTATTTTCAGTTCAGTACCTAGTTTTACTTCATTATTTCAGTAAAAAATTTGTAATAATTCTGGATGTATTTTCTTTTCTTTTCTGAGACAAATGTTTTCTACAGCTTCTGTGATGAATGATTCTGGATATTTCCTTTAAGCTTCTGCACTCTGTTTTTATACTATTTATACTTAGTATTGTGATGTGATCAGTATACTGAAAATACTGATATTCTATACATATAGTGGATTCCTATCATATTCTAAATCTAATGTATGCATTTGCCTAATACTTAGGATAAGGATACTACTCTTATCTTAAGTATTAGCTCTCAACCCCACTTGAGGTTGAGTCAGCAGCCCTTTAGGTGGGCTTAGTTTTCAGCCATTTCAGGGAGACGGGGTATTCTTCCCCGAGTGGCACATCGCTCCACCGCCAATATGATTGTACTTAATTCTCTTGCACGCAGCGACGGGGCGGGACGCTACAGTAATAAAATAGATTTAAGATCAATTTAAGTCATAAATCCCTCAATTGGAATAATTTATAAAATATCTCATTTTAAGTTTGAAAATCTTTAAGTAAGGGAGATGATCTTTACTTAGCTAAAATATATCCTTAACCTCCCTAATTAAATAAAATCAGTAAGTGTAAAGAAATTCAATCAATTCTTAGAAATTCTCTAAGTCTCATCATTAGGAATCCTCACTTCACCTTAGAATATGTTTCTTAAGAATAAGGTTAAATATTAGGCTAGACTTCATTCATTAAATAATGGGATTATTCAATGAATGAATCCTTGATTTTTACTAGTTTTTAGATTTTTTATAATTTCATTTTTAATTATTTTATCTTTCAATTTCAGATTAAGAATAGGAGAATCATCATATTAAGCTTGCTTTTGCTTAATGGAATTTACCTCAATCACTAGTTCACTTAGAACTAAAACCTTAGACCCTTAGACTTTACATTTGGATTATGTGCTTAACTCCAATCTCGTGGTGTTAAAATCATAACCCCTAGTTTAATAGATCTTGATCAGATCTTAATTAGAATGTCTAAATTCATCAAGTTATGATGTTGTGATTTATTTCTTAACTTATAGTCGATCCTGATTGAATTAGATTAGAACCTGATCAGTTCTAATTCTTATAACTTATAAGGTCATGCTTCTAAGTTACACTCAATAGTAGGAATTGGAGATCCTGAATTTGTGTAACTTGGAGTAGTTATAATGGTTTAATTAGAAAATAAATGATATTATCATATTTAATAGAGTCCCTTGCTTATTACTTGATTTTGTGCTACACATTCTTTGAACTTTGTGCTCATTTTTTCTTAGACATATCATATAAGAAAATATTGTTGCATGAAAATGAAAACATAGAATATTAAAATAACATTTGTATTGGGTTATGTTACTGGTTGATATGGCGCATTTTACCTGAATGGACAGGGGTAAGGAGAAATAAGAGAACTTAGCATTACTCATTGAGGAGTGTTGTGTTAAATTTGGAACCCGTTTAGTCTTGTAGACGTGCTTGACTCCTCAGCTATTTATGGACGTGTCCACAAAAACAAAAGTAAAACCACTAAAAGATATTTGCATTGTATTTACATTATGGGTAGTTTGGTTATTTATGATTTTCTAGGGTTCAGAACCTAAATATTATTTTAGTTTGTTGTTGGCACTAAAATTTTAAGCTAGTTAACATTTTGAATTTCTTGATTTGAAATTCAATTGACCAAGTTATGGTCAATTGAAAACCAAGGGCATTTTTGTGGTGGCCCTGCCTTGCTGTGGTCCTGTTAACTCTTGAGTTAACATGATTATAGTGGAGGGGTCACCAAATGATAAGATCCTTACTTATGAATAGATTAGGCACACATTCTAATATATTATAATTAAGGAGTTTGCCATTTAAGAACTATTTCACTAAATGAAAAGTACATGAAAGCAGAGCACGAAAGCAAAAATAGTAACATCCATTCCATCACAATACAGTAGTAACAACATACATATTAGAATAATAACAGTAAAAGAAAATACAATTTAAATCTATATTATTACAACATTTTTAAAGGTAAAAGCTGAAATGAAAAGAACAACACTCAACCTCGCAAGCAACAAAAGAAAAGAACTAAAGGAACTAAGGGTCTTCAATAGCTTGAACCTCCTCCTGAATTCAGTTTTCAGAAGGCTCCACAATCTTAAATAGCTCAGAGTCTACCATTGTTGGTTTCACAATGATAGGGCCCCAGTCAACAAAAGAAAAATTTAATTAGATAAAATGTCTAAATACATTTTAGGCTGAAATTTTAATAACTTATTTAGATATCACCATTAAAAACATAACATATAAGCAAGTATAGGAGACTAATGTGTATGAAAAGAAAAAGATAGCTATAAACAATAAGTGTATAACTTAAACAAAAGAGGAAGTAACCATATACCTCCAACTATAGCTGCAATAAGATTAGGCGTAAAATAAAGAATAATACTAATAATTGAAAGAAAACTCATCCTAAACATGCTTATAATCAATATAAGTTTATGCTCATCAATATAAAGTGAAAGATTATGTGAAATAACGAGTAAGACTAGCATCCTACAAGCTAATAAATGCAGTAAGATAGTAAATAAGAAAGTGCTGAAATGTAGAAAAGTAATCTGAAAATAGTAAATATGAAATTGAAAGCTACTATGGCTAAACAAGCTAATTAAACTGAAAGTAAACATCAATCTCACTTAGCCTGATGGGCTGAGGCAGAAGTTCAAAATTAAAAGTAGAAATGTACCTAAATTAGTATTGCCATAAAAGGGAAAATGGATATAAAGTCTAACAGATACCATCTTAGCCAGTCACAGGTCTAGGCTTAGTTAGACTTACTTTAGACAGACAAATACCATCCAGCCGGTCATAGGTCTAGGCTTGGCCTGAACTAAAGCATAGGCATGGAATTGAAAAGGGCATACTAATTAGGCTACATTCTAAATAACCATAAATCATCAAAATCAAAACATTGATAAAAACAAATGCCAATGTCATTTATGCAAATCAAGTTTGTCATGTGATACTCTTCGAATATCCCATGTTCAATATATATGACCTAGGTATAAAGCTCAATTTTAAGGAAAGCAAAGCATCAATGTCAAAATGAGCAAGAGACTCTATTAGGACACAGGTAATATCCATTGTTATATAATTTATTCGTCTATTTACTCTAGGTTACACAAGTTCAGGATTTACAATTCCTACTATCGAGTGTAACTTAGATTCACGACCTTATAAGTTGAAAATAATTAGGACTAGCTAGGTCCTAATTATAAATAAATTATTATCGACTACAAGTCTAAATAAATCAATCGACCTAGTTTATTTATTTAAGCAACCCAAACCCATCTTGATTAAAACTAAATCAAGATGGAAAGATTAAGAATTAAACTCCAAATTTTGGGGTTTAATTACTTAATCCAAAGGTGATCTTAAAGGACTAAGGTTTAAAACCCAATCTCACATATTAAGATTTAAGGAAAATCCTATTAAGTACAGTCACACTTAATAAGATAAATATATATTCTAAATTCTAAGATTAAAAGATCAAATAATTATTAATAAACTATAAAAATCTATATAAACTATTAAAACCAAAGATTAAGAATCACTTAACTCAATATTGATGTGTCACCACAATACCTAATATTAGATTAGAAGAAAACTAATCTATATCATTAAGTATTGTGTTTGGCCAAGGATTTAGAAGAGGGTATTAAGTTTATGATGGGAGGGAAAATTAAGAATGGCATTTATTAATTTATAAATAAGAATGCAATATATGGATTTAAAAGTAAGGATGAAATTTGACTTGAGCATGACTTGAGCATGTGATATATATATATATATATATATATATATATATATATATATATATAAAAGAATACATGTGATAGTAATCTAAAGTAAATGAATTATTTACATTCAATCTTAGATATAAAATTCTAAGAATTTGTTGAGTATTTAACATGTGAGTTATAGGTCTATATTTTTACCAAAATATTATGAGTCTAAATTTTCTTAAAAATTTTGGTATAGTCTCCTTTGTAAATGGTTAAGGAAACACCTGCAGAGTCACATGCAATATTCCCATTCTAATGGGAATTATACTTTTAAAGAAAAGACAACCTAAACTAACATGCATTCAATCAACTTTAACTCCAATTCTAATATAGAGTTTAATCCTTTTTATAAGATTGCTTATTTTCAATTCTACAATAGAGTTCAATCTCTTTTTTTATAGGATTGCTTATTTTTAATTCTACAATAGAGTTCAATCCCTTTTTTTATAGGATTACTCATTTACAATTCTAAATAGAGTTTAATCCATTTCATAAGATTGCTCATTTATAATTCTAAAAGTTTAAAGGAAGAAAATTACATGTGTAACAATTACCTACCCTAAGGTTTACTTCATTCAATACTCACATAAAAATATGCAAGGACTATTACCTCAATAAGAAACTAGATTCCAATTCTATAAACAAATGGATATACAATGAATTCCATTTATCATTCTAAGTAAGTATGCAATAAAAGACTTAATTAACATGCAAATTTTATATATTTATAACTATTCATCCATTTAATACATTCATCCATTCATTCATCATAAGCATTTAAGTATATTCTAAGTTCCAACAAGTGTAGTAAATTAAAGTAAATGACATTATTACAAACCAACAGTAAGCTTAATAAGAGAAGGAAATTTGATAGCTCACTTGAAGTTCTTAATAAGCTATAATTAATATTTAATAAGCGGAAGCAATTTTTAATTTTTAGCGCTTAGTCTAATTCCACTATCCTCCAAGTCACCTGATCTATCACATTTTGGCATTTAAATGTGATTGGGCAAAGCCAAGAAATAGAAAATCTAGTTAGACTAAAGAGTCTAAGTACATTTTAAGATTGGCTAAACATATTATTATTATAATTGGATATCACAATCCTAGTTATAAAGTAAGCACAAGCATGAGTGCACTATGGTAAGCATACAAGTAAGGGAAAGTAAGTAAGGAAAATAAGTGAGTTAGAAGACTCACTTGATATACATTCTAGTCTCCAAATAGAATAAGGGTAAAAGCATTCTAAATAGGCTATAAATAAACTAATGTGCATATGAAGTACATGAAGTAAAGTATGTTCAAATGAACTTATGCTAAGTAAGAAAAATAAACAGTGAAGTATTTAAATGAAATTATATAATATTCACTGTAATCTAAATGAACTGTAAATAAGTAAAGTACTGTTCTAAATCATAGAAAAAGCATAGTAAGGAAATTTAAGAAAAATCTTAGAATTTTAATCTAAGGTACACATAGCCTAGGACTATGTAAAGTAACATAGCTAAAATCTATAATGAGTCTTAACAATCTATAAGATTGAATATCTCATATGTTTATTAATTGAAGTAATTTTAATATGTGCTCATTCTGTGGGCATATTCAAAATGAAATGAGGAGTTAAACACGTCTATTTAACAACTAAGAAAATCAGGGCCAATTCCTAAAATACTCACATTCACCCTTTGAGAATGTGATATATCCTTATTACTCCTTATTCAGTCTGCCCTAGACTGATCCACCAAATAAAATCCCTTGAAATACTAATGTGAAAGTTTTATTTATACACAATATAATATATGAATGATTCAATGAATAAGGCTCAAAGCTAAGCAAGCATTCAAAAGAAGTTTAATAAATATAACTAAGTGATATCCAAAGTTATCTAATTTTAACGATCTACTTAATGATTGGAGCTAATTGAGCTCTCAATTAACTTTGAGATATTGATCTCAAGTTAATTATAATATAGTAGTAGTTGGGATTTTGAAAGTATAAATTCAATTCATTTAATATGATATGACAAAATAATTTATATGTATAATTATTATTATTAGACACTAACTCTTAATCTCATCCTAAGCTATAAGATCAAATTATAATAATTAAATTAAGGTTTAGGTAACTAGAAGGTAGAGATTGAGATAAGAAATTATCTAACGTAAGAAATTTGGAACTAAAATAATTTTACTAATTTTCATTAGGGTTCACTAGCTAGGTTATGTTTTGAATGTTCTAATCAAACAAATATTAATCTAGCTAAGTCATAAGTAAGTGCAAGGTTCAGAATAAGTACTTACTAGACTTAAGAACTACGAGTTCTATGTTTACTATTAATTGATATTTAAAGAGTTCAATAGGATTCCTAAACTAATCTAAGTAAGTTAGGGATTCCTATTACTACAACTAAAAATAATTAAGAAATGGCTTTAGGGAATGGGATGTATAAACTAAGTCCTAATCTAATCACTAAAGCTAGATCTAGTTGATTCACAATTCCATAATTACTAATGCATTAAGACTATCTATTCTTAATGGGTGTAACTAATAGACTTATGATTTAACTATAGATCAATTACAAATCAATCCTAGGGTTTTTACCTTATGGTTGAAAAGTGAATTAAGCACTTGGCAATTTATTCACATAATTAGAAAATTGAGAACTAAGCTCATATAATTACAATCTAATTGGTAAGGGAGATAATAAATATAACATGTTAGCTATCGTAGAGTTTTATAAAACCTAAAACATGATATTTAGAAATTTAGAATAATCATAATAACACTAAGTAAGAGTTAAAAACCTAAAATCCTAAATTATTGTCTAATGAAAATGTTTTATAAATAAATGAAATCCTTATTTCATAAGAAGAAAAATTAGGGTTTTAATGACTCCTAATTAGGTTAAAAGTGACTAAGAAAATTAGGGTTTAAATGTTGAATTTTATTTCATATTATTGTTCCTCATAATTTTGTGAGTGAAATGGACTATTTGATCATTTAATTTGGATCTTAAATGATCAAATTAGGTCATATGAAATGATAATATTAATTTATAATTAATTAATTAATCTTAAATATTGACCCATTAAAATATTTGCCAAAATATAAATTATATTGCATATTATTATTCTACTCATTTTTGTGATCAAAATGGTATATAATTTTGTATCATTTGGGTTTGTATTTTCAAAGTTATTAATTAAATAAAATTAAGTAATAAATCATTAAATTTCTATCAGCTAATCAAACCACTAATCATTGCAGACAGAAAATTCAAATCACAGATCATTAGGGCTCGGAATATAGCACAGGATTAACGATTGATGCGGACTTCTGAAGAGACGACAACTTCTAAAGAGACGACAACTCAAATTTAGGAGCGCCGAAATCAGTGACTGATTTCCGGTACACGCGGCACCTGCTGGGATCGATACGAGTCTCCCATTTATTTCGGAAGACAGCACGTCGAACCGAGGGCGAACCGGTTCTGATCCAAGAATTTCAATCCCTTAGAATAGACTGGACCGAACCGTTTTGTCCCCAAAAGGAACCCGCAGGTGAAGGAAAAATAGGGTTTTACCCGAAAATTTATTCTGTCAATCCCATAGGGTGATTCATATAATGGTGGGGAGATCTCAATGATATGAATCATTCTATATAATCATTGAAGCCATTGGACCTAGGAATCTCAAGTTAAACCGATGCCCTAAATCAGTCGGCCGAACCCTAAAATTCCATAAGTTGATTCAATAAACCCTAAATCAATCAGGCTAAGCTAAACGTGATTGAGCCTCGATATTATGATAAAAACTATATGATAATGTTTAGATTTAACAATTAGATTAATTGGAATAAGGATGTATACCTTGAGGAGCATCGGTAGAAGAAAAATGGGGTTCTTTGCTGAGTTCACGAATGACAACTACAATCTTCCAGAGCTTCCCGCCTCTCCCATAGCTTCAGGTAAGTGCCAAAAGAAGAGTAGAGGTTGCGTTTGAGGATTAAAGGAGTCAAAGGGCCAGTTGGATGGGCGTACACCTACCCTTTTCCGGTAACCCTCACATGGGTATCAGGGTTTGGTCACAGGAGGTAGGAAATGCACAGTCTTTTGAACCTGATCGTTGAATCCATACGCTAATCCAACGGCGGGATCGGCTCTACCCTATCTGCGTCGTTAGATCATAAATAATAGGATCTAACGTCGCAGATTGAGCCGCATGGCTGTCCCATGCATTGGACTCGTGCACGGGATCCGCGCGGTCTGAAATTTTAATTATTAAAAATAGTTTACTTTATATATTATATTCTAATTTATTTACTTTTATTATTTAATTAAATATACCCATTTTATTAATCAAATTTAACTAACTAAATGCACTCCAAAAAATCCCAAAAATTTACCTTACTTAATTGAGGTATGGTGAACTCAAAAATGTAATCAAATTTTTGATTGGGGTCAATTTAATTATATTTTTCTGGGTATTATATATTATTAAAATATTCGGGGAAAATTCGACGACTTTCAAACACTTCCAAAATATCACCACTAACTAATTTAGGTGTGGTGAGTCCAATGGTGAACTCCGTTTTCGATTCTAAGGTCTAAATAAATTAAGTATTCTCAGAATTATCAGAAAACTAGGAAATGTTAGAAATTGTCAAACAATCTCCAAATCATACGAAAATTAAATTGGAGACTCCTAATACTCTTATAAGACTAATGAAAAAAAATTAGAGTCAATTAAGTCACTAATTGATGGGTAACAACACTAGGGTTGTTACAGCAGGTCTGCAGAGCAGGGCCTACAATGCCACGGGACAGCGGGAGAGGCCGCGGGCTGCGGGGCTGGCTCCACAGCTGCAGCCGAAACGACTGCAGCGGCCCCACATGTGACGCCCGGGATCTAGAAGCGGGACCCACGGATGGCATGTGCATTAATCCACGAGTTCCGGCTGGCATCGCGGGGTCTCACGAAAAGCCGTCGGCTGACGCGAAAGCGGGTGGGCCCGGGTCGACCCGGCCTGACCCGATTGCTTCGTCGTCCCCGAGCGGAGGAGCTAGGGTCCTATAACAACCCAAGTTGTTACCCTAGTTAATTATGACTAATCTCAGACCTAATCTTGATCATAAGTGTTAATCAAGTCATTATGAGTCATTCATTAAGACATCGTTCAAACCAGGAGTTAAATGGATCAAAACCTATTTTTTGGAAAATCCGAAAACCTTAAAATTTGACCTATCTAAATTGACCTTGGATCAAAAAACGGACCCCGTCATTACACTAATTGCCCCCAAATTAGCTAGGGTGGCGTTCTTGTGTCAATCAGAAGTCGTCGAAATTTTGACAAATATCTTAACAATATTTAAATACCCGGAAAATTGAGAAATTTAAATACTCGTCGAATCGAAAAACTGACTTCGCCGTTGCGCTCCTCACCCCTCAATTAGATAAGGGTGAATATTCGGTGATTTTTTTTAAAGTTATTTAATCGATCAATTTAATAATGAAATTAAAACTAATTTTATCTCAAATTTAAATAAAATTCCTTAATCTTTTTTTTTTATTTCCCTAAATCTCCTATACCCTAATTGCACGACCCCTCCTTCCCGCACGCGATCGACCGGCCCCTTCCCTCCCTCTCGACCGCATGCCTCCTCCCCCTCGAGCGCGACACGCGTCCCCTCTGCCTAGGCATCTCCGTCGCCTCGCAACATCCGCCTCCGTATCTCCCTAAAGCCCTCCTCCGCAAGCCGAGCCGGTGTCTCTTCTCCACTCGGCGGACCACTCCCCTTCTCTTCTCCTCACGGCTGAGCCCTCAGCCCTTGTCCTCATTGGCACTGCGGCTGCTCCCCTCTCCTCCATTCAGCGCAAGCTGGAGCACCCATCGAGAGTTGTGAGCTCGTGAGGAGCCGCGACAAAAATCCCCACTCTAGGTATTCCTCTGCCCTTATTTCTATGCGTTAATCTGCTTTTATACGTGTGTAATATGATAATCCTTAACATGGGAAATGATGGTATCACTTTTTTTTTTGTTTCAATAACATATCCAGAATAAGATCTTAGGTTAGAGAGCTTGATGAATCAAAGAAATTGAGCTATGGTTTAGATATAACAAATAGAGTTACATAGAAGGCTAAGATATGATCACAATGTATCTGATAAGGTACTATTCATATGTGAATATTGTGTCACCGAAGATATTATAAAAGTAACACATGAGTTAAGGCTTATTGATAGCGATTTCACTCTTAAACTTTTATCTTTTTTTTTTATGGTGATTTGTTTTACCCATGAATTCAATCATTATTCTAACTTCTAATACATGAGATAGTGCTTGTTTGAATCAACACAAGTTTTGAGTTAGAACTTCTAGTTTATTTTATTGGTTAGACAAGAAACAAATCATATAAAGATTCTATCCCACCGTAGCTTATGAAACATATATCTTTGATTCTACATTATGAATAAGAAAATACAACCATCTCTTGCACTTAGCCATAATGAATGTATAAATCACACGCTACAGTAAGCATATATTCATGATAATTGGTGTCTAGAAGCTTCTATGACCAACATATGCCATTTACTCATCTTTTTGAATGAATCTCAATAGGAGTTGTATCAATGGCAATGGTGCATTAGAGTTAATTCAGAGTTTTTTTTTTGGTATTTTTGGTTAAATTTTCAAAATGATAAACTATAAATTTTGATGAGTCCTAAAATTTTTTTTTAAAGTTATGCAATAATTGGTTTATGTTGGCTTATCTCTATTAAATAAATCAAATGCAAATATGATAATACTCATAATGAGTCTTCTCAAATGGTGTGCGGCATAGCATTTTGATTTTTATAACGAGTTAATAAATTGTCAAAATGCTTATGGGATTATTTGTAAAGTTATTCGCACACGCTTTTATATATACATGAAATCTTAAAAATAGCATTTTTAATGCACTGTTGACCTTCCATTATCATGCAATTCAATTTCTCTTCGCTATTTTGTGTTGGCAAAAGAGAGCGTGTGCTTTTTAAATTGCATATATTATTTTATTTTGAAGTAATGACTCAATATAATCTAAATATAAGATTTTATCTTGGAAGGAATGCAAATTGTTGATAGCTTGCTGACGGTAAAACTGATTATGAAGTTTTCTCCAAAACTTGGGTTTGGTTTAGATTTATATCAAACTTGAGGCAAAGGCATTGATTCTTTTCAAAACTAAGTGATCCCACATGAGGATAAATGGAGAATCATGTGGAGTGAATATATGAAAGGATCATGTATTTGAGTTTTTGGAGTGCGTTATTTAATCGTTGCAATCAAACCTCAATGATTGATGCACGTGTCTAATGGGTTTAGGTATGTCACTAGAATAGTATGATTGTTCAGTCAGACTGAGTTAATAGAATAGATGCAAATTTTAATTATCAAGATAATAATACCATTGTTAAGCATTGCTGCGTATATGGATCAAATGACCCTCCATTATTTTTATCATGGGAAATAAATTATCCTCCTTAAAAAGTCGTATCATTCCTCTATTAACCATCTTAATTGGAGCACTTAATGGTCTCCATTTCTTTTATATATGCTTTAAATACTCCAACTCATCAACTTTAGTATCATCATCTCCCGCAATACTCAATAGCATTATTTGTTGACCTGACATTTAAGGGATGTGGTGTAACTAGTTTCTTATAACTTCAATTTTTATGCTCATATGAGCATATATATATATATAAATGTTATGTATATATATACATATATATATATATATATACACATATATAATAATTAGTAATAAAATAATATCTATATCATTTTTAATGTCTTATTACTCCATTCTCTATAGTAAAAACAGCAGATTGAATAGTAAAAACAGTAGATTGAATAGTAAATAACAAATTGAATAGTAAATAACGGATTAAATAGTAAAAATAGCGGATTGAATACTAAACAACGAATTGAATAGTAAAAACAACGGATTGAATAGTAAAAACAACGGATTGAATAGTAAAAACAGCATATTGAATAGTAAAAACAGCGGATTGAATAGTAAAAATAGCGGATTGAATAGTAAAAACAATGGATGGATTAATAAAAATAGTAGATTGAATAGTAAAAATAGCAGATCAAATAATAATATAATTATGAGTTGAATTGCACCTTTTCTTTTTGTGCAAAATAAAAAAGTATTAAGCTTCATGATGTGAGATTCATCTCATATTATGCCTTCATTAAATCTTCTAATCTTTCAATTAAGCTTTTCAATCAAATTGGTTAAACTTCATAAGATTTCTCTAAGTTCTTTCTTTAGGATCTTTCATCCCATATTAAAACTATTCCTGAGACTAGAACTAGCTCATAGGTCAGATTTCATTTATTGGATAAGTGAGTTTTCCAATGAATGAATCCTTAGTTTTACTAGTTTCTAGAATGTATACTTTATTTTGATTATTTGTCTTTCAACCTTAGATCTGAGATAGGAGATTCACCCTATTAAATTTAATTTTCTTAATATGATTTACCTTAATCAATAAATCACTTTTATACTAAAACTTAGATCTTAAGTTTTACCTTTGGGATTATGTGATTTAGCCCAATCTCGTGGTGTTAAATCCATAATCTCTATGTTATAGATTTTGATCAATTAATAGTTTAGAACATCTGAACTCATAAACTATGTCGTGTTTATTTTCATAGTCGACATCGATTAAGTATATTATGATCTAGCTAGTCCTAATATTTTGTAACCTATAAAGACGTACTTTTAAGTTACACTCGATAGTAAGAATTAGAGATCCTAAACTTATGTAACTTAGGATAGTTATAATGTTTAAATTAGATAATAAATAATATCACTATATTTAGTAGAGTTCCTTGCTCACTATTTGATTTTTATGCTACACATTCCTTATATTTTGTGCTTACTTTTCCTTGGATATATCATATAAGAAAAATATTGTTGCATGAAAGATAAAAACTTAGAATATTAGGAAAACATTTGCATTTGGGTTCTGTTTATGATGGATTATGGTGAACATTACTCCAATGCGCAGGAGTAAGGAGAGATCATGATGCTTAACACTACTCATTGAGGAGAGTGTGTTAAGCTTGGGACCCATTTAGTCTTGCAAATGTGCTTGACTCCTCAGTTGTTTCTAAAATTGTCCATAGAAATAAAAGTAAAATAACTAAAATATATTTATATAGTATTATCTGCCTCTTCAGCCATACAATATTATATTGTTATGATATGTTTGCCCTAGCTCATAAAGGTTATAGGGATATATATATATATATATATATATATATATTGGGACAGATTAGCCAATTCTTTTGACATGGCAGTTATACGTTTCCTTCAGTTTCAGCTTACTACTTATTATGTTGATGATGTATTTATTTCAGTTAGCTGTATTTTTCTTGTTTTACCTGCTTACTTGAGTAGATGCATATTTATAGGATGTTAGACTTTACTGCTTATTATATGTATCATTTTAGATTAATATTTTAAATTAGCATATGTCACATGATCATCAACATATTTAGATTTAGATTTTTTTTTTCAGTATTTTTACTTACTATATTACACATGTATGCCCTATCTTATTTAGTTTACTTGAGGTATACTTGTGCCTCAATCCTTGCTTAGTTATAAATATTACATTTATAACTTAGATTTTTTCTTATTGGCTGAGGCCCTAATATTGTGAAACCGATAATATCAGAACTTGAGTAGTTTGAGGATCCTGTACATGAGGAGGAGCCTTACATAAAAGAAGTGCAGCAGCTTGGACCCGAGGACATTTAGCTGTATTTTCTTTACCGTGAGGACGAGTGATATTTATATTTTTAGCATTTCATTAACTTTAATTAAAATTATGTAATAATACAGGTTTTGCGACTGTGTTTACTTTCTGCACTTTATTATTTCTTGAGCGATCTTATTTTAATCCTGTATAATGTATGGTGACTGGATGTAGCCTTTACTTCTTATCGCTTTCGCACTCTGTATGTATATATAAATTTAGTGACTGATTATATTATTGATTCTGTGCACATTCTTCTCTTAGCAATGGATTGTGGACCTTACCTAATCCAATATTAAGTGAGGGATTTGCACGAGTGACACTCCGCTCCTTTTCTAAATGATCGTGAGCTTAGGGAGAGGGGCGTCACAGGTCCGCTCCCGGCGGCGATACCGACGGCTAGGCAGCTCAGCCCGCATGCCGTTAGGTAGGGCTCGACCAGACCATCCTAACTATGTCTGAACCAGATGCAAGGAAGGACTCTAGGCGAACCTAGGACTAAGCCTAGGTTCAGCTGCTCAGTCGATCACACTCTAACGATTTCGACTGTATGCGTGGATTAAATTGGCTCAATCGAACTGAAAATACTATAATCAGGATCAATCACAATGCATTACAACATGCAAAATATCATTAGGAATATTAGGATCAAAAAATGGAAGGGAGGATCAAGTATCTGATGACGGACAGTTCGAAGACCCGGGGCTTGATCGAGACGCAGACGAACTCTAGAACACACAAAAATGCCACAATTGGTCTCGGGGAAGAGTTAGGGTAGCTAGGACGGAGGCCTCGAGGCCTCGGAGGCACATTGGCATGGCCAGCAGCTTGGTCGCACGGCGTGCGACATGTGGAACCTTAGGGTTCCCGAGAAAGAAGGCGACACGGGAGTCGTCTGATCTTAATCAGACGACTGGGATCAGCCATCTGATTCTGACGGTAGGCTGAACAGCATGAGGTATTTAAAGGTAGACGATGTCAGGAACTTAACGACCGCGGGTTTAATTAAATAATTTAATTTAAATAATTTAAATAATTAATTTAATTTAAATTATGATTTTAATAATAAATTCTAATTAATTAATTAGTGTTCAAAATTTTCTAAATACTCACCCTTAACTAATTGAGGGGTGAGGAAAGCAACGATGAGATCAGATTTCTGTTTTGACGAGTATTTTATTTTCCTAATTTTCAGGGTAATTAAATATTATTAAAATATTTAACAAAATTTTGACGACTTCCTATTATCACGAAATCATCACCCCTATCAAATTTGGGGGCAATGAGCGTAATGACGAAGTCCGATTTTTGAATTGAGGTCAATTTAGATAGGTCAATTTCTTAGGTTTTTGGATTTTCCCAAAATCAAGATTGATCCATTTGACTCTTAATTTGGAATGAGTCTTGATGGAGGGTTCCTAATGACTTAATTAGCACCTAAGTTTAAAGATTAAGACCTGGATTAGTCCTAATCGGCTAGGGTAACAACTTGGGTTGTTACACCTATGGAGGTATATGTGAGCTAAGTTCGCCTTAAGAGGTTGTTTACATGAACTTATGGATTTTTGAGTTAAATATTAGGGTTTTCCTTAAATATCAATTTAATGAGTTTAAACCTCCTATATTGATCCCAAATTAGTTATACTACTAAATATAGTGATTTAATTAAGATTTTAAGATTTAAGGATATTTAAACCTAAATTTGGGCAAAATAACAATTTTGCCCCTACTTAAGGGTTTAAAATACTTTTTTTTTTTTTTTGCTTTCAGGCTCCAAATTAAAATTTATTATTGCCAAATAATTACTTACTGTCTAATATGAAGATAGACAGTAAGTACACTCAATTTGGATAATGATTAAGCCTTGTGAGCTCAATTTAAGAATTTTAGCTCATAAAAGTAATTTGGTAATTTTACTTAGTGAAGTATGAAAATTTAGTGAATTTATTATTATTTATAATTTAAGAATTCTATAGAGTTCAAGAACACTAAGTTTTGAGTTATATTAGTTAAGTTATAGCCAAAATAATTTTGAGATTCAAAAATATAATTAATGGATTTTAGGAAAGGTTCAAAAACCTAACTTTCTCAAATGATGTACAAATTTAGTAAACTCAGATGCTATAACTTTTCTATAATATACTGAGTGTAATGATTGGGAGTAGACCCAACTTGAACTTTATTTGATTAAGCTATGAGCTATTCAGGTTCTAGGGTAATTAAGGAAAATTATAAAATATAATTATCAAAACCTAAATTTTCTTATAATTTACTGTTAATTAAGTTCTTCTGATCAAAATGGTATATTGGATGACCTAATTTGAAGCTAAATTGACTAAGTTAAGACTAATTGAATTCCTAAGTTAAATAGGGTAATTAGTGAGGGTACCCAAAAGTCATTAGTCAAATTTCAAGTCCAATAGTAAGACTAATACTATCATTACACTCCTGACATTCTCCTGATTAAAATGAGAATCATATTGACTATATTTAGATAAGGGGGTAGAAAGTTATGAAGGTTTGAAGTTTTCTAGGGTTTAGGGTTCATTGAAGGGTCCTAAAATGTCACTATGTTAAATATACATCATACTAAAAATTTGACACTGCAATATTATTCCTCTTATTTTTTAATGTAAAATAAGATATATATTTAATATATTAGGACTTATGGATCAAAAATTATGAGTGTTTAAACATTTGGGATTAATTATATTAATTATATTTCTCTGATTTAAGCTATACATTAATATATAATTGAATTATTCAACTAATGATTTTATTCTGCAGGAAGGGACAACGACGGGCCCCACATCAGGATGGCGAGCAATCCTAGCTTGACTGCTAAGCAAGGTGGGCCCCAACTGCTGCAGACGGAGGATGCAGTGGTGGGACCCACACATATACAGTGTGCCACAAGACTGGGGGAGAGGGAGGATTGTGGGACCACTTGCCATTAAATAAAAAAGTCACGGGGCTTGCACCGAGACAGCGCGAGCGGACACGGGTCAGGTTCGACCCGAGGAATTAGCTTCCCCTCCGAGCCCGACAGCTGCTACCTAGGACTCGAAGATTCGGGACCATGCCGGTGATGCCGCGACTCGACTCACACACCACTAGAAAGAACCTTCCAAGGCTTGTCCAACCGTGGTTGGATCGAGGGCTAGAGTGACCATGGAGGAAGAAATCTTCAACCCTAAATTCTAGGGTAGTCTGTGGAGGACAAAGCAATTTTCATCTGATTGAGTTCAATTTAACTCGATCAAACATCACCATGCAATAATCTAACATGCGAAATAACAATTCAAAAATTAATTTAAGGAATTGCACAAAGAAGAGGTAGGATCGAGACGTGCCTGAAATGGATGGTCGAGAGTTCAGGAAGAGCGATCGGCTTCTAGGGTTCGACTCATGAGCTCCGGACTCACCGATTTTGAAAACGAGGACCCTTAAGCAGCTATTGGGAGGATAAGGAGGATCGGCAAAGGTTTCTAGAGCAGGGACGATGCACATCGCGTCACTGCTGACCACGCGTGACACGTGGAGGGGCGTGAGGAAGGAGGTGCATGTAACTATATAAGGTTGTTACCCAGCTTAATTTTAGCTTAATTGTATCTTAATTATTATTTTATTAATTTCATCTAGCTATTAAAATTAATCCCTATAGATTTGGTGTGATTCGGAGCTAAATCAAATATTTTAGATTATTTTAATATTTAATTAATTAGAAAATTGAATTATTTAATTTGACCCTCGAAATCAAAATCCGACTTCACTGTTGCGATCGTCACCCCCAATTTAACTAGGGGTGATGTTTTGGACGCATTTGGAAGTCGTCAGATTTTCACAAATACTTTAATTTAATTAAATACCCCAAAAATTAACATAATTAAATAATAGTCAAAATCAAAATCTGACTTCGTCGTTGAATTCCTCACTCCCAAAATAACTAGAGGTGAATTTTTGGGATTTTCCGGTGCACGTTTCTAAAATCTAAATTTTTAACTAATTAAAAATGTAGGGAATAAATAAAGAATTATTTAATTTAGAAAATCCATTTTTTTTCTAAATTGCATTACTGGCTGCCCATCCCCCTTCATTCGGCACCGCCATGCCTCCCTCTTGCTTAAAATGATGGCAGAGGCCATCGCTCGTTTCTCAAATTATATTCTCTTAGGCCATATCTATCTTCCTCCACTCTCCTTCGTCTTTAAGAAGAAGCTCAGACCCTTCTTCCTCCCCATTTGCTAAGGCTGAGAGCCCTCCCTCCTTCCTCTATTGCTACACCTTGAAGAAGAAGCTCCTCTCCAAGTTCTTGAGGAAAACAGAATTTTCTTTCTTCTTCCATTCTTGCAAGCTAAAGTACCTATTTGCTCCTCTTCATTGTATACTTCACTTTGCTATTATGCTGTTTTGTATCTTTAGAACATCTATGATTGTATTTGGAAGCTATTGAGATTCATTAAGGCATCATATTATTTTGAAAATCTCATGCTCTATTTTTCATTCATTCTATATACCTGAGCCTTTAACTCCATATTTTGTATAGTTAGGACAATCCATTTGTACCCATTTTAGTATCGATGGAAAGGTATCAGAAAGATCTTTTCATCGATATATAGCACCACTTATGAAATACTTTAGATTTAGAGTATTTGAGCTTGAAATGTGACCATTCACGGTTTTCGCACAGACAAAATCACCGTCGGGCGCTACAGAGCGCCGTAGCGCCCGAGTTTAGAATTGAATCTGCCGTAGCTCCCCATAGCGTGCCACGGCGCTTCTGGAGCTAAAATAAGGGCCTGGAAGCAAACTGCTACCGCGCTACAGCGCGCCGCAGCGGGTTGCAGCATCATTTTGGGAAAAACTATAGGAAATCAAGAGAAAAATTAATTAAATAATCACACAAAAGTTAAATCACTACAGTGCGCCACAGCGTGCCATAGCATGCCACAGCGGGCTGTAGTGTCATTTTTGGAAAACTATATGAAGCCAGAAAATAAATTAATTGAACAATGATTTTGAAAGTTAGACCGCTACAGCGCGCCGTAGTGCTTGAATGCGCTGCAGCACACCGTTAGCATCCAACTATCGGGAAATCGAGCGCCGTAGTGCTCCGCAGCGCCTGAAAGCGCTGCGGTTCCCCACAGCGCTCTACAACACGCCGTAGCACCCAGAAATTTCTAAAAATGCCCAGAATTAGTCAAAACTTCACTTTTTTTAGATTTTAAGGTCTCTAGGACCTTAGTGTGACTGAATTATATCAAATTTGAACTTAGTTTAATTAAATTTGAGCATTGTATAAAATTTTGTGTAATAATCAACTTTGAAAGTTTGCCCTTTTATGGTATGTGCAAAGACCTCTTTTGTGCCTTAAGTATTTGTGTGTCAAATGCAAAATAATAGAATCTTTGAATGCTTGTATTCATTAGGTATATCTTAATAACCAAATTGCATGAAATCTAAGTCTTTTAGAGTTATAATCAAGTGCCAACACCTTTCGTTTGATTTAGAATTTGGTTTGCTTTAATTACCTTCTATTTTATGCCATCTTTACATTCCTATATTTTCATGATATTATGATGTATGTTAGAGAACTTTGACATTTATTTGGACACCTAAATATACTTGAATTGACATTAAACTATATTTGAATATAAGAATTTTGAGAACATGATTAAGTAAATGATACTTAATTTAAATTTAAAACTTGATATCAATAATACACCAATAATATGTTGATTTGTTATTGATCTTTAAATTAACCATTAGTCTTAATTTTGGTAAGGCTAGGGGTTAAACCCTAACTTGTCTTGATTAAGATCTAAATCAATTAACTTAATTGTAAGATAATTCAATTAACATTATTCCAATAATGCATCTGATTTAGTATTGATCTTAAATTAATAAATTAGAAGTGCTAAGATTAATATTGAATCTGTGTGATTGAATCATCTGAATCTAAACTTTAGATTTTTGATTTTCTCTTATATAAGACTACCAGTATAAGATAGACAATAAAATTATAATGATTTATGAAATGATCTAATTCTAATAATATCTTTGATTTCATCTCATGATTGTAGAATAGAATAGGATCATATGGATTTTTAATCATCTGATCTGATCACTTTAATCTAAGTTTAATAAGTAAACTTTGAATGTTAACTTAAGAAATAGAAAAGTGAGATCTCAAGAGTCTTGTTATAGGATTATCCTTAAAATGCTTAAAGACCTTAAATATTGATATATTGATGTATAAAGAACTTTTATAACCTATTGAGGTAGAAACTTAGATGATCCTTCATAACCTTAGAAGTTGATCTTAACACATCGTGGTAGGATTCACCTAAAGCAGTTAGAATGAACTTCTCCCTTGCATTAAAAATTAATATTAAGTGATCTTTTTGGATCACATCCTTGGAGCCTTGTGTAGGACTCACTTATTTAGAGTAAGGATTAATAGCTTTGATAAATCCTTGTTAATTAAATAGAATTGTCTGAACTCAGATTATTAGTTGGGTGTAGTAGGGTATACCCATAGTACTGGATTATTTCAGTAGTATTCGAGAATAGTTGAGTCACTATAAGTAAAATTTATCTTTATGCTATCCTGCAGGCTTAGGTAGATATAATATCGCTTAGAGTAAATCAGTCAATCCTAAGAGTGTTATAAATAGTGACTTATTCCTTAGTTTGATTAAAATACAAATCATCATCGGGTGATGCCTCTTAGGTAAGATTGCTTCAATATGTGTGGCTTAAACAGACTAAGTAATTTGAGTCACCCCCTTTAAGACAGTGAGTGTGATTGTGAGTTGGGTATCTTAATGACTTAGCTTGAGATACAAATCACCATCGGGTGATGCCTCCTATCGAAGATCGCTTTGTTAGGCTGGCTTAATCAAACTAAGTGTTAAGAACTATCTTTCATGCAAACATGCTAAATATGTGTATACAACCTTCCCATATAATGATTTTTAAGTAAATTCTCAACTTTAACTAAGAATCAGAACTAGAATCTATGAGTCATAATCCTTTTAGTAGGATTCTGCATAATGGAGATATTGAATTTATTATTAGATTTCAAAGCATTTATGGATTTATCTCATGTAACTTAAAAGCATGAGCATGAGCATAAGCATGATGTTCGAGTATCAGTAATGATGTATGAGTATCAGTGATGATTTATGGGTTATGGAATATTACATTCATTGACAGAAGAATTTTAGGATGCATTAGCATCACATTTTCTAACTGGATGTATGCATACATTGGTCCGTACGACTCATAACTTTCAGTGATATTTTGGTTGCATATCGGTAGCATACAATATTGTTGCATATTCAGATGCATAATTTCAGTGGCATACAATATATGTTTACATGCTATTATTCAGTTTCAGATCCATTACTATCTTTGTTAATTTTCAGTATTCAGTTCTAGTATAACTTTACTTTACTTTATTTCGATTTTATACAGTTTTATACAGTTTTATACTTTTAGTTATCTTTACAATTTTTTGTATATTTACTTATATTATGTAAATGTTAAACGGTTAATTAGAACTGTTTAGATTAGTTTCGATGTGTTAGATTTATTGTCTAACACAGGATACTTTTGGGATCCGACAATTTACTAGATCTTGAGCAGTATATTGAGCCAAGTTAGGAGGATACCTAGGAGATTCAGGAGGAGCCCGTGAAGCATAGTGGATTATTCTCCAGCATTACTATTTTGCTTAGTTTATTTCAGTTTAGTACTTAGTTCTTATATCTATATTTTAGTAAACTGTTTGTAATAATTCTGGATGTATTTTCTTTTCTTTTCTAAGATAAATGTTTCATACATCTTCTGTGATGAATATTTCTGAATGTTTGCTTTAGCTTTCGCACTCTATTTATATACTACTTATACTTAGTATTGTGATGTGATCAGTATACTGGAAATGCTGATACCTTATACATATATTAGATTCATCATGTGTTTTACATTCAATATATATATTGGTCTAATACTTATGATAAGGATACTACTCTTATTTTAAGTATTAGCTCTCAATCCTCATTGAGATTGAGTTAGCATCCCTTCAGATGGGTTTGGTTTCAGCTACTTCGAGGAGACGGGATATTCCACCCCGAGTGGCGCGCCACTCTGCTGCCAACTCGATTACGATTACCCCTTTTTGCTCGCAACGACGGGGCGGGGCGCTACAGTGCATTAGCCATCTGATCAAACAATCAGACGACTGGAGTGAGGCGGCGTCTAATCTGACGGCACTATTAGTTTTGGTGAACGCGGCTTCTACTTGACGGTGACGTTATGATCTTTTAATTAATAATTAATTTAATTATTAATCCTAATTTTCTTAGCTAAATTTATGTATTTAATGGCCTTTAAAAATTCCCAATAAATCACCCATAGCTAATTGAGAGGTGAAGAACGTAACGAGGAAGTCAGATTTCATTTTTGATGGATATTTAATTTTTCTATTTTTCGGGTATTTTAAATATATTAAAATATTCGATGAAAATCCAACGACTTCCAAATGTCTCATAGACTTTACTTCTAACTAATTTGGGGGCAATGAACGTTATGAAAAAATCTAATTTTTGATTGAGATCAAATTAATTAGGTCAATTTTTAGGGTTTCTGAAATTCCCAAAATCAAGATTTGATCTATTTAACCCCTGATTTGGACCAAAACTTCAGGGTGATGTCATAATGGCTATTTAAGAGTGTTAGAATCAAAATCAAGACTTGATTTAATCATAATCGAATCTTCCCTGTCAATGCGATAGGCACCAAACTCGGGCTGGGGGTTGTTCTCAATATAGAGCTCTACAACTCACAAGCAATACATCGATCGAAGGGTCATTTTAGGATCTTCATGTTGATATAAAAATGTTTAGCCGATTCCATCTTTAACATTCAAAATTCTGATGCCCTAAATCAAGCACAGAGTGAAATGCACATGATTGATATTCGACGGAGTCAAGTCTTAATTAGGCTCGATTGAGCTTAATCAAGCCTCGATAAACATTTATTGTCGTATCAGTACATAGACAGGATCTAATAAAGCGATTTTACACTCAATCTGAAGGTTTTCAAAATCTAGGGTTTCCATCTCAACCTCATAGGGCCGTATTAACCTTATCTAAATGCCAAGCATCCCAAATTATACAATTATGAATTAGAACAAAGGATTTTTATGAAGCAGTTTGATAACGACGGATTACCTAAAAACTGCGCCTAGAGTTCCTGCGCAGCTTGGGAAGATATAAATTTCATTGCCAAAAGTGTACTAACGAATTCAGGACACTCATAAATAAGATAACAATTGGATTAAGCTGTCATTTAAACCAAACAGATTTTTTATTTATAATACTTTTAATTCAATTAAATTTGCTTACCATTAACAGGATTTCCTTCCGTTTTATCTTATAAGAATCCCACATCAAAGTACCGCAAGTTCAAGCATACCGCGGCTCGACCCTCTTTCGCCAGCCAATCAAATGTCGGCATCTTTAATCCAACGATCACAAATAAAGGAAAACAATATGTCCGGATCGCCTTTGAATCTGACGGTCCACACACCTAGCAAAATTATCTATTTAAAGCAGCTGCCGATGTTCCAGATGGCATCGTCTTTCCTACTCTCCAGCCAGAAAGAGAATAAAGGGGAAAAATGTCGGGAAGAGGAAAGGGAGGGAAGGGTTTGGGGAAGGGCGGAGCGAAGCGGCACCGCAAAGTCCTTCGGGATAACATTCAGGGAATCACGAAGCCGGCGATCAGGAGGCTCGCCAGACGCGGCGGGGTCAAGAGGATCAGCGGCTTGATCTACGAAGAAACTCGTGGCGTTCTCAAGATTTTTCTCGAAAATGTTATCCGCGACGCCGTTACCTACACCGAACATGCACGCCGCAAGACTGTCACCGCCATGGATGTTGTTTACGCTCTCAAGCGCCAGGGCCGCACTCTCTATGGCTTTGGCGGCTAGAAGTCTAGGGTTTGTATGCATTAGAGCTTTATGAAGGTTTTCTTTAGTAATCTTGCTAAGACATCTCTTGTAATTGTTGAAATTTTAAGGATTTTGAAGAGTTTGACCAGTTTGATATCTTATTTTTACGAAATGTTTGCTGTTTAGGATTCTCCCGGTTTTCTTTATTACAAATTGAACTCGAGTCCATATGAGAAAAGATCATTAGCAGAAAAAAGTGATTTTTAAGCATCTGACTCCATTAACTAAATAAAAAACATAAATGGAGATTCTCATCTATAGTAGTTGTTTGATAGTTGCCATTGCTGGAGATGAAAATGATGAGCAAATTATTCATTTACACTTTTAATAATAGTTACTCATGTGGATAAGACAATGAATGAAGAAAAGTTTGAACCAAAAGGCTGAAATTGTATAGTATTTATAAGAAAACATGTAAAAAACTACCTTAGAGAGTTTTGAATCTAAAGATTATTGGGGACGTTTCTACCATAGAAGAATGTCATGATGCTACCATTGAACTGATGGTATGCTATTTGCTTCATGTGTATGTACGCACAAGAATGTTTGCCAGATTAGATGGCATGTGCCTACGGTGCCTCAACCATGGAGTCACTCACCCTTAATTGAAAGTCACTCAAACTATGAGGTAATTAAAGATTTTAGATGGATTGTATATTCAAAAGTGATGCAATCATATTTGTGTTCTTAGGTGGATTTTCTTTAGCCTAATTTTCTAAATTTGTGATCATAATTACCTCCTATAGAGCAAATCATAATAGCATCATTCAAGATTTTGATTGAATTGTTGTTAAATTTTTACTAAATTTTATATTTTGCTTATCTCTTTGTAGTTTTATGTTTCTTATTTGTTTGTTTTAGAATCAACTTTACTTTAATTTGAAAGGGATTGTGCCCTCACTACTCTTTACAGGGAAAAAAAGCATTTTGTATAAAAATTTTCCTACATAAATAGGGCATTCCTTTCATTTAATATATTGAGAAATTATTTTAGGTATTTTTATTGAAAGCATTTTGCTAGCATTTCATGCCGTCATCACAAAATGAAGAAACTTGCCTTCATATAATATTTTTAATATATAATTTAAATATCATCATACTACAAAACTAAGACATTATTTTAAATTATTAAGATTATATTCACATTATTTACAATAAAAATTTCATTTGTATATTAATATATTGGATAATCTATAGCTTATATTAAACTTAGAAATTAGTTAGATATGTTTATGCCATTTGGGTCAAGTGGTACCCATTTTCTAAATTAAAACTTAGATTACTTTTTATGAGCGAAAATGGACTTTCACTATATAAGTTTTATTTAATAAATTTCTCTTTATAGGGAATGGATTGTAAATCAAATACAAAGGTGGACAAATAACTTGTAGGTCCTATGGTTCAAGTAGGAATGTAGTCAATCCCGCTATTGGTGTTGATCCCTTACTAAATTCTTACATTCTAATTTAATATAGATTTAAATTATTTGAATTTATCTTGAAGTAAAAAAATAATATTCATAAATTTAGTGAAATTTAGATCCATTAGAAGCAATGGAAAGACCAGGGTAGCCCTTATGAATCATTGGACTAGGTGGGTTCCATCTTAAGTACTATTGATCCAGGATGTATCTATATAGCCTATTTAGTTCCTTAGAGTTCAATTTACTATTATATAACTTAAATAAGGCTTAGCGCCTTGGGTAGGTTATGCTATGGGTGTAGTACTACAAGTTCTAAGCATGATAAGCCTAGGTGGGGGGTGTGTGTGCATATATATATATATATATATATAGGCACGAAGCTTATCGCATGAGATGACTAACTTAATAGCTAGTCATTTATATATTTTAACTATATTTTCACTCATGAATATATTTCTAAATTGTATCATAAGGGGATTATAACTAGGTTAAGTTTGGGAAGTATTAATATGGTTTAAATTACATAAATCAAGGTAATATTAATTGAGTTAGCTTGACTTAATTAGTCATTTAACATTATGGGTGAAGCATGAATTTTAGCATAACATGACTTATTAAATGATATTAGACATTCATGATGGCATTTTTTAATAACCAAGTTAGGTTCTCTAACATATGTTAGAATATTTGGTGGCCAACCTTGAGTGGGATGGAAACAAGCACAAGCTATGGGTTAATACTTAATATTAAATTTGCTTGGACATTAGTCCTAGCGAGTGTATTTATTTGAGTGGTTCAATAGCATTTTGGTGTCAAATTAGTGAGCATCATCTTTAAATAAAGTTCATGGGTGCAAGTGGTGGAGATAAGGGTAAGACAAGACTTATTGCTTCTTCTAGGCCTCACCTTTTAAAGCTTAAGAAGAGTAAGATTATAGGTGGGTGGACCTAAGTTATATATGAGTTTAAACAACAATTTAACAATCGTGATGGAGTATTGGTATGTTTAAAATTCATGGTTATGAGGCAAATAAAATGGTTCCAGTTATTAACACTTTTAAGGGTGATATGGGTCCATGACTATTGACTTTCTTTCACTTCCCATGATTAGTTAGAAATTGTTGTTTTTTTTTTTTTAAATACTATCCTAAAATTAATAGTTATTCACAATTAGTTAATTTTATGGAAAATTATAGTTATTGTTCTTAGGGCCTTGGAAGATAAATCTCATGGTGTGAGAATATAAGCTTGGGCGGGTCACTCAACCACATCTTCTCATGGAATCAAATAAAATTGAGTTTTGTGATCATCGTTCAATGGGATGGTTTGATGGAGCTATATTATGGAAGTGTTATTTCTAGATTAATTTAATTATTTATGATGGAAGCTTTATAAGTTTGATCTTATCACCATGGAAAGTCTAAGCATGCATTTCAAGCATTAAATCCTAACTAACATAAGATCAGCCCAATAAAATCAATGAACCATTTATGGGTTCATCTATCTTTATAGTGTACAATTTGGAAGTTGAACTAAAGATTATAAACTGTAAGAACTTTTAAGGGAATCTCACATGGTACATTATCCATTAGAATTCCTTTGTCCATAATTATTTTACTACTTTGCTTTAAGCATGAAGTTATCTAGAAGGTCATCAATGTTGTCTTCATTAAGCCTTTAAATGATCTAATTAGGTTAGTGGTAAGACACACACACACACACATATATATATATATATATATATATATATATATATATATATATATATTGTTCTTAAAATTATGGAAAACTCCACACATACATGGGGATTTTATTCTGGTATTTATGAATGTTGCAATGAATGTGGAAATATATATTTTATATGCCTCAAAATACACTGTTATACTAAATCCCGATATGATCTTGGGAAGTGAGCACCTAGCGCTAGATTAGTTGTGCTGGCCCAGCAGGGCATCACACTCCCTAGGTGTCAAGTGCTTCTGCACAGCGGGCTGCCCAACCACCTGGCCGACCACCCCTTCCTCTCCTCTATTTAAAGCGCACATTCACCTCCCTCCACCTACATACATCGCCGATAACCACTGGCCTCCATCTCCACCCCCACTCGGCAACACCAAGGCCTTCCCCTTTTTTTCTTCCTTTGCGGCCAACGATCACCCTCGCCTCGCCACCTCACCGCGCAGACACATTGCTGGCAGCATGCCAAACTCCTGTCGAGTCACCCCCCACCTCTTTGGTAAGTCGCCGCCTCCCAGCGATAAACTCCCTTTGAACGGGAACAAGGGCTATATAAACAAAAAAAAATTGTGAATGAGGAAAAAATTATGAGCAAATTGAAATATTAAAATTTTAAATGAGAGATAAAAATAATAAAAAATTTATTTGACTAATAACATCATTAACATACTAACAATTAATTTTTATTTTTGCTACTAACTTTTATTTTTTGCTTCTAACTCTTTTATTTATGCTATTAACTATTATTTTTTGCTCATAATATTTTTTTATGTAATTTTTATGATCTTTATTTTTCATTTCATTTAATATTATTATTAATAATATATATATATATATAGATATATACACTATATTATAATTATTATATATATATATTATATTATAATAAAAATAATAACATTAATTTGTTATTGTTATTATTATTGAAAGAGCATAAATATTATTATTATTATTATTATTAAATAATAATAATAAAACATAATTTTATTATCATTATCATTAAGGATAATGATAAATCATAATAGTAAGTATATAAATTATTGTACTTATTATTATGTATATCATAATAATAATAACAATAATATTATTGTTATTAAATATTATCTCTTATTAATATTATATTATTTTCTCTTTAAATAATGATAATAATAATAAATAAATTATCTTACTTATTATTATTATTATTATTATCATCATCATATATTAATAATCACAATATTAATATTATTATAATATTATCTCTCCATTTTTCATTAGTAAAAAGAATAATAATAATAAGTATATTATTATACTTATTAATATTATTATCATCATATAAATAATAATTATAATAGTAATGATAATAATAATGATAATTATATTATCATATATTATTATCCTAATATTCTCTCTCTCAAATAAATATATAGGTATAAAATTATCATAAATATTAGCAATATTATTTCTTTCATATTATCATATTCTCTCTTTAAGATAAATAAAAAAAATACACTTTACATATAACTTATCATATAAATGATAATGATAATAATAATAATAATATTATTATTTTTAGTTAGTATCTCTACTTATATATATATATATATATCTTATATGTGACCGGTGGGATTTGAACCCAAATTATAATAATCAATCAGATATGCTTGATTCTTCAAGGTTCGAGAATTGTCCAATCGAATGATATTAGTATTATCTTTTATTTGGTTCAATATAAAAATATTCAATTTTTGATGTAGTATGACTTATTGGTGATATATTACTTTTATCATTATTTTAATTAGTATTCAATGTTGATTTATAGAAAAAGCTACAATAATTATCTTTTCAATACTTATTAATTTGATTCCATATAAATTACAAATTTAATTCTTTAATTTTCACTTATAGATATAATATAATTATTGATATCCAAAGTACTTCAAATTTTCTTTAATGGGTGCTCAATTCGAGAGCGTTTTCATTGTAAATGCTAGGTTAGGATGTCGCTAAAGTACTGGAACAACGTTGATTAATCAATCGTTGCAGTTTTACTTTCTTATTTTCTTCCTTTACTTTAAATAAAGAAGAAAAGTCTATTCTTACATGTGCTACTATATTAGAATAAAAATATTTTCTTATTTTCAAATTAAATGTGCAACGATCTACAATGTTTATGCTATTATTCTAAATCCCAACTACAATCCCCAACAAAATTTTTGGTGATGCCACTAAAATCCCCACACCCCTGTTAGGAACCAGGATTTGGGGACATCACAATTAGTATCAGAGCTGGAGTTGAGAAAAAAATAGAATGATAACTTAAAATTTAGATTTGTTCAAAATTAATTTGATATATATATATATATATATCATTATTATAATATATTATTTTTATAGATGAGCCTCAAAAACTATTTCATTGAATACTTTGAAGAAATGAGAAACATAGTGAGATAAATTCATTGTGAGATAAATTCATGCCCATTAGAAAGCCTAAGAAGTTATAGTATTGATCGACCTCTTGCCTTAGAAAATCAGTTCCAAACTTTAGCCTAAAAATTTGAGAAGATTAAAGATCTATTCCTTATAGTCTTCCACACTCAAACTAAGAATCTTATGAGAGAAATAAAAAACTTACAAAATATCATCAGAGAAGTAGCTGCAACATACAAATATTATCTAATGGAGTTAGAAGAGAAAGGGAAATTGTAATAGCTTAGGTTGTTACCCTAGTTAATTAGGACTAATCTCAGTCCTAATCTTGATCATAAATGTTAATCAAGTCATTAAGAGTCAAACTTTAAGACTTAGTCCAAATCAGGAATCAAATAGATCAAATCTTAATTTTTGGGAAATCCAGAAACCCTAGAAATTGACCTATCTAAATTGACCTCAAATCAAAAAATGAACTACGCCATTGCACTCATTGCCCCCAAATTAGTTAGGGGTGATGTTTTCGTGTTAATCGGAAGTCATCAAAATTTTGATGAATATTTTAATAATATTTAATACCCCGAAAATTGAGAAATTAAAATACTCGTCGAATCAAAAATCTGACCTCGCCGTTGCATTCCTCACCCCTCAATTAGCTAGGGGTGAATATTTGAAAATTTTTGGAGTTCAACAAATAGCCGAATTTTTATTAGGAAATTTTTTAAATAATAATATTATTTAATCATCTTAATGATGCTGTCAGACCACTCACGCCGTTACCCCTCTAGCCCATCAGATCTAATAGCTCGATTAAATAGCTTGATGTCCCTATCTATAGTTTTGAAAGATCTACAATGTCGGTAGCTATGTCCCATCCCGCTACATTGGTAACATTTGTTGCTAGTGTGATAGCACCTGCCCATTGGGCGTGGTCGGTGACATTCTGAATTTTCCCTTTCCCTAGCAGGCCCTGAGGTGATCTGATAAACATTGGTCTATCGACTAGGTCAAGACTTTTTAAAGGTTTCACGACTGTCTTGGGATTGGGAGTGATGCTTTTCTTGGCGTTCGACGATCATCTGCTCATTATGCTCCATAATGGTCGTGCAATCCAGTAACTCAGCAAATTTGGTGTATTTGAGCAGGAGTAAACTGGTTCGGATGGAATTCTTCAAATCATCCAAAAACCTACTACACCTAGCAGCCTCCGTGTCTACTAGCTTGGGTGCATATCTGGAGAGTCTTGTGAACTCGGACTCATATGCTGCGATGGACCTATTTTCCTGAGTCAGCTTAATAAATTGGTTTTCCAATATCTTCTGGGCAGACAGAGGGATGTAGCGACCTCAGAATGCCTCCGCAAATTCTTCCAATGATATGTTTTCTAGCTCCATTGCCATGAACTGAGTTTTGTGGGTGACTCCCCACCATCGCTCAGCTTTAGCCTTGAATAGGCTCTTATCCAATCTCACCGCATCTCTGGCCGGGCATTTTATATCCTCTAGTTTATTTTCTATCTCTTGAATCTAATCTTCAGCCTCCATTGGCCTAACTGAACCATCGTAGCGTGGTGGGTTCAGCTTCAAGAAGGCTTGCAAAGCTCCGCCAATTTTATGCCCTTGGCTAGGAGGAGACTCATGAGTCTTGTGTTGATTGGCTAATATTTGAGCCATCAACTCCAAGATCTTATTGGTCTTATTCTCCGATGGACCTGAAGGCAAAGGGGCCTTCACTAGCGTCTCCATTGGCAACTCAGGAGAATACTCTTCCAGATTCATCTATAAGGAAGGTGATTGCTATTAACAGAGAATTGAATGCATCATTTAGAGAGAATTAATATTTTAATGCATAAGAAAGTTAACAGAAATAAAGATACAATCATTTTGTTACACAAAATTTTGCTCTTAAGATAATAATATTCTAAAGGAGTTTCTTAATGCTTTTAGCCTAAAGCTTCCTATACTTATTGGTCATTTTCTTCTTCTTAGAAGTTGAGGCTGTAGTCTTTGCTTGATGCGCCTTCCTTTCAACCTCTGAAATGCATTCTTCATGCTCTTATTATTTTTCCAGAGTGAATTCAGCCAACTTAGGAAGTACCCATCTCAGTGTCTCCTTCAATTCTTGTACCTCATTCTGGAGGCTAGTGATCTTCTCGTAAGAGACACACATGAACCTTGTCAGGCTTTCACCATGTGCCTCTTCCTTATCCTCTAATTCTTGAATCCAGTCTTTAAGAGTAGGGGGCTGAAGTTAGGTTCGTGGAAGTTCATTTGCCACGACCCTTCTTGGCTTAAGTCAGTATCCGAGTGTTCAGCCGAATGATTAGGGGAATTCATCTGTTAAAGATTCAAACTTATAATTTGTTGAATAATGATCTTATTATGTAATTAATTTTTCTACAAAATATTATCCTAATAATAGCCTC
The DNA here is from genome assembly GCA_016760335.1 of Gastrodia elata. Classification (NCBI taxonomy): domain Eukaryota; kingdom Viridiplantae; phylum Streptophyta; class Magnoliopsida; order Asparagales; family Orchidaceae; genus Gastrodia; species Gastrodia elata. Next base: position 50,995,282 of record CM028670.1, read on the forward strand.
ATCATGTCACTAGTTTTTTATAAGATGTTTTGTTCCTACCATAATCTTATTATGTCACTAATTTTCTATCAAGTATTTCATTCAAGTGTATTTATATTTTAATTTGAATGATTTTCTAATTATGGCTTCTATGTCAATTACTATTTTACTCTAACACTTCCAATCCTGCTCTGATACTAACCGTGATGACCCATGTTAGGTTGGTAACAACTAAACTAACATCAGATGCATCTTCCCACAGGATCATATTGGCAGTTAGGTAAAATAGCAGTTAAACAAACATCTAAAGTCATTCAAATATAAGAAATAACATTCATTCAATTTAAAATAAACAATATCCAAAATTTATTATATGACTTTTCATTATACATCAAATTATTATTCCTGAAAGGGGGGAAGTTATTTTCTCGCGCTATGCCTTTAAACTATATCAACTGCCTCCAGCTGTAACTGATCTGGCATTATAAAAATAATTTCTTAGTGCACAATCTAAATACAAGGATATTAAAAATATACTTTAAGTAAAAGTGGAAGGCAAAAATGATAACAATTGCAGAAAAATATAGTGTGTTTCAAATAAAAGATGATCATGTCTCCTGCAAAATAAATGTTCTTTTCACATGCCAAGTTTCTAAAGGAAAAGAAAATATAGCATAAAATTCATGTTTATGTTTATATCTATGATATCCTGAAATAATAATAGCAGTACTGATGGGCAAAGCCAGAACCATGAGGCTGGGTTCATATGCATTTAAGCATAAACCTTCACCTGGACCCCCTTAAGAGACTCAGATGGCAATAAATATGCATTTAAGCATAACCTTCACCTGTGCCTCCCTCAAAGGCTCTAGATGGCACCCTTATAGCTCTCGAGGACTAGCCCCGTCCCTAATCTATTCATGCTCCATTTCGGAACCCTTCTTGCAATATTCACAAGATACATAAACATCATTCAATTTCTCTTACATCATTAGTAGTAAGAATAACGTATTAAGTAGCAATACAAAATAGACTCAAAGTGATGCATATATAGTAAATGATAGTAAAAAGTATAAAAATAATATCCAGTGTACCTTTTATATTTTGACTAACAAGATGATTTACTCATAACCTTGATGTATCTGCAAAAGTTATAAATTTGGAATTCTATTATATTTTGAAAGTGATGTTTTCAATGAATCCTATTTGTTTGATATACTACTTATCTTTTTATTTTCATATCCTTCCCAAACTTTGACATAAATCTCATAATTTAGAAGGTACGTTACCATAATTTTTCTTAAGAGTTCTAAAGTTGTGATTTAAAGAGTTTAAAACATTACTAGTATTATGTCACAGTATTTTAATATCATAATTAATTATTCTTTATTTTTAGTAATACAAATCATATTTAATTCATCCAAATTCCATTATGATACTCTTAAGACAGCAGCAAATGAATATTTTCCAAACATAGAGTATTATAAGTAATGAGTTTCATGAATACATTTCTTATTAAAGTCCGACTTAAAACCCTAAGATAATACTTCAATTGATCGGAACATAATTTGTTTTACTAAAAATTTAGTTTATTAGTGAATTCTAGAAAATTCAAGATTAATCCCAATAAAAAGAAATGCTCAATTTCATTTTACCAAATTTTAAACCTAAATGGTCATTATTATTATTATTATTATTATTATTATTATATATGTACATATACATATATATATATATATACACATTTATATATATATACACACATATACTTTTCCCTTTTTAAGAGACTCGGTAGAGGAGCTCTTACCTTAAGGACGAGTCGAGCGAGTCGAGCGACAGATTGGCGCAGAGAAGAGGTCGAGCGTAAGGAGGAGTTGGTGCCGGGATGAGAGGGTTGGATCGAGTCGACTGCGCTCCTGTCTTTGTCCTTCTGTTGGTCACATGTAAGGATCGACGAACCATTGTCTACTCGCCTGCTACACGCTTTCGTCGACTCACACGTCGAGCAGAAAGGAGAGGGAGAGGAGGTTAGCTCGAATGGTGAGGGTCTTCAGTCTCCTCTCGATTAAATAGGACGTGCGTATGTAACACACGTCCGATTTATTCGGTTCATTAACAGTAGGCAACGGGTATACTCTTAATTACCTTAAACATTCATTCCTAAAACAACGGTGATTTATTATTTTTCAGTTTCAGCTGATTTTATTTGTCTTGAATATGAGTCTAAATGAGGAAGTTACGTTTTACTAATTTAAATGTGTTACTGATAATTTTAATTTCAATTTCAGTTGTAAATGAATTTTAAAACTATCTAAATTAAGAATTGAAATTGAAAAATAATTTTAGCGGGAGTTTTAACGGAAAACTAAAATTTGCGGGAGGATTTAATGGATTGAATATTGTTGGAACTTAATTCTTACCTTAAAAATGACCTAGGATCATAAAATTCTCTTTAACACTGGTGTTAGTCACTCTTTCATATCTGTGAGTTGTGCTTCTTCTTTAAATCTTCAACATTTTAGCCTAGGCAGTCCCTTAGTAGTTCAAATGCCATCTGATGCTGAAATGTGTGTTGATGAGTTCTGTTTGGTAGACATCCCAATTAATAACCAATTCTTCCAATCCAAACTTATTGTTTTGTACATTACGAATTTCGACATAATCTTAGGAATGGATTAGTTAAAAAGCTTAATGCCATAATAGATTGCTTTCATAAGCAAGTTTCACTTAAGGTTGGAAAGAAACCTGAAGTATTTGTAGGAAAATTTGGCTTGACTGTATCCTTAATCAATGCTATTAAAGCCAAGCATTCGTTAGTAAAGTTTGCTATGCAATACTAGTAACTTTAATCAGTGAAGAGAAGCAAGTAAGTAGTACAGAAGAGACTATCATCATTAGAGAGTTCCTGGATGTGTTCCCTGAAGACTTGCATGGACTACCTCCTCTGTGTGAGGTAAGGTTTTTTATTGAACTTGTCCTTGGAACTCAACCTAAGTCTAAGGCTTCATATAGAATAGCTCCAAAAGAACTGCAAGAGCTTAGAGAGCAGTTGCAAGAGTTGTTAGAGAAATGATTCGTTCGCCCTAGCATGTCACCTTGGGGAGCACCTGTCTTATTCGTCAAGAAGAAGGATGGTTTAATGCGGATGTGTATAGTCTACCGTGAGCTTAACAAAGTGACTGTGAAGAATAAGTATCCTCTCCCTAGGATCAATGATTTGTTTGATCAACTCGCCGGAGCAAAGATCTTCTCCAAAATTGACTTAAGATCAGGTTACTACCAGATTAGAGTCAAGGATGAAGATGTTTCCAAGATTGCATTTAGGACCCGTTATGGGCATTTTGAGTTTCTGGTCATGTCTTTTGGACTGACGAATGCTTCTTCCATCTTCATGGACCTAATGCAGTGTATCCTTAAGCTGTATCTTAACGAGTTTGCCATCATTTTCATCAATGACATCCTAATCTACTCGAAGTCAGCTGATGAGCATGAAGAGCATCTGCGTACCGTTCTAGAATTGTCAAGAGAGAACAAGCTTTTCGCTAAGTTTTTTAAGTGTGAATTTTGGTTCAAGTTCGTGGCATATTTGGGTCACGTGATTGATGCTGAAGGCATTATAGTAGATCAAAATAAAATCCAAGCTGTTCGACAATGGGTTCCATCTAAATCTGTAACAGAGATCCACAGTTTCTTAGGACTCGCTGGTTATTACAGAAGGTTCATTTTTGGATTCTCTCTAATTGCTTTATCGTTAACTCAGTTAACTAGGAAAGACGTCTTGTTCATCTAGAGCACAACCTGTGAAGAATCATTTCAGAAGTTGAAGCAGTTATTGACTTTAGGTCCTGTTTTAGTTCTACCTCGAGAGGGTAAAGATTTCCAGGTGCCTCTAAGGTAGGACTTGGTTGTGTTCTGATGCAAGATCACCATGTTATAGCTTATGCCTCTAAACAACTTAAGCTCATTGAGAAGAATTATCCTGTACATGACCTTGAACTTTCAGTAGTAGTTTTTGCTCTAAAGATTTAGAGACACTACCTGTATGGAGTTAAGTGTGAGATGTTTACTGATCACCAAAGCTTAAAGTATATCTTCACCCAGAAGGAACTTAACTGCCATCAGTATAGGTGGCTAGAGTTACTTTGCGACTATAATTTGGAAATCCAATACCATCCGGGTAAAGCGAATGTCATAGCTGATGCCCTGAGTCGTAAAGCGATATCTTCCCTTCGTTGTAATGAATCTTTGATCGAAGATTTTGTCAGATTGAATCTTGAGCCTATCAATTTAGCTGATATAGGCACCTTACTATTTACTATTCAGTCAAATGATTCTATAAAGTCTAAGATTATTGAAGCACAGAAGGAAAATTTGAGTTATTCTATGTTAGTTTCTAAAATTGTTAGTGACAAGAGATCTGAATTATGTCTTGATGACAAAGGTGTGGTATTTTAGAAGTCCAGATTATAGATTCTAAAAGGCTTACAGTTACAGATGTTATCTGAAGCTCATAATTCTGGCTATGCACTGCAAATGGTAGTTGTAAGATGTATCAAGATCTCAAGCAATTATTTTGGTGGTCCAGCATAATATGAGATATAACTATTTTTATTTCCAAGTGCCATCCCTGTTCCTTGGTCAAGGCCGATCACCAGAAGCCTGGTGGAATTCTTAAACCCTTAGACATTCCTGAATGGAAGTGGTCCGATATCTCCATGGACTTCATTGAAAGTTTGCCTAAGAGTAGATCTGGTTCTGACTTTATTTGGGTGATTGTTGATAGACTCACTAAGTCAGCCCATTTTCTAGCTATTTGTTAAATAAATCCAGTTTAGAAGTTAGCTAAGCTTTATCTTAAGGAGATTGTTCGTTTGCATGGTACACCAAATTGTATAGTTTTTGACAAAGATAGTAGATTCACTTCTAGATTTTGGTCAGCTGTTCAGCAAAACTTGGAGATGAGTTTAGCATTGAGTACTACTTTCCACCCCCAGACAGATGGTCAGACTGAGCATGTTAATCAGATCTTGGAAGATCTCTTACATCTTTGTGTTCTAGACTTCGGTGGATCATGGGAAGATCATTTAGCTTTAGTTGAGTTTGCCTATAATAACAGTTATCAGTCCAGTATTAGTATGGCTCCTTACGAAGCTCTTTATGGAAGGAGGTGTACAACTCCAGTTGCTTGGATTGAAGTAGGAGACTCTCAACTTTATGGTTCTGAATTGGTATAAGAGACTACTAAAAAAGTTCAATTGATCAAGTGTAATATGACTGTAACTTAGAATAGATAGAAGAAATATCATGATGCTCATCATCGTCAGTTAGAGTTCCAAGTGGGCAATAGGGCTTATCTTAAAGTTAGTCTGATGCATAGTGTGCAGAGATTTGGTGCATTTGGAAAGTTGAGTCCAAGGTATTTGGGACCCTTTGAAGTGATTGAGAGGATTGGAAAATGTGCTTACAGATTAGAGTTGCCAGAAGACTTCTCAGCTGTACATAATGTGTTTTACGTTTCATCAATAAGAAGGTGTTTGCTAGATCCAAGTCAGCAAATTCAGATACCTGAAATGGAACTGCAACCTAATCTGACTTTCATCATTAAACCTATCATGATTCTAGGGCGAGATCTTAAGCAGTTAAGAAACTGCTGCATTCCTATGATCAAAGTCCAAAGGCAGAATCATCTAGTTGGTGAAGCCACATGAGAGAAAGAAGATAATATGCTAAAGCAGTTAAGAAGCCTATTTAGGATGCTTTTACCCTTGTTCTATTTGTAGGCTAGGATGTATACTTAAGTGAGTATTCTAACTCACTTTATATTTCTTACTTACTTTTCCTCACTTGTATGCTTACTATATTGCACCCATGCTTGTGCTTAATTTTGTAACTAGTAAGTGATATCCAATTATAATAATAATATATTTAGACAATCTTAAATTGTACTTAGACTATTTAGTCTGACCAGATTTTCTATTTCTTAGCTTTGCCCTATCACATTTAAATGCCAAAATATGATAGATCAGGTGCATTTGGAGGCTAGTGAAGCTGGGCCAAGTGCTAAAAATTAATTGCTTCCACCTATAATATACTAAACTATATAGCTTAATATAAATTGCAAGTGAGCTATCAATTTCATTCTTTCCTTTAAGTTTACTGTTGTTTTGTAATAAATATTGTTTACTTTACTTTTTTATACTTTATTGGAGCTTAGATTATATTTAAATGCTTGTGATGAATGAATGGATGAATGGTTACAAATATATAAAAATAAATATTAATTAAGTCATTAGTTGCATATCTACTTAGGATGTTAATTGGAAATTAAATTCTTATTTAAGTTGAGAAGCTTTTCTTTATCTACATATATGTAATGAATGCTTGTGAATTGAGTATACTTTAGGATAGATAATTGCTACACATATGATTTTCTCCCTTTTAAACTTGTAGAATTAGAAATGAGCAATCCTATATAATTGATTAATTTCTATTTTAGAATTAGAAATGAGCAATCTTATGTAATAGATTGAACTCTATTTTAGAATTAGAAATGAGCAATCCTATATAACGGATTGAACCCTATACTAGAATTAGAGCTAAAATGGATTGATTACATATTAGTTTAGGTTATTTTCCTTTCAAATTATAACTTCCATTGGAATGGAAGTCTTGCATGTCTACTTTGTAGGTGTTTCCTTAGCATTTACAAAGGACACTGCCAAAATTTTTAAGTATTTTAGGACTTAGAAATTTTGTTGAAAAATGTAGACTTATAACTCACATGTCAAATACTCAATAAATATCTATAATTTTATATTTAAGATTGAAGGTATTCATTTCAATTGTTTTAAATTAAAATCTCATGTTTCCTTATATATATCACATGCTTAGTCATATTTCATTCTCACTTATAAATCCATATATTGTATCTTCATATATAAATTACTTAATACTATTCACAATTTTCCTTCCATCTTAACTTAAGACCCTCTTCTAAATCCTTAGCCAAACACAATATCTAATAATTTGGATTAGTTTTCTTCTAATCTAGTATTAGGTATTGTGGTGACATATCAATGTTGAGTTAAGTGATTCTCAATATTGGGGTCATCACAGTGATCTTCACTTTTCTTTGCTTGTCTGTTCTTTCTTGCTTAGTAATGGAAGGCTAAAAACCCCTTGGAGAGGGTTGAGATGTAGTTGTAGAATTATGTAAGGAAATTTTGGTGTATGATGATATTATTTAATTGTAATGAAAAACTATTTACTATATTGTTAATTTCTAATATTGAATGAATGCTTGGATGAATTAAGTTTTTATTTATTTAAATTAAAAGAGCTTGTGTTCCAATGCTCATCAATCGGGTAAGAGCAAGGAAGGTAGTCCAAGTAGAGCTGATAATTACGTGACAGAATTCTCGAGCTCACTTGCAACCTCCCTTGGTAGCTCTCTCAAAAGATTGATGCTTGAGAACCAAGTTCTCCGTTAACCTTGCTCTACTACTCAGTAAAGAAAAAAGGATGAGAGGACATTGGAAACTTCAATGGATGGTGTGACATAATCCATTGACCCAATGCATCCTCCCATCTAGCTAAACTGCGTGTAAAGCGCATGATGCACAGTAAGCGGAATCTTGCTTGTGAGATCATTTTAATTAAAAAATGTTTTTGGTAACCTAGACGTAGGAAGTCGAAATCAAATTAATGAAACTAGATCTCATAAGAGTTTATGTGCTAAAAAAGGAACCCAAAAGGAGTTCTCTTTGAGCACTAAACTTGAACCCAATGTAATTGAAGGATACTTCAATTCTAATGGTATTCACTTGATTCAATTAAGCAATTAAATTGAACGTATATATTCAAACAATAGTTATATAACCAACCCTTACATATATTACAATGGAATCTCAACTCTCTCCTTTTTAATCAAATCGTATCTTTACTCAAAGTCTTGTGTATTGCTAATTAGGAACCAACAAAAATCAACCAAAATTCCATCTAAACATTAGTAAAAGAAAATATAACTTGGTATCAAAATAACCATTCCCTGAGGTTTGATAAATCCCAGAAATTAAACTTTCCACTTATTACTTCAGACCACGTACACTTGCGTGTAAACGCAGACATGTATTTGGCGCCGTTGCCGGGGAACGATTTTTGTTTTGTATTAAGTATAATTCTCTAGTAACTATTGATTTAGAATTACTTAACTTGTGTATATTTTTACATAGCTGTAATTAATTTTATTATTTGCTTGCTTGAGAAAAATTAGAAAAATTTTTATAAAAAGAACTTGTGCTAAATTTTATTGCATATTATCTTATTGCAAATTCTGCTGTCATTTGTGGTGAATATTTATTGCTGAATATTGATTGCTGAAACTGATTCTAGCTAGTGACACCTTAATTGTATGAGCAGGAGAAACCTTACGGAATTCTTTTACGATCTTGAAATAGATAAAACTTATTTGAGAGCTAGGAGAGAGCAAATTATTTTAAACCAACAAAATGCGCAAATGTAAGACTTAAATATGAACCCAACAGAACATATGGTAAATGCTAGGAGAAGATTGCTTAGAGAATACGCACTCCCCACGATAGAAGGAGTTCAAAATGCTTATACAAGCAAATAATTTTGAGATAAAATCATCCAATTTGAACATGATCCAAAACAATCAATTTAGTGGGATGGCATCGGATGACCCGAATGCACATATTTCAACTTTTCTAGAAATATGTGACACAGTCCGATTTAACGGGGTATCCGATGATGCCTTAAGATTGAGATTATTCCCATTATCGTTGAGAGACTGAGCTAAAGTTTGGCTCAGTTCTCTACCCAGTGAGTCTATAAGGACGTGGGATGAATTGGCAAGGAAATTCCTAGCCAAGTTTTTTCCACCTGCTAAGATTGCTAGGCTGAGAAATAAAATTTCAAACTTCTCTCAGTATCATGGTGAGAACTTGTATGATGGTTGGGAACGTTTTAAGGACTGCTTAAGGCGTTGCCCGCATCATGGGTTTCCATTGTGGATGCAAGTGCAGACTTTTTACAATGGATTAAATGCACCCACAAGGACCCTCATAGATGCAACCACAGGAGGATCGTTAAGTAGTAAAACCCTCGAGGAGGTCTTTGATCTTCTCGAGAAAATGGCTAACAATGCATACCAATGGTCGACTAAGCGGTTAAACTCTACCAAAAAAGAGGTGAACAATCTAAACGAATATAACCAATTGGCCTCCTTGCAAAGGGAATTAGAAATCCTAACTAATAAAATTAAGACAATGAATGTTAGTGTTGTTCATGATACTAGTTGTGAGTTGTGCGGGAGAAGGCACAATAGTGAAAACTGTAATTTAAGTAATCCATTCGCCCCCTCACAAATGGAACAAGTAAATTTTATGAGAAATAATAGCATGAACAACAACTCCCACAACAACCCCTACTCCAATTCTTACAATCCGGGATGAAGAAATCATCCCAACTTTTCTAGGAGTGAGGGGAATTCTCAAGGAAACCTCAGTGCCCCACAACAAAATTGGCCAATGCATAATAGAAACAATTTGTATAAATAAAATCAGAATAATAAACAAGATGATGATTTAGAAGAATTATTTTAGGCATATAAAAATGAGACGATGCAGTTTATGAAAATGACTGAATTAACAATGAATCACCATGAAACCTCCATTCAAGGAATCAAGGTATCATTAAGAAACATTGAAGTTCAATTATGACAAATTTCTAAACAGATGTCTACTAGACAGCAAGGTATGCTCCCTAGCTCAACTGAATTAAATCCTAGAGAAATGATGAGCGTTATAAATGTAGACACTAAAAAAATAAATTGCATTGATCATAATAATAAGGAAAATAAGGTGCCAATAAGGATTCCTAAGTTGAATAATAGAAGGGAGATTGTAACAACAAAAAAGGTGACCCAGGTAGATTGAATATTCCATGCATAATCGAAGGCGAAGTCCTTTTAGATCCCTTGTGTAATCTAGGGGCTTTGGTGATTGTTATGACATGGCACATCTACACCAAACTAGGAATAAGGGGGATGGTGGAGACACCAATAATTCTGGAATTCACTAATCTTGTATCACAAACCCCTTTAGGAGTTGCCAAGAATGTCCCGGTCGGAATAGGAAGTTTTGTGACTCCCACAGATTTTATAGTTTGCGAGTGGGACAACTGGAGTAAAAACTCCACTGTAATATTTGGGAGACCATTCTTAGTTAGCTCCCGGGCTATCATAGATATTGAAAGGGGACTTATCACAGTCAGGGTCATGGATCTTGAGGAAGTGATTGATCTAATGCCTTCATTATTTAAGGGAAGAAGTATAAAGGAAAAATGAGAGAAAGTAAATAAGGAGCCGGAAGGAGAGAATGAGCTAGAAAGTGCTGTAGATTCTAAAGATCACCAAGATATCTTGTTGGGAGGAAATGACATAAAGGGGGAAAAGAAAAAGAGAAAAACTAGGAGGGGGAAAAGAAGAAAAAAGGAACCCCCATTGTGAACAAGGAAGGTGAGGTAGAAAATGAGTCCAGCAGCGAACGAATGAGTTTGAGCCCAACCTCGGTTGGTGCTCACTCATCTCCTTTAAAAATTTGGGCGAATTTTTTTTTGAAAATTTTCTGCTTGAAAACCACCGCAGTGCACCAGCGGAATCATCCGCTACAGCGCTCCACAGCGCGCCACAGCGAATTTCGTTGCTACAGCGCGCAGTGGCGAATTTCTTTGCCACAGCACGCTGCAGCGGACTAGCTTAGCACGATTGTTCCAAGGGCGCCATAGCGCACCGTAGTGCGCCACAGCGCGTTGCGGCGAAAAAAGCCCAGCTGAAGTAGATTTGACTGCCTTGGATTCACAGATGCTACAGCGCGCCTTGGAACTCCCAAACTGCCAAATGTGCTAGGAAAAGTTGAAAATTTTCATCTTTTTTGAGCATAAATGAAGTCACACTTATGGCATGCATTGAATCCATCTTTGACCAAGTCTTAGTATGCCATAAGTGTGCTTAACTAACCTTCCAGATCCAATCATCTATAAAAGGGCCTAGAGGGGTGGGCTGAAAGCGCATTCCATTAGAAACCTGAATTCTTCAGCTCTAAAACCCTTCAATTTTCCTTAAAATCAAATTCTCTCAATCAACCCTCACTATCATATAGAGAATTATGTCATCAGGAAAGAAAACCATCACTAGCAAGGGATCTTCTACTTCCACAACTAGTGGAATATTCAACAAAAAATAGTTTTCTTCGATTGAAGCAGAACAACGCTTCAATCAAGTAGTTATCAAAAGAAAGCTGATTACCGAGCGAGGATTTGGGCTCTCTTACCCCGTACTCCTGAACCAAATTTTGGACCGAGGATGGACCCTTTTTGTGAGTCCGACAAACTCCACATACCTCTCGCTAGTGCAGGAAGTGTGCGCCAACACAATCAATGCGGTGGGGGACAAAATCTTTGTGAGGGGAAAGACCGTGGAATTTGGGCTCAAGGCCATCGAAGGTTTTTACATATTGGGTGAGGTGGAGAGCTGTATATATTTTGATCTGCTAAGCTCACAATAAGACCTAACAGAAATAGCAAGCGAGATTACCCGTTCCAATTCTGGTTGGAGAGGGAACCTTGCCAACATTCCTCGATCACTCCTCACGAAATCAAGCAATGCTTGGCACGTGTTCGTCTTCAGTTTTGTGATGCCATCTGAGCATCTCAGCTAGGTAACCTGATCACGGGTGCTGCTCCTGTGTGCACTACAAAGGGAAGGAGATATCCTCATCTCTAGCATTATAAAGGAGCAGCTTTGGAATGCCTTGACCGGGCAATGTGCTGATATTTCTTTTAGGTCGCTAATTTCGGGAATCTGAGAAGCCCAAGGGGTGAAACTCCTCCCGAACGATGTGGCGATACCACCTCGCGCCCCTCTAGAATTGATGAACGTGAACGGTCGCACCCCAGAGGGGGCGCGAGCTAAGAAGAGGAGGGGAGGAGAAGGCGAGGCTTCCACATCAGCTAGCCAAACATCAATCGACAGGATGCTGACATGCATATATGGGCATCAGCAGGATCTGGGCGTCTCTTTGGCATGGGACATGCGCTTCATCAAGGGAGAAGTGGCCCAACAACGTGAATTCCAAATGGAATTCCATGAAGCTTTCGGAACAATGTTCCAAGAGTGGAGCTTGCGTGGAGAACCGGATGGGTCAAGCTTGCCGCGCCCTCCTACAGGAGCACCATTTTTGGAAGATAATTGGCCGATGGATTATTCATATCGCTACATGGGAGAGGAAGATGAAGACTGAGGATTAATAAGGTTATGCTGTTTCCTGTTTCATTGTTTTTTGTTTTCTGTTTTCTATTTTGTAGTATTGATTTCAATCAATAAAATAAATTCCATATTTTGCACACCCTACATTTTTGTTAAAATTGAACTCTAAAGATAATTTTTTGAATGCGGTCAAGTTTTAGATTCAATGTCAAAAGAAACACTTATGGTATAGAATTAAGATGCAAGCATATTTGAGATAAGATGAAAATGAATTCAAGTGACACACCCCTTATCGAGTTCATGAGCCTACTAAGCTTGGTTTCTAGGATTTTAATTGAAATATGCTTGAGTTTAAGTGTGGGGGTGAAAAATTTGAAAATTAAACTAAAGTGCAAGAGGTGAGTGATAATTTGAAGTGCTAAGCTCCTGTAGGACTTCGTGATTACAAGGACTATATTAAGGGATGAAGAAAAATGGCTCTCCCTTTAAGAAGGAATTTGAAACTGAAAAGAAAAAATTGATTTATAAAGGGATGATAAAAAATATCTCTCCCAAGCTAAACAAGTGAACATTTAGGATGAAGAAAAGTACTACTCCTAACATGTTAAAATGTCATTGTGAATCATAAGAAGGAGCACACATGGCACACTACTCAAAGGACTCACTAATTGCATCATTAAGGTTATAATTTCAGGATCACCTCCCCATATTTAAACACTAAGCATGACATTTTGAATTGAAACTAAAGGAAGTGTAGACACATGAACTCGATTGGAGGGGTAGTAGAACTTGGAGACATGAAGTAATTTTGACTAGAGGATGCTTAACATCCAAATTCATGATACATGAGCTTAATGCATTGAATCCTTAGACAAGGAAAAATTTAGAAATTCACATTTATTGAGCTTACTTGAGGACGAGCAAGAATTTATGTGTGGGGGTGTGATATAGCCGGAATTTGTAGCAAAAATCTAGTGTTTAAACATTCATATCATTATATATTTCCCTATACTTTGAGTGGAATTGATGTCTTTTCTAGAAAATGAAGAAAACAAACTGCAAAGTCTGATTTACCAATTTTCTGGACAAAAATCACCGTAGCACGCTGCAGCGTCCCCTTAAAAATGCCTTACCTGGAAGTAGAACTATAGACATGGAGTAAGACCACTACAGCACGCCACAGCGTCATATTGATAAGAATAAATTAAAACCATATAAACGAGTAATTGAATAGAAAAAATGCAAGTTGCACCCCGCAGCGCGCTACGGCGTGCTACAACATCATTTCTCATTGATTATTAAAACCATATAAAATGAGTAATTGAACAGTAAATATGCAAGTTGCACGCCGCAGTGCGCTACAGCGTCATTTCTCGTTGATTATTAAAACCTTACAAATAAGTAATTGAGCAGTGATCCTGCAAGTTGCTGTAGCGCATCACAGCGGGTGAATTTTTATATGTAAAATTATAGTAAAACTAGTTGAATAGTGATCCCGCAAGTTGTCTGCTGTAGCACACCGCAGCGTGCCTCAGCGTACGCTGCAGCGATCGAACGTAAAAGATACTAACTTATGTGCAGGAAATACGTTTGGAGCACTGTTGCCACAGCGCGTCGCAGTGGAACAGATATTGAAATGCTGCTACCACAGCGCGCCGCAATGGAACAGTAATTAAAACGATGCTGCCACAGTGGATGGCTCAGAATTTTTCAAAAAATAGCAATTAAGAATGATGGGGAAGGCCACAAAAATGTGACCTTTGGCCTCCCCCAGCCTCTTGAAATCTGATATATTAAATCCCTGCTAAATCCTAATAGTTTAAATAGATGAAAACATTAAAAGGGATTGGAATTAAATCAATGAAGAAGAAGGGTCACACATTAAAAGCTTTGAGGCTGAGTGCATCTCTATTTAAGGGCCAATCTCAGACCTTAAAAGGGTTCCAACCTTTGCTACTCAAAAGACCAAGAGAAAGGCTATAGGAAGAGAAAGAAGGAGAACTCTCCAAGGGGAAGAGAGGACCAAGAATAGGAAGGAAGAAAAGATAGCATAGAATAAAGGGTGGAGCTTCAAGATAATAGCACAGGAAAAGTAAAGAGAACCCCAGAAAACCTCCGGGTGATTTCTTGTATTTCTCCTAAACTCCATTGATTAATTTCTTGTCATGAACTGATGGTGATGTTCACTTTTCTTTGCTTGTATGTTCTTTTTTGCTTAGTAATAGAAGGCTAAAAATCCCTTGGAGAGGGTTGAGATGTAGTTATAGAATTATATAAGGAAATTTTGGTGTATGATGATATTATTTAATTGTAATGAAAAACTATTTGTTGTATTGTTAATTTCTAATATTGAATGAATGTTTGGATGAATTAAATTTTTATTTATTTAAATTAAAAGAGCTTGTGTTCCAATGCTCATCAATTGGGTAAGATCAAGGAAGGTAGTGCAAGTAGAGCTGAGAATTACGTGATAGAATTCTCAAGCTCACTTGCACCCTCCCTTGGTAGCTCTCTCAAAAGATTGATGCTCGAGAACAAAGTTCTCCATTAATCTTGCTCTGCTGCTCAGCAAAGAAAAAGGGTTGAGAGGACATTGGAAACTTTAATGAATGATGTGACATAATCTATTGACCCAACGCATCCTCCTATCTAGCTAAACTGCGTGTGAAGTGCATGATGCACGGTAAATGAAATCTTGCTTGTGAGTTCATTTTAATTAAAAAATGTTTTTGGTAACCTAGACGTAGGAAGTCAAAATCAAATTAATGAAATTAGATCTCATAAGAGTTTATGTGCTAAAAAAGGAACCTAAAAGGAGTTTTTTTTGAGCACTAAACTTGAACGCAATGTAGTTGAAGAATACTTTAATTCCAACGGTGTTCACTTGATTCAATTAAGTAATTAAATTGAATGTATACACTCAAACAATGAAGTCATATAACTAATCCTTACATATATTGCAACGAAATCTCAACTCTCTACTTTTTAATCAAATCGTATCTTTACTCAAAATCTTGTGTATTGCTAATTAGGAACCAACAAAAATCAACCAAAATTGCATCTAGACATTAGTGAAAGAAAATACAATTCGGTATCAAAACAACCGTTCCCTAAGGTTTGATAAATCCCCGAAACTAAACTTTCCACTTATTACTTCAGACCATGTACACTTGCGTGCAAACACCGACGTGTATTTTCGTTTGTCACAGGGCCCCAGCCAACAAAAGAAAAATCTTATTAGACAATTATCTAAGTACATTTTAGGCTGAAATATGTTATACATTTATGAATATCACTATTTTCCTTAACTTTAAGCAAAAGAAAATAAAATGGGAGCAATAAGCACCAAATGAAAAGGTGCTAAGTTATAAATTAAATATTTATAACTAAGCCAGAATGATACAAAAGACATACTTCCAAAGTGAGCTAAAAAAAAGAGGCTTAGCATACATATATAGATAAAATAATTAAAGTACTGAAAAGAAAAGCTACATCCTAAATATGCTGATGATCATATAACATATGTAAATTTAAAAGAAATAAATCCAACTATGATACATATAAGTAAGCAACAGAAAGTCTAGCATCCTATAATATACAATTAAAGTAGCTGACTGAAGTAAGAGTAAATTGAAAAGTATAATTGAAATTAGAAATAAAAGTAAAAATAGTTTGTCATGACTGCCATACAGATGAGGACTAAATCTAGCTTTCTGGAATCAAAAGGATTCTTAGCGACATAAGTGGCTAAGGCGACAAAATTTCCTAACATCATAAGAGGCTAGGGCTGAAAATATTTCCTAGCGTTATAAGAGGCTAGGGCAAAAAATATTTAACTGAATTGAAAGGCAGTATTAACACATGTAATTCATATTTTAATTATTTATTTTACTTCTGTGGATAATTTTAGAAATAGCTGAGGAGTCAAGCACATCTGCAAGACTATTCAGGTTCCAAACTTAACAACACACTCTTCAGTGAGTGAAGTTAAGTAATCCTTATCTCACCTCCCCCAGCCCATTGGGGTACTAAGCACAAAAGTCAACCAATAACTGAACCCAATGCAAAGTTATCCTAAATATTCTAAGTTTTCATTTTTATGCAACAATATTCTTGTATGATATGTCCAAGGGATAAAGCATAAAATTTAAAGAATGCATAAGCAACAAAATTTAATAGTGAGCAAGAGACTCTACTAAATATGACAATATCATTTATTATATAATTAAACTATTCTAATTATTCTAAGATACTCAAGTTCAGGATCTCCAATTCTTACTATCAAATGTAACTTAAAAGCACAACCTTATAAGTTAAAAGGATTATAACTTATTAGGTTCTAATCTAGCTCTATTAAGTATGACTATAGATTAAGTAATAAATCACGATGTCTTAATTAGTGAATTTAAATGTCCTAAACTAAGATTTGATCAAGATATGCTAAGCTAAATATTATGGATTAAACACCACAAACTTTGGTTTAATCACATAATCCAAAGTTAAAGCTTAAGATCTAGGTTTCATTAAGAGTGAACTATATATTAGGCCAAATCATTTGAGCAAAGTCAGGCTCAATAGGATAACTCTCCTATCCTGAGTCTAAAGTTGAGAGACAAAATAATCAAAAATTAAGTTATAAAATCTAAAAAATTAATAAAACCAAGGTTTTATTCATTCAATAACCCATTTAATTTAAGGAATGAAATCTAACCTATGATTTAGTCCTAGTCTCAAGAATAGTCCTAATGTGAAGTGCTAATTCATAATAAAATATGACTTAGAGAATTTTATGGAATTTAACCCAATTTATCTGAATAGCTAATTTCATAAACTTAAGAGATTCTAATATACTTTTAATATTGATTTTAGTTATTTAAAAGATAATTTAGGGGTTAAGGACACTTAACTCAAATTTTGGGCAAAATGATGATTTTTCCCCTACTTAAGGGTTTAAGAAGTTATTTTTTGATTTAAGGCTTCAAACTAGAATATCTTACTTCCAAATAATTTCTTACTATTTAATATGAAGATAGACAATAAGTACACTCAATTTGGATAAGAAATGGGTCCCATAGGTCCAAACTATAAATTTTGACCTAAGGGGCAATTTAGTAATTTACATCTAATGGAATCTAAAGTTTTATGTAGATTATTGTTGGTTGCTATTCAAGGATTCCATAAAGTCCAAGAACACTAAAATTCAGAGGTTAAATAGCTAAGTTATGGGTGTTCTAAGATTCAAGGGCAATTTGGTAATTTTCCTATGGTTAAGGGGGGTCAAAAACTGAACTTTTTTATTTGAGGTCAAAATTCAGCAAACTCAATATCTATAGCTTTCCTATAACACACTGAGTATTTTGATTGGGAGCAGACCCAACTTGGACTTTAATTGATCAATTAATGGCCTAATTAGGTTTAGGAGCATTTTTACTTTACTGTTGGTACTAAAATTTTAAGCTAATTAGCTCTTTGAATTTCTTGATTTGGGGTTCAATTGACTAAGTTATGGTTAATTGAAAACTAAGGGCATTTTGGTCATTTTGGGAGGGAGTCATAAATATGACTTTGCAAACTAACTATCAAATGGAAAAACTCATACTATCACGATGATGTGGCTGTTCTCCTGATCACTTTAATACTCATATTGACTATGTTTATATAACTAGGCAAAAAATTATAGGTGTTTGTTTAGATCCTAAAATGTCATTAGGTTAAATAATCCCCAAATCGAATTTATGAATTATGCCATTTGATTCATTTTATTTTTTTGAGTAAAATGAGACCTATATTTGATATGTTTGGATCAATAAATCTAAAGTTATGATATCCTAAAGTAATTTTATTAATTATATTTAATTTGAATTCACTATTCAACTATACAATTTTAAATCAGTTTACTGCTTAAAATACATTAATTTTTTTAATTAAATTAGATATCAAAATTTTTGAATTCAATTAATTAATTTAATTTATTAAATTAAATTAATTAAATTTAATATTTTAAATAATTTAACAGAACTAAATTTTTTAATTCATCTCACTATTTTTAACTAAATAACATAATATATAATTCAATTAATTTAAATTAACTGCTGTTAAATCTAAATTAACTAAACTAATTAACTAATGATATAATTAATTCACTAAAATAATTAATCTAACCATAAATATATTTATATATATATATATACATCTAACTATACATATATAAGTTTATATATATATATATATATATATTAATATTTATGCATGAAAAGTAGGACGGTGGGACCTAGCACCACGTGGCAGACGAGGATTCGTCAGGTAAAGGGAGTGGGACCCGTGGCTGACAACAGAAGGGACGCGGGTCCCACTTAGGCTGCATTGCAGCCGGGCAGAGACCGTAGAGATCGCGGGTGGGACCCACGTGCTCGACAAAGCTGACGTGCGTGGGGCCCACGGCTGCGGCTGATGAAACGACTCGAAGCCACGGGTCGGGCCCGGGTCGACTCGGTCCGACCCGGAACCCTTTCATTCTTTGAACGGAACCCCGAGGCAAGGCTTAGGGTTTGGAAAATGCCGACGTTACCGACAACAAAGGGCACTAGCCCACACAGCCGAGGGAGGGTCCCAATGAGATCTATTCGATGGAACCGGACCAGAGGTCGGAGGTGTACGAGGGTGGGAGCTAGGGTTAACCCTAGTTCCTAGGGTTCAGTGAGGATGCTTAACAGTTTTGACTGCGGATCGATCCTCGAATTCGAGCGATCGGACCAATGATGGTTTAATGAAACACAACATTCATACAATCCAGAACGTGAAATAGGTGAACGAAAAACTAATGCAATGATCGACTGAGGGAAAATTAGGAGGGAGACGGTACCTTCGATCGATGATAGCATGGGATCCTAGGGTTTGAAGGTGTATACGCCCGAGCTTCGATTCACCAACACTCGGTCCCTAGGTGATGACTCGACCCTTATCGGCTTGAGGACGAAGCTTGCAAAGCCCGTGAGGATGCCGGTTGGGGAGAACGGGCGGTGATCTCCACGTGGATAGGCGACGGAGAAGATGAGGGCCGTCTGATTTAACTGGCCGCCCAAATGGCGCGGGCGAGAATTAGCAACGATGTTAAATATAATAGTCACTAATTGACAGGTAATGTAGCGCCACACCCCGTCGCCGCACGTAATAAATAAGTATAATCAGATCGGTGGTGGAGCGGTGCGCCACTCGGGAAGACACATAACCCATCTTCCTGAATAGGCTAAGATTGAGCCACACTAAAGGCTGCTGACTCGTACCCAAGAGTAAGGTTGAGAGCCAATACTTAAGATAGAAGTAGAATGTTTATCTTAAGTATTAGGCTAATACGTTGTGGCGGCCCTGCCCCGCTGTGGTCCTATTAACCCTTGAGTTAACATGATTACGGTGGAGGGGTCACCAAATGACAAGGTCCCCACTTAAGATTGGATTTGACACACATTCTAATCCAATTTAAATAAGGACTTTGTCATTCAATCCAGAAATACTATCACTAAATGATCATACAAGAACTCAGAGTGCGGAAGCATAAAACATAACATCCATCCAATACAGTATAAATACAATAATACAGAATAAGTAAAGTACTGAAAGAGAATTATAAACCTGTATTATTACAACATTTAATGAGTTTAAATGAACTGAAAGGAAACTCTCAATCTCACTGAAAATAGAAAACTAGGCTACAGATCTTCAAAAACGGGCTCCTCCTCTAATGGCAAACTCTCCACTGGATCTGCTAAACCAACAAACTCAGAACCTACCATTATCAATTTCATAATGGTAGGGCCCCAGCCAACAAAAGAAAAACTGGTTAGACAAAATATCTAAGTACATTTTAGGGCAAACAATTTTATTAAATTAAATAGATATCACCATATAAATAGAACTAAGCATAATAGGTGCAGAAAAGCGTACAAAAGAATAGTAATAAGTTATAAACCACAGTTTATAACTAAACAAATAGGAAGTAAAACATACATCCTCCAAGCAACTGCAATAAGGACAGGTAAGTAAAAGAAATGTAAGAAAAGTACAACCTAAACATGCTCATGATCAAACAGATTATGCTAAGTGAATTACCAAATTTAAACAGTATAAAATTGAAAACACTAATATCCTATGTGAGCATATGAAAACATGCAAGTAGAACTAGCATCCTATATATAACATGTGCAGAAAAACTAACAGTAAAACAGTGCTGAAATGCAGAATATGCTTGTAAAACAGTAACTGCAAACTGAAACTACAGCAACTAACTCAACAAATCTTAGCCTGATGAGCTAAGAAACTCTGAATGTAAGTGTACTTGAATTAGTATAACCATATCAAAATCCTGACTATATAGTCAGTAGGGCAAGAGTCTATCCATCCTATCCCATGGACTAGGCATGGTATAGACTATCGGACTGAAACCCCCTACAAGAAGCCGACCCCGAACGAGTTGATCGAAGAGGTATACTAATCAAGCTACACTTTACAAACCACTTGTGAAACAAAAACATAATGTTATTTATGAATGTTCAAAATTGACATAAGATATTTATCAAATATCTTAAGTACATAATATATGTTCAAGGTATAAGGCTCAAAATCAAGGAATGCGAAGCATCAAAATCAAAGTGCAAGAAACTCTATCTAAAATACAGGTGATATCTGTTGTTATATACTTTATTCGTTCTATCTACTCTAAGTTACATAAGTTTCAGAATTATCAATTCTTACACATTCTGTAACTTAGAATCACGAATCCTACTTGTTGAAGATAATTAGGACTGGCCAAGTCCTAATTATGACTTAATCAAAAGACAACTATTTGGTTAAAAAATGAATAAATCTTCGACCTAGTTTTGTAAATTAATTCATCCCAAACTCATCTTGATTAGCCAAATCAAGATGAAAAGATCATCTGGGTCTAATCACTTAATCTAAAGGTATAATCTAAGGGTCTAAGGTTTAGAACCCAAAACTCACAGACTAGGTTAAGGCAAATCCTAATGATAAATCAATTTCATTAGAATGGATCTCTATTCTTAGTTTTAAAGTTTAAAGATCAAATAATCATTTAATAAACTAAGAAAATCTATAAACTAGAAAACTTAAGGTTTCACCTAATTGAGTAACCCAATTTACTCAATAGATGAATTCTAACTTAAGATCTATTCCTAATCTTAGGAAATAATGCTCTTAATTACTAAGAGTATCTCTCAAGACACACATCCTAACTAATGTTATAAGACCTAAGGATGGATCTAAGAATGATTAAGGAAAGATAAATACTCATAATTTACTTAGGAATTTTCTTAAAGAGCATATTTTGAGATTTTAATCAAAACCTAATTTAGACTTAAATTTGATTATTTTCAGTTCTAAATCATTCTATTTACTGATTTTAATGATTAAAAATTGAATTTAGGGCTTTAAAAGGCTAAACCCTAAATTTGGGCAAAATGACCATTTTGCCCCTACTCAAGGGTTCAAAAGATCAACTTTTAATCTAGGGCTTAAATTCTGAAATTTTCTTTTGGAAAGTGTTTCTTATTGTCTAATATAAGATTAGACAACAACTAAGTTAATTTTAGATGATCATTAAGCCATATGAGATCAAATTAGTGAGTTTGACTCATAAGGGCAATTTAGTAATTTAGCTAAGTGAAAGCTAAATTTTCTTTTAGATTATTGTTCTTCACTGTCTAAGCTTTCCATAGAATCTTAATTTGCTAAATTCTGATAAGTATTGGCCAAGTTATGGCCAATACAAGATCTAGGGTTTAAGGTTAATTAAAGGATTCTTAATTATAGGTCAAAAATCCTAACTTTGCCAATTAGTGTCCAAATTGAACAAAATTAGTGACTATGATTTACAAATAGTCCACTGATCATAGTAACATGTTGTAGGCTCAATTTGGACCTAATTTGACTAAGTTAAGACCTAAATAGGGTTTAGGGTGATTAGTGAGTGATTAACAAAATTAATCACTCAAATACTAATCCAATCTTATAGATTGATTCTAAATGGTTCTAGGAGTCCTCTGAAATTTAAATCTCTCAATTTAGGTTACTAGATTTGCTAATATTCACTAATCAAGATTTAGAGTAATTAAGAAAGATTAGCAAATCTAACCGTTAGATCCCAAATATTTCTATAGATTACTGTTAATTAGGTTTTTCTGATCTAAATTGATATTTGGATTATCCAATTTGGAGCTCAATTGACCAAGCTATGGTCAATTGAAGTTCTAGGGTTAAATAGGGTAATTAGGGTTAGGTCCTAAATGTTATTAAGCAATTACTAATCCAAACAGCAAAATTAATACTACAAAAATGTTCCTTAGGGTTTTATGATCACTTTAAGACCCATATTGGGTATATTTGGATCAATCTACACAAAGTTATGGGTTAATGAAAATTTTTGTGACATTAATTACACTTAATTAATACCCTAAATGTCACTTTATTAAATATAGCTTTAAATGAAATTTTGGTGATTCCATAATATTCCTTATTTTCTATTGATCAAAATGGTATATTTATTTGTTATGTTTGGACTTATAATTATTAAGATATAAACGTTTGAAGTTTAGATATTAATTTAATAAATTTTCATAATATTGAATTTAATTTGTCTAATCTGTTTTCTTCTTAAATCTATATATATATATATATTTAATTCTTGCATTTTACGCAGGTGGTGGGCCCGACAAAAATTCAGACGTGGCAGGCAGGCATCAATCTGGCGGGGCCCGCGAGACACGTGTCGGCATTACGCACGACAAGGAGTCAGCGGCGGGACCCACACTACTTCATTCGTCTGCAAAAGGCGGGGCCCACAGACACTTCTGTGTGACGCATACGGTCCAGAGGCATGCGGATCGGGCCTTGACTCGACCCGATCTGAGACGGGCCAGCCACCTTCTTTGCAGAAATCGCAGGCAACCCGAGCCCGAGAACTCTAGGGCACGAGATCGCGGCCACCTCCCGGTGTCGACGAGTTCAGAATAAAAAGAACCAGATTGAGGTAGATGAGATCTTCCTATCGGCAGCACGGTCATCAATAGAGGCAGCTTATACCGTCGACACAAGCAAACCCTAAATCTAGGATGACGGTGCCGAGATACGCAGCTATATACCCGATCGCACCCTCTAATTCAACCGGTCCATATCACTAAACACTCAATCATACCAAGCAATATGAATCTAAATTAAGCAATTGAATTGTCATAATGCATAATATACATTAGATCTGAAAGAATCAGAAGTACATATTGAAATAGAAAAGATTGGGAACGGGGTACCTGATGGCTGCTCACGTGAATGGAGGCTGGGGAAGGTTTGATTCGTATCAGGGATGAAGATTCAACCTCCTCTGCTTAAGATCTCAGCCTGCCCATTAAAGGTGGTCTCACGGCAAAGGAAGCCATGCGCAGAGGTGCGCTCGCCGCGTGCCCTAAGCGATAGACGCGTGCCCTAATCGCGAGTGAGGGAGGCGACGAGTGGCTCGATTGAACCGGCCCGACCGGTTCAAGCTGGACCGGAAATCCGGTCCAGAGGAGTGAAGAAGATCGAAATTCTCGAGTGGGCCCCACCTTAATAATATATATTAATTTATATAAACATATATATATATATATTATTTAAAATAATTCTTAAAATGATTCTTCTTTTATTAAAATAGTTGACCAAATGAATTCTAAAAATTTTTAATAAATCACCCATAGTTAATTGAGGGGTGCTGCATGCAACGGCGCACCCGGATTTTCGATCCGACGAGTATTTAATTATTCAAAATTTCAGGTATTTAAATATTATTAAATTATTCGACGAAAATCGAACGACTTCCAAATGCCTCCAAAATTTTACCCCTAGCTAATTTGGGTGTTCTGGATGCAATGGCAAAGTCAGATTTTCAATCTGAGGTCTAGATAAAAAGTCAAATTCTAGGGTTTGAAATTTTTCCAAAATTCCAGATTTGACTTTGTTGACTTTTAGTTTGACCTAGGTTTTAGAGGCGAGTTCTAAATTACCTAATTAGTGACTTAGAACCTTAATTAAGACTTAGATTAGTCTTAATAGAGCAAAGTAACAACCTGGGTTATTACATACGTACATTAGATTTTAAAAAGGTAAATAGGAATCTAAATATACATTATCAATATATCAATATTTCTAATATGTTGATCATATCATAATATTAAGTATAATAGTAAAATAACAGAGTGCAAAAGCTAAAGCAAAACATCTAGAATACATTCATCACAGAGCAGGAGTAAACATTCATCTCAGAAAAGAAAAGTAAAATGCATCCAAAATTATTACAAACTAGTTTGACCATGATGTAAAAGTAAAGTTCATCTAAGCATTGAAAGCAGAAACAGTAAAGTAAAAGGTGGAAGACGGATTTGCTAGGGCTCCACATACTCCTCCTGGATCTCCTGCAAGTTTTCTCGCCCAGTCTCAATAAGCTGCTCAGGATCTAGCAAATTGCTGAATCCCAAAAGTACCCAGTATTAGATAAGAAGTCTAATACATCACAAATAAACTAAGCAGTACTAAAATAAATACAAGTAAACAGTAAAGTGAAGAAAATTATAGAAAAAGATGTAAAGGCACTTAATTGCTTGAAGATGTAAGGACTAAACAAGGTAAAATAAACTGAAAGCTGAATACTAAAAGTAAGTGAAAATATCAAATACTTAGAAACCAATGTAAAAATGACCAATGCTCTACTATATATCATTGGGATAATGCATCCAAATATGCAACAATACAGTATGCCATAGATATGTAACAGAATTATCACTAAAAGGCTATGAGTCTATAGCCCAATGTATACATACATCCAGTTGGGAATACTATTTACTGTGACACCAATGCGTACTGAAATTCCCCAGTCAATGTATGCAACATTCCGTAACCCATAAATCATCACTGATACTTATACATCACCATTGAAATCATTCATCATGCTCATGCTCGTGCTCATGTTGTTGTTCATGCTTCTATACTACATGAGTTAAAAATCTAGAAATCCATAAATGCTTGAATACTGATAATGAATTCAAAGTCTCCATTGTGCAGAATCCTGCTAAAAAGATTTTGACTCGTAACTTCTAGAACGATAATTATTTAGAGTTGAGATTTTAGTTATAAATCACCGGATGGGGATGTGATATACACATATACAACATGTTTCCAAGTAGGGTAGTCTTTAACTCTTAGTTTGACTAAGTCACACTAATAAAGTGATCTATGATAGGAGGCATCACCCGATGGCAATTTGTATCTCAAGCTAAGCTATTAAAATTCCCATTTCACACTCATACTTAATTTTCCTAAGAGGGTGATTAGGATCACATAGTTTAATTGAAGCACACCTATGGAAGTGATTTTTGATAGGAGACATCACCCGATGGTGACTTTTATTCAAATAAGCTAATAATCTAAATTTCCTAATCGTAACACTTTTAGAATTGAGTGATTTAGTCTAAGTGAGACTATGTTTGACTAAACTTGCAGGATAGGGCACAAACATAATCTATACTAAGATGAATCAACTAATCATGAATGCTACTGGAATAACCCAGTACTGTGGATATACCCTACTATACCATCCAACAATCAAGGTTCAAAAATTCTATTTATTGAATGAGGATTTATCAAGGCTATTAATACTTTACTCTAAATGGGTGAGTTATACACAAAGCTTCAAGAATGTGATTAAAAGATCACTCAATATAGATTCTACCACAAGGAGAGGTGTCATTCAAAGTATCTTAGGTTCTTCCTACCACGAGAGGTTAAGATCAACTTCTAAGGTTAAAGGGATCATCTAAGATTCTACCTCAACAAATTTCAAAGATTTTTTCTACCTCAATGTATTATTAATTAAGGTCTTTAAAATACTTTAGAAATGATTTTTTAGTAAGACCCCTTGAGATCTCACCCTTCTAATACTTAAGCTAACACTTAAGAGTTTGATTATTAAATTGAATCAAAGTGATCAAATTAGATGATTAAAATCATCTGATTACCTCCTATCCTGCAATCATGGGAACAAATCAAGGTTATTATTAGAGATAGATCATTTGTTCAATCAATATGATTTCATTATTGTTCACATGCTAAAGATCTTATATAAGAGGAAGTTGAAGATCTAAAGCTTAGATTCAGATTAATCAATCACATAGATTCAATGGTTTAAGATCAATACCAAATTAGGTGCATTATTGGAATAATGTTAATTGTATTATCTTATAATCAAGTCATTTAATTAAGGTTTAAGAGTTTGGATCTTAATCAATTAGATTAGGGTTTAACCCCTACTCTTATCTAATTAAGATCAAGTGTTTATTCATAGATCAAATGTCAATTAGTGGATTAAGAATGTATTACTGGTGGCAATCTCAGACTTAGATCCAGTCTTAATAGCTTGATCAAAGTCTTAAGACTTCTTAAGTTTAATTAAGATATTTAAGTTCTCCATTTTAGGTTTGTTGAATTTATACATCATAAATTGACATGCATGGTTCAAATACATCTACCTTACTATTATGGAGCATAATAATAAAAAAATTCAGAAAAATAGAAAGTAATTAATGCTAATCAATCCCTATATTAATTCTTAAGGATTATCACCTAATTATAAATGTAGCCATCAGAATTTCATACAACTTGGCACATAAGTTCTATTCAATTATACAATTAATCAAAGACTAAGTTTGCTAAGACCCAAAAACTAGAAGCCCTAATTTTCACTAATCTTAGTTTTGCAAGATTAGGGCATGAGTTGAAATACAAATATCAAAAAAATAAACTACTTAGCACAGTCATTCTATTAATTATAAGAAAACTAATGACACCTTAAATATGCAATTTTGATAAGTATTCATGCTAATCAACCCTAATTAAGATCTGCAATAATTAGGCTAGAATAGAAAATCTAACAATTAAAAGTTAAATATTATTTTATATTCAGGTTCTTGATGATTTTCTAATTAATTTGATCTATAATATCATAAGGTTTGGATCAGTCGATTAGGAGTTATAGTATTAATTTAAATTGTATTTCTCTAATTAATCCATCCTATTTTCTTTAAGGAAAATAAATATTAATTCGATTAATATTTATTTAAACAGGCGCCAGCCTGTTCCCAAAACAAGCGGGCTGCTCGGGCCTAAAGGCCCATCACTGTTAGACAGCGTGGGTCACGGGTCGGCCTAACCCGCACTGTCATCTTATTCTTCTCCGCCTGGCCGCGACTGAGGACGGATATGGCTAACCCTAAACGCCGCGTTCCTCTGTCATCGAGCCATGCCGGGGCATAAAAATGACAGCCACGCATTACTGGGACCGGGACTAACCTCTAGGACCCTCAAATTTTATAAGAGGTGGACTAATTTTACAAGAGCCTATTTCTCCTATTCAAAGAAAATTTCCTCACTATGAGAAGAAATTATCTTCACAGGGAGCTCACCCAGACTAGGGCTTGATCTAGTCACCATCAGAGTGCACTGCCGGATCAAAGCCCTACCTTGGCGCAACTTTGGAGGCTCTAGATCTCTGGGACCTTACTTGGTCCCAAGCTATACAAGGTAGGTAGTCGGATCGATCAATACGATCGATCGGAGCAGACCTAAAATGTCAATTCAATTGCATTGAATTCACCAGGACTAGGATTGAGCTCAGCAATCAAAATTGAGGAGCTGAGCCTATATGACTCAGTCCAAGGTGGAGGGTACCTGACTTTGCTGGACGGAGCTTGCACTGAAAGGCAGAAGGCAATCCGCTATAACAGAGAGACTCTAAAGACTCTTAAGGGTCCTGAACTCTAGGAGCAGCCCTCTATCAGCGGTACGCAAGCTCGGGAGCGCATGGAGGAAACTTGGCAGACCAGCAATGGCGAGCAGGGGAGGTACTCTGATTGAACTTCATTGAGTAGCAAAACATTCTAAGGAGGGACCTAAGATTTATTGTCTCGGGGAGACGTTGAGAGTAGGGCTGAGGCTTGGCTTGATCTGAGGGCTCAGGTCATGGATTGCTCTCAAAGCTTCCATTCAAAGGAGTATTGGGCCAAAGGGTCCGACTAAGAGGTTCCATTGTATTAGGGAAACCACTAATGACCATGCTGAGCTGGCCAGGGGAGTGGGTGACAGGCTCTGCTTGTCGAGAATGCGAATCTCCCTGTCGTGGATACGAGCGGAGAGGGGGAAGATGATGAGCAGTGTGAGATCCTTGGCAGCCGTCTGATGGATTGTTTGTTGAAGTGGGACAGCCCTGATCATTAGACTGCTAACGCTCGATTGCGGAGAGGAGATTGTCCATTGGATTTAATTCGTGGATCTGACAGATGATCAGAGCTACTTATGGGGAGCGGCTAAATACCATTCGATCCCATCTTCGAACTGCGGAACGGTCAGGATGGATCAGATTTAATCTAAGGCACTGATCGTTGGATCTGGTCCGAGAAATGGACGGCACAGATGGTGCCAGCCATTTGATGGTTTAGGGTAGATTTGTAATTATGGGTTGTTAGGAACCATAAAATATAATTAACCCATTTTAATTAAATGTAAATTATAGCTTAAATGATTTCCAAATTGCACCAAATTTCACCCCTAGCTAGTTTGGGGGTGAGGAATTCAGAAATGCAATCAGAATTTAATTCTGATATCAAAATATTTTAGGTCTAATCTAGGGCATCTAGACTGATCAAAATGTAATCTAGACTTAGGGTAGTCCAATTGACCTCAAATTTTTAGGATAGACTTAAGTTGATATTCTAAAAGCAATGGCATTGAAATAAATAATTAATTAGGCTATAGATTATCAGGGTAACAACCTAGGGTTATTACAGACTCCCCCACTTAAGAACGATATCGTCTTTGACATCATCTCAAGGGAGAAGACAAACGTGCAAGAATTTTACGAATAGAATCACAATTCAGAACATTAACAGATACTAGGATTTTCAAAGAGACTGGGATACTTTCTTCTGATATCTGCCTCTTTCTCCCAAGTAGATTCCTCTAAAAAGTGATTCCTCCACTGAACCTTTACCATTGAGATTGAGCAATTTCTTAACTACTTCTGATAATGAGCTAAGATCTTAATTGGCTCCTCCGCATACGAAAGATCCAGCTAGAGAGATACTTCTTGAAGTTGAATTAGATGAGATAGATTATGAAGACAACTCTGCAGAGAGGAAATATGAAACACATTATGGACTGCAGAGAAATCTTCAGGAAGCTTCAATCAATAAGCTGCAGGACCAATTTTCTCTAGAATCTCAAAAGATCCGATGTAGTAGGGACTTAGCTTCCCAGCTACACCAAAATGATATACTCCTTCATCGGTCTGACCTTAAGATACGCAAAATTTCTAACCTTGAATTCCAGAGTACGGTGATGAGCATCATGATACTTACTCTGGTCATCTTGAGCTACTTTGATTCTTTGCTAGATTAGTTGAATCTTGCGATTAGTTTCTTCAACTAGTTTTAAACTATATATTTGAATGCTGCCAGTTTCAAACCAAGCTAAAGGAGTACTGCACTTCCTGCCATACAGAGTTGTGGTGCCCCACTCCTTAAGTCCACAATCATTAGACTAAGGAGCGGAGTGTCACTCGTGCAAATCCCTCACTCAACATTGGATTAGGTGAGATCCACAATCCACTACTGAGGTAAGGATGTGCACATAATAAATAAGAGAATAAGTCACTAAGTTTATAATACATACAGAGTGCGAAAGCAAAAAAGAAGTAAACATTACATCCATTCATCATACATCAGACATGAAACAAAATGAAATAGCTCAGAAAATAATAATGTGCAAAAAGTAAACACAATCACAGTACCTATATTATTACAATATTTTAAGTAAAGTTAATAAATGAAATGAAAAATACTCTCATCCTCATAATAGATATAAAAGGGCATCTAAATATCCTCTGGTCCAAGCTACTGCACCTCCTCTAAGTAGGCTCCTCCTCAAGTACAGGATCCTCAAACTGCTTAATATCTGACATTATCAGTTTCACAATGCCAAGGCCCCAGCCAATAAGGAAAAATATTATTAGACAAAAGCCTAAGTACATTTTAGGCAACTAATTTATTAAGCATTTATTAATATTACCATTTTACTCTAAACCAAATGAAACATCTATCTAGCATAGGAGCAAGTAAGCATACAAGGGATGAGGATACATTATAAATGTAATATTTATAACTAAGTAAGAATTGAGGAAAAAGCACACCTCAAGTAAACTAAATAAAGTAGGGCATACATATGTAATATAGTAAGTGAAAATACTGAAAAGAAAAATCTAAACCTAAAAATACTAATTATCATTGATATATGCTAATTTAAAACATTAATCTAAAAATAGTACATATAATAAGCAGTAAAGTATAGCATTCTGTACATGTATCTATACAAGTGAGCAGGTAAAATAATATATCTACAGCTAACTGAAATAACATATGTCATCAATATAATAAACAGTGAGCTAAAAACTGAAGGAAACTTATAACTGTCATATTCGAAAGAATTAGCCAATCTGGCCCAATATATATATATATATCCATCCCCATAGCCTTTATGGGATAAGGAAAACATATCACAATAATATATCACTGTATGATTGAAGAGGTAGAAAATACTATGTAAATATCTTTTAGTTATTTTACTTTAGTTTCTGTGGACAATTTTAGAAATAACTGAGGAGTCAAGCACATTTGCAAGACTGAATGAGTCCCAAGCTTAACACACTATCCTCAATGAGTAGTGTTAAGCATCTTGATCTCACCTTAACCTTGTCCATTGGAGTAAATGTGCACCATAATCCACCATAAACTGAACCCAAATGCAAATATTTTCTTAATATTCTAAGTTTTTATTTTCATGCAACAACATTTATCTTATATGATATGTCTAAGGAAAATAAGCACAAAATTCAAGGAATGCGTAGCACAAAGTCAAATAGTAAGCAAGGGACTCTACTAAGCATGGTGATATCATTTGTTATCTAATTTAAACGTTATAAATATTCTAAGTTACACAAGTTTAGGATCTCTAATTCCTACTATCGAGTGTAACTTAGAAGTACGTCCTTATAGGTTACAAAATATTAGGACTAGCTAGGTTCTAATATGCTTAATTAATGTCGATTATAAAAAATAAATATGACCTAGTTTATGAGTTTAGACGTTCTAAACTATTAATTGACCAAAATATACAACCTAGAGATTATGGATTAAATATCATGAGATTAGGCTTAATCACATAACCCCAAAGGTAAGACTTAAGATCTAGGTTAAATCTAAATGTAAACTAATGATTGAGGTAAATCTTATTAAGCAAATTAGACTTAATATGATGAATCTCCTATCCTAAATCTAATGTTGAAAGACAAAATAATATGAATAAGTTGTAAAATTTAAAAATTAATAAAACCAAGGATTCATTCGTTGAATAATCCCGTTATTCGATGAATGAAATCTATCCTATGATCTAGCCCTAATCTTAGGAATAATCTTTTTGTGAGGTGTTGAATTTCCTAAGGAAAAGACTTAAAGGAATTTTAGGGATTTTAACAAATTTGACCTAATAGCTAATTTTACTCACTTAGAGGATTCTAATATAGTTTTAATACTTATTTTATTGACTTAAAAGATAATATAGGAGTTAAAGATACTTAACCTAAATTTTGGGCAAAATGACCATTTTGCCCCTACTTAAGGGTCCAAAAACCTACTTTTCAATTTAAGGCTCCAAATTAGGATTTCTCACTGCCAAATGATTCTTTACTGTCTAACATGAAGATAGACAGTAAGTACACCAAATTTGGATAAGAAATGGGTCATATAAGTCCAAACTAAGGTATTTGACCTAAGGGATATTTTAGTAAATTGCACTAAATGAAATCTAAATTTTTGTATAGTTTATTGTTAGTTGCTGTTCAAGAATTCCATAGAGTCTAAGAACACTAAATTCTGAGGTCTAATGAATTAGTTATAGCCATTTGAATTTCTTAGGAAAATTGGTAATTTTCTAAGTTAAGAGGGGTCAAAAAGCTAACTCTTCCATTTGGAGTCTAAATTCAGCAAACTCAGTGGCTATAGCTTCCCTATATCGCACTAAGTACTTTAACTAGGAGTAGACCCAAATTGGACTTCAATTGGTCAAGTTATGACTTAATTATAGTTATGGGTATTTTGGTAATTTCTGATTTTTCTAGGGTTTTAAACCTAAATATTATATTAGATTATTATAGGTACTGAAATTCTAAGCTATCTAGCACTTTAAATTTCTATATTTGGAGTCCGGATGACCAAGTTATGGTCATTTTAATATTTTTGGGCACCGTAGCGCGTTATAGCGCGTCGTAGCGGACCCAAATTGCAATTTTAAGTGTTATGGCGCGCTATAGCGGACCCTACATGAAACTGGGGTGCTTCAGCGCACTGTAGCAGACTGAAATTTTAATTTTAAGTGTTATGGCGCGCTATAGCGGACCCTACACGAAACTGGGGCACTGCAGCGCGCTGTAGCGCGTTGTAGCGGCCCAAAATTGCAACTTAGGCGCTATGGCATGCTGTAGCGGACCCAAATTCGCAACTTGGGCGCTGTAGCTCACTGGAGCGTCAGACAGTGATTTCGCCTGTGCAAAAATAGCAATGGGTCAACTTTCGGGCTCAATTACTCTCAACCTAGAGCACTTCACGTGCGGTGCAATATACCGTTGGAAAGCGCTTTCCGAGACCTTTCCATTGATACCCAAATTAGTACCAAAGATTAAGTTATCAATACAAATAGTGGAGTTAAAGGAACAAGTATGCAGAAAAAAAAAAAAAAAAGGACAACTTCATCTTCCTAAAATCATAACCTTAATGAGCTCTAATGAACTCCATACCTTAAATACAGGTTTCTAAGGATGCAAACTAAGCATAAGAGTGAAATTAAGTAGCAATTGAATACATTCAATGGGGGAAAAGAAGTACATTGATCTTGCAAATGGGGTTCCTTCTAAGGATCCTTGGAAACCTGAGAGTTTGAGGGATAGGGAACTTCTCTTTAATTAGCTAGCACAGCAGGAATGGGAAGAGGGTAATGGACTTCAGGTGGGCAAATGAGTGGGGAAGAGCTGAGAGCTAAAGGCTCTCTTAATGGGGGGAAGAGGGCTGCCAATAGATAGGATGGATGGAGTTGATCCAACCCACTTGGTGAGATATGGGAGGGGCTGGCAGGAGATAGGGGGGATAAACTAGGCTAAGCACAGCAGGGGGCTGAAGGGAAAGGGGGCTTAGCCAAGTTTGGATGGATGTGGGTCCCACCTAGCCAATGAAGAAGGAAGAAGATAAAGAATGGAATTTAAGAAATTAATTTAATAAATCTAAAAAATCATATTTTAAAAATGTTCTTCGAAAAATCCCAAAAATTCACCTCAATCTAATTTGGGGGTGAGGAACGAAATGACGAAATCAGATTTTGATTTCGACGACGATTTATTTTTCTTATTTTCTAATTAATTTAAATATATTAAAATATTCAAGAAAATTCGATGACTTCGGAAAAATCCCAAAATTTCACCATTGGCTAATTTGAGGGTGAAGATCACAATGACAAAGTTGGATTTTAATTTTCACGAGTATTTAATTTTCTAATTTTCGGTGTATTAAATATTATTAAAATATTCGTCGAAATTTCGACGACTTCCGATTAACTCGAAAACATCACCCCTAGCTAATTTGGGGGCAATGAGCATAATGGCGAAGTCCAATTTTTGATATAAGGTCAATTTAGATAGGTCAATTTTCAATTTTTCTGGATTTTTCAAAAATCAAGATTCGACTCGTTGGACTCCTGATTTGGACTTAGTCTTAGAATTTGACTCCTATTAACACTTAGGATCAAGATTAGGACTTAGATTAGTCATAATCGACAAGGGTAACAACTTGGGTTATTACAAGAACTTTGTATGGAGCCATGCCTATACTCGCCTGAAAATTGTTGTTGTATGCAAACTTTACGAGAGGAATATGTTCTTCCCAGAAACCTCCGAAATCCAGAATACAGAGACGAAGAAGATCTTCCAAGACTTGATTGACTCTTTTCGTCTGACCATTGGTCTAAGGGTGAAAAGAGATACTCATGGCTAGAGTAGTCCCCAAGTCTTGATGCACTGCTTGCTAGAATTTAGAAGTGAAACAGCTATCTCGATCAGATACGATAGATCTTGGAATTCCATGGAGCCTGGCGATTTTCTTGATGTAAAGATTTGTCAATTTCTCAACAGAATCAGTTTGACGCATAGGGATAAAATGTGTTGATTTGGTCAACCGATCAATAATGACCCAAATCGAATCGGCACCGGATCTTACTTTAGGTAAACCCATAACAAAATCTATTGATATATCAAACCACATCCATTCAGAAATTGCCAGAGGATGGAGAAGTCCTCCAGGCTTCTGATGTTCAGTCTAAACTAGATTATAGGAATGACACTTGGCTACGAATTCAGCCATGCTCTTCTTCATTGCAGGCCACCAGAATGATTTCTTAAGATCTTGATACATCTTGGTGCTGCCAGGATGTACTTGGTAACCAGAATTGTGACTTTCTATCAAAATCTCTTGCTGCATAGATTTGGGAATCCATAGATGATCTTCTTGGTAGATTACATTACCTCAAAGCTGAAGATCAAAGCGACGACCACTTTTGATCTCCAGTTTAAACTTCACATAGTCTTCATACTTGGTTTGGGAGATGGAGACATCGTGATGAAATGTTGATTCAACTGAACTCATGGATATCAGCGTGCTTAGCATAACACCATACACTGGCTTGATTTTAAGCTTTCTAAATTCTTCCTCTAGCGAGCTTGACATTATCATGGAGGACAAGGTAGCATGATGACTGAGTGCATCAGCTACGACGTTCGCCTTTCCTAGATGATACTGAATGCTCAAATCATAATTGCTTATTAACTTGAGCCATCTTCGCTGGCAACTGTTTAGTTCACGATGGGTGAAGATATACTTTAAGCTCTGATGATCGGTGAATATAAAACACTGGACGCCATAAAGATAATGACGCCATATTTTCAGAGCAAAAACTACAGCTGCTAGCTTGAGATCATGGACATGATAGTTCTTCTCATGCTGTTTTAGCTGACGAGATGCATAGGCTATAAGTCTCCCTTCCTACTTCAGCATGTATCCCAAACATATGCCAAATGCATTGGTATAGACTTGGTAGTTGAGACCTTCTTTAGGTAAGGCTTGAACTGGTGCAGAGGAAAGAACATCTTTTAACGATTGAACCGCAATCTCACACTTTGGACTCCAAATAAAAGGTACTGCTTTCTGCGTCAACTTTGTGAGAGGAGACACGATTTGTGATAAGCCCTTGACAAATTTTCTATAGTAACCTGCTAATCCCAGAAAACTTTTGATATCGGTCACGGATTTTGGTTATGACCAATCCTGAACTGTGCTTACTTTATTTTGATTGACTTTGATCCCTTGAGAGTCTACGATGTGACCCAAGAAAATGACTGAGTCAAGCCAAATTTTGCTGTATAGCTCATGACTCCGAAGTTCTTCTAATACTAACCACATGTGGTTTTCGTGCTCAGCTTTACTTCTCGAATAAATCAATATATCATCGATGAAGATGATGACAAATTTATCTAAATATGCTTTCAATACGCGCTGCATTAAATCCATAAGGATTGACGGCGCATTTGTCAAGCCAAAGGACATTACCAGAAATTCATAATGTCCATAGCAGGTTCTAAATGACGTTTTCTCAATATTTGAATCCTTGACTCGCAGCTGGTGATAGCGTGATTGCAAATCTATCTTTGAGAAAACTTTAGCTCCAGATGTTGATCGAATAGATCATCGATACGAGGCAGAGGGTATTTGTTCTTGATAGTTACCTTATTTAGTTCCCTATAATTGATGCACATTCTCATCGATCCATCTTTCTTCTTCACGAACAATACTAGCGTACCCCAAGGAGATGAACTTGGTCGAATGAGACCTTTCTCAAGCAACTCTTGAAGCTGTTTGTTCAATTCCTGAAGCTCTTAAGGCGCCATACGATATGGAACTTTTGACAACGGTTATGTTCTGGGAATTATTTTAATTGCAAACTCTACTTCTCTAATAGGAGGAAGACTGGGTAGGTCTTCGAGAAAAACATCAAGATATTCGTGAACAATTCGATTCTTTGAAAGGGGCACAACTTTTTTCTTCTCTCCCAACATAGTTACGAGGTATGCATCGCAGCCTTTTTTTAATAACTTCTTCACCTCCATTGCATTAATTAACGATGCTTTAGTACTAAATTTGCCAATGAAAGATTGCGACAGATTTCCATTGCCCAAAGTGATCTTCTTCTTTTGGCAATTAATTGAAGCACCATGCTGGCTTAGCCAGTTCATGCCCAGTATTATATCAAAATTTGTGATTGGCAAAATGATAAGTTTGGCTTCATATTTTTGTTTGCCAATAGGGATATCTAAATGCAAAATTATTGGGACTGCATATGGGCTCCGGAAGGTAACTTGATGCTTAGTGAGTTTGCTAGGCTGTAGGAAAGTAGTTTAAGAGTTTTAGCCTAATTTTTTGATACGAAGGAATGACTCACTCCAGTAGTGAGAGAATCAGAGCACGAGTTTCTTGCGCTTGCTACGCATTGCTTTCTATTAAGGCCTTCATCAGACTAGCCATTGGGTTTGATTCTTCAAGTCCACCAGACGATGAGACCGTATTATTGATTGGAGTAGGAGCTGAAGGAGAACCGGGGTTCATGACTATAAATGTAAGTAAGAATTTAGAAAAATAAAATTCTGCCATAATTTCATTCATTTCTTTCTCAAAAGAGAAGATACATAGATCTACAAAATGTATGACTGAGAAAATGACATAATAAGATCTCTAACATTCTAGTTACAATATTCTACCCAAAAGGCAATGCAGAAGTCATCATATGTGACTATATGGCTCCTCCAAGCTAATCTCCTATAAACCCAAAACCACCAACAACTCGCTGATCCCCTCAGTAGGACCTCTATGATCTCCAGACGATACTCCTCCGAACAGGCTGTCTCTCGAAGTGCAGTAGTAATGTGGTCCAACCATTCTCTGGCAAGTGCTGAAAGACCGGTGCCTCCAAAGGATGAGTTGATAAAGATTTTATCTAGCACCTCAACTCCACGAGGTGACACTCCCTCGATGACCCTCCCGTATACTTGGTCATCTTGAAGGTCATCTATCTAATAATCGTCAAATCTTCTAAGGTAGAACCAAAAGGTTGACTGCGAGTATTCCATTCTAAAAATAGCTCAACTTATAAGTATTTCATTCATAGTTTATTATTACCTTCAAAGTTCATTCAAATGCTAAGATGTTTATTTCATATTTAATTGTTCATAGTTTTATTAAAGTTATTATGTACATTAAATTTCAAGGATGTCCTCATTCTAGACATAGTTAAACCTTTCATTTCTGAGACAACTTAATGAACTATTGGATGTCTGCTTTTCATTACACTTATTAACTTGTGATCTTGATCTGATACAGAGAATATATCATAAAGTGGATAAGAACAACCTCCTTATCTGACATTTTATGAAACTTCTCTAATACCAACTGTAGCACCCCTCCCCGTCATCGCGCGCAATAAATAAGTATAATCAGGTCAGCGGTAGAACGGTGCGCCACTCGGGAAGACACATAACCCATCTTCCCGAATAGGCTAAGACTGAGCCACACTGAAGGTTGCTGACTAGAACCCAAGAGTAGGGTTGAGAGCCAATAGTTATGATAGGAGTAGAATGCTTATCTTAAGTATTAGGCTAATACGCACATTAGATTTAAAAAGGTAAATAGGAACCTAAATATATGTTATCAATATATCAGCATTTCTAGTATGTTGATCACATCACAATACTAAGTATAATAGTAAAATAATATAATGCAGAAGCTAAAGCAAAACATCCAGAATACATTCATCACAGATCAGCAGTAAACATTCGTCTCAATAAAGTAAAGTAAGAAAAATCCAAAATTATTACAAACTGATTTGACCATGATCTAAAAGTAAAGTTCATCTAAGCACTGAAAGGAAAAACAGTAAAGTAAAAGGTGGAAGACGAATCCGCTAGGGTTCCACATACTCCTCCTGGATCTCCTGCAAGTCTTCCTGCTCTATCTCAACAAGCTGCTCAGAATCTAGCAAATTGTCGGATCCCAAAAGTACCTCGTATTAGATAAGAAGTCTAACACATCACAAATAAACTAAGTAGTACTAAAATAAAAATAAGTAGATAGTAAAGCGAAGAAAATTGTAGAAAAAGCTGTAAAGGCACTGAATTGCTTGAGGATGTAAAGACTAAACAATGTAAAATGAACTGAAAGCTGAATACTGAAAGTAAGTGAAAACATCAAATGCTTAGAAACTAATGTAAAAATGTCCAATGCTCTACTATATGTCATTGGGATAATGCATCCAAATATACCACAATACGGTATGCCACAAATATGTAACAAAACCATCACTGAAAGGTTATGAGTCGTACGGCCCAATGTATGCATACATCCAGTTGGGAATATAGTTTACTGTGATGCCGATGCATCCTGAAATTTTCCAATCAATGTATGCAATATTCCGTAACCCATAAATCATCACTGATACTCATACATCACCACTGAAATTATTCATCATGCTCATGCTCGTGCTCATGTTCATGTTCATGCTTCTATACTACATGAGTTAATATTCAGAAATCCATAAATACTTGAATACTGATAATGAATTCAAAGTCTCTATTGTATAGAATCTTGCTAAAAGGGTTCTGACTCCTAACTTCTAAAATGATAATTAGTTAGAGTTGAGATTTTAGTTATAAGTCATCGAAAGAGGAGGTGATATACACATATACAACATGTTTCCAAGAAGGGTAGTCTTAAACTCTTAGTTTGATTAAGCTACCCTAATGAGGCGATCTATGATAAGAGGCATCACTTGATAGCGATTTGTATCTCAAGCTAAGCTATTAAAATGCCCATTTCACAATCACACTTAGTGTTCCTAAGAGGGTGATTAAGATCACATAGTTTGATTGAAGCACACCTATGGAAGTGAACTTTGATAGGAGGCATCACCCGATGGTGACTTTTATTCAAATAAGCTAATAATATAAATTCCCTAATCGTAACACTTTTTGAATTGAGTGATTTAGTCTAAATGAGACTATGTCCGACTAAACTCGCAGGATAGAACACAGACATAATATATAGTAAGATGAATCAACTAATCCTGAATTATACAGGAATAACCCAGTACTGTGGATATACCCTACTATACCATCCAACAATCAGTGTTCAAAAATTCTATTTATTGAATGAGGATTTATCAAGGCTATTAATACTTTACTCTAAATGTGTGAGTCCTACACAAAGCTTCAAGAATGTGATTAAAAGATCACTCAATATAGATTCTACCATAAGGAGAGGTGTCATTCAAAGTATCTTAGGTGATTCCTACCACGAGAGGTTAAGATCAACTTCTAAGGTTAAAGGGATCATCTAAGATTCTACCTCAACAAATTTCAAAGACTTTTTCTACCTCAATGTATCATTAATTAAGGTCTTTAAAATATTTTAGAAATGATTCTTTAGTAAGACCCCTTAAGATCTCACCCTTCTAATACTTAAGCTAACACTTAAAAGTTTGATTGTTAATTTGAATTAAAGTGATCAGATTAGATGATTAAAATCATCTGATTACCTCCTATCCTACAATCATGGGAGCAAATCAAGGTTATTAATAGAGATAGATCATTTGTTCAATCAATATGATT
Source organism: Gastrodia elata (assembly GCA_016760335.1). Lineage (NCBI taxonomy): Eukaryota > Viridiplantae > Streptophyta > Magnoliopsida > Asparagales > Orchidaceae > Gastrodia > Gastrodia elata. Next base: position 51,035,442 of record CM028670.1, read on the forward strand.
TCATTATTGTTCACATGCTAAAGATCTTATATAAGAGGAGGAAATCAAATATCTAAAGCTTAGATTCAGATTAATCAATCACATAGATTCATTATTAACCTTAACATTTCTAATTCAATGGCTTAAGATCAATACCAAATTAGGTGCATTATTAGAATAATATCAATTGTATTATCTTATAATCAAGTCATTTAATTATGATTTAAGAGTTTGGATCTTAATTAATTAGATTAGGATTTAACCTTTACTCTTGTCTAATTAAGATCAAATGTTTATTCATAGATCAAATGTCAATTAGTGGATTAAGAATATATTACTGGTGGCAATCTCAGACTTAGATCAAGTCTTAATAGCTTGATCAAAGTTTTAAGACTTCTTAAGTTTAATTAAGATATTTAAGTTCTCCAACTTAGGTTTGTTAAATTTATACATCATAAATTGAAATGCATGGTTTAAATACATCTACCTTACTGTTATGGAGCATAAGAATAGAAAAATTCAGAAAAACAAAAAGTAATTAATGCTAATCAATCCCTAAATCAATTCAAAAGGATTAGCACCTAATTATAAATCTAGCCATCAAAATTTCATAAAACTTAGCACATAAGTTATATTCAATCATACAATTAATCAGAGACTAAGTTTGCTAAGATCCAATGACTAAAAACCCTAATTTTTACTAATCATGGTTTTTCAAGATTAGGGCATGAGTTGAAAAATAAATATCAGAAAAATAAACTACTTAACAAAGTCATTTTATTGATCATAAGAAAACTAATGCACCATAAACATGCAATTTGGATAAGTATTCATGCTAATCAACCTTAATTAAGATATGTAATAATTAGGCTAAAACAAAAAAATTCAACCATTAAAAGTTAAATATTATTTTATATTCAAGTTCCTGATGATTTTTTGATTAATTTGCTATATAATATCATAAGATTTAGATCAGTGGATTAAAAGTTATAGTATTAATTTAAATTGTATTTTTCTAGTTAATCCATCCCATTTTCGTTAAGGAAAATAAATATTAATTCGATTAATATTTATTTAAACGGGCGCCAGCCCTTTCCCAAAACACGCGGGCCACTCGGGCCTAAAGGTCTGTCACTGTTACACTGTACGGGTCATGGTTGGCCCAACCCGCGCTGTCTTCTTCTTCTTCCCTGCCTGGCCTCAACTGAGGATGGATAGGGCTAACCCTAAATGCCGCATTCCTCAGTCATCGAGCCATGCTGGGGTGTAAAAATGAGAGCTACACATTGCTGGGACCGGGACTAACCTCAAGGATGCTCAAATTTCATAAGAGGTGGACTAATTCCACGAGATCCTATTTCTCCAATTCGAACAAAATTTCTTCACTGTGAGGAGAAATTCTCTTCACAAGGAGCTCGCCCAAACTAGGGCTTGATCCAGTCACCATCACGGTGCATCGACAGATTGAAGCCCTACCTTGGAGCAACTTGGGAGGCTCTAGATCTTTGGGACTTTATGTAGCGCCCCGCCCCGTTGCCGTGCACAAATGGAATAGTCATAATTAAGTTCGGCGACGGAACAGTACGCCACTCAGGGAGGAATATCCTATCTCCCTAAATAGCTGAAAACCAAACCCCTCTGAAGGGATGCTGACTCAATCTCAAGGAGGGTTGAGAGCTAATACTTAAGATAATAGTAGTATCCTTATCCTAAGTATTAGATAAACATATACATTAGATTTAGAGTACAATAGGAATCTAACATATGTATAAGTTATCAGCATTTCTAGTATACTGATCACATCACAATACTTAGTATAAGTAATATATAAATAGAGTGTGAAAGCTAAAACCAAACATCCAGAAACATTCATCACAGAAGCTGTATAAAAATATTCATCTCAGAAAAGAAAAAAAAAATACATCTAGAATTATTACAAATAGTTACTGAATAATAGACATAGAGCTAAGTACTTGACTGAAATAAACTAAGCAGAAAGGTAATAAAACTAGAGAAGAGTCCACTAGTATTCCATGGGCTCCTCCTGAATCTCCTGGGTATCCTCCTGACCTGGCTCAATATAATGCTTAAGATCTAGCAAATTGTCAGATCCCAAAAGTACATCATGTTAGACAATAAGTCTAATGCATCGAAATTAATCTAAACAGTTCTAGTTATTCATTTAATATCTACATAATGGAATTAAATCTGCAGAAATACTATAAAGGTAACTAAAAGTATAAAATTGTATAAAACTGTATAAAATTAAAGTAAGGTAAAGTAAAACTGAATACTAAAAATAAACCAAAATAGTAGTGAATCTGAAACTAAGTAATCATATGTAAAACTATATTGTATGTCACTGAAACTGTGCATCTGAATTTGCCTCAACACTGTATGCTACTGATATGTAACCAAAATATTACTGAACTGCTGCGAGTAGTACGGTCCAATGTATACATACATCTAGTTGGGAATACTGCTTGCTGATGATGCCGATGCCTCCTGAAATTCCCCAGTCAATGTATGCAATATTCCATAACCCATAAATCATCACTGATACTCATACATCATTCTGATACTCACATGTCATACTTATGTTCATGCTCATACTTATGAGATAAATCCAGAAAAGTGCTTTAAAATCCGATAATGAATTCAATGTCTTCATTGTGCAGAATCCTGCTAAAAGGATTCTGACTCCTAAAATTTTAACTTCGATAATTTGTTAAAGTTGAGAGTTTACTTGAAAATAATTAGCTGGGATGATTGTATACACATATCTAGCATGTTTGCAAGAAAGATAAATTTAACCCTTAGCTTATTTAAACTGTACTTATTGAAGCACACTACGATAGGAGGCAGAACATGGTTATAATTTACATCTCAAGCTAAGCCGTTAAATATCCTAATTATAAGAATACTTAGTGTCCTACACAAAGTGATTTGAGATACTTAGTTTGCTTAAACTGCATTTATCGAAGCGCACTACGATAGGAGGCAGAACTGGTCGCAGTTTACATCTCAAACTAAGGATCTTGTTCACTAATTGTAACACTCTTAGTCTTGAAAGATTTACTCTAATGGGACTATATTCGTCTAATCCCTCGGGATAGCACTTGGTCATAAGTCCACATTAGAGTGAATCAACCAATCCTTTCTATTACTAAAATAATCCAGTATTATGAGTAAACCATACTATACCCAACCAATAATTTGGGTTCAGAAGATTCTATTTAATCAATAAAAATTTATCAAAACTATTAATCCTTACTCTAAATAGGTGAGTCCTACACAAGGCTCCAAGGATGTGATCAAAGATCACTCAATATTAATTTCTACCGCAAGCAGTAAGTTCTATTCTAACTATTTTAGGTGATTCCTACCACAAGGTATCAAGTTCAACTTCTAAAGTTATGAAGGATCATCTAAGTTTCTACCTTAATAAGTTACAAAAGCTCTTTTTACCTCAAGGTATCAATAATTAAGGTCCTTAAACATTTCAAGAATGATCCTAAAGTAAGATCCTTAAGATCTCACTTTTCTACTTCTTAAGGTTTACTCATTAGACTTAGGTTAAAGTGATCAGATCAGATGATTAAAATCTATCTAATCCTTTCCTATTCTACAATCATGGGATGAAATCAAAGATCTTAATAGAGTTAGATTATTTCATAAATCATTATAATTTTATTATCCATCTTATGCTAGTAGTCTTATATAAGAAAAAATTAAAGATCTAAAGTTTATATTCAGATGATTCAATCACACATATTTAATATTATCCTTAGCACTTCTAATTCAATGATTTAAGATCAATACTAAATCAGATGCATTATTGGAACAATGTTAATTAAATTATCTTTCAATCAAGTTAATTGATTAAGTGATTAAGGTTTAGATCTTAATCAAGATAAGTTAGGGTTTAACCCCTAACACTTTTACTATTAAGACCAAAGGTTACTTTTAAAGGTCAATAACAAATCAATGTGTTATTAGTGTATTATTGATGACAATTTCAGGTTTGGATTAAGTATCATCTACTTAATCAAGTTATCATGATTCTTATGTTCAATTATAGTTTAATGTCAATTTAAGCACATATAGATGTCCAAATAATGTTAAAGCTCTCTAATATACATTCTAAAATCATAAAAGCATAGAAACGTAAATTCAACATAAAATGGAAAATAATTAAGGCTAACTAATTCCAAATCAACCAATGGAGTTAGCACTTGATTACAAATCTAAAGGACTTAAGTTTCATGCCATTTAGTTGTTAAGATTAAACCTATTCAATACAAGCTTTTAAGGATTTTATTATCTAGCAATTGGCATAATACAATTAAAATTCATGATAAATTTTGAGCACTTGATAAAGATGACAAAGTCTTAAATTTAATTTCCATATAAAATTTTATGCAATATTCAATTTAACTAAAATAGGTTCATATTTGATATAATTTAGTCCCACTAGGGTTCTAGCGACCTTAAAATACAAAAACAGTAAAGTTTTGGCCATTTCAGCCAATTCTGAGCAGTTTTCAAGAAATTCTAAACATTTTTGCAATTTGGGTATGGCGCGCTTTTGCGCACTGCAGCACTTCTGGCACTGGAGTACGCTGTGGTGCTTTTGCCGCTGCAGCGTGCTGTAGTGTTTTTAGCGCTGCGGCGCGCTGTAGCGCTTCTAGCGCTGCGGTGCGCTGTGGCGCCTCTTGCGCTATGACCCACTGTGGCATGTTGCAGAAATCCAACATGCGAAAATACTATTCAATTAATTTATTTTTCTGATTTCCTAAAGTTTTCTCGAAATTCTGCTACAGCGCGCTACGGTGCGCTACAGCGGTCCATTTTTGCGACTTACTGTTTAATTAACTCAATAACTGATTTATAAGATTTTTGCCGAAATGCCGCTGCAGCGCGCCATAGCGGGCTGCAGCGGCCCGTTTTGCAACTTTGGGCGCTGCAGCGCTGCAGCGTCAGACGGCGATTTCACCAGGATGAAACCTGTAAGGCATACTTTCGAGCTCAAATACTCCCAATCCAGAGCATTCCAAGAGCGGTGCTATATATCAAGGGAAAGTTCTTTCCGATACCTTTCTTTCAACACCAAAATTGACATAAACGAAGCATCCTAGCTATATGAAAAATATGGATAAAGGACAAGGTATACAAAATAGATGAAAACGGAGCATGCATTTTTTGAATAAATGAGCTACCTCAATGAGCCTTAATAGCTTCCATACATGTTTATAGACTTCTAGAGATATATTCAAGTATTGTAGTAACATAAAGGAGACAAGGAGAGGAACAAATGGGTACCTTAGCCTTGCAAGGGGGTGGAGGAAGAAGGAACCTTTGTTTTTTTCCAAGCCTTAGAGATGAGCTTCTTCTTTCAGCACAAGGGATCAATAGAGGAGAAGATAAGAAAATTTTCAGCAAGCAAGAGAAGAGGGCCTGTGCTCTCCTTTTAAAGGAGGAGAGTGAGAGGGAGGCTCCATCATGAGCTAGGGGCTAGGATGTGAAGAGCCATCCAACTTGCCTAGGGAGGGTATGGCTAAGAGGAGAGGGGAGGGATGACCTCAAGTGACTTGCATGAGGGAAAAATGGCCAGCCAAAATTAAGGGAGGAAAGAGGGATTAAATGCAAATTAAAGAATAATTAATTACTATTCCTAATTTTAATTTATTAAAAATTTGTATTAATTAAACGTGCTCCGAAAAATCCCAAAAAATCACCCATAGCTAATTTGGGGGTGAGGAATTCAACGGCGAAGTCAAGTTTCAATTCCGACAATTATTTAATTATGCTAATTTTTGGGGTATTTAATTATATTAAAATATTTGCAAAAATCCGACGACTTCCAAATACGTCCAAAATATTACCCCTAGCTAATTTGGGGGTGATGATCACAACGGTGAAGTCGGATTTCGATTTTGAGGTCAAAATAAATACCTCAATTTTCTAATTAATTAATTCTTAAAATAATCCAAAATATTGGATTTAGCTTCAAATCGCACCAAATCTTTAAGGATTGATTCTAATAGCTAGATGAAATTAACAGAGTGATGATTAAGCTTAAATTAAGCTGGGTAACAACCTTAAGTTGTTACACCATACTCAGTCCCAAGCTCTACAAGGTGGGTAGTCTGATCGATCAATACAATCGATCAGACCATACCTAAATTGTCAATTCAATTGCATTGAATTCACGAGGACTAGGATTGAACTCAGCAATTAAAATTGAGAAGGAGCTGAGCCTATATGACTCAGTCCAGGCTGGAGGGTACCTGGATTTGCTGAACGGAGCTTGCACCGAAAGGCAGGAGGCGATCCGCTGCAATAGAAAGACTCTAAAGACTCTTAGGGGTCCTGCACTTCAGGAGCAGCTCTCTATCAGCAGTATGCAAGCTCGGAAGCGCATAGGCTATAACTTCTGAAGAGCAAAAACTACCACTGCAAGTTCAAGATCATGCACATGATAATTCTTCTCATTAGGCTTAAGCTGTTTAGAGGCATAGGCTATAATGTGGCAATCTTGCATCAAAACACAACCAAGTCCTACCTTAGAGGCATTAGTATAAACCTGAAAATATTTACCCTCATGAGGTAGCACTAGAATAGGAGCAGAAGTCAATAACTACTTCAAGTTTTGAAAAGATTCTTCATAGGCTATGCTTCAGATGAACAAAACATCTTTCCTAGTTAACTGAGTTAACGACAAAGCAATTAAAGAGAATCCAAAAACAAACCTTCTGTAATACTCAGTGAGTCCTAAGAAACTGCAGATCTCAGTAACAGATTTAGGTTGGATCCACTATTGAACAGTTTGGATTTTCTTTTGATCTACTCTAATACCTTTAGCATCAATCACGTGACCTAGAAATGCCACAAACTTGAGCCAAAACTCGCACTTAGAAAACTTAGCGAAACGCTTATTCTCTCTTTACAACTCTAGGGCGGCTCACAGATGCTCTTCATGCCCAGCATCTGACTTCGAGTAGATTAGGATGTCATTGATGGAAATGATGTCGGCTTAAGGATCCGCTGTATCAGGTCCATGAAGATGGAAGAAGCATTTGTTAGTCCAAAAGACATGATTAGAAACTCAAAATGCCCATGACGAGTCCTGAATGCAGTCTTGGAAATATCTTCATCCTTGACTCTAATCTGGTAGTAACCTGATCTTAAGTCAATCTTGGAGAAGATCTTTGCTCCGGTGAGCTGGTCAAACAAATCATCAATCCTAGGGAGGGAATACTTATTCTTCACAATCACTTTATTAAGCCCGCGGTAGTTTATACACATCCGCATTGAACCATCCTTCTTCTAGACGAATAGGGTAGGATCTCCCCAAGGTGACATGCTAGGGTGAATGAATCCTTTCTCTAATAACTCTTGTAACTGCTCTCTAAGCTCTTGAAGTTCTTTTGGAGCCATCTTATATGGAGCCTTAGATTTAGATTGAGTCCCAGGGATAAGTTCAATAGAAAACCCTACCTCATACAGAGGAGGTAGTCCAGGAAAGTCTTCAGGGAACACATCCAGGAACTCTCTAACAATGATAGTCTCTTCTAGATTACTAACTTGCTTCTCTTCACCGATTAAAGTTACTAGAATTGCATAGCAACCTTTACTAATGAGGCGCTTGGCTTCAATTGCACTGATTAAAGATGTAGTCAAGCCAAGTTTTCCTATAAACACTTCAGATTTCCTTCCAACCTTAAGTGAAACTCGCTTACAGAAGCAATCTATTATTGTATTAAACCTACTTAGCCAATCCATTCCTAAAATTATGTCGAAATTCGTAATGGACATAACAATAAGTTTGGATTGGAAGAATTAGTTACTGATTGGGATGTCTACCAAACAGAACTCATTAGCACATAGTTCAGCACCAGATGGCATTTGAACTACTAAGGGATTGCCTAGGCTGAAATGTTGAAGATTTAAGGAAGAGGCATAACTCACTGACATGAAAGAGTGACTAGCACCAGTGTCAAAGAGAGTGTCACATAACTAATTCTTAATAACTAAAGTTCCTATAGTAGGGAAAATAAACTCTAATTACAACTAATAAAAATAAAAATAGGAAATATTGAAAATAAAATGCGGAAGAAAATGAAATATAGAAAATAAGAAATTAAATATAGAATGTACCAGTAATAATACTATTGTCATTTGGGGCAGCAGAAGAAGACAACGCGTAGACCCTTGGTACTACAGGAGATTGAGCAACAGACTTGCCCTTATCCTTTCTACTAAAGCGGCCTTGCTTGGAGGAAGATGGAGGTACACCCTTTTGGTGTTGAGCACTTCCACTAGCAGGAGGAGGCATTACGGAAAGTGCTGGTGCTTGAGAATTGATAGGAACTAGATTCTGCATAAAAGCTTGGTGGTAGATCTATATCTTGTCCACAATTCAGCTAGCATGACAGTCCCAATGGCGATGATTGGTTCTCCCGCAAATGTAACACCTACCACCAGTGTGGTAGCACTTCCAATAGGATGGGGTCTATCACATATCGCTCCAGGTCTTCCTTGTTGATTTTGCCTCGGGCTATGGCTAGGATTTTGATTTGGATTTTGGCCAGAAGTAAGCTGGAAGACTTTAGGACTATGGGAACAGTTCCTTTTGTTCCGGAAGGTAGGGGATGGGAGCGCTTCTTCAAATCCATTTGGGCTTGATGGTACTCAACCATGCTAGCACCTTCTAGAAGCTTGGGAAAGTTGTCATGATGCTGAGACATCAAATGACTTTTAATAGAATTTTTAAGACCAAAAAGAAATCTAGTGCACCTAGCCACTTCAGTATGGACAAGGTTTGGAGCAAAACAGGAGAGTTTGCGGGACTCCATTTCATAGTCATGAGCTGAACGGCTTCCTTGGATGAGTTGCATGAAGTTGTTTTCAATTATGGTTTGGGCAAAAAGAGGAATGAATTCCTCACGGAACACTTGTTCAAACTCATCCCACATGATGTCTTCCATCTGAACATTAGAGAAGCGAGTCTTCAACTCACTATCCCACCAATACTCAGCCTCACCGTGGAATAGATAAGTCGCAAGATGGAGGCACTCACTCTTTGGAAATTTTATACTAGCTAAGGTCTTTTCGATGGCCTTTAGCTAGTCAATGGCTTAAAAATGGGAAACGGAACCATTGAAGGTCGGAGGGTTCAGATGAAGAAAAGTTAAGAGATAGGCATCCACCACAGAAAAAGAAGATGGTTGTGGAGCCATAGGGAGTTCAAGAATAATTGGAGAATATGCCTGAGGAGGAGTTGGACAAATTTAGGATGGAGCGGGAAAAGGTTGGGAAGGGTTGCAGGATGAAGCATCCTTTCAGCTGCATGAGTCTGTGCTTCTATCATAACCTTCTTTAGCTCAAGCAGATTTTGCATTTGGTCAGTGTGAGAAGTGGTAGTGGAAACAAGCTCCTCCACTACGGGCTCAATGGGAATATTGTAATTAGGATCCATTCTAAGGAAAGGAAAAGAAAATACATTTCAAAAACTAAAGAAGATTGGAAAAGATAATTCTCATTAAACTTTAAAACATTTAAGAGATTATAATTTTGGAGGAAAAAGGAAAGAATCATAATTTAAGTAGAAGCTATTTACAAAGCTACTAAAGGGAAAAGAAGCTAAAGCAAAAGAAAACTAGTACTACTAGTTACAGAATTTTGCATAAAATATATTTTCAAAGTCTTCATAAGTGGGGGCACGATGAAGACGCCTACACCCACGAATGAGTACTTCAAAAGAATGACTCTACCAATCCATGGCGTAGTCACTAAAACATTCGTCCAAAATTTGGAGCATAAGTGATCGAGGCATTCTATGGCCTCAAATATTGTTGTAACATGAGAGAGCCATTCCCTAACTAGCTGAGGGAAACAATCGCCTCAAAATACACAAAGCTTCAAAATTTTGTTCAGAACATCATCTCTCGCAACAGATACTCCAAAGTAAATACGACCAAATGTCAAACCATACCAATGATCGTACTCCCAATACTGGAAGAATAATTTGGTATAAAGTTTTAGTTCAGTTTTAGAGTCTTCCATCTGAAAGTTTAATTAAGATTTGAGTTAGAAATTTAGATCACTTATTTAATTGGAAATGCATTTACTGTCCTAAGATGCCATTCACTTATTTTTACTATACTATGTTGTTTTCTTTTGGATGAATGGATGTGTTTGTCTTAACTTAAAGTTCTCAACTTGGCTCTGATACAATTGTGACGACCCCAATATTGAGAATCACTAAACTCAACATTGATAAGTCACCACAATATCTAATACTAGATTAGAAGGAAACTAATCCAAAATATTAGGTACTGTATTTAGCAAAGGATTTAGAAGAGGGTCTTAAGTTAAAATGGAAGGGATTTTTATAAAAAGTGTTATATGAAATATATATATATATATATATTAAAATATGATACATATAAGGACATGTGAGAATGTAATTTAAAAGTAATTGATATGAATGCTTATAATTCTAGATATGAAAATTTTAAATATTTAGCATGTATAATATGAAGGTTCAAGATGCAATATAATTCTAAGTCATTAGATTCTTAAAAATTTCTGCATGAGTTCTAATGTATTTAGCTAAAGAAACACCTGCAATTTAAACATACAAGTCTTCCATTCCAATGAAAGATTAAATTGAAAGAAAAGCAACCTAACACTAACATGAAATCAATCCATTACATAGAATTGTTTAGTTCCAGTTCTAATATAAGCCAATTTGTTACGTGGGATTTGCTCATTTACAATTCTAATATAAAGTCAATCCGTTACAAGGGATTTCTTATTTCCAATTCTAAAGTAAAGTGTGGCGCCCCACTCCTTAAGTCCATAATCATTAGATTAAGAAGTGGTGTGCCACTCTGACAAATCCCTCACTTATCATTGGATTAGGTAAAATCTATAATCCACTGATAAGAGAAGGATGTGCACATAATGAATATGAGGATCAGTCACTAAATCTATATGTACATACAGAATGTGGAAGCAAAATGAGATAAATATTACATCCATTCACCATACATCAGATATGGAATAAAATGAAATAGCTCAAAAAATAATAATATACAGAAAGTAAACACAGTCACAATACTTGTATTATTATAATATTTTAAGTAAAGTTTATGAAATGAAATAAATAACTCTCATCCTCACTTGGGATAAAAAGGGAACTAAGTATCTTCGGGTTCAAGCTGCTGCGCTCCCTCTAAGTAAGGCTCCTCCTCAGGCACAGGATCCTCGAATTGCTCAATATCTAACATTATTGGTTTCACATTGCTAAGGCCCCAACCAATAAAAGAAAAATCTTATTAGATAAAATATCTAAGTACATTTTACGCAAGTAATTTATTAAGCATTTGTTAATATCACTATTTTACTCTAAACTAAATGAAACATCTATCTAGCATGGGAGCAAGTAAGCATACAAGGGGATGATGATAAGTTATAAATGTAATATTTATAACTAAGCAAGAATTGAGGTAAAATTGCACCTCAAGTAAACTAAACAAAGTAGGGCATACATATGTAATGTAGTAAGTGAAAATACTGAAAAATAAAATCTAAACCTAAACATACTGATTATCATTGATATATGCTAATTTAAAATATTAATCTGAAAATGGTACATATAATAAGCAGTAAAGTCTAGCATCCTATACATGTATTTATACAAGTGAGTAGGTAAGAGAATATATATACAGCTAACTGAAATAATATATGTCATCAATATAATAAATAGTGAGCTAAAAACTGAAGGAAATGTATAACTTCCATATTAGAAAGAATTAGCCAATCTGGCCCAATATATATATATATATATATATATATATATATATATATATCCATCCCCATAGCCTTTATGGGCTAGGGTAAACATATCACAATAATATATCACTGTATGACTGAAGAGGCAGAAAATACTATGCAAATATCTTTTAGTTATTTTACTTTAGTTTTCGTGGATAATTTCAGAAACAATTGAGGAGTCAAGCATATCTGCAAGACTAAATGGGTCCCAAGCTTAATACACTCTCCTCAATAAGTAGTATTAAGCATCCTGATCTCACCTTAACCCTATCCATTGGAGTAAATATATACCATAATCCACCATAAATTGAACCCAAATGCAAATATTTTCCTAATATTCTAAGTTTTTATTTTCATGCAACAACATTTATCTTATATGATATGTCTAAGGAAAATAAGCACAAAATTCAAGGAATGCGTAGCACAAAGTCAAATAGTAAGTAAGAGATTCTACTAAATATTGTGATATTATTTATTTTTTAATTTAACCATTATAACTATTCCAAGTTACACAAGTTTAGGATCTCTAATTCCAATTATCCAGTGTAACTTAAAAGTACGACCTTATAAGTTTTAAAAAGATTAGAACGGATCATGTTCTAATCTAATTCAATCAAGTACGACTATGGGTTAAGAAACAAATCACAATATCCTAATTAGATAGATTTAGACGTTTTACCTAAGATCTGATAAAGATCTACCAAATTATAGATTATGGATTAAATACCACGAGATTGAACTTAATCACATAATCCAAAAAAGATAAGATGTAAGATCTAGGTTAAATCTAAATGTGAACTAATAATTGAGGCAAATCCTATTAAGCAAATCAGACTTAATAGGATGAATCTCATATCCTAAATTTAATGTTGAAAGATAAAATAATCTAAATAAATTGTAAAATCTAGAAACTAATAAAACCAAGGATTCATTTATTGAATAACCTCATTATTTGATGAATAAAATCTATCCTATGATCTAGCCTTAATCTTAGTAATAATCTTATTGTGAGGTGTTGAATTTTATAAGGAAAAGACATAGAGGAATTTTAGGGATTTTAATAAATTTGACCTAATAGCTGATTTTACTCACTTAGAAGATTTTAATACAAGGTTAATACTTGTTTTATTGATTTAGAAGATAATCTAGGGGATTAAAGATACTTAACCTAAATTTTGGGCAAAATGACCATTTTGCCCCTACATATGGGTCCAAAAATCTACTTTTTGATTTAGGGCTCCAAATTAGAATTTCTTTATATCAAATGATTCATTACTATCTAACATGAAGATAGATAATAAGTACACCAAATTTGGATATGAAATGGGTCCTATAGGTCCAATCTTAGGTTTTTGACTTAAGGGGAATTTTAATAAATTGCACTTAATGAAATCTAAATTTTTATATAGTTTACTATTGGTTGCTATTTAAGGATTCTATAGAGTCTAAGAACACTAAATTCTGAGGTCTAATAAATTAGTTATAGCCATTTGAATTTATAATGGTAAATTGGTAAATTTCTAAGTTAAGAGGGGTTAAAAGCTAACTCTTCTATTTAGTATCCAAATTTAGCAAACTCAGTGGCTAAAGCTTTCACATATCACACTAAGTACTTTAATTGGAAGTATACTCAAATTGGACTTCAATTGGTCAAGTTATGACCTAATTATGGTTAGAGGTATTTTGGTAATTTTTGATTTTGCTAGGGTTCAAAACCTAAATATTACTTAAGATTATTGTTGGCACTGAACTTTGAAGCTATCTAGCACTTTTAATTTCTGAATTTGGAGTTCAAATGACCAAGTTATGGTCATTTCAATATTTCTGGGCGCCATGGCGCGCTGTAGCGGACCCAAATTCGCAATTTAAGTGATATGGCACGCTATAGTGGACCCTACACAAAACTTGGGCACTACAGCGGACCTAAAATTGTAACTGAGGCACTATGGTGTGCTATAGCGGACCCTATTATGAAACTGGGGTGCTGGAGCGCCAGACAGTGATTTTGCTTGTGCGAAAACATCAATTGGTCAACTTTCAGGCTCAATTAATCTCAACCTAGAGCACTTCACATGTGGTGCCATATACCGTTGGAAAGATCTTTCTGAAACCTTTCCATTGATACCTAAATTAGCACCAAAAGGTTAAGTTATCAATACAAACCATAGGGTTAAACAACTGGGTATGCAGAAAGGAAAACAAACAGGATAGCTTTATCTTCCTAAAATCACAACCTTAATAAGCTCTAATGAACTCCATACCTTAAATACAGGTTTCTAAGGATGCAAACTAAATATAAGTGTAAAATAAAGTAGCCATTGAATACATTCAATTGGGGAAATGAAGTACCTTGGGTTTCAAATGGAAGAAGAAGGAGGAGGAAGCTTTGTTTTCTGCAGAGGCTTGAGAGCTTGAGGGATTCTTTAGCAGCACAGCAATGAAGGAAGGACGAGAGTAGCTCAGCTTGGCAGCAAGGGAATAAAGGAGGGGCTGAGCTCCATTTAGAGAAGAAGAGGTGGCTGGCCTTGGGATGGGATAGAAATGAGTTATCCCATCCAAGGCATGGAGGAGATGATGTCAAAAATGGAAGGAGAGGGGGGGGGGGGGTATGGCTTACGGCTGAATGGGAGAGCAAGAGGTGTTGGTTTCAGTAGGATTTAGGGAATGGGGTCCACCTTAGGGAAACGATGGAAAATGGATTATTTAAGGATCTTAATTTATTTATTTAATTAATGCTAAAAAGTCAGATTTTATAATGAGTTCCGAAAAATCCCAAAATTTCACCCTTAGCTAATTCGAGGGTGAGGAACGTAATGGCGAAGTCAGATTTTAATTCCAATGAGTATTTAATTTTCCTATTTTTCGTGGTATTTAAATATTATTAAAATATTCATCGAAATTTTAACGACTTCCGATTGACTCGAAAATATTACTCCTAGCTAAGGGGGTAATGAGCACAATGGCGAAGTTTGATTTTTGATTTGCGGTCAATTTAGATAGATCAATTTTTCAGGGTTTCTGGATTTTCCAGAAATCAAGATTCGATTTGTTTGACTCCTAATTTGGACTAGGTCTTAGAATTTGACTCCTAATGACTTGATTAATACTAATGATCAAAATTAGGACTTAGATTAATCTTAATAGATAAGGGTAACAACTTTGGTTATTACATAAAGTCAATCCATTTCATGGGATTACTCATTTCGAATTCTAATAACTTAAGGTGAGAAAGTACATGTGTAACAATTATTTACCTAAAGTATGCACTATTCGCATCATTTAATACATACAAGAGATAAGAAGAGATTCTCAACTTAGATATGTAACTATTTTCCAATTCTATATGAAATCTAGTATAATACTAATTCCAATTAACATATTAAATGAATATGCAGATAAGCTCCATTTTAATATGTAAAGTAAATATGCAAGATAATTATGTAACTAATAAATTATTTAACATTCATTTACATTCATTAATCCATTCATCACATTCCAAGCATTTAAATATAAAATTTAAGCTCCAACACAAGCATAATAAATGTACAGTACATGACTTAATTATTACAAACTAACTATAATTTAAAAGAAAGTAAGGAAATTAAAAGCTCACTTGTAAATTTTAATAAGCTTTATTTTATAATATTTTAAGCGGAAGTAGCTAGCTTTTTGAACTTGATCCAGCTCCATTAGCCTCCAAATGTACCTGATTTATCACATTTTGGCATTTAAATGTGATAGGACAAAGCCAAGAAATATAAAATATGGTTAAATTAAATAGTCTAAGTATAATTTAAGATTGGGCTAAGCATTTTATTGTTTAATTGGATATCACTACTAATTACAACATAAGCACAAGCATGGCTGTAAAAAGGTAAGCATGCAAGTGTGGAAAAAGTAAGTAAGGAAAAAGGCAAAGTGAGTTAGAATACTCATAAAGATATACATCCTAGCCTGCAAATAAAACAAGGGTAAAAGCATCCTAAATAGGCTAGGAAGAGACTAAAATATATATGAAAGTAAATGAAGTAAAGTATGTATATGTTCAAATAAACTTATGCTAAGTAAGGAAAAGAGATAGTGAAGCATTTAAATATAATTTTAACAATATTTACTGTAATCTAAGTAAATTGTAAATAAGTAAAGTACAGTACTAAAATATAAAAAATGCATAGTATGGAAATTGAAGGAAGATCTTAAACTATTAGTCTAAGATTCACATAGTCTAGAACTATAAAAGGTAACATAACTAAAAGCTATGATGAGTCTTAACAATCTATAAGATTGAAGAAGATCTCATATGTTAATTGATTAAAGTTATTTAGGAAGTACTCATTCTGCGGGCAAATACAGAATGAAGCGAGGAGTTAAGCACATCTGTTTAACAAGTAAAGGAAAGAGGGGTCAAAATAAGTAACACTCACATTTACCCTCTGAGAATGTGAGGTCTCCTTATAACTCCTTATTAGCTTGCCCTTGGCTTATCCAATAATATAAACCCCTATAGTTTTTAATGTGAAAGTTTTATTTATGCACAATATCTTATATGAATAAGACTCAAAGCTAAGCAAGCATTCAAGGAAAATTTAATAGTTATAACTAAGTGATATTCAAGGTTATCTAATTTTAATAATCTACTTAATGATTGGAGCTAATTGATCTCCCAATTAACTTTGAGATATTGATCTCAAGTTAATTATAAATATAGTAATAATTGGAGTTTTGAAAATAGTAGTTTAATTTCATTAATTATATTATGACAAAATAATTTATAAGTATAATCAATACAAATAGATACTAGTTCTAAACTAGTCCTAATCTATAAGATTCAATCATGATAATTAAATCAAGGCTTAGGTGACTAGAAGGAAAGATTGAGATTAAGAAATTATTAAACTTATGGAATTAAAAGTTAAGGTTTAATTCACTAAAGGCCACAAACTAAATCGAGTTTGAAGGATCTATTCAATCAAGTGCTAATCTAGCTAGGTTATAATAAAATGAAAGGTGTAAAGTACTTATATAATAGGATTTAAGAACTACAAGTTCTAAGTACCCTAATAGCTAAAGTTTAAGAAATTCAATAGGATTTTTAAACTACTCTTAGTAAATTAAAAATTCTTATTACTAGCTCTTATAAGATTTAAGAGAAGGCTTCAAGGATTAAGATAAATAAACTAGACTCTAATCTAGTCACTAAAGGCTAGTCCTAGTTGATTCAATAATCTATAATTATAAAGACATTAAGATGAACTACTCTTAATGGGTGTAACTAATAGATCTAGAGATCAACTACAATTTATGTTGTAAATCAATCTTAGGGTTTATACTTTAGGGTTGAAAGATGAATCAAGCAATTTTGCAATTAATTCACATATCTAGAAAATGAGAACTAAGCTCAATTAAAAGTAATCTAATTTAACATGAGGAATAATAAATGTGATATGTTAGCTATCCTAAGGTTTTATAAAGCCTAAAACATGATATCTAGAAAATTATGATTCATCACAATAACACTTAATTAAGAGTCAACGACCTAAAATCACTAATCGTTGTCTAATGGAATTAATATGCATTTAATTGAAATTCTTATAACATAAGGAGAAAAATGACAATCAGTATGTCAAATTTGGATAACATTACAAAATTAGAGTTTTTATGACTCCTAATTAGGGTTTAAAAAGTGATTATAAAAATTAGTGTTCAATTATTAAATTTGATTTTATATTATTGTTCTTCACATTTTTGTGAGTAAAATGGATTTAATCATTTAATTTGAACATTAAATGATCAAATTAGGTCACATGAAATAATGAAATTAAATTATAATTAATTAATTAATATTAATTATTGACTAATTAAAATATTTGTCAAAATAAAAATTAAATTGTATATTATTGATCTACTCATTTTTGTGATCAAAATAGTATATAATATTGTATTATTTGAATCACTATTTTAGAAGTTGCAATTAAATGAAAATTCAATAATTAATCATTGAAATTAAATTACAAATCATTTAAATCAATACATCACAGAATTAATGACATAACACTGAATTAAATGGCGTTGAAATTTAAGTAAAGGATGGTGCTAAATTCAGGACGGGTCAACAGCGCCGAAAAAGATGGACGACACAGAATTCCGCGCTTGCATACGCGGCGGCCTCTGGGATCGAAACGCGCCTTCCTCTTAATTCGAGGGATGACGCGATTGATCTGGGTGAACTGGTCCGGTTCTCGATACCGATTTGAACCACAACCAAAATAAATGGACCGCTTCGTCCCCAATTAGATTCCGCCGAAAAAAGAAAATTAGGGTTAGCCAATAATCCCTATCCCGTAGTCTTGAGATGAAATTAAAATGCCAGTGAGATAGCCTCACCACAATCAATCATCCTAGACAAAAAAAATCGGGACTAGAATGGGAGTATTGGGGATATTTTGAGGTTGCCCTAATTTTCATCGAAGAAACCCAAAAGAAATTTCCTAGGGTGATTCGATCTAGCAAGCCAATAATTTGATCGGTCTAACCTGATCGATGATTAAGCATGCGACATAAAAGAACTTCAGGAGGAGAATAACGGGTCAGTACCTGAACTAATTCGAAAGCTCCATCTCCGGCAGGTTTGGCTAGCTCCCAAGGTAAGGTAACAGCTCCCAGCTCCAGATGAAGGTTTCCAAAATATCAGCAAGCCGAGAATGAGCTGGAGGAAGGGATTATAAGGCGCGGGAGGTCTAGGTGGCATCAAGCGTACATATCCTGCCATCCCAAACTATGACTCGCCAGTGATCGTGGGGAAGGCGTACTGCGTGCTCATCCAAGCTGTTAGATCTAGGCATTGATCCAACGGCTGGATCTGCTTGACCTAATATCGTGCCGTTAGATCTAAAGATTATACGATTTACGGCTCAGATCGCACCGATATGCTGCGCACTGTTCGGCCGCGCACAGCGGATCCCCGCGGTTTTGGATTAACCGATAGAAAATTATAAAAAATATATATTATATATTAAATAATTTACTTTAATTAATTAATTTATTATACCCTATTTATTAATCAAATTTAAATAACCAAACGCACTCCGAAAAATTTCAAAAATTCACCCTTACCTAATTGAGGTATGGTGAACTCAAAAATGCAATTGGATTTTTGATCAAATATCGATTTAATTATTTTAATTTTCTGGGCATTTAAAATATTATTAAAATATTCGGGAAAAATTCGACAATTTCCAAACACTTCCAAAATATCACCCATAGCTAATTTTGGTGTGGTGAGTCCAATGGTGGACTCCGTTTTTGATTCTGAGGTCTAAATAATTTAGGCATTGTAACAACCCTAAGTTGTTACCCTAGCTAGACCTGGATTGATTAAGCTAAACCAAGGCTTGATTTTGATTCCATTGGATTCAATGGGTCATTTAAACATAACCCTAGAAGTTTGGAATCATTTGGAGCTAAAATAAAAAATTTGATATTTTTTACTATTTTTAAGCTCTGAAAAATACCTAAATTATTTTGATCTCCAAATTAAAATTTGATTTCATTTTTGAATTCCTCATACCCTAATTAGCTAATGGTGAAATTTTGGGGATTTTTGGAGCTCATTTGGTCATAAATTGGATTTGAATCATTTAAGAATAATTATATATTATTTAGATCGATTTATTTTATTTAATTTAATTTAATTAATTATTTTTAATTAAGTGGGATTTGTTGTCGGGACCGCGGCAGATCCACTGCGGGGTCCCGACAGCGGGGCAGCTTACCCGTTGAATGGATGATCTGGCACGCATCTCATCATGTTTAATCCAACGGCTCGCATACCGCGCGCCCTGATCTAATCCCATCCGCCCAATCGGCATCTCAGATCGGACGCACGAGATCTTCTCCGCGGTTCGTTAATCTGAAGCCGCATCAGACCGTCTATCACCAACGGCTTCGTGGATCAGACGGTGGAGGCGAACCCTACCACTGTGGATCTTCGTCCCCGAGGAGATCCCGTCCCAACCGAGAAGATTCGTTGAAATTCGCCATGTAACCTTGTCTGCCACTCCCCTCGCCAGGTCAGCTAGACCGTTAGCACCTTTCCGTAAGTGGCCGAGCCTAGTAAGGTGACTCGGGAGGCCTGGACCCTCCCAATTTCAGGAAAATGGTGAGGACCCTCGGGCTGAGCCAAGCTTCTTTCCCAAGCCCCGGTCTCCGTTCCTAGGACTCCATGGCACCTATAAATACCTCCAGGACTTCACAGTGAGTCCCTTTGATCACTGTAAATCCTCAATTCCTTAGCTGAAGGCCTGCTGGAGCTTTCATCACCTCGGCATTTTCCCGGCATTTCCAGAGATTAGAACCGCTGATAGAGGGCCCGTCTGGTGTTCAGACCCCCTGTGCACGTTCGTCTAACCTTCAGGAAGCTTAGGAGCACTTCAATTCTCCTCGGCTGAGCCTGCAACTTGACTTCAGGTACAACCTTTCTCCGTTAAAATTTCTTCAGGCTCCATTTGGTTTCTGCCTTCTGAATGAGCTATGGATGTCATCTAGGTTGCCTTAGCCACCTAGGAAACCTAGTGTGATTGTCGCCTGGGGCTAAGCTAACTCAAGTCGATCATATCAATCAACTAAGCTAGCAGCCGAGCCAATGGCTGAGTACGAGTAATGACCCAGCGATTAGTTGCGCCTCAGGTTAAGATAGGTTGGGGGTTCGACGTGTCTCGACTCCCTGAACGTGTAGGGATCGAACCCCGATCGAATCGAAGCCTCTGTGAGGAGAGTTGCCCCCTCACAGTCGGCCTGAGATGCCCATATCAAAGGTGTCTCAGTCGAGTAGCACCCCGTCAATCCAGAGGGATACAGATGGGGGTTCTTGGTCCAATCGACGCGTCTTGACTCAGGGAACGTGTAGGGATCAAGCCGAGCCGCCGTCGTCATCTGTGCGCTGAGAATTTCAGTGCCGAAGCTCGGCTGACTCGAAACCCGTCGAGAGGAAGGAGACGAAGTTGCGGGTTCTGGGCCGAGCTGACTTGTGACCCGCGCGGTTCTGATTTTGGGCCGCGCCTAATTAATATTTATTGGATAACATTTTTATTGATTGCGATTTAATTTAATTAAACCCTATGGTTTTAAGTTAAATAAACATTCAGCTTAAATTAATTGAATAACTTTGGTTATACTGATCCAAATGGTATGATCCAATATACCATTTGAATCAAAAAAATTCAAGGAATCTAAATATAAAATAAAATCTCGGATCCAATAGTTGGATTAAAATTTATTTGCCAAACTCTTTGTTGTCATTAGTTAAATCATATAAAATTATTTAAGTATCCAATTTATGAGATTAAGGGCTCTAATTGCTCCTTGTACCATAAGGAACAATATCAAACCCTTAAATTTAATTTTGGATAATTATTTTTCTTAATCACTCCTTAATCACCTTAAATAAGGATTAGTGAAATTAACCCTAATTAAGCCTCTGATTTGGATGGTGGTTATTCCTAATGTCATATTAGGTCTATATTAACCTAAGTATAAGGTTGGATTGCCCTAAGAATGCCTATGTTCACTAAGCACCCTAATTAGCTTAAATAAGTGATTAGTGCTAATTAAGATTAATTAGGTCATCAAAACCTAATATAAGTGTGTTTCTCACTTCACTAATCAAGATGAAACTCATTAAAATAGATTTGATCTAACTTGGGTAACTAAACCCTAAAATCCTAATTTTTACCCTTAAGAGGGGCATTTTGGTCATTTTGACCAAAATGTGTTTAAATGCTCCTTAAAGCTTGGAAATTTTAGTAAACTATCCTAAGGTAGATTAGAAATATTCTCTAAACTCTTAGACTAATAGTAATGTTAATGTGATCACAAATTCAAGAAATCTCCACTTAATCCCTAATTAAGATACTTAGATCTTAAGTGATCTTATAAGAGTCATTTGGCATTAATCCTTGAATCTAATAATTGAGATGATTAAATATCACCTTAATAAGTTCAGTAAAGTTAACCTAAGAGCTTAAACTTAAAAGAAATATAATTGGTAAAGTCTAAGTTAAAATCTAGCTTAAAGTCTAAAGTGATCAAACCTCAGACCCTTAGATCTTAAGTAGCCTTAAAAAGATCAATATGAGTTTGAAGTTTAACCTAATACTTAAAATTGTCAATTTCAACCTTAATAAGCTCCATATAGTTTAACTATGAAGTTAGATCTTAAAAGAATCACAAATGAAAGCTCTTAAGATAAAACTCTAATTTAGAGATCTAGAGTGACCAAACCTCAGATCTTTAGATCTTAGATCTTAGAGTTAGATCTTCAATTTGAAATTAAATCATCTCCAATTGAAATTCTTTAATGATTGATTATTTAATCTTTTGAAATCTTCCATGTGGGTATAGGATGTTTTAATCTATAAGATAAGGAGATTATCTTAAAGATTGAATATAGATCTTAGATTCTCAAGTTCTTAATCGATTGTTTTATCTTATAATCAGTAGAATAGCCTTTCACTAAGTTCTTAGTTCCTGAATCTTTTAGCTTATAGGATCCTTTACCTTTAATTTGGGTAATAAGTGTGAACCCTAGATCCTAGATAGAATATTACCTTAGATTTAGGATTTGAACTCAACATAGGGTTTAAGTTCTAAATCCTTAAATCTTGATCTACTTAATTAAGATTTGGGTAAGAGAGTAAAATATAAATTAATTAGGTCGTTGATTTACTTACTTAAACCATATAGTCATCACATGATTTTGGATTAGAACTTGTTAAGTTCTAATATTAAATTTAAGGACGTAAATCTGAGATTCTACTCGATAGCTGGATATTGGAGATCCTAAACTTATACCTTCTCAGAGTAGTTAGATTTGGTAATTAGATAACACCAGATGTCACATAAGTCTAGATTGAGTCTCTTGCTTACTTTGACTAGATTGCTTTGCAAACCTTGGAGATTGAGCCTTATTCCTTGAGCATAATAGGAAAACTTAGGATATGTATGATACATCCTAAGTTAGTATTTGAATTGCATATTATTTAGTTTTGCCTTGATTGCAGTTGGTAGAATATGTCTTAGCTTAGTCTACCTCTTCAGTAGTAGTATTGTATAGACTAAACTCAGACCTAGCATATTTGGATGGCTAGGCTGGGGATTGATTGATTAATATTGGAGGCCCTGTATGGCCTATTGGCTGGTATGGCAGTACTATGTCTTAGGCTTATTGCTACTATAGCTGGATTGTATTATTTTCTGATTTGCTTTGCCACATGCTTCAGTGGCCTTATTTTTAGTATTTGCTCGCTTTGCCACATGTCTCAGTGGCTTTTATGTTCTTTTCCTATTCTTAACTAGCATGTTGTATGTATACTCATATGGCTTACTTATATATATTGGATACTAGAATTGCACATTTTCAGTACTTGTGTTTCTTTTATATACTCAGCATATGTTAACATAATCGTAAGCATGTTAGGTTTAGAATTGTATTGTAGTTATTATTTCTTTTAGCTTTTAACCTCACCTTGTTTATTTTGCATTATATGCTGGCTATAAATGGATAGTTTATAGTTACACATTTCTTTCATAGCTTGTTGCACCCTTTAATGCTTGCATGTGTGGTTAAATTAAAATGTGATATATTTAAATATTCAGTTCATTAAAATAACCTAAAATGTACTTAGATAATTGTCTAACTATAACATTTTTGTTTTGTTGGCTGGGGCCCTGGCATTTGTGATATCGACAAATGTCAGATTCAGACGTGTTTGTGGGCACTATCGCTGAAGAGGAGCGGGTTCGGGAGGAGGATCGTGCTGCTGCTGTTTAGTTAGATTTATCCTTTGTTTCAGTGAGATTGAGAGACATTTTCATTTCTTTAAACTTCAGTTTGTAATAATTAATTCTGGATGTATTTTATTTCTGCATTGTTATGAGTTACTATATTGCATTCTCTTTTCCTACTATATATGCTTATGGATGCTACTCTATTGTTCATTGCTTCCGCCACTTTGATACTTGTATATTGATGATATGATAGTACTTGGTGATGAGTCCTTGGCTTAAGGCAGGTTGGGGTTACCTAACTTTACTTAAGTTGGGGATTTGCCACAGTTGGAGCATCGTACTTCCAAGTTGTCAGTACAGGGGCCCCACAGGCATTCTCAGAATTATCAGAAAATTAGTAAATGTTGGAAATTGCCAAAAAATATCTAAATTGCACAAAATTTGAAATGGAGACTCCTAATAATATTATAAGACTAATATAAAAAGATTATAATTAAATAGTTCACTAATTGATGGGTAACAATATTAGGGTTGTTACAATTTCTAAGGCTTGACTCGCACACACAGCATGCCTGCGTGCAAGCCCGTTATCACACGCACTCGTAAGTCGACCGTGTGTGCAAACCCACACACACAAGCTGCTACGTGCGTAAACCAGACACAGTGCCGTGCGTGTCGGGTTGACCCACCCGACACTATTTGTCTGCTGCGGGGGAGCTAGGATTCACCTTAACGCTCAACTCTGGCAGTCCCCGGCGATGTACAACCTATCGTTGGCAAGTCATTAACGAGTACAACATTATGGAATCAAAAGCTTTAATCCATTATACATATATATGTTCAATTTTAAGGGGAACCTAATTAGGTTTAGAGTTTACTATAGGGTTACTTTGCAACTCACACAATAAAACCTGGGCTTTGCGACTAGGTCTAAGCCACTTGGGATCACCACTGTCCTTTAGAGGTGATTAGGGAAGGCAGGATGTAGAGGGGAAGGAGTTTAACCCTCAGGTGCTCTCGGACACTATACACTACTATACAGGACTAAACTCACCCAATTATCCAAGCCCGATCGTGGCCTCTAATCGGTTTCAGACAATACTGCGATCGACAAAATAAAGAAACAAAATGCAAATTTGCAGAATTAGGGAGGAATCAATGGTGAAATTTGCGTACCTAAATTTCATTGAAGCTTTGCTAGGGTTGGCTTTTTCACCAACAACAAGCCTACAATCCTCCCCTGAGCTCCACACAACTAGCAGGAGAGGAAAGGAGGAAAATGGTGTGGATAATGGGCTTAAGACACGACTAGGAGGACTCCGCTAGCACACCATAACACAGCCTCTACAAACTTTGCACACACGACCACATTGCGTGTGGGAGACTACATTAACAATGTAACTCCCATGCCGCAGCTGTCAGATTCAATGGGATTAGGCGACAAACGGTTCTGATCGAGCCCTCCATTTGATCAAACGGTGGGTTAACATCGTCAGCCCGAATAGTTTAAATTATATCAATTTTAATAATTAAAATTAAGCTATCAAACGAGCTTCAAAAAATCCTAAAAATTTACTACTAGCTAATTTGAGGGTGAGGAACTCAAAAATGAAGTTGGAGTTTTAATCAGAGGTCAACTTAATTTTTTTAATTTTCAGCTAATTAAATAGCTCAAATTATTCATTGAAAATAAATGATCTCCAAATCATACCAAAATTTGGGGGTTGGCTCTTAATGTTATTAGAAGTCTAATGGCAATAATTTTAAGCTAATTAGACTATTCAATAATGGGTAACATCATTATGGTTGTTACAGACTCCTCTTCTTACCCTAATGAATTCACTTAAAAAATAAGCAGAGATTTGAAAGTAAATGATTACAAAATACCTAATTAAGGAAAAAATTTTGGAAACTTCTTCTACATATCTTCCTCTTTTTTCCACATGGCTTCTTTAATTAAATGATTCTGCCAATAAACTTTGACCATAAGGATACTGCAGTTCCTCAATTGCTTGAGGTTATGTCTCAGAATTGCAATAGGTTTGACAATAAAAGTTAAGTCAGGCTACAGTTCGATAGCATAAATCTGAACTTGTTGATTTGGATCAAGCAAACACCTCCTTAGTGACGAGACATGAAAAATGTTGTGTACAAAAAAAATTATTTATGCAGATTTAACTTGTATACAGATGTTCCCACTTTAATAATCACCTAGAAGAGTCCCAAATATTTAGAACCCAGTTTTCCTGAAATGCCGGACCTTTGAATTCCACGCATATGACTAAATTTTAGCTAAGCTCTTTCCCCAATCTAAAATTCTAAGGAACAGTGGAGAGCATCGTGATATTTCTTTTGTCTATCTTGCGTTGCCAACATATTACACTTGATCTGCAGAACATTCTTATTAGTTTCTTTCACCGACTCTAAGCTATATAGCTAAGTATCACCTACCTTGGTCCAGGCTATATGAGTGTTGCATCTCCTTCCATAAAGCACTTCTTAAGGAGTTGGACCAATGTGTTACTATTATAGGAAAACTCTACCGAGGCAAGGTGATCTTCCCAATATTCAGAAAAATATAATACACAGAGATGTAAGAGATCTTCCAAAAGTTAATTTATTTGTTCAGTCTAACCATCCATTTGGTGATGAAAAGTTGTACTCATAGCTAAGTTTTTCCCAGGTCTTGCTGAATAGTGAGCTCTAAATTGCTCACTATGCCTCTTCTCATAAGCTCAATTGATCCCTAAGAAGCCTCTACATCCCTGCTTCCTCTCAATTGCCAGTAAACATCTAGTGCTCCCAACTCTTCCTCTAGGTGAGTCTGTGGGTATGGCTTGGAGTTTAAGCCTGTTGTGTTGTGGAGACCATGTAGATCCATCATGGAGATGCTAATAGTGCTCCAGTGAGCTTCCGAGGTAATTCAGAATAAGGTGAGAAGTTCAGTAATAGCACAAAAGTAGCTGCGCGCCATGGCATACCGCAACAGACCTTGGTACTCCCTCACCCGAGGTAGAGGCGATGTCACGTGCCTTAGCGATCAGCAGATAGAGAAGCGGGTGCTACCACTTGCCACAATGGAAATCAGCGCTGTAGCGCGCCCGAGTGGCAGTTATCCCGAGAGGTAGGCACTATCGAGCGCCATAGCAGTAGACAAATAGAGAGCAGGGGTGCAATAGTGCACCATGGTGCCTAGATACTAGGCACTATGGTGCTACAGTGGGTGGTAGCATTTGGCGGAATTCTGCTCTTGTTCAGGTTTCGTCCTAAGTAATTTGGAGAGCATTTTGGATGTTTTAGAGTTGGAAATGGAGCTGGATACTTAACGAAAAATGAGCTGGAGTTCTTAAGTAGTGTTGGCATTTCAGTTGGAGCCTTTAGCTACTATGAGGAGGAGATCCCAATGTAAAGCCCTAAGGAAACTATAGTGCATGAGAGCTCTTACATGTTGAAGAAGATACTCTTGGTGGCGGCTGCTTCTTCTTCTCTTCATCTTAGAGTAAGAGCTTGTGTATTTCCTATCAAAAGGTGAAGCTTATGTGATGAATATTTGCATATATCAGTATTGTACTATTAACCATTTTTATTACTACATGATAATTCATGGCATAATTGCTTCCATTTTAAATATCTAAGTACTTATTTACTTGGATATTCCAACATGATTAGTGTAGAAAACATGAGTATCTCTTAGCAAGCATTTATAGTATCAACACTAATCTAAGGTTTTTCCTTAGTGATGACCCATACTATTGCTGATAATAATTCGTTTGCACAAGCGACAGAGTGGGGCATCACAAGTACAATACTTTCTTTGTGCTAAAATCATATTTTCTACAATTATTTTATATCATTATTTCTGCTCATTACTTGATAATACTAAAAGGTGATATATGAATTATTTATTAAAGTACTTAGAGTAATATCTAATTAATGAGAATTTCAATAATGACGTTGTCTTTACAATGCCAGGTTAGATTTTGAAGAACGAGTTGGGTGATGAGTTTTGATGGATTTGTCGGGGAATTTGGAGTCACAGTTGACATCCTTTTCTTTATTTTCCCTTTTACTTTTATTTTATTTTATTTTCAAAAGCTGTGTAATTTAAAAGAATTTTAAAGACATTCTGTTGTTCTTTATATTTAAGGATAATTATGGATTTATAAATGTGATGTATTTCTTTTAAATTTTAGCATCTGTTCTTTTTCCCTTTCATTTAAATTGTTTAACGGGATCCCACGGTTAAGGCTACCTATAGCCGCGTTAGCCTTCGCTATCATGGAATCGGGTGGCCACAGCTTTCGCAACCAACACAGAACTGCTAGTAACCTTTTAGATACAAAAAAAAAATTTCATAGGCTTTTTATTTTTTTTTGGAAGAAATAACACTACATATAATTTTATTTAATTTTTAAGATACCTTTTAAGAAAAACATATGGCATTGAGCTTAGTGTCAAGCATGCATATAATAATGATAATAATTTATAATTTTAATAACTCAAGAAAATAAGCAATAAAACATTATGATTATATGTGATGTTATTGCTTACCTTCAAAGAAAATAAATGTTTAAGAGATATTTTGTGCAAAAAATTTTATTAATTATGAATATTTTTTAATATGTATTTTGTAATCATATTATTTTTCGATTTTAGAGATTGTAGGGTTACTTCTTCGAAAAAATAAAAAATAAAAACGCACAAATTTGCAGTTCCTAGTAAATAAAGGATTTTGCATTAAGCAGCCAATCAACTGTCGGCATTCTTAATCCAAGGTTCACAAATAAAGGAAATCAAAATTTCGGATTGCTGCGGTATCCGACGGTCCAAAATCATAGCCGTAGTCCCTATATAAACCCGTTAGGCCACGCTACAGAGGCATAAACTCCTCCGTTGTCAAAAGAGCCCAGAAAGAAAGAGAAGCAAGGGAGAAAATGTCGGGAAGAGGAAAGGGAGGGAAGGGTTTGGGGAAGGGCGGAGCGAAGCGGCACCGCAAAGTCCTTCGGGATAACATTCAGGGAATCACAAAGCCGGCGATCAGGAGGCTCGCCCGACGCGGCGGGGTCAAGAGGATCAGCGGCTTGATCTACGAAGAAACTCGTGGCGTTCTCAAGATTTTTCTCGAAAATGTTATCCGCGACGCCGTTACTTACACAGAACATGCCCGCCGCAAAACTGTCACCGCCATGGACGTTGTCTACGCTCTCAAGCGCCAGGGCCGCACTCTCTATGGCTTTGGCGGCTAGAAATCTAGGGTTTGTATGCATTAGGTCTGTTGTTTTTTTTTCTTATATTGTTCTGCTTAAGGGCAGCAGCAGCAGCATCTGTGTTTTTTAGTAGTTGTTGAAATTTTGGTGATCTGTAATGATATTTCATTGTTGTTGAAACTCAATTTATAGATTATTTTAGCTGGTTAGCTCATTTGTTCGCCTTGTTTGATTGAAAGTTTGTTTTTATTTGCTTAATAAGTGTATTTGGTATGCCGTTTGTACGAAAACCTGATCTTTATGGTTTTTCAGCGGATTATCATGTTCTTTTGTCAAGGAGCTGTAGTGATTGAGCATGGTGCTTCCTTTGCTTACGACAATTGCCACTTGTTTGCGGAAATTGGTTTTTCCCTCTTTTTGGAGTAAATAATGACTTCTTGAAAGTTTTCTGCTTCAAAAAAACAATTCGCACAAACATAAAATGTGATAGAAAAGCTCAAAAATCTCTTTGCCTTATTTCCCTATTGTTGCCTGCTGAGACATTTGACACATGGTGAGATTGCTTGAGTTCTTAATAGCCTCTTTCGACTCCAATTAAGGGTTGAAATTCGAATGTGGGCACTCAAATTCCTCTCTCGCTGTTTATGAGAACCTGAACTTTGGGAGCATTCATTGATAGGGGTCAATGTAACCACTTATGCTAATCTAGATTGAGCATAGGTCACCATCTAGGCTTGATGAAGTCGTTTGTTTAGCTTGGGATTTAGCAATTAGGGTTTATTCTTGCACATTGTGCGGGATGATAAAACATAGAAAGAAAAAAAAAACATAAAGATAGCATTCTGAAAGATGTATAATTTATGAACTGATAACATATAAAAAAGAAAATAAAATAAAATAGTATTAAGTTTGCACAATGTGCAAGATATGAAATATATGAATTTGTATAGAAAAAAATTTAGATATTAAATGAAAAAAAAAATTATTTAAATAAGATTACAATCTATAATATTAGTTATAATATTTAAATTTCTAAACAAAATATACTACTATTATTTAATTGCATGTTAATTTTTCTTTTTGTTTCATTCTTAAAAATAAGAGAATAAATGAGAGAATATGTGAATTTGTATAAAAAATATAAATGTACATTGTAAATTTGAATAAAAATAATAAAAATTTAAATAATAAAAAAATTAGATTTATTAAGTTGCTCTCAAATAAGAAAAAAAAAAAAAAAACGAATAAACTTATAACTTATTCATGGTTAAGAAATGACAGTATAAATTTAATAAGTCTAAAATCACATATATTAGCATAAAGTTGATCATGCGTAAAAATTGAATTTGGCAAAAAGATTTCAATAGTACTCAGTGTCTGATATTGATTTTTATTTATTGTTACTGCAAATGCAATTTTGACAGGAAATTGACGACAATATAGCTGAAATGGAAAATCATAGTTTTGCGACGTCATTGAAATTCTAGGTATAATAATTGTTGACCAATATTTGTTCCAGTTAGAATTTTTTGCTTGAAGAATTTTGGTCACAATCTTTTCAATGATGAGGCATGTACTATTTATATAAACTTATGGCTTGATTCAAATTATGTAATAATATTATAGGAATCCCAACTTTCAATTAAATGCCATGATCTGCTAAATCGCTAAACTTAATGTTATGTATAAACTCGTGATTGTACCAAAAAACTTTAGTTGATATTCCATCTTCGTATGCAATATGATCAGAACTATAAATTTTTTTATTAATTTTTGGATTATGTTATTCATTAGGTCAACATCATCATTTGTAAAAGCGAACATATAATGTAATTGTAAATATGTGTGAGTATAACAAAAATTATTGAGATCTGGATAAACAAACTGTATCAAAATTTTGAGAATGTCATTTACATTATGAATTAAAAGATTATTATGTATTATCATTCAATTACTTAATAAAGGATCTTCAAAATATCTCCACAAATTTCTGTTCACCAATATTGAAGAGCCAATCAGCAAATTGATTTGTCTGTAATGATTTCGCAAATTCGATATCAACATTTTTATGCAAATGCATATTTGTTCGGAGCTCATATAATTTACAAAATTTCCAAATATAAGATCTTTGTAATCATGCATCAATATTATCTTCTGGAGTACATTTTCTAAAAATTGGAAGAATTTGTCTAAAATATTCACCGAGGGCCAAAGTCTTTCCACCAAATACTTTATTTTCAGAATTCTGTATTTTAAATATCATTAGATCTCTCAAAGTATGATTTAATGCTTCAAAAGCAAAACGATGCATCATAGATGCTTCAGCCCATATTATTAAATCTGCAATCTGTAGTAGCTTTAAAAACTCTAATTGTTGTAAAATAGCATATGTTGATAATTCTGTGAGAGATTAAGGAATTTTAAATCTTAAATGTGTTATACGTGCACCGGTTAATAGCAAAGGTGCAATCCTAGATGATGCACTATTATAATGATATTTCTCTCAAATCGTATCTTAGCCATAATTATTTTTTCAAAGAAAAGTTTTTCATGTTCCACCACTATCATATACAAAGAATAACCCACCTTTGTTTGAGACACGTGATTCAATGGTAACTTCAGAAATATAACGTTATTCTGAATTCAATTGTTGATAATAAATTTGAAATTGTTCATACGATAAATTGGTATCATATTCAAATTCTTCTAAAATCCACCGATTATGAAAATTCATAAAGCTACGAAGGCTAGGTAAAGATATTGCCTCAAAATTGCAAAGTGACTTTCTATTGCTATTTAAAATCCTTTTAATTTGTTGTAATATAACTTATCCGAATCAGTAATAACAGAATTATCATATAGAAAATGCCTATGAATGAAAAAATCTATATCTTCAACTAATTTGTCAGAGTGCTTATACCATAATTTAACAGGATGGTTAACCTCGTAAAACATAAGAATAGTTCTAAATATATTTCTTAAATGAGTAGCAGTTGCCCATGTTGACTCCTCAATTAAAGCATCATCCCATTTGGGATCCTCACTAATTAGTGTAACAACCCTAGTATTGTTACCCGTCAATTAGTGACCTATTTGACCTAATCTTATTTCATTACTCTTATAATAATATTAAGAACCTCGATTTCAATTTTCATGTGATTTGGAGATCATTTTGCAATTTTCAATATTTTCTAGTTTTCTGATAATTCTGAGAATGTATATTTTATTTAGATCTTAGAATTGAAAATGGAGTCCTCCATTGGACTCAATACTCCCAAATTAGCTAGGATGGTATTTTGGAAGTGTTTGGAAGTCGTCAAAATTTTCCCAAATATTTTAATATTATTTAAATACTCAAAAAATTAAGATAATTAAATTTATCTATGATAAAAAATAAGACTGCATTTTTGGGTTCCTCACCCCTCATTTAGGCAAGGCTAAAATTTTGGGAATTTTTGGAGTGCATTTGAGTATTTTATTTTAAGTAATTAATTAAGTAAAAAAATTAATTAAATATTGTAATTGAATAAATTTAATTAATAAATATATATTAAATATAATTAATCCAACGACTTATTTCAAACCATGGAGATCCGCTGCACAGACCAGATCAGCGCGCAGCGGATCAGCGCAATCCGAGCCATCGAGCATTTTAGATTTAGATCTAACGGCATCCTACCGCTCCGTTGCATCTAGCCATTGGATCAGCACTTTGATTCGACGGACCAGATACATTCACTGTATGGTTCTGCTTCTTCCGCAGAGATCGTGAGCATCCTGCCCTACGGTTGAGCCAGCTGTCCCTTCCTCCTCCATTAGGTCTCTCCAATTCCCTCATTCCTCTTTTGCTATCTTTTTGCTTTCGAGTTCTTACTGAAGGAGGGAGTTGAGACCTGCTACCGACTATAATGCTGAGCCATGCCCTAACCCTAAAAGGAGCTGTCGTGAACCTCCAGGTACTCACCCTACTTCTCCTCTTAGCTTGCTGCCATAGTATTAGGTAATTTAGATTTTTAATACTGAGCAATTCCTACTCATTGATTGAGCTTTGAGAGCTCGATCTTAACTTCTGCATTTTTTTTATTTCAATCCAAATGAAAAAATTTCCGAAACCCTTTTTCTTAAATTCAATTGCTGCTTAGAGTGTAATAATTAGGGCTTTTTAGTTCTTTTGCAAGAGCTCCTTAGTAGCTTTCCATTGATAGGTTGTAGGCTCTGTGAGACCCCTTATTCGTGAAATGACTCCTAACCCTAATCCCTACTCTCCGCTGGTTCTGTCGGGGACGAAGCAGGTTGAACCGTGCCACCTCTGGTTCGTGCTTGTCGGATGAACCAAGGCTAGTTCATCTACTGAACCGCACCGCTAGTGCGATTTCCATCGCGCGTCCAGATGGCGACACGCGTTGCCTCGAATTGAGATCGACGTGTGAACTTCCGCGATGATCTTAATTTCTGTGCTGATCGCCGTCTTGTCCCATGTACAGCACCACCTATTATTCTGTGCCGGTTGTCACTTGTTGAATTAATGGTTTTCAATATTAATTATTATACAATTAATAATTTATTAATAATCCAAATCTTATTTCATTAATAACTTTAATTATACACATCCAAATAATGCAATAATATATACCATTTTGATCACAAAAATGCTAAGATTAATAATATGCCATTTAATTTCTAATTTGATGGATGTTTAATTTAATCATTAATTTAGATTAATAGATTAAATGTAATTTAATTTCATCATTTCATATGATCTAATTTGATCATTTAATATCCAAATTAAGTGATCAAATAGTCCATTTTACTCACAAATAAGGAATATTAATATGAAATTAAATATATGTTTAGAATCCTAGATCTCATAATAATATCTTAACCCTAATTAAAAGTTCTCACAAACCCTAGAAATCTAATGTTGTCTAAATTTGACATACTTAGTGCCATTTTTCTCCTCGTACTATAAGGATTCCATATTTGCATGTAATATTTCATTTGAATAACAAATGGGTAATTTTAGGTTTTTGGCTCTTAATTAGAGTAATTTTTGATTAGTTTTAATATTCATAATTTCATATTTTATGTGTTTGAATCTTAGGGTAGTTATTATGCCATATTATTTTCTCCCCATGTCAATTTCAATTGCTTGATTTGAGCTAGGTCTCTTAAATCAATTGCTTGAGTCATTAGCAAAATGCTTGATTCATCTTTCAACCTTAAGATAGAATCTGTAGGATTGATTTACAAGTTGATTTGTAGGTGATCCATTAGAACTAGATATTGTAGCCATTAAGTGTGTTTAACCTTAATGCTTGTGTAGTGTAGGTTATGTTTCTCTTAGTCCTAGTCTTAAGTATTTATGTTAGAGCTTAGTCTACTTCACTTTAGTTCTTAAGTCCCCACTTAAGTCCTTTAAGGACTTGTATTAGGACTCCTAAATTAATTAGAATAGTTTAGGTATCCTATTAATTTTCTTAACTTTCAACTTATAGAAAATATAAAGTTTATAGTTTACAGATCCTTTTTTCCTATTATTTTAAACCTTTTCTTTTAATATTAACCTAGCTAGATTAGTAGTTGATTTTAAATAAGATCATTCTAAATTCAGCTTAGTTAGATGAGTTTAGTGTATATAATTTTCTCAATTATAATATTTACATAACAATACCCTTTCCTAATTAGTTTCCTAAGCCTTGATTTAGTTAACTTATTTAAATCTTATAGTTTAGGATAAGGTTAGGATTAGTTTTATTTTAGTATGGTTATACTTATAAATTATTTTATCATCTCATAGAATGAAATAAAACTACTATTTTCTAAAACCCCAACTACTTATATTATTTATAATAGACTTGAGATCAATATCTCAAAGTCAATTGTAAGCTTAATTAGCTCAAATCATTTAGGAGATCGTTAAAATTAAATAACTTTGGATATCACATAATTGTAATTATTGAATTTTCCTTGAATACTTACTTAGCTTTGAGCCTATTTTATTTGATACATTCATATAAGACATTGTGCATAAATAAAACTTTCACATTAAAACTATAGGGGTTTATAATGTTGGATAAGCAAGGGAAGGCTAGTTAGGAGTAATAAGGAAACCTCATATTCGCAGAGGGTGAATGCGAGTGTTATTTGTTTTGAACCCCGCATTCCTTTACTTGTTAAACAGATGTGTTTAACTCCTCGCTTCATTCTGTATTTGCCCACAAAATGAATATTTTTATATAATAACTTCAACTTCATAAAATATGAGTTCTTGTACAATCTTATTGATAGTGAAGACTCAGTATAGCTTTTAGCTATTTTACTTTACATAGTCCTATGCTATGTGTATCTTAGACTTATTGTCTAAGATTTTCCTTTATTTACTATATTTTGTATTTTCCATATTTTTAGTACTGTACTTTACTTATTTACTGTTCACTTAGATTATAGTGAATATTGTTATCAATTCATTTAAATGCTTTGCTATCTTCTTTTCTTTACTTAGCATAAGTTCATTGAATATATACATGCTTTATTCTATTCATTTTCATATGCACTTTAATACTATTCTAGCCTATTTAGGATACTCTTACCCTTATATTATATGCATACTAGAATGACTTTACTTGTGAGTATTCTTACTGACTCTTTTACTTCAATTATCTTTCTTTGCAATTATTTATTTTCTTTCCATATTCATATGCTTGTATATTTGCACCGCTTCTTATACTTATATTGTAACTAATTGTGATATCCAAAATGAATATTAAAAATGCTTAGCCGGATCTTTAAATGTGCTTAGACTATTTAGTCTAATTATGATTTTCTTTTTATTGGCTTTACCTTATCATATTTAAATGCTTAAATGTGATAGATCAGGTGCATTTAGATGTTAGTGGAGCTAGACCAAGCGCCTAAAGTTCAATTACTTCTGCTTAAAATATTAGTTTCTTGCTTTATTAAAGTGAGAGAGAGTTTTTGTTTCTTATTCCCTATTCAAATAGCATGTAATAATTTAATTAAAATGCATTTTCTTTATTTATTTTATGTTGGAATTAGTACCTCCTTACTTAAATGCTTGGTTTAGATAAATGGATATTTAAATGGAAATTTAGGTGGATAATTGAATGAATTTCATAAATATGTCATGCTCATCTATCCTTATTGTTGCATAATTGTTCATACATTTCATTATGCTCATAAAATCATTTACTACATGTAATTATTTACATTCATCCTTACTTGTGGCATATTTGCATATGCATCTCCTAATTGTAAATCTCTTAATGTTATATGTGAATATTTACTTCTACTCTTATTTGCAAATGTTATTTTCATATGTATGTTACAATCACTAGAAACTCTTATTGCTACTTATGATTGTAACTATCATTTACTTCAAGTGATTGTAAGTATATCTATTCACATGTTTCATATCTTTTAGTCATAATTGTAATCATTTCTATTCAAGCATTCTTATTACCTGTATATAATATCAATTCATGTTACTCTTCCTTTTGTCCATATTTTGATTTTAATTTCTCCTTTGAATTCATAATTATTTACTCTTGTATGTGCATACAATTAATATTTTCATATATAAAATTGTAACTACTTTGATCCCATACATACATTTGAATTCATATTTATCATATCATATTCATAATGTGCACTTACTCTTCTTCTATTTTTCATCTTAACTTAAGACCCTCTTCATTATCCTTGGCCAAACACATCATATAGTGATTTGGGTTAGCTTCCTTCTAATCCAGTATTAGATGTTGTGGTGACGTGCTAATGTTGGGTTTAGTTACTACTCAATATTGGGGTCATCACAATTAGCCCTAATATAGAACACACTGCTCGAAATGTTGAGTGTATAATATCATTTACTTATTTTAAATCATCAAAGCATTGAGCACATTTAACAAAATACAAAAGTATGCAGAGATATAATCTCTCACAAGAACCATGATGTGCATGATACATACATCCTATTCTGCATTTAGAATTCATACGTAACCATTCTTTTGATGTATTATTCAAATTCCCATATAATTGAAACTCAACGTAAGTAAAATTATGAGCATCTTAATACTTTTGATTAACAGGAAACTATTGTAGAAATTTTGTTTTCTCAATATTTGGTCTAGAGATAACATCTTGCAAAATATTATTATCATTAAATATGACAATCTGTTCATCCTTAAAATGGTACAATAAACATTCAATAGATGGATGTTGAGCATGAAGTTTAAATGCAAATATTCTCCAGCCTACTTCTATTGGTGAGATATATCGATAATCAAGATTTTGTTTAATCTCATCATAATTTCTATTATTTGAAGCGAAGTTGGTACATTTTCAACATTTGAATTTTGCAATAAAATCGTCATTCTGTCAGGGCCCTTGTTAACATATTTATAAAGATACTTGATAACTTTGGATCTTGCTACACTTTCCACATTTTTATGAGCTTCATATCAAAACAAAAGATCTCAATTATATGGAACCACCCAACGATTATCAATATTACGTCCATTTTTTAAACATGTTATCCCATTATCCCTTTGTCTACAACAAAACCATTTTGATTATATGTTGTTGAAAATACAAATTTCTTAGGATACCTTTTTGTACATTTTCCATCCACAATGCAGGGAGAGTTATAATTTATACAACAAGGACTATGAATCGCATAAGTAAGAACTAATTCATGTAAATATGAATCTGATGTTTTGTTTGGCAACTCAGTCACAATTACATAATCAATCTCTTATATTGTCTTACATTTATACTCTTTTGCAATAGTTATCAAAAGATGTATATGCGGGATGCCATGCTCTTGGAATTCTACAACATACAAATCTGTATAAAAATAAATTCATATTAAATATTAATTAAATTATAAATGGAAATCATTATATATTTTAGAATTTAAGAAATTACAGAATATTTGTTGCATATCTTTCAAAAATTATTTCTTTTTAATATTAAATATTTTAGCTACAATATCAGGTAGATCTTCAACCTTTTGGCTAAGAATTTGAAGAAAAGCATCTTGAATTTCACTCTAATTAGGATTGCAAGTGAAAGTAACGAAAAGATCCGAAGGAAGAACAGAGCTCCTTCCATAAAATGAAGAAGCGAGAACATATCTCATTCTAATATTTGTTGCATCATTTTCACCAAAATCAATTGCATCTCTTAGACCTTGATATAACTCAGTACAAAATTTTGGTTGATTTTTTCTTATGAGTCGCAATCTATTTTTTTGTATTGCTGCAAATGAGTCTATGTTATATTGTTGGAATAAATGAACTGTAAATAGTAAAGCGTTTCCATATCCTTGTTGAAATTGAATACGTGAAAACAATAAAATTTTCTCATCATCACACACTTTGCTTGATTTCTAGTTTCGATCAATAAGTTATATTTGATGTTTGTTGCCCATCCATCTTCACTGTAAGAAAATAAAAATGAATATTGAAGAGGCATATAACATGGTGATGTTTCATAAATACATTGCAAGGGACCACATATAGGATATAAAATTATACCACGACACCTGATTTCATGCGAATCATCTCTAATTAATAATGATGCAACCTCATTAAATGTTGGTCTAATATGCTGTCTTCCTTTTCTTGAATGAATAATTTTTTTTTAGGTCAACATTTTTATTATTTATTAAGAAATTACATGCTGACCTAAAAATAGTAATGTATACATGCTCTTAATCATCTTTATTATATCTCTATTTAATTATATCATATGACCTTGAAAGCATTGTAATCTATTCACATTCTCATAATTCGTATCATATATATACATCTGAGCAATTAGAGATTTTTCTCCATCATTTGGAAGGAGTGAGCCTATCCTATGATAATTTGAACTTTTGATATGAAAACAAAATGGACCACGCCTATAAATGACAGTATGATCAATATTATCACACATAAATGTGAAAGCAAACATTGAATTATAAATTCTTTTGTTATCTCAGAACTTGGAAGATGACATATCAAACTCACCAAGCAATAGTCTTTCAAGAACAATTGGGCATGGTGGTGATGATGGCAATGCAATCAGTCATTCACAACAACATAATTTGAATGTGGGATTAAATATAGATCAATTGCTTTTTCTTCGCACCTCATCTCAGCACCATAAAATAGACACTGAACTCTTGGCTCTTTAATTTTAAAAATTTATAAAAAACTGTTGCACATTTTGTAGGAAAATACCCTACGTATAAAAAAATATAATTATAATGACTAAAATCAATAAATGTAATAATTAAATATAAAATTTATTAGTCAACAATACCAAAAGCGACATTTGATATGTCATTATGGAATACAAAATTAGGTAGACGTTTATTTTAACTACATTCTCTAACTTTAATAGTACCAAGAGACACATTTTATCTGACATTTCCAAATGCAAAATTAGATATGCATTATTGACGATACATTCTCCAACTCTTAAAACTTGTGCGGATGCGACTTCTAATAATAGTGTACCATAAGCCTATGCAAGACATTTATTTGGAACTACATCTTCCATAACTATTTTACCCTTACATATTACACAATTAATATTAGAGCAATAAACACAAACTATATTAGAAGTTGAATAACAAACTATTAACATCACATTGAAGGATATATTTCATGGAGATTAACATGAATTTTGTTATATCATAAATTATTGATTTATATATCATTGTTGACTTTTTCTTTTTGACTACATAATAAAATATATATTCAATCGTGAGTACTTTTCTATATTCTTTCTAATCTATATAACCGACTGTAATTCATTCTTCCTTCTATGAAGTAGTAACTTCTATTAATGTGTGCTATCAAATGAAATATATTATAAACTTTTAAATATTTATGTGATTCTGCACTCATTACGTTTTTGAATAAGAATATATTTAATATGCAAAATAAACATATTTAAGCATTGTAGCAAACAATTATGAAAATAATTAAAGTAAAAATAATACATAAGGCAACCCACAAAAAAGAGAAAATATTGCATATTAAAACCACGCTCCCTCATTCAGCTAATTTGCTTGATTCTCAGGGATTATGATTGACCAGCTCTGAAATTCCTATTGATTGTTGTAACACTAATCTCAGGGCTAATTTAGTGAATAGTTAGAGAGGATGTCTAGATATTCTCTAAAGTCAACAAGAATTTGAGGTTTTTAGTATAATTAAATAGAAAATATTTGTATGTTCTCATTGATCGCTCTCGACATCAAAGAGCGCAAAGGGAGAAGAAATAGATATGCAGTTGTCGACGATGTGGATTGAGCTTCTCTTTAGATGGAGCTGTCAACAACGTAGAGTGTGAAGTAAGAAGAAAGCTAAATGCAGCTCTCGAGCTTCTCTCCAGACGGATCTGTCGACAATAAAGAGGAACGTCATGGAACCGACGAATAATTGCGCAATACGAACTCTAAGGGAGGAAAGAAAAGCGGTGGACCCAATATGTGATACTATAAGTATCTAAATCAATACCTAAATCTGGCATTGATTATATGCGGACTATAAATAATAAAATTACTATCAATTTTATTAAAGAGATAAATGGTAGACAATTAAGTAATGTCCTCATCTTTTCAATAAAAATAAATATCTCAATGTAAGAGTTGTGATAAGCCTTTGAATTTATTGTCTGATATTATAAGACAAAATTAATATGATTTTTGAATAATGAGACAATATGATTATAATTTTCTTAATTTTTTCACATAAATTATAAGCTCTCATTATTTATGAGGAAAATATTTGAAGCTAAAAATTAAAATAGCAAACAATCTCTATTTTGAGCAAATATTTGGAGCTAAAAATAAAGATAACATAGCATGCATGCAAAATATATGATTGTATATTTTCTGAATTGCTTTTAAATTGCAGAGCAAGAGCAAGAGCATAAATCAATGTAAATAACGTCTTGAAGCAAGAAAAAAAAAAGTACGAACAAAGGAAAACAATTAATTGCATCTAAAAGAAATTTAAAGAGGGAGGAAGTGAAAGAAAGAGAAATAAGTGACGCTTCAGAGAGATAAGATGAAGAACTGAGCTTGCCTGGGATAAAGAGATTCGGCAAAGGCTCTGCCAGAGGAGGAACGATTGTTGTTGGAGAAGAAGTGAAGTCTGAGCTAGAGTACAACGCATGACGATGCCTTTTCAGCCAAACTAAGTGATAAAATAAAAAAGCTCCAAAATTCAGAGTGACTAAATCAAATCTGGAGAGATTCTCGCAGAAGAAGAAGAGAGGGGTTTACTTAGGACGGAGTTAAAGTCAGAGAGCTGGCACATAAAGTCGGAGGTCGCTGCCAAGGTAGTGTATTACGATGGACTCTACCGATGGTAGGCGATGGATTGATGCAGGGAAGCAAAATCAAGGAGACACAACGTATTTCTACGAAAGACGTGATTTTTTCTTTCAAAAATTATTTTCTACTCTCACACATCATAAAATCTCAACATTTCTACACTCAAGTCATTGCAGCTTCATTGTCATTGTAGCACTCATATTTCTCTCATCCATATGCATATATATATACACACACACACTTATATAGAGGTATTTCAGCTAACCCGATTTGTATCTCGTCTTCTCTCACATTTATGCATATCTATAGATATAAACAAATTTTTCTTTCAATAAATAGGATGGTTTAGGGTTTTTGATTGGTACAAGTCCCATTTAATTATATAAAAACTGTCGAT
Organism: Gastrodia elata; assembly: GCA_016760335.1. Lineage (NCBI taxonomy): Eukaryota > Viridiplantae > Streptophyta > Magnoliopsida > Asparagales > Orchidaceae > Gastrodia > Gastrodia elata. The sequence goes on from CM028670.1 coordinate 51,077,008, forward strand.
TAAGATGTGTCGACGACATATAGTTTGACGAGTGGATGGAAGTAAACTTGGCCAAAATCCCATCGTTTCGTCACTTGGGGTCAATTTGCAGTTCAAACAATTTATTTGTGATATCAAATTATTCTCATTAGTAACCATAGGTTACCCTATTTAAGAAATTTCTAAGATGATAATTAATAAAAACAATTCTTAAGTTCAATATCAGCTCTTAGACTGACAAATGGCTAGCCGAACTAATTTTTCTCCCCAGTTCAGCAATTAGCGAGCATGAACATTCATGTTCTGGACTTTAATAAGTTATTGTTAGAGATTCAAAAGCATGATCAGCTAAAAGGTCATTCATAATCTTTATTGAGCTTCAAGACATGAAATAAAACTAAAACAAAAAATATTTAGCAAATTATAAATATGCTAATTTTATCAAATAAAGAAAAAATTTATAAAAATGATATCCTAAATTTACCAAATAAGCAAAAGCAATGTATTTCAAATTATAAAAAAATTTATGCAGTTGACAAATTATAAATATGCTAACTATTTCACAAAAATTAATATCCTAACTATTTCACAACGAAAAATTCTATTATACTGAAGAAATCCAAATAAAATTATAACCCAAAACACTAAAAATAACCAAAAACTCAAGAAAAAAATATCATAAATTTTGCTAACAAGAAAATCGAAGGCAAGCAAGGTCAGCAGTGAAGTATGTTTTGAGGATCGGGCAACCCTGTGAGGATGTCAAAGATGGAGCAGATGATAGCAAGTTCTAGGTAAAGCGCTTGTGCTTGTCCCAGGAGTGCATCTGAGTCTTTACTCGAGTCAGCAGATAGTTTTCTCCCTTCGCACAGGCTGAAGGAGGCGAAGAGACAAGAAAAAAATTTAAGCAAAGGAAAAGAAAATGAAGAGTCAACCAACCACACACACACACACACACACACACATATATATATATATATATATATATATATATATATATATATATATAATATCTATATAGATATGGGTTTTTAAAGCAATCCTTAAATAGTAATGACTTTATCACGATGAATACATTTACAAAATGTTATATATTTTAGTTCCAATCTTTTATATTTAAGGATATAGAATAAACTTGGTTAGTGTTGGGATGTGGAGATTATTCAGATCATCGTGGAGGTGCTGATGAATCTCCAGTGGGCTTTCAGGAAGTTCCAAGGTGATACGAGACAAGCTGGGAGAATTCAAAAGCCATGACGTGCCGTTAGGGCTATTTTGAGGTAAAAAATGCTTTATTTGTCTCATTTTGAGGTATGACCTTAAATGAATCTTAACTACAATAGATGATTATTCTTATGTGTGCCACCCCGCCTTCTAATCCATAAGATTAGACTTAAGGGGAGGTGTGCCACTCTAGAAACTCCCTCACTTATTATTAGATTAGGTGAAACCATAATTCACATAATAAGGGAAGAATGTGCACATAATGCATACATAAGATCAGTCACTAAATTAATAAAAGTACATAGTGTGGAAGCAAAAAAAAGTAAATAGTACATCAATTTCACCATAAATCAATTGAGAGACAAAATGAAAAGTGCTCAGAAATAGCAGTACCGAAAAGAAAACACAGTCACAAGGGTACCTGTATTATTACAAAATTTATTTAAAGTTTAAAATGAAATAAAGAGCATCTCTCATCCTCACATTAATATAAAAGGAACTAAAGGTCTTCAGTTCCACCCTGATGTGCCTCCTCCAAATATGGCTCCTCCTCAGGAACTAGATCTCCAAACTACTCAGATTCTGATATTGTCGGTTTTACAATGCCAGGGCCCCAACCAATAAAAGAGAAAATCTTATTAGACAAATTATCTAAGTATATTTTAGGCTGATAAATTGTTATACATTTATTAATATCACCTTTTCCCTAAACTTAAAGCAAAAGAAAATGAATTAAGAGCAACAAGCATACAATGAAAAGTAGTAAATTATAAATTAAGCATTTATAACTAAGCAAGAATGAGGCAAAAGACATACCTCAAAGAAGCTAAAATACAGTTAGGCATACATGTATAGATTAAGTAAATAAAATACTGAAAAGAAAGATTATATCCTAAATATGCTGATGATCATGTGATATATGCAGAGTTAAAAGAAATAAATTCAGTTGTGATACATATAAGTAAGCAACAACAAGTCTAATATCCTATAATATATAAGTAACACAAGTAAAATAGCTGATTGAAGTAAAAGTAAAATGAAAGGCATAACTAAAATTAGATATAAAAGTAGAAATAGTGTGTCATGACTACCATACAAATGAACGCTAAATCTATCTTGCTAAAATCAAAAGGATTCTTAGCGTCAACAAGGAGGCTAAGGCAAAAAAATTTTCCTAGCGTCAAAAGGAGGCGAGGGCTACAAGGATCTTAGTGACTTAAGTGGCTAAGAGGCAAAATTTCCTAGTATCAACAAGGAGGCTAGGCTAAATATATATAACTGAACTGAGAGATAGTATTAACACATACAATTCATTTTAGTTATTTACTTTACTTCTGTGGACAATTTCAGAAGTAACTGAGAAGTCAAGCACATCTGCAAGTCTATTTGGGTTCCAACTTAACAACACACTCCTCAATGAGTGATGTTAAGTAATCTTTATCTCACATTCCCCCTGCCCATTGGGGTACTATGCGCAAAAGTCAACCAATAATTAAACCCAATGCAAAGTTATCTTAAATATTCTAAGTTTTTATTTTCATGAAACAATTTCCTTGTATGATATTGTGGGGGCTCCTCGTACTGACATACAAGGAAGTACGGTGCTCCAACTATGGCAAACCCCCAACTTAAGTAAAGTTAGGTAAACCCAACCTGCCTTAAGCTAAGGACTTGTCACCAAGTGCTACAACATCATCAATATACAAATATCAAGGTGGTGGAAACAGTGAATAATAGAGTAAGATCCATAAGCATACATAGTAGAAAGAGAGAAAGTAATATAGTAACTCATCAAAATGCAGAAATAAAATACATCAAGAATTAGTTATTACAAATTGAATTTTAAAGAGAATAAAAATATCTCTCAATCTCACTGAAATAAAATGCAAGATCTATCTAAATAGCAGCAGCACGATCCTCCTCCTGAACTTGCTCTTCTTCTGCAACACTGCCCACGAACAAGTCTGAATCTGACATTTGTCGGTATCATAAATGCCAGGGCCCCAGCCAACAAAACAAAAATGTTACAGTTAGACAATTGTCTAAGTACATTTTAGGCTATTTTAATAAATTGAATATTTTAAAGATATCACAATTTAAATTAGCTAAACATGCAAGCAGTAATGGGTGCAATAAGCTATGAAGAAATGAGTAACTATAAATTATCCATTTATAACCAACAACTAGTATGGAAAATGACATACAATACAAAATAAGCAAGGTGGGGTTAAAAGCTAAGAAGAATGGTAACTAGGATGCATTTCTGAACCTAACATGCTTATGATCATATCAATACCTGTTGAGTACATAAAGAATGTAATACTAAATAAAACACTCAATTCTAGCATCCTAAACATGCTGATATATAAGTAACCATATGAGTATACATACAACATGCTAATTAAGGAAAGGAAAGAAAAAAAAAGAAAGCCACTGAGACATGTGGTAAAAGCAAAGCAATCTATGTAAAGCCACTGAGATATGTGGCAAAGCGAGCAAGTACTGAAAATAAGGCCACTGAAGTATGTGGCAAAGCAAAAAGAAAACAAGACTGAAAACCAACTATAGTAGCAATAAGCCTAAAACATAGTACTGCCATACCAACCAATAGGCCAATCAGGGCCTCCAATATCAATCAATATCTAGACTAGCCATCCAAATATGCTAGATCTGTATCCAATTTATACAATACTACTACTGAAGAGGCAGACTAAGCTAGGACATATTCTACCAACTGCAAACAAGGCAAAACTGAATGATATGTAATTCAATTACTAACTTAGGATGTATCATCCATATCCTAAGTTCTCCTATTATGCTCAAGGAATGAGGCTCAATATCCAAGGTATGCAAAGCAAATCTAGTCAAAGTAAGCAAAAGACTCAATCTAGACTTATGTGATATCTATTGTTATCTAATTACCTAATCTAGCTACTCTGAGAAGGTACAAGTTTAGGATCTCTAATATCCAGCTATCGAGCAGAATCTCAGATTTACGTTCTTATAGTTAATATTAGAACTTAACAAGTTCTAATTCAAAATCATGAGACGACTATAAGGTTTAAGTAAATAAATAAACGACCTAATTTATTAATATTTCTTCTTTCTTACCCCAAATCTTGATTAAGTAAATCAAGATTTAAGGATTTAGGATTTGAACTCCACTCTGGTGTTCAAATCCTAAGTCCAAGGTACAAGTCCTATTAAGGATCTAGGGTTCATTCAATATACCCCAGTTAAAGGTGAAAAATCCTATAAGCTAAAAGATCCAAGAATTATGAACTTATTGAAAGGTTATTCTACTGAATATAAGATAAAATAATCAATTAAGAACTTGAGAATCTAAGATCTATATCCAATCTTTAAGATAATTTCATTATCTTATAGATTGAATCATCCTATACCCACAAGGAAGGCTTCAAACAGTTAAATAATCAATCATTTAAAAAATTCCAAAGGAGATGGCTCAATTCAATTAGAAGATCTAAAGTCTAAGGCCTAAGATATAAGATCTGATCATTTGGTCACTTTAGACTCAAACTAGGTTTTCAATTTAGACTATACTAATTGCATTTCTTTTGGCATTTAAGTTCAAAATCAAACTAAATTAAACTTATTAAGGTGATATTTAATAATTGTAATTATTAGATTTAAGTACTAAGGCCAAATGACTATTTTAGGATCACTTAAGATCTAAGTGTCTTAATTAGGGTTTAAGTGAAGATTTCTTAATTTTATGTCCAAGTCATTAGCATTATCAGCTGAAGAGTTCAGAGAATATTTCTAGTCTATCTTAGGGTAGTTTACTGAAATTTCCAATTTTTAAGGAGCATTTAAGCACATTTTTGGTCAAAATGACCAAAATGCCCATCTTAAAGCTAAAATTGGGATTTTAGGGTTTAGTTATCCAAATTAGATCTAATAAATTTTAATGTATTTTATTTTGATTAATAAAATAGGAAGCACACTTATCTTAGGTTTTGATAACCTAATTGAGCTAATTAACACTAATCACTCATTTAAGATATTTAGGGTGATTAGTGAAATTAGGGCACTCTAGGGCAATTCAGTCTTACACTTAAGTTCAAATAGACTTAACATGACATTAGGAACTAACTTACCCAAAATCAGAGGCTAATCTAGGGTTTAATTCACTAATCCTTTATTAGGGTAATTAAGGAGTGATTAAGAAAATTAAGTGTCCAAAATTATTTCAAAGAGGCCACAATTATTCTTTAGGGTTTAGTGAGCAATCTGAGCCCTTAATCACTTAATTTGGTGATTAATTGAATTTATTATGATTTAATTAAAGATAAAAAAGGGTTTAATCAATTATTTTAAATCCAACTATTGGATCTGTGATTTTATTTTATACTTAGATTCCTTGTATTTTTTTGATTCAAATGATATATTGGATCATACCATTTGGATCAGTATAGCTAAAGTTATTCAAATAATTTATTCAGTATGTTTATTTAAATGGAAATCATAGGTTTTAATTTCTATTTTAATTTCCTTAAGGAAATTAAATCCAAAAATTCTAATATTTATGTCGGCCCAAAATCGAAAGGCGTGGGTCAGGGTCGGCCCGACCGGGACTTCATCTTCTTCCTCTCGACGGGTCCGCCTCAGAAGAATTTCAACTCTGAAATTCTCAGCGCCCGGATGATGGCGGCTGCCCAACTCGATCCCCACACATTCCTGGAGTCGAGACGCATCGATTGGACCAAGAAGCCCTGTCTGGGATGCACCCAATCGTCGGGGTGCTACTCGACCGAGATGTGCTAAGGGGGAGAGACTTAGGGTTCCCTATGAGTGAGCAATTCTCCTCACAGGAGCCACCAAACTGATGGGGTTCAATCCCTATACCATCAGTGAGGTGAGGTGAGTCGAACCCCCAAGAATTCACAACTTGGGATGCAGCCAAATGTTGGGTCCTTACTCGGACTCACTCTCGGCTCAACTGCTAGCTCGATCGATCGATACGATCGATTCGAGCTAGCTCAAACCCTGGCGAAAATCAATATGGTTTCCATATGTGGCTAAGGTGATCTAGACGACATCCAGAGGCTCATCCAGCAAATAAAAGGAAGACTGAATTCAAGAAATTTCAATGGGATAAGGCTGTACCTAAGGATGGGGTTGCAGGTTTGGCCGAGGAGAATTGAAGTGTGTTGGAGCTTCCTAACCAGCAGACGAAGGTTCACAGGGGGTCTGAACACCAGACGGGCCCTTTATTAGCGGTTCTAAGCTTCAGGAACGCCAAGAAAAGCCGAGAGAGACAGGAGCTCCAGAGGGCTTCAGCTGGGGAAAATTGAGGGTTCACAGTGAGCAAAGGGACTCACTATGAATCCCTGGGGGTACTTATAGGTCGAGGGAGCCCCTAGGGTGGACTCTTAGGCTCGGGCAATGGAAGGAGGCTTAGGCCGAAGAGAAGGCGCGGGCCAACGACTATGGGCATTTTGGGGAGAAGACGACTGACAAGATGGATGCATCGAGGGCAGGAGAGGAATTTCGTGGTCTTGCCGTACTGCTACGAGGGCTGGGAGGTTTCTGGATCTCGGGAGGGGTGGGGGAACAGATGCGGACGGGGCGAGACGAGGAAGACGATCCACAGTGCTCGGGTTCGTGTTCGCCGTCTGATCGCTAAGCCGTTGGTCCCGGATGGTCTTGATGCGCTACTTAACTGATTCGCCGTGGATAAGAGGTCAGCCGTTGGATTAGATTGGGTGATCTAACGGTTGATCGAGGGTACTTACGGCAAATGGCTAGATGCCGTCGGATCAGAATCTCGAAACCGCGGAACAGTCGAGATGAGACAGATTCGATCGAAGGCACGGGCCGTTAGATTAAATCCGCGGAATGGATGGCTCGGATGGCACCCGCGGTTTGGAAACCAGCCGACCGTTGGAAGAGGATAAATTTGCAATTAAGAATTGTTTAAAACCTTAATTTGCAATTGAACCAAACTAAATTAAATCCAAAATATGTCTAACTGACCTCCAAAAATTCCCAAAATTTTACTCTTAGCTAATTTGGGGGTGAGGAATTCAAAAATGAACTTAGATTTTGATTTGGAGATCAATTTAATTTAGGTATTTTCCAGGGCTTAAAAATAGCCAAAAATACAAAAATTTCCAATTTAGCTCTGATTGATTTCAAACTTCTAAGGTTAAGTTTAAATGATCCATTGAATCCAATGGAATCAAACTCAAAGCTTAGATTTACCTAATTAATCCAAATTTGGCTAGGGTAACAACTAGGGTTGTTACAGACTCCCCTACTTAAGAACGATGTCGTCCTCGACATCACTCAAGTAAAGAAAATCTTACCGGGACAAAACAAGTTCTAATTATAATAGATGAGAAAGAGAAGAACAATACCTGGTCTTACAAAGAGCTGTGGATATTTATTGCGCATATCCGCCTCCTTCTCCCAGGTAAATTCCTCTAAGGATCGATTCTTCCACTGAATCTTGACTATATGAATTGAACGATTTCTTAGCTGCTTCTTATCATGAGTTAAGATTTTGATAGGTTCTTCGGCATACAATAGATTGGGTTGAATTTCTACTGCTGGAAGTTGAACGAGATGAGAAGGGTCTCATAGACATCTTCTCAACAATGATACATGAAATACATTGTGAATAGCTGCAAAGCCATCAAAAAGATTTAACCGGTAGGCAGATGATCCTACTTTGGCCAAAACCTTAAAACGTCCAACATAGCGAGGACTAAGTTTCCCAGCTATGCCAAATCTGAAAACACCTTTCATTAGGCTGACCTTTAGATAAGCAGAATCTCCCACATTGAATTCCAGGAGACGGTGATGAGAATCATGATACTAGCTTTGACGATCTTGGGCTGACCGAATTCTCTGCTGAATTAATTTGATCTTACTACTAGTTTCTTCAACTAATTCTGAACCAAAGAGCTGAACGCTTCCTGTTTTTGACCAAGCTAGCGGAGTACTGCATTTTCTACCATACAATGCTTCATAAGGAGTCATCTTAATACTGGCTTGAAAGCTGTTGTTGTAGGCAAATTCCACTAACGGGATGTGATCTTCCCAGGAACTAGCAAATCAAGAATATAGAGCCTAAGCAAATCTTCCAAAACTTGATTTACTCTCTCAATTTGACCATCCGTTTGACGATGAAAAGCTGTACTCATGTCTAGAGTCGTACCTAGATCTTGATGCACAGCTTGCCAAAACTTGGAAGTAAATCTGCTATCTCTATATGATACGATTGATTTTGGAATCCCGTGCAACCTGACAATTTCTTTGATGTAGAGTTTTGCTAACTTCTCTACAGAATCAATTTGACGGATGGGAAGAAAATGCACTGATTTAGTTAAGCGGTCTACTATCACCCAGATCGCATCAGCACCTGATTTTGCACGGGGAAATCCCATGACAAAATCCATAGATATATCGAACTATTTTCATTCAGGGATATCTAATGGATGCAGAAGACCACCAGGTCTTTGGTGCTTGGCCTTTACTAAGTTACAGGCATGACATTTAGTCACAAAATCAGCTACATCATTCTTCATACCTGGCCACCAAAATGATTATTTTAGGTCCTGGTACATTTTTGTACTGCCTGGATAAATATGGTATCCAGAATTATGGCCCTCGACTGACACTTCTTGATGCATGGACTTAGGAATCCACAATCGATTACTTTGATAAATTACACCATTCCGCAACTGCAGATCATGACGAAGACCACCTTCAATATCTGCTTTGAATTTCAGATACCGATCATCTTTGGTTTGCGAGATAGAGGCATCTCGGTGGAAAGTGGGTTCCACATTAATATTTTCTAATAGCGAACTCAGCATATCGCAACTGACTGGGGAAATTCTGAGCTTACGAAATTCGTATTCTAAAGAACTGGATGCGATCATAGAGGTTAAAGTAGCACGACGACTAAGAGCATCGGCCACTACATTCACTTTTCCTGGGTGATACTGAATACTGAGATCATAATTGCTGATGAGCTCCAACCATCTTCTCTGGCGGCAATTAAATTCTCTCTAGGTGAAGATGTACTTTAAACTTTGATGATCGGTGAAAATTGAACACTGCACTCCGTACAGATAGTGAAGCCATATCTTCAAGGAAAATATTACGGCTGCAAGTTCAAGATCATGCACTGGATAATTTCGCTCATGGGGTTTTAATTGATGAGAGGCGCAAGCAATTACCTTACCCTCTTGCATTAACACACACCCTAGACCGATTACAGAGGCATCAGTATATACTTGATAGTTCAAACCTTCTTTAGGTAAAACAAGAACTGGAGCGGTAGAAAGTGCATATTTTAGAGTTTGAAATGCTTCCTCGCATTCTGGACTCCAAATGAACGGAATGGCCTTTTGAATCAATTTAGTCAACGGTGAAGCAATCTAGGAAAAGACTTTAACAAAATTTTGATAGTATCCTGCTAATCCCAGGAAACTTCTAATGTCAGTGACAGACTTAGGTTGAGCCCAATCCTGAATAGTACTTACTTTACTCTGATCTACCCGAATACCCTGAGCATCGACTACGTGCCCCAAGAATGTAATGGAATTGAGCCAGAACTCGCACTTGGAGAACTTGGCATACAGTTGATGCTCGCGCAAAGTTTCTAAAACTAACCTCAGATGTTCTTCATGATCTCTCAGGGTTTTGGAATAAATGAGGATATCGTCAATGAAGACGATCACAAACTTGTCCAAATACGATTTTAGCACGCGCTGCATCAAATCCATAATGATTGATGGTGCATTGGTGAGTCCGAATGACATCACCAAAAACTCAAAGTGGCCATAATGAGTACGAAAAGTAGTCTTCCATACATTATCTTCTTTTACTTGCAGTTGATAGTATCCTGATCTTAAATCGATCTTGGAAAATATAACAACTCCGGATAACTGGTCGAATAAATTATCAATTGTAGGCAGTGGATATTTATTCTTTATGGTGACCTTATTCAGTTCACGATAATCTATACACATACGCATAGATCCATCCTTCTTTTTCACAAATAAAACTGGCGCTCCCCAAGGAGACATACTTGGCCTGATGAAGCCTTTATTCAAGAGCTCTTGCAATTGCTCGTTGAGCTTTTGAAGCTCCTTAGGTGCCATTCTATAAGGTACTTTGGATATCGGCTGGGTACCAGGGATTAATTAAATAGAGAATTCTACTTCTCTGAAAGGAGGTACACTAGGAAATTTTTCTAGAAATACATCAACAAATTCCCTGACTACCTTACAATCAGAAAGAGGGATACTCTCTTTTGTTTTACCCATCATGGTAACTAGGTAAGCATTACAACCCCTAACAATCATCTGTTCAGCTTTAATTGCATTTATTAAGGATAACTGCATGCTGATTTTTCCTACAAATATTTCAGGCTTGCCTTGGGAATGGAGATTGACTTTCTTCTTATGGCAGTTTATCACAGCATTATTGTCACTGAGCCAATTCATCCCAAGGATGATATCAAAGTTTGCTATTGGTAGGATGATTAGTTTGGCCTGAAATTCTTGATCATTTATCGGGACTTGGATATTACAAAATTTATGGGCACTTAGTTGGATTCCAGATGGAAGTCCAACACTCAACGTTTGTGCTAAGTTGTATGCGTGAAATTTAAGGTTATTGGCAAATCGTTCAGAGATAAATGAGTGATTAGCATTGGTATCGAATAATACATTACAAGGTTGGTTGTTGAAATAAAGTGTGCCTAATTCATACGAATTGTATCAATGACTTGCAAGAATTTTTTTTTTTTGAGTATAGCAATGCAATTATTAAAGGAAAAGTTTAGAGATGTGTACCTGAAAGCACATTGTTATCTTCTGCGGCTTCAATAGGAGTTAAGGCATATACTCGTGCAGGACCAGCAGGACGATTGTTAGTCTGCCGTCGCTGATAGTTTTGAGAATTGGGAGCTGGTGGCTATGTATGAGTAACTTTAGAAGCAGGTGCTGGCATTATAGCTAGATTTGGTTCCCTCCAGTTTAACGGAGTTGCTCTGAACACTTGCTTCTTCTAGTAAGGCTTTATTGGAACTCTGTCTAGCGTTTCCGTGTAGTCGCACTAATAGAACCTATGGCCTGTACTCCCACAATTGAAACACCACTGGACAAAGTTGTAATACTTGCCATACGGATGGGGCTTAGTACATTTTTGAATTTGTTCGGCAGTAGGTGCAGCTTCTAGCTGATATACTTTTGCAGGGTTGGATTCGTGTCTCTTGAAGTTTCCCTGTGGGTTTAGAGTTGTTTGCACTTTTTGCTTAAGATCCTCTTCAGATTGGTGATGCTCAATCACCTTAGCCGTTTCCACCAGTTTGAAAAAGTTAGTCAAATAGAGCGGCACAATTTAATTTTTCAGTGAACCTCGAAGTCCACAAAGAAAGCAGTGGCACTTAGCTGACTCAGAATGAGTAACTTCTAGCACGAAATGAATCAATCTACGAAATTCCATTTCGTATTCAGCTACTGAACAACTCCCTTGAGACAACCTCATGATCGTGTCTGCAATAATGTTTTGTGCGGATGGGGGAATGAATTCAGTTTTGAAGGCCTCGATGAACTCATCCTAGGGGATGTCCTCTAACTCGTAATCAGCAAACTTGGTATTTCGGATCTCGTCCCACCAATATTCTGCTTCTGCATGAAATAGACAAGTGGTGAGACGGATAGCTTTCGAGTTCAGGACCTTCAGAATAATGAGATCCCTTTCCACAGCCTTCAGCCAATCGGCTGTATCCATTGGTGACAGGTTCCCACCAAAGGTTGGAGGCCTTAACCTCAAAAAATTGTGAAGGAGATTATCCGCTGAGTGATGTGAAGAAGAAGCAGCTTGTGGAGCATGCACTGTTGGAGCAGCAACAGCGACTGGGGTTGCACGATCATTTAGTAATTTCTGTATGATAATTGCCCGTTGAGCTTGATTTTCTAATAGAGTTACTACCATAGCCTGCAGATGAGCCACCTTATCGTTAGAACTACTAGAGGCAAACGTGTTCTTGATAGGAGTAAGGGTAGGTGGTGATCCAGAATCCATTCTAGTTTAATTAAGAAAAGAAGACAAACTCAGAATTTATTTTAAGGAAGAGAAATCAAAATCTTTCACTAATTATACAAATAAAGGATTACAATGCCAAAACTTTAAGTCTACTAAGGTTGCTTGAAAATAAGATGACAATTATCCTAACTAACACTCAGACATCATCAATATATTCTACCCTAAAGGCTACACAAAAGTCCTCAAAAGTTACTTAATGATGCATTCTATTAAGCTTCTTCTCGAGCCTTGTAAGGATCTCATACCACCAAACTCCAGCGTAATCCAACATCAGGTCTGTCACAATATATACATAAAGTGACTCAGGACACTCTATGTGTATTAGAATGGACTCCACTCAGCTCAACCATTCTTGTGCGTATATGGGAAAGTTGAGCCCTCGATATACTGCTTGTTGTAGAAGCTTCTCCAGGACCAAGATCCCTTTTGCCGAAACTCCTTCAATCTGCCAATTGCTTTCCTGCCTCCACTTGAAGCTATAGTCCCAGGTTGTCTTGAAAGCATGCAGATAATAGTCTATATCGAACTCTCCAAAATTCATCTGATTCTGAGGATAGAATTTTATTACATTTTTGTTAGACTCAAGATGACTATATTATTAGGTTGGGAGTATTCTCTTTCTATAATTTTACATAGAGTCACTGATAGTACTATGCTATGGATGTTGCTTATATATATCGATGTTTGTATTTCAGAAGAACGGTCCATTAGGTAGAAAGGAATCGTAGATCTCATTCTGACACCTTATGGTGTTCTCTGATACCAACTGTGGGGCCCCCCATACTGTCATACAAGGAAGTACGGTGCTCCAACTGTGGCAAACCCCCAACTTAAAAAAAGTTAGGTAAACCCAACCTTCCTTAAGCCAAGGACTTATCACCGAGTGCTACAACATCATCAATATATAAATATCAAGGTGGCGGAAGCAGTGAATAATAGAGTAATATCCACAAGCATATATAGTAGAAAGAGGGAAAACAATATAGTAACTCATCAAAATACAGAAACGAAATACATCCAGAATTAGTTATTATAAACTAAATTTTAAAGAGAATAAAAATGTCTCTCAATCTCACTGAAATAAAATGTAAGATCTATCTAAACAGCAGCAGCACGATCCTCCTCCTGAACCTGCTCCTCTTTTATGACACTGCCCATGAACAAGTTTGAATCTGACATTTGTCGATATCACAAATGCCAGGGCCCCAGCCAACAAAACAAAAAGGTTACAGTTATACAATTGTCTAAGTACATTTTAAGCTATTTTAATGAATTGAATATTTTAAAGATATCACAATTTAAATAAGCTAAATATGCAAACAGTAATGGGTGCAATAAGTTATGAAGAAATGGGTAACTATAAATTATCTATTTATAATTAGTAACTAGCATGAAAAATAATATACAATACAAAACAAGCAAGGTGGGGTTAAGAGCTAAAAAGAACAGTAACTAGAATGCATTTTTGAACATAACATGCTTATAATCATATCAATACATGCTAAGTATATAAAGAATGCAATACTTAATAAAACACTCAGTTTTAGCATCCTAAACATGCTGATATATATAAGTAACCATATGAGTATACATCAACATGCTAACTAAGGAAAGGAAAGAAAAAAAAAGAAAGCCACTGAGACATATGGCAAAAGCAAAGCAACCTATGTAAAGCCACTGAGACATGTGGCAAAACGAGCAAGTACTGAAAATAAGACCACTGAAGCATGTGGCAAAGCAAAAAGAAAAGAAGACTAAAAACCAACTAGAGTAGCAATAAGCCTAAAATATAATACTGCCATACTAGCCAATAGGCCAAACAGGGCCTCCAATATCAATCAATATCCAGACTAGCCATCCAAATATGCTAGATCTAAATCCAATCTATATAATACTACTACTGAAGAGGCAGACTAAGCTAGGACATATTCTACCAACTGCAAACAAGGCAAAACTGAATGATATGTAATTCAATTACTAACTTAGGATGTATCATCCATATCCTAAGTTCTCTTATTATGCTCAAGGAATGAAGCTCAATATCCAAGGTATGCAAAGCAAATTTAGTCAAAGTAAGCAAGAGACTCAATCTAGACTTATGTGATATCTATTGTTATCTAATTATCCAATCTAACTACTCTGAGAAGGTACAAGTTTAAGATCTCCAATATCCAGCTATCGAGTAGAATCTCAGATTTACTTCCTTATAGTTAATATTAGAACTTAACAAGTTCTAATTCAAAATCATGAGATGACTATAAGGCTTAAGTAAATAAATTAATGACCTAATTAATTAATATTTCTTCTCTCTTATCCCAAATCTTGATTAAGTAAATCAAGATTTAAGGATTTAGGACTTGAACTCCACTATGGTGTTCAAATTCTAAGTCCAAGGTACAAGTCCTATTAAGGATCTAGGGTTCATTCAATATACCCCAATTAAAGGTGAAAAATCCTATAAGCTGAAAGATCCAGGAATTATGAACTTGTTGAAAGGTTATTCTACTGATTATAAGATAAAATAATCAATTAAGAACTTGAGAATCTAAGATCTATATCCAATCTTTAAGATAATTTTATTATCTTATAGATTAAATCATCCTATACCAACAAGGAAGGCTTCAAAGGGTTAAACAATCAATCATTTAAAGAATTCCAAAGGAGACGGTTCAATTCAATTAGAAGATCTAAAGTCTAAGGCTTAAGATCTAAGATCTGATCATTTGGTCACTTTAGACTCAAGCTAGGTTTTCAATTTAGACTCTACTAATTGTATTTTCTTTTGGCATTTAAGTTCAAAATCTAACTAAATTGAACTTATTAAGGTGATATTTAACAATTGCAATTATTAGATTTAAGTACTAAGGCCAAATGACTCTTTTAGGATCACTTAAGATCTAAGTGTCTTAATTAAGGTTTAAGTGAAGATTTCTTAATTTAATGTTCAAGTCATTAGCATTATCAGCTGAAGAGTTTAGAGAATATTTCTAGTCTATCTTAGGGTATTTTACTGAAATTTTCAAGTTTTAAGGAGCATTTAAGCACATTTTTGGTCAAAATGACCAAAATGCCCATCTTAAAGCTAAAATTAGGATTTTAGAGTTTAGTTATCCAAATTAGATATTATTTATTTTAATGTGTTTTATTTAGATTAATGAAGTGGGATGCACACTTATCTTAAGTTTTGATAACCTAATTGAGCTAATTAACACTAATCACTCATTTAAGCTAGTTAGGCTGATTAGTGAAATTAGGGCACTCTAGGGCAATTCAGTCATACACTTAGGTTCAAATAGACTTAACATGACATTAGGAACTAACTTACCCAAAATTAGAGGCTAATCTAGGGTTTAATTCACTAATCCTTCATTAGGGGAATTACAGAGTGATTAAGAAAATTAAGTGTCCAAAATTATTTCTAAGAGGCCACAATTATCCTTTAGGGTTTAGTGAGAAATTTGAGCCCTTAATCACTTAATTTGGTGATTAATTGAATTTATTATGATTTAATTAAAGACAAAATAGGGTTTAATCAATTATTTTAAATCCAACCATTGGATATGTGATTTTATTTTATATTTAGATTCCTTGTATTTTTCTGATTGAAATGGTATATTGGATCAGTATAGCTAATGTTATTCAAATAATTTATTCAGTATGTTTATTTAAATGGAAATCATAGGTTTTAATTTCTAATTTAATTTCCTTAAGGAAATTAAATCCAGATATTCTAATATTTTTGTCGGCCCAAAATCGAAAGGCGCGGGTCGGGGTCAGCCCGACCCGGACTTCATCATCTTCCTCTCGACAGGACCACCTCAGGAGAATTTCAATGCTGAAATTCTCAGCGCCCGGACGACGGCGGTTGCCCAACTCAATCCCCACACGTTCCTGGAGTCGAGACACATCGATTGGACCAAGAATTCCTGTCTGGGACGCACCCAATCGTCGGGGTGCTACTCGACCGGGACGTGCTAAGGGGGAGAGACTTAGGGTTCCCTGTGAGTGAGTAATTCACCTCACAGGAGCCACCAAACTAATGGGGTTGGATCCCTACACCATCTGTGAGGTGAGGTGAGTCGAACCCCCAAGAATTCACAGCTTGGGATGCTGGCAAACGCTGGGTCCTTACTTGGACTCAGCCTCGGCTCAACTGCTAGCTCGATCGATCAATACAATTAATCCGAGCTAGCTCAAACCCTGGCGACAATCAATATGGTTTCCCTATGTGGCTAAGGTGATCTAGACGACATCCAGAGGCTCATCCAACAAACAGAAGGAAGACTGAACTCAAGATATGGTTTCCCTATGTGGCTAAGGTTTGGCCGAGGAGAACTGAAGTGTGTTGGAGCTTCCTAACCAGCAGACAAAGGATCACAGGGGGTCTGAACACCAAACGGGCCCTCTATTAGTGGTTCTAAGCTTTGGGAATGCCGGGAAAAGCCAAGAGAGATGGGAGCTCCAGAGGACTTCAGCTGGGGAAAATTGAGGATTCACAGTGAGCAAAGGGACTCACTATGAATCCCTGGGGGTACTTATAGGTTGAGGGAGCCCCTAGGGTGGACTCTGAGGCTCAGGCAATGGAAGGAGGCTCGGGCCGAAGAGAAGTGTGGGGCCCCCCGTACTGATAATAAGGAAGTACGGTGCTCTAACTGTGGCAAATCCCCAACTTACGTAAAGTTAGGCAAACCCAACCTGCCTTAAGTCAAGGACTTGTCACCAAGTGCTATAACATTCATCAATATAAATATCAAAGTGGCGGAAGCAGTACAAAAATAGAGTAACATCCACAAACATACATAGTAGGAAAAGAAAATGCAATATAGTAATTCATCACAATGTAGAAAGTAAAGTACATCCAGAAAGTTAATTATTACAAACTGAAACGAATAACTGAAAATGAAAGACTCTCGTCCTCACTGGATAAACAAGGCAAAGCTATCTAAACAGCAGCTGGAAGGCCCTCCTCCTGAACTGGCTCCTCACCAACAGCACTGCCAACGAACAACTCCGGATCTGACATTTGTCGGTATCACAAGTGCCAGGGCCCCAGCCAAAAAGAGAAAAAGGTTACAGTTAGACAATTGTCTAAGTACATTTTAGGCTAATTTAATGATCTGAATATTTAAGATATCACATTCAAATTATTTTAACATGCAAGCATTTAAAAGGTGTGACAAGCTGTACAAGAAAAGGAAATACTATAAACTATCCATCTATAGTGATCAACGGGTATGTAACAGAACATACAAAACATCAAAAATAACCAAGGTAAAGCTCAAAGCAAAAGTGATTGGTCTACAATGTAAATCTGATCCTAACATGATTATGATCACAGTAAACATGCAGATTATAAAAGAACACAAGTATTGAATAAATCCAAAAATCTAGCATCCTAGACATGCCATACATGCTTATATAATTCATAAGAACATACATACAACATACAGATTAATATAAAGCAAGGTTACTGAGACATGTGACAAAAGCAAATAAAACCTAAAGTATGAAACCACTGAAACATGTGGTAAAGCCAACTGAACTGCAAGTAAAAGCCACTGAAACATCTGGCAAAACAATACAAGCTGAATTGAACTGAACTAAAGTAGCAATAGGCCCAAGCTATAGCACTACCTCCCCAGCCCGAAAATCATCAAAATACCCAGCCTATAGGCCATCCCCGTTCCTCTCAGAGGCCTGGGTAACTTCCATACTGTACTGAATATTGGAGGTGGCAATACTATACTCAGAACCTAATCTACTAACTGAAAGCACTGCAAAAACTTGAATGAAATGATATTGCTTTACAAATCCTAACTTAGGATGTATCATCCATATCCTAAGTGTTCCTATTATGCTCAAGGAATAAAGCTCAAATACAAGGTATGCAAAGCAATCTAGTCAAAGTAAAGAGACTCAATCTAGACTTATGTGATATCCATTGTTATCTAATTTATCCAACTAGCTAATTTGAGACATTTACTAGCTTAGGATCTCCAATATCCAGCTCTCAAGTAAATTCTCAGATGTACGGCCTTAAGATTAATATTAGAACTTAACAAGTTCTAATCTAGAATCACAAGACGACTATATAGTTTAAATAAATAAATCATCGACCAAATTTTATTAATATTTACTCTCTTACCCAAATCTTGATTAAGTAAATCAGGATTTAAGGATTTAGAACTTAAACCCTATATTGAGTTCAAATCCTAAAATCCACGATGACATTCTAAATAGGATCTAAGTTTCTCACTTCTTACCCAAATTCAAGTTAAGGAATCCTATAAGTTGAAAGATTCAAGAACTAAGAACTTAGTGAAAGGCTATTTTACTGATTATAAGATAAAATAATCAATTAAGAACTTGAGAATCTAAGATCTATATTCAATCTCTAAGATAATTTCATTATCTTATTGATTGAATCAACCTTTACGCACATGGAAGGTCTCAAAAGATTAAACAATCAATCATTAAAGAACTTCAATTGGAGGTGGTTTAATTTCAAATTGAAGGTTTGAGTCTAAGATCTAAGATCTAAAGATCTGAAGTTTGATCACTTTAGACTTCTAAATAGAGTTTTGACTTAAGAGTTTCCATTTGTGATCCTCTTTAGAATCTAAGTTCATAATTAACTATAAGGAGCTTATTAAGGTTAAAATTGACAATTTCAGGTATTAGATTAACATTAAGCCCATATTGACCTTCTTAGGTTACTCAAGATCTAAGGGTTTGAGTTTTGATCACTTTAGATCTTAAGCTAAGATTTTACTTAGACATTTCCAATTACTTTTCTTTTAACACTTAATTCTTAAGTTATCTTAACTAAACTTATTAATGAGATAACTGATCATTTCAATTATTAAATTTAATAAGTTTAAGGTCAAATGATCTTTATAAGGAATGCTTAAGATTTAAGTATCTTTATTAAGGACTAAATGAAGATTTCATGGATTAAGGATCACATTATCACTATCCTTGTTCTAAGACTTCAGAGAACATTTTCAATCTATTTTATAATGGTTTACTGAAATTTTCAATCCTTAAGGAACACTAAATCACATTTTGGTCAAAATGACCAAAATACCCCTCTTAAGGTTAAAATGGGGATTTCAGGGTTTAATTATCCAATTTTGTTCTAATCTATTTTAATGTGTTTCCTATGACTTAATGAAGTGGGAAACACCCTTAATTTAGGTTTTGATGACCTAAATCATTTTAATTAGCACTAATCACTAAATTAAGCCACTTAGAATGATTAGTGAAATTAAGGTAATTTAGGGCAATCCAACCTTACACTTAGGTTCTAATATACTTATCATGAGTTTAGGAACAAGCCTTACCCAAATCAGAGGCTTAATTAGGGTTTAATTCACTAATTCTTGATTAGGGTGATTAAGGAGTGATTAAGAAAATTAATTCTCCAAAATTAATTTTAAGGGTCTGGAATTGTTCCTTAGGGTACAAGGAGCAATCAGAGCCCTTAAACTGACAATTTGGTATTTAAAAGATTTTATATGATTTATTTAAGAACAAAAACATTTTAGCCAATATTTTTAAATCCAACCATTGGATCTGAAATTTTATTTTATATTCAAATTCCTTGAATTTTTCTGATTTAAATGGTATATTGGATCATACCATTTGGATATGTATAACTAAAGTTATTTAATTAATTTATTCTGTATATTTATTTAAATCAGAATCATAGGATTTGATTTATTAAATTCAAAATCATTAAATTTCAATCTGATAATTATTTAATTAACCGCGGCCCGAAATCAAACCGCGCGGGTCAGAGGCCGACCCGACCTAGACCCAAGACTTCGACTTCTTCCTCTCGACGGGTCCCGAGCCCGGCGAATTTCAAAGCTGAAATTCTCGGCGCTCCGGCGACGACAGGGGCTCAAATCGATCCCTACACGTTCACTGAGGCAAGACGCATCGATTGGACCAAGAACCCCCATATGGATCCCTCTGGATCGATGGGGTCTAGCTCACCCGAGATGTCCTTCTGCGAGACGTCTCAGGCGGCCTGTGAGGGGGACATTCTCCTCACAAAGACCTCGATTCGATTGGGGCTCGATCCCTACATGTTCAGGGAGTCAAGACGCATCGAGCCCCCAACCTATCTTAACCTTGGGTACAACCAATCGCTGGGTCCTTGGTCAGACTCAGCCATTGGCCCGGCCGCTAGCTCAATCGATCAATATGGTCGATTCGAGCTAGCTTAACCCCAAGCAACAATCACAGGAGTTTCCTAGGTGGCTAAGGCTACTTAGACGACATTCAGAGCTCATTCCAGAAGACAGAAATGAAAGGAGCTTCAGAAAATTTCAATGGGGGAAACTGTACCTCGAGTCGGGGATACAGGCCTTGCCGAGGGAAATTGACGGGCGCTGAAGCTTCCTAGACATTAGACGAAGCTTTTCAGGGAGTCTGAACACTAGACTAGCCCTCTATCAGCGGTTCGCACTTCGGGAGAAGCCGGAATTCGCCGAGGAAGACGGGGGCTTCAGAGGCTGCAATTGTGGGAATTGAGGGTTCACAGTGAGCAAAGGGACTCACTTTGATCTCCTGGAGGTTTTTATAGGCCAAGGGGAGCTCTAGGGGTGGTGTCCAAGGCTCGACAATGGGGAGAAGGCTCGGGCCAACGGCTAGGGGCAATTGGGGAAGAAGGCAGCCGGCCAAACGGACGCGCCGAGGGCAGGAGAAGAAATTTGGTGAATTTCTCGTACTGCCACGTGCCAGGGAGAGGTCCCCTCTATCGGGGGGACTAGACGCAGATGGGCTAGTGGAGAAGATAATCCACAGTGCTTGGACCCGTCTCCGCTGTCTGATCCGCTAAGTCGTTGGTGATGGACGGCCTGATGCGCTTCCTGATTAACTAAACCGCGGAGAGGATCTCGAGCATCCGATTTAATCTGTCGATCGGGCGGTTAGGATTTAATTACAGCGCGCGGTATGAGGGCCGTTGGATCTAGCGCGCTGAGATGCGTGCTGACTAATCGAGTGGCCGAAACGCGTGCGCCGCTGTCGGGACCTCGCAGCGGATCTGCCGCGGTCCCGACAGCAAATCCCACAGAAATAAAATTAAATAAAATTTAATTTTAATTAATTAAAACTATTTAAATTAATTTTAATAATTTAAAATTTCCCAAATTCAATTTAGGACTAAACGAGCTCCAAAAATTTCCAAAAATTTACCCTTAGTTAATTAGGGTATGAGGAATTCAAAAATGAAATCAAATTTCAATTTAGAGATCAAAATAATTTAGGTATTTTTCAGGGCTTAAAAATAGCCAAAAATATCAAATTTTTCCAATTTTGCTCCGATTAATTTCAAACTTTTAGGTTTAGGGTTAAATGACCCATTGAATCCAATAGAATCAAAATCAAACCTTGGTTTAGCTAAATTAGTCTAGTTTTAGCTAGGTAACAACCTAAGGTTATTACAGACTCCCCCACTTAAGAACGATGTCGTCCGCGACATCACCTAAGTGAAGAAATATTCTACCGTGACAATACGAGTTTTAATATAACTGAAATAAGAGAAACGAATAGTACCTGAGTTTGCAAAGAGCTGGGGATATTTATTGCGCATATCCACCTCTTTTTCCCAAGTAGATTCTTCTAACGATCGGTTCTTCCACTGAACTTTGATCATAAGAATTGAACGATTCCTTAGCTGTTTCTGATCGCGAGCTAAGATTTTGATGGGTTCTTCGTCATATGAAAGATTAGGTTGAATTTCTACTGCCGGAAGTTGAAAGAGGTGAGAAGGGTCTCAAAGACATCTTCTCATCGAGGATACATGAAACACATTATGAACAGCTGCAAAGCCATCAAGTAGACTTAGCCGATAAGCAGATGACCCTACCTTGGCCAAAACTTTAAAAGGTCCAACATAGCGGGGACTGAGTTTCCCAGCTACACCAAATCTGAAAACACCCTTCATTGGGCTGACCTTCAGATAAGCAGAATCTCCCACATTGAATTCTAAGAGACGGTGGTGAGAGTCATGATACTTACTCTGACGATCTTGAGCTGAACAAATTCTCTACTGAATTACCTTGATCTTACTACTGGTTTCTTCTACCAATTCTGAACCAAACAGTTGAACGCTTCCTGTTTCAGACCAGGCTAGTGGAGTACTGCATTTTCTGCCATACAAAGCTTCATAAGGATCCATCTTAATACTGGCTTGAAAACTATTATTATAGGCAAACTCCACCAACGGGATGTGATCTTCCCAGGAACCAGCAAAATCGAGAACACAAAGCCTAAGCAAATCTTCTAACACTTGGTTCACTCTTTCAATTTGACCATCCGTTTGAGGATGAAAAGCTGTACTCATGGCTAGAGTTGTGCCTAGATCTTGATGCACAGCTTGCCAAAATCTGAAAGTAAATCTGTCATCTCTATCAGATACGATTGACTTTGGAATCCCATGCAATCTGACAATTTCTTTAATGTAGAGCTTTGCCAACTTCTCTAATGAATCAGATTGACGAATAGGAAGGAAATGCGCTGATTTAGTTAGTCGATCAACAATAACCCAGACTACGTCGGCACCAGATTTGGCACAGGGCAATCCCATGACGTCCATGGATATATCAAACAATTTCCATTCTGGAATATCTAATGGATGCAGAAGACCCCCAGGTCTTTGGTGTTCGGCCTTTACTAAATTACAGGCATGGCATTTGGCCACAAAGTCAGCTACATCTTTCTTCATACCTGGCCACCAAAATGATTGTTTCAAATCTTGATACATCTTAGTACTGCTTGGGTGAATATGATACCCAGAATTATGGCCTTCGACTAAAACCTCCTGATGCATGGACTTAGGAATTCACAATCGATTACCCTGATAAACTACACCATTCTACAACTGCAAATCCTGACGACAACCACCTTCGATATCTGCTTTAAATTTCAAATACTCATCATCTTTGGTTTGCGAGATGGAGACATCTCGGTGGAAAGTGGGTTCCACATTGATATTTGCTAATAACGAACTCAGCATATCGCCACTTACTGGAGAAATTTTGAGTTTACGAAATTCAGGTTCTAGAGAACTGGATGAAATCATAGAAGTTAAAGTAGCCCGACGACTAAGAGCATCGGCCACAACATTTGCTTTCCCTGGATGATATTGAATACTAAGGTCATAATCTCTGATAAGTTCCAACCATCTTCTCTGACGGCAATTCAACTCTCGCTAGGTGAAGATGTACTTTAAACTCTGATGGTCGGTGAAAATTGAACATTGCACTCTGTACAAATAGTGACGCCATATTTTCAAGGCGAAAATTACGGCTGCAAGTTCAAGATCATGAACTGGATAATTTTGCTCGTGGGGTTTCAACTGACAAGAGGCGTAAGCAATTACCTTACCCTGTTGCATTAAAACACATCCTAGACTGATTCCTGAGGCATCGGTATAAACCTGATAGTTCAACCCCTCTTTAGGTAGAACAAGAACTGGAGCGATAGAAAGTGCATCCTTTAGAGTTTGGAATGCTCTTTCACATTCTAAACTCCAAATGAACAGAACGACTTTTTGGGTCAACTTAGTCAACGGAGAAGCAATCTGGGAAAAGCCCTTAACAAATTTTCTGTAATATCCTGCTAATCCCAGGAAACTTCTAATATCGGTAACAGACTTAGGTTGAACCCAGTCCTGAATAGCTTTTACTTTGCTCTGATCTACTCGAATGCCTTGAGCATCGACCACGTGTCCTAAGAATGCAATGGAATTGAGCCAGAACTCGCACTTGGAGAACTTGGCATACAGATGATGCTCACGCAGAGTTTCCAACACTAACCTCAGATGTTCTTCATGATCTCTCAAGGTTTTAGAGTAAATAAGGATATCGTCAATAAAGACGATTACAAATTTGTCTAGATATGGTTTTAGCACTCGCTGCATTAAATCCATAAAGATGGATGGGGCATTGGTGAGTCCGAATAACATCACCAAAAATTCGAAATGTCCATAACAAGTACGGAACGCAGTCTTCCCTACATCGTCTTCCTTTACTCGCAGCTGGCGGTATCCAGACCTTAAATCGATCTTGGAAAATATCACGGCTTCGGATAATTGGTCGAACAAATCATCAATTTTAGGCAGTGGATATTTGTTCTTTATGGTGACCTTGTTCAGTTCACGATAATCTATGCACATGCGCATAGATCCATCATTCTTTTTCACAAATAAAACTGGTGCTCCCCAAGGAGACATGCTTGGCCTAATTAAACTTTTATTCAAGAGCTCTTGCAACTACTTGTTGAGTTCCTAAAGCTCCTTAGGTGCCATTCTATACGGTGCTTTGGATATTGGTTGTGTACCATGAATTAATTCAATAGAGAATTCCACTTCTCTGGAAGGAGGTACACCAGGCAAATCCTCTGGAAATACATCGGCGAATTCTTTGACTATATTACAATCAGCAAGGGAGATATTTTCTTTTATTTCGCCCATCATGGTGACTAAGTAGGCACTACAACCTTTGCCAATCAGTTGTTCAGCTCTAATAGCATTTATTAAAGATAACTGTGTGCTAGTTTTTCCTACAAATATTTCAGGCTTACCCTGAGAATGGAGAGTGACTCTCTTTTTATGACAGTTTATTACAGCATCATTGTCACTGAGCTAGTTCATCCCAAGAATAATATCAAAGTTAGCTATTGGAAGAATGATTAGTTTGGCCTGAAATTCTTGATCGTTTATCGGAATCTTGATGTTACAAAATTTGTGTGCCCTTAATTGAGTTCCAGACGGTAGTCCGACACTCAATGTTTGTACTAGATTGCATGAATGAAGTTTAAGATTATCGACAAATTGTTCAGAAATAAACAAGTGACTGGCACCGGTATCGAATAGTACATTGCAGGTTTGGTTGTTGAAATAAAGTGTGCCTAATATTTACATAGTTTTGCATCAACAATTTGAAAAATGTAGAATGCAAATTAACAAAAGAAAAGGGTTTTAGGATTGTGTACCTAAAACCACATTGTTATCTTCTGTAGCTTCAATCAGAGTTAGAGCATATACTCTTGCAGAACCGACAGAACGATTGTTAGATTGTCGTTGCTGATAGTTTTGAGAATTGGGAACTGATGGCCGTGCATGAGTGACTTCAGTAGCAGGGGCTGGCATTATGGCCAGTTTTGGTTCCCTCTGGTTTAATGGAGCTGCTCGGAACACCTACCTCTTCTGATTAGGCTTCATCAGAACTCCATCTATCGTTTCAGTAGAATCGCAGTCATAGAACCAGTGGCCTGTACGCCCACAATTAAAACACTTTTGGACGAAGTGATAACACTTGCCGTACGGGTGTGGCCTCATACAGTTCGGAGTTTGTTCGGCAGTGGATGTAGCTTCCAGTTGATATACCTTTGCAGGATGACATCCGTGCCTCTTGAAGTTCCTTGCGGATTCGGATGTGGTTGTGCCTTTTGTTTGAGATCTTCTTCAGATTGGTGATGCTCGATCACCTTAGCTGTCTCCACTAGTTTGAAGAAACTAGTCAGACAGAGCGGCACAATTTGGTTCTTTAGTGAACTTCGGAGTCCACAAAGAAAATGATGGCACTTAGCAGATTCAGAGTGAGTGATTTCTGGCGTGAAACAAATTAATCTACAAAATTCTCTTTCGTATTCCGCCACTGAACGACTCCCTTGAGTCAACCTCAGGATGGTATCAGAAATAATATGCTGGGCCGATGGGGGAATGAATTCGGTCTTGAAGGCTTCTACGAACTCATCCCAAGGGATGTCTTCTAGCTCATAGTCGGCAAATTTGGTTCCTCTGATCTCTGCCCACCAATATTCTACTTCCGCATGGAGCAGACGGGTGGCTAGACGGATTGTTTCTGAGTTTGGGACCTTCAAGCTTGTAAGATCCCTCTCTACTGCTTTCAACCAATCTGTAGTATCCATTGGTGACAGGTTTCCACCGAAAGTTGGAGGTCTTAACCTCAGGAAATTATGAAGGAGGTTGTCTGCTGAGTGATGAGAAGATGAAGCAGTTTGTGGAGCATACACAGCAGGAGCAGTGACCGTGACTGGGGTTGTACGATCACTTAGTAATTTTTGCATAACTAACGCTTGCTGAGCTTGGTTTTCCAGTAGAGTTGCCACCATAGCTCGCAGATGAGCTACCTTATCGCTAGAACTACTGGAGGCCACAGTGTTCTTGATAGGAGTAACAGTGGGGGGTGATCCAGAATCCATTCTAGTTTAATTACGAAAGAACAACTCATAATTCACTTTAAGGAAGGGAAATAAAATTTTTTTCATTAATCATAGCATTTAAGAATTACAATGCCAAAACTATAAATCAAATAGAGTTGCTTGAAAATGAAATAACATTTAACCTAACTATCATTCAAACATTATCAATATACTCTACCCTAAAGGCTACACAAAAATTCTCGAAGGTGACTTCCCGACGCTTCCTATTACGTTTCTTCTCGAGCCTTGCCATAGTCTCATACCACCATACTTCGGCGTAGTCCACCATCAGGTCAGGCACAATATCTACATAAAGTGACTCGGGACACTCTATGTGTTCCAAAATGGACTCCACTCGGCTCAACCATTCTTGCACATATACGGGAAAGTTGAGCCCTCGATATACAGCTTGTTGTAGAAGCTTCTCCAGGACCAAAATTCCTCTTGATGAAACTCCTTCAATCTGCCAGTTGCTTTACTGCTTCCATTTGAAGCTACAGCTCCAAACTCTCCTGAAGGCATCCTGATAATAGTCTATATCAGACACTTCAGATCCCATTGACTATGGGGACAAAATTTTATTATATTGGTGTTAGACTTCAATTGGATAAGTTAGGATGGGAGTATTCTTCTTCTTTCATTTTGCATCGAGTTACTGACACTACTATGTTATGGATGTCACTTATATTGATGCGTGTATTTCAGAAGAACGATCCATTAGGTAGAAAGAAATCATAGATCCCATTCTGACACCTTATGGAGTTCTCTGATACCAACTGTGGGGCCCCCCGTACTGATAATAAGGAAGTACGGTGCTCCAACTGTGGCAAATCCCCAACTTACAAAAAGTTAGGCAAACCCAACCTGCCTTAAGTCAAGGACTTATCACCAAGTGCTATAACATTCATTAATATAAATATCAAAGTTGCGGAAGCAGTACAAAAATAGAGTAACATCCACAAACATACATAGTAGGAAAAGAAAATGCAATATAGTAACTCATCACAATGCAGAAAGTAAAGTACATCCAGAAAGTTAATTATTACAAACTGAAATGAATAACTGAAAATGAAAGACTCGTCCTCACTGGATAAACAAGGCAAAGCTATCTAAACAGTAGCTGGAAGGCCCTCCTCCTGAACTGGCTCCTCACCAATAGCACTGCCAACGAACAACTCTGGATCTGACATTTGTCGGTACCACAAGTGCCAGGGCCCCAGCCAAAAAGAGAAAAAGGTTACAGTTAGACAATTGTCTAAGTACATTTTAGGCTAATTTAATGATCTGAATATTTAAGATATCACATTCAAATTATTTTAACATGCAAGCGTTTAAAAGGTGCGACAAGCTATACAAGAAAAGGAAATACTATAAACAATCCATCTATAGTGATCAACGGGTATGTAACAGAACATACAAAATATTAAAAATAACCAAGGTAAAGCTCAAAGCAAAAGTGACTGGTCTACAATGTAAATCTGATCCTAACATGATTATGATCACAGTAAACATGCAGATTATAAAAGAACACAAGTACTGAATAAATCCAGAAAATCTAGCATCCTAGACATGCCATTCATGCTTATATAATTCATAAGAACATACATACAACATGCAGATTAATATAAAGCAAGGTCACTAAGACATGTGACAAAAGCAAATAAAACCTAAAGCAGGAAACCACTGAAACATGTGGTAAAGCCAACTGAACTGCAAGTAAAAGCCACTGAAAAATGTGGCAAAACAATACAAGCTGAACTAAACTGAACTAAAGTAGCAATAGGCCCAAGCTATAGAACTACCACCACAGCCCAAAAATCATCAAAATACCCAGCCTATAGGCCATCCTCATTCCTCTCAGAGGCCTGGGTAACTTCCATACTGTACTAAATATTGGAGGTGGCAATACTATACTCAGAACCTAATCTACTAACTGAAAGCACTGCAAAAACTTGAATGAAATGATATATGCTTTACAAATTCTAACTTAGGATGTATCATCCATATCCTAAGTGTTCCTATTATGCTCAAGGAATAAAGCTCAAATACAAGGTATGCAAAGCAATCTAGTCAAAGTAAACAAGAGACTCAATCTAGATTTATGTGATATTCATTATTATCTAATTTATCCAACTAGCTAATCTGAGACATTTACTAGCTTAGGATCTCCAATATCCAGCTCTCAAGTAAATTCTCAGATGTACGGCCTTAAGATTAATATTAGAACTTAACAAGTTCTAATATAGAATCACAAGACGACTATATAGTTTAAATAAATAAATCATCGACCAAATTTTATTAATATTTACTCTCTTACCAAAATCTTGATTAAGTAAATCAAGATTTAAGGATTTAGAACTTAAACCCCATATTGAGTTCAAATCCTAAAATCCAGGGTGACATTCTAAATAGGATCTAAGTTTCTCACTTCTTACCCAAATTTAAGGTAAGGAATCCTATAAGTTGAAAGATTCAGGAACTAAGAACTTAGTGAAAGGCTATTTTACTGATTATAAGATAAAATAATCAATTAAGAACTTGAGAATCTAAGATCTATATTCAATCTCTAAGATAATTTCATTATCTTATTGATTGAATCAACCTATACCCACATGGAAGGTCTCAAAAGATTAAACAATCAATCATTAAAGAATTTCAATTGGAGGTGGTTTAATTTCAAATTGAAGGTTTGAGTCTAATATCTAAGATTTAAAGATTTGAAGTTTGATCACTTTAGACTTCTAAATAGAGTTTTGACTTAAGAGTTTTCATTTGTGATCCTCTTTAGAATCTAAGTTCATAATTAACTATAAGGAGCTTATTAAGGTTAAAATTGAGAATTCCAGGTATTATATTAACATTAAACCCATATTAACCTTCTTAGGTTACTCATTAGCTAATCCGACGCTACTCTACCTCTAGAGAAAAGTAGTAGAGAATCCCTCATAGGCACTATATTCTTCCAAAATCTTTTTTCAGATGCCTTGCTATCTATTCTCTTCTCTATTCCATTTCTGTTGACCAACTGTAAACTATAGAAGCGTAGCCAAACGAGTCAGGGATGACCTAAATGATTTTAATTAGCACTAATCACTTAATTAAGCCACTTATGATAATTAGTAAATTAAGGCAATTTAGGGCAATCCAACCTTACACTTAGGTTCTAATATACTTATCATGAATTTAGGAATAAGCCTTACCCAAATCAGAGGCTTAATTAGGGTTTAATTCACTAATCCTTGATTAGGGTGATTAAGGAGTGATTAAGAAAATTAATTCTCCAAAATTAATTTTATAGGTCTGGAATTGTTCCTTAGGGTACAAAGAGCAATCAGAGCCCTTAAACTCACAATTTGGATATTTAAAAGATTTTATATGATTTATTTAAGAATAGAAAAGTTTTAGCCAATATTTTTAAATCCAACCATTGGATCTGAAATTTTATTTTATATTCAGATCCTTGAATTTTTCTGATTCAAATAGTATATTGGATCATATCATTTGGATCTGTATAACTAAAGTTATTTAATTAATTTATTATGTATATTTATTTAAATCAGAATCATAGGATTTGATTTATTAAATTCAAAACCATTAAAATTTCAATCCGATAATTATTTAATTAACCGCGGCCCGAAATCAAACCGCGCGGGTCAGAGGCTGACCCGACCCAGACCCAAGACTTCGTCTTCTTCCTCTCGACGGGTCCCGAGCCCGGCAAATTTCAAAGCTGAAATTCTCGGCGCTCCGGCGACGGCAGGAGCTTAAATCGATCCCTACACGTTCACTGAGGCAAGACACGTCGATTGGACCAAGAACCCCCATCTGGATCCCTCTGGATCGATGGGGTCTAGCTCACCCGAGACGTTCTTATGCGAGACATCTCAGGCCGCCTGTGAGGGATAAATTCTCCTCACAGAGACCTCGATTCGACTGGGGCTCGATCCCTACACGTTCAGGGAGTCAAGATGCATCGAGCCCCAACCTATCTTAACTTGGGGTGCAGCCAATCGCTGGGTCCTTGATCGGACTCAGCCAATGGCCCGGCCGCTAGCTTAATCGATCGATACGATCGATTCGAGCTAGCTTAATCCCAAGCGACAATCACAGGAGTTTCCTAGGTGGCTAAGGCTGCTTAGGCGACATTTAGAGCTCATTCCAGAAGACAAAAATGAAAGGAGCTTCAGAAAATTTCAATGGGGGAAACTGTACCTCGAGCCGGGGATACAAACCTTGCCGAGGGAAATTGACGGGGCGCTGAAGCTTCCTAGACAGTAGACGAAGCTTTCCACGGAGTTTGAACACTAGACTAGCCCTCTATCAGCGATTCGCACTTCGGGAGAAGCCAAAATTTGCCGAGGAAGATGGGGGCTTCAGAGGCTACAATTGGGGGAATTGAGGGTTCACAGTGAGCAAAGGGACTCACTGTGATCTCCTGGAGGTTTTTATAGGCCAAGGGGAGCTCTAGGGGTGGTGTCCAAGGCTCGGCAATGGGGAGAAGGCTCGGGCCGAAGGAAATGGCTTGGGCCAACGGCTAGGGGCAATTGGGGAAGAAGGCAGCCGGCCAAACAGACGCACCGAGGGCAGTAGAGGAAATTCAGTGAATTTCCCGTACTGCCACGCGCCAGGGAGAGATCCCCGCCGTCGAGGGGACCAGACGTAGACGGGCGAGTGGAGAAGATGATCCACAGTGCTTGGACCCGTCTCCGCCGTCTGATCCGCTAAGCCGTTGGTGATGGATGGCCTGATGCGCTTCCTGATTAACTAAACCACGGAGAGGATATCGAGCGTCCGATTTAATCTGTCGATCGGGCGGTTATGATTTAATTACAGCGCGCGGTATGAGGGCCGTTGGATCTAGCGCGCTGAGATGCGTGCTGACAAATCGAGTGGCCGAAATGCGTGCGCCGCTGTCGGGACTCCGCAGCGGATCTGCCGCGGTCCCGACAGCAAATCCCACAGAAATAAAATGAAATAAAATTTAATTTTAATTAATTAAAACTATTTAAATTAGATTTAATTATTTAGAATTTCTCAAATTCAATTTAGGATCAAACGAGCTCCAAAAATTCTCAAAAATTTACCCTTAGCTAATTAGGGTATGAGGAATCCAAAAATGAAAACAAATTTCAATTTGGAGATCAAAATAATTTAGATATTTTTCAGGGCTTAAAAATAGCCAAAAATATCAAATTTTTCCAATTTACCTCCAATTGATTTTAAACTTCTAGGTTTAGATTTAAATGACCCATTGAATTTAATGGAATCAAAATCAAACATTGGTTTAGCTAAATTAGTCTAGTTTTAGCTAGGGTAACAACCTAGGGTTGTTACAAGAAGGCTCGGGCCAATGGCTATGGGCATTTTGGGGAGAAGATGACCGACAAGACGGATGCACCGAGGGCAGGAGGGGAATTTTGGGATCTTCCCGTACTGCCACGAGGGCTGGGAGGTTTCTCGCTATCGGGGGGATCAGATGCCGACGGGGCGAGACGAGGGAGACCATCCACAGTGTTTGGGTTTGTGTCCACCGTCTGATCACTGAGCCGTTGGTCCCGGACAGTCCTGATACGCTACTTAATTGATTCACCGCGGATAAGAGGTCAGCCATTGGATTAGATCGGGTGATCTAACGGTTGATCGAGGGTACTTACGGCGGATGGCTAGATGTCGTTGGATCAGAATCTCGAAACCGCGGAACGGTTGAGATGAGACGGATCCGATCGAAGGCACGGGCCATTAGATTAAGTTCGCGGAATGGACGGCTAGGATGGCACCCGCGGTTTGGAAACTAGCCTACCGTTGGAAGAGGATAAATTTGCAATTAAGAATTGTTCAAAACCCTAATTTGCAATTGAACCAAATTAAATTAAATCCAAAATATGTTTAAATGACCTCCAAAAATTCCCAAAATTTCACCCTTAGCTAATTTGGTGGTGGTGAATTCAAAAATGAACTCATATTTTGATTTGGAGATCAATTTCATTTAGGTATTTTCCAGGGCTTAAAAATAATAAAAAATACTAAAATATTTAATTTAGCTTCGATTGATTTTAAACTTCTAGGATTAGGTTTAAATGACCTATTGAATCCAATGGAATCAAAATCAAAGTTTGGATTTGCCTAATTAATCCAAATTTGGCTAGGGTAACAACTAGGGTTGTTACATATATGTTCAAGGAATATGCACAAAATTCAAGAAATGCGTAAGCAACAAAATTTAATAGTGAGCAAGTGACTCTACTTAATATGATGATATAATTTATTATCTAATTAAACTATTCTAACTCTTCCAAGTTACACAAGTTCAAGATCTTCAATTCCTACTATCGAGTATAACTTAGAAGTATGGCTTTATAAGTTAAAAAGATTAGAATTGATTAGGTTCTAATATAGTTTAATCAGGTACACCTATATGTTAAATAATAAATCATGATGTCATAATTGATGAATTTAGATGTTTAAATCTAAGATATGATCAAGATCTACTAAACTAAAGATTATGGATAAAACACCTTGAGCTTGGGTTCAATCACATAATCCAAAGGTAAGACTTAAGATCTAGGTTTCAATCTAAATATGATCTAATGATTAAGGCAAATCATATTAAGAAAGTTAAACTTAATAGGATGATTCTCCTATTCTTATCCTAAGGTTAGAAGATAAAATAATAAAAAATTAAGTTATAAAAATCTAGAAAACTAATAAAACTAAGATTTTATTCATTGAATAACCACTTTATCTAAGGGATAAAATCTAGCATATAATCTAGTCCTAGTCTCAAGAATAGTCCTAATGTGAAGTGTTAATTACTAAGGAATAAGACTTAAAGATTTTATGGAATTTAACCAAATTTGATTGAATAAATGATTTTATTTACTTATAAGATTCTAATATAATTTTATTATTAATTTTAGTAGTTTGAATGATATTTTAGGAGTTAAAGGTACTTAACCTAAATTTTGGACAAAATGACTATTTTGCCCCTACTTAAAGATCAAAAAAACTACTTTTTGATTTAAGGCT
Source organism: Gastrodia elata (assembly GCA_016760335.1). Classification (NCBI taxonomy): domain Eukaryota; kingdom Viridiplantae; phylum Streptophyta; class Magnoliopsida; order Asparagales; family Orchidaceae; genus Gastrodia; species Gastrodia elata. Next base: position 51,110,569 of record CM028670.1, read on the forward strand.
CCAAATTAAAAATTTTTACTGCCAAATAATTCTTTACTATTTAACATGAAGATAGACAGTAAGTATACCAAATTTGGGCAAGAAATGAGTCCTATAGGTCCAAACTAAAATTTTGACCTATGGGCAATTTAGTGATTTACACTTAATAGAATTTAAAATTTTATATAGTTTAATGTTGGTTGCTGTCCAAGGGTTCCATAGAGTCTAAGAATACTAAATTCTGATGTTAAATGGCTACATTATGGACGTTTTAAGCTTTAGGAGCAATTTTGTAATTTTCCTAGGGTCAAGAAGGGTCAAAAATAACTTTTCCATTTGAGATCCAAATTCAGAAAATTCTTTGAGCACTTTAACAATGAATTTGGACTTCAATTAGTCAAGTTATGACATAACTAGAGTTAGGGGTATTTTTGTCAACTTAAGGTTTTTAGGGTTAAAGACCTAAATATTGTTTTAGTTTACTCTTGCACTAAACTTCTAAGCTAGTTAGCACTTTGAATATCCTGATTTAGAATTCAATTGACCAAGTTATGGTCAATTGAAAATGAAGGAACTAATACTATCACAGTGATGGGCTATTCTCCTGATCACTTTAAGACCCATATTGACAATATTTGAATAACAAGGTAAAAAGTTATAGGTGTGTGTGTAGGTCCTAAAATATCACTAGGTTAAAAATTCCTCGAATTAAAATTTTGAATTATGTCATTTGATAATTTTTATTTTTCTGATTAAAATGAGATATATATATAATATATTTGGATCATTATATTAAAAGTTATAATATCATAAAGTTTTTGTATTAATTAAATTTAAATTAATTTATTGATTATTAATTAATTAATTAATTAATTAAACTCTTTAATTAAACTTATTAACTAAATTAAATTAATATCAATTTATTAATCTTAACTATTTATTGTAATTAACCTAATTAATTCACTGTTTATAATAATTAACATTAATTTAATCTACTATTAATTTAAAATAATGTTAATTAACTAGCTATTTAACTAACTGATTATAATTAGTATTAACTAATCACTGATTAATGTTAATTAGTTAAATACTAATGGATAAATTTAACTAACCTAATATTAGTGATATATATATATATATATAATTAGATTTACATTCCTAAAGTTTCTGTTTAAAGGTACAAATATATAAATATATAAATATATATATATATATATATACATATATTTATTTTTATTAATATTTATTCTGCAGGATAATAATGGCGGTGGGACCCACCACAGGACACGCGGCATATTCCATTTTAAGTACTTTAGGCAGTTCCTACCACGAGGTGTTAAGATCAACATCTAAGGTTAAAAGGATCATCTAAGATTCTACCTCAATAAATTATAAAGGTTCTTCATACCTCAATGTATTATCATTTGTTAAGGCTGTTAGTAATACCAAATAAAGCCTAATGTAAAATCATCAAGATCTCACATATCTAAAGACTCAATATAATCTTATAAGATTATTCATTAAGTTTGGTTAACTAGATCAGGTGGGTATCCCTATTTGATCGAGTTCTAGACTATAATTATGAGATATAGCCGAGAATCTTATTATGATTTGATCTTGTAATAAATCATCATATATTTTATAGTTGATTTCACACTAATAGTCTTATTTAAGAGGAAATCAAACATCTTAAGTTTCAAGTCCAGATGTTTAATCATATCGATTCTTTAATTTTCTTAGCACTTCTAATTCAATGAATTAAAGTCAATACCAAATCAAATGGATCATTGGAATCATGCTTACAAATAGGTTAATTTATTAAGTGATTAAGAGTTTGGGTCTAAATTAGACAGATTAGGTGTTAACCCCTAACTTTATCACTTTAAGACCAAGAGTTACATTACAAGTTAATGGCAAATCAAATGAATTATTGATTTATTATTGATGGCAATCTAAGATCTAAATCAAGTGTAAATCACTTGATCAAAATCTTAAGATCTCTTAAGTTTAATTAAGGATAAATAAGAGTTTAATAAAATTAAGTATTCATAATAGAATTAAAACACTTGATCCCTTAAAATAAATTGTAAAACTAAATTAAAACTAGCATAAGATTCAAGAAAAGAAAAGCGCGAAAATGGCAATAAGAGCTATGCAAGTGATGTACGCATTGCACTTAACATAGGACTAAATAAATAATTAATTTATAGAACTCAATACAATTCTAAGTACTTACGTACCTTACAAAAATTATTTGAAGTCGCAACTTAATAATTACTGAGATGAATGCAACATTCACAGCATCTGCAAAAGTTTTTGCAAGATTCATCTAAGCGATAAATTATTTTGACTAAAGTTGTTTATTCATACTAGCTTGGGCTCTATTTAGATCTTTTCCTATAATTTAGGATTGAAGGTTAACCTTAGCATGATAAGAAGAGACCTAAAAGTTAGCTTCAAATAGCTTAGTAAGAATAATAACCAACATTATTATGGAATATAAAAGGAAGCACATAAAATATGATCTTTAAATAATTGATTAATGTGAACCCAAGGGTGTCACTTAACTCAACTCCAAAGAGTAATGAATATTAAATTATGAGTATTCATTTGAGATATTACAATCAAGAATTTTGCCAAAATAATAAAAGAAATTGCATCTTGATTAAGAATAGAACATTTGCATATCATAAAGTTATTTAAATTTCTCTAGTTTCTAAATATTATTTTAATAACTCCCATTGCAATTAATTGAATGACGATCAATAGCTCTGGTTACAAATGATGCAGACGAAATAGATGAAGGTTGACAAATAAAAGTATATGCGGCAGATTTGAAATGATTAATTAACCAATAAAAGAGAGATACATGCTGAAGTTGAAACTAACAAAACAGAATGGTGTGATAGATAGCTAATACATAAAGAATAATATGTTGAAGTTGAGACTAGCAAAGTAGAATAATATTTAGATGCGAAACATGCTATTGCTTATCATAACCATAATTATAAATGAGCATATATTTCAGCAACATATAATAATTTAGTTGGCAAGACTTTAAGAAAGATCTCGAGTTCCTAAAGCAAATAATATAACTAGTGCAATATATGAAATTAAAAGAGAATATATTGAATAGATCTTCACAAACATATTACTCAGCTATTTAAAAATATATATATATAGTTCCATGATCAAACTTAAATATTAACAAGTAAAGTAGTATCGTTATATTACTCTTGCAAGCCTTCTATTAGCAGCAATATGAGGTGCTATGCACTAAAAACAATGAGATGGTAGAGCTCTATTGCAATTATTGAAGTATAAGATAGCTCCAGAATGATAAATAATTTGGCTGAATATGCTCTATATAATCACTGAAAATATAATTGTCGAATAAATTATATGCATAATAAATATAATTGCTAAATCTAGTTGTTGAATATTAATCTTAAAAACTTGATAAATCTTATGAGTATCATAAGATACCTTGCCGAAATAGACTAAAAAGCTTGCTAATGAATAAAAAAAATGGCTGCTACATATGGATTTATAAGTATAACAGCTAACAACCTAATAAAAGTTATGAGTACAAAAGATACTTTGCTGGCTGTATTTTGCTCAAGGGAGAGGAGCTGCACGACAAGGTGGCAACTCGGCCATAGAGAGGAGGAGGAGTGCTCGGCCATGGAAAGGAAGAGATGGCTGAGCCTCCATTTAAATGAGAAGGAGAGCTTGGCTCCTCTTGAATTATCCCATCAAGTATAGAAGGGGAAGATGGAGGGTTAGAAGTAATTGCATGTATTAGATGAGAGGAATGGAATGAGGGAGGGTTAGAAGTAATTGCATGCATTAGAGGAGATGAAGGGGAAGAGGGAGGGTTAGGAGTAATTACATGCATTATAGAAAAAGAAAGGGAGGAGAGAAAATGTTGTCTAGCCATGGAAAAAGAAAATGAATGAAATAAATGGATTATTTAAGGCTTTTAATTTAATTTATTTATTTAATTAATAATTTAAAACTCAAATTTAATAGAGCATGAAAGTGGGACCTAGCCAAGAAGAAAAAAAGGAAGAAAATAAAGAGAATGTATTTAAATAGATAAATAATTATTCATTTCTAATATTTTTTTTTTTTTTAAATTCAGATTTAATAAACATGTTCCGAAAAAATCTCAAAAGATTCACCCTTAACTAAATTGGGTGTGTGGAATTCAACGGCGAAGTCAGATTTCGATTCGGACGATTATTTAATTATGCTAATTTTCGGGGTATTTAATTATATTAAAATATTCGCAAAAATCTGACGACTTTTAAACGCGTCCAAAACATCAGCCCTAGCTAATTTTGGGGTGACAATTGCAATGGCGAAGTCGGATTTCAATTTTGAGATCAAATTAATATTTTAATTTTCCAATTAATTAAATATTAAAATAATCCAAAATAATCGATTGAGCTCCGAATTGCTCTAAACCTTCAGGATTGATTTTAATAGCTATATGATTAAAATAAAATTAAGTTGGGTAATAATATTAGGTTATTAAAATAGCTGTAATAGTGTCAGACGCTTTATTGATCAAGTAAAGTGTAACTTACATACTGCCCCATGCAATAATGAGTGCACCCTTGGTAACCTTCCATGAGTTTCCTATGAAACAAGTGTTGTAGCCTTCTCTGGCTAATTGGCTTACTGAGATTAAGTTCCTTCTTAGACATGGCACATGTCTAACATACTTTAGCTTCCAAACAGCACCGCTTAGTAGCTTCACATCTATATTACCTCTGCCGATAATATCACATGCTTTATCATCTTCAAGATATACTTTTCCCAAGTCACCTTTGGTGTAGTTCTGGAAGGCACTCCTTGATGGAGTTGCATGAAATGAGGTCGCGTCCATAACCCAGGATTCCTTGTTGACATGTGAGGAGATCAAGGCATCCTGATCCTCCTCAGCTAAAATATTTACAGTAGGGTTCAACATCTTACCACCACCACTTGACTTCTTTAAAGTAGGCCAGTCCTTCTTAAAGAGACATGCCTTCCCACAATTCCAGCAAATCGGCTTTGCATTTTCGGGCTTGATTTACCTCGCCGAGACATAAACCTATTCCTGGTATGTCTCCTCTCAGCATGCCTTCTCCTGCTCTCAGAATTCAGTACTGAGGTAGATGCTTCTCTATGAGATCTCTTCCGCACCTCCTCATTCAGCACTAACTCAACGATATCGTTGAACTTCAACGATGCATTTCCAGATGAATTGCTGATGGCTATAACCAGCCCATCCAACTGTCTGACAACAAAGAGAGGAACAATAGGGCTTGGACATTGTCATCAAAATTGATGCCAACAGAGCCCAGCTGGCTCGTCATAGTGTTGAACTCATTGAGGTGTTCAGTCACTGAATACCCATCCATCATCTTTATATTAAACAGTCTCTTCAATTGGAAAACCTTATTTGAAGCTGAAGGCTTCTCATAAATTATAATGACCCCAATAATTGGACAGGAGATTAATCCAAATATTGGGATGTTATCTTAGCACCCAACACTCGATTAGAAGAAAATAAATCAAGTATAGATGCTAAGTCGCCAAATCACTTTATGAGTAGCTGTTAAGTTATTATAAAGTTTGCAAATAAATGCAAAAGAAGATACATGATAAGGAGATTCATGTAAATATAACATTGCAAGTATTTTCAACACAAGCAATTAAAATAATCCACTCATTCATCCTAAGCAATTACAAAATAGTAAACACAACACAATTTATTTAAGAATAGGTAAAAGTAACTTAAGCAAATTCAAGCAATTTGTAATTTAATTATTACAAACCTTTTAAAAGTAAGAGTAGAAGATAGTAAGTAGGTCACTCTCTCACTTATAACAAAAATACAAGTAAACAATTCTAAATTAAGTGGAAGCAAAATTCTTTATAAGCCCTTCAAGCACTTGAACCTGCATTACCAAAATCAAAGGGCTATTGATCTATCATATTTCAGTATTTAAATATGATATGACAAAGCCAAAGAAAAAGAAAAAGTGTAGTTAGACTAAACAGTCTAAGCATATTTTATGATTGGCTATATTTTTAAATTAATAAGATATCACAAACATAATTTACAATTTAAACTAAGCAGCAGAGCTATTAAAGCTGTCAAGTATGAAAAAAGGAATTCAGTATAACTGTAAAGGAGATAGTATGAAATAAGTTGAGAAAAAATACTCACTCATATATAAATCCTAGTCTGCATCCAAAATTGGTAAGGGAAAGTACCCAAAATGCTAGAAACTACTATGTGCATTAAAGTAAAATGAATTGAAAGTAATACATGCTCAATGAAATTTATGCTAAGTAAGCAATGAAATACTGTGAAGCATTAAATGAAATTAAGCAATATACACTGTATTTAAATTGAACTGAAGTAAGTAATACACAATACTAGACTCTTGATCTAAGACAAACATAGCCTAGGACTATGAAAAGTAAGCAAAACTAAATAGTTATGAATAGCTCTTATAATCAATAAGATTGTAAAAGAACTCTTATATTATTAGTTGAAGTTATATTTAGAAGCTACCTCATTCTGCTGTAGTACTCAACAAAATGGGGCGATGAAGCACATCTGCCTAACTAGATACGGTGGGGAGGTCAAACATTCACATTTACCCTCTCTAAAATGTGAAGTCTTGTTGTAAGCACTATTTTTCTTATTCAAACTTGCCATAAGGCATTCCCCTTAAAATTTTATGAAAATCTTTATTTATGCACAATGATCTTGAATGAATGTTCAAGAAAAAAGGTTCAAAGCTAAGCAAGTATTCAATAAATTTCAATAATTAAAAACTATGTGATATCCTTTTGTTATCTAAACTTTAATAATCGATTTAATGATTGGAGCTAATTGAGCTCCAAATTAACTTGTATATATTGATCTTTAAGTTAATTTTGATAATAAGTAAAAGGAAATTAAGTATGAAAATTAAGATTTTCATGTAATTGAAGTTCATCTTATACTAGTCCTAAACTTTTCAAATCAAATTGATTTATGATTAAAGTTTAAGAAAACTAGTAAGAAAGAATAATGTTTATAGATTTCTAAGTCAATGAAAGTATAAGCTAAAAGATATTCTAGTAGCTTTACTTATTTAACTTATAAGCAAAAAGTATCAACTCAATTTAATCTTGAAGTTATCTAAGATTAATTGATATTAAATATTTGAAGTTAAGAAAGGAGATATATTATACCCTACATAAAATAATTTATTTTAAGATTATAGGAAATTAGAAATCTAAAAGCTTATCTAAAGCGTGAAAGGAATCTATTACTCTCTATCTAATTGATTGAAAACTAATGTTCTAAAATAAATAATTGAAGTGAATATTTACAAATGAAGTGAATACTTACAATCCTAGATATAAAATTCTAGATATTTCATAAGTATTTAACATGTGAAACATAAGTCTACTATTTTCCATAAAAATTCAAAGTTATTAAATTCTTAAAAATTTTAGCAGAATTTCTACTGTAAATTGCTAAAGAAACACCTGCAAGGTAGACATTCAAGACTTCCATTCTAATGGAAGTTATAATTGAAAGAAAAACAACTCAAAACTAACATGTAATCAATCCATTATATGGGATTGTTTAGTTCTAATTCTAGTATAGAGTCAATCCATTATATAGGATTGCTCATTTTCAATTCTAAAGTAAAGTCAATCCATTATATGAGATTGCTTAATTCCAGTTCTAAAATAAAGCCAATCCGTTACATGGGATTGGCTATTTCCAGTTCTAATAATTTCCACAATTATAAAGAACATCAATTTATAAGTCAATCCGTTACATAGGATTGGCTATTTCTAGTTCTAATAATTTTAGGTGAGAAAATCAAATGAATCAATTTGCTAACCTAAGATTCACAACTCTTAAATCATACATTTATCAAAAATGATGAAAGGTGCAGTAGTTAAATTAGCAATTTAAGGGCATCATCATTTGACTTATTATGCACAAGGCAATGACATTTAGGTCAGCATTTCAATTGCCATTAATTTATAACTTAACCTGTAAAGAATAATAGTATTTAGTTTGGCATTTATATATAAAAGAAACAAGAATCATTTAAATTGAATTCTAGCATAGCATATGTTTTTTACAATGCATTTAATGACAACACTTGATCATGTTACCAAGGCTCATGATATTTGGTTCAGCATGTAAAGTTTAACAATATTCTATCAGTATTATGAAGTATTAAAACATTAACTCAGCATTACAAAAAATAGCAATTTAAATCCAACTCTGTAAAGCATTACAACATTTATTCTAGCATGTGGAAAGAGAAAACTGAGAGCTGTATGAAATTCATAGTAAACTATGTATATATGAAAATATGTAGAGATAAATGAGATACTTCCTAAACTGTCTCAAGTGATCTAATTAACTCATAAAGTCATATGCAGTAATGATAAGGATGCATGGAATAGGAGAAGATTTATTTAACAATCAAGTAAAGAAAATTATGTATAAAAGCATTATATACATAAATGAATGGCAACATCATTACAACATTCGCTTCTAATAATGTGTTTAATGACAGCAATTCATTTAATTCTAATAAGATCCCACATGATCCATTAATTCTTTCATTTTTATAATTGGCCACATATGATTTTAATAAGAGAAGTGACAGCACTTGATCACCTTTGATCTTACTTTAGAATAAAATGCAACATTTGATCACATGAATTTGACTAATAGCATTTGATCACCTTTGATCTTATAATATTAAAGATGGCAGCATCTAACTCATGATAGCATTTGATTCACCTTGAAATAAGAGCAGCATATGGATTTCCTAAATTAAATGGCAGCATTAAATTTCATATGATTAATGGCAGCATTTGACTCATCTCATTACAATTAATAGCAACTTTGAATCACTTATGATCTCATTGATCTCAATTTAGAAAATATATAGTGGCATTTGAAAAGAATGGCAGCATTTGATCCTATATTACAATCAATGACAATATTTGATATCACCTAGCAATAAATAATAACTTTTGATTCACATTAAAATGAATGACAGCATTTGAATTCCATAACATAAATGGCAGCATTTGGATCTCCTAAAATACATAGCAACAATTGATTCATATTAAAATTAATGATAGCAATTTGGATCTCAGTATAAATACATGGCATCATATGATGCTAATAAAAGCAATTACAGCATTTATTATAATATTCCATTAATCTCATGTTAATTTAATGGCAACAATTGATTCACATTGAATTTAATGACAACAATTTGGATCTCAATATAAATACATGGCAGCATATGATGCTAATAAAAGCAATTACAACATTTATTCTAATATTCCATTAATCTCATATTCATTAAATGGCAACAATTGATTCAAATTAAATTTAATGACAGCAATTTGGATCTCAATATAAATGGCAGCATATTGTAAAAAGGCAACAGTATTCTACTATACACAAAGTATAGCATTACTCATTTTCAACATTTAACATTAATATCTAAGACTATAGCTTAAGCATCATATTGTCAATTGTAGTGTGAGCATTTAAAAATGAAAAGGAATTTGTTAAGCAAATATTATACGATCTTGAAATATTCAAGATATTAGTTATTGGCAAGAAAATTAATTTCAAACTCTTCAGTCTGTACAATATTCCTCCAATTAAGGGATCCTATAGAGCTTCAAAATTATAGGCCAAACATATACATCATTTGAATGTTTTGTATGCATTTATAAAACACAGACTGTAAATTATATTTAATACGTTGAGTTCTTGTGTTAATCCAATGTATCATAGAATTAATCCACAATTCCTTTAAATTCTGGAGCATAATAGTTTTATTGATGGCTGTACAAAATCAGTTTGAAATCTCATTCTTATCCATTTCAACTTAGTACAGAACCTAGCTTACAAGAAAAACTTAATTTTTGCATATAGAAACTCACACTGCAGTTCATATAATTACAAATAAATTGAAGGAGATTTAATTACATGAAATCAATCGTTAAGAACATTAATTGAAAGGAATGTCAAAAATGTATTAAAAGTTTAACATAGAAAATAATCTTTGATTTTGTATTCAAGTAAAAAAATAATAAAAATAACAAGTCACTAGATAATATTTAGTTTAATTGAATAGTACATCTTCACTACACAATTAAAATAAGAAGTTCAAGATAACAAGACTAATTAAAAGTTACTCCCAATTCGTCAACATACTCAAGTTTTTCCTAAGTGTCAAAACATAACACAAGGAAAGTTCAATGAACACTCTGGACATCAAAGAATCATGAATATTACATCACATTATAAAAACTGTAAGCCCGCCTTATAAACATATTTAAATGTTTGATAATGTGTAAGCTCCAGTATTCCACAATTAATTCTGGCAGATGAGCAAGAATGATGGATTATCTTTTCACAAAATAAAAGGCAACAATGAAACATATTAAGGTCAAGGAATGATTAATAATAAAATTAATTAACAACAGAAAGTATGGGCTGGAGTAAATTTGTAAATTTCCTAGATGGAGATTAAAATGGCATGAATTATTATTAGGGCATATTATTATACACTTAGTTTAATTTCTAAACTTAAAAACAGAAATTTACAATCAAAACTTAAAACAATTTTAACAAGTATTAAACTTAAAACATAAAATAGTCTTGATGTCTCCGATCATAATGGTGAGGTGAAGAAAGCATGAAAAGCACCTGTCGTCGCACTCCATACTTAAACTTATGTAGCTGTTTGATATTATCAATTTCTCCTTGTTCAAAATCATGAGTGATTATTAAAGCAAAGAAAAAAAATATGAATATTAATGGAAGACTTCGATCAATATCTTCGAGAGTTCCATCGAATCTCAACAGAAACACTTTCCTTCTTTCATATCACATTTTAGGGTTCTTATGCTTACATCGAATCAGAACAAATAATCTAATATTTAGCATTAGGATTGATTGATACTGAAAATATTATGCAAAGGAAGTTATATACATAGGGTATGAATCAAAATGAAAGTACCTTGCTCCGCCATTCTTGTGACCTAGGGTTAGGGCAAGGACTCTCCAAGCTTGATTCGCGTCCAAAGGGAAGCCGGTTCTCTCCTTCCTCGTCTCCTCTTCTTCCTTCGTAGCCCCCCTTTGCCCCAAGAAATCCACGTGCCTCCTTAGAGATCTCAAGGCGAGAGAGGGATAAGGTTGAGGAGACAAAGGGCAGCTGGCCCTTCGTACGCACGATTGCAGCCATCTGAGTGCGATCGTCCTTCAAAAAGAGGAAGCATACAGGGGTTTTAAATCTGGTCGTTTATTCGATCTTATGATCGAACGGCCAGATCAAAATAGATGGATCGGGTCGAATCTGGACCATTCGATCTTCATTTAAATGATCGCAATGGCTCTGATGTAGGTGGATGAGTAAACCCGTGATTTGCCTTTCAGCTGATTTCTGCTGTTTATCATTAAGCCGTTGGAAATATTTATCAAATATATAAACTAAATAAATATTTATATTATTTAATTATTATATTTATCCTATTTAATTTCACAAATCTAATTACACAAATGCACTCTGAAAAATCTAAAAATTTCACCCTTGCTTAATTGAAGGGTGAGGAACACAAAAATGAAATCGGATTTGCGATCGAAAGTATATTTAATTTACCTAATTTTCTGGGTATTAAATAATATTAAAAATATTTGCGAAAAATTTGACGAATTCCAAACACTTCCAAAATACCACTCCTAGCTAGTTTGGGTGTGGTGAGTCCAATGGCAGACTCCGTTTTTAATTCTGAAGTCTAAATAAATTAGGCATTTTCAGAATTATTAGAAAACTTGGAAATATTAGAAACTGTCAAACGGTCTTTAAATTTCACAAAATTTAAGGTAGAGACTCCTAACACTATTGTAAGAGTAATGGAAAAGATTTGGAATCAATTAGGTCACTAATTGATGGGTAACAACATCTGGGTTGTTACATACATCCTCGTCAGAGCATTCATGAGATCTACAGTAGTTTACTCATTACTAATGTTAAGAGAAACAGAAGAAGATAGTGATAACTGTATCAAGCCAAAGCGGTTCTATCAAGAACCTCACATTCTTCATCAGTCATAGTTCCAGGTTTCTAGTCGGCTCCTTTCAATGGAAGATACAACTTCTTTTAATAGAGCAAATCTTCCATTTATATTTTCCATAACGCAAAGTTCATCCCGCTGAACTTCTCAATCTTGTGTCTCATTTCTTCGGCCATAACTCCCACTCAAACAAGCAAACCCTTCTTAACAACAAGGCAAGGAACCTAACTCTCTGATACCACTTGTTGTTAAAACCTAATGCAGAAATCACAACATACCTAATGTAGAAATCATAAAACAACAAACTAAAGTCCAATTAAATTGAGGATCGGAAGCGTTGATGGTTACTGAGCTAGTTTAGAAATCACAAAATAACAACATGAAATTTGTAGCACATACAAATCATCCAAACACAAGCATATATGTGGAAAACCCAAAGAATGGGAAAAACTACAGAGCCACATCAACGAGAAAATCTACTATGAAAAACCTTAAGGTTTACATAGTTACAAAAGCTATATCACCTCAGCATACACAATTATAGCTCAACTCTTAGAATGGAGAAGGGAAGAAGCTGCTACCTCCTGAAATTTCTTCTTCAAACAGCAAGCTTTCTCTTGCTCAGTAGCTCCCTAGGGTTTAGCTTAGGGTTCTTCTCCTCAACAGCCTCCAAGCCTCCAAAACTGATTGCCAAAGCCTTAGGTATTCCTCAACTACTTAGGCTTAAGTAGCTAGCTCCATTTTGGACCCAAAAAGTCCAAAATAACCCTCATATTTCTTCACATTGAGACCTGAAACGAAGCATAACTCCGTCGGCCGCTACAACGCACTGCAGCGGTCGACCTTCAGAATTGCATCCGCTAGAGCGTGTTGCGGGGGGCTGTAGCGCCCGCGTTTCAACTTACATCCGCTGTAGCTCGATATGGTGTGCCATGGCGCCAGCGTTTGATTTGTTGTGGCGCGCTGCAACACCCGCTTCTCTGTTGCTGACCGCTGATGCACGCCGCGGCACCTCAGCTTCGGGCTTAGTTCCGCGATAGCGCGCTATGGCTCGCTGTGGTGCGCAGCAGCGCTTGCGCTATTTTTGTACAGTGGGAAGTCTCCATAACACAATAAGGAACTTAACAATAGGGTCAGATTTTTGATTTGACGAGTATTTTATTTTCCTATTTTTTGGGGTATTTAAATATTATTAAAATATTTGACAAAATTTTGACGACTTCTGATTGACACCAAAATATCACCCCTAGCTAATTTGGGGGCAATGAGTGCAATGGTGAAGTTCAATTTTCAATATGAGGTCAATTTAGATAGGTCAATTTCTAGAGTTTCTGAATTTTTTCCAAAATCAGGATTTGATCTATTTGACTCTTGATTTGGACTAGATCTTGATGGAAGACTCATAATGACCTAATTAGAGCACTAAGACTGAGACTAGGACCTAGATTAGTCCTAATCAGCTTGGTTAATGTGGCACCCCACCCCTTAATCCATAATCATTAGATTGAGGGGTGGTGTGTGACATTGACAAATCCCCCACTTAAGATTGGATTAAGTATAGACCCTAATTCACTAGTAAGAAAGAGATGAGCTACTGCATATATACCATATACTTAGTCACTAAGAAAATACAAAATCATAGTGCAGAAGTAAAGTAAAACAAACTTACATTCAGTTTACCATAATAAATAGGAAATGTGCAACATACAGTTCAGGATATAAAGTACAGTAAGAAAAAACATAGTCAAAGGTACATGTATTATTACAACATTAACTAAGTAGTTTAAATGAAATAAAAGCAAAACTCTCATCCTCACGGGAAGTAAAAAGGGAGGACTAAACAGCTTTAGCTCCCTCCTGATGCTCCTCCTCAAGATAAGGCTCCTTCTCTTCAGCACCCAGCTCCTCAAACCTATCTGATTCTGACATTGTCAGTTTCATAATGCCAGGGCCCCAACCAACAAAATAAAATCTTATTAGATAATTGTCTAAGTACATTTTATGCTGATTATTTTTCATGAATTATTAATGTCACAATTTACTTAAACTATACAAAGTAATTAGCATGGGTGCAGTAAGCATACAAGGAGAATGTAAGTTATAAACACAACATTTATAATTAAATAAAATTTGAGGTAAAAAGGCACACCTCAAAGTAAACTAAGCAAGGATAGGCATACATGTATAATACAATATGTAAAAGTACTGAATAAAAAGTATAATCCTAAACATATTGATGATCATTTGACATATACTAATTTAGAATAGTAAATCTAAAAGTGGTACATATAGTAAGTAATAAAATCTAGCATCCTATAAATATGTACAAGTGAGCAGGTAAGTAAGGTAAAGCTGACTAAAAGACATGTATCATTAAAATAATAAGCAACAAATAGAAACAAAAGGTATGTAAAACTGCCATATCAGAAAATTGGCCAATTGGCCCAGACGAAAATTCCCAAAGCCTTTCTGGGCTAGGGCAAATAGAAATTCCCAAAGCCTTTTTGGGCTAGGGCAGACTGAACAGAATAATAGAACTAAAGAGGCAGTAAATACAAATGCAAAAATATTTTAGTTATTTTACTTTTGCTTCTATGGATATGTCTAGAAGTAGTTGAGAATTCAAGCATGTCTACAAGACTATACGGGTTCCAATCTTAACGCACACTCCTCAATGAGTAATGTTAAGTATCCTTATTACTCCTTACCCCTATCAATTAGGGTAAATGTGTGCAGAACCTACCAGAATATAACTGAACCCAAGAAAATTATTATTCTAATTATTCTACATTTTTATTTTATGCACAAAATTCTCTTACATGCATGTTCAAGGAATTAAGCTCGAAATACAAGGAATGCGTAACACAAATAATCAAGTAGTAAGCAAGGGACTCTTCTACACATGGTGACACCGTTGTTATCTAATTAACCATTCTAACTATTCTAAGTTACACAAGTTCAGGATCTTTAACTTCTACTATCGAGTGTAACTTAGAAATACAGCCTTATAAGTTGAAAAGCAATTAGAACTGATCATGTTCTAATTTAGTTTAATTAGAATTGATTATAAGTTAAATAATAAATCATTATAACCTAATTAATGAATTTATACATTCTATATTAAGATCTGATCAAGGCCAACTAATCTAGAGATCATTAATTAAACACCACAAGTTAGAATTTAAACATAATCCAAAGGTAAAGTCCAAGGATCTAAGTTTTTAATTCTAAGTGAACTAATGATTAAGGCAAATCCTTTTAAGCAAAGTCAAGCTTAATAGGATGATTCTCCTAATCTTAAACTAGAGTTAAAAGATAAAAACTAATAAAATCAAGGATTTATTCATTGAATAACCCCATTATTCAATGAATAAAATTTAACCTAATATCTATCTTTATTCTTAAGAAACAGGTCCTATAGTAAAGTGAAGATTCATAATGAGCTCCTAATGAAAAGACTTAGAGAGATTCTAAGAGTTAATTGAATTTATTTTTATTTAACTTAATTTACTATTTTTGTTTATCTAGGGAAGGTTAAGGGTGCATTTTAGCTATGTAAGACACATTTTCCTTACTTAGGGATTTTTAAGACTTGGATTAGGACTTTTATCAAATTATTCAAATTGACAGATTTATAACCTAAATTGATCTTAAATTAATTTTATTACTAATTTTAGTGATTTAAAAAGTATTTTAAGGTTT
Source organism: Gastrodia elata (assembly GCA_016760335.1). NCBI lineage: Eukaryota > Viridiplantae > Streptophyta > Magnoliopsida > Asparagales > Orchidaceae > Gastrodia > Gastrodia elata. The sequence goes on from CM028670.1 coordinate 51,126,379, forward strand.
TAGGATGTTTAACCTAAATTTTGGGCAAAATGACCATTTTGCCCCTACTTAAGGGTCCAAAAAGCTACTTTCTACACTAGGGCTCAAAATTGAAATTTATCACTGCCAAATGATTCATTACTGTCTAGTATGAAGATAGATAGTAAGTGTGGGTCCTATAGGTCCAAACTATAAAATTTGACTTGAGGAGGATTTTAGTAATTTCTACTTAATGCAATCTAAATTTTTATGCATATTATTGTTGGTTGCTGTTCAAGGGTTCCATAGAGTCCAAGAACACTAAATTCTGATGTCTATTGGATTAGTTATGGTGATTTAAAGATTATGAGTATTTTGGTCATTTTGGGAAGAATGTCATAAATGAAATAAGATGAACACTCGAACCCTAAAGCTAACTGATCTTATTATACATATTTAATGGCTTAAGGAACTTTGAGAAGACATAATGTGAGATGAATCTCACATGAGATGAATCTCACATTATGAAGCTTAATCAATTACTTATGAATGATTTAGGATTTCACATAGAAATCTATTTAATAGCTTAATTCACATCGCAAATTATGTTACTATTTATTTCGCAATCTGGTTACTATTCATTTCGCAGTTTCAGTTAATATTCATTTCGCAGTTTCGGTTACTATCCATTTTTAATATTTTCTCCTTCCCAAAACATAATTTTAATAATTTTATTAGGAAATGTAACCACTAAGATATATTCAAGTTTAATCAACTATTCTAGTATTAACAGTGATAATTGTTTCTAGTACTATAATAGTAATTATTTTAATATATTCTAATTCAAAATAAGCCTTTACAAAAGTTAATACTATGAAATTCAAAGAAAGGTATTCCAAGTTGAATGCTCACAATCTTATGAAATATTTGTATGATTTGATAGAAAATTATACAATATAATCAAGTTCCAGAAAAGATTAAGATGAAGGAACTCTAGCAGACACTAGAAATCAATCTCCAAACATATTATACTATAAAATCAACATGTTTTAGCGTGTACTGTACAAAAGGAACATTGCTACAGAGATAAGCAAATAGGACACACCTAATTTAAAGCAGCAAGAACTTCTGCAGAAACAAAAATCTAGAATTTCCATTCTGCCTTTAAATGGCACAAGTTAAATCTCTGCAACAATTGTTTAACCCAATTTAGGCGGCTCAGGCCATTGCGCATATTACACAAATTATTAAAATAAATGAAGCGAAGACTAAAGGCTTCAACTGTAAAATGTTAAAACTGTGCAGGAAATAAAAGCATCTTTATTCTCAAAAATTAATGAAAACCCTTGCAAATGCATTGGCCATGTTCGCAAAGCCATGATGAAGATGCATGTGCAGTGCCATATTTTCCTTCACCCTTTTTCTGCAATTCTTTTTTTTTCATAGGAGAAACTCGGGACAAACAAAAGTTCTTGTTGATTTGAGCATGCTGGGTAAAATCTTGATAATGGCAGTGCGGCAATGGCAATGTGCTAGGTTTGCAACTGGTGGGATCTGTGACACGATCAGTCTAATGCGTTTTAGTTGAGCGACTAATGCACTTACCATCACATGAAATTAATCGATTGAAACTTAATAGAATGAGTTGAGACTAAAAATTCAGAGGAATGGATGAGTACTTAAGGTTTGAAGGTAGCAGGCGAATGGAGAAAGAATCAAGCTTTGTGCATACGTTCGCAAATTACAATCTTATTCGAACATAATCAGGTTCGATTGATAGCTAACAAACTTCACATATTGCGAAATGAATATATTCATTTCATTTCAAACATATAAAAAGCAGAAGAAGGGATTGAAGGGGGGTACGTACCAGTTTCGACAGTTCAGAAGGTCCTTCAGACTTAAATGGCTCGACAGCGAGGCAAAACCCCGGGACGTAGCGCAGGATCAATAGGAAGAAGACTGACCCAAGTTCGACGCACGATGGCTTAAACGGGGTCCTAGGGCCGACAGGCGGAGGCTCCTAGGGCGGAGGGAGCCAACTGATCTCTTCGATCTCCCCAATATGAATCTCCCCATTCGCATGGAGTTTTGAAGGGTTGGGGGCTGAGTCAGCGAGGTCCTAGAGCTGATGGCAGCAACTTGCAGTGGCCGCTCGCACCGCGCGCCAGGGATCGCAACGCGCCAGCGATGTAGGGGAGATTGTTCCGGGCCATTTGATCTAACGACCCGATTGAGCTGCTTGAAGGGATGCCGATCGAAAATAAAAAAGAAATACGGGATTAGGGGTAGGGAGGAGAGTCCCGATGGATAAGGGATTGCCGCATATATTACATTATTTAATGAGTTAATTAGATTAATAATTTAGTTATTAAATTATTTCAATTAATTATATTTAAGTAATTATATGCTTACTAAAAAACAAATTTCAAAAGAATTTGTTCTTAACTAATCAGGGTGACAGACTTAAAAATGCAATTAAAATCTCAATGAGAAGTTGTCTTAATTATCTTAATTTTTTCAGCAAATCAAAAATACAATAAAATAATCAAAAAAAATTGACGATTTCCAAAACTCACGAAAACTTCATTCCTAGCTAATTTGAGGGTGATGAACGCAATGACGAAGTCGGATTTTGATTCCGATGAGTATTTAATTTTTTTTCTATTTTTTGGGTATTTTCAATATATTAAAATATTTGACTAAATTTCGACGACTTCCTTATTACCTATAAAACATCATTCCTAGCTAATTTGGGAGCAATTAGCGCAATGGCGAAGTTCGATTTTCAATCTGAAGTTAATTTAGATAGATCAATGTCCAGGATTTTTGGATTTCCCAAAATCATGATTTGATCTATTTGACCCATGATTTGGACTAGATCTAAGTGGCGAACTACTAATGAATTAATTAGTGTACTAGGATCGAGATTAAAACTAATATTAACCCTAATTGATTGTGGTAACAATTTGAGTTGTTATATTAGGCCTTGTGGTAGGAGACCTAAAATACTTAGTTTGAGATTACTTTTGTGGTAGTATACTAAATTGAATGACTTTTATGTCACTTCCTTAGAGCATTTTGTGTAGGGCTCACCACAATGGAGATATGATTCATTAGTTTGTAAATCCTTGCTCATTAAATAGATTGTTAGAATGAGAGCTTTAGTTTTATCATATGAAGATTATATTGCATATTCATAGAACTGAGTTATTCAGTAGGATATGAATTTGGTTGATTTATCCTTAATAGAATTATAGAGTTTTGGTCTTATCTTAAATAACTAGATAAGTATAGTTTAGTTTAGGATAAACATGACAAGTCTAAGGTGTATTATATGTTGGGGATTAACAACTTAGTTTGAGAGAATAAACTGTAAAATGATTATATCCCTTACCTTTGTGCGCATTGGTAAGTGTAGTTAAATAAACTAAGTGTATAAAGTCATCATTCCTAGAACATACTGATCATGCATATGTACTCTTAACATGCAATGAATTAAGATGTTATAAAATCTTGATATGGAATAAATGTTGAATTCAGTGAAATTAGAACAGATTAATACAATACATGCACTTAAACATGTCATGTAACATCATGGTTATTGATGAATTCATAAATTATATCTAAAATAAAGGGAAATTTCATTCATTTCAGATCTTTATGATGCTCCTAAAATCAATTTTAAATACAGCGGGCTGCAGCGAAATTATTTAAACTTTATTAATAGGGGCTCAACTAATTTAATAGTATTTTTTGCAAAATTAGTCGCTACAGCGCCCGGTCGCGCGCTGCAGCGGTTTGCAGCAGAATTATTTAAACTTTATACACATGAGGGCTCAACTAATTGAACAGTGTTTTTTGCAAAATGAGCCGCTACAGCGCGCGGTCGTGCGCTGCAGCGGCCTGCAGCGGAAATATTCCCAACTTTATAAAACGAGGAAATCGATTAATTGAACAGTGTTTTTTGCAAAATGAGCCGCTACAGCGCGCGGTCGCGCACTGCAGCGGTCTGCAGCGGAAATATTTTTACTTTAAAAAATGAAAAGTGAAGAAATTAAAAAGTAGATTTGCAAAATGACCCGCTGCAGCGCGCTGCCGCGGGACATCTTCCAAAGCTCAAATGTGGTAGCGGGGGACTTGGAGAATTTGCAAAGGACCATTGAACGCGCAGCGCGCCACAGCGCGCTGCCGCGGCCCGTCGCATTTTTTTCTAGACAGCATTTATTACGGCTGGGGACATGACCTCTATCCTGTATTTTTTCCCCATCCATCATTCCTTGCAGCTGCTACGTTTTATTTGAAAAAAAAGGTCTTGAGGTGATGTTTTGGGTAAACAAATTAAGATATTTGTCGCCTCACCATCAATGGAGGATTTTGCCATCATGAGTTCAGAATTTTAAATGGAAATACTGGTTTTGAAATGAAGAAGAAGAAGGCAGCCCCTCTCCTATAAATACCCCTCCTCTTGACTTGAAGAGGGTTCACAATTTTAGCCAAAAATCCACTAAGTAAGGAGGAATGCCAAAGAAGAGAAGAACTCCCCAAGGGTGGCAAAGCAAGCTCTTGCTTTAGAGGAGAAGGAAGAAGGCAGCACTAGCGACCTAAGAAGGGAACATTGAGAAGGAGAAGAAGAATTCCGAAGAACTTCCAAAGGAGCGTTCTTAGTATCCTCTAAACTCTATTCTTGTATTTTCTTTTTAGTTGATCATGAAAGTATCTTTATCCATGTATATATTTTTTTTCTTTTCTTTTATAATGAGTAACTAAACTCCCTTGGGGAGGGTTGGGGTGAAGTCCCATGTGCATGATATAATATTCATGTATAAATGTTTTTTCTCAAGCATATTTTATTTTGTGATCTTAATGTCTTGCTAAGAAATATTTTATCTAATTTAGTCTTGAATGTGGAATAAGAGTAAAGAATAAAAAATGTTCAAGAACTAAACGTCTTGTGCTCCTTAGCTCACCTTAGGTTGGATGCTAAGTTTTGAGTGCATGAAAGCTTGGAACTATGTGACAAAGTCTTGAGCTCAATGCACCTCAATCTAAGCTCAACCAAAGTGTTGATGCAAGTGATGCTAAGAACCACTAAATTAGCTCCTTAGCTCAACATAATTGAGGTAGAGAAAAAAATGTTGAGTGCTCATGAACTAAGTGACATAGTCGTTGAGCCCAACATATGAATCCCTCATCTCAACTATGTGAGATGCGAGTGATGCACGTAGTGGAAATCAATGCTTGTAAGATCTTAAGATTTAATAATCAAGCTCTCCTTGATCAAGAGAATAAGATTAAAATTTAAATCCAAAGAATCTTACAAGAATCTTTATACCGAAGTAAAACTGAATGTGAGTTCATTTTATGCACGAGATTTGAACTTGTAAGACCTTGAGTTAAATTCAAGAAAAATAATGTGCACTTGATTTTAATTAAAATGAATGATAAAGCTTGAGAAATTAATATACATAATTATTATATCATGGCATGTGGGATGGTTTCAATTCTCCTCTTTCTCTCATCTTGTTCTTTTGCTTAGTGATTATTGTGCTAATTTTTAGACCAACTCATCCAAATACATTGTAGCTTAAATATTAGTGAAAATAGATACACTTTAGTGCCAAATCAACCAATTCTCTGAGGATCGATAGATTCCTGGAAATTAACACTTTCCACGTATTACTTCAGACCACGTACACTTGCGTGTGAGCGCAGACGTGTATTTACAGTCTGTCAAATTTTTGGCACTGTTGCCGGGAAATTGGTACTTGATTTAAATTAAGGACAATCTATAAGTAACTAGCGATTTAAGTATTTAATTGCATATATTAGTAGTTTTGCATTTTTTGAAATTATCAAAGCTAATATTTTACCTCTTAGTTATTTTATTTCTGCAAAACTGTTTGATCTATATTGCTAAATCATTCTCAATAAGCCATATTATTAGTTGTATGAGTAAAAGAGTTTGTAATGAATATCTTTTGATCCCGAAATAGATAGAACATACTTACAAGCTAGGCGAGAATGAAATATATCAAACCAACAAGCCGTTATGGATAATTGCATAGAAAATTTAGAAGAGCCTAGGGGAAGAGCACTTAGAGACTATGCACTATCCACTGTTAGGGGAATCTCCCATGCAATTGTAAGGCCAAATATTGAAGCCCATAACTTTGAAATCAAACCTTCAACACTGAATATGGTGCAAAATAATCAGTTTGGAGGATTAGCCACTGAATGTCCTAACTCACATATTTCAATTTTTCTTAAAATATGTGATACCTTCAGATTTAACGGTGTCTCCGAAGACACAGTTAAATTGCAGCTTTTTCCTTTCTCTCTGAGAGATAGAGCCAAGAGTTAGCTCAGCTCTTTACCAAGTGATTCTATCCGAATTTGGGACGACATGGCTATGAAATTCTTAGCCAAATACTTCCCTCCGGCTAAAACCGCACAGTTGAGGATTGAGATCTCCAACTTTACTCAGCTGGAAGGTGAGACTATGTATGATGGGTGGGATCGCTTTAAGGAGTACCTCAGACATTACCCACATCATAGGTTCCTTATATGGATACAAGTGCAAACCTTCTATAATGGTTTGAATGCTCAAACAAGGACACTCATTGATGTAGCCGCCGGTGGTTCCATTAGTGGAAAAACCCAAGAGGAAGCTTACGACCTCTTGGAAGAAATGACAAATAATGCTTATCAATGGCCCCTCCAAAGGAACGATTACAAAGATAAAAAAGTGTGTAATTCACTAGGAAACTCACAGCAAATCCTAGAACTGCAAAATCAAATTTCCCAACTTAATAAGAAGCTAGAATTTGGATATATAAGCTCCTTTCAGGAAAATGATGGGGAATCGAGAGATGTTAATATGATCATGAATCATGGAAGAAATGGAGAAAGATTCGAAAACTCACTTAAGGAATTTAGAAACTCCACTATTGAATTCATGAATAAAATCGACGCCACTCTAAATAGGCATGAGCACACTCTCCTCAGACAAGAGGAGACGGTCAAAAGAATTGAACAAAAATTGAAATACATAATGAAGCAGTTAGAACAACCTTCACTAGTGGGTGATCGAGGAATATGAGAATGAATCGGGGAATGCAATAAGCTTAAGAAGTGGAAGGGTTACTCATGAGATTTTGAGAAAAGAAAATAGCGAAGACATCACGAAAATAAGAGAGGAAAAGGAGGAAGGAGAAACAATCAGGACGAAAAAGAGTGTGGCAAGGGAAGCCGAGAGGGAAGAGCCTAGAGATCCTAAAGAGACCCCTCATATACCTTATCCTCAGCGTATGTCTAAGGAGAAACTCGATGTTCAATATCAAAAATTCCTTGAGACCTTTAAAACTCTTCATATCAATATCCCGTTCACAGAAGCTCTTGAACAAATGCCTAGTTATGCTAAGTTTATGAAAGACATCTTATCCAAGAAATGGAAGATTGATCAAAAAGAGACGTGGCATTAACAGAAGAATGTAGTGCAATCCTTCAAAGAAAAATTCCCACCAAAAAGAAGGATCCTGCGAGTTTCACTATCCCATGCACGATTGGATGCCAACCTTTTCAAAAAGCCCTTTGCGATCTTGGTGCATCTGTTAATTTGATGCCTTTTTACATATTCAAGAAACTAGGAATTGATCATTTAAAGCCTACCTCTGTTCTACTCCAATTTACTGACAGATCTGTAAAATCTCCTTTAGGAATTGTGGAAAATATTCTTGTAAAGGTTGACAAGTTCATTTTCCCTACAGACTTCATAATCTTAGACATTGAAGATAAAAATCAAGAAATTTCTATTATTTTAGGTAGACTTTTCTTGGCCACAGGATGAACCTTAATTGATGTAGACAAAGGGGAATTGATGCTGCGTTATGGGGAGGAAGAGATTAAATTCCATGTGAATGATTCTATGAGACACCTTCTAAATTAAATGAGGATTGCTGGGAGATCAATTTAATAGAAGAAGCTGGGTTAATGGAAGATGTGGGAGAAGAGGGAATGCTGGCAAATGAGGACTATGAAGATCCCATTTATACAGAAGTTATTGAAGAATTGATTGAGGAAAAGAAGACGATTCAACCTTCGATAATTTGCCCTCTGAAAACTGAATTAAAATCGCTTCCCTCACATTAAAAATACACATACCTAGGAGAAGATGAATCACTTCCTGTAATAATCTCCTCATTGTTAACTCAACATCAAGAGAATCTATTATGTAAGGTTTTAAAAGAACGCAAGAGGGCAATAGGATGGAGTATTGCGGATCTAACGGGGGTTAGCCCAACTCTGTGTATGCATCGTATCCTATTGGAGGACAACTCCAAACCTTCAATTGAACCTCAGCGGTAATTAAACCCGAATATTAAAGAAGTAGCTCACAAGGAAATCATCAACCTCTTAGATGCTGGGATTATTTTCCCAATTTCTGATAGCCCTTGGGTGGTGAGCCCAATACACATGGTTCCCAAAAAGAGTGGGATGACCGTTATTCTCAATAGCAACAATGAGCTGATTCCTACTAGGGCTGTGACCAATTGGAGAGTTTGCATCGATTATAAGAGATTAAATTAAACAACTCAAAAAGACCATTATCCCCTTCTCTTTATCGATCAAATACTTGATAGATTAGTAGGAAATCCTTATTTCTATTTTCTTGATGGTTATTCAGGATATAATCAGATCCTAAATGCGCCCGAAGACCAAGAGAAAACAACTTTCACTTGCCCCTTTGGAACATTTGCCTTTAGGAGAATGCCTTTCGGATTGTCCAATGCCCCAGCTACTTTTCAACGCTGTATGATGGCAATTTTCTCTGACATGATAGGAGAGTTCTTAGAAATTTTTATGGATGATTTTTTTGTAGTTGGAACCTCATTCGATCATTGCCTAATTAATCTAGGAAAGGTGTTAAGAAGATGTGAAGAGTCAAATTTAATCTTGAATTGGGAAAAGTGTCATTTTATGGTTGAAGAGGGTATTGTTCTTGGTCATCTAATTTCTAGGGGAGAGATAGAGGTCGATAAAGCAAAGATTGAAGTAATTGAAAAACTTCCTCCTCCTATCAATGTAAAAGGAATTAGAAGCTTCCTAGGGCATGCTAGTTTTTATCGAAGATTTATCAAAGATTTTTCAACCATAAGTATGCCACTTTGTAGATTGCTAGGAAAGGATGTCGAGTTCAATTTTGATAAAGATTGTCTAAAAGGATTCAGTACAATAAAAACTGTCTTGATCTCTGCTCCAATAATTTCTGCTCTAATCTGGGATTCACCTTTTGAAATTATGTGTGATGTGAGTGACCTTGCAGTAGGCGCTGTTCTTGGGCAGCGAAGAGAGCGAATCTTCTATTCGATCTACTATGCTAGTAAACTCCTTGATGATGCTCAAAGAAATTACGCCACCACAGAAAAGGAGCTTATAGCCGTCATTTTTGCTTTCACTAAATTTAGGTCGTATCTCATCGGGTCTAAGACTATCGTTTACACGGATCATGCTGTCATTAAGTATCTCCTCCAAAAGACGGAGGAAAACCACGCTTAATATGTTGGGTGTTGCTCTTACAAGAATTTGATCTCGAAATTCGGGATAAGAAGGGGAGTGAAAATGTGCTCACTGATCATTTATCTAGATTAACCCACATTGATCATGATAAGTCGACAGATATTAGTGAATCCTTTCTTGATGAGAAGCTCAATGAGGTGGCTACAAATGATCATCGGAGGAATCATACCAAAAGATATGAGTTACCAACAAAGAAAGAAAGTTTTTGCGATTTTTTGCGAATATAAAAAATTTACTTTTTGGTATGATCCCTTTCTGTATAAATGTTGCAATGATCAACTCCTGAGGAAATGTGTTCCTGACTCTGACACTAGGAATATTCTCTTCCACAGCCACACATCTCCTTATGGAGGACACCACGGAATTGAGAGAATGGCTGCAAAGGTGCTTCAATCCGGATTCGTTTGGCCCCATTTGTTCAAGGATGCCGCTGATTTTGTCAAAAGTTGTGACAAATGCCAAAGAATCGAAAATTTAACAAAAAGAGATGAGCTTCCTTTAAATAGGATTTTTGAAGTTAAACTATTCGATGTATGGGGAATTGACTTCATGGGACCCTTTCCCTCGTCTCAAGCCAATCTGTATATCCTTGTGACAGTTGAATATGTTTCAAAATAGGTTGAAGTTGTGGCATGTGTCAACAATGACTCTAAAACTATGATCAAATTTCTCAAGGAACACGTGCTAGCTAGATTTGGGACACCCAAATTCTTGATCAGTGATGGGGGAAAATACTTCTGTAATAGGCAGTTAGAGAATATATTAAAAAGTTATGGGGTAAGATACAAGGTAGGTACTCCCTACCACCCTTAAACTAGTGGGCAAATTGAAGTCTCCAATAGAGAACTTAAACAAATTTTAGAAAAAATTGTGAACCAAAATAGAAAGGACTGGACTTCAAAACTTCAAAATGCCCTTTGGGCTTATAGAACTGCCTTCAAGACCCCTTTAGGAATGTCCCCGTATAAGCTCATTTATAGAAAAGCATGCCACCTTCCGGTGGAACTTGAGCACCGTGCTTTTTGGGCAATAAAGAAATTAAATTTTGACCACCAAAAGGCAGGGGTGCAAAGACTGCTGCAACTAAATGAACTGGATGAATTTAGATTAAACGCCTATGAAAGTGCCAAGTTGTATAAAGAAAAAACAAAAATGGCATTATAAGCTAATTAAACCTAAGCACCTCCAACCAGGAATGAAGGTATTGCCTTTTAACTCTAGATTAAGACTTTTCCTGAAAAACTAAAATCACGTTGGATAGGACCATTTACCATCATAAAGGTTTTTCCTCATGGAGCTGTCGAAGTTACCTCCAATAATAGCACTTTTAAGGTGAATGGAAATCGTCTGAAGTTATACTTGGAGGAAGGAGTCTTTCAAGAGAAGGGCAGATGGACCCTTCAGGACCTTCCTGATGAAGGAATCACATAAGATCTTTCTTGTGTTAGGCTGAGACACTAAAACAAGAGATCATTGGGAGGCAACCCAATAACTAAATAGGTTGTATTTGTTATTTTCTTTCAATTTTTTCTTTTTTTTTCTTTTGTATCTTTATTTTTAGTATGTTTCTATTTTGAGATCTTAATTCATGAATTTTTGTTATCCCTTCATTTTTAAGGTATTCTTAATTGACATATTTTTTCTGAATTTCTCAAAAGAAATGAAAATCATTAAAATATAAAAATCAAATTTGATATAAGTAAGAGAATGCCTAACAAAAATGATTAAATGCATCATAAGCAATATTATCCCCTTAATTGATAATTGAATGGAGGATAATCTGATTTCCAAAAATTTAAATAAATGCTTGAGCTAAGTGTGGGGGAAGGCATAGGACTTAGACTAAAAGATATGGTACATATTCTAAAAAGAGTGTGCTAGGCTCCCGTAGGACTTCATGATCACAAAGATGTATATTAGGGATGAAGAAAAATATCTCTTCCTAAAAATGAAAAGAACAAAATATTTATGAAAAAAAGGATTATGAAAAATATCTCTCCCAAATGAACAAAATGTGAAAGGATGAAGAAAAATATCTCTCCTTTAAACTTTTCATCTTTGTGACTCATAAGAAGGAGCACATATGGCACAACTCTTGGAATCTTTGACCACTTCTATAGTCTAGAGTTCACAATATATTGTACCCATCACCTAATATCATGTATTGAAAATTCAAACATTTGAAGATTCATTGATTAAATCACCTTAGTGCCACAATTAAAAACATTAATATTGCTAAAATGTTCATTTCATTTTTGCCATGCACACATCTTGACTTATACATATTTTAATTGCATTGTTGTGCCTTTTATCCCTACAAAATAGAAAAAAATATCATTTTGAGCTTACTCGAGGATGAGCAAGAATTTAAGTGTGGGGGTGTAATGAATCCATAAATTATATCTAAAATAAAGGGGAATTTCATTCATTTCAGATCTTTATGATGCTCCTAAAATCAATTTTTTTATCTTTTTCAGGGAAAAGGCATCCAAAGGAGTTCTAAGGCATTTTTGGAAACATTTAAAATTTATTAAAGGAAATCCGCTACAGCGCGCTGCAGCGGGCTGTAGTGGAATTATTTAAACTTTATAAATAGGGGCTCAACTAATTGAACAGTATTTTTTGCAAAATGAGTCGCTACAGCGCGCGGTCGCGTGCTACAGCGGTCTATAGCGGAATTATTTAAACTTTATAAATAGGAGGGCTCAACTAATTAAACAGAGTTTTTTGCAAAATGAGCCGCTACAGCACGCGGTCGCGTGCTGCAGCGGTCTGCAGCAGAAATATTTCCAACTTTATAAAACTGGAAAATCGATTAATTGAACAGTGTTTCTTGCAAAATGAGCCGCTACAGCGCGCGGTCGCGCGCTGCAGTGGTCTGCAGTGGAAATATTGTTACTTTAAAAAATGAAAAGTGAAGAAATTGAACAGTAGATTTACAAAATGACCCACTGCAGCGCGTTACAGCGGGACATCTTCCAAAGCTCAAATGCGGTAGCGCGCGGGCAGCGGGGGACTTGGCGAATTTGCTAAGGACCATTGCACGCCGCAGCGCGCTACAGCGCGCTGCCGCGGCCCATCGCATTATTTTCTAGACAGCATTTATTGCGGCTGGGGACATGACCTCTATCCTGCATTTTGTCCCCAGCCATCATTCCCTGCAGCTGCTACGTTTTATTTGAAAAAGAAGGTCTTGAGGTGATGTTTTGGGCAAACAAATGAAGATATTTATCACCTCACTATCAATGGAGGATTTTGCCATCATGAGTTCAGAATTTTAAATAGAAATGCTGGTTTTGAAATGAAGAAGAAGAAGGCAGCCCCTCTCCTATAAATACCCCTCCTCTTGACTTGATGAGGGTTCACAATTTTAGCCAAAGATCCACTAAGTAAGGAGGAGTGCCAAAGAAGAGAAGAACTCCCCAAGGGTGGCAAAGCAAGCTCTTGCTTTAGAGGAGAAGGAAGAAGGCAGCACTAACGACCTAAGAAGGGAACATTGAGAAGGAGAAGAAGAATTCCGAAGAACTTCCAAAGGAGCGTTCCTAGTATCTTCTAAACTCTATTCTTGTATTTTCTTTTTAGTTGATCATGAAAGGGCCTTTATTCATGTATGTGTTTTTCTTCTTTTCTTTTGTAATGAGTAGCTAAACTCCCTTGGAGAGGGTTGAGATAAAGTCCCATGTGCATGATGTAATATTCATATATAAATGTTTTTCCTCAAGCATATTTTATTTTGTGATCTTAATGTCTTGCTAAGAAATATTTTATCTAATTTAGTCTTGAATGTGGAATAAGAGTAAAGAACAAAAAAGGTTCAAGAACTAATTGTCTTCTGCTCCTTAGCTCACCTTAGGTTGGATGAAAGTTTGGAACTATGTGACAAAGTTCTTGAGCTCAATGCACCTCAATCTAAGCTCAACCAGAGTGTTGATGCAAGTGATGCTAAGAACCACTAAATTAGCTCCTTAGCTCAACATAATTGAGGTAGAGAAAAAAAGTGTTGAGTGCTCATGAACTAAGTGATATAGTCATTGAGCCCAACATATGAATCCCTCATCTCAACTATGTGAGATGCAAGTGATGCTCGTAGTAGAAATCAATGCTTGTAAGATCCCAAGATTTAATAATCTAGCTCTCCTTAATCAAGAGAATAAGATTAAAATTTAAATCCAAAGAATCTTATAAGAATCTTTGTGCCGAAGTAGAACCGAATGTGAGTTCATTTTGTGCACGAGATTTGAACTTGTAAGACCTTGAGTTAAACTCAAGGAAAACAATGTGCACTTGATTTTAATTAAAATGAATGATAAAGCTTGAGAAATTAATATACATAATTATTATATCATGGCATGTGGGATGGTTCCAACTCTCCTCTTTCTCTCATCTTGCTCTTTTGCTTAGTGATCATTGTGCTAATTTTTAGACCAACTCATCCAAATACATTGTAGCTTAAATATTAGTGAGAATTATACGCCTTAGTGCCAAATCAACCAATTCTCTGAGGATCAATATATTCCTGAAAATTAACACTTTCTACTTATTACTTCAAACCACGTACACTTGCGTGTGAGCGCAGACGTGTATTTACAGTCTGTCAGTTATGTATATTTGAGGCATAATATTCTATGGTATATTGTGATATATATATGTATATATATATATATATATATATATATATATTTTTTTTTTTGCTTATATGTGGCCGGTGGGATTTGAACCCATGACCTAGGATAATAAATCCTGAGCTTCAACCACTGGACTATAACACCATTCATATATATATATATATATATATATATATATATACACATATAGTAACATACCGCATAGTTTTATTTCAGTATTTTATTTAATTTTAAATTCCTTACAGATTCCTGTTTTCAACACCCTATCTTATCTTTTAGTTACTATTTTACTTTACTTTTAGTTGTGCACAATTTTATGTCATTCAGTTGTTTTAGTGATTTTCTACAATATTATTTTATTTTATTTAAAATGTTAGCCTTTTAAAACTAAAATAAGGTATGTTGTAGCTTTTGATATGTTAGACTTATTATCTATCACGAGGTACTTTTCTTCTTTTATTTTGTTCCGGAGATTGACATTTTGGGATTCGACAATTTGTCAAATCTAGAGCAGTTTGAGGAGCAGGCTTTGGAGGCTTTATAGGAGATCTAAGAGGAGTTCGTGGAGCACTAGCTGGCTCAGTTTTTACTTGTTATTATAATTACTTTGTGTTGTGAGTTGAGAGACATTTACTGCCCTTTTTATATTAAGTAATAGTCTGTAATAACTTAACTATGGATGTATTTTCTCTTCCATTTTTGAGATGAATGCTTTTATTAAGCTTCTACGATGAATGATATGGACGAATGTTATAGCTTCTGCACTCTGTTATTATTACTATTTATACTTAATATTATAATGTGATCGGCATGAAAGATATCAAATGCTCATATACATTGGATTCTTATCAAACCACCTTTCATAAATCCAATGTATGCAAGTACCTAATCTAATACTTAAGATAAGAACATTACACTTATCTTAAGAATTAGTCCGCAATTTTACCTTGGGTAGAGTCTCGGCAGCATTCGGGGAAGTTCAGCAGCCCTTCCTGATTAACACACCATTTCACCGCTAATTATTTTATCTTTAATACCTCGGTTGCGTGCGGCGATGGGACGGGGCACTACACCAAACCCCCCAATGTGGGAGACCGGGCATTGTACTTTATTGTATAGGCTCGTGTCTTCCCGGCCTAATTGGGCTCGCCCGAGTTCAATTGAGGTTGGCGAATGATATGTATAGCTAAGGAATACAATAACAAAAAGTAAATTTATGGAATTAAGTAATGGAATTGATGGGAAGGGGTTTACCTCAATTCGTCTTCAGGAGATTTTTTGAGGCTTTAGAACGGTGCAGCACTCGATCTCAGAGTTTGGTTTTGCTCGTAAATGATGTAACAAAGGCTTGTAAATGGTTTAAGGCTAAATTGGGGTTGGGAGATAGCTTATCAGTAGCAGTTGGCTTACTCACTCGGCCCGCGCAGGCCGTGTGCCTTTGCTGCGCGCTAGGCATCATGCTTATTCCAAATAAGGAGGACAGACACCCAGTCGTCCGATCTAGATGGTGCATATTAGCGCATTGTTCAATTAAATGGTCTACCCAGTTAAATAGAATAGCAACAATTAATTATAATATTAAATTAATTAATTTAATTATTACATTTTATTTTATTAAATTAATCTATCAAATGAACTTCAAAACATCTAAAAAATTCACCCATAGCTAATTTGGGGGTGAGGAGGAACTAAAAAATAAAGTCAGATTTTTAATCAGATATCAATTTAATTATCTTATTTTTTTATTAATTAAATACATTAAAATATCTAGGAAATTCAAATGAGCTCCAAATCGAACTAAATCTCAAAGGTTGGTTCTAAATATTATTTGTAGACTAATGGATGTGTTTTCAAATTGATTAGACTGATAAATATTAATTAACTACTTTGGGTTATTACAGATTGTTACGCCCGATTTGCCTGCCCGTTGGCATGGTGGTCGGGTAGGCCCCTAGGCAAGGTGAGGGCAGGCCCCTAGGCAGGGAAGCACATGGCACCCAATGGGGGTCCAATTCCCTTGCCCGCATAACTAGGGCATGCGGTGTGCCCTGTTAGGGCACGTAAGGGGGGTTGACGGGCAGGAAAGGGGAAAGGGGAGGAGCGAGAAAGTGGGGATGAAAATTAATTAGAAAAAATCATTTTAAATTAGCCGTATTTTTTCATCGTCCGATTTCCAAATTTGACAAAACTTGACCGGGAGGTCTGTCTTAACGAGATGAACATTCTCGATAAAAATCTCTCAACTTAAAGCTATATTTTATTTTTAATTAATTCTTAAAGGTAAGAACTTCAAAAATTAATTACGGACAATTCGACGCTCAAAATTCAATGAAACTATTTTTGTAGTCTTCTTTTATTATTACAAACCCAATGACACTAAATTTTTTGAATTTGAGCTTATTTTTATTTTCTTAATTTCCTATATTTAAAAAAATTCAAAAATTAATATGAGAGTGTCTTTTAGTCAGATTATCTCAAAACCTGGGCATTATGTTTACAAAAATATTCACTTTCTAATGATATATTTGGTTTGGCCTAATTTTGAACTTGTCATGAATATTCATTTTGTCCTAATTGAGTCAGCAATTTGGTCATAATTGCTTTAATCAATATTTGGGTTGTTACATGTAACAACTCAAGTTATTACCCTTGTCAATTAAGACTAATCTCTATTCTAATCTTGATCCTAAGTATTAATCAAGTTATTATAAGTCATCCACTAAGACCTAGTCCAAATCAAGAGTCAAATAGATCAAATCATGATTCTTGAAAAATCCAAAAACCCTAAAATTTGAACTAACTAAATCGACCTCAAATCAAAAATCAGACTTTGTCATTGCGCTCATTGCGCTCATTGCCCCCAAATTAGCTAGGGGTGATGTTTTCGAGTCAATCGGAAGTTATCAAAATTTTGACGAATATTTTAATAATATTTAAATACCCCGAAAAATAGGAAAATTAAATACTCGTCGGAATTAAAATCCGTCTTCGCCGTTGTGATCCTCACCCTTGAATTAGCTAAGGGTAAAATTTTAGAATTTTTCGGAGCACGTTTATAAAATCTAAATTTTTCTTTATTTTTAGAATTAATTTCTTAAATTAATCAAAATGTTTCATTTTCCCTCTCTTTTTCTCTTGCTGATCCCTATGCTCAGCCTCCCCCTCCTTCCTAGCAGCTTCCTCCCATCCCATGCACTCAAGTGGCAGCTGCCATTTTTCTTCCCATCCATGCTGATGGGAAGGCTCTTAATGGAGCCTTGTCCCCCCTCATCTTCCTTAAAATGCAGCTTCAGCTCTTCTTCTTCCTCCTTTGCCCAGCTAAAGCTCTCCCCCTAATTCACATTCTTGCTGTACCCACTACTGAAAGAAACCTTAGCCCCTTCCTCTTCTTACTAGTAGTTGAAGAAGAAGAAGAAATGACCCCGCAAACTCCCAAGCCCCTACATAAAATAGAGCTTCCTCCTCATTCTTCTTCCATTTGAAACCCAAGGTACTTCCTTTCCCCCATTGAATATATTCAATAGCTATTTCATTTCACTCAATTGCCTAGTTTGCATCCTTAGAAATTTGTATTTAAGGTATGGAGTTCAATAAAGCTCATTAAGGTTGTGATTTTAGGAAGATAAAGCTATCTTATTTGTTTTCCTTTCTACATACCCAATAGTTTAACCCTAAAGTTTGCATTGATAACTTAATCTTTTAGTTTTGATTTGGGTATCAATGGAAAGATCTCGGAAAGAGCTTTCCAACGGTATATGGCACCGCACGTGAAGTGCTCTAGATTGAGAGTAATTGAGCTTGAAAGTTGACTTATTGCTGTTTCGCACAGGCAAAATCACTGTCTGGCGCTTAGTGCACTGCAGCTCCCTAGTTTCATATTAGGGTCCACTATAGTGCGCCATAGCGCCTAAGTTGCAATTTTGGGTCCGCTACAGCGCGCCGTGGCGCCCAGAAATATTGAAATAATCATAACTTGGTCATTCGGACTCCAAATTCAGAAATTTAAATTGCTAGATAGCTTAGAATTTTAGTGCCTACAATAATCTAAAATAATATTTAATTTTTGAACCCTAGACAAATCAAAAATTTCCAAAATACCCCTAATTATAATTAGGTCATAACTTGACCAATTGAAGTCCAATTTGGGTCTACTCCCAGTTAAAGTACTTAGTGTGATATAGGGAACTATAGCCACTAAGTTTGCTGAATTTGGACTCCAAATAGAAGAGTTAGATTTTTGACCCCTCTTAACTTAGAAACTTACCAATTTTCCTTAGAAATTCAAATGGCTATAACTAATTCATTAAATCTCAAAATTTAGTGTTCTTGGACTCTATAGAATCCTTGAACAGTAACCAACAATAAATTGTGTAAAAATTTAGATTTCATTAAGTGCAATTTACTAAAATACCCCTTAGGTTAAAAACCCTAGTTTGGACCTATATGACCCATTTCTTATCCAAATTTGATGTACTTATTGTCTATCTTCATATTAGATAGTAAGGAATCATTTAGTAGTGAGAAATCTTAATTTAGAGCCCTAAATCAAAAAGTAACTTTTTGGAACCTTAAGTATGGGCAAAACGGTCATTTTGCCCAAAATTTAGGCTAACTATCTTTAACTTCTATATTATCTTCTAAGTCAATAAAACGGGTATTAAGACTGTATTAGAATCCTCTATGTGAGTAAAATTAGCTATTGGGTCAAATTTGTTAAAATCCATAAAATTTCTATAAGTTTTTACCTTAGAAAATTCAACACCTCACATTAGAATTATTCTTAAGATTAGGGCTATATCATAGGATAGATTTTATTCATCGAATAATGAGGTTATTCAATGAATGAATCTTTAGTTTTATTAGTTTCTATATTTTACAATTTATTTAGATTATTTTGTCTTTCAATATTAGATTTAGGATAGGAGATACATCCTATTAAGTCTGATTTGCTTAATAAAATTTGCCTCAATCATTAGTTCACATTTAGATTTAACATAGACTTATATCTTATCCTTTTTGGATTATGTGATTAAGTCCAATCTCGTTGTGTTTAATCCATAATCTATAGTTTAGTAGATCTTGATTAGATCTTAGGTAGAACGTCTAAATCCATCTAATTATGATATTGTGAATTATTTATTAACCCATAGTCGTACTTGATTAAATTAGATTAGAACCTGTTCAGTTCTAATTACTTATAAGGTCGTACTTCTAAGTTACACTCGATAGTAGGAATTGGAGATCCTGAACTTGTGTAACTTGGAGTAGTTAAAATAGTTAAATTAGAAAATAAATGATATCACCATATTTAGTAGAGTCCTTTGCTTACTATTTGACTTTATGCTACACATTCTTTGAATTTTGTGCTTGTTTTCCTTAGACATATCATATAAGAAAAATGTTGTTGCATGAAAGTGAAAACTTAGAATATTAGGAGAACATTTGTATTTGGGTTTAGTTTATAGTAAATTATGGTGCATATTTACTCTAATGGATAGGGGTAAGGTGAGATCAGGATGCTTAACACCACTCATTGAGGAGAGTGTGTTAAGCTTGGGACCTGTTTAGTCTTGTAGACGTGCTTGACTCCTCAGTTGTTTCCGAAATTGTTCACAGAAACAAAAATAAAATAACTAAAAGATGTTTGCATAATATTATCTACCTCTTCAATTATACAATGTTATATTGTGATATGATTGCCCTAGCCCATAAAAGCTATGGAGATATATATATATATATATATATATATATATATATATATATTGGGCTGGATTGACTAATTCTTTTTGATATGGCAGTTATACATTCTTTCTTTATAGTTTTCAGCTTAGTGTTTATTATGATGTTGATGCATGTTATTTCAATCAGCTGTAGATATATTATTTTACCTGCTCACTTGTATAGATATATGTATAAGATGCTAGACTTTACTGCTTATTATATGTCCCATTTTCAGATTAATATTTTATTTAGCATATATCAATGATCCTCAGCATGTTTAGGTTTAGATTTTTCTTTTCAGTATTTTTACTTACTATATTACATATGTATGCCCTACTTTGTTTAGTTTACTTGAGGTGTGCTTTTGCCTCAATTATAGCTTAATTATAAATATTACATTTATAACTTATCCTCATCCCCTTGTATGCTTATTTGCTCCCATGCTAGATAGATATTTCATTTAGTTTAGAGTAAAATGGTGATATTAACAGATACTTAATAAGTTAATTGCCTAAAATGTACTTAGAAATTTTGTCTAATAAAATTTTTCTTTTATTGGTCGGGGCCTGGCATTGTGAAATCGATAATATTAGATATTGAGCAGTTTGAGGATCTTGTGCCTGAGGAGGAGCCTTACTTAGAGGAGGCGCAACAGCTTGGACCAGAAGATACTTAGTTCCCTTTTATCCTATAGTGAGGATGAGAGTTATTTATTTCATTTCATAAACTTTACTTAAAATGTTATAATAATATAGATACTATGACTGTGTTTACTTTCTGCACATTATTATTTTCTGAGCTATTTCATCTTATTTCATGTCTGATGTATGGTGAATGGATGTAATGCTTACTTCTTTTTCGCTTCCCGACTCTATATGTATGTTAGACTTAGTGATTGATTCTCTTATTTATTCTATGCACATCTTTCCCTTAATAGTGGATTGTGGATCTTATTTAATCCAATGATAAGTGAGGGATTTGCCAGAGTGGCACACCGCTCCTTAGTCTAATGATTGTGCACTTAAGGAGTGGGGAGCCATATTACAGGCTAGATTAAATATAAATTTTTGAATTTTTTCTTCTTGATTTATTCTTAGGAATATTCTCTCTAATAACAAATAAGAATTTGTCATTTTAAGATCAAATTTAGCACCTCTTAATCTCAACCATCCAAACCCCCATGGATGAATCATCACTGTTATGACTTAAACTAATGCTATTTAAATCTTTATTTCTTCTTAATGAATGCAAGAAACATTTTTTTTATCCGTTAGAGTCCTATTGAGAGCTCCTTGATGCTTGCATACACTCACCCTACTCCCTTTTTGTAGCGCCCCGCCCCATCACCACACGCAAAAGAGAGGAGAATCATAATTTTGACGGCGGAGCGGTTGCGCTACTCGGAAAGAAGGGCACACTCCATCTTCTCGAATAATAGGCACAAACTGAGCCACACTGAAGGGCTGCTGACTTAATCCCAAGAGTAGGATCAAGAGTCAATACTTAGGATAAGAGGAGGGTACTTATCTTAAGAATTAGACTAACACACACATTGGATTATCAAAATAAGTAAGGAATCCAATGTATGTCATAAATATAAGTATTTCTAGTATGCTGATCACATCATAATACTAAGTATAATAATAGTATAACAGAGTGCAGAAGCTAAAACAAAATATCTAGAATACATTCATCATAGAGTAGAAGTAAGCATTCATCTCAAAAAAGAAAAAAAATACATCCATAATTATTACAAACTGATTTAAAAGGATGTAAAAGTAAAGTGCATCTAAAGTACTGAAAGCTAAAAACGTAAGGTAAAAGGTAGAAAATGGTTTCGTTAAGGCTCCACATACTCCTTTGGGATCTCCTACAAGTCCTCATGCCCTGTATCAACAAGCTGCTCGAGATCTAGTAAATTGCCGGATCCCAAAAGTACCTCATGTTAAACAAGAAGTCTAACACATCGCAACTAGGCTAAGCAGTACTAAAGTAAATACAAGTAGGCAGTAAAGTAAACAAGACTGTGAAAAAGCAATAAAGTCACTAAATAATTTAAAAATGTAAAGACTAATCAAGGTGTAAATGAACAAAAAGCTGAATATTGAAAGTATGTGAAAACATCAAATACCCAGAAACCAATGTAAAAATGTCTAATGCTGTACTATATGTCACTGGGTTAATGCATCCAAATATGCCACAACACGGTATGCCACATATATGTAACAGAACTATCACTGAAAGACTATGAGTCGTATGGTTCAATGTATGCATACACCCAGTTGAGAAGACAGTACGATGATACCGATGCATCCTGAAATTCCCTAGTCAATGTATACAATATTTCGTAACCCATAATTTGTCACTGATACCTATCATCACCACTAAAATGTATACATTATGCTCATGCTCATGCTCATGCTCATGCTCATGCTTCTATACTACATGAGTTAAATCCAGTAAATCCATAAATACGTTAAAATCTGATAGTGAATCTAAAGTCTCCATTGTGCAAAATCTTGCTAAAAGGATTCTGACCCATATGTTCTAGTTTTAATAATTGGTTGAAGTTGCACTTTTTATTTAAGGACCATTAGATGGGATGATTATATACACATATTTAGCACAGTTGCATGAAAGGTGGTTCTTAACACTCAGTCTAATTAAGCCACCTTAACAAAGCGATCTTCGATAGGAGTGTAGCGCCCCGCCCCGTCGCCGTGCGCAAAAGATAGCTATAATCAGATCGACGGCGGAGCGGTGTGCCACACGGGGAAGAATATCCCGTCTCCCCGAATAGCTGAAATAAAACCCCTCTGAAGGGCTACTGACTCAACCTCAAGGAGAGTTGAGAGCTAATACTTAAGATAAGAGTAGTATTCTTATCCTAAGTATTAGACCGATACATACATTGGATTTGAAACACACATAAGGAATCCAATGTATGCATAAGATATCAGCATTTCCAGTATATTGATCACATCACAATACTATGAATAAGTAGTATATAACAGAGTGCGGAAGCTAAGTAAACATCCAGAAACATTCATCACAGAAGCTGTATGAAAACATTTGTCTCAGAAAAGAAAAGAAAATATATTCAGAATTATTACAACATTTTACTAAAACAGACATAAAAACTAATACTGAACTGAACTAAGCAAAATATAAAGCTGAAGAAGAGTCCACTAGTACTCCATTGGCTCCTTCTAAATCTCCTGGGTGTCCTCCTGACATGGCTCAAAAATTACCTCGTGTTAGACAATAAGTCTAACACATCGAGACTAATCTAAATAGTTCTAATTATTCATTTAATATTTATATAACATAATTAAATCTATAGTAATACTGTAAAGATAGCTGAAAATATAAAACTGTATAAAACTGTACAAACTGAAGTAAAGTAAAACTTTACTGTAAACTGAATACTGAAAGTAGACCAAAAGTAATAATGGATTTGAAAACTGAGTAATGATCTATAAAACTATGTTGTATGTCATTGAAACTGATCGTCTGAATATGCCACAACACTGTATACCACTAATATGCAACCAAAATATCATTGAACTGCTATGAGTAGTACGGTCCAATATATACATACATCTAGTTGGAAATATTGTTTACTGTGATGTCAATGCATCCTGAAATTCCTTAGTCAATGTATGCAACATTCTGTAACTCATAAATTATCATGATACTCATACATCATTCTGATACTCACACATCATGCTTAAGCTCATACTCATGCTTCTAAACTATATGAGGTAAATCTAAGAAAAAAATCCATAAAATGTTTTGAAATCTGATATTGAATTCAATATCTCCATCGTGCAGAATCCTGCTAAAATGATTCTGACTCCTAGGTTTTAGTTCAATAATTAGTTAAAGTTGAGAGTTTACTTACAATCATTAGTTGGAAAGGTTGCATACATATGGTTGTATATTTTCAAGAGAGGTGGATTTAACCCTTAGTTTGTTTAAAACTGCACTTATTGAAGCACATTACGATAGGAGGCAGAACTCGGCCATAGTTCATATATCAAGCTAAGCTGTTAAATGACCTAATTACAAGCATACTTATTGGTCTACACAAAGTGACCTAAGATACTTAGTTTGCATAAACTGCATCGAAGCGCACTATGATAAGAGGTAAAATTCGGTCGCAGTTTACATCTCAAACTAAGGATCTTGTTCACTAATTGTAACACTCTTAGTCTTGGAAGATTTACTCTAATGGAATTATATTCATCTAATCCCTCAGGATAGCACCTGGTCATAAGTCCACATTAGAGTAAATCAACCAATCATGAATATTACTGAAATAATCTAGTACTATGGGTATACTCTACTACACCAACTAATAACCTGGGTTCAAACAATTCTACTTAATAGACAAGGATTTATCAAGACTATTAATTCTTATGCTAAATAGGTAAGTTTTATATAAGGCTCTAAGAAGAGAGTGATCAAGGAACACTAAATATGGGTTCTACCACAAGAAAAAGTGTTATTTTAATATCTTAAGTGATTCCTACCACGAGGGGATAAGATCAACTTGTAGGGTTAAGAGATTATGTAAGCTTCTACCTCAATTAGTTATACAAAATTCCCCTACCTTAATGTATATTTAAATTTAGGTCTTTAAAATATTTCAGAGGCCATCATATGCTGAGCTACTTAAGATTTCATACATTTAATTCTAAAGCTAATATATTAGGTTCCATTTAATAGTTAGGTTTAGAGTGATCAGATCAGATGATTAAGTCATCTGATTATATCATATTCTAAGATTATGAGATTTAAATCAAGGATGTTATTAGAGTCAGATCAATTATTAAATCAATTTAGTTCTATTATCTTCTTATGCTAGTAATCTTATTTAGGAGAAAATCAAGGATCTAAAATTTAGATTCAGATTAATCAATCACATAGATTTATCAATAATCTTAATATGTTTAATTCAAATGTTTAAGATCAATACCAAATCAGATGCATTATTGGAATAATGTCAGTTTCCTTATCTTGTAATCAAGTCAAATTAATTAAGGATTTAAGAGTTTGGATCTTAATCAACTAGATTAGGGTTTGACCCCTTACTCATGCCCAATTTAGATCAAATGTTTATTTATAAATCAAATGTCAAATCAATGAATTTGGAATGTATTACTAGTGGCAATCTTAGACCTAGATCAATTCTTAATAGCTTGATCAAAGTCTTAAGACTTCTTAAGTTAATTATGATGATTAAGTTCTCCATTTTTTATTTATTCAATTTATACATCCTAAATTTGCATACATGATTTCAATACATCTCTTTTATTATTATGAATCATGTTAATAGAAAAATTTCAGAAACTAGAAAATAATTAGTGTTAATCAAACCCAAATCAATCCAAAAGGATTAGCACATAACTACAAATCTAACCATCATAATTTATAAAATTTGGCTCATAAGTTTTATCTTTTCATACAATTAATCAGAGACTAAGTTTACTAAAATCCAATGATTATAAACCCTAATTTTCACTAATCATGGTTTAACAAGATTAGGGAATAAATTGAAATACATATATTAGAAAAATAAATCACTTAGCACATTCACTCTACTCTACATAAGGAAACTAATGGCACCCTAATTATGAATTTGGATAAGAAATAAGTCATATAGGTTTAAACTAAGGTTTTAGACCTAAGGGGCATTTTAGTAAATTACACCTAATGAAATCTAAATTTTTATGCAGTTTACTATTGGTTGCTATTCAAGAATTCTATAGAGTTTAAGAATATTAAATTCTGAAGTCTAATGAATTAGTTATAGCCATTTCAATTTCTAATGGCAATTTAGTAATTTTCTAAGCTAAGGGGTTCAAAAAAGCTAACATTTTCATTTGATGTCCAAAATTAGCAAACTTAGTGGCTATAGCTTTCGTAAATCACACTGAGTACATTAATTAGAAGTAGACCAAAATTGGACTTCAATTGGTCAAGTTATGACATAATTAAGATTAGAAATATTTTGGTTATTTTTTAATTTTTTAGTTTTCAGAACCTAAATATTATTTTAGATTATTGTTGGCACTAAAATTCTAAGCTATCTAGCACCTTAAATTTTTGGATTTGGAGTATAAATGACTAAGATATGGTCAAATAAATTTTCTGGACGCTACGACGCGCTATAGCGCCCGACGGTGATTTTGCCTGTGTGAAAATCGTGAAGGATCACATTTTGAGCTCAAATACTCTCAATCCAGGCTATTCCAGGAGTGGTGCCATACATCAATGGAAAGGTTTTTATGATACCTTTCCATTGACACCAAAATTGGCACGAATGGATCATCCTAGTTATATGAACAATGGTGATAAAGGCAGGGGTATGCAGAATGGACGAAAAATAGAGCATGACGTATATTACTTTGAAGAACTATAATGGCTTCCATACTTAACCATTAATGTATAAATATGTGAATAAGCATAATAGAGGAATAAAATGACCAAGGAAGAAGAACAATTGTGTACAAGGAGAGTAAACAAAATGGTACCATAGCCTTTGGGAGAGGAAGAAGAAACCTTTATTTTCCTCAAGAGCTTTGAGGGAGGGAAGCTCCTTTATCAGTATCAAGCTCAACAATGGGAGAAATAGAGAGAAAGCTTTTAGCTTGGCAGCAAACAAAATAAGAATGGCTGAGGTTTCTCTTTAAAGAAGAAGAAGGAAGGGGAATGCCATGAGCTAGGGAGTTATGAGATAAGGGGAGGGGGATGACCTTAGCTATCAAGCATTGCAATTAAGAAGGGGGAGGAGAGGGATGACCTCAGCTTTCAATGTGCATTAGGGAGGTAATTGGTCAGCCAAATGAAGGGGGATGGCCAGCCGAAATTTAGGAGAGATAAGGAAAGAGAAAAAGCAAATTAAGGAATAATTAATTATTATTCATAATTTTTAATTTATTAAAAATTCAGATTAAATAAACGTGTTGCGAAAAATCCCAAAACTTCATCTCTAGCTAATTTGGGGTTGAGGAATTCAACGGCAAAGTCGAAAATCAATTCCGACGATTATTTAATTATTCCATTTTTCGGTGCATTTAATCATATTAAAATATTCGCAAAAATTCGACGACTTCCAAACGCATCCAAAACATTATCCCTAGCTAATTTGGGAGTGACGACCGCAATGGTGAAGTTGGATTTTGATTTCAAGGTTAAAATAAATACCTTAATTTTCTAATTAATTTAATATTAAAATAATCCAAAGATTGGATTTAGCTCTGAATCCTGCCAAATTTTTAGGGATTGATTTTAATAGCTAGATGAAATTAACAGAATGATAATCAACATATGATTAGGCTTAAATTAAGCTGAGTAATAACCTTGGGTTGTTATAGACTCCCCCACTTAAAAATGATGTTGTCCGAAACATCATTACTGGGATGGGAAAGATAAAATTCAGAAAATTAAGAACAGAACTTTTAAATCTTAAAGGTACCTGGACTTTCAAAGAGACTTGGATATTTTTGTTACATATCAGCCTCTTTTTCCCAAGTGGATTCTTCAATAGAGCGATTACTCCACTGAACTTTTACCATAGGGATAGAACAATTTCTTAGTTGCCTTTGATCACGAGCTAAAATTCTGATAGGCTCTTCCATATAGGAAAGATCCGGCTGAAGGTATACCACTGGAAGTTGGATTAGGTGTGAAGGATTATGAAGACACCTCCGCAAAGAGGAGATGTGGAACACATTATGAACTGCAGAGAAACCTTCAGGAAGTTTTAATCTATACGCTGCCAAACCGATTTTCTCTATTACTTCGAATGGTCCGACGTAATGAGGACTGAGCTTCCCAGCTACACCAAAGTGAAATACACCTTTCATTAGGCCTACTTTGAGATACGTAAAATCTCTAACATTAAATTCCAAAGAATGATGATGGGCACCATGATATTTACTCTGTCGATCTTGAGCTGCTTTAATTCTCTGCTGGATCAATTGCACTTTCTTATTTGTTTCTTCAACAAAATTTGAACCATGCAGCTGAACACTGCCTGTTTTAGACCACACAAATGGCGTACTGTATTTTTTGACGTACAATGCTTCATACGGAGCCATGCCAATACTTGATTGGAAATTGTTGTTATAAGCAAATTCAACTAAAGGAATATGATCTTCCCAAAAACCTTCGAAATCCAAAATGCATAGGCGAAGAAGGTTTTCAAGAATTTGATTAACTCGCTCAGTTTGACCATCTGTTTGGAGGTGAAAAGTGGTGCTCATGGCTAGCGTAGTTCCCAAGTCTTGATGCACGGCTTGTTCAAATTTAGAAGTGAATTGACTATCACGATCGGATACAATAGACCTCAGAATTCCATGAAGTCTGACGATTTCCTTGATGTACAGCTTCGCCAATTTCTCCACAGAATCAGTTTGATGCATCGGAATGAAATGTACCGATTTGGTCAGTCAATCGATAATGACCCAAATTGAATCTGCACCAGATGTTAATTTGGGTAAACCCATTATGAAGTCCATAGAAATATCAAACCACTTCCATTCAGGGATTGCTAGAGGATGGAGAAGTCCTCCAGGCTTCTAATGTTCAGCCTTGACTAGATTACAGGCATGACACTTCGATACAAATTTAGCCATGCTTTTCTTCATTCCAGGCCACCAAAATGATTTCTTCAGATCTTGATATATCTTAGTACTATCATGATGTACTTGGTAACTAGAATTGAGGCCTTCCACTAAAATCTCTTGATGCATGGATTTTAGAATTCATAGGCGATCTTCTTGATAGATTATATTACCTCGCAGCTGTAGGTCGAATCGGCGACCACTTTCGATTTCCCTTTTAAACTTCAGATTGGGAGATGGAGACATCACGGTGAAACGTTGGTTCAACGATACTCATAGATATTAGTACATTTAACATATCACCACGAGTTGGCCTAATATCGAGCCTTATGAATTCTTCCTCTAAAGGACTTGAAGTTATTAAGGAGGAAAGCGTTGCATAATGACTGACCGCATCGGCTATAACATTCACTTTCTCCGGATGATACTAGATTGATAAATCATAATTGCTTATTAACTCAAGCCATCTTCACTGATGACAGTTGAGTTCGCGTTGTGTGAAAATATACTTTTGTAACAATCCAAGTTGTTACCTTAGTCAATTATGACTAATCTTAGTCTTAAATCTAATCTTAAGTGCTAATTAAGTCATTAGGAGTCAACCTCTAAGACCCATTCCAAATCAGGAGTCAAGTGGATCAAATTATGATTTCTAGAAAATCCAAAAAAATCTTAAGATTTGACCTGCCTAAAATGACCTCAAATCAAAAAATGGACTTCGCCATTGTGCTCATTGCCCTGAAATTAGCTAGGATGATGTTTTCGTGTCAATTGGAAGTTGTCGAAATTTTGACGAATATTTTAATATTTAAATATCCCGCAAATCGAGAAAATAAAATACTCGTCAGATCGAAAATCCGACATCGCTTTAATGTTCCTCACCCCTCAATTAGCTAAGGGTGAGTATTTAGGAATTTTTCGGAAATTAATTATTTATGTAGAATTAATTATATTAGATTTAATTAAATAGAATATTTAAATTATTTAATTATCGTTTAAATTTTTAAAAGAATCCGCGCTCCGTTAAGTCACCCGACGCCGTCAGCCCGTCCTTCTTCCGCCGTTCGGACCGTCCGTCAGATCTGACGAACCGCTCTTGTGACGGCCGCCCCTTAATCAACTAAGTTTAAGAGGTGGTCGTCATTAGTACCACGGACATTAAACTAAAAACATATCCATGATACTAATCAAGAGTTGAGCAAGATCTAATAGAACATACATATAGCATAACAATGCAAAATAAGTAAAATAAAATAGGCATCCAGACACAATCCACATTAATTCATTCACATACAATACATTAAATGCAGAACAGTAAGAATAAGAAAACTTAGTATTACACTTTTAATAAATATAGACCAAGAAGATAGAAGCATATCTCCTTCAATGTGCAGCACTTTACCTTAACCTACTAGTAGATAAATCTTCAAGCGCTAGATCTGACCTATACTCCTGATCTGCCATATATACATATATGACAGGGCACAGAAAAAAAAAAGGAAAATCTGATTAGACTTTAATAAGTCTAAGTACAATTTAAGCTAAATATTTTACATGTGTTATTAATGTCACCATTTTAACTTAAGCACAACAAAAAGTAACTAAGCAGTAGGAGCAGTAAGTGTAACAAGAAACAGGGATAATTATAAATATAATATTTATAACTAAACAATAAATGAGGCAAAAGCAAGGAATGGGCATATACATATAAATAGTGCAGTAAGTAAGAGTACTGAAAGTAAAATTTAATCCTAAACATGTTGATGATCATATGATATATACAGATTAAATAAGTAAATTTGATAATGATACGTATAATAGCAGTAAAATTCTAACATCCTACTGTATATAAGCTGAACAAAGAAATAACTGACTGAATAAACAATACTAAAACATAGCCAAATATTAAACTATACATGAATTTCTGTATACTGACTGCCATATCAGAAGACTTGGCCAAACTGACCCATATATACATATCAATCTGTTCCTATAAACATAACTGCATACACTGTGTGACTGAAGAGGCAAGCAATACTATGCAACATATTTTAGTTGTTTTACTTTTGTTTCTGTGGACAATTTCAGAAACAACTGAGGAGAAGCACGTCTGCAAGACTATATGGGTCCCAAGCCTAACACACTCTCCTCAATGAGAATGTTCGGCATCCTGATCTCACCTTACCCTTGTCCATCGGTGCAAATGTGCACCATAATCACCACGAACTGGACCCAAAGGCAACTGTTATCCTATTATTCTAAGTTTTCATTTTCATGCACAAAGTTTTCTTATATGATAGGCACGAGGAATTAAGCACAAAAACACGAAATATGTAGCAACAAAATCAAGTAAGCAAGGGACTCTCTAACATGGTGACACTGTTATTTTCTAATTTAACTATTCTAACTATTCTAAGTTATACAACTTAGAAACATGGCCTTATGAGTTGAAAATAATCAGAACTGATCAAGTTCTAATTTAGTTCAATCAAAATTGACTATAAGTTAAATAATAAATCATCACGTCCTAATTGATGAATTGAGACGTTCTAAGCTATTGATTATGGATTAAACATCACAAATTTGGGTTCAATCACATAATCCAAAGGTAAGCTTAAGGTATATGGTTCAATCTACAAGTTAACTGATGATTAAGATATATTCTATTAAGTAAAATCAAGCTTACTTGAATGAATCTCTTATTCTTAATCTAAAGTAGAAAGATAAAATAATCAAAATAAAATTATAAAAATCTATAAACTAATAAAACCCAGGTTCCATTCATCGAATAAATCACTTATTCAATGAATGAAGTCTAACCTAGTGTCTATTCCTAATCTTAAGGAAAAGATCCTAAGGTGAAGTGAAGATCCTAAGGGAGTGTTTTAGTTTTGACTCTAGGTTCCAATTCGTGTCCGCATAATTTACAATTTTCAACCAAGGTAATGATTACTACGTAGTTATCAAGAGTTCCTATTCCCTAATATCATGATTTTCAAATAACAAACAAATCCTAATGATGCTAAGATCTATACAAGTGGTGTATGCACTATATATAGAGCTTAAGAAAATAGCATAATTAAAAGAATACAGAACTCAATAAATTTCTAAGTACGAAACGTACATTTAATGTGATTTGAACTTGGAGCTCGACGATTGATTGGAGTGAGACGTCAATTACCGCACCTCCATTAAATTGGGCAAAGTACATTTATATTATATCTTTTGATTAGTTTGCTAGTTCTTAGACTAATGTGCATTCTATCTAATTCATTCACTGATACCTATGATAGAATAATAACTACATTTACATAATTGAATGCAATATTTTGATTACAATCGATTCTTAGTAGATAGATGAAATTATAAGAACACGATTTCTAAGAATGAACTCAAGAGGATTATTTAATCAACAACAACCAATATTATTAAGATTCTAAATTTCGCATAAAGTATTCTAATAATGAAAGAATTGAATTTAAAAGTTTATCATGCAAGTATTATTACAAAAATTCATAATATAGAAATTATATGAACGTAAAATCTATTAACGATGATTGGAAATAATCTAATTTAGAGGATCATGTAAAATTCATACAATTTAATTTATCTCCATAGCGACTCTACAAATGATAAAGATCAATTAAAGAAAATTACTAAACATGTTCAAATCATCAAAACATAATTTAATTGGTATATTGTTAATCTACCCGATCTCACCTCACGATCAAAAAGGTATATAATATTACATATATATGACAACTATTTTGCAAGTTATGAGTAAAATAAACTTTTAAATTAATATTCCATTTGAGTGACGGAAACAATTAATTTCTAGTGATGCTTTTCATACATTTGCTTGCCCAAAAGGTGCACACGAGGGAGTTGTTGATTTTAGTGCAATATAAACTTAAACAATTTTCTACAAATTTTCTTCATTTTTTAAATATTACATTTATGATCAGAGTTAACTGCAGTTATTAGTTATATATAATTTTTTTCTTATAGATGTTGTCTCAAGGAAATTGAGCCGAACAAGTGTTGAAGATCTACTGTCTTCAATTACGTCTATTTCTATGTTAACGTTAATGACCGTCACACCCCTAGGCTCTTACCGAACTTTTGCTGTTTAAGATGCTATCATGGTTGCTACAGAATTTCGTGCTTATTTTTCTGAAAATACTCAGCTATACTAATTACTTTTACACAACTCAAAAATCAAAACATGTTAATAATTAAAGAATGTTGGTTATGTAGTTAGAAATCATTATAACTTGAATCAATATATTTTAAATTCTTGAGGAATTGTTATAGTTAAGATGTTTCCTAAAGGCAACACGCTATGTTGCCTGAATGCAGTGAAAAGAGAGAGTTGCAACTACGATAAAAATAACAGTAGGTAGCGTACCTGCATCTCATCCTCGTCGGTCCTAAATTAGGACTTTTTCAGCCATTTTCTGAGCTCGGCTGAGATGGATTCAAGCGGCCGGAGAAGGCTGATTTCGGCCAAGGAGGAGAGCGTGTTGGTCGACTCGACGAAGGGCTGCTCATTGGGCTCTCGACCTCTTGCCGAGATAGAAGGAGACAACAACAGGAGGAACCTCTCAATCAGGAGGAAAAGATTCGGC
Source organism: Gastrodia elata (assembly GCA_016760335.1). Classification (NCBI taxonomy): domain Eukaryota; kingdom Viridiplantae; phylum Streptophyta; class Magnoliopsida; order Asparagales; family Orchidaceae; genus Gastrodia; species Gastrodia elata. The sequence continues at coordinate 51,159,523 of CM028670.1, forward strand.
CGCTGCTTGGCCGTGGAAGGAGGGCTGCTCGAGCTCGGCCAAGAGGAGATGAAGGAGGAGTGCTCAGCGCCGGCTGTGGAGGAGAAGAGGCGGCTAGAGCTCGGTCGTGGATGATGAGAGTTGTTCGATCGAGAGAGGGAAGGGGTGATAGTGTTTCGGCTGGGAGAAATAATTAGGTTAGATGAAGAGTTATATACACTCAATCAAATTTGATGAGAGCCACTCGATCAGATCGAGTGGCTAAGAATCACTGAAAAATAAAAGGGTTGATTGAATAATCAAATGAACTTCAAAAATTACAAACTTGGTATCGAAACGACCGCCTCGACAAGACAAACACAAGCGTCTAAAATTTATTGAATTTGGACTAGTATTTTATTTTATATTAATTTTTAAATGAAAAATTTTAAAAATTCGCCGATTAATCCGGAGCCCAAAAAATTACGAAACTTAAACCATAGTGTCCTCTTATAATGCTTAACTCAAATCTACATAAATTTCTGAAATCCGTCCTTTATTTTATCTATTATCAACTTTGAAAGTTTAAGCTTTCTGAATTTATTTAGGATGATTCGGGACCCCGATTGTGCTCAAATTTTCACAAGTGGATCCCCTTAATATGCTTTATTGGATGATATTTTTATTTAATTTTTATTTAACTTAAATCAGGATCTTATATTTCTCTTAATCTGATTAGGTTTAGGCCTAATTGACTCAGTAACAACGTCGGGTTGTTACAGCTCTGGACCGTCTGATCTGGGATCAAACGGTCCATGTGCCCCCGACCTTGTCCTCCTCTCGGGTTAGGGCACGCGTCGTGTGTCGCCCGGACCGCGACGCTCGGCCATTCGCGATGCCCATCTCCGCCTAGAGGGCTCCGTCCGGAGCCCTTTAAGATGCCTTCCCGGCTGTGTCGACCCATCAGGCGCATCATGAGGATTCGGGTGAACTCAAGTCAGCTGCGAAGTTCTGCGCCATCTCCTTCCTCCTCGGCTGCTCACCAGGTACCCCTCCTCCAAACTCTGTATCACTCTTAAATCATTCGAGGGTTAGTATTTTGGGTGTCAATGATTGTTTGGAATCCTCCTGTTTTCGATCGAGCCATCGCCGCTCGATCGGGGTACGCCAACTAACCCTAGTGGCTTACGTGGGAGACGAAGAGCCCGAATCATCTCGGGCCGGGTCGAATTCGGCCGGCCCAAAGGGCAAAGCTGCAACCCAGT